>JAQFVV010006206.1:13710017-15067436 GCA_028023455.1 Epiperipatus broadwayi
GTTCACTTTATTATATTTATAAATGCCCAGGCACCAATTCTATACAAGATAGAATAAAATTTATAATTGTAAATTGCTCTATGGCTTAGCTCAGTTGAGGTTATAGGATATGGTCTTCATATAGGATGCAAATAAAAGTAATAAAACATTTATTAATAACAATTCTGTAACACTAATTTAATTATATGCCACATATTTATTTAATTACAAAACTATTGCAAAATTATCAATTATCATATTTAATATAGGATAGATAATGATGAGGATCGGGTATCTTTTTATCTACATCACCACCTATTCTAAGCAAAGTAGAATATATTATTAGCACTGTAATATGATGATTTATCATCTCCAGACAGATTAAATAAATTGACTTCTACTGGAAAATCTATATATTTTAGGGCTATGCCATGTTAACCATATATGTATGTGTGGAAATGGAGAATTGAATGTATATAATCAAACAATTCATTTGGGCTTTTAATTCATTAAAACATTTATTAAAAAAATAAAAGACAAATTAAATAATAATAATAAACAAAAAAAATATTATTTTATGCACCTTTCTAACCAATTATATTTCTTCTACAGTAAAACCAAAATTGACTAATATTTAATATATGAGTCATATATTTTCGAATATGTGTGCTTTTATAATATCTTAAATATGATGTATTTTTAAAACATACTTTTTATTAGCTTATTTATAAACTTTGATGATGCCATAAATCAATCATCTTTTATACATATAAAATTTTATACAACACTTATCTGTTATAATCGGTGTAAATCATCTAACATTAACTATACAAAATAAAGAAAGGCAAGGAAAAACAATAACTAAACACTTATACTTATACTTATATACGTGAGGGTTAAATAATATCTCCAAACTCAATCTAAATAATCTAATCATCCCTTGACCATTTCTACCTTCAACTCACATTCAATATACTTCCTATATAATGAACTTATAACAGATAAGGTTTTAATTCTTTATTTTTTTAAATAAACTTCATTAACAAAATTGAAGCATAATAAATACAACATTTTTAAAATAATAATTTATAGCATCGCGCACACATCCGAACATCTATAACCACCTATAATATAATTTCTAGATCATATAAAATAATAAATTATTATATTATAATGATATGAAGTTACATTGTTTTTTTTTTTTTTTTTAAAAGAGAAAAAAAATTGGTTATACATTTATTATAAGTAATAATGAAAATACTTATCAATATCTCATCATTACATGTTAATTTTTTTTAAACAAAATTGAAAGTTGAAAAAAATATACATATCAATTTTAAAGACAACAGTAAATTATAACATAAAAAAATGTCTATCCATTGTTAAAGCATAATTTGTTAAGAACAACAATAGTCTTTTTCCTTTTTATCCTAGAATTCCATTATAGGCATAATAAATAACATTTGCATGCATTGGAATTATTTTGTTATATATGCGCGAATAGCAAAGTTATACAGTATAAAATTATCTTCTTGATATAAGATTAATAGATAAACTTTTTTATTTTAAATTTTATTTTGTAGAATATTGATAGAAAATTCTTTAAATTGAAAATCAAGCATTTAATTATAGCATCTAATAAGAAAATTTTAGCTAGCTTTATTTTACACAATTTTGTCATTTTAATATTATTTAGCTTTGGTAATATTTTAAAATAAATCATAATAATTTAGCTTACTTGTCATCCAGGCATTTTGAAGGTAGTGAATATGGACCATCGTTTGGCAGAAATTTGGAGGCTGGTATCCCTCTGGGGGTGTCTATCTCCTCATTTTTAGATCATTCCAGTAGTGTAATAACAAAAATTCTCCACAGGTATATTATTATAATCCTTGTGATGTTTTTTTATATTTGTTCTAATACTCTTAGAGAGTTATTGATTCTTTTAAGTTTTTTTTTTACATCTTCTTCCCTGGAACTTTTTTTTTACTTTTCTTCAAGTTTTAAACTCTCTGTTTTTCTTCACTCACACCCTCTGTGTTTTTTTTATTACAATCAACTTTGGAAGTGTGCCAGAATTTTACTTATAACATTTTAATGATACAATATTTGAATAGAATAAAACATAATAATAATAATAATAATAATAATAATAATAATAATAATAATAATAATAATAATAATAATAATAATAATAATAATAATAATAATAATAATAATAATAATAAAATATTAAATATTAATTATTAATTTAGAAATGTTATTCACTATTATACAAATAATCTTTATCATTTTTAAACATAAGATTATGAACAATATATAATTAGTAAATAATAAATAAAATATAGGAAAGAAAATTCTAATTAATAATATATCTATATTTCTGCTCATTATGACATGTAAATTTTTCTACTACATACAAACATCTCTGATGTTATTCATCCTCCTCTCCTACAACCAAACATATATAATCCAAGACTCTACCAATCAGTACACCCACTTAAAGTTTTAATTTTTTGACTGCTATATTTCAACTAGCAAATTACATCTCAATTCATTTTTCTCAGATAATTAACTTTAGTCATTGTTAGCACAAATGTGAACTTCCCACATTTCTTCCTGGTGTCAACCTGGAAGGTCAAAGTCCTTCCCCCTTATGAAAGAAAAATGAATTGGATAAACAACAATCAATATTAATAGCACATCAAATTTTACATTAAGATCATTCCTCAATTACAAAATTATGTTTGTCGAATAAACATAAAACAATAAAAAAACATTTAATGTTTTTACAAACACTTATTCCTATTATATTTTAGAAACATTAAATAAGCAAAAAAAACTAAATTCTATATTGAACAATATAGATAATTTTTATTAATCATTTCTTGCAGGATACGGAATCAAACTGTGAGCATTATAGGTTACTTTAAACCTTGTGTTTATATTCTTGATCTCCCTTCTAACAAGTTTTTTCCTACAAGATTTCATTTTCACTTTACTAGATTTAACTCTAATCTTTTTAATATATCTTACTTTATTCTTCACTTTCTTAAGATGATTTATATTAAATAATTCTTTCTTTACTCCTTTGAGTTTGATCTTATCCTTTCCTAAATCTCTCTCTGGCTTAATAATTTTTCTAAGAGAATTCATATCAAATTCCTTCATAATCTTCATTTTACATTTAATCATTATTTGATCAACTTTTCCAACATAAATAACACCCTTTATCATATACTCTATATTAGATACTATACATATGACATCTCCATACAGTACTTTTCTGTGACTACTCATCTTCATGTCCCAATTTAAGTACTTACAAATACATTCAGAGACTATACTTCTACTTTTATTTTGTAATTTATTGACTGAAATATGAATAAATTTAATTAATTTGTTTTTCAAAATTTCTAGACATTTCATGCTTAGAGAAATTATTTCTACATATATGAATTCACTAATCCCTTTATTCCTATCAAGACTTTCTTTAATATCTTCAAATATATCCACACTCTTATTTCTGTCTAATTCCAGTTCTTGGTCCCCTATTTCTCTGAGTTTTTTATATGCCCTTAACTCTTCTTTGGCTAAACTAATATTTTTACTAACTAGTTTAACAGTTTGCTGATTTTCTTCCTTAAACAACACTATTGAATCATCATCAGATATTTTAATTTTCTAAAGGGGATTATTAACACTTGTCTCTAACAATACTGATTTGATTACCTGATCTTTTATATTCTCTTGCATTTCTAGTTTCATTTTGGGTATTCCTAACCTTGCTTCTAGCTTTGTTTCTAATTTCACTTCTAATTTTATCTCTGACATTTCTGACTTTATTTCAACTATCCTCTCCTCTGATGTCTTTTGACTCAATTTTATTTCTATTGCTATCTCTGATTCATGACTTTTTACTTTCTTCTCCACACCTTGCATCTGCCTAACTATACTAGTGTTTATTTCTACCATGTCTGACTTTACTCCTAACATTTCCAATTTTATTTCAGCTATCCTTCCCTCTGACTTATCTTGACCTGACTTTAGTTTTGCAAACATCTCTTCTGACCTTTCTCTATCTTCTACTCATCCAGACTTTAGTTCCCTTAATTCTGATTTCAATTTTACTAACATCTCTTCTGACTTTTCTCTATCTTCTATTCGACCTAACTCTAATTTTGTAAACATCTCTTTTGACCTTTCTCTATCTTCTACTCGACCAGACTTTATTTCTACTTGACCAGACTTTAGTTCCCTTAATTCTGATTTCAATTCTGCAAAAAACAATTTGGCCCACATCGGCATATCATCATCCATGGTTTTACAAATATTATCTCTCATCTTACTAGACTCTCCATAGGACATATCTATAGCTTCATTTCCTGATTCAAGGTCAGGTGACATCGCAACAATGTCTGAAGATAGTGTCTTTTGAGACCCACCCAAACTATCATATAAGCTAAACTCCTCCATTTTATAATCTCTTAAAAATTTATTAATACTACTTAAGAAAATGAGGTTTACCAGCTCCAACCTCCACCAAACCAACAATTCAAATTCACCATCACTACCTAAAATGACACAAAATTTCCACAAATTTATTTTCCCATATAATGTTCAATTTTTCACACACACATAGGCAAGAAGACATTAAGTTTTAATTAGATAACATTAATCTAAACATAGTTGAAATTGTAAATTAAATTTTACATGATCCGCTATAATCATATTACAAATTAAACCAATTCAAATAACTGATAAAAGACCAAAATAATTTAAACATATTCATTTATCTTTATGCTGTGTTGGGTGCATCCAAATATTATAACCAGCATTTATAACCCAAAAGAAAAAAAAATTATAACCAAAATCAAATTAATGATGACATGCATTTACTATGACAACTGATACACAATTTTTACTTAAATATGGTAAATGCCAACCTTTGCATAAGAATATAGAAAATAGCCTTTTAAGAATGAGATATATATTCAAGTTATATATTCATCCATTCTTCTAAAGATCCAACAGATATTGACAGCCAAAAGAATTATTAGCAGTTCACAATTTTGAAATAGATAAAAGAATTCCATCACTGCTCTCAAAACATACAATGCTCCATAAACACTCTGATGATCATCTCACTTTAATCACTCTAAGCTACCACATCCCATAATATTTTACTACAAACACTATCACAATGCCCTGCTTACATCCAAGTCTTAGAAGCTATTTATAAAATATTGTCTTGCTCATCTTTGGGAGTCTTAGAGACAAATATTACATATATATTAGAAAGAACTATGCCTTGCTCTCTCTGGAGTCTTAGAGGCAAAATCATGGCAGGACTACTGTTAACTGCTTCATGATAACTAACAACTGATATCATAATTTGGATTGGAGCAGTGAATGAGAACAATCAGTCACCAGTGACATGAATACACCATATACTTAAGACAATGACAGAAACTCTCCATCCATCACCAAAACTTGCAATACAACCAAACACAACTCCAACAATCAAGCATTCTATTTAACCTTCAAAATTATACTTTCTATAACAGAAATGTTCCGAATATGAACAACACTATTACTTTATAATTTAACATCATCAATAATTCTATACTTATCTGGCAGCAATGCTATATTTAATTGACAAGCAAAAGATATATATATATATATATATATATATATATATATATATATATATAATGTTATCAACTTTAACATTTACTATAAGTTGTGATATTTATATAGCTTTAAAATTTGAAACTAAGCTGCTTCATGGCTGTATTTATTTATTTCATCTAAAAAAATGTTTTTTTTAAACTATACATCTGACATTCATATATCTACTACACATCTTTCAGGTATTGGCTTTTTTCAAACTCTAATTGGCTTATTTTAAACCTTAGTTATTGCTCAACTCACCCCTAGTTCCATTTTATCAAACATTTCCATTAATCATCCAGATTGATATAAAAAAAACCTTGAATAAGAAAACTGCCAACTTGATTCTATTTTTGGAACCAATTTTGCACTAACTGTATATTTAAAACAGGAATAAAGTAATTCTAATGGCACTGGATTACCTCTCATCTCAGGTATATGCCAATATATATCAATAAAATATAAACACTCTACAAGATATGAGACTTAAGTAATCAAGATCCCATGATTGGACATCCATTTAAACCCTTGGCAACTGTGGCCTCTATGTATATATCAAGCCATTTACATTAGTCACCACTTAAAATAGAATGTGTAATATATAATCACCCATAAAGAACAAAATACATATATGAACAAAGATGAATCAATCACCAATCATTGTGCAACCATTTAACCCATAAATGTCATGCCATTCACGTTAGGCAAGCCACTTAACCCTATTAACCAACAAAAGATAAATATTCTACAGGATATGAGACTTAATTAAACAGGGCCCCATGATTGGGCAGCCACTTAACCCAATTGTATATCAAGCCCCAGTTGGGCATCCACTTAACCCTATCCTGTAACCTCTGCTCTCTTCACTTGTTCACTTTATTATATTTATAAATGCCCAGGCACCAATTCTATACAAGATAGAATAAAATTTATAATTGTAAATTGCTCTATGGCTTAGCTCAGATGAGGTTATAGGATATGGTCTTCATAAACGATGCAAATAAAAGTAATAAAACATTTATTAATAACAATTCTGTAACACTAATTTAATTATATGCCACACATTTATTTAATTATAAAACTATTGCAAAATTATCAATTATCATATTTAATATAGGATAGATAATGATGAGGATCGGGTATCTTTTTATCTACATCACCACCTATTCTAAGCAAAGTAGAATATATTATTAGCACTGTAATATGATGATTTATCATCTCCAGACAGATTAAATAAATTGACTTCTACTGGCAAATCTATATATTTTAGGGCTATGCTATGTTAACCATATATGTATGTGTGTGGAAATGGAGAATCGAACGTATATAATCAAGCAATTTATTTGGGCTTTTAATTCATTAAAACATTTATTAAAAAAAAATAAAAGACAAAATAAATAATAATAATAAACAAAAAAAATATTTTATGCACCTTTCTAACCAATTATATTTCTTCTACAGTAAAACCAAAATTGACTAATATTTAATATATGAGTCATATATTTTCGAATATGTGTGCTTTTATAATATCTTAAATATGATGTATTTTTAAAACATACTTTTTATTAGCTTATTTATAAACTTTGATGATGCCATAAATCAATCATCTTTTATACATATTATAAAATTTTATACAACACTTATCTGTTATAATCGGTGTAAATCATCTAACATTAACTATACAAAATAAAGAAAGGCAAGGAAAAACAATAACTAAACACTTATACTTATACTTATATACATGAGGGTTAAATAATATCTCCAAACTCAATCTAAATAATCTAATCATCCCTTGACCATTTCTACCTTCAACTCACATTCAATATACTTCCTATATAACGAACTTATAACAGATAAGGTTTTAATTCTTTATTTTTTTAAATAAACTTCATTAACAAAATTGAAGCATAATAAATACAACATTTTTAAAATAATTTATAGCATCACGCACACATCCGAACATCTATAACCACCTATAATATAATTTCTAGGTCATATAAAATAATAAATTATCATATTATAATGATATGAAGTTACATTGTTTTTTTTTTTTTTTTAAAAAGAGAAAAAAAAATGGTTATACATTTATTATAAGTAATAACGAAAATACTTATCAATATCTCATCATTACATGTTAATTTTTTTTAAACAAAATTGAAAGTTGAAAGAAATATACATATCAATTTTAAAGACAACAGTAAATTATAACATAAAAAAATGTCTATCCATTGTTAAAGTATAATTTGTTAAGAACGACAATAGTCTTTTTCCTTTTTATTCTAGAATTCCGTTATAGGCATAATGAATGACATTTGCATGCATTGGAATTATTTTGTTATATATGTGCGATTAGAAAAGTTATACAGTATAAAATTATCTTCTTGATATAAGATTAATAGATAAACTTTTTCATTTTAAATTTTATTTTGTAGAATATTGATAGAAAATTCTTTAAATTGAAAATCAAGTGTTTAATTATAGCGTCTAATAAGAAAATTTTAGCTAGCTTTATTTTACACAATTTTGTCATTTTAATATTATTTAGCTTTGATAATACTTTAAAATAAATCATAATAATTTAGCTTACATATCATCCAGGCATTTTGAAGGTAGTGAATATGCACCATCATTTGGAAGAAATTTGGAGGCTGGTATCCCTCTGGGGAGTGTCTATCTCCTCATTTTTAGATCATTCCAGTAGTATAATAACAAAAAATTCTCCAAAGGTATATTATTATAATCCTTGCGATGTTTTTTTTATATTTGTTCTAATACTCTTAGAGAGTTATTGATTCTTTTAAGTTTTTTTACATCTTCTTCCTTGGAATTTTTTTTACTTTTTTTTCCTTCAAGTTTTAAACTCTCTGTCTCTCTTCACTCATGCCCTCTGTGCTCTTTATTACAATCAACTTTGGAAATGTGCCAGAATTTTACTTATAAAATTTTAACAATACAATATTTGAATAGAATAAAACATAATAATAATAATAATAATAATAATAATAATAATAATAATAATAATAATAATAATAATAATAATAATAATAATAATAATAATAATTATTATTATTATTAATAATAATTAATTATTAATTTAGAAATGTTATTCACTATTATACAAATACTCTTTATCATTTTTAAACATAAGATTATGACCAATATATAATTAATAAATAATAAATAAAATATAGAAAAGAAAATTCTAATTAATAATTTATCTATGTATCTGTTTATTATGACATGTAAATTTTTCTACTACATACAAACATCCCTGATGTTGTTCATCCTCCTTTTCTACTACCAAACATATATAATCCAAGACTCTACCAATCAGTACACAAACTTAAAGTTTTAATTTTTTGACTGCTAATTTTAACTAGCAAATTACATCTCAATTCATTTTTGTCAGATAATTAACTTTAGCCATTGTTAGCACAAATGTGAACTTCCCACATTTCTTCAACCTGGAAGGTCACAATATATATATATATATATATATATATATATATATATATATATATATATATATATATATATATATATATATATATATATATATATATATATATAACATAATAAATCAAAACTTTCTTTAAGTCATCTTCTTTAATGTCTATGAGTTTGGCAATAATGTCCTTTATGGATACAGTCTATCTCTCCAGATTATTCTTCTTTGGTAAGTCATCAATCACTTGTTAGAATTCCTCGTCAATGCACTTGAAATGATGTTTCCATTTTCTGCAGTTATTTTCCTTCTCAATTCATTTAGATATTTAGTATAGAATGGCTTTATACAGATAAGTAGATTAAGTCATCAGGCTTCTAAGATTGGGACAGTAGCACTCCAGTCCTATGACAATGTTAATTTATCCAGAATATATTGGACAGCAGTTTATAACAGATTTAATTTTCTTAATTTGCTATTTCTCATTTAATGGCTTATATAAAAAAATTACTTCATCATTTATGTAAATGCTGGTGATGTTTTATTTCCTTTTTTCTCCATGTTCGAATAATAACAGTTTTTATTTTTAAATATCAATTTAAAATCAGTTCAGTTCTTTTGTTAAACTGCACAAATTTATCAAACTTTTTTCTATTTAAATGTCAGTTGTAATTTCTTATAATTTTGCTGTACAAAAATTATATGAATAATATTCTCTTGTATTTGAACATTTGATTTTAAGATGTTGGCTTTATACAGTTATTGCATCATTTGTAAAATAACAAAAGATGATGAAAATGAATTGGGTTTGCTTTTACACCATGCTTAGTTTCTAGTGTTTGGTATACCAGCTTTTCCATTTCCTTTTCCATTGCTGTGGCTGTCTATTGTTATGCATATTATATTAGTTGTTGTTAAATAATAAAATTATGTAACAGAATTCTACTTTTATTTTCGACACTCGGTTGTCTAGAGATTGGCTTGACATTAGGTCTTCACTATGTTTACTAAGTCTAAGTCTTAATTCATGATGTACAACATATTGATAATTAACTCATTGTCGGTATATATATATATATATTGTAACGGTATGCACCCTCTCAATGAGATAAGTTAAGGCAGTCACAACTTACTGTAATCAGATTTAAGGTCTTCATATAGGATGCCATAAATGATGTGATTAAAATTTGATATAAAACTATATCTATTCCAAATAAATAATTTATTATTAGATTATTAATATAAATTATATCTAAACCACATCAAATCAATCTTCACCTTAATAGATTTAACCGTTAGACTCGGATTTCAAACTCAGGGAAATTTAACAATTGACTCTCTTCAGGGTTTTCTATCAATATACTAGAGTAATAATAATAAATCTCATTAATTCTCTAAAATGGGTTTCATGAAGTTAATATAATAATCAATAAAGACTATATATTAAATGTTTGATCTTATCTTATAAAATCAAATAAATAAATAAAATAAATTAAAGACTTCATTTAGTTTAATATAAAACCTAATAATTATTTATTTCACAAATAAATAACTTAAACATTATAATATATAAGAATTATTTATATATTTACTATCTTATATTAAAAATATAAATATATTATATTTACCCACGGTAGATATATTTTTTAACTTATAACACTACATGATTTTATAACTTATGTAAAGTATATATATTTAAATATTAAGATTACTATAATAAAACTATCATATAATAATTAGATTATACAAACAATAATCTACTTATTTGTATATAATGTTTTTATCCGTTAAAATGATTATATGTAATTATTGATCATTAATAGAAAAAATAAAAAATATATATATATTTCAATCCAATGTTAATCATTTATCCAACTATAATAAACAATGGTTATTAGACTATTTGAATTAGTACAAACAAAGTAGTGTCATGTCATAAAAAATAACAATATATAAATTTAAAAATAATTTAATTTCTTACCTCTAAGTTTACTCTATCTCTTTTATATATTTATATGCCTTTCCCATGTTAATATTCCTTAACCCATATCTACATTTTTAAATATAAAAAAAAAATATTTTAAATTATTAATCTTCTCTTCTTATTCATTTCTTTATTGAAATGAATTCAATGATAAAGGAAATGAGATTAATGTTTATCGATTATAATTTTTAAAAATTAAAAATGGTATTTATAAAAGTTAATGCAATAGTCCTAGATGTTCCTGGAATTCGCGAATAAAAATCTTTGAAGATGCAATTCTTAATTCCTTAGTTGTTATGCATTGAAGAAAATAATATGAGATCTCAAGTTGATGTTTAGTTTTCTCCTTGCATATAGATAGCAGCTTCTTTTATACACAGTTCTTTTATTCCATTTTGAAGATATAGCTTATATATAATTTTAAAGGCAAGTTGTTATTTACACACACACACACACACACACACACACGCACACACACATATATATATGACTAGACAAGCACATTTTATATCCCCCCCCCCCCCCCCCCCCCCCCCCCCCCCCCCCCCCCCCCCCCCCGCCCCCCCCCCCCCCCCCCCCCCCCCCCCCCCCCCCCCCCCCCCCCCCCCCCCCCCCGGGGGGGCCGGGGGGGGGGGGGGTTCCGGTAATCCTACAATAAAATTGGTGTTCTATTCACTTTACATTTTTTTATAATGTAAAAGTTCATTAATTTAATTTACTTGAAGTTTTTATAAAAATGTATTTTTAAAAAACATCTTTATATTTAGAACTCCAAGCAAAATGATCTTTATAGAATACAAAATTCTATTCAAATTAAGTAATTTAGAAATTATTTTTCTTTAAGAAATATTAGAAATTTTTTCTAATAAGCTGTCTTATTAAATCAGTCAAAAATATAGATTTTATCCTATATGCTGTTCTTTTAAATTGAACACAGTATAAGTTCTTGTGAGGATATAGCTGAAAAAATAGAATCTTTAATCTTTTCCTAAAATATTTGATTTTTTTAAATTTATTGTTCCATGAGCTTGCTAAAGCATATCATATTATATATTGTGATATTACAATTCTATATTAAATCATTAAGTTAATTTCATTCCCTTTGATAAATTGCATGTGAACTTAGTGGTCATCACTTTGTTAATTGTCTTTATTAATGAATTAGTATTTCAACAATGGTTTTTCATTTTAAAGAATGAAAAATACTAATTTACTATATATTATATTTATTTTCATAAATATATCAGGAATTAAAATATAATGTATACATATATTAATTATATGTATGTGTAAGTAATGTTCACATTTTAATATATATAAGATAAGAAGGATTTTTTTAACTGGGTTTTTATTCTCTGATTAAATAAAAGAAATTAGTTCATTGTGATTTGTTTAATTTGGTTCTTAATAAAGCAAACATTTATCATGTATATAAAAAAAATTATGGTGCATATTCCCTTACAGGGTTAAAATTTTATGATATATTCAAAGTTTGAACACTTAACTAATGTATATATTGATTTAACATTGGATTGACTGTTTTTTTTTTATAAAGGAAAAACTATAAAGCCTACTCATTTATCGTCTGATATTTTCTCAAGTATATCAATGTTCTTTGATAATTTCCTACTTCATTAACTACATTACAGTAACGTGAGATTTATATATGGGTGCTTTTTTCTTATGATGGTTATACGGTCTGAAGTCAACCAGTAACATGTTTCTATTTCAGATGGCACATAGATGAACTCGTTAGCCTTCATCCTTCTCCCTTTAGAGACTTACTGGATTTTTTTAATGACTAAATGGAATATTGGAGTGTCCATCATTCTATATGGATCAACTCCTATGTTTCAGTTGATTCTAAACTATCCCAGTAATTGCTTTGGTACTTACATGGGTATAATCTCATCATAAATTAATGATCCTATTTTCTTGATGTCAACTCTCTTTTCTTTTTCATTTCAACCAAAATGCATGCCTATCTTTTATCTTGCATATAAGCCAAGTATGTTAATTATGTGGTTACTCTAACTGACCAAAATAAGGCTTCAAAATGTGGCCATTATATGTACCCCTAATCTCTCCTTCTACATCTATCCAAAACACATTTGGACCTGATTGTTTCACAATAGTAAATGGTCCTTCATATGGTTAATAAAATTTTTGATATTTATTTTCTTGCTGTTTACTCAGATGGGGTGTTTTTTTATAAAAACCTTATCTTCTATCTTAAAATTTGTGTGTACTTTTCTTTTTGTTTTTATTCCTTTGCTCAGCCTTACTCACAAGCTATTTATAGGCTTTTTGTATATTCATTTCTATGTTACTTTGAGTATGTTAATCATTGGTTGGTACTTGACTGCTTTCATGGCACTCTTGGGTTGCTTGGCTGGACTATATCCAATGTTTGATTAGATTGCCATAAGCAGTGGCTTAGTGAAACATGTAGGTGCATCTATCCATGACTTACTTGCTTGTGAACATTTTTTTCATGTGACTGTGTCATGATTGGTTGTTTTCTCTTTTTTTAACATTGTTCCTTTGGGTTTGTCCAGTTTACTTGTTCCAGGTGACAATACTTGAGGCCCATTCTTAATATTTGCTTCTTAAGCATCAGTATTCATATGCTTAATGAATTTGAAGGGGTCTTTATAGGTATTGTATAGCTTGTGGAACCAGGGACCTTTTTATTTTTTGGTTTGTAATGTAGTTATTTTCATTATTCTCCAATGGCTTTCTATATTTTGATCATTCACTTGCTTATGGAGATTTTAAATGCCATCATACACATTTAAGATGATCAAGTCTATTGACTTCATTTGTATCTTCAGAATTGGTCTTTCTATTATGACAACCTTATTTTGCAGTAGCCATTATAATTAGTAATGCTCTAGTCTGATGGTTGTTACTCACTTCATCAACATCATGTCTGGGAAACATGTTAACTTCTTTTTGATGATGAATACAAATGTGCCAGGAAGATTCCAAATATACATTCAATTCATTTACCATCATGCCTTTTTTATATATTTCCTCATGATGTCTTTAGAATCTGAGGCTGTCTAGTTTCTCTCATGTTCATCATTTAACTCACAGTTAGTATGAAAATCTTGTGAGCTTAGTTTCACTTGATATTCAGGAATATTATTTGGCCATTCTTCTCTTAGCTCCTGAGATTTTACAGTGTAAATTAAATTTTATATTATCCACACATAGGTTCAGTGAGTGGTCTGAACTCTCTATATCATTACTCTGTCACATGACAATGTGGTGTACTTTAAGTGCACTCAATGTTCTATCATTGCTGTACTCAAATTCTTCAAATTGCCATTGGCATCAAGTATCCTTCTCATATTTCACAGGTTTGCCATTTGATTCATGATTATGAGGGTTAGCTGGATAGGTGCTCAGGATTATCTCTTCTAAATTGAAATTGAGATGGTAATCTTCTACCTTGGGCATTTTATAATGTGGGAGAGTGGATTTCTCACCAGAATCACTCATCTGACTTGGGTCTAAGATGGTGATCTCTATGTTGTTCCCTGTGTCATTTTTATTTCTCCTCATTATTCTGGGTCCTTTGGTTATCTCAGTCTGCTGAATTCCAGGGTCCTGCATCTTTTGGCAGGGTTGGGACTGAATCACTACAGATTTCTGGTTAATGGCTTTGTCCATCCAGCTGATCTGATTGCATTCTCCATCACTTTCATCAGAGTTGCCTTGTCCAATATCATTTTGGTTTTTATGGGAACCACCTCATCCTTGAGATGCTTCATACGATGTTCCATATTTTCTATTATTCTGTTAAATAATGTTTCCATTCCATTCATGGTCATTTGGAACATTTGTTCTAGGGTCATCTTATTTCTTGTAGCATGTACTGCTTCGATTTCAGATACTTGAGCTGTCTAATTATTAAGTGCTTCTTGTGTTTGCTGTATTGCTCAGTTTGCAAGATGTACCTATGGAGGGTAATTAATCTTAAGTCATAGACTGTCACATATTTGGATCCATGAAGACTGTTCCCCACTCCTAATAACACCATCTTCAACTTCGCTATCACTACTACTTTGTGGTTCCTCAGAGCATTTTATATTTATGTTTAATAAATATTTTCCACTTCTGGTTATCATTACATTTTTTTAATAGTTAAGTATAAAGTTATTTCTTTTTTTATAGATAAAAATAGATACATGTCTTAGGATCTTCTGTTACTCTTTGCTATTCAGTGCTTATATTTAACTTCTCTCTCTATTTTTTGTTTGTGTATATGTTGTTTTTAATACCTACTTTTTAGCTTGGATTTTTTATTCACCCAGCTCACTTATTTTAATTTAGTTTATTAGTTAATTAAATATATTTATGGTCTCAGTTTACCATTTCATTCTCATCACTTAACTTATGTTCAATGTTCACATGAGGTTTTCCTTTTTTAAGTGGTTGCGGTCTCAGTTTATCATTTCATTCTCATCACTTAACTTATGTTCAATGTTCACATGAGGTTTTCCTTTTTTAAGTGGTTGCTTGGAAATGGTTTAAATTCATGAGTCTCATCCTTTTATGGTTGGGTGTATCAATTGGTTGCTACTCAGGTAGATTCATCAGTGTTGCATACAATGAAAAATTTGGCAAAAGAATAAGTTCAAATTTTTTAAAAAAATTTACCAATCCAATGCCTGGACCTTCTTAGAAACATCTGTTTCTTGCCCCTAAAGTTTGGACACCAGACTGTAATGGTCTGGCTTTTCTACCAGAATAAAGGGAACACATCTCACTATGGTCAGGCCTGGCATCTTCTCATAGGATGCTGTGAATGATGTGATGAAGTACATAACCTATGATCACCTCTAATGGGATAACTCTAAGTTTACACATTAAATCTAGATACAATTTGGGCTTCATCCATTCTCCACCCTTCTTTTGTGTTTTGTTACCTCTTAGTATTTAATCTCAAGGAGAATTCTGCCTTTGGCTCTCTTCAGTGGTGAATTTACACTAGATACCAACTACCACATCTCTATACAGGTTCCAACTGATTTAAAGATCCATCCAAATATATTACTATATTATTATATAAGAATGAAATGTGTGTGCATGTATATATCTGGTTATAAGTTGATGAATGAATGAATGAATAAATGATTTTGATAAACTAGAGACTAATGTATTTTAACTCAAATTGACAATGTTTATTAAATAAAACAAAAATTCAAAACTTTTTAACATGATAAAAAGCTATAATTGTGTGCATCAAGGATGTATTTCTACCATATCAACAATTATACATGTTCACTATTCCAACCCTTATCCACAGTAGACATAGATAACAAGGCACTAATTATTTACAAAGCAGATAAATTTGGTAAAAAAGTCATTATTAAATTGACCAGGAGGCTAACTAATTAATTTACAATATTATACAAGTGTATGTATAATAGCCTTGCCATTCAGTTCCAGTTATTGATGTTCCATCCTCTTTAGGATTCCCTTCCTATGCATGGTTCCCTACAGTTGATAGAAAAGAACATTCATATGAGAAGGTTAGTTATTTATACCAAAAAATATAAATGATTATTAGTTAACAATAAAAAAATAAATAACTTGAATTCTGTCCTGTAGTAAGTCTATGTACTTAATACAGAATAATATTAAAAATCTTACCTTATTCCATATCATAGTCATGATGATTAATGTCAACTCACTATGGAGGGAAAGCTGACCTAAACTTTATTTAACATAATTTTTTTTAAATCTAACTTGACAATTTCCCCTCTTCATTTTGTTGCTTTCACTGATAATGGACTCTTCCAAGATATAGACATGTTCAAGCTTCCAAATATGGAGATAAAATAAAATTAGAATTTTACAAATGTATGTTAAAAAAACAATCTTGATTAATGTCCATACTTTGTTAAAATCAATCTTGATTAATGTCCATGAGTTTGCCAATAATGTCTTTTATGGATACAGTCTATCTCTTTTTAGATCATTCTTATTTGGTAAGTCATTCATCACTTGTTAAAATTCCTCGGCAATGCACTTGAAACATTGTTGTTTCCATTTTCTGCAGTTGCTTTCTTTCTCAATCCATTTAGACATTTACTGTAAGACATTTGATGTTTTAGATTAAATCATCATGTTTTAGATTAAATCATCATGCTTTTAGGGTCAGGACATTGCACAGCAATTTATAACAGATTTAATTTTTCATGATTTGCTATTTGGCATTTAATGGCTTATATAAGAAAAAATTACTTCATCATTTATATAAATTCTGATGATGATCTATTTCTTTTTTCTCCATGTTCGAATAATAGCACAGTTTTTATTTTTAAATATCAATTTAAAATCAGTTCACTTCTTTTGTTAAACCACACAAATTTATCAATCTTTTCTCTATTTAAACATGGGTTGTAATTTCTTATAATTTTATGCTACAAAAATTATATGGATAATATGAAATATTTGAACAAGTCATACATCTTCTCTTGTATTTGAACATTCAATCTTAAGATGTTGGCATTATACATTTATTACATCATTTGAAAAATAACAAAAGATAATGAAAATGAACTGGGTTTGGTTTTATACCACTCTTATTTTCCAGTGTTTTGTATATTCACTTTTTCATTTTTTCCCCACTGCCTTGGCTGTCTATTGTTGTGCATATTATATTGGTTGTAGAAAATAAAATAAAATAATGTAACAGAATTTTTTTTTATTTTCCACACTCAGTCACCTAGAAATTGGCTTGACATTAGGTGGTCATCACTATGTTTACTAAGTCTAAGTCTTAAGTCATGATATATAACACATTGATAATTAACTTATTGTTAATATATATATATATATGAATGATTTCTTTATCTGGGTTTTATTTTTCTGATTAAATAAGAGAAATTAGTTCATTGTGACATTTGTTTAATTTGGTACTTAATAAAGCAAACATTTATCATGTATATGTATGCATGTATGCTTACAAAAAAAATGATAGTGCATATTCAACCACCTGTTAGCTAAGCTTATGTTTTAATGAGTTTGATTTGATAGTATGGATAAATAAGGGTTGGTTTTTGATTGGTTTTTGATAGGATTGTAAGTTACTCTTTCAACATTAACAATTTAAAAATACAAATATAATTGCAATGTAATCTTTCCAAATCTATTATATGCTACAACTTTCACACATACACACACACACACATATATATATATATTTATATAAACATTACAAGCATAAAGCTAAACTAGTCAATATAAAATCAAAACTACCCCAAATCTAAAATTAAACCAGACCAGCATAAAAATAATATTAAAACACAACCTAAGGTTTCACTGCTACAAGCAGACTTCTCAAGTGTAAAGAACTACAAAAAAACCACACATTATATATACTATTAAAAACTACCCACAAATCCATTCACTTCCCATCCACCCTTAATAAATGAATGGGAAGTGAATGGATTTGTGGGTAGTTTTTAATAGTATATATAATGTGTGGTTTTTTTGTAGTTCTTTACACTTGAGAAGTCTGCTTGTAGCAGTGAAACCTTAGGTTGTGTTTTAATATTATTTTTATGCTGGTCTGGTTTAATTTTAGATTTGGGGTAGTTTTGATATATATATATATATATATATATATATATATATATATATATATATATATAAGTATAGAGGATTTGAACTCAGATTTTCAAGCACCCTTCAATTATCCACACTATCTCATATAACTGATACACATGATTACACACATGTAGAAAAGATAAATAATCACCAATATACGTATTTCATGCTAAACCAGCACTCATCAGTTGATCCAGATTATCATCTCTCACACACACACATATATATATATATAATCAATGCTCAGTTTATATTAAGATAGAAAATCTTCATACTTTAATGGACAGGTTTCAATTCACTGCAATCTCCAACTTTTCAGCCATCCATATCATTGTAAATCTGATGGTGAAAACTCAAATCCCATGCTGATGCTAATATTATTGCCATGCCCATGTTGACCTGAAGTCACTCTGACCCCTCATGTATAGGACAGCATCCATTAAATACATATAAGAGGAATGGACAGGATACAAGCTTGATATGTAAATATTTGAAAACCAGGCACTCTTCACAAACCTGGGAGCTTAATTGTAAGTATAGAGGATTTGAACTCAGATTTTCAAGCACCCTTCAACTATCAACACTACCTCATACAACTGATACACATGATTACACACATGTAGAAAAGATTAATAATCACCAATATACATATTTCATGCTAAACCAGCACTCATCAATTGGTCCAGATTATCATCTCTCACACATATATTAGCATCAGCATGGGATTTGAGTTTTCACCATCAGATTTACAATGATATGGATGGCTGAAAAGTTGGAGATTGCAGTGGATTGAAGCCTGTCCATTAAAGTATGATTTGCTATCCTAATATAAACTGAGCATTGATTATATATATATATATTGAGAGATGATAATCTGGACCAACTGATGAGGGCTGGTTTAGCATGAAATACATATATTGGTGATTATTAATCTTTTCTACATGTGTGTAATCATGTGTTTCAGTTGTATGAGATAGTGTGGTTAGTTGAAGGGTGCTTGAAAATTTGAGTTCAAATCCTCTATACTTACAATTAAGCTCCCAGGTTTGTGAAGAGTGCCTGGTTTTCAAATATTTATATATATATATATATGCTAACATATATAATGATGTTCACACAAATATATTTTAAATAAATATGCAGATATGTAGATTCACATGTACTTGATGAGGTTTGAAGCTAGTATAAATACTACTATGGGATATGGTAGGTAAAATAGGATATGTGATAATATATACTGCTTCAATACAAAGCTGAATTTGATATCTATTTTTCACTCTACTCTTATGAACTTTAACTGTTTCTTTAAGACTTAATTTACTTTGATCTATACAAATTTTATAACTGCAAGAAATCTTTTAAACTATACCAGGAATAAATTTGTTATCAATTGATTATTTTGAACTATTTAATAATGAAGGCCTTTCTTCCAGACTATTTTTATATTATTCAATAAAAAAACTACTCTTATAAATTAATTTATAAATTGAGACCTTAAATAGTAAAAAAATAAACTTTTTATTTTTGATAACAATTAAATTTTTATTACTAATAAATTAATAGATACTTTTATTAAATATAATATTTCTAATAAATTCTTAATTATATCCTAAATCAATATAGTCAGAAGCAAATTGACTCCTCTGAGATTAAGAAGTGTGGGTTACTGGTTGAGTTATTTCTCCTTTAATGTGCTCTGTTTATACTGCTTTTTTTTTTTTTTTTTTAGAGAATAGCACTATTAATCATTTTTCTATTTCTTTAAAATTATTTGTTAGGCATGTTGATAATTTTATTTGTTATTCAGAAAAATAAATTGAACTTTTTTAATAGATTGAATGCTTTTGATTCTAATATTAAATTTATTATTGAGGGAGGTACTTTTGAATTTGTTAAGTTAAAATTTCTGGATTTAAATGTTGATAGAGTTTTTTTCTATTAAACAAAAAAATTAAAAAATGTAATAAAGCCAAATAGTTATCCATCTTTTACTTATCAGTAACTTTCTTTATTGAATTTTTATTATAGAAATAGAAGGCTTAATAATTTTAAAAATAATATTTACATTCAGAGAAGTCAATTTGTTCTGACTATATTGATTTAGGTTACAGTCATGAATTTATTAGAAATATTTAATAAAAATATCTATAAGTCTGTTAGTAATAAAGATTTAAATATTAGTGAGACTAAAGAGTTTATTTCTTTAAACATTTAAGGTCACAGTATATATGTTGATTTATAAAAATAGTTTTTTATTGGGTGGTAAGAAAGTAGTATGGAAAAAAGGCCTTGATTTAAATTCATTATTAAATAGTTCAAAACAGTCAATTGATAGCAAATCTATTCCTGGTGTAGTTTATAATATTTCTTGCAGTTGTCACAAAATTTGTATAGGTCAAAGTAAATTAAGTCTTAATGAAAGAGTTAAAGTTCATAAGAGTAAAATTAAAAATAGATATCAAAACTCAGCTTTTTATATTCATGAACTAAATACAGGTCATAAAATATTATTTGATAATGCAGTGATTATCTTTTATGAGAGAAATGAAATTAAAAAAAAAACAAACAACTCTGATGATAAAATTTCTTGAATCTAAGGCCATCAATCTTTTTGATGTTAAAAAAAGTTAGTTTTTGAAGTGAATGATGGAAAAGATATTTTGTTATATATATATTGTAACCTGAGTAGATAGAGAAATAAAAAAGGGGGGGGGGAGTAAAGAAGAAAAGATGAACAAAAAGTTTGAAATGAACAAAAGAAAGAAAGAGAGATATTGATGAGAAAAGAGATGAAATGGTGAACAAACCAATTAAGCAGAAGAGAGAGAGGGAGAGGCAAGGTAAAGGTGAAGAAAAGAATAAAAGAGAAAAAGAAATGATGAAGAAAAGATGAATGACTGAATGAAAAATAAAAGAGAGGGAGGTGGTGATGATGATGAAGATGAAAATGATGAAAATATCAGAGACAAATTAATTAAGCAGAAGAGAGAAAATAGGAAGGGGGGTAAAGTGAAAAAAGAATAAAAGAAATGAAGAAGAAGAGATGAATGACAATGAAAAATGAGAGAGAGGGTGCTAATTGTAACATTATAAAAGAAATGAAGAGATGAAGATAAGATGAAGATAGGATGGAATGAAGTAGAAGATAAAAGAGGGAGAGAGATAAGATGATGATGAAAAACTAATCTATTCTATTTTAAAAGAACAAGATGGAAGATGAAGAAATGGAAAGATGAAATAAAATAGATGAAATGATATTGAAATGAAATCTCGGGCTCAGTGGGGTTACAATAAATTTAAGAAAGAATGATGATCCAGAGATATACAATTGGATAGAGACCAAATATAATACCAATGCAAACATAACTATTATGGCATATTAGTAATTTACCACTAAACAATACAAAAAATAATTTAAATCATTAGTTAATAGTTATTAGAATCGGCCTACCATCAGATCATACACTCTGAATAAGAATAAATGATACTTTGTTTGGAAGGACTATCTCACTAAATTATAACTAACAAAGCAACAAAAGTAAACACTCTCAGGGGTTTTAAAACTAAACTCTTGTGCAAAATAAAAGTTTAAGTTGCCTAATAAATAATTGCAAGGATGAATAAACAAGTAAGTGATATCTTGGCTGACCATAAAATAACTATCTTATGTTCAATCATGAAGTAATAAATAAAACAAATATTAATCTAAAGATTTAATGAATCAATCTAAATTTAAATTAATAATGGCCTATTACCCAAGACATTATTCGAGCAAGGAAAAGGACAAGGGTACTTTTTATGCCTTTCCCCATACTCACAGACAACCTACTAAGGACCTTAAATGCAGATGGATTTAAAAATTTTAAAATATACAAGATGATGATAGACAATGTAAGATAATGTGCAGCTTTTAAAATAGTAAATAATAAATACTCTTCTGAAGCACTAGTATTCTTTATCTCATTGCACACTCTTCAGTCTGAGAAGATATAATGATAACTTAAAAATCAACTTTTAAATGAGCATTCAATTAAGTATCTGATATAATGTAATTATCTGTTACTGTGATTCAATTTGAGAATCACTTAGATTAGCATGGCTTTATATAATTTAAACCAATATAAAAATATATATTTTATATACTTTGTGATATTTTTATGAACCTTTGGAGCTCAAGACAATAATATTTTTCATATAAAAGTAAAACAAACAGAAACAAAACTTTTTAAAATAATAATAATATGGTTTATTAATAACAATATAAAGAAAATATTTACAAACAAAATTACTAGAATAAACATTGCCTAGATAGCGCTGGAATCTTTTTTTTTTAAAACATTTTGACTCTCAAACTTTATTTTTGGTTTACAAAATTATAACAATTTATCTGGCTAAAGTTACTGAGTATTTCTCTTAAACTCTTTTAAAACTGTTTATCTTGATAAACAAAATAATAAAAAAAAATACATACAAGAGCAAGCAGAGGCTATTTGATATTAAATTCTAATCTCTTTAATAATTAGAGATTCTAAATCTTTAAACTTCAATTACAATGTTCTAAGTTTAACAAACATAATTCTATTTTTATTGGCATATGTAATAATACAATGGTGTCATATAACAATCAGAATAACACACTAAGATGTTTATATTCATTACCCTAAGCTAAGCAAACACTAAGCTGGAATAAGCATATACAGCATATATTTTAAAAATTATCACCAGTTACACCAACACTATTAATATTATAGCTAGTGATGCATTTAAATAAGACTAAGCTAATTTTAAACTAAATTATATGCATGGGGCATTCACTCATCAGAGGTCATTTATACACATTTAAAAAATAAATTCTGTCCACATAAAATTATTACATTAAATGTTTTTTTTAATTAAACTTTAAAAGACTTACAAATCCAGCAGTAAAAACTCTGGATGAACATATTCAACTTAGTATGTGTGAATTGCCACTTATACCATATGCATAATTTACATACTTAAAAATAAATATAAAGTATTGTTGGTTGGTTTGTGGATGATAAAACTATCATAACAACACAATTCAGACATTGATATACCTATAAGCATTAAAATAGCTAGCACAACCTGAAGAAGCAAAGTTCCTCAAACAAACATATCTTGTCATCACATATCTAAAAACCAATGCAACATCACCTACTGTGGTGGAACTAGCATTAATTCATCATGAGTGATGCCCCACAGAGCTGAATAAGAATGTAGTGGCTTCCAATAATACCTATCATTGAGGCAGAAAAAGAGGATGCCTGGACCTTGTCTCAGCATATCAGGAACAGGAAATATGCACCAGAGAAGTATGATACACTTCATGGAATATAAATACCTCAAAATATGTGATCACAATCACTAGAAATATAAATATCTGTGATACAATAATCCTCAATGGGAACAAGCACTATTACCTCATGGAAAAGCAATACAATAAGGATGGAGGATCTTGTCTACTCCATTAAGCATACTCATAATAATTAACAAAGCCTAGCTCTATGAGGCTAACAAATATTAAATTAATAACAACATATAGACTTCACATAAACTAAGAATTTTAAAAATACAAAATATATATTCAATGTCAGAACCAACAATGCAAACTGTGTCAACCGACTAATATAAGAATTACTTAAAAATTAAATGCATATAAAAATTCTAGACAAAGATACAATGCACACATAATAAAATATTAAATACTAAAAATATAGTGACTGGTAGACATTTAAAAGATTGCAAATTAAATGTGAGAATATTAATTTTTCAATGTGTATATAAAAAATATTTGCAATTATTATTGATGTAGCATTTATAAAACAATGAATGGAAACCCTCTGATAAATCTCTTTGGCTGATTTAAAATAAGACTGAGTGAAATACCACCCACATAAATAAGCTAAGACTGAGATATTAAAATCTCTAGCAATAAAATTATTGAATAGAAGTTAACTTTTGAAACGCTTAACAAATATAATAATATAAATTACCTGAGAATGGTAGAATTTCTATTCATTCTAATATACCTGTTAAGACTAGAATTATAACATTTATTTACCTGGCATATTTATACTAAATAGTATTACACATATTTAAATATATATATAGTATAAATATTTTTCTGGTTTCTTTTTTTTAAAACCAATAAAAATGTAAAATAAAAAAAACAATAACTTCATTTCATAGTTTCAGCCCAGTACTGGTTTTTCCTTTTGTTCAAGACATGTGTATAATTTATTGGAGACAATTTACTAATCTGATGGTGTGAAGCTTCTGGTCAAAACATTTATCATAAGCATGGCAATAACTTCTAAAATAAACCATATTTAATAGTTCTTTAAAGATATTTTAATTTCTTCCTTTAATGATATTCTAGATAATAAAACATTGAAATAATAAGAATAAGATGGCACTAGAATGGTAAGCAAAACAAATTATTCAGCTGAGAATATTATTATGGGATCCTGGGTTTGCATGTACAATAATATAACTTCATTTTAATTCCATTTTTCTCCTTTAAAAGAACATTTTTTTTAAACAGTTTTTTTTTATAATTATTTTCTCATACAATATTTGAAAATTTGTTTCCAAATACTTTTTCTTCACTCTTCTTAACATAAGAGTAGGAATATTTTGCAAGTAGAAAAACTGTTTAGGAGCTAGGAATAATTGTCACAAATTTATGTATAAATAGAAGCAAATACAACAGTTCATTATACATTTGACAGATAAAAAGTTCATCCTTAATAATTGTAGTTATAACATTTTGCCCAACTGTTTCAGAAGTAGATAATTAATCTATTATAATAAATAATACATTTTTAATTGAACATTAGGCAAAATTAATACTATAATTATACTATACATTATAGCAAGAGTATCTTGGAATTTCTATCAGGCATCATTAATAGAATCTCGGTATTTAAAATCAGCTTTAAATGAATTTAAAACAAGGAGATTGATGCATTTCAACTATAATAAAGTTTAATACAAATGTCTTTCAATTTTCCTCATTTTAGTTTTAGGCTACTTAAATAATAACTAAGTAATTTTTGATTATAAAAGTTCAGTGCAATAAAGACATTTACCACACATATATTAACTGTCTATATCTTAATTTTATTTTCCAGTAGATACAAGTTATGCAGTTAGGAGATAAGATAGAAGATATAAAATTTCCTTTAAACATTTTTTTACTATAGCTTTAACAGTTAATTGAAAGTCAATATCAAAAAATAGTGCTCAAATATCTATATTGTAATTCAGGTGAAATAATAACTGATGGAGGAAAATGCAGTTCACTAATTAGGAAAACTACAATTATGTTTACATAAAGCAATTTATAGTCTTTATTACTCTTTTTTGAGTTTTTATTACTCAAATTTGTTTATTCTTATCAAAATACAAACAATTCTTGGATATTTCTAAAAGCAGCATGACCTTTGGAAATACAATGGAAATATTTAGAAGTAAATGTTGATTTTATCTGTTTTTTAGTATTTTTTACAATGCTTTTTAACAACCCACTATTGATAGTTTCAATTGCCTCAGCAATCTTCTTTGTAAATATTAATATTATATGGATTTGGCAATGCAATAAGTAAAATAAAGTTATAATACTTCATAAATGTAGATCTATTAAAATGAAATCAAAACAAGCATTAATAATATAATTGATTGCAACTTATTTTTTTAAAGCTTAAATCAGATGGATAGATTGTTTTTATTTTTTTGATTGTGTGGAAATGTGTATCTTTTGAATCATTACTTTTTGCTCTTTTTTTGTTTTTATCCAAACTTAATTTTTTTCTTTTTAGCATTTGAATACAAAAAGTGGCAGCATACACGGACATTTTATATATATTTTTTGTTGAATTTTTTAATTTTGTAAATATTTAAATAAAGATTTTTTTCCATTTGTTTTTCAAAATTTTTTTATATGATTTTAATTTTTTTTTGTATGATTCATTACCAATAAGCACAATTTATATTATACAAGATACTTTGACTATAAAATATAGCTTTCTTTTTTATATATATAATTTTTAAGTAAATAATATAATATAAAATATTATTACATAACAGCAATAATTTAATTTTTCTTTTTGGCAAATATTTTATGCCCTTCTCATTTGTATATAAAATATAGAATATTTGCACATATTTATGATGCACATAATTTAACATCTAAATAAATGAAGACAATTAAATTATAAACAATATTTTAATAAATTTTTATGTATGTTTTATTTGTAAATTAGTTTTTTTCTATTTTTATATTTAAAATATATGCACATCATAAAAATGTGCATATGTATTCAATATTATATGTATCAAATTTATCTTTTCCTTAAAAAAGACAAATTTAGATATTGGATATAAAAATTAAAATAATCAATTCAAAATAATAAGATTTATGGAAGTTTAAGATATGTATTGTATATTAAAATTTAATATTATTTTATGTATACATAGTAAAAAAAACTTTATATATACATAAGATACTATTTGTATTATTTATTAAGTGAAGCTCTTTAAGTATATATTTAGGCAGGGATAATGTCCAGCTTAATAAATGACTAGTAAAAGTTATTAATATACTTCCATAAATTGGTTTATATCAAAGTTGTAAGTACAGAAAATTTGAAACCTGTCAATTAAGCTATGGTAATTTTCTAAATATATATATATATATTTATACTGAATAAATGATGAAAATATGTGTAAGAGATTGTAATATGTGATGAGTGCTAGTTCAGCATAAATTGTGTATCTTGGGAGCATATATTTTTTTCACATATTTTTGATTACATGTCTCAATAAATTATGAAGGAATAAAAGTTTGAAATATATATATGAAGTTAAGTTTAAGTATCTCCAAAAATCATGTGTTTTCGAAGTTAAAATAGTAATATATGCTATATGGCTTACTTGAAAATGGGTATGTTTCAATTGTATCTATAGGGTGAGAGGTTGGTATGACTTCTGGACCAGTGGATGGTTGTGATATAACTGAACTACAGTGAAAGATGCCCTGAACTATGATAAGAATATAATTTGAATATATATTACAGATCAAAAGATGCTACACTCTCTCACAAGGTATTAAAATGGGACAAATTTCAGTTTCTACCTTGCAAAAGACTGGTATGTGAAAGTTACGAAAATTGTCAATATGGGCAAGAAATCAGGTATTGATACCTCTGTAACATTGCAGATATATTATTCATTAAAAGAGGCTTAAAGTATATATTTGAGCTAAAGATTAATGTCTAGATTAATAAATAACTAGTAAAAGTTATTAATACATTTTCATATCAAAGTTGTTAATCCGAAAATTTAAAACTTGTCAATTAAACTATAGTAATATATTATCTGTCTGTCTGTCTGCCTACCTACCTATCTATCTATCTACCTACCTACCTACCTACCTACCTACCTACCTACCTACCTACCAACCTACCTACCTACCCATACTGAACAAACAATGAAATATAATAGATTGTGATCTGGGCCAATAGATAAGGGCTGGTTTAGCATGAAATGTGCACACTGGGTATCATATAACATTTTCACGTCTTTCACCATATGTTTCAATAATGTGTGATGAAATAGAAGTTTAAAATTGTAACATATGCTATATGGCTTGCTTGAAAAAGTGTATATTTTTATAGTGTGAGAAGTTGGTCTGACTTCTGGGCCAATGAATGGTTATGATATAATTGAGCTAAAGTGAAAGATGCACTAATGAAAGTATATAATTTGAAAATATAATTATATAACGGCAATAATTAAATAATTTTTTGACAAATATTTTATTCCCTTCTCAATTGTATATATTATACTTATACTATATTTGCATATATTTATGATGCACATAATTTATCATGTGAAAAAGTGAAGAAAATTAAATTACAAACAAATTTTAACTTTTCAAACATAAAAAAAATGAAAAAAATATATACACGTTTTATTTGTAATTCAATTTTTGTTTTGTTTTTAGGCTTAAAATATATATACATCATAAAAATATGCATACATATTGAATATTATATGTATACAAATTACCTTTCCTTAGGGAAAATAATCTTTTATGTTCAAAATATTGAAAATTAAAATTAAAATAATCAGTTTAGACTAATATGTAAGATTTATAAAAGTATAAAAGAAAGTATGTATTACATATTAAAATCGCATATTACTTTATATATACATAAAATTCTATTTGTGTTATTTTAATTTATAGTGAAAACATTAGTAATTTGTATTAATATTTTTTTATCATCCTGACCAGTAAAAAATTTTTTATCTGGTGTTCGTCATTGTACAGATATATTTTATAGACAAAAAAAAACTCTACAAGAATCAAGTAATCTGGTTCATGAATTTATTATTAGAACTATTCTGTGGTTATATTTGCATTGTTTCTATCAAAAAAAATGTTTTCTATGAAATATGACTTAAAGTGATTGATTTTCCATACTAAAATTTATGAAGTAATAACTCAAGTGAAGAACAAAAGGTTATAAAAAATTGATTATTTAAAAAATAAAATAAAACAAAATTATCAAAATTAAAATTAACCATGATATCATATTTGATATGTCCCAAGAATTCCATATTCCTAAAAATGCAAAGAAAGAAAGTGGCAAATGTAATCCGTAAGTAATACATTGTAACAAACGTTTTTTTTTTTGACAATAATTTAATACATGAAAAATAATTTCATAAACAAAAAAGAAAATATCAGTTCATATTTTATTTTGACAATACTTTTAATAAATACATGTTACACACACATACACACACATATATATATATATATATACTTATACTTTACATGTATACAATATCACAATTTTATCTCAAAAAATTATAATAAAAATAATTATATTGCATAAAATAGGCTATTAATTTGATAAAGAGGTTGACAATTTATGATTATAAGCAAATAGATATTTGATTATTTATATTCAACTTCATACACTATATTGACTAGTTTATGTGTATATTAAACTCTGATTTACAAGTATTAAGTTTCTGCACTCATAATTTTGACATCAAACCACTAGATAAAATGAAATATTTTAGTATTGGTAAATGTTGAATAAATAATAAATAAATATGTAAGAAAGTTTACTTGGGTCAATGAAAAAGTGCTAATTGAGCACAAAATGCATTTTTGAGAATATTTTATCTTTTTCAGATGGCTTTATTCATTTGTTTTAAGAATGTGTGGTGGAATGGAAGTTTAAAGTATGTTTAATATATTGTTATTATCATCATCATCATTTCAAACATCACTCCATTGCAGAATGGAAGTTTCTCCAAGTTTAAATTAATTTTTTTTCTGATTCCAAGCCTTTCACAATACCCATTATTTCAGAATACTTCATTTCATCCATCCATCTGGTATTAGGTCTTTTACAATCTCTTGGAATTCTATTTAAGATTTCTACAGTCCACCTGCTATCATCTTTTCTAACAATATGTACATTCCAACTCCATTTCAGCTACTTAATTTTTTCAATAATTTCAGAAACAATTGTTTGTTTTTTCCATACTTCATTGATTAGTCTGAGGACTTGTTAAGGGTCTAAGTCTTAGATCCACAAATAAGAACTGGTAAAACACACTTATTAAAAAGCTTTCTTTTCAAACATAAGATATTTCTTTTTAAGTTATTTTTACTAAAAGCATTCCATCTAGGTTTATGATTAATTTCATCCATTATGTTTCCATCTATATTAATAATCCGACCAAGATATTTGTAGTTGTTAACTTCTTCTAATTCATCATGATTATTTTTTAATTTCTTCTTTTGAGAAAATTGATTGAATATTATTTTAATCTTTTTAACATATATCGTTAATCCTATTTTCTTGCTTTTATCTGATAACTCTTGCAACATTTCCTGAAGTTCATTTTCAAAAATAATTACATCATCTGCAAAATCTAGATAACTTAAACAATCTCCACTTACTTTTAATCATTTAATTTCTCATTTTAAATTATAAAATACTTCTTGCAGCACTGTTGTAAAGTTTTGGAGATATAGTGTCACCCTGTTTTACACCCTTCTCAATAGTAACATTCCTAGCATCATTATGTAATCTACAAAAATTTTACCAAAATCATTCTTTCCTTTATTTTGCTCTAACAAAATTCTTTATTATACATATATACATATACCTTACTTTTTGGCTGTCCTGCAGTCTTCTTCAGAGCCAGTTTACTTTAATCTTTTCAAAAAAAAAAAAGTAATCTAATTGCTGTTGTTGTATTTTTATAAATATTCTTCAGAATATGACAATATCTTCAATCTGTAACTTGATGATTCAATGTTTTAATCTCTGAAGAAATGCTTACAGAATCAAATGCCTTTTCATAATCTACAAATTCAAGGCATAATGGCAACATATATTCATTAGTCCTTCCTATAATTTTTCTCAATACTTGGATGTGATACATTATGATAAAAATCATATTTAATTATCTGTAGTTATATATACATATATGTTTGAATATTATAGCTCTGATGAAGACAACTGGTCAGTTGAAAGTATAAGAAAATATCAAGGAATAAATAGAATTTATTCCATTGCAAAAAAAATGAATAAAGAAAAGTGTACTAAATGCTATTGTGGCTTTTTTTATTTTTTAAGTTTTTAAATTATATTTTACTATATTTTTAAATTTTTTTTTTTTAATTTTTTTTTATTATGTATTTTTAAATAAGTAGAAAAACAGTGTTTGTAAGTAGGGCAAAATCCTCTCTAACAGCACCTTATAAAGGAACATTGAAAGAGAGGGCAGTATTCAACAGAATTGTCACTTGTCATGTGGCAGAGGCAAAACTTTTCATACAGTAATTCCAGTGCAAGTTAGAGTAACCAATGGCTTTCACTGGGTAGCACTACTGTATTGAGAGTTTTGCCTCTGTTTTAACAGCTTGGGTAAGCATAGAAAGTGGTGGTCATGTGAAGTTCAGTGGTTGTTATATGACAAGAGGTTAAGTAGTTTTTTTATCTTTTAGTTAAGGATTTCTAGATGCTCATTTATGGCACAATGACATATAGTTAGCTAAAGTGGCTATGGGTTAATTACCTAAAAAAGACCTAAGCTCATTGAAAAGAATTTCATTTGACTGGATTTGAATTATAGATCACAGGCTTGGTAGATGAAGGTTTTCTATCTGCACCATAAAGTACTCTTGTATAATTTTAAAAGGTGCAATTTTAAAGCAGTCATAGGTGATAAAATTAATCAGCCCATGCCTGGTTTGCATAGAACGATGTTATAACAAAATTGAACTTATAAATGAGATTGTTTTGATGAAATAAGATTGGTGGTTAAAAAGCTGTTCGTTTATTACTGAAGTTACAACTAATATACTTTTTTAGGAAATAGACTTTTCATTTTCAACTCAGAAAAAAAAGACTACCAAATCTTGCTTTCTTTTTGAATAATTATAAATAACTCACGTGGGTAGAAGTGTTTTTTCTACACTCAATCAACTCTATATAATATTAGAGTGAGAAGTTTAAATTAGGTTCAATTCTTTGGTATTTAAAAAAAGATTTTGACAATAAATAATACCAATGCTGAAGAGATTTGAACTACATTTATTTTATTTTAACTATTATATCACTGTATATGATAAATAAAAAAATCAATCTCAGGTTCGCAATTAATATTAACTTGAAATAAATATTTTTGCGTTTTTCTGCTTGTGGATGTATATATATTAATGAATGTGGACGAATAAATATATTTACAATCTATATGCTTATTTATGTATTTTACAAATAAAAAAAAACATATATATGAATATATAAATGTGTGTATATTTGCAAGCACACACTTTTTCTTACTACGGCAATATTAAAAATTTCAAATAAGAATGCTTCACATTTCTTTTTTTAACATGATTAGTGAAAGAAAATCAGACCTCATCAATGAAACAGCTAATCTATAGACTTTATAGGAATGAAGAAAAGAGTGCCCATTGTCTGTTCACATCGGCCGTCAGATTCCTTGCTCTCAAGCCGCTATATTTCCGTTTGAACCTTGAGGCTATTTCTTCATCAATTAGCGTCACATTGACTTCTTAACAGTATTTGGCCTTTCTGGCGCTGCTATTCTCGCGATACAGCTCCGTTGAATAAAGTATAGGGTTTTGTGAGCAATGTCTCCTGGTGACCCAATCTTTCGTATAGACTACTATAAGAAGATGAAGCCAATTAGACTTGCGCATTGGCGAAATATAAAAGCACTTTTTGTAGAGATTGTAAATGTAAGATTTATTTTGAACAATAGCTTGTAAGATTCTAGAAAGTTGGTGTGTTTTGCATCAAATTAATATCGTCTTAAATAAGACTGCTATCTGTATTGGTATTTTTTCCCAATGACAGTTATGTTCACTGTTACTTCATTATTTGTTCATAGCCAAGATTCGAACACGTAAATCAATTGTAATATATTGTTTATATTCCCATATATTGTTATTTATTCAGCCACGATTGTAATCTAATAAAACACGTACACACATCGCATACAAATGCCCTAAATATGTGTGCACGCATACACACTCACAAAGAAAGATTAATCCATAACATTAAAAAAAAATTTCATAAAGAAAAAAAATTAAAATTGTATAATAGGACAATTAATTTTTACATAAGAATGATTTGCTAGAGAACAAAAGGTTTTAGGATCGATTTCTAATTGAGGGGGGGGGGGGAGTAACTGATTACTAAGAACTGCAACAAGGATACCTGGTACAAAAACCCAAGCAATTTATTAATAAATTTTCAACTTAAACAAGTAAATATATGAAGAAAAAAAAATGAAATATTTAAAAATAATACACTAAAAGAAATTAAATATCTGGAGTTTTTTAAAAATGGAAGAAAGATAAAAAAACGTTAATAGTGATGTAAAAAAATATAATTGTAAATTGGTAATAAAAGTATGGAAGAAAATAAAATTTCAAAAACACAGAAAAAACACCTTGGTTTTTGAAGAAAAGTTATTACAGTAATAAGATGAAAAGATGATACTATTACTAAAAAAGCACAGTGTCATCATGAAATTTATGACTTTTACAAAGAATTATATAATAAAGAACAGAAAACAAAACCACTACAATTGCTACATCTTCTGAACTGCCAAGCATTTAAAAAAACGAGGTGAGATATATAAAGAAAAGAAAAGTTCTGAAAAATAATGGAATTATTGTTGATATAAAAAGAAGCAGATGAAAAAATGGAAAAATGCAATAGTAATAAAGATGATAAAGAAAATATTAAAAATTACAGACTTATCATTTTTCTATCAATTCCATACAAAATTTTTATGAAGATAATTTCAACTCATTTATAGTGGTCTTTTTATTGAAAACAATGAAAAGAACAAACTGGTTTAAAGATGTTTTTAATACAGTGGATTATATTTAAATATTGAGAGAAGTTATAGAAAGACTAATGAATGAGTTGCCATTTAGGTTTTGGATTTGTAGATTATAAAAAAGCATTTCATTCCACAGTAATTTTGGATCATCAAATTGTAGATCTATGGTATTATCATATTTTGAAGAATGTTTATAAAACTGCAACAACAGTGATTAGATTACATAGTGATACTAAAAAGATTAACATTGAGAAGAGTGTAAGATGGGATTAAAGAATATATGACACGATGATTGCAAATTTCCAAAACATTTTACAATAGTTTTACAAGAAATGTTTTGGGGATTAAAGTGAGACACTAAGAAATGCATGGAGATTATTTGTATTTTCTAGATTTTGAAGATGATATGGTTGTTTTTATAAATAGTGTTTTAGAGCTTCATGAAATGTTGCAAGAGTTATCAGATGAAAGAGAAAAAGAAGGTTTGTACATAAATCTAAAAAGACTAAGATATTGTTTAATGAATTTTCTCACAAAAATAAAGATTGATAATTATGAATTAGAAGAAGTTAACAACTACAAATATCTTGATCATATTATTAAAACAGGGTGGAAACAATGAATGAAATTAAAATAGTTGGAATGATTTGGGTAGAAATAAGTTAATATTAAAAATATATATGGCTATGTATTTAATAAAGTTTTTTTTTATAGATTTGTTTTATCACTCCTTAATTATGGATCTGAGATTTAGACCCTTAACAGAAGAGCAACTCAGAGACTTCAGACCACTCAATGAAATATAGAGATTTATGTTAAGAATAGCAAGAAAGGATTGAAAATAAAATACTTGTGTGAGAAAACAAATGAAATATTATTGATATTATTGAAATAATCAAGAGTCTGAAATGGAAGGGGTTGGACATATTTCTAAAAGATATAATAATAGATGAACAGTTACAGTTTTAAATTGGATCCCAAGAGATTGTAAAAGACATAAAAAAAGACCATAAATATGATGAATAAATGAAATAAGGAAGTTTGTTGTGATGTGTGAAAGGAAGGCTAAGAATCAGAGAAATTGGATCTTGCAGTGAATTGATAATGGTTAAAATGATGATGATGATGACACACATGTATACCTTTAAAGGTATACATTAAAATTAAAATGGTATATATTTTTAATTAAGAGGATAGTTTTATATTGGAAATAAAATTTGTTAATTTTCATGTGAAATACATATAATTGTTTTGAATAGCAGACCTATTACAGAAAAAGCTTAAAAGTTCTGCATAAATTAAATGGTGTTCCCATTCATGGATATGCTCTCACCATTTCAAGTTTTTTTTCTTTCCCATCTCTGTTAAGTAATGATATAAATGATACAACTTTAAAATGAAGACACTAAAATGGGCAACATTAATCATAAAACATGTCTGTATCACATGTTTAATTCATGAATATGTGAGCACAACAACTTTCTGTTAAAACTTTATATGTTATATGCTTCTGTTCTAACATATTCTTTCATATTATCTCTAAAAAATTAATAATTTCTTTCTATTTTTTGTTATATAAAATTTAAGTGGATTTTCTTTAAAAATAATTTTATTTTGATATACTTTATACTAAATACAATATTTATAAAGTTTTTTTTTTTTTTTTTTAATGAAGTGGCAATTTTATGAAGAATAATTTTTTATGAAGCACAGTGCTTAAAAAAATTACCCTAGCCTATATTAAAAAGTATGACAAGCAGTAGCACATTCTAAACATAATCCCATAGTCAGTTCTCTATTGTCTGGTTACTCAATGTATTTCTAGATAAAAAAACGTACATTTTATTATTAGTTGATATAATTACCATTGCTGGTTACTATGTATTGTTTTGTATGGCATCATTTACTTGATGTAAATATTATATATATCCTTTTTTAATTGTTACTATTAAGTATATATTGAATTACTACTGACCTTATTCACCATTTTTGGTTATACTTTCTTTGTTATATATGTTTGTTATATCCAACACTCATTCACAAATAAGCAATGAGAAAGAAGACAGTACACATAAATTTATTTATCTACCGGTAGGCAATAATTTTTACAATTTTCATTTTTTTTTCAACTCTTTGAATAAGAATGTTTATATATTTATTAACTAATCAATAATTAGATGGCTAGGATGTGGACTGATTGTCTTAAAAAATCCTCAGCTATCTTTATAAAATTTTAAGTTCTGTCCCTCATGAGCACACTCAATACCAATGAAGAAAATATTAATTTAGGAAAATTCTTTAATATAAAAAAAATTGATGATTTACTGTTCAGGGTTTGGAATTCATAAGAAGTTTGAGCACCAGAAATGACAGTGATGAAGTGATGCTTCATGGACCTTGAGATTCAGATCTAAAATTAAGTCCAATAAGGAAACAAAAAATATATTTTGACATCAAAACAACAATATTAATAGATTATTAAATTAGAAGGTAGTTAAACCCATACAAATTTATCTGTGTTTTTAAGAGGGTAAGTTATTATTTTAAAGAATTTCTTTGATCTATGTATCTTTCATTGATAAAACTTCATTTCATTATAATGGAAAAAGAATGGGATAAAGTATTCTCATAAACTAAAGAATCAGATCTGTTACTACTCGTGCTATTATTATACAAGATATCAAGATGATATGAATAAGTCTATTACATGATCAGTATTATGACTAAAGTGTTTCTACAAAAAGACATTAGTATTAATTTAATATATATTATTTTTAAAACCAATTTACTGCATGTTATAATTATATCCATCATGACATTCTCATTGTATACTATTACCTCTTTTATTTCTGTATGTTTTTTGTTGTAAATACAACAAGTTTGTGAAAACATGTATAACATAAATTTATTGATAAATAAGCTAAAACATTATAATATCAAGGAAAATCTGTCATGGGCCCTGAGATTTAATTCAGAAAGAAGACAATTGCTGAAATATGTAAATTAAACTAATATGTAAATTAGGTCATGTGACATCTGACTTAATTTTTTTGTAATTTTACTTTTTGCTATGATGGCTTCAGCGATTTTATATTGCTAAAGCTATTAATATATGGAGTATCTGAACTTAGTTCAGTCCCATTTGGCTATTTAAGTTAGATAGCTGGATTGGAAGACATATGGATGTCTAAAATTTTCAGATTTTCTACTTAATAGTTATAAATTAGATAAAGTGCTGGGCTTGTCCTGATATTTTTAATCTAATGATTGAATATCCTAGCATGTCACTGAGGATGCCAGTAGCAGAAACTGGTCTGAGGTTGGGGATATTCTACAAAGCTTGTTAAGAGCTTGTTTTGCGAGTTCTATATATAACATTTGTAAATACAAGCTTATTAAATTGGGTCATGTGACATCTGACTTGATTTTTTTTTTTGTAATATGTATATACACACACAACAGATATATGAATATTGATCCAAAATGCCTATATCCAAAAAATACCATATGAATTATTTTAAGCTCAATTGAAAACAAAGCCCAGTAAAAGTAGCACTACATTTATACATCATGTGACATAAGAAGAGCATTTTCCTAAATTAAAGTAAAAATTTGCCAATTTCATATATTGAAGTACAAATGCAATGCTTTTAACCCAACATATTTGATTTTTTAGCTTTTCTAAATTAATAATTTTAGTATTTATTTTATTTGGTATATAATTTTTTTTTAGGCAGTTAATTATTAATAAAAAATATTTTTAAAAATGTGTAGAGATTTCAGTCAAGACATAGACTCACTAGCAGCTTTTGTATTCATAGAATTGACTATCATTTAATATGTGATTCATGGTTCACATTATGCCACAGCCATATAGGTCAAAAGCTGTTAAATTCTGAAGTAGAAAAATGCAATGGCAATGGGTGGTCTTGAATTAGTGGCCTTATTGTTGGATCTGGGAAAAGAAATTTATTTAAAATCTTACAAAAAGTTCATTTTTATGCCATAAATCTTGAATTATATGAAGTAATGATTTTAATTTGAGGTAATTTTTAAGTGACAAAATTATATATAGAGTTAATGACAAGTCTGATTGCTTTTTTTATACATTTTTTAGGAAGCAATTCCTCTTCCGATATATGCTGGAATAATGTGCAAAAGAGCAAGAAATCCCTGCAGGGGAGTAAATTTGAGTTTACTACTAATATATTTCTATGATAATATTTAATTGCATATACAAATATTTAGTGTAAGCCTTTTATTTCCTAACAGAACTACTCTATTCATCAGTATAATATCGTAGAGCTAAAATAGTTGACCATAAAACATCGATCACATTCCCAAGTAGTGCCAAACAGCTTTCCAAGAAGGTTGTTCCTAAATATTATTTTAGTGAAATAAGAAAAATAAGCTAGAATAGGGTCCAAGATTACTGCTAAGCACAAGATAAGATTAGTCTATTCTTACAGAAGATTATATTCAGATTTTAAAATGTTTTTCATATTATTTAAATTAAAACTTTAGCATACTGTCTTTGTTGGATTAAGGATAAAAACAGTAGTATTCTTTACAAATAATTTTTGTTTAACAAAGATTTAAATATTTATGAAAACTTATAAAATCACTGGTTTGTGCTAGGAAAAAAAGATGGGGAGAGACCATGGAAAAACAAAAGTTTGCAGATTTAGTTGTAGGCCAATCACTTTTATATATTTTTGAGATTACCAAACTTACATATCAGATGCTTATATCCAAGATTGATAGAATTAAAAAAACATCATTAGAGCAAAACTATAATCTTCTCTTTTACAATGTTTTTTTAGTCTCAGCCTAATAAAACTAATAGATCATGGTGAAGTTGATCATGCCTTTGATTGTCTTAACCCAGTTAAAATCCTAATAGCAGATAGAATACTTCCAGAATTTCTAAAAAATTTAGAATCTAAATCAAAGCATTTTTAGCAAAACTATTCAATATCATTATTATTAATATAAACCATTCTAAACATTTGCATTCCAATTAAACCTAACAATGTTCCAAAACAGTATCACTGAATACCATTATTTGTTCCCTTCAAGATATTTGAGAGAATCATATTAACAAGATAGCTGAGGCTAGATTTAGGCCAGAAAGAAGATGCTATGAAGTTTTATTTTTAATAACTCACAATGAAAAGAATGTTCAAAATAAAATAAAAACTGGAATTATCTTTACAGATTTAATCTTAGTTTATAATTCTCTTTGGAAAAAAAAATGTTTTAAAAGTCTCTAAAAATTTTAAATGTAAGAAAATTGCTAATTGATTTGAAAAAATGTTTTTCAAGAGAGAAATTCATGTGCTATAAATGGTAATCATAGCAGATATAAATTTTATTGTCCTATTTTCCAGAGGGTTCAATTCTTTTCTTTTCCTTATTTAATATCATTATCAATGATTTTTTTGAATACAGTATTCAGGAAATCAACTATACTGCTAAATATTGCTTTGCCTTCACACATACAAAAGTATCTTTCCAGAAAAAATAAAGTTTCTTAATTAGATTATGAAAAGATGGGAAATCTTTTTCAAAGATTGTCAAATTTAAAAAATTATATACAGTATTAATTCAACATTGCATCTTTTATCTTACTAAGAGCTCTTTGTATTTTTAAATCATTCCTATGCTTTTCAAATCTGCTATTTTATTTTAGATAGTATTGGTAGTATATTTCCAGTATTTTCTGAACTTCTATGAAAATATCTTTGCACAGCAGTATAACATAGCTGTATAAAATAAATGTATAAGTGTACACACACACACACATATATATATATATATATATATATTTGGTGTTTATCAAGATATTCCTCATTTTTGCTATATCACAACTATATGCCAGTGCAGAAAGGCATTATACTCTTTTTCACTATGCATGCATTACTTGATGAATGACGTATACATACATACATATATAAAATAGAAAACTATATAATATTAAAATACTAGTAAAATAACAAATTTATATTAAAATTTTTTCAAAGAAGTCAATTAGCTTCTGATTATATTGACTTGGCTTATAATCATAAATTTATTAGGAATATTATATTTAATAGAAATATCTCCAAGCCTGATGTTAATAATTTTAATGTTAACAACAAAAAAGGGTTTATTTTTTCTATAATTTAAAGTTTTAATTTATAGATTGAATGATAATAATTGTCATTTATTGGATAGTATAAAGTTTCTTAGGAAAAAGTTCTTCATTTGATGATAAATGCATTCCTGGTATAGTTTATGAGATTTCTAGCAATTGTCATAAAATTTATATAGGTCAAAAATAAATTAAATTTTCCATATTCATGAACTAAATATATATTATAAAATATTGTTTGACAATGCAGAGCTTATATTTTATTTAAAAAAATGAATTGAAAAGAATAATTAAAGAAACTCTGATGATAAATCTTCTGGAATCTGAGGTCCTCAATCTTATGAAAGTTTTACTTGATAATAAAGGTAGATGTTTTCTTTAATGAACTATGGGAATGCTATATGTGCTATCATTAATTGTTTTTCATTTAAAGAAGTTTATTTGTGCAATAGATGAAACTATAGTTATGAGAAAGTTTTAGTATAAATTTATTTTAATAGTATTATCATGTTATATGATTTTATTTATTATTTACTCTAGCATTAGATAATATTCAATATGCATTGTGTGCTAATTAAAAAAAATATAAGTATTATCATAACTTTGAAAAAATTAATTCACTTTTTGGAGGTTCTAAAGGATTAAATTTAACTTAACCATTAAGTTAATTTAGATCAATGTTTTTAATTTCTCTATGTTTAATTTAACTGAAATGACAAAAAGTTACATTTTTATATTTAAAAACATAATAAGTTGAAATTACTAATACTTTGGTTATACTATTTATGTGACAATCCTAAACCTTTTACACTTTTATTTTTGAAGATATATAGTGAATAATGAGATAGACAGTTTAATATCTGATGCTTTGTTTTCTTTATAAATACATTAATTAGTTTATTATAATTTTCATGAACATAATAGTTAGAATGTATAAACATTCAAATCTTAGCCAGAAGAAAAAGTTTAAACATCAATTTATGAAACATATCCCATTTCAGATTTAACATCTTTTCAACTACACTTCCCAGAGATACAATTAACAACTGCTAATTAAGTGATGGGTTTAGCAGTTTTTCTAATTTACTTTACTTTCTATTTAAGAATAGCCAAATAGAAAATTTACTGATAGTATTGGATGATTAAGTGGGATGGTTATATTAAAAAAATTCTAAGCTTGTTTAGAAATTAAAAACAAATTCCACTGTTACTTGGCCTATGTTCAAATATCGATCTTGAGAATATTATACAGATATAATAACCACTGCACTATGGGGCTTTTAGGAAAATATTTAGCCTTTAATATAAACAATCTATAATTCAGAATTTTTAAATACAATATTTGAACACTACAGCATCAATTCAGTAAAACACTTAATACAAATGCCTATATTATTATTTATGAGTAAAACATTTCAATAATTATGAAATTATTAGTTGCTATTTTACATTCTTTAGGGAGAGTTTTTTTATATATATTTTAAAAGCAATTGTGAATATATTTGGCTTTTGCAGGCAACTTGTCTTTATTGGTTTAATAATTATCATTTATTATTTTTTTGTTGTTAAAAATATCTGGATATTTGAGATTCAATTTCTACTATACATTAATTAGTTTAATTATAATTAGAGTTTTCTAGCTGAAAGATATTACGAAAGTAATTAGTTAGCCATAAAAATAAATAAAACAAAATATAAAACAACACAGCTGTTAACACATTGGCTACTAATAGACAGAGACTGCAAACATTAACAATGATTTAGTATCATAATTATTATCATGAACTAAACTGCTTTTTTATTCTACTACAGTGTAAAATAAGTTACAAATTTTATGCCATTATGGCAGTATGCATATAAGCTCATCAAGGAGATCTGTAATACAATAAATGAATTTTTTTAAGTTGGGCCATAATGGGTTGTTAGTTCAAAATTTTTATCAAATAATGTTTTTTAGATCATTTACACAGTAAGTGTTTTATGGCACAGTGGTTAATGTATCCTCTACCATGCTATGATTTAAGAATTGACTTTAAATGAAGCTCAATTTTTTTTAAGCAGTAAAAGGATTTCCAAATAAGCTTAGAACTTTTTACTCTCCAGAAAATGATATAATAGATAATTTAATTAGTTAGCCAATTATTGATTGGTAAATGGGTATCTATTTATTAATCGCATAGCAAGTAAAAGAAAGTAATCTGTGATTACCTGGATTTAATTAATTGATTAATATAGTCTTTTATATTATTTATCTTTGGAGATATCTGAAAAAAAAAAAACATTTCATGTATTTTATTTAAAATGATTTTAAATTGGAGATATCTGAAAAAAAAAAATTTCATATATTTTATTTAAAATGATTTTATCCATTTATTTATCAAATAGTTATTTTGTCTAAATTATTTAGATCTTTGTCTTAAAATCAACACCATATTTCAAAATTTGCTTAATAATTCTGAGTATATGTTTGGTTAAAAAATTTTCTGAATCATTTTCAAAATTATGCCAATTATTGTAAGTTTTTTTTTTTAATAAAATTTTATTTACTGTTGTCAAATTAAATACTGTATTTATATTTTAAAAATAATATCAATTATCTTACTGTTGGAATTTTTATAAAGAGTTTGTAAGGAAAACATGAAACCTTTTTAAGATTTTTCTCTCAGAGAAATCAATGCAATAATATATATATTATTTCTTAGAATTAAGTAATATAAAAGAAAATAAAGCCTTATTTGGTTATACCATGTATTATATTTTTGTTTTCATTTCCACTGTTTCAGTGAAACAACACTCATTCTTATTGAAAATTAAAACAAAAGTATAATGCATGGTATAACCCAAATAAGACTTTATTTTCATCATACAAATGTGAAAATATTTGATATAATATATATAATTCTTTGGAGTTTCATTTGAAAAAGTAATAGGATACTTTCCAGGATCTCACTATGAAACTTCCTTACATAAGTTAATGCTAAATTTTCTATTTAAATACAAACCTTCAAAATGTTTCAAAATAAATGAATCTGCTATAATTATATTGAATACTGCCTGACATTGCAGAAGGTATTAAACGGAATTGTTTAGCTAATTAATATTTACAAGTGCCAGCAATCAAACTGTTTTAAAACATGTTATGGCTACCTTATAGCCACAACTTTCAAAATCATGTATAAAAGCAATCAATATATTTTAACCTTTATAAAAGGTAGGTATATGCATTACAACAAAATTAAATCAGTAAAGCAAACTGTGGTATTTATAAAATTAATTAAGACAGCTGACACATATAAAATCAATAAAAAATGTCCATAAAAAATTTATGGATAGAAAAGTAATATAAAATAGTGAAAAAATTGATGATTACTTTTACAATGCTTTTTTTACAACCTAATATGACAATTTTGATTGACCCAGCAATCTTCTTCAGAACTCAATACATTGTTTGCAATAGAAAAGGTGTTGATTTCTGAAAAAGACTGCTGAGGCAATCAAAACTGTCATATTAGGTTGTAAAAAAATCATTGTAAAAGTAATAAAGAACATAGATGATATTAATATTATATGAATTTGGCAATACAATAGGAAAGATAAAGTTATAATACTTCATAAAGATGAAAAAATTGATTATAACTTTTAGTTATCTATCTACCAATAATAATAAGTAAAATAAAAAACAATTTTATACCTCTAATACAGAGGTGATAAATTTTTATTTTGCCAAGGGTTATTTGGATATTTATAATGTTATTTGTGGGTCATAAAAAATATTGACTTAAAGAATTAGCCAGGTAAATTCGAGCAAAATTTTTAATTAATTTATTTCTAATCATTAAGGTGGGCAACCTTTTCCATTCACAGATCAATTTAAACTCTCTCTTTTTAAATAAGAGCCATAATTTTTTGTAAATTAAAAAATAAAGTAACATCAATATCATTAATGATTGTTCCACATTTAATGACAATTTTTCCAATTTGTCTTGCAACTATTCTTCATGACATATTTATATTTTCAATTTTCTTTTTCTGTTCTGGATAGATTAAGTCTTTAATAAATTTCTCTTCAAAAAGCAGTTTTGAATTTTTTGATTGTTTTTTCTTTTTTAAAAAAAATAACTTGTTTTTATAGAATTTTCTGATTTATTTGTACTTTTTATAAAACATGTCAGCCATTTGATGAACTTCCTTTTCAAGTTTACTATTTTAGTATTTCTGTCTTCCACAACAATTTTGTTGTAATCAGAATGTTGTTTTTTTTTTAAAAAAGACTTGCTTTTACAGAATTTTCTAATTTATTTAATACTTTTTTATGAAACATGTCAGCCATTTGATGAAGTTCCCTTTCAAGTTTTCTGTTTTAGTATTTCTGTCTTCCAGAACAGTTTTGTTGCAATCAGAATATTTTGATAAATAGTATCTTTTAATATTGTATTGTTTATTAACTGAAATACTTTCCAGATATATCAGGCATATTGATTTACTAATCCTTTGCATAAAAAAAATACATGCTGGTTCATTTTTTTTTGGAATGCATGGTTATCTGTGTCAGTTTTTCTTGTCTTACTCAATATATCCACCCTAATAAAAAAAAAATAAAAAAAAATAAAAAAAGTAAAATTCAAGTTTTATTTTTGCTACTTACACATTCATCTGTAAAAATCACTATAAAAACAAACAAAAAGCTCTCAATGTTGTAGACTAAATCTGTAGTAAGATGGACCACACAATATAGATAATTTGTTGGAATATTGCACCTCTGATAGAATAAACTAGGTTGGAAAGAAAAAAAGATATAATTGAAAAAATAAATATTTTATTTTCTTAATTCTTAATTCAATGTTTTACTACATGCATGTTTAAATAGAAGTATTATACATCTATTTTGTATACATTTTTGAAAATGTTCAAGAACTAGTTTAGAGCTTTTGAGAGTTGGAGTTGGTCTATGGGCCAAAATATTTCCTCCTTGCTCTAATAGATTGAGTAATTCATATTTCATTAAATTTGCTTCAAATATAACTCATCTTAAATAGAACTATAATGTAAAGTAAGAACAACACACTTCTGAATGCCATTCTGTTATATTAAAATTATATTCAGCAACAACAACAAAAAGAAAGGATCTAATCTATTACTACATTCTCCTCTTATCTCAATGCATTAATATAAAACCTTCAAAATAAAGAATAATAAAATAACTAGTGAATAGTAGTTGAACATCATCTGTATTTTACTTGTAGTAATAATAAAATGGAAAAATCATTATTCTTTGATGTACATTACAATTTTTATTTAAAAACTATGATAAGATCATTAATTCATGAGGATAAAGTAAATATATTGTAACCCTCTACCTCGTGTGTGGTCCCAACTACGTAACGTAAGTGCACTGAGAATCGTAACCTCGATCACTGATCAATTCCCGCTACACATTGTCAGCTATTAAGAGCTGTATCCAAAAGCATATTATGCTATCTATTTTATGCACCAAGGACCACAACCAACATTTAGAGCAACTTACCATAGACCAAACCAATGATCTACATAAAATTTTTTATGATTTAATTTGATCGCAGCCAGGGTGTACCGCGAAGACCTATCATAGTAGTATGATAAAATACAGTAAACAAATTATAAGTGCAATGTTATTATTTTACAAACCTTAATTTGCGATTTTTATTGTATGAGGCCCGATGGCCGACCATGTACAAGATGGCATAATTTGTGGAACTACATAAGATTATGAAATTTTAAACCATCTATATGATTTTTAATACAAATGCTAGTCCAGGTAAAGCTTTGCAATAAATAAACATAAATACTTGGGTTCTTTTTTATAGTTTACTATATCACTGAGACTCTTTTTATACTGACAAATGACAATTTAAAATGTTAAGTAAATATATTCAATCCTGTCATTATTTGGTAAATCTGTTTACAGGTTTAACAATCAATTTATATTGTATACTAGAATCAACTACGCAAAGCCAAAATGATGGAAAAGGTAAATGGGATTTTATTGTACCCTACACATCATGAACTACCAAAGACTAAAAGCATCCAAATGTTTTCTCAAAATATTACTAAACTCTTACATCATGTTGACGATAGTATGTACCTCAATGTATGCTCTATCCAAGGTTTCTGATTTCTGATTTAAGAATGACACATAGCAACGGCACAGTAAGTTTAATTATAAATCAACGTTTATTTACAAATTTATGAATTATAAGTAATTAATTCTAATGTTATGATTAAAGACATAAATAAACAAATAAAATAAATAAATTATAATTCCATCGACCTTCTTCAATAACATGTCATAGGTACGGTTTTAAAAACCTAATCATACCTTATTTCAATTTGATATAATGAATCTTGAGCAAATTATACTAAATTCAGCATCAACTCATGAAATATTTAACGTCATTTCCAGATTCAATAAATCCATACCGTAAAATTATAATAATATAATAACTAATATTATATCTGTAAGATTTAGCTATAATGCAATCATTAAATAAAATGAAAATTTAAACTTACACTCCGGTAAATAATAATCAACCGACAGTTAATTATTATGAAGTAACTTGAATAGAATGTCCTGGTACAATTTGATGATCTAACTTATGAACTATACTTACAAATGGAAGAAGATGATTTAGAAGATTAACTAAAATACTTTGCCCAACTTATATCTATGAAGTAAAACATATTCCTGTGGATGCGTTCATCTACGCATAGGAATTAAATAATACTAAACGCTTTGTTGATTTATACACCACCATAAAGTATTACGTATAATTACACAATTCCGCGGATTAACCACCAGCGCTGGAATGAGTGTAAAATACAAAAAATGGCAATTAAATAATCTGCGGATTAACCACCGGCACAGATTAATGCCTTTTAACATTTATAAAACAACATTACTATTTACTTCATATTAAAGTGCAAAATCATCCTCCTCAGTTACTCTGATCATTCGAAAAACACTAACACTTTAGCAAATGTGGGTTCTTGCATAATAAAATGTTACACTAATCAGGACAACTAATGTACTAACTTATCTTGCTTAAAATAAAACATGTGTAAGATAATATAAGTAATACTAGTATAGGAATATAAATCTGGAAAGACTCACAAAATACCTCATGAAAAATTGATACATCTCATAAATTCATTTAGTACTTTTCAAGCCCTTTCGCAAGTGCTATTCTCTTGAATAAGTATTTTATTCAACCCCTATTAATTTAAACTTAATAAAATATAACTTATGAACTTCACATGCAAGTTCATATAACGATAAAATTAAAGTAATGAATTATTCATCAACTACATAAAATCTAACAGGTGTGTGTGTGATATAAATTAAATGTATAGCATTTTATAGTTCAATACTTGAATTTTAGCAGGTGTGTGTGTGTCACAAATTAGATTGTAGAGCATTTTATAACTATAAATATGATCCGTGAAATCCATGTACGATGTGTCGAACAGTAAATGTACGAAGTAATAGCTATAATTATAGTTGAATTCCATACATGTAATTTTATCCATTTGTTTTAGTTATTATAATCACTATTAGATTAACGATTTTACGTGGCTCCATAAACAAGAAACAATTTCAAAAATATGACACGCAGAACTTAAATGAAAATGTTTTTCATAAGTTATTAATTTCTACATTTCTCTATTAAAATGTTCCAAGTTTATTACATCCATGCTAAATATTTATTTATCCACGCTTAAATCTAGGAATAATAACTACAGCAATTAATTCAATCATTACAAACTGATGATAAAATTTGAAAATAGCTTTGATCAATTATTTGAAGACTGTTTATTATCCAAATGGCAAATAAATTAACTAGCAAATATATTACTGGCATTATAAAGTTAAATATCAATCAATACTATATTTTTATTAGAATTAGAAACGGAAATATTAAACTATGTTGATAACTTTAATATTTTACTTTAATTTAAACTTCTTCTTTTTTAAAAAGCAAATTTTCATATTCATAAAAATTCTATAATTAAAATACTTATTTAATTTTCCCAAATTGTAGAACAATAAACATTTTAAAACATACCAAACTCTTGCAATTAATTCTTTTAAACTGGGAAGCTCCGACATTTTAAATGTAATATTGAGAAATTATTACCGGTGATTCGATCCACTTGGCCAGCCGACTTGAACAGACTTTTAAATTTAGCAATTCATCTTATAATTAATTACCACAATATTATTTTTACGTTTATAGAAAATTTGTGGTAATCCGTTTACTTGTTAACTATTTTAAAATAAGCTTATCAAAATTACAACATTTGCCTTTTACCATTTTTCTTTTCTTTCTCTCCCTCCAAAAGCAAACTAACAGACGATCTTCTCGTAAATTCGCGCTCTTTTCTTTTTTTACATTGAGACGCTTACGTAATTACTGTATTTATTTTTAATAATTTATTTTAATTGAACAAATGGTTATTTGTTAATTCAATAGAAATAATTTTTTAAGATCACTTTAAACAAATAAAACAAAATAGTATTATATTTTAATACTATTTTACCAAATGTAATGTGTTGTTAAAATTTTTAAAAAGTTAAACATTCTGATATGAATTAGTATGTGGAACGAAGCAAATTTAAATTTATTAAAATAATATAAGAGAGTAATCTGTTCAAAGTGCAAATCAAGCCAATCAAATCACCAAAGAAGACAGAGAAATTTTTCATACTAGTTACATCAATTATTATATTTTATGCTAAAATATATGGTTACAATATCAAACTAGAAACCCTACTTAAAGAATAATTAAAAATTAGCATAATCCACTATAATATTTATAAAAACCAAAGTGGATGCTGTTTTTGTAAATGCTCTATACCATTTTTGATACTAGGAAGAGCCACATAACCACTATTAACATGACCAAAGTTAACCAACTTTCACTATTACATCTACTGTCTCTTCAAAATGGTTCTAGATATTTCATTCAGCCTACCTAAAAATATTTCAAGTTTCATTGAAATTTTTTTAAAAAACACAAAAAGATATAAAATAATCTACAAAATTGTTTCTGATATTTTGTGCCCAAAATATATTACTAAACTAAAGAAAAATATTTCCTAGTACTTATCAAATATACAACAGTAAATATTAAATAACTAAATATGGTTAAAAACGCACATATTTTCACATAAAATTACAAATTTCAATGAAAATTAAAAAATAAATAAATACTAAACTAATGTAAAAACATGTGTAAGTATTTAAAACAATTTAGTAAAATAATGTAAAATGAATAATAAATATTATGTTTGAACAAAAGTATTTTAATTGTAAAATATAGTAGCAGAAAACAAACGTGCTTAAATGAAAGAAAGAATGGCAGCAGGAAAAAAAAAGCCTAAACTAATATAAGAATGGATAAAAATATGTGCTTACATGAAAGTATTTTAATTTAACAATTAACAAATAAAGCATTACATTTTAAATTTCACCAAAAGTTAAAAAATTACATGAGAAATATTTATAAACTATTATTGATTTCAAATTTCAATGAAACAGAAAACATGGTGGCAGAATACATTTCAAACTACTTCCAAAGTTAAAAACAAAATTATATGAGAAATATTGTGTTGTTCATTTTTGAAGAATAAATAAATATAATATTACTTGCAGCTCTTCACTCCATCTCAAACAACAGATACATATGACCACACACATGTGAAAAAGATAAATGATCTCCAATATACATATTTCATGTTGAACCAGTAATCACCAGTTGGTTTAGAACACCCTCTCTCACAAACATACATAATCAGTGCTTAGTTTATATTAAGATATCAAATCTTCAAACTTTAATGGACAGGCTTCAATCTTCTTCACCCTCCAATTTTTTAGGTATCCATCATTGAAAATCTAATGATGGAACACTCAAGGCCCTTGTTGATTCCAAACTTATTGCCATACCCATGTTGACTTTAAATCACTCTGGCTCCTCACATATGTCCATTTAAATGCATGGAAGAGGGATGGACATAATAAGACTGATATGAGTTGGAGAAGATTTAAAGATCATTAAAGTTTGAAGATTTGCTATCTTAACATAAACTAAGCACTTGCTATATATATGTGTAGGAGAGGGTATTTGGTTCTGCACAAAATTTATATATTGGAGATCATTTATCCTTTTTCATATTGTGTGGTCATGTATATCAGTTGTGCAAGATGGGGTGGATAGTTGTAGAGAGCTTGAAAATCTGAGTTCTAATCCCTTCTAATGACATTAAGTTCAGTATAGACAATATACTTATATTTAAATATTAAGTAACAAATTATAGATTTATGCTTTACACTTATCCAAATTATAATAATATTAAATAGTGCTAACACACTTATTACGTAAAGCTATATAAATTAATAGCAATTAAAATGGCTTAGTGCTTTTGAGAAAACGAATTTCTCATCATCATAGCCTGTTGTGACTCATCCATTGAAATGATTCTATGTGTATAATATGCAAACTTTATGCAAATAAGTCAATTAGCCCATCTTTTTGATATAGAAAAACATGCTTCTTTATGATTAATGGCGAAGGAGTCTTCTGCTATACCTTATGTTTAATATTGTGCCTCTCAGCACAAACTAATTTTGCAGAGATGGGTTCAAACTCATGTCTGGATACTTTTTGATGTTGTGCAAAAATTGAAGTACATTCTGGGTTACTATGAGACTTGTTGTACATGTACTTGTGCTGTGACAACCTAGTAGCTATGGTGGCTCTGGTCTCACTGCAATATGAGGTGTTGCATCCATTTTGAGGGCATGCAACATTATACATGGCCTGTGGGGTCTGAGCTGAAGCTATAGTATCTTTAGTGTTGTTAGTAAGCCTATTAGTTGTGAGAGGTGAATGAAGCTCAGGCAAAATGGATGCAACTACAGTGAGACCAGAGCTACCATAGCTACTAGGTTGTCACAGCACAAGTACAGGTACAACAAGTTGCATACTAACCCAGAATGTATTTCAATTTTTGCATATCAAAAAGTATCTGAACACGAGTTCGAACCTGTCTCTGCAAAATTAGTTTGTACTGAGAGGCACAATATTAAACATAAGGTAAAGGAGGCTTACTTCATAGCAGAAAACTCTTTCACCATTTATTGTAAAGAAGCATGTTTTGCTATATCAAAAAGATGAGATAATTGACTCATTTGCATAAAGTTTGCATATTATACACATAGAATCATTCCAGTGAATGAGTCACAACAGGCTATGATTATGAGAAATTCATTTTCTTGAAAGCGCTAAGCTATTTTAATTGTATTTAAATATATAATATTATCTATAATATTAATAAGCCAATAAGCTTAATAAAATTGAAACAGTCCAAAGTACCTATAAATTGTTATGGTTGTGTCAAGCATCTTCTCATGGCTTAGGACAAGGGAGAAAAAAAATTGTTGTAGTTTTTATCTCGTGTTGTGGAAGTGAAAAAAAATAAAAACACTTTTGACTAAACTTGATGTCATTTTAAATCAATACAAAATAATAAACAAAAATAAAGAAGAAAAAAAATAATACTAAAAACATTAAAGCCCTGTTGTAAAAACAATTAATAAAAGTTTGATTTTCAAATAATTTTTTTAAGTATGTCTATTCAATCCACCTATCCATACACCTATCTATTCATTTATCTATTTATTTGTCTTTCTGTGAATTTATCTATCTATTTATAGGTCCATCTATCTATCTATCTATCTCTTATCTATATATCCATCCATTTATCTCTCTACCATCCATCCATTCTAACTATCTATCTGTTTACCACTATGTGTTTCTATTTATCTATATGACTTTTTATCTATCTATTCAACTATCCACCTATCTATCTATTTTATTTTTTAATTTATCATTCAACTATCTATCTATTTAACCATCTAATTATTTATTCATCCATCCTTTCATCTATTAGCTATTTACCTACATATCTATCTATCCATCTGACTATTTATCTGTCAATCAATCTGTATCTATTGATTTATCCCACCAACCATCCACTTTTTATCTATCTATCTATCTATCTATCTATCTATCTATCTATCTATCTATCTATCTGTCTGTCTGTCTGTCTGTCTGTCTGTCTGTCTACCTACCTACCTACCTACCTACCTACCTACCTACCTACCTACCTACCTACCTACCTACCTACCTACCTACCTACCTACCTACCTACCTACCTACCTACCTACCTACCTACCTACCTACCTACCTACCTACCTACCTACCTACCTACCTATCTATCTATCTATCTATCTATCTATCTATCTATCTATCTATCTATCTATCTATCTATCTATCTATCTATCTATCTATCTATCTATCTATCTATCTATCTGTTCATAATTCATTTGTCTATTTATCTCCAATTCATTCTTTCTATTTATCTGTCTTTCATGAAGTTTTAAAAACTTTTATTATGTTGTTTCAAAACTACTCTCTTAGTAAGCTTGTTTTTCCCTTTATATATTGTGATAAAATTATTCTTTATCATATGTGATTATAGAAGAGTCCTGATTGAGTTTTGTTCTAATCAAAATATATCTAATTTATTTAAAGATTCAAAATTTTTAATACTTTTTTTTGTTTTTCTCTGTGCTTGATACATTTACCATTGAAAGTGAAAGTTTTAATAATATAAGTGAAATTCAAGAGAACTATCTCTTTTTTCACTTGTGGTAATCCATTCATGCACAATGTCAATGATTGCTTGTATTACAGTTTCCTTTTATAATTTTATTACCATACCATTATGATTCTCCAGTTCTTAAAGTTTAAACTATTTCATTAATATTGAAACAATTAATTTTGTAACTGAATTCAAACTTAGAGTCACAAATAAGTTATCTCTAAATATCTTCTAACATAATTGTTTCCCATTTATTTTTTAGTGTTGCACCAATTTTACATTTTGTATATAGATTATTTTATCATGAACTTTAAGAGTCTTAATATATGATTAGCTATAATCTGTGCTAAACCTCCCAGAATAGCAATATTGTCTTAACTAACAAAGCACAAGCATATATCAGTAGTAACTGATATCTGCAACAAATCCTAAGTTATTGCACTAAAACTCTTATTAGCATTATTGTATTTGTTGGATTATCAAGAGTGAAACAGATAAAGTGGTTAATGAATATTTTTCTTTTTAAAGTCAGTTTTAAAAATTATTCCCCATAGAGTGGACTTAATTTCAATCATTTATCCACATGTATCTAAAATTTTCACGTATACATTTATTCGGAAATTGCAGAGAGTTTTTTTAAAAAATCACTCATGTCCCTGTGGGTTTGAATCAATCAATCATAATGCATATTTTTTTATACAGAGACATGATTTTCTTTTGTTGTTGTACTTTTGTAAAATATACTATAAATATAAAAGAGGAGGCCAATAGTGAATCAAAGTAATGTAATGAATCTAAAATTTGCAATATCTCTTATCTCACTAGATATAATGTAACCTATCTAACTCATTCATCAGGCAAATTCTTACATCAATAATCATTTAGTTTTGCATATGCTCTGAAGATGATTTCTTTGATTCCTTATGATCTTTATATAGTATTTTTATTTGATCTAATACCATAGTAATTACTGCTAGAACAATGTTATTTTCTTACAAATTATTGTTCTCCGTATATTTCTTTTACTTAGTTCTTTTTTCTACTTATTTTTGTTTTAATCAATTGCTCATTCAAGGTCTATCCAAAGTTATTTTGCTATTTATAAATTTGATTCCATTGAGTTTGTTTGTTTTTTGATAAAGTCATTACTGAGAATAAAAAATGAATTATTTTTATTCCTGCTTTCCCACTGAATTTAGGTGTTTTTTTCTTGTTTTTTTATGAATTAAAATTTGTAACATCTATTCTTTAAACTGACTTTTCAGTCAATATTGATGATGAATTATTTTGATTATATATTTTTAATCTTAATATCAGGGCGTGCAAATTTCTCAGTAGGATTAATGTTAAACATGGCTTTTTTAGTTTCAACTATTAACGCCGAAGATCAAGTTTCGAGTCAAAATTCTTAAAACTTTTTTGACATATTTTTTTTTGTTTATAACATCATTAGGTTAATCTTCTTGCAGCTTCTAATCTGAACTCTGTTAAATATTGTATTAACTCATTGTTTGGCTTGACTATCAATGAAAATGTCAATAATATGGATATAACCATTGAATAAAAAATTAATAACCGACACTTTAAATCATTATTAATTAAAATTTTCTTCTAAATAAAAAAAAAAGTTAATAACGTGTAATTTAAAAGAATTTGGAAACTAATATTTTATACAACTGCTTCTTTAATTAAAAAAGTAATTATGAAATGGGCATATACAGAATAAGAGTGAATTAATCGAAAATAAATATTTTGTTTAACCAAAGTTTTTTTTTTTTTCGTTTTTAATTTTAATAGCAAAACCCCAGTTGGCAATGATTCTTAAAGTTACTAAGAAAGGGGTGGCATCTCTCAAATAATCCTAATCTTTCTAGACACTCTTTTATTTTTGAGAAAAGACAACTTGCTTTTATATAGATTTGCACCTCCTCCTTAAGTTTTGAACAGCTTCAGTCAAAGATTGACAAATTCGTTTTTCTTTTAAAAAAATTAAGTTACCCGATTATCCTTGATGGGAAAATCACGTTAAAAACTAACACGCTGATTTGACTTGTGCTCAGCGGGATCTAGCCCGGTTTGTACGGAAGCTTCCTGAGTTTTTGTTCAGCATTAAACGAGCTTTTGTCCAGTATTGTACGGTTTTTAGCAATTTGAGCTGCTATTTTTAACAATATACGAACTTGCTCTGGAAAATGCATTCATAAAAACTGCTGCGCTTGTAGAAACTTTTGATCTCTTAAAGGATAACTGCATCAAAAATAAGCAACAAAATCTTACAAGTTACACGAAGAGTAATTCGATCTGTTTGAAATATAAATTCTACGGTTGTATTTATTTATTTTAAAAAAACATGCCCACCTAACTTTATACCATAAAATCTATTGATTTTTTTATAATTTCCTTTTTAAAAATGTTTTTATGAGTTAATGTAATTATATATTAATTTTAATTAATTTTTTGTGTTTGCAAGATATCCACAATTTTTTGAAAAGTTAAAAATTTTAAGAGATCTTTAAATAAATAAATGAATAAAAAATATATAATTAATCTACATCAGTATCACATGATTTTTCCATAGGCTTCCAAGAACAACAATTTTCTTCACCTTACTTTAGTGACATCTATTGTAAGCTTGAGTAATGAATGAACACCAAATAGTATAATGCTACCCCTTTCTAGTTTATGCTTTCATCAGTGAAGTCTAGAATTCAAAACTGAAACTAATGCATTTAAGCATTTAATTGCCACTTTTTACATCATTGTTGTAGTCAAGATAATCTGAAATAAAATTAAAAAAAATCCAAAGTTTTGAACACATGCTAATTTACTCTCTTATATATATAAATCTGATACTAAACTAATTTCCATATATTTTAGAGATCTTAGTTTTATGACCACTGTAGGCTCCTTCTATCACTATTTAAAAAGATTATTACCAGCAATAATAGCAACATAACTTTTTTATATTTACTCATATGCTTTCAAGAGTACTTATCCTTCATCTACTCTCTATATGAGAAGTCAGATAATATTGTTTCAGGTATTCATCTTTTTAACCAAAAGATAGAAAGATTCTGTATTTATCATAAAATGGGAGATTTATAAAAGATATGAATATTGATTTTAGATGCGAGTAAAAAAGTTTGGATTCAAAATCATAAAGATTATTATAGATTTGAAGATATCCAATTGAACAGTATGAAGACATAAATGGTGTCTATTAAATGCATATGTGCATTTAGTTTCAATTCAGCCAGAAATGAGTCTATAGATAAAGATTTTATCATATTATATCAGGAGTTGATAAACTATGGCTGTGGGCCACATTTGGCATGCAAAGTTTTTTTTTCCACCCATGATACACTGTGATGCTTAGAATGAAAACATTAAAATCAGTAAATGAAGTAAAAGATATTTTCCAATCTTATTATAATCAACAAATGAATTCAGAAAGTTGTCTTTTGATTATGTACTATTGGCAAACTAAAAAAATACCAGTGCAAATAGATTGATTTTTGTATGGAAAAACATAAAAATCATATTACTTTGCCTCAAAAGATGAATAACTCATATTTTTTAAAAATTAAAAATAGATTAATGCTGATTAAATAAAATATTAATTAAAAGATATAATAAAAAGAACATTATTTTTAATGAAATATTTTTAAAAATTGCATGGAAGACAGCATAAAATATAAAAATTAAGCAAAAGAATCTTAATTAACTGACAATTTCATAAAAATATTTTAAAAGATTAAAAGTTTTCATATAAATTTTATAAACTTTAATTCCATTTAAGTAATTTTATTGTAGCATCTCTAGTGATTAAATTAGCCTTAATATGACCCTTCAAAGAAAAAGTTTGCTGACCCTTGCACTAGCTCATCTGTAATTTCTTAATTATCAAACTTATAGTATCTTACAGTATATGGTTGAAGAGTAGGGTCTTGGCTGTACAATTAACATTTTGAAAATAAATTATTAATGTTTATTATAAGGTAATTAAATAAATCTCTTAAATAAATTACTAAAGAAAAATCTCTTTATTTTAGTCATGTATGAAATCATATCATCAAGACATCACTTTTTAGATCATTTCATGATTAAATTGGCAAATGAATATTATACAACAATTATATTTTTTGGGATAGTGATTAGGTTATCTTCTAGACAACAATGTGACAATGTACTAGTGTCTCTATTATGAATATTTTGCAAGTGATATAGAAAACTTTTTAGGTTATAAGCAAGTTTAGACCCCACCAGATGCTCAGTTATAGCTAACTTATCTAATCATCCAGTATTGATTAAAACAGAGGCAAAATTCTCTATACAGTAGTGCCACCCAATGCTAGCCAGTGCAATCAATGGATGCAGTGGGTAGCATTACTGTATGGAGAATTTTGCTTCTGTTTTAACATTTTGTGTAAGCATAAAAAATAGTGATCAGTATTGGTTAACCAAAAAGTATATAGCTATAAATAATTGAGTTAGTCAGATGCAAAACCAGATCAATAGTAACAAAAGCGATTGTAATATAATGTTATTTCTTCTGATATAGAGATTTTGTATACATAAAAATCCATATCTTTTGCTTTAATATATTATACACATTGTTTATCTATTAAAGTTTAAAAGTAAAGTGTGCACTGTTTTAAAGTTCAATAATTAAACATTTGAAGTCTGTATATCCTATGTATGATCAAATACTTTTAAGATTCACTGTATTTACTGCATTTTATAATATCTGAATTATTTTATAAGAAATCTTGAATGTTAGATGATATGGTAGGTTTTTTAAAATAAAGATTAGACAAAAAAAAAAAAACTGTTGCAAATTACAATTGATGAAAATGAATTATTTTTTATTACTTGCTGTAGTGTCAAGAAAAAAATTATTTTCAAAATATTATATAATATATATTTATTAAATAAAAGATTATCACAGATTAAAGACAAATCCAACTGCTACATGGTATAAATTCAGCTTGTGATGACTATTTTTTAAAGAGGCTTTGCTTCATTACATCATAGCTAAAAATTATTTATAAAAATAGAGAATTCCCATTAAATTTTAACATTTTACCTTATTTATGTCAACATTAAATTTATTTGCAAATTTAGTGTGATTATTAGTACAAGAATCTAGAATGTATATGTATCATTTCATTGACAGAATAGAAAATCTTTCATACTGTGTTAGGTTCCAAACTACATTACAATTTTAATTGTTTACAGTTTATATGGTATTGTTATGATGTGTAATCTGCTTTAAGTTTCATGATCTATCTGGCTGATAACAATGAAAATATTTATCCATAAAAAAAACGTGTTTACTTATTTGTCCACTCCTACCAAAAAAATGAAGTAATAAAAAGTAACTCATATTAATTAAATATTGATAAAAATATGAAAGAAAATAAAAAAATATGAATTTCTGAATGGCTATGGATATATTTGAACACTAATTTTAGTATTAGACCATAATAGAATGTGTATAAATCCTAGTGAAAATAAAAATTGTCTTAAAAATAAACAAACAAAAATAAAAAAATTACTTTGACAGTTTGATTTCTTTACATATTTCTAATATTTAAACATTCATCATATACAATAATTATTATTCTATTATAATATTGAATTCAAAAAACAACATCGCAAAGCAGTTTTTTCTTCTTCTAGAGTCATCAAAATATTTATTTACAAATTACAAGAGTCAATAAAAGGAGTTTCAAAATAGGGATCAAAGAGCCATTTGTATCTTGTGAGTCTAAATTTGCTGACCCTTGAAATAATCTTACAGAAGTTAATGCTATACCGCTACATGACCAATAATATTCAAAATTATTATAGTAGTCAATTACATTTACTTTGTCAGATAACATTGCTTTCAGTTGACTACTTATTAGGTATCATTATTTGTCTTAATCTTCATAATCAGTTAAATATTGAGAATGGATACAATCTTTTAAAAGACTGTACAGTATAAAGTTGAATAGTTTGATACAATTCTGCCATGCATGAAAAAAGAACAACTCAAATGCAGAATTTATTCCAGTTTTACAGCCTCCATGCAAATGACATTAGTTAGTCATATGGTCAAGAGTGATATATATATATAATACTGATTTGAGTGGGTGCAACATTTTAGAATTCACATATTTTGTCATTCTGGATGTGCCAGAAAGAGCGCGTGCAAGCTTTAGAAAGGATCTCATAGTGCTGTTGAAGACTAGTTTAGTAATAAATATGTACATCTACCTTTGTAGATTACACTTTTATTTCTTTATTTAATATATTAACTCTATCAATTCATTTTTTATGAAATATTTTTTATATTATTTTACTTGCTAAATGGCTCTTAGTAAATTCATTCAGTAATAAATAATACATTAATTTTATGAATATATATATATGTGTGTGTGTGTGTGTGTGTGTGTGTAGGTGTGTGTGTATAATTGTAATGGTATTGTAGTCAAATAATTTTATAAAACTAGAAAAACATTCAATTTTATGCAACTCTGTACGTAACTATTGAGCATACATAAAAAAAATCATGTGTATACTAAAGCACAAGTACTTAAGCATTCAATTAATATGGAAAACAAAGATAAAGAAATTAAAAAAAAAAAAGATAATAAAGAAAACATCCTTTATTAAAAAAACAACCTTAAAAAAAATCATGTAAAATAGGGAAATTAAACAATCTTTTAGAAAAATAGATTGTAGAGAAATATGTTAAAAAAATGGAACATTTAAAATCAAAAACTCGAGCAGGGCAAGAAAGAAAGGAAAGAACTTTTAAAAATAAAAAAATAAAAAAAAATAAAAAAAAAATAAAAGAAGAAAAATTAAGAGAAAAAAATGAAGCACATGATAAAAACAAAGATAAAAAAGAAAATATTGAAAAACTTAAGGAAAAGGAATTTCAGGATAAATTAAAAGAGACCAAGATTATGCAAGAAGATATAAAGGAGACAAAAGCAAAACGTAAAAAATCAAAAGAAAAAAGAAATTACAAGACAAATTCAAGGACAAAAGAGAAATAATTGAAAAGTTAATCTTTATGTATCCTAACTTACAAATATTTTTATTTTCTGAGTGTCATATAAATCAGAATATTTATCGAATGTACTCCTTTGCAAAATTTCCCTACATGCATTACACTAACTCATGTGGTAAGCACATTGAGAACACTAATAATACAAAATCCCATTTGTTATGTTAGTAATGATCAATAAAACACATGATGAGATTAAAATATAACCTATCTCAATAGCTTATATGCACAGACAGCTAACAATTCCAAGAATATAATGAAGAGATAGATAAATAAAAACAAGAACTACCAGGTAATTAAAACAATATAACTTTATTACAGAAATATACAGTAAGCAGCAGCAGCAGCAGCAGCAGCAGCAGTAGTAGTAGTAGTAGTAGTATAGTAGTAGTAGTAGTAGTAGCAGTAGCAATAGCAGTAGCAGCAGCAGCAGCAGTAGTAGTAGTAGTAGTAGTAGTAGTATAGTAGTAGTAGTCTAGTAGTAGTAGTAGTAGTAGTAGTAGTAGTAGTAGTCCTGCAGTAAAGTCTAGAAGAGCTACTTCAAGATTTCATAGGTCTCTATGTTTGAACCTAGAAACATCCTAAAATGTACATTTTTTTAAGTAAGAATCAAATATATATAGATATTAAGTACAATTCAACAAGTGGAAATGTCTTCTTGAGTAGTAATAGTAGTAGTAGTAGTAGTAGTAGTAGTAGTAATAATAATAATAATAATAATAATAGTAGTAGTAGTAGTAGTAGTAGTCCCACAGTAAACTCTAGAAGAACTACTTCAAGGTTTCATAGGTCTCCATGTTTGAACCCAGAAAAATCCTCAAAATGCACTCTTTTTCAAGTAAGAATCAAATATACATAGATATTAAATACAATTCAACAAGTGAAAATGGCTTTTCTTTGACAAAAATAATTATTCACGGAAATATCTCAGAAAACAAACACCTTCTCAATGACAAAATTTATTAAAATAACAACTACCAAGTCATGTGACCTGCAGTAAACTCTAGAAGAGCTACTTCAAAGTTTCATAAGTTTACATGTTTGAAGCCAGGAAAATCCTCAGAATGCACTTTTTTCCAAGTAACAATTGAATATACATAGATATTAAGTACAATTCAACAAATGAAAATTATTTTTGTTTGCCAAAAAAATTAATCACAGAAATTTCTCAGAAAACAAACATTTTCTCAATGATAACATCTAAATAAAGTCAGACACCAAGTCATGTGACCTGCAGTAAATCCTCCAAGAGCTAGATCAAAGTTTCATAAGTTTCATTGTGTAAATCCAAAAAAAATCCCCCAAACGCACTTTTTTCCAAGTAAGAATAAAATACTTATAAATATTAAGTACAACTCAACAATTAAAATAACTTTTTTTTTATTAAAAAAAAAATTATTACCCATGAAATGGATAATCAGCCTAAACTATCATCCACCAACCTACACAACCCCCTCTAGCAAGAACATCTCACCATCAAGAATATATTATGTATGATAGACTCTAATAATCACCCCCAAACATATTTTATAACAAATTATCCCCCAAACATATTTTATAACAAATTATTCATATCTGCCTACATATTATCAAAAGATATGTATCTGTTTGAAAACTTTGTAATCGTCTGCATAAAACAGTAGTGATTATTTGATTACCGCCTATTGAAAATCATACAGAGAAACATTAAATAATATAAATGATAAAACATTTCCGTGAGTAATTCATTGTTTTTAAATAAGAAACTTCCTCTCATATTCATAACAGTCTTCTCTGTTGGATAAATGTTGCTTTGCTATATGTACGATATTCATTTTTGTTATTAACTTTCTCAATTTCTCTATTAGAGAATTATGCTTTACATTGTCAAATGTTTTAATGAGACAAAAAACAAGCGGCATCCAGACCCACACTTTCTTAATTGAATGAGGATATAATCATTTTGTGGAACTATCATTCGAAATAATTGAGATTGAATCCAATATTGGACTCATCCCATTGTAATCCATTAATGGACAATTGAATTAACTGGAGAACTGTACTCATAGTAATAATTATAACATTTGTTTGTTGATGTATTCGTTTTTTCTGGTTCTTTTTACTGATGTAACACTTTTCTTAAGCACAAATAAAGTTTGCTTTGAAACATAATAATAATAATAATAATAACGATGATGATGATGATGATAATAATAATCTTGTATTGTCTGCATGACAACTAAAAATTATGTAGAGTCAAATCTCATATAAAAACATCGCCAGAAGTATTAAATCTTATAACTTTTTCATTAAAAAAAATGAATACATCATATATATTGTAATGTAAATATACATGTTACATGAGATACTTAAAAATATGCTAAGAAAATTTAGAGAAAAAAAAGAATTTTTATTGAAAATAAAAAGACTTTAGAATAGATCAAAAATTAATTAGGAAGTAAACAAAAGGAAAACTAAAATTCTGTATAAGTTAAAATAAATGAAAAAAGTAGAAGAGGGAAAAATATAATTAAAATATAATGCAATTTAAGATTTTTAATTAAATTGCTTCTTTTTTAAATAAAAGTACAAATTCCAAAATATCACAAGGTTAAATGAAAACAAAAGAAAATTAAGTGCATAAAAATGACAAAGATTAACTATGTTTGAATACCTTTTATAATAATTTTTGGAATTTAAACTTTAATAAGTTTAACCATTACTTTAATACTACAGAAACAGTCTGGTTCTTTAAGCAGAGGGGAATGATACCCATGGTCAGACTGAGGCTATGCAAAGCATAACACAATCACATTTCCAGACTGTGGCCCAGCTTGACTGGTGGATTTGAACCCCTGACATCAAAAGCATTTTATTTGTTTTGAGTATCAACCTCAGGCACCATTCAACCATAGGTTATAGTCAGCATGCTTTGGATGACAGGCACACAATCCAGTACTTTAAATATTCCATGACTAGTTTATACTCTTAAATCAGGGTCCAGCACATTTTCTTAACACATAAAATAACTATATTAATTTACTGGTGACGCAGTGACAAGAGAGATAGAAAAAAACAGACAAAATAATAATTAAGAAAAGATTGTTATTTAATTAACACATATATTTAACACAATACAACAATAAATTTTACACAAGTAAATATAAATGATGACTTTAGGTTGTAGTTATAATAGTCCTTCATTAAAGTTCATTTCATTTAAAATCAAGTGGCCATTTAGTTATTTAAAGTAACTTTACCCCAAAGTTCATTTCATTTAAAATCAAGTGGCCATTTAGTTATTTAAAGTAACTTTACCCCAATGTTTTTGGTGTTCCATTTGGTTTTGTTTTCCAACTGTTAGGTTTTTTGGTTCTCCATTGATAGCTTCATAGCTCTGCTTCCAGGTTTCTGCCAAATAATTGAGAGAGAGAGAGAGAGAGAGAGAGAGAGAGAGAGAGAGAGAGAGAGAGAGAGAGAGAGAGAGAGAGAGAGAGAGAGAGAGAGAGAGAGAGAGAATGCCACCATACTTCACCACCATTTCTACTTCACAATCTAGATATTGGTTCCAGGCATGATTCAAGCAGGATAATTGATGATTTTGGGGACATGAAGCCCTGCCAAATACTCCTATGGCTTATGTGACTTTTGCATTATGTAGACTGCAGCAGTAATGACTGGTTTGTTATGGCATTGAAAGTTCTCAAACTCAGAAATTGAATGAACAATATGAACCCAATGACATAGTAATAACACTAATAGCAATAATAATTTAAACTAAAAATGTTAATTGTAAAAAAAAAGAATTGTAATTATTGTTTAAAATTATTTAATTAAAAAAGAATCTACTCAAAGATTAAAATAATTTTGTAAACTATCTAATCAAGAAGGGATTATGTTTTACTGAAAACAATAATCTATCCAACTGATTAGATAATTATACTGTAATAATGTTGTAATTAAAATAAAATAAAAAGATTAACTAATTAGAAAACAAGAATTGAAACTCATTAATGACATGGGTGATGTTAGACAAAGGTTTGTCAAGGGTATATTAGGCTATTAAATTTTCATTAGAATTATTATGCTATATTCTTCTGTATTCTGCTGTTTTTTAATTCTGATCCTGTTAATTTGATTGAGTTCCTGCTAGTTATATTAATTTCTGCTGACTTATTACCTGCTAAATTTTGCAGATTTTTTCATTGAGAACTTATATGCTATCCTTCAGCAATGTATAGCTATTTATATGGATACCCTGATATCATCATGCAGTGTTAAACTCACAACAGACTATTCATTTGGTTTTCATCATCCAGTTTCTGTGCATTTGATAGTCTGAAATGTGACAAATATCCTTGACTTGCCATTGCTGAGATATCTATGCATCATTATTGAAGACGACTAGACCTCAACTGAAACTGAAACAATCTCAGGCAAAACAAAATCTGGAGAAGGTGGTGGAAATGTGAATGAGGCATATGCTGAATCATTGTATGAATAAAACCATCAACCAGAGATTAGGAATTCTCAAATCTCAGCTGTGCCAAATGACACAAGCCATTGGATGTGGCAGACTGAAGTGGGCCAAATGATCTGGAGTGATGAGAAGAAATGGATTGATTTAGGGAACAATCTAGAGATCACCATCAAAGATCTCAATAGGATGAGTGGCAATGCCCCAGATAGAAGGCCCACTTTTCAATTTTAACTTACAAGGGATAATCCCAAGTAATATCCAATTTATAAAGATGCATGAATGCTGACCCTGCGAATGAACCCCACAGAGATGGACAGAGTATACAACCATACAAAACAAATCAGTGCAATCAAACAGTTCATGAGACTCAAGATTTTCAAAGGATCAGTGAATGAAGCCCCTATAGAACACATCAGAAGCCTCAACCTATACTACTCTGTAAACTGTAATTTGTCAGAGGGTGATAAACTAATCATCACATATAGTCACCTTCAAGGTGATGTGCTGACCTTTGATGATTATCAAGCCTTATGGATGAAGACTTTTGGAAAAGAGACAAGCAAGAAGCCCTACTCTACCAACTGTTCCAAGCAAAGTATTGACCAAAACTGGGTGAAACATTGATAAATTCTTTCACCACCAGGTCACTAGCTGAGGACATTAAATATGTACCATCTGAGTGAGAGTGAAATTATAAGAATTAAGAGAAACCTCAGAATCAGACGATTATGTACAAATGATAAGAGTATCGAACAAGTGGCTGAGTTATTGCACACTATCAATCTAAACACTACCAATGTATCCACTAGAGCTCCTGAGAAAAGGAAGGAAGAAACCACTGTAATGTTAATACTATATATTATAAAAGGAGGAAAAACAATAATGTCCCAAGTCATTGGAAGGAAAAATCATTAGAGCAAATCTCACCATGCACCTGGTCACCCAAAAAAAATTGAATCAACAATAGCAAAACCAGGACAAGCCATCCCAATAGTCCAGGGAAAGCCACAAGGCCAGGGTGCAGCAACTACACACCCAAATTTCAACAGAAACCAAACTAGGATGGTGCTTGAGGTCATGTTTCTCACCTCAAAAAATCAAAAAGACAATGAGAAATGCAAACCAAACCATGAATTAAGAAATCACTAATTTAATATGCTCATGGGAAGACAAAACACCTAATTTCTCTTTACAAAGTTGCCCCATAACAGAGATTTTGTTTGAAGGTTTGTTAGACTCTGGTAGCCAGATATCAGTGGTGTCAGATAAGTTCTATCATGAAATTCTGACTAAAAACCCCAATATCAAAACCGTGGCACTGAAGTTGATTTAATTTACCATGGCTAACAATAGAAAGCTTAAATTAACACAAAAACAGATATGGGTTCAAATGAGCATTGATCAAACAATACTCTCATGTATTTCTCATAGTGAATGGCCTAATACATAAGGCCATCTTAGGAGCAGACTTCCTGCACATGAAAATTGTACTATTGATTTCTATGATAAGACAGTAAGGGTAAATAATGAGATCTTGGAAATGATGTTGCTTTTGAGACATAGTCTACCTAAAGTTTATTGCATAATATCTACCATCCCAGAGTCACTAAAAGAAAACAAAATCATAAAATTCAATTTTTGGAAAGCAATGATGCACTGAAATTGTGATCAGTTATCAATGAATTTAGTCCAAATTTTTCAGAAATGCTAGGGGTGATAGAGGGTTTCCAATAGAGAATCAAACTAATCCATGATCAACCATTCCAGTCCAAATCATACCCTATTCCATATCAGTACTGAGAATATTATATACAAATGATGGATTGGGGGATTATTTCCAAATGTTCTTCACCCTACTGTAACCCAGTTGTCACCATGAAGAAGAAAGATGAGTCAATAAGATTTTGTTTGGATGCCAGACAACTGAAAAAAATTACAGTTCATGATAGGAACATCCCACCACCCATACACAAAATATTTGTAAAATTTGGAAACAAGAAAGTGTTCTTCTCTGGCTATGACCAACACACTGGTCTCAAGTTTATTAAAATAACCTTGCATTCACTAATTAAGATATAGTTGGAAAAATATATGCACTCATTTTATACATAATAATAGTTGAAAATGTTGGAAGGGTATATAAATCAATTGTAACCTATATAGAGGTACAATAGTTGTTAGCTTGTGCAGGTTCATCTCTGAAGAGAGACAAAGGAAAAACTACCCATGAGTTTGAATATCAAGGCATAATGGAACCAAAAAGGAGGGGTGACATGTGGATGAACTAGCCAAATTGTTTTTAGGTTTAATGAGTAAACATGTAACTAACCCATTGGAGGTAGATACAATCATAGGTTATGCATTTCATCACACCATTGATGGCATCCTACCAGGACCATAGGTCCGATTGTAATAAGATGAGCTCCCGTTCTCTTGTGAAAGCATCTGGCAATGTTACATGTTGGGGATGATCATATATACATCTCACAAAAAGAACAGTCTGCCCCATTACAATGTATAAACAATATCAACTTTTGCAAAAGCTGAACTAATGCTTATAATCACAGACCATCAATTTTCCAGACTATAAGCAGAAGAATATCTAATAAACTTTTGCCAAAATTGAAACATTGCTTGCAACCACAGACTAACAATTCTCCAGAAAATTTAGCAGAACACTCTTTATGTTGATCACTCTTAAAATTATATATATGTAGTTATAGATTCCATTCTAAATTTCATATGCTGTGTATAAGAAAAAAATATTCACTTGTAAATGCTGCTACAACAAATGTACTTGGACATTTTTTTTAAATTTATAAAAGTAAGTACACTGAAGTAACTTTGTTTGATGAATAAAGTTGCTTTGAAACATCTTCATCATCATCATAATAATAATAGTAATAATAATAATGTTATAAATTGCACATTACACAAACAAGTGAAGCTCAATTTAAAGATAATTATACAGCTGAGTGCTTTTGGAATCTTTAGATCCCATATTCATAGCCTATCTTAGGAGTGTTGGTTTAAGTTGTGATTTTTAAAAGACTGGGTAGTAATTCATGTAAATCTATTCAAATTTATTCAATGCCTTCATATAGTCCATTTTCTAGAGATGGAATAGCACGATTTCTTCTGGTTTATTGCATTGTCATCATTTGCGATGAAGCATGCTTCTTTTATTTTGTGCTTAGTATTGTTGTGCCATGTGCATAGCACCTTTGCTATGATGGGTTATAATAATAATAATAGCAATAATAATAATAATAACAATAATAATAATAATAATAATAATAATTATTATTATTATTGCATCTTTTATTTTATTTTATTTTTTTGTGGAGGTCTACTTTACTAGTTATTTCACAAGATACAGATTTTGAAATTTCCACAGATTAAGGCTTAATAATTAAGGAAAGCACAATTCCATCTTATAATAAAAAAGAGATATGATCAAATCTTCCTGCTCAAATCTCAATTATGCCATGTTGATGAAAGTAATAATAATATATCTGTAACTGAGGATATTTTTGCTTTGGGTTCTGCCAATTTACAACAAAATAAAACTCAGACATGATATCAGTAAGGACAGTAAAATCAAATAATTATATACATCTTGTTATGAATTAACTTAAACTATTTGCTTATATAAAAAAGAACATTAATAATCAAGAAAATACTTTTTTTAATAATATTTTTGAACATAAGTAACTCAGATTATTTAATTTATAGAAATAATAAGCTTCTCTATAGTTGCATATAAGTGTACTTATTACATTTATTATATCCCATATAGAAGAAGCATAACATTTAATGTCATTACTCTATCAAACTTGTAATGCGCAATTCAGCTAGAGACTTAAAAATCCATATACTCACACAAAATGTATCACAATTATCAAATAATTTTATTTTTATATATTCTTTATTATGAAACTAAAAATAGTGTCTTTAATATAAGGAAACTGAACTACATTTCAAAAATTAATCATTTAATAAAATGGATGAAATTAACAAGGCTACATATCTTAGATTTGATAGAGACTAAACTTCACAAATATTCTCAAACAGATTGCATTTAAATGAACTGGATTTTTTTGCTTCTCTTGATATTCCTCTTCACTATCAGGTGGAACAGAAATTTATAATTACTAAAAATGTCCCTTTCTCTTTATTAAAATTATATATATGGATAATAATTTACCACTTACTACTTACTATCACTTTACAATTTCTATTAATATAATTTTTACTTGTGTACTTTCATGGTCCTGTAGTCATTAATGGACTAATTCTTGTTTTAAATTACTTGTTCACCATACCCTACTATTCTTTTAGGAGACTTCAATATGAGCTACAAAACATTTGTAACTAAATGGCTACACTTTCTTAGTATTCCTCTTGTTAGTGGAGAAGGTTTTCTTCATTCAAATGCAGTCTCATATCACAATGGTTGACATTCTTCACTCATAGACCTCTTCTTCTATTCACACATGTTACATCAATTAATAAATTCAAGCCTGATTCCTTCTCTTTTTCTGACCATTCTGCACTTACAATATCAATAGATCTGGAGTTAAGACATACATGCAATAATCTTTCTGGAAAACAATAAGAATACTATTAAAATCTCCAACTCCAGAATTTAATTTTTCTGAAATATACATTTTATTATTTAAAATTAAAAATATGAAATAGTCCCTATATGACAATGCTAAAAAATATTTAGCAACAAAAAAGGAAAAAATCTTTTTAACAAATCCAGATAGTTGGAGAAGAGGATATACTCGTTGGGCACTAGGATATCCTTCCATAATGGAGGCACCATCTACTATACATATTAAATGTACAGTCAAAACAGGAAATAACTTAATTGAAATATTATATGCACATTTTAAATAAAAATTACAAGCAACAATAGCATTTCAAACTAACACTGGTGAATGAAGTATTTTTTTATGTGACAGATTTTGCACTAAAGTTGTGACCCAAGAAAAACATGGTATACTTATATTTGTTTTTGCTCATTTGAATCAATTTACAAATCAATATTTTGCAATTCTTGCAAACTTTTTGACAAAAAATATATAAAATATAAGGATTGTATCCCATATTAATGTTATCTTAAAAACATGTCAATATCCTCTCTGGCAAACATACATTCTATATCTATGGGTCCTCTAGATATTAAATTATTAGAATCAGTAATTAAAAATAAAATAGAACCTTATCTATTATCATTTGTTTCAACCAAACAATATGCAAAAAAAAAGATTCATCTACTAGACAAGCATCCTTTCTCCACAAATCAATTCTAGAAATAGTTCAAAGTAAAAAAAAGTCAACTGCAGCAAAATCAGATATAGAGGTAGCCTTAGAATCTGTGCAAAATGGCATTCTTATTCAGTCTCTCAGAAACTGAAACACCTCAATATATGATATACTTAATTATTAATCCTCTCCTAAACATAAAAGTACATGTAACATTAAATGGTAAAATATCACCATAATTTATTCCACATCAATCAGTTCCTCAAGACTCAACTGTTTACTACATACATTAACCCTTTATAATAGAAGAAATTATTCGTGATTTTTTGTACCAGCAATAAATATTATTGTCTCATGTATAGCATATATGGATCATATTACAGTATTTTTAACATCAAAGAAACAAATTTCTACACTACTGAACATTTTATAAGAATATACATAAAAATATAAAATTTAACACAAATAAGATGTCAGCATGAGTAATTTGTACAGGCCAGTTTCTTATTCAGTTTTTTCATGGAAAATCTTTCACTTTTCTTGGCTTATATTTCTATTTAAGCTTTACTAGCATAAGAATGAAGGCCCAAGATAAGCTTAAAAAAAGAAATAGAAAAAATTATTACTTCTCTCTCCAAATCATTTTAACACTATATTAAAAAATGTCACTATTTAATTAATTAATTACAACAAAAATTTCATACTATTTACTCATCATACAATTTACAAAATCATTTCTAAGATATATACATTCATTTTGTATAAAATTATTATGGTAGTCAAAGAGAGTAGCCATCTCTATAAAATGTTTAAATTTACCTGCAGATCTAAATGGCATAGGACTTGATTCTGTTAATATCTTTAATAGTCAAAAGACAACAAACCTTTTAATACAAATGATTATAAACAATTTCCAATACATACAGTGAAAATAACTCCTACAGATAGACCACCTCAAATGACTAATTTTTATTATAAATATTTAGTTCTATGCCAAATACCAAAGATAACATTCATATAATATTACAGCAAAAGCATACATGTTGAAATGTTTTCAAATTACTTCACACTAACCCTTCAAATGATACTAACTCTTCTATACTAAAAATAAATAATAAACAACTTTTACATAAATTTAAAAATTGGTCATTTGAACCAAAGTATTTTGATTTTTTTAAAAAAACTTAATTTAATGGCTCCACCAACTGTGTATTTTTTTAAATACAGAAGTTTCTATTCTAATATTGATTCTATATGTCAATTGTGTCATAGGGAGGATGAAACATGATTTTATTTTCTATACAATTGCTCTGGCCTTATAGCAATAAGGACCTTAATTACAAATACATATAGAAACAACTATACATCCATTAATAATATAATAAATTTGTGGATTGAAAAGAGTGGTTAACTTTTTTCAATCAAGATAAAGAAAACTTTCTTTTATTTACTGTGTTTTTTAAAATTCCACCTGATTATAAAAAAATTGAAAAAAGATTAGAGCAGAGTTTTATAGATTATGCCAGAATGTTGACTATGAAGTTTATAACTGAAGGCAAGAGTTAGTGTACCCAGCTACTGCTAGTTAACACTGATAGAATTTGATTTCACATGAAAGCAAGTTCCAGCTTTTATGTGGTTTATATCCCATATATAGGTGTGTATTAGACAGCATAGAGAATGAAGGCAATGCACTGCAGGCCAACAGTTACCAGATGATACTTTTCCTGAAGATGACAATAAGCCAGTCTATGGTTTTATAAGGGACAAGCTTACCAAGAGATTGCCATGCTATATATGCAGTTTCATTAATATGCAAAGAAGCTCAGACAAAGATACTGCATCATGTATCAGCTGGTTTTAAAAGTAAATAATTTTTGATTAAATTATTCAACTAAAGATAGCATAATAAAAGAAAATAATAAAAGGCAGGTTTCAGTTTTATGTATTAAAAATTAAACTCAGGAATTTTCTTTAGTAAAAATGACAATTGTTACAATCTCTAATTTAAAGTAAAACAAGTAAATTTTTTTTGACTATAAACTAAAAACAAAGGATTTATTCATAAATGATTTTATTTTGAAATCTAAAAAAAAACAAAACTCTAAAATCTTATTGTAAATGAGAAAACAAAAAGCCAAGGGTTTTTTTTAAATGGGAGAAGGCTTTCCAAACTGGATCTGATGAGTGATTATTTGTTGAAAGAAAGAAAAAAAAAGTATGAAGAAATGTCAAAAAAATAACTTTTTTTTTTTTTGGAAAGAGAAAAAAAACAACTTACTTACAACTGGAAATAGTTAGCTAATGACTTAGATTAGTATATATATATTGCAACAGGGGGCAGGTATAATCAAACCGTGTTGCAATAATTAGACAAATACGTATTCGTATACTTAACACATTATTAAAAGAAATATATCTTATTACTAATGTATTATTAAAAATATATTACTTTACTAACAAAATTAATATTTAGTTGATGTACAATCAACGGTCATTTGCATGGTCGTATTGACTGATTTAGTTATTTTAATTAAAAAAAACTCATAAAAGAGGTATGGGGGTTATACACTTGCTCTGATTTTTTTCTCTTTCTTTTGCCAAACCCAGATATACACATCACTATGTATATGTGTGAGTGCATTTTTGAACCATTAAAAATGAAAATTCACAAAATAAATATAAAAAAAACATTTTGTTTGATAAACTTTTTAAATATATACATATTAAGTCAACAAAAGAACTATAAAGGTCAAGATGGAAGACAGTGATTTTGCAGAACAATGGAAGTAATTATTATAAAAATCTTAAAATGTCTAATTCTAATTAAATATTAATTGGAAAGAAATAGGTGTAAAAAGCTTTTGTGGTGCATTCCAACAAAGGCATATGGAATGTGATTGGAAATATAATTGAAAATGAATGAAAAGAAAGATAAATTTTATAATTAAAAAAAAGAATTAAGTATTAGTATAAGTTTGGATGGAGAAGAAGGCAGATGTTAGACTGATATACAGAAATAAGAATCCAGCTTCAACGTGCGAGGTGATTGAATCCTTCCCCCGAATGTATAGCAGCTGCCGATATCGGAGAAGGGACATCAAGCCCGAAGAATTCACCTTAGTAAGCAACAATGTTGAATCGCCACAAGAGGAAGAAAATAAATAAATAAATGGACTTTAGCCATGGAACCCGAACTTCAAAAAAAAAAAAAACAAAGTTCGTTCACCGACAAAGGACTGGAGATTTCCTTTTCACCAGGTGAATTCGATCAATTCCCTGGGGAAATGCAGGTATTATTTTTCCTATTTGCATATATATGTCACTGTTAGTAAACTTACTCCACGAAATTGAGAAAACTGTTATTTGACACAATTGTGAATTTAAAATTTCTTTTCTTTGCCTGTAGAGGTCAAACTATTTTCTACAGAATTTATTAGTGTATAAATTAGTCCAATTAAATCTTCGGTGCAAAATACATATAATAGCATATTTGTGTGTGTGGGAGTTTTGGCAAAGAGAGAAAAGAGCAAAAAAAAAGAAACTGATATAAATCTTTGATTTAAAAGTAAAAACAGACACTAATTCAACTGATGTAAATAATATATGTTTTTTTATATAGATACGTAAATATTATTGCTAATAAATGTGTATAAAATGAATGTTTTTGTGTTATGAGTTTTTTTTTTTTGGAAAGAAAAAGGTAGGGTTAGATCTACTGCCGGTAAATTTTACCACCAGCTCTGAGCAGAGCCAGCCCAGGGGCATTTCCATATTGGTATTCCAGATATCCCAGCATAATTCTTATAGAAATATAGGATTGGCACTTGAGGTCATAAAGTGATGCTCATGAATATGCTGGGAAATAAAATGGAATAATTTAAGAATAAATATTTTTTTTAAACAATTACGCATATACATGTATTGTTATATATAAACACACAATCTTTCAAGATTATATATATGTGCATAAAATATATATGGAAAATGGCTAATCCCGTTATAATATATATATATATGCACTGGTTATGTATATATGTTTTTGACAATGAAATAATTATGTTTAATGAAAATATATTTTTAATAAGTTAATTTGTTAACTAATGAAATATCATTAAGGTATAAACATCTGTGTGTGCTCACATCTGGATGGTTACCCAAACAGTTATTAAATTGAGCATTATTTATATATCATTAAAAATGAATAGAATGTTTGACAGCATGTCTGTGCTTATTTATATAGATATGTGTCACATAAACATTTAAACATCTCTGTAAATTGTTAAATTAATTATGTATTTTAAAAATGAATTTTTTTATAAGTCTATGACAATTCAGACATGTTAATTTTTAAATTATTATACAGCACATATGAGTGTTTATATATAGATGCTTTTGTAAATCATAATGTGACAGCTTATTTCTTTTTGTTTTAATCAAGATCAGGATGCCAAATTTATATTTATAGCATGATAAGCAGATCTTAATTTCATTTTATTATTTCTAATTAATAAATTTAAATTTCATTGTTAGTTATTCCAGAGAATTTAATTAATTCTAGAATAGATTTAAAACATTATATGTTAGCATTATATCTCTTTCTCACAGTAACAGTTATACAGATTTTGCTCACTGAGCTGGATTTATGCATAATGGTCTGCTATATAAAAGAGGGTTTAATTTAGTGTTTATGGATATCCAGTTGGTGATGATCTCATTACTTTCTTTAATGCTGAATGGTACAAAAGGAATAACCTTTAAAATACATGTTTTGCATTTCATTTTAATTATTTATTTAGAAATTAAGTTTATAGTTGGTCAGTACATTAATGGTACTAAGTGGACAGAGCATTGATGATGATAAGCACATTTTAGTATCCCAGAATTATAGTTTTATTGCTATATATTTTGATTGATTAGAACTTAAATTTATGCATGCAAATTATTGTTTAAATAATCTGTCTCAAGCTGGCAAGAGCTAAATAATTAGCCTGGTTTAGAGTAGAACCATTTCAAGACCAGTCCCAAGATTGACTGTTAATTTCTTTTTATTGTTGATCATTCATAATTATGAATAATTATTGCTTTTGTGTAATTCTGGAAAACTTATAGTTAGTTCAGTGCTGATCTCTCATGCCTCATTCTCATAGCTTTTATATTCAATTTTGTATTTACTTGGGGTATCCTTTTTGCATGTCATGCTGAGATGAATTAATAGAAATAGTGGAACTATTTGAGATGCTTTTATCATTGTAATTTTTTATTTCCATCTTCAGGAGAGGGGGTAGCTAGTCATTTAAAATAATTTATCTTCCCTCCAGATGCATGCTTGCTGATGATTTCCCCTCCACTTTGTGGTGGAAGTTAGGGGGTACAAAATGGTATCAACTCCATACTACCAACTTTTCTCTAATTCTTTTATATATACTTAATTAAGATGAAGATTCTTTAATTATTTTATGCAGAAGAAAAAAAGTCTAACAAGAACAAAGTTTGCTATTACTTATTTTCTATAAAAAAATTGTCATTCTTTATAGAAATTAAAAGTTTGATTTTACATTTCCTTTTTCTTTATTGCATCACATTTTCAATTTGTTACCTTTATGTAAAATGTTTATTCAAACTTTATTGCTAACTCACATGTCTGTCAATTTTTTTAAAATTTATTTTTTTATTAATTTATAATCATTTAAAAAATACTATAGATATGTAAAATAGATATAAGTACTTCATAATACATAAATATAAATAAACATTTATTTGTAAGTCATAAATCTTTTTAATAAACATATTTATCCATATACATTTTAATTTAGCATTTTCTAAAGTGATTTTCATAGTTTCTTTATTTACTTTGCATTGAAGCAATCAGTGTGAATGCACACACAGAGTTTTATATTAGTTGTTTAAAAATAGTATATATATATATATATATTTTATAGATCAAATATCTAATTTTCAATTATTTTGTTAAAAAATAATATATAGATGTGTGTGTGTGAGTTATTAAATGAGAGAACATATATGTATATCATGTTTTATTGAAATACATTTTTGTTATATATTTGGAAAAGAAAAATATATTTCCTTTGTCTATGTGTTTTTTCTAAAAGACAAATAAAAATGGAAAATATAAGTTGACTCATTCTTTCTTTGGAAATAACATTTTTTACGAGTCTATTTTTGTGAAACATTCATATAGTTGCATGGAAATGTTAATTATTTCTCATCTTTAAATGGCAGTTAAAAATGCAATCAAAATTTCCATACCTTAATTTAATGGTAATAGGATTTTGTTAACTAGTTTATAAATTAAAGATCAGCCAACCAGTCTATTTTCATTTCTAACAAAGGCAGTTATGATATAGGTGTTAAGAAAAAAATATAAGTTTAAACAAAGACTGTACTGATTTTTGGTTGTGCTGTTAAAAGTATTGTTTAATGTTACAGGCATATAAATACTGGGCTTGTTTTTTCTAGTGAAGGCAGTAAAAGAGTTTAAAAGTAAAAAGTGTTTTTAAAAGCAGAGAGTTTTGGCAGTCAAAAGTAAAAAAAAAATCAAAAGAAGAGAAAAAAAGTTTTAAGAGTCAAAGTGAAAGTGAAAGACTCTCTCTAATAGATATTGAACATAAGCTGATGACAAATAATCACCATGACCTGTGAGTATACAAAGTTTACCTTTCCCCTCAGTGGAAATCTCCAGAAAAATGCATCTGTGGGAAGGAAAAAAATTCAATTAGTTCAATGTTGCTGCCGCTGAGAAAATAGACAACCAACTTCGAATACAGCCTGTATTATGTCCAGTAAAGCCAAAAGGGTCATGAAATAAGAAAATGAGCCAGTGAGAAGATGGTTGCATCATCAAAGTGACATTGTTGCAAGTATAAACTTTCAAACTTTAAAAAATATTTATATATTAAAAATACCTTCTATAAAACTCTAGAATATTTAATTTCCTCAGATTTATAACTGATCAGTAAAAGACTCTATCTTAAAAAAGATGTGTTTCAAAAGGACAGCGATATATATTAGTGGTTTAATTTTTTTATTATTATTTTTAACAAGTCAATCTGTGTTATAACTAGATTTCTACTTATTAATGGTAAAGAAAAAAAAGAGTGTAATGTCTAATTCTAAAAAAAATGAAACAAAAGATTACTATGATGTTTATAAATACCGCTTTTATTATTTATTTTGAGATATGCCAGTATGTTTTCTTTAATTATAAAATATACACTTTCTTGATTAGTGTTAACTATGCCAAATTCAGCCAGTATTGGATGATTATATTTCACTATTAGATCAATTTTATGCATAAATTTGTTTATTTCAAATCTTAAATGGGTGAAGGGTAACTATTTTTATAATTGTAAAGTAACAAATAGTCAAACTTAAATTTCTTAAATCGTTTGTCTAATTCTGGCTGGGTAAAATGTCATTTATTTAAAAAAAAAAAAAAAAAAAGAGAGAGAGAGAGAGAGAGAGAGAGAGAAATCAAATATCTGGATTAAAATTTGCCATTTACTTATATATATCTTGTTAATAGAAATTAAGAATATAAATGAGTGTTAAAACCATTATCTATTTAATTTAGATTTGATTAAAATTTTTTATAACAATTAAATGAAATATATATATATATATATATATATATATATATATATATATATATATATATATATATATATATATATATATATATTGTGCCTTTTCTATAGGTCAGAATCAGCTCATCACAATAGATTACTAAAAATTTTAAATTTAGAATGTGTTCTCTTTGTGTAATAGTTATATTGTATTGATAATATCTTAAAAGTACAATTTGTAGCTAAATAAAATTACGTAATACTTAAAATTATAATGAGTAACCTTAAAACAGTTAAATAAAGCTAAAAATACTAATTATATATGGTTGGAAAAGCTGACCATAATAAATAATGCAGCTATAAATGCTTAAAGTATGTTTAAAAAAGTTAAATTTTAATAGTTTAAACTTATAGTTAAATAAATGCTATATTTAAAATTATAAATTATATTTAATAATTATGATTAATATCATATATTTTAAAAGTAAGTTTTATGGTAGTAGAAGTTATATTTAATTCTATATTTTCCAAATTTTTATTCCAAATTTTGTATTATTATATTATTTTATTTAATATAATAAGTGTTTCAATTTATTAGTTATTTTCAGACAGAAAATCAGATACAATCTGTCTCAGCTATTAATCATGTGACCTGCATGATATAGTAATGCACACATGCTTGCCAATATTTGTATTAACAAACTTCAAAATATTTTAAAAAATTGCGTTATAAAATTGAATATAATCATTTACTTATCATAAAGCAAATATTAAATTAGTCATTGTAAAATGTTTTAAATAGTATTATAAGATGAGTACAGCTAATAAAAAATTAAATATTTTGTTTTAAAATAAAATAGATAAATTAAATATTAAAGGTGGGACAAATTTATTAAATATTGTTTTTAAAAGTCATTTTAAAATGTTTAATTAAATTTAGTAAAGTGTAATAATTGATTTAAGATTAATATTTTTAAATAATATTTTAAAATTATAATGCATCATTTTATTTTTAAAATTTAATTGTGTAAGACTGTAGCAATATGCAAATTCCGTATCAAATGAAAAGTAAGAATCCACCAATAGGATGAGGTATTTTGTAGGGTATAAATATTCTTGCACGATTGATGTCGGAGGTGATTGTCAGTGGTAATTGATGTGATAGTAATTTTTTAAATTTTTATTTTTAGTCAATTTTTAGTGCTCTTGTATAATTTATTTGCAAAACTAATAGGATATTTATTTTTAAGTATTTGCAAAGAGAGCATAATATAAATATTTTAATAACTTTATTAAAAATATGCATTGCTAATTTAAAGTTCTTTTTACCAGGATTACTCGTCAAAGCTTAATATAACTTCGCAGTAAAAATATGGATATACCATTAAGTGAAACACATTTAATTAATATTTCAAATATAAGAATAACAATTGTCAATGTAATGTTAATAGTATTGACTAAGAGAACTATTCCAGCAAGTAAAGTATTATTTCGGACATTGTACAGTAAGCTTAACAGAAAAGCTGTTTGCAAATTAAAAAATGAACCACACATTTTTATATAATAGCGAGATAGTCATGTTTAAGACCGACAAGTAATATTATAAATTATATAATAATTTTATGGAAGTATAATGCTATGAAGATAAATATTTTATTCTTTTTGAAGGAAAACATTATAAATATTTTTAAGAAAAACTATTATAAGTAAAAATTTAATGGAAAGTATTTTGGAAAAGCATATGTTATAAAACGTAAGTTATATAGGGTTATACGCATTTTTTTAAAAATTATTTAAAAACTGATAATTCTAAAACAATAATGAAACATTTATAATTGGATAATAAATAGTAAAACTATTCTGAAGAATAAACCTATAAAGAAATGGAATATGTGTATAAACAGAAATATGGAATTTACAGAAATATTTTAAAAATTGCGCAAAAAGTTTATCCGGATTGCCTGTAGTTAAAATTACCAGGACATGATGCATCACTAAGCCAATACAGAATATTTTGGAGTAGAAGCTTCAAGTGATTAATTTTAAATTTTATGATTTTATTATTATTTTAATAATCATTGTTCTAGACAATAGAAACCATAAACTATTATTCTATGAACTTTTCCAGAATGGATCGATGATTATTTTTATTAGTTTTCCAAGATTTTAGATGTCGTAATTTAATTTATTTTTAAACTTTGCTCACCGCCGGAAACAGTTTTGTCTTGTTTGTCATCAAGCAAGAGAAGCTTAGCAATGAGGGAGTTTTAAAATTACTCTTGAGGAGAACATTAAAAAAAAAGAACTCTTGAGAAAATAAAAACATTTGAACTTTATAAAGAAAAATTCGTCTCAGTTGAAGATTTACATAATTATAGTCTTGATTTTTATTTATTAATTTTTTTAAAGTGTAATATTATTTTAAATTAGAAGAATAGGAACATGAATATTAATTGTAGTACTAATGATATAATAATCTCTACAGTAAAATAGTTTGATATTTTGAATAAGTTAACATTTTTAAGTATGGAAGTATGAATATCATATATGCAATGTTTTATTTAATTGATGGACATGAAGATTTTTCATAAGTGATGACAAGCTGATATCACTTAGGTAATAGTTATGAATAGTGATATATTTTATGATGTATTTTTTTTCTTTTTTGCAGATTTCCAAATGAATTATAATGTATGGAAGTATAAATGTTGAATTATATTTAAACACATTTGGTACAACACTTTTAAATTATGAGATTAGGATTAATTTCTGGGAATATGCATACTTTAATTTCATAATAGTAATATAACACAACATGATGATGAATAGTTATATGATTCTTTTAAAAACTTTAATATTATTGGATATTCAAAGTATTTATATGACTAGTTTGTATGTGTTTAATAAGAAAGTAAAGCAGAATTTTCTTGTAGGTTAGAGAGATCGTTTAAATTACAATTGAATTTTGTTTATTATTTTGAATATGTGAATTAATTATTTGTCGATGTAAGATTTGATAAATCTATTAGGAAATGTTGATAGGATAGTGACTTGGGAGTAATCTAGAGAACATGAAACCAAGAGATGATATCAATGTAGGATGTATTAAGGGGAATAGAAATAGTATTTTTGTAATCTTAAGTGTACAATACAGTTAACAATGCCCTGCAGTCATATATTTATTTATGGACAGTGTCTATTTTCTTAGTATTAATGTTTCAATAAAGCTGAAGGAATAGCTTTGACATCATTGATAGTAGTGGAGGACATTTGACAGAATAGGTTATGCCTCTATATTTTATAGATAGACTGTGCCATGGTATTTTATCCAAGATGTACTATGAATTAGACTCTAGTTTTTCTTCCCTAGGCCTACACATCTATTCACTGTCTCAGATTTCCAATGTAACTACATCACACAGTATTGAATATTTTGTAAAAAAATAATAAATGATTTAGAGTTTAAGATATGCTATTGTCTGAATAAGATAAGTTCATTTACTTGTAAGAAGGAGTAGAGTTTGTGCAAGTTGGTATTGAAAATCCAATGGACCCAATATAAAAAATAATAAAGAATCATAAAATATATTTTAAATTTATTTTGGAAAATAAATAAATTTTAGGAATAAAATAAATAAAGCAAAGTTGTTTTGTAATGTTAAATAACTTTTAAATATTTTATTTCATTTTTTATGAGTATTGCATATTTTAAAGATATAATGTTATAAAGTAAAATGATATAAACAATAAGCATAGGTACAATTTTGTATTTTTTAAAATAATAGGAAATACATCAGTGATTACAGCTATTTAGTATTAGAGTAATGTTAAATAGGATATGTTGTATTTAATAATCATAGTATCGTGAACAATGATGTCCATATAATCTAGTAATAAATTGACAGTAGATATTTTATATAGTATTTTTTAACATTGCAAAACAAAAATTGTTTTAGTAAAATCCATACTCGATCTTATTAAATATTTTGTGTTTTCTGTACTATGTTTCAATGGATGTTTTAAAAGGAAGCATAGTGAAATAATATTCAAAGATATGATATGTTAAAATAAGCATAAAGAAATGTTATTTTATCATAAAGGTTGATCACAAAGAGATAAGTAAAATTGTATTGTCTTATTATTAGTAATTTTAAGTCTGAGTGAAGACTCAAAGAGATTTTCTATTGTTTTTAAGAACTGATTAATAAGAAATGTATAACGATGCAAATTGAGGATATCCAGTGTAAATATTGTAAATAAATTGTTATTTTATTTTATTTGTTATAAATAAACAAATTTGTTTTCAAAATTTGTGTGTTCGGACTGTAATAGAATCAAACATAATATTTTTTGCACAGAAATAAATAAAGTATTATTTTAGAATTTGAATATTTTCTTGGAATTTATTTATTTAAGAAAATCACATTTTTACATTACCTTATGGTCATAAATTAATTATTATAAGAGTACATCGAATTATATGCTATCCATTACCACACATATATTTGTCAGATTATAAAATGCTACCACATACTTATTACGTTATTATATGAAGATAAAAGATTATATTATAGTATTTTATTATTTTATTACGGTAATAAATTATAGTGAAGAAAATATACATAAAAATTAATACATCCAATGAAGAATATTATTATTTGTTGTTGTTGTTGTTGTTGTTGTTGTTATTATTATTATTATTATTATTATTATTATTATTATTATTATTATTATTATTATTATTATTATTATTATTATTATTATTATTATTATTATTATTATTATTATTATTATTATTATTATTATTATTATTATTATTATTATTATTATTATTATTATTATTATTATTATTATTATTATTATTATTATTATTATTATTATTATTAGTTAAGTGTAGTAGAGTATGACATAAAAATCCCTTATCATGTTTTACTACAGTGATTTTAATTAACTTAGAATAGTTTTATGAACCGATATTTTATTGAGCTAAATTATTATAAATAAAAGATTAAAATTTAATTATTAGTTTAATCTTAATGAGTAGGATTTATTAAAGTTGTAAGAATACTATAAGTTTATTTATTTGAGATAGTAATAGGGGGATAGTGTTCTTATGACATTGAGGTAGTATCCTGTGGGATATTGGCTTTATGTAATCTTTCTTGTCATCTGTATTTCACTTCCAAGTCTCATGATATAATAAATATTTATTTATTTATTTATTTTATAAACTGATCCTTTTCATCATTTTTGTTAGTAGAATGTTTTAATATTAATGCAGGATATTTTATTTATCAATTATTTGCATTTAACCAAACATAATCAGTAACTGAGCTAACCCATTTTATTTAATATTATATTGCCCCAGAAGTGAATATACTATCGGACAAGGTTAGAATATACATACATATATATATATATATGCATTTATTTATGTGTTAAATAAATAATAATAAAAAGAATTATGCTTCTTTTCTTAAATATAAAACGGGCAATATTACTTATTACAAAGGTATGTGTTCATTTCACCATACATTTGGGGAAAAGGTACTATCTAAGCAGTAGTGTTTTTGCCTCTTTAGCATTTTGTGGTTGAGCTTTATATTTAAGCACATGGGCATTTTATAGCCTATAAAATATGGTTATCTTAAATTTCCTATTATTACTTATGAAATACAGGCTTAAGAAAATATCTATACAGATATGAGTTACTGCTTTTTATGGGCAAATATATCAGTGTTGTTTAATAGAATGATCTGTCCCTATATGGCATTTAATAATGAATATATGTCGAGTAATGTTATGCGAGCTGCCAGACGGATATTTTTTACCGGTCCTGGAGATAGCCATGTTTTTGAGCTGATAAATGGGTACTCTGTGATGATAGGGATTCAAAGCCCATGCTCCATTATTTCTTACACATGCCACGCTGATTGTGAATGTGTTTTCATAGGAACTTCTATATATATTTTATTGCTCGACAATGGATATTGGCCATCTGCCAATGCCAATAATAATATAGACAGCATAGGATTCAAATCCAGATGCCACTGATCTTTTGTAATTAGATTTCTTGATCATGCCTGTTGGAATGCTGTGTGGGATAGATAAACCATATTTATCATATAACTATTGATAATGAAGGGAGCTAGAATTATGCTTTGGTCCATAACTTATTCTGGGAATACTAAAAGTAAATATAATAATAAAAAAATATACTTAGCTTTCCAATGGCCACACATAAATTTATTATATATATATTTCTGGCCTCTAACTTAATTTAACCAGGTATTGTGTTTACACTTGACAATTGGCATATTAATTTTTATAGTGGCATATTTCTTGATCAAATATTATCATTATCAACTAAAAATTTGCTTTATGCTTACACATGTATAATACTGATATTTACTATGTGTTGTAATTATTGTTTCTGGTTAATTTGTAATACCCATGCAGTATCATACCGATTCATAATTGTGGTTGTCATGAATTCCAGTATGACTTCATTGTAATGCACACACACATCTAACACTAATGTTTAAATACTATTGAAATTATTATTTCTTGTCGATAACTTTTGTTGTCATTATTGATAGTAGGATTTCATTGTAATGCTCACACACATCTAATATTTATGTTTATTATTGTAATTGTAATTTTTGGTTCATAACCTTGGTTGTCATTATTGACAGGTAATTCTTTGTAAAAATCATACATTTATCCTAGTGATATCTAAATACTGTACTTTTATAAATAACACATAGTTGAATGTTGTAATTCTTTGTAAAAAATCATATATTTATTCTAGTGATATCTAAATACTGTACCACTATCAATAACTGAGAGTTAAATATTGTAATTATTATTTTTGGTTTATATGTACGCCTATACATGGATCATAATAAGATGAAAACATTGTTATTATTACTTCTATCCTCTAATGAATTCTGTTAATAAATCATATATATCTATACAATTGTCATGTCATTCCCTGGTTCATCATATCTACCAAACTATGTCCACACTTAATTAAGTCATATATGTATATATCCAAAACCTATGAAATATTTGAAATAATATTCTGTACTGTATCAAAGTATTTGGTGAGTATCTTAGCTTAAGTTAATAATTCTAGTGCATGATAGGCTAAGTTTGAATTGATAGAGTCTTTGTTTATCCTGACCACCAGGACCAAAGAAAAACAATGACCATTAGTAGCATCAAGAGCATTGGTTAAATAGTAGAGATTTGGGAGCACTGGCAGAATCGTGTGATCAGCCAACAATATTCAGAGACCTAGCAAAAGTACTTCAAACCCAGCATGTTTGGGATATGGTAGTCACAGAACAGTACTAAGCTTTAACCTATTTGCCAGTGCTCCAAAATCTCCACTATCCAACCAACGCTACTGATGCTACTAATGGTCATTGTTTTTTTTGGTACCGGTAGTCAGGGTAAACAAGGACTCTATCAATTCAAACTTAGCATATCATGCACTAGAATTATTAACTTAAGCTAAGATACTCACCAAATACTTTGATGCAGCTCAGAATCTTATTTCAAATATTTGTGGATGTAGTTGGGTGGATATGACGAATCAGGGAATGACATGACAACTACATAGAAATATATGATTTATTAACACAATTCATTAGAGGATAGAAATAATAATAACAATGTTTGCATCTTATTATGATCCATGTATGGGCATACATATAAACCAAAAATAATAATTACAATATTTAACTCTCAGTTATTGATAGTGGTATAGTATTTAGATATCACTAGGATAAATGCATGATTTTTACAAAGAATTACAATATTCAACTATCAGTTATTTATAAAGGTACAGTATTTAGAAATCACTAGGATAAATGTATGATTTTTACAAAGAATTACCTGTCAATAACGACAACCAAGGTTATGAACCAAAAATTACAATTACAATAATAAACATAAATATTAGATGTGTGTGAGCATTACAATGAAGTCCTACTATCAATAATGATAACAGATGTTATGGCCAAGAAATAATAATTTCAATAGTATTTAAACATTAGTGTTAGATGTGTGTGTGCATTACAATGAAGTCATACTGGAATTCATGACAACAACATTTATGAATCAGTATGATACTGTATGGGTATTACAAATTAGCCAGAAACAATAATTACAACACATAGTAAATATCAGTATTATACGTATGTAAGCATAAAACAAATTTTTATGTTGATAATGATAATATTTGATCAAGAAGTATGTCACTATAAATATTAATATGCCAATTGTCAAGAGTAAACACAATACCTGGTTAAATTAAGATAGAGGCCAAAAATATATATATAATAAATTTATGTGTGTGTTCACATACATAGGGAAAGCTAAGTATATATTTTTTATTATTATATTTACTTTTAGTATTCCCAGCAGGAGTTATGGATCAAAGCATAATTCTAGCTCCCTTCATTATCAATAGTTATATGGTAAATATGGTTTATCTATCCCACACCACATTACCAACAGGCATGATCAAGAAATCTAATTACAGAAAATCAGTGGCATCTGGATTTGAATCCTGTGCCAGCTATATTATTATTGGTATTGGCAGATGGCCAATATCCATTGTCGAGCAATAAAATATATATAGAAGTTTCCATGAAAACACATTTGCAATCAGTGTGGCATGTGTAGAAAATAATCAAGGGTGGGCTTTGAATCTCTATTGTCACAGAGTACCCATTTATCAGCTCAAAAACACAGCTATTTTCAGGACCGGTAAAAAATATCCATCTGGCAGCTTGCATAGCATTACTCAACATATATTCATTATTAAAAGCCATATAAGGACAAATCATCCTATTAAGCAACACTGATATATTTGCCCATAAAAAGCAGTAACTCATATCTGTATATATATTTTCTTAAGCCTGTATTTCATAAGTAATAATGGGAAATTTAAGATTACCATATTTTGTAGGCTATACAATGCCCATGTGCTTAAATATAAAGCTCAACCACAAAATGCTAAAGTTACAAAAACACTACTATTGAGATAGAACCTTTTCCCCAACTGTATGCATCACTAAATATACATATAGTGAGATGAACACATACCTTTGTAATAAGTAATATTGCCCGTTTTATATTTAAGAAAAGAAGCATGATTATTATTATTATTTGTTTTTAACACATAAATAAACGCGCGCACACACACACATATATATATTTCATTTAATTGTTATAAAGAATTTTAATCAAATCTAAATTAAATAGATAATGGTTTTAACACTCATTTATATTCTTAATTTCTATTAACAAGGTATATAGAAGTAAATGGCGAATTTTAATCCAGATATTTGATTTCTCTCTCTCTCTCTCTTTTTTTAAATAAATGACATTTTACCCAGCCAGAATTAGACAAACGATTTAAGAAATTTAAGTTTGACTATTTGTTACTTTACAATTATAAAAATAGTTACCCTTCACCCACTTTAAGATTTGAAATAAACAAATTTATGCATAAAATTGATCTAATAGTGAAATATAATCATCCAATACTGGCTGAATTTGGCATAGTTAACACTAATCAAGAAAGTGTATATTTTATAATTAAAGAAAACATACTGGCATATCTCAAAATAAATAATAAAAGCGGTATTTATAAACATCATAGTAATCTTTTGTTTCATTTTTTTTAGAATTAGACATTACACTCTTTTTTCTTTACCATTAATAAGTAGAAATCTAGTTATAACACAGATTGACTAGTTAAAAATAATAATAAAAAAATTAAAACACTAATATATATCGCTGTCCTTTTGAAACACATCTTTTTTAAGATTGAGTCTTTGAGAAAATTAAATATTCTAGAGTTTTATAGAAGGCATTTTTAATATATAAATATTTTTTAAAGATTGAAAGTTTATACTTGCAACAATGTCACTTTGATGATGCAACCATCTTCTCACTGGCTCATTTTCTTATTTCATGACCTTTTTGGCTTTACTGTACGTAATACAGGCTGGATTCGAAGTTGGTTCTCTATTTTCCCAGCGCAGCAACATTGAACTAATTGAATTTTTTCTTTCCCACAGATGCATTTTTTCTGGAGATTTTCACTGAGGGGAAAGGTAAACTTTGTATACTCACAGGTCATGGTGATTATTTGTCATCAGCTTATGTTCAATATCTATTAGAGAGAGTCTTTCAATTTCACTTTGACTCTTAAAACTTTTTTTCTCTTCTTTTGATTTTTTTTTTTTACTTTTGACTGCCAAAACTCTCTTTTAAAAACACTTTTTACTTTTAAACTCTTTTACTGCCTTCACTAGAAAAAACAAGCCCAGTATTTATATGCCTGTAACATTAAACAATACTTTTAACAGCACAACCAAAAATCAGTACAGTCTTTGTTTAAACTTATATTTTTTTCTTAACACCTATATCATAACTGCCTTTGTTAGAAATGAAAATAGACTGGTTGGCTGATCTTTAATTTATAAACTAGTTAGCAAAATCCTATTACCATTAAATTAAGGTACGGAAATTTTGATTGCATTTTTAACTGCCATTTAAAGATGAGAAATAATTAACATTTCCATGCAACTATATGAATGTTTCACAAAAATAGACTCGTAAAAAAATGTTATTTCCAAAGAAAGAATGAGTCAACTTATATTTTCCATTTTTCTTTGTCTTTTAGGAAAAACACATAGACAAAGAAAATATATTTATCTTTTCCAAATATATAACAAAAAATGTATTTCAATAAAACAAGATATACATATATGTCCTCTCATTTAATAACTCACACACACACATCTGTATATTATTTTTAACAAAAAATGAAAATTAGATATTTGATCTATAAAATTTATATATATATATATACTATTTTTAAACAACTAACATGAAGCTCTGTGTGTGCATTCACACTGATTGCTTCATATCTTTCAAGTTATGAAAGGAAAAAAAAACAATTAAAGAAAGATCAAACCTACTCTTGTAAAAATATTCTCTCTTTTTTCACTCACTTTTTTTTATACCAGTGACACTCGAGGTTTATATGAATGAGTAACCAAACTGCTTCATAACAAAAATATGTTAATATATTCCTATCGTTAGTGATTAACTAAAGTTTCCCTACACCAAACATACACACACAAAATTTTTTTTACATAGCTATATGCTTAAGGGATAATTTGAAAATTCATAGACCCTTTTCATTCAGAGGTTGTTACCAGTCATTACATCTTTTCTTAAGACCCTCTAAGTTTTTCCTGGATCTGGAGGTACCTGGTGGTAGGGCTTTAAACTCTGTGCATTATATGTTTCCCTGATGCCCTTATGTTCCTGAATGAGAAATGCCTTTTCTTCACAAAGCTTTTTTATCTTGAAGGGTGGACAATATAATGGAGAGAATTCTGCCATGAGTTCCCAACACTTGGCATGTGCACCCACATGTGGTCACCTACTTGGAGATCATTTGGTTGTATGCCCCACTTTCTTTGTTTGCCTTCAGTTCTCTTTAAGTGTCCCAAGGCTTGTTTCTGGTCTCCTTTATCAAATTTTATTCCCTCTGTTGATAGCAGGCTTTAAATTATACTTTGGAAGTCATGACCAAAATGAAGGCAGACTGGCCCAAAGATGGTGACCTGACTAACATTACGGTTGATAGTCTTTATCCAACTCTCATGCTTATTTTTCACGTGATCACCTTCATCACTGACACATTCTCCAGAATCCTCAATGCTAGCTTTAACATTAGCCATTGTCATTGTAGCTTTTACACAGGTCATCAAGCACTTATTGCTAGGTTCAAGTCCATTTCCATCCATACACCACATGGCAGTAGGCAAAAAATCACTTTTAAATTTGCACTGGAGAGCAACATCTTTATGAATGTAAACATTAACATCATTTACCTTTTTAATAACAGTTAGGGGTCTAGCAACAAATAATGCCTTGGCTTTGGTAGATTTAGATGGAGATGAGAGCTCCCCATACCTGCATCATTTTGAGCAATCACTCTGAACTCATACTCTAAACCTTTAGTCAAACTTGTTACAGTGTAGTAAGTTTCATTTATTTCAAGACCAGCATTGAATGTAACCCATCTTAAACCAACATTATCATGTCTCTCAATGATATAATTACCTATGGAACTACCATCATTCTCCTCAGGTTCATCCCATTTGATTGTAATTGCAGTTTTATTACAACTGGTTATCTGTGGAATAGTTGAAGCTTTTGGTTTCACTAAATCTTTGATTTCTGCTGTTGCGCTATTATCATTCATAGAATAACTATATTTTCCTGCATCATCCATAATAACCTTATTAGTGATCAATATTCTTTCTCCCTCTTCAGCAATAAAGTTGTATTTCTCTTCTTTGGTAAGAGTCTGTGTTTCTTTCTTCCATTCAACCATATTGCTGTCACTAGAAGTTTCACCCACTAATTTAGCACTTTGTTCTTCCATGGCTTCAACCTCTGGTAATACCTGAACAAATTCAACTGGTGGTTCTTGAATTGTTACTTGGGATACTGTCTCAATATTTCCCACTTAATCAGGTTGCAAAACCTTATTTCCTCCTGCTGTCCTTGTACATTCTGTATTTCTTCATGGATGGTATCACAGTCACTCTGTATATCACCTACTCTAGTATTTATTTTTTCAGCCTCTTTTCTGTATGCCTCTAACACCTTCTCACTCCCTCTTCACCATTCACTTTCTATCTTAGAAAATGTATCCCTTGTGGTTAACATTAGTTGGTATAGGTCTTGAATTGTCACCTCCATTTTTTTCTTTTTTTACTTATACTATACTGGCCTTCTGTTTTCTATAACTATTTCTTCATCCAAACAATACTCTCTTTCTATTAGTGTTTTCAGTTTTCATAAAAGGTTATACATTCCCCTCTTTTGATCTCCTATGCATCTTCATCCTTTTCCCTATCACTCCCATGTCCTGCCTGTTCTTTTCCTTATATCCATCCTAAGTCCATGTCTGCCTATTTACTATTATTTAGTAGGGATAAACATTACAAGTACAATTAAAAAAAAATTGTATATATATATATATATTGTGAATGTTCAGATTGATGATCCAGGTATAAAAAATAAATAAATAAATAAATAAATAAATAAATAAAGAAGTTTGTTGATCTTATTTGATTTTTCCTTTGCTTAAGAGATAGATAATGTAAGATCTTGGAAATGTAAATTTAAATTTGATCACCATGACAACCTTAAAGCTTTTAAATAGAATTATATACTGTTGATTCTAGCTTTAAAATAAAAATAACTTCACTATAATCAAACTTAAGAAAAACATATAAATAAATAAATTTATTTGAAAAACAGGATCGATATTATTTTACATATTTCATATATGAATGCAGTCACCATAGTAACATTATTACATACAGTTCAATGTTTTTATGTTGTGTATATTTGTTTACAAATTAATTAAAAAAATATTATTATTAAAAAATATAGATATGTGTAAATTATTGATGTTTATCAATAATTTAAAAGGTTGTTATATCGATTTTGTATTTTGGTTTGTAAATAATAAAAAAATTGTAATCGAATTTGGATTTAATTTTCATGTATCTTTTTCTCCAAACTTACCTCAAAACCACGCGAAAACCACTATAAAAAAAATTGATAAAATTGAGTTTTTTTGAGTAATATTGAATGGTCATCAAGATACGAGAAATGTCAGAAAGAGAACCTATAAAAAAGATGCGACAGAATATAACAGGATCTTCTTCATCATTTTGCTATAGTCAAGGACAGACATATTTTCTGTGTCTTAACAAATAAAGTTTTTCAATATTTTTTTTGTGTGTAAAACCATAAAACATGGAAAAATAGTGGAATTATCTGCCCGTTCAATCATTTAGAGGGCAGTTGTGAAAAGTTTCTGGAGAAGCGGCAGTAAAGTATAAAAAAAAAAAGAAACCTATGAAGTAAAAAAAAAAAATGCTTTATAAAAAAAAAAAGTCGGCTATTTTTAATTAAAAAAAAAAATGGATTTGCGTAAACATCATCTCACGAGTAAAGGAACAGGGACCAACTGGATCAATTCACATCATAAAAGGGATAATCAAAGTGCACTCACCTCTTCGGACGGAAAAAGAAAACTTTTAGTGAAGTATCATAAAGTTTGCGATTATTATTTCTGACAGAGAAACTTCTCTTTACACCATAAGAACTGAAGTCAATCAATGGGCCAATAAATAGTGAACGAACAGACTCATATATATATGGTATGATTTTTTTTATATGAAATGTGCGTGTACTAATTTTTTTTATATGTAATAAAAGAGGATGATTTTTTTTAATTATCTCTAAAAGTAATATAATTTATTAAATGAAAATGATCGGAAAGACTCAAATACATTTATTATTTCGTATTCATTTATCCGTTATTATTTTGATAAACAAATAGATTTTGATACCCTCCTATTTCACATCTTTGGTATCGGTTATACGTAAATTTTTTTAGCAAAATATCCAAAAGCCTTTCCCTTCATTTACTCATTCATATTTTTTTTGTCATTATCGTTGTCGCAACACATCTAGAGATACACATAGCAATTTATTATTTTTATTTAGTCAACCAATCTAAAATATAAAATCATTTCCGATGTATTTTATCATTAATCTTGCCAATTTTCTTTTATATAATCCAATAAATTGAGTTAATTTAAATATCAAGACTAGTTTAATTATTTTTTTTTATTTGGATTGCATAAGACGACATAGCTATTTAAGTAACAAGATTCAAACTCAGCTTGGTAAGTGAATTAGAATATAAGATAAGGTATGTTTTGCTTATTAGTATTTTATTTTGTTTCCATATGAATTTTATATTTACATTTGCATTCGAATATTAAATATATATATATATATTCTCATTTATCTTAGTTAATATTACAAAGTCAATCATTTCATGTTTGTCTGATTCCGTCATAAAAATCTAAATAGATCGTACTTTATCATTTGGTTCAGAATAATTCGTCTTGGATATTTTCTTAAACTCCTATAAAATGAAGAGAATAAACTTCACTGACCGATTTAATTGAATATTGTTTTGATTTGTATAAATATCAATTATAATCATATGTTTTAATTGTTGCCAATCAATTTTTATTCAATTGTTTAAAATTTCAAACAGATTGTCTTAATACTCACAGGTGAATAAACATCCAATAGAAACGTGATATGTCTTTTATGTAATGTGGTTGGACATTGTAGAGTTAGAGATGAGCTAATAGAGTGTTGATATTAAACTCCAGTGAAGTATTCTATTTTAAAACATAAACGAAGCACTAATTAAGCAGCACTTTATTGGAAGGTATTTATAAATTATTTATAAATTATTTTGTAGCTTCTTAGTAAACCATAGACGTATATTAATTTGTTTAAACATTTAAGTGAGTGCATAAATTTTCAAAGTGTTTATAAAATTATAATAAAACCAGTTGATGCCAACAGAAAATTATTAATTAAAGATTGAAGTAGAAAGAATTGTATATCGCTTATTGACACGAGTGTTTATCTTTCTATTTAGCATTTATTAAAATAGATATATATATTTGGGTTCAAGTATTATTTTGTTTTGATATTTAAATAATGTCTATATATAAACAAATGTTTTGTAAAGTACTATTACAGGTACTTAGAAGCTTATCCATTAAGTTAAAAAGGCAGCATCTTTAAATAATAAAGTAGATTTAAATTACTATAACAGTAACAGGCTAATAAAATATATATATTGGAGTCTGTTTTAGTTATTAATTGGATTTGATTTTGATTAGATTGCCAATCAAGTAGTTAGCCTAATCCTATATTATTGTTTAGGGCAATAGTAGTTGGTTTCACTGCTCTTTGCAATTTATGTTGTAATTGTGATGGATTTGTTGATGTCTGGAGCAGATAGTCTCGTTATTCCTTCATTTCACATATAATTTAAGTAAATTAAACTTTAAGAGAGATTATTTGTGCTTTGTGATGGTTTATTACATAACAGCGACCCGATTGAGCTAGACCAGATTAATTTAAATTAGATTGTTAGATTTTTTATCAGATCAGATTGATCATCCTAACCATCACCTACATCCATCAATTCAATCAGTTACAAATTGGCACCAACATTTTGGGCTTTCTTTCTTCAATTTAAATGGAATACAGCATTCAACAATTCCGACGGTTACAAAATGGCGCCCAACATGGGGCTCGAAATAACCAATTAAAGACCCAAGTTTGAGTCTCATATAGATGCTAAAACATGGTATTATTTTTATATGCATTGGTGGAGTTATATAGCTGATTATATTATATCATAGGTTTAAATAAGATATTAGAATATTTGTTGTCGTTCTTTGGGGATTTTTATTCGCAGCTGTAGGATTGAATGGGTAGATATGTTTTATGTAAGAATAAATAAAAGTAAAGTATTTCGCAATTTATTTAAAATAGAGATATTATATTTGACATAAATAGAAAATAAAAATGGAAAGCAATAAGAAACAAAAATTATCAAAACCTGAAGGAGATTTGTATCCAATTCTGAAAGAATTAATGGAAAAGATGGGTGATATGAAAAGTGATATAAATAAAAAATTTAGTGACATGAGCAGAGATAATAATAAGTTAAGAGAAGACATGAATAATAAACTGGGTGATATGATTAAAGAAAATAAAGAACTTAGAGAGGAGGTAAATATTAAAATTGGCTTATGCAAAATCGAGTTAAATGCTACCAATGCCAAGTTTGAGGAATTTAAATATGACTTAGATGCTCAGTTAAAAAAATCTGATAGTAAATGTGATAGCAGATTTAATGAGTTAAGGGACCAGTTAAATAAATCACAAGAAAGATTAGAAAATAGATTTGAAAACTTGAGTGAGGAAGTTAAAAATTGTAAAGTTGGGCACAAAGAATTAGAGTAAAAAGTACACAAAATTTGAGAAAGCTTACAAGGATGGTCAAGAGGCTTCAAAAGTAGAAGTAAACAATCTTAAGCTAGAAGTTAAGGATCTTCAAAGCCAGATGAAAGTTGAATATAAAGAGGTATGCAAGAAACATAACAAGGCTGATAATGAAATAAAGAAATTACAGAAAGTGTGTAAAGAATCGCAGAATAGTCTACTAGGTGTCCAAGAAGAGTTAAGCAACATTGAGCAAGTGAAGGCAAGAGATCTAGACGATATAGACTAGATAGTCACCAATTATCTTTGCAACAGTTAGAAAATTATGCTAAAAATCAAGAAGAGGTTTATAATGAAATTAAAGATAATAGCAAGATACTGAAACAAGAAATAAATAGGTGTTTGGAGGAACAGGAAATAAATCTCAATCATAGGATATCTATAATGTTGGAAGATAAAATAGTAGGAATAAAGGATACTATGGTAAAAGGTAATGATAGCCTAATGGATAAACCATATCAATATTTGGCCACAGAAAATAAGTTAAATAGAAGTGATCATGCTATACCATCAATGTATGGGGATGAGAATAATAAATTAATACATAGTCCAGAAGAAATTAAGAAAGAAAGGATAGATGGAAACATAGCAAGGTTTATCCAACTCAAAGTCTTCAAGGGTGATTATGATGAAAACCCCATAGAGTATCTAAGTGCACTGGAAGAGCTATTCTCATTAAGTAGATTAAGTGAGATGGAAAAATTGTCGGTGGCTAGTAATCATTTGAGTGCATCTGCCAAACATTGGTGGAAGTCCTTGTTTAATAAGCCCAAAACATATGGGGATTTTAAATATGTATTGTTGAATAGTTTTTGGGGGGAAGACAAACAGGACAACATTAGGCACCAGATTAGCCAAGATAAATATAGTGTTAGTAAGGGTAGCTTGACTCAATTTTTCCGGATGCAGACAGCAAAATTAAAAATGCTGACCGCATATCCGTTGTCGGAAAACCAAATAATTCGTATTATTAGGAGAAACCTGCCACACCATATTGAGCAAACTCTGATCGCTGCCGATAGGCATACTGTTGAAGAGGTGTCCAATATACTTGGATCACTTGAGGCAAGTGAAGCACCTGCAGGAAGTGGTCATAAATACCACGGAAATAATCCTACTTACAATGTTTCTCCCATTAAATATTATAGAAATAGAAGGACCTTAGATAATAGAAATGATAGGTATTATAGAGGCACTAAATATGCCAAGTCTTTAGCACCAGTAAATACAAACAGGGCCAATCCCAAAGGTTATGATAGAGCAGAAAAGGGTGCATGTGCAGCAGGAAGTTATCCTGTCAGTATATCACAGAATACACCTGTGAAAATGCTAGGGGCTAGGCCTAAGACTAGTCCTTTAAATTAAAAATGGCTCGTTGGAATGTTCCTCACTGCGGGAGCCTCATAGTATAGTGAATTTGGGGAGCCATGATATTTTTAGTTATTTGGAATCAATAAATTTTGAAATAGAAGATAATGATTATGATAGGGATTTGGAAAGTTATATCATTAATTATTGTCCAGAAATTATTATAGTTATTCAAGGTACCTCAGTAAGGGCTTTACTTGATTCAGGGAGTCAAATTTCCCTTATCTCTGAAAATTTTTATAATAAGCTTGCTGAAATCGATTCTGAAATCCCTATGTTGCCATTGAGACAGACACAGGTTATAATGGCAAATGGTCGAAAGGCAAAATTGTTTACTCAGCAAGTATGGCTGAATGTGAGAATTAATTCAATTACAGTAGAACAAATCTTTTTGATTATGTCTGGACTTATTCATGAGGTCATAATAGGATCCGACTTCATGAATCGGTTTGGATGTATTATCGATTATGCAAATCAGGAAATAATTATAAAAGGGGAAAAGCATAGTTTTAAGAGGTCAGTACCCATTAAGAATGTAAATATACTAACCATCCAAGATAATTCTACAAAGTCAGAATTATATGCAAAGGTTGATGAATCATCTGAGTTAGATGACAACTATAAGCAAAGGTTTTTTCAGATACTATGTAGATATAAGGATGTGTTTTCTAAAAAGCCTGATGTGATAAAGGGATATGTGCATCGGATATGCTTGAGGGACTATAGCCCCTTCCAATGTAAAAGCTATCCTATCCCTCACCAATATAAAGATGAAGTAAGAAAACAAATTGATCAAATGGTTGAGTGGAAAATTATTAAGAAAAGTCCCTCAGCCTATAACAGTCCATTAGTGGTTGTTCGTAAAAAGAACGGGTCCATACGTATTTGCTTGGATGCGAGGTTCTTGAATCAGTTAACGGTTCCAGAACGTGATGTTCCTCCTACTGTGCAGGAATTGCTCATTAAATTTAAGGACAAAAAGGTCTTTTCTACAGTTGACTTAATAGCTAGTTATTGGCAGGTATATTTGCATGATGAAGATCAGCAATACACTGCATTTAAATATGAGGACTACCTATATGTGTTTAAAAGAATGACTTTTGGGCTTATAAATAGTGGAGCTGGACTCCTCAGATGTTTAGACAAGGTATTGTCTGATGAAGTAAAGGGCATCATTACTATGTATGTAGATGATGTTGTGATTGCTTCTGAAAACATGTCAGAGCATTTTCATCATCTTAATATGTTTCTGAGAGAGTGTGAAGAGAAACATATTAAAATAAATTTAAAAAAGAGTAGAATAGCTGTTAAGGAGATACAATTTTTGGGACATATTGTAGGATATGAGGGAATAAAACCGCATCCAGAGAAAATAAAGTCTATTCAAAATTTTCCCATTCCAGAGAATAGAAAGCAACTACGTTCTTTCCTTGGTGTCTGCAATTTTTATCATAGATTTTATGAAAATTTTGCATATGACACTGTTCATATATTAAATCTATTAAGGAAAGATGTGAAATGGAAATGGACTGAGAACCATTCTATAGAATTTAAAAAAATAAAATCAAATTTTCTAAATACTGTAATCTTATATTACCCTAATTTCCAAGAAATATTTTATGTACAAACTGACAGTAGTGGGTATGGTCTAGGAGTAGTTTTATTCCAGCTGGACCATGAAAAGAAGCCCCGTGTCTTATATTTCTTGAGTAGATTGTTGAAAGGTGCAGAATTACATTATACCACCACAGAAAAGGAAGCCTTGGCTGTTGTATGGGCTTTTCAAAAGCTTCAACAGTATCTGCTTGGATCTGAAATAGTTGTTATTACAGATCACAAGAGTTTAGAGTTTATAAATCGAAGCTATCTAAATAGTGAAAGGCTAGTTAGGTGGAGTCTCTTCCTTCAACAATTTAATTATAAGGTTCAGTATTGTAAAGGAAAAGACAATATAGTAGCAGATATTTTAAGTAGGAATTCTGTCAAGATAGACACCTGTCACTTAAATCTCGATCATGCTTTTATCACTGTGATCTCTCTGGTAGTTGATGAATCAGTGGAAAATGATTTAAAGAACTTAAAATTTTTACAATCTGATGATCCAAAGTTGAGTGCTATTATTCAATATTTGGATGCGGGGATTGAATCAATAGCCATAAAAAGAATAATCAAGAGTAAAGTAATATTTAGATATAAGATGAGTTAAGGTCTGTTGTATTATAAGGTAAAGGAGGACCATGAACAATCATGGAGAGTTGTGATACCATCATGTATTAGAAATCGATTGATATATTATGTGCATTGTCTTTATGGGCACTACAGACCCAGAAAGGTAGAATATGTCGTGCGCAGACTGTTTTACTGGCCTGGATTGTATGCATCCATAATGAACAGGCTCAAATATTGCGAGATCTGTTTGAGGTCAAATATGCTAACAAGTCATATGCTGGGGCATTGCAACCAATAATACCTGCTCATCCCAACGATCTCTTGGCAATTGATTTCTATGGGCCTTTACCAGCTTATAAAAGGTTTAAGTTTGTTTTGGTCACTTATGATGTCTTCTCTAAATTTGTAGGGGCATATCCGGTGACCAGGGCAAATTCAAAGAATGTAATTAAATGCTTGCAAGAAATACAATTTGTAAATATAGGGAAACCCAAGGCTATCTTGACAGACCATGCTACATCATTCCTATCTAAGGAGTGGAAAGGTTGGATTGAACGGCAGGGTATAAAACATATTCTGTATTCAATTAGGAACCCACAATCTAACCCATGTGAAAGAGTTATGGGTGAGCTGGGTAGATTATTTAGGGTATACCTAGGAAGCAACCACTGTGCTTGGGTGAATAAATTAAAGGATGTCATTCACTATATAAATATAACACAGAATTAATCCACTAAATACACCCCAATGTATTTGCACTTTGGATATAAAGAGCCCATATTAATTAAAGCACCATTACCTATTATAACTAAAGAAAAGGTAGATTATGATAATGACTTAGCAAAGGCTGGCCAGAATTTGAGAGAGATGGGACAGAAAAGAATTACCCAAGCCTCTCATAAGCCTTGTATATTTAAAGTAGGAGATTTTGTATTTGTAAGAACTCCCCAAATCAGTGACCCGCAGAATTATAAGTTCAAAAAGTTTTTGAATATATATGAGGGACCATTCCAAATAAAAAGAAAAGTGGGGGAGAATGCATTTCTCATAGAAACCCCGGAAGGTGAAAAAGGTACCTTCAATGCCCGAAGCTTAAAGCCAGTAGCACCACCCAATTAAATAAAAAGACATTCACTAAAGTAACTTTATTAGTATGTCTCATGATATTTATTATTATGACTAAAAGTCATTAGTAATAGTGTAGATACACATATGAAAGACTAAAAAAAAAATATAGAGTGAGAAATATTTATAGTCAAAGTACTTTTGAAGATTTTCATTGTATAGTATGCAAGTACTATTTAAAATTAAACCTTGTAAAATTGACTGATGATGGTGAATGTGTTATTTAATGCATTGGAGATGTAGAGTGAAAGATTTTAATGTCTGTGCTATTTGTAAATTGTAAATATTTGTATGGTTAAGTCTTTTCTTTGAGGAAGTTGGCAGAACTATAGATGTGTGTTGTGGCTCATAACTCTATATAAAATTATATTGAAGTCTGAAGTTGACAGATGTCCCAGACTTATTATTGTTCATTGGCAGGTAGGAAGAAATCCTTAATGGCAGGATTTATCTTTTAATATGAGTTATAATTTTAAAGAGAAATGTTTAGTAGTTTCTCTAACCTGTATAAAATAAAGCTATTCAAACATAAATGTCCCTGATTAGCATCAATGTAGAGCACAGCTTAGTTTGTAAAGTAGTTGTCAGATCCTCCAGAAATTAAAATTAGATTTGATTGACATTTAATCGGTTTACTTTAGTATTAGAAGTGATTTAAGAATAGGATATCTCTATTGTTTTGAATCTCCAGCTCACTGTATGAGTTAATTTTCACTTGTTGAGATTATTTTATAGGAAAAGTGACTTTAAAGGTTGATATTTTCAATGTCCAAAGCAGGAATTGAATAAATATAAGATATTAATTAACTAAAGTTACATTCTCATTTTATGACAATATTGAATGTTTAAAATTTAGGCCCATAGGAGTGTCACTGAAGTGAACTACAGATATGTCTAAAGAAAATAATAATAAAAAGCTATTGTTGAGTTTTAAGAAAATAAAACCGTGAATATATATATTTTAACAATGCAATAAAAATATATGATTATTAGAGAGTAACTAATAATATTTGGCTTATAAATGAATTTTGTTCCATAATATATTTGGCTTGTATGAAGCAAATACTAAATGATTTTCTTGTTTGACTCTAATTTTAGAGCATTGTTGTCCAGAAAGTTGCAGAGAGGAATATAAAGATGTAATAATTTGATTGTGAAATCCAATATAAAAAAAAAAAAAGAAGAAAAAAAAACCTAGAGATGTGATTATACTACATAAATGGTAGATATAAAAAAAAAAAGAAATACATGTAGGTAAACTAATTAGTCAAGCATAGATGGAATGAATGAATTCCACATTGCTTCTATGAGAATAAGATATTTGAAATTTTTTACTAACATTTCAAATGATATTAAAATCAAGACAGATGGAAGTGATAGACGTTTATCTGTGCAGAAATTAAAATGTTTAATGATTTTAGAGAAAGGAAAAAGTGTCTTTATTTTTTTTTTCTCTGTAGAGGGGAGATGTTGTGAATGTTCAGATTGATGATCCAGGTATAAAAAATAAATAAATAAATAAATAAATAAAGAAGTTTGTTGATCTTATTTGATTTTTCCTTTGCTTAATAGATAGATAATGTAAGATCTTGGAAATGTAAATTTAAATTTGATCACCATGGCAACCTTAAAGCTTTTAAATAGAATTATATACTGTTGATTCTAGCTTTAAAATAAAAATAACTTCACTATAATCAAACTTAAGAAAAACATATAAATAAATAAATTTATTTGAAAAACAGGATCGATATTATTTTACATATTTCATATATGAATGCAGTCACCATAATAACATTATTACATACAGTTCAATGTTTTTATGTTGTGTATATTTGTTTACAAATTAATTTTAAAAAAATATTATTATTAAAAAATATAGATATGTGTAAATTATTGATGTTTATCAATAATTTAAAAGGTTGTTATATCGATTTTGTATTTTGGTTTGTAAATAAAAAAAAAAATTGTAATCGAATTTGGATTTAATTTTCATGTATCTTTTTCTCCAAACTTACCCCAAAACCGCGCGAAAACCACTATAAAAAAAATTGATAAAATTGAGTTTTTTTTGAGTAATATTGAATGGTTGTCAAGATACGAGAAACGTCAGAAAGAGAACCTATAAAAAAGACGCGACAGAATATAACAGGATCTTCTTCATCATTTTGCTATAGTCAAGGACAGACATATTTTCTGTGTCTTAACAAATAAAGTTTTTCAATATTTTTTTTTGTGTGTAAAACCATAAAACATGGAAAAATAGTGGAATTATCTGCCCGTTCAATCATTTAGAGGGCAGTTGCGAAAAGTTTCCGGAGAAGCGGCAGTAAAGTATAAAAAAAAAAAAAAAGAAACCTATGAAGTAAAAAAAAAAAAATGCTTTATAAAAAAAAAAAAAGTCGGCTATTTTTAATTAAAAAAAAAAAATGGATTTGCGTAAACATCGTCTCACGAGTAAAGGAACAGGGACCAACTGGATCAATTCACATCATAAAAGGGATAATCAAAGTGCACTCACCTCTTCGGATGGAAAAAGAAAACTTTTAGTGAAGTATCATAAAGTTTGCGATTATTATTTCTGACAGAGAAACTTCTCTTTACACCATAAGAACTGAAGTCAATCAATGGGCCAATAAATAGTGAACGAACAGACTCATATATATATGGTATGATTTTTTTTTTATATGAAATGTGCGTGTACTAATTTTTTTTATATGTAATAAAAGGGGATGATTTTTTTAAAATTATCTCTAAGAGTAATATAATTTATTAAATGAAAATGATCGGAAAGACTCAAATACATTTATTATTTCGTATTCATTTATCCGTTATTATTTTGATAAACAAATAGATTTTGATACCCTCCTATTTCACATCTTTGGTATCGGTTATATGTAAATTTTTTTAGCAAAATATCCAAAAGCCTTTCCCTTCATTTACTCATTCATATTTTTTTTTGTCGTTATCGTTGTCGCAACACATCTAGAGATACACATAGCAATTTATTATTTTTATTTAGTCAACCAATCTAAAATATAAAATCATTTCCGATGTATTTTATCATTAATCTTGCCAATTTTCTTTTATATAATCCAATAAATTGAGTTAATTTAAATATCAAGACTAGTTTAATTATTTTGTTTTATTTGGATTGCATAAGACGACGTAGCTATTTAAGTAACAAGATTCAAACTCAGCTTGGTAAGTGAATTAGAATATAAGATAAGGTATGTTTTGCTTATTAGTATTTTATTTTGTTTCCATATGAATTTTATATTTACATTTGCATTCGAATATTAAATATATATATATATATTCTCATTTATCTTAGTTAATATTACAAAGTCAATCATTTCATGTTTGTCTGATTCCGTCATAAAAATCTAAATAGATCGTACTTTATCGTTTGGTTCAGAATAATTCGTCTTGGATATTTTCTTAAACTCCTATAAAATGAAGAGAATAAACTTCACTGACCGATTTAATTGAATATTGTTTTGATTTGTATAAATATCAATTATAATCATATGTTTTAATTGTTGCCAATCAATTTTTATTCAATTGTTTAAAATTTCAAACAGATTGTCTTAATACTCACAGGTGAATAAACATCCAATAGAAACTTGATATGTCTTTTATGTAATGTGGTTGGACATTGTAGAGTTAGAGATGAGCTAATAGAGTGTTGATATTAAACTCCAGTGAAGTATTCTATTTTAAAACATAAACGAAGCACTAATTAAGCAGCACTTTATTGGAAGGTATTTATAAATTATTTATAAATTATTTTGTAGCTTCTTAGTAAACCATAGACGTATATTAATTTGTTTAAACATTTAAGTGAGTGCATAAATTTTCAAAGTGTTTATAAAATTATAATAAAACCAGTTGATGCCAACAGAAAATTATTAATTAAAGATTGAAGTAGAAAGAATTGTATATCGCTTATTGACACGAGTGTTTATCTTTCTATTTAGCGTTTATTAAAATAGATATATATATATTTGGGTTCAAGTATTATTTTGTTTTGATATTTAAATAATGTCTATATGTAAACAAATGTTTTGTAAAGTACTATTACAGGTACTTAGAAGCTTATCCATTAAGTTAAAAAGGCAGCATCTTTAAATAATAAAGTAGATTTAAATTACTATAACAGTAACAGGCTAATAAAATATATATATTGGAGTCTGTTTTAGTTATTAATTGGATTTGATTTTGATTAGATTGCCAATCAAGTAGTTAGCCTAATCCTATATTATTGTTTAGGGCAATAGTAGTTGGTTTCACTGCTCTTTGCAATTTATGTTGTAATTGTGATGGATTTGTTGATGTCTGGAGCAGATAGTCTCGTTATTCCTTCATTTCACATATAACTTAAGTAAATTAAACTTTAAGAGAGATTATTTGTGCTTTGTGATGGTTTATTACATAACGGCGACCCGATTGAGCTAGACCAGATTAATTTAAATTAGACTGTTAGATTTTTTATCAGATCAGATTGATCATCCTAACCATCACCTACATCCATCAATTCAATCAGTTACAAATTGGCACCAACATTTTGGGCCTTCTTTCTTCAATTTAAATGGAATACAGCATTCAACAATTCCAACGGTTACAATATATATATATATAAAGTATATATATAAAAAATTATCCTACCCTCTTAAGATTCAGTCACTGCCCCCCTTGGTTACAGGTTTCTTGTTCTGCTGTACATAGAAAAACTGCCAACTTATCAAAATATAATATTTTTCACACCATCATCACACTCTATTACCCTGGTGTTATCCCCCTTTTGTTTATATCCACATCAGTCTGTCTCCCCTTATCACCAATCCACACAACACAGTAATATACAAAATGATTATTGGAATCCAGGCTGATGACTAAATTTATTTAGAGTAACCTGAAAATTTTTTTTAAAGATTATCTCTGGGTGCCATGTCACCAACCATAATCCAATACAACATCAAAACCAATGCAACAGGCTTGAGAAACAATCTCTATCCTTCATGGACGTGAGTGAATAATTCAATTGCCTCACATTGGCATCAAACCTGAAAAACATTATTTCTACATATTTTACACAAAAAATGTTAAATCAAAATTATTGCTCAGGGTGTGTGGTTTTATATATCAAAGCCTCATGTTGGGAAACCAAGCCCGGAAAAAGAATACAACCATGTAAAGGTCAGAATCGTGTGATCAGCCAACAAGATTTAGAGACCTAGCAAAAGTACTTCAAACCCAGCATGTTCGGGATATGGTAGTTATGGAACAGTACTAAGCTTTAACCTATTTGCCAGTGCTCCAAAATCTCCACTATCTAACCAATGCTCCTGATGCTACTAATGGTCATCATTTTTCTTTAGTCCCAGTGGTCAGGGTAAACAATGACTCTTATCAATTGAAACTTAGCCTATCATACACTAGAATTATTATCTTAAGCGAAGATACTAACCAAATACTTTGATACAGCTCAGAATATTATTTCAAATATTTCATAGGTTTTGGATATATACATATATGACAATTAAGTGGGGATATAGTTGGGTGGATATGATGAACCAGTGAATGAAATGACATCTGTATAGATATATATGATTTATTAACACAATTCATTAGAGGATAGAAATGATAATAACAATATTTGGATCTTATTATGATCCATGTATAGGTGTACATATAAACTAAAAATAATAATTACAATATTTAACTCTCAGTTATTGATAGTGGTACAGTATTTAGATATCACTAGGATAAATGCATGATTTTTACAAAGAATTACAATATTCAACTATCAGTTATTTATAAAGGTACAGTATTTAGAAATCACTAGGATAAATGTATGATTTTTACAAAGAATTACCTGTCAATAACGACAACCAAGGTTATGAACCAAAAATAACAATTACAATAACAAACATCAATATTAGATGTGTGTGAGCAATACAATAAAGTCCTACTATCAATAATGACAACAGAAGTTATGGACAAGAAATAATAATTTCAATAGTATTTAAACATTAGTGTTAGATGTGTGTGTGCATTACAATGAAGTCATACTGGAATTTATGACAACCACAATTATGAATCGGTATGATACTGCATGGGTATTACAAATTAGCCAGAAACAATAATTACAACACATAGTAAATATCAGTATTATACGTGTGTAAGCATAAAACAAATTTTTATGTTGATAATGATAATATTTGATCAAGAAATATGCCACTATAAAAATTAATATGTCAATTGTCAAGAGTAAACACAATACCTGGTTAAATTAAGTTAGAGGCCAGAAATATATATATAATAAATTTATGTGTGTGTTCACATACATGGGAAAGCTAAGTATACTTTTTTATTATTATATTTACTTTTAGTATTACCAGCAGGAGTTATGGACCAAAGCATAATTCTAGCTCCCTTCATTATCAATACTTATATGGTAAATATGGTTTATCTATCCTAGGCAGCATTACCAACAGGCATGATCAAGAAATCTAATTACAGAAGATCAGTGGCATGTGGATTTAAATCCTATGCCGGCTATATTATTATTGGCATTGGCAGATGGCCAATCTCCATTGTTGAGCAATAAAATATACAACTGGGTCTTTTTTTATGCGGACTTATTTAACATGATTTTGAAGTTACACGATTCATGTTTCATCGGAAGTCGTAGTCCGATAATGCACTATTACTTTAAATAATAAATTTTGTGCACTTACGTTATATTGAAAGTAATAGCACATTATTGAAATTTGACTTTCATCTTAGTAATTTCAATATTTTCAGTGCTTTATAATAGTAAGATTTTATGCAATAATGAAATTAAAATCATGATTTTCACATTTCATGTATACACACATTAAATTTTACAAGAGTATAATATAAATTTGTTCAAACATTGTGCGTGTTAATTTTGCATTTTAAATCACATTCTGTTTTTGCTTTTTAAAAAAGAACATAATCAATTATTAATCATTTAGTGTCCGCAAGTTTATTTTTAAAAGGTGAGTAATAGCAGTAGGCACAATTAAATTTGAGAATTAAAAATTTAAATCTGATTTTTAATTGTAATTAACAATTTAAAAATTACTTATGGTGACTTGAAATTAATGTGAAGTAAAATGAAATTTGATTTTTAAACGGAATTGAAAATTAAAAAATTAAAGACAAAAATAAGAATTTAATTTTTAGTTGTTAATTTTAATTAAATTTTTTCTAGCAATGGTGAATAAATATCTTTTTATCATCATAAGTCTAAGTTTATAAACAATTAATAAAATCATCATCTCAAAGATTAATTACTAATTACGTTGTCACCAGAAAACCATTAACACAATGTGAGAGTGACGTTGGCACTAGTTGTATTTCCTCTTGTGAGAATTGATTTTTTACCAGTTTGCAAACAAACATGTTTTTCGGCAAATAGCAATAATAATTAAAACGTGTATAAAAAATGTAAATTACTGTACTGTAAATTATGCATAAAAATATATTATTTTGAATAAAATTAAATATTATAGTTAAAAAAAGTTTGTCTTGTATCAATTTTTTTCAAATTTGAAATTTTTTATTAGTCATATTTTATTTTTTTATTTTTTTTTTGCGTGAATTTTAAAGTAATTTTACATTGATGCTTTGCTTTTATGCGAATTTTGAAAAATCACAGACCGCATCCCTCCTTTTTCAATATAAGTTACGTCTATTTTTGCGTGTTTTCATTTGCGCTTGTTTTCTGAGGAACCTATCTATCGCGTAAAATGAGACCCAGGTGTATATAGAAATTCCTATGAAAACACATTTGCAATCAGTGTGGCATATGTAGAAAATAATGGAGTGTGAGCTTTGAATACCTATCATCACAGAGTACTCATTTATTGGCTCAAAATCATGGTTATCTCCAGGACCAGTAAAAAATATTCATCTGGCAGCTCGCATAGCATTACTCGATGTATATTCATTATTAAAAGCCATATAGGCACAGATCATTTTATTAAGCATCACTGATATATTTGCCCATAAAAAGCAGTAATTGACATCTGTATAGATATTTTCTTAAGCCTGTATTTCATAAGTAATAATGGGAAATTTAAGATAACCATATTTTATAGGCTATAAAATGCCCATGTGCTTAAATATAAAACTCAACCACAAAATACTAAAGAGGCAAAAACACTATTGCTGAGATAGTACCTTTTCCCCAAATGCATGTGTCACTAAATATACATATAGTGAGATGAACTAATACCTTTGTAATAAGTAATATTGCCCATTTTATATTTAAGAAAAGAAGCATGATTCTTATTATTATTATTTTTTTTAACACACAAATGAACACACACACACACACACACATATATATATATATTTCATTTAATTTTTATAAAGAATTTTAATCAAATCTAAATTAAATAGATAATTTTGGTTTGAAATTTTTTTTTTTTTGTGTAAAATATGTAGAGATAATATTTTTTGAGTTTGATGCCAATGTGAGGCAATTGAATTATTCACCCACTTCCATGAAAGATAGAGATTGTTTCTCAAGCCTGTTGCATGGGTTTTGATGTTGTATTGGATTATGGTTGGTGACATAGTGCCCAGAGATACCAATGCCAAAATTTACAATCATAAACAAACATATGCCACAAAAGTGGGACAGAGACAAGAAAATAATAACAACAAAAAATACAACCAAATCAAACAATGATAGTAAACAAAAAAATGGCACCATTTTCTACTGCAATCTGGAAAGATATTGCCATGTATATTAAATAACTATTTATATATAGAAAAATATATATACATCTAATTAATGAAAGACATCCACTATCTTTAATTGATAAATAATTGCATAAAATATCTGCTTTTTTCAATCCCTTCTTTGGGTATATATATATTGATGGTAACTGATGATGATCAAACCCCATCATGTTTTGTTCAGCTAGACTGTATTCAAGTTGTAGTTGATTCATAAAATGTAAAAGTATAAATATACTTTAAAAACAAAAGGAACATTTGTGGGTAATATATATAGACACACATATATATTGTCAGATAGGTAGTCAAATATTTGCATACTGTTACTGTTTTTATTTGAAATATTAATTTTTGTTAATTTTCTTTAATGTTTTACATTTTTTTTGTCTCAGATAAAAAAGTAAAAAAAAAAATAATTAAAAATGTATTTAAGTTCATTTAATCAAATTGATAGATTAAAAAAAAAGAAAAATATACTAAAAAGATTGCAACAATCATTTCTGGATATAAATATTTCATGTTTAATTATATTGGAGTTTAATTAAATACATTGTTGTACCCAAATTCTTATAATTTTTTTGGTGGGTAATTAAAAAAATTGTCTCATTGATATAGTTTTTTATTAAATTATTTTTTCTTAAGATGTACCAAGATACATTATCAAAATTCAATTGGTAAAGTGTTTTATAAAAAGTTTTTGAAATTCTTTTTTGTAAAGATTGCAAGCTGATTAAAAAAATAAATTAATTTAGATCAAAGATTATATATTTTTGGTGTATATATAGTGATCAGCCAGAGGAAGTAGACAGTGAGAGAGAAAGAGGAGTTGCAGTCAGAGTGTGGTTGATAGTCAGAGAGTAGTTAAAAAAAAAGTCAGCAGAGAAAGTCATCATTGGAGCAGTTGGTGATTACACTATAGGCCACGGCTAGCAAATAAAGGATTTTTGGATAGCTCTTGTAATCTATTTTGACAGACTTAACAAAAGATGTTAATGCAGCCAGAAGAAATTAGTAAACTAAACAAAATGAAATAGAAGTTTACCAAGTGCATCAGATCTAATTTTCAAATCATCATCATATGAAACATACTGTTATGTTAAAAACCCTGCCTTGCAAGAAAAGTAGCTAAATTAAAATTCTCTGTTTCTTTTGTTCACTTACCACACATTTCAGCAGAGCTTTGTAAGTGAGAGCATGTCAAGGAAATTTTATTTTAGTTGAGCACAAAGAGAAAATGGTCATCATAAAAGCCAGCATTATGTAATGTCTCCTATCAATGAGTATTACAGATGAGTCTTTGAAATATTTAGAGAGCAGATATGAAGTATACAACCCCATCCTATCCATTGGTGTGAATAAGGAAAGAACATTTACATTTATTATTATTAAATTTTTTAAAAATATATTGATTTCAGAAATTAATATTTTATTCAAATTAAGCTATATATATATATGAACATTACAAGCATAAAATGAAAGAATAAAGCTTAAATAAAAGAATAAAGATATATAAAAGATGGGTAAGAAATAAATATGTTATTTCTGCTTTGTATGTTCATGAAAAAGATACAGACCACACTATTAATTTTGGTGAAGCTAAGATTATCTTCTTTGAGAGAAATGAAATAAAAAAAAGTTTGAGAATCTTTATTATTAAACATTTATGATTCTGAAGCAATTAACTTATTTAAAAGTTCTTTTAATATTAAGGGTGAATGGGAAGTAAATGGAATTATGGGTAATGTTTAATATAAATATGTTGTTGTTCTGTAGTTCTTTACACTTGAGAAGTCTGCTTGTAGCAATGAAACCATTGGTTGTGTTTTTGATTTTATTTTCTTGGCTAGTCTGGTTGTTGGATTTGGGGTGATTTTTAATTATATAAATTGTGAGGGTAACTAAAAATTGTACCCACACAATCCTTAGCCACCTGAAATATTGGATTTTCTTTTAATTAGAATGTAAATATAAAACAAATAATAACTTTTCTAGAACACTTAAAAATATAAATGTGTAAATAGTTATGACAGTGTACTAATTGTATATTAAATAGTGGGAATAATAGGTCATTTACCATAAAATCACATATATATTAGTAATAAAATTCTAGTGTTTAATAAAAAAATGTAAACATTGGTAAAGTTCATACAAATTTATATATATGTTAACAATTGTATTGTGTTGAAGATAATAAATATAGACAATGACTTAAACAATAAAAAAATAGTCATAGCAACAGAAAAAAAGGTCAAGTATTGTACTAAGTAACCGAATGTAGGAAGGGGATGATAATATTATTAATATATTATTTTATTATTTTTTTAAAATGAATCTATAATCACAATATTTTTATAATGCAACAATAGGCACGCGCTGTGAATAAACAATGGAAATGACACAGGGTATAAAAAGAAAAACAATTACAACTCATTCTTCTTTAATAATTGTGCATTTGACATGAAAAATCAACTTTATTGAAGCAGTTATTTTAATAACATTTTTTCTACAAAATGGACATTTTTTGAATCAGCATCCCAACAAATGTTATTTTTTTAAATTTATTTACCATTTAAAAAAATTAAGAAAGCAAACAGAAGATTTTTATATCAGCTGAATGATCAGATAAGTTTAAAATAATTTATAAATTAAAAAAAAAAAGTATTATGATTTAAAAAAAAACAGCAACTAAAAAAGAAATTAGAACGGTTTATTCAGTTAAAAGTTTAATGACAGTAATATGTTATATAGCCAATATCGCAAATAGTAAATAACTGTATTCTATATATATATATAATTAAATGTGAACCATATATATATAAATCAGTATATATGTTGCAAAATATAATATATTTTAGCTAGAACGATTGTCTTCAGGTGGAGCATTTGCCCACTATGGCCAAGTGAAATTAATATCTATCTGTCTACATTAAAGTGCCTGATAAGCTGGGTCCATGCATGATAAAAATCTACATGAGGAATAAAATAAAACCACCCATTGCCAATATAAATATGTTCAGAATGTACTATTCAGAATCAATAAGGACTCATCAACAGTTATAATGAGAAAAATGCATAAATTGTAAGAACTATTATGTAAGAAGGGCTCTGATGAAGAATTGTGCCTGATCATATCGATTCATGAAATGTTGTAAATATTATTATTTTTTTCTTTTGTAAAGATATGTCTTATTTTTTATTTATTTTATTATCTAAGTCTTATATTTTGGAAGTAGTAATAGTCTAATTCAACAGTTTGGAACAGTCCAACGCAAGAAAGTGTAAAGAGATCAGGGAGGGGGGAGGTTGAAAAGTCTGAATTTTTTCTTTTAATAAAATTTCGGCAATTTTTTTCCAAAATGCTTGATTTTTCATCCATGACTGTGAAATTGAATGCTTAAACTAAATACTAAAATGGTAAGAGTTTTTCTCTTTTAAATTCTCTAAAATAACCAATGCCACAACATGACATGACTATCTGTTATATGTTTTACTAATAGTATTCCTAAGATCTTTTTAATGAATAAATAATTAACCCTTTTAATTAATATTCTTTACTATTTACTTTGCTATCATATCATGTATTGTCCATTATTACATTTCTTCCATGATATATAAATATGCAAGGTGATTATTTTATATCAACTAATTTCCACATTTAGAACTGCATACTGCATCTGGAGTTGCACTTAAATTTCTAATTAAGTTAGTTAGCAATCTCATTTTTATCTAATAAAGTTTTCATTACTTTTGGATATATAAATGTCTATATTATGTGTATCTATCATGGGAAATAGGGGATAAGTAATTTTAAATTGTTTAATTAACAATATGATAGATGCTCATCATAGACATAGAAGTTATAAGTATAGAAGAGTATATCCAAATAATTCCTTTTGCCCTTGTAAATATTTTTTTTATATATTTTTTTATATTGATTGATAATTTATTCTATGTTTTTTTATATATATTTTGTTTTTGTAAATAAATATTATGAAGTTTTGTTTAATGGACAAAGTCTCTCTACTTTGTTGATCCAGCATTTACATTCAATCCTATAATCAATATTTTACATATGCGCACACACATTATTGTTTTATGAGCATGAGAGATAAATGTTAAATCAAAGGTTATTCTTTACTAATAAATAGGATGAGCTAATTTAGTTATTGATTAACAGTCTGATAGGTACATTCCTGTTAAGAGAGTTGAATGCAAATTCTTCCTGAAGTCAAATTTGAGGCAACGGTTCCGAAAAAGAATAGTGAGATGTTAGATGAACTGATATAAATTGCATGTAGATTTGATAGATAAGTTTTAGGCTAGTCTATTGAAGATAGATGTAATCATAAGTCATGTACTTCATCATGACATCTCCAGCATTCTACATTGAAGACCCTAGGTCCTATCATTGTTAGATGTGATCTTGTTCTCTTTCCCCTGCATACATGGTGGACTGGACCATTACAATATATTGTATTTAGTTAAGAAATTGATATCTTAGAAAAAATTAAACTATATGTATACATGTGTATGTATGTGTATAGAGTTAGATAAAGTTGTTTATAATTTTTTGTATTTTTTTATTAATGAATAGAAAGCATGAATTGAAATATATCTCACTGATATTTTTTTTCCCTCTGGTATAATATCATTGATTAGCATGGGTATTATATATCTGTATTTTTTATGTGTTTATTATTTTATATGTGTATATTATATGCCCACAAAGTTGCAGTATGAGTGCATACAGTAAGAAAGTAATAGAACAGAGGGGATATGCTCTTATTGCACAGTAATGAACTATAAGGAGAGGTGTTCTCTTATTATGGCTTAATGTATTATAGATTAGATTTTTTTTCTTGTGTGCTATTTTTATTATAATTATATTTTTTGTTTGTCTCTTTTTTAATAGGCAAACCTGGGTATTGTTTTGGGACTTTGGAAAATGATGTACATAAAATCTATAAATTAATGGAGATGTGTATTATGCTGAAAAGATAAAGTATAACTATGGCTGTTTAGTTGTCATAGCATCTGTAGGTAAAGCTTTAATATTATCTACCTTACCAAATGATGGTATGAACTGATCCTATTCAGGAATTTTATGAAATAACCTTGTCCATTACATATATATATATATATATTGTAAATATCAATAAGTCGATATTTATATTTTAAAAATATACGTATATATATACAATATATATATATACTATGTGATTTTTCACATTGGTCATTATCTTATTAATAGAAGATTCTTGCAGTAAACGCATATTGATGAGAATCAGGTGGAAGCTGACCTCAAGTGCCAATCTCACTATTGCAGTAAGAATTACACTTTACCATATTACTACTGGATTGTAAACCATGATCAATCAGGTACCCAACCCTAGCTAGCTTAATCTCAAGAATGGGAGGGAAACCCTAACAAATGAATAGAGGTGCTTGAGAATGTACTGTAACTTTGTTTCATTATATGGATTTTTTCAAACTATCTGTGCTTTAAGAATAGTTTGGAAATAATTTACATTAACCACCTTGACCTTCCTAAGTTGCTACTCAAAACTTCTCTATGCTACAATTTATTTGCTGGACTTGTGGTTAGGATCTAAAGTATGTTAGATTGAGGTGTGTACTCATATAGACTGGGCATTGTTAACTTTGTGAGATATAATAAAAAAACAGGAGAATACAAATGATAAATCAACTTGTCAATGTTATGGCAAATAATTACTGTTTGTAAGCAAGAACACACCTTTATATTCTTTTATTATCAATGGGGGAATGTATTAAAATTTATGTATCAGCAATAATAAATAAAAATACATAAAATAGATTAAATAAAGTAGAAAGCAACAAAAAATGCAGTTATATGACACATCTCATTTTCTATCTTAATAATGAATAAGCAAACTTTGAGGGTTACTATATGTTCAATTATAAAAGTTACATAAATTTTATTGGATGGCTTCACTTTTTGACATACCTTACATTTGCCTATCATCACCATAAATTTAGTGTGCATGCTGGGCCAATAAAAACAGTCCTGGAGCAAGTGCTCAGTTTTTGGCATGCCGTATAATGACCATAGACTTGATATACATGAGTGATGACTGAGTCCCTCATTTGATATGGTAGCATAGGCTTCCATTTCTTTTGGTCCTTGTGAGTTTTATATGTAGTAATGACTGTCTCATTCAGTAACATTCTACCTTATTTCCCACCCATCCTAGGTCTGTGGTTCTTTTTTTTCCAGCTGCTCAATTAATGCCTTCAGCCATTTGTCCTCCCATTGGCAATGTGACAGTGGAGCAGGTCTTGTTTCACCTCTTTATTTATTCTTAGGTTTATACCAGCAATATACAGGTTTTCTTTATTTAATTGGTGAGGTTGGGAGCATGCAGGGTTATGACTAAGGATGTCAAGCACAATGTTCTTTGATCCTTTGCAATGTGTTATGGTATAATTATTCCTGGAGATATAAACTCTAGCAGATGATCCAACCATTGGTCAAATAGCTATGGTTCAAAAACTGTAAGCTTTTGTGGTCTATAATGACAACTATTTCTGACCCTAACAGGAGTGTCCTAAATTTCTGGAATGCCCAAACAATCACCAGGGCTTCTTTTTGTAATGGTAGAATGGAATTCAGGTCCCCTAAGCAATTTGTCTTATAAAATACAAACTCCCACCTGATCATCATCTTGTATCTGAGACAGTGTGACCCCCAACCCATACACACTACTATCCATTTGTACAATAAACTTTTTTTAAAAGTCTGGGGAGGTAAACACAATCTGCTTATCAAACCCTTCTTTTATAGCCTTAAAGGCTTACTCTTGTTTCTGAGTCCATTTCCATGGAATTGTCTACCTTACCAAAGGTTCCATCTGTTCTGCAAACCCCTCATAAAACCTAGTATAAAAATTGTATAGGCACAGGAATGATTGGATTTGTTTCCAGTATTTTGGTTTAGAAAACTTACTAATAGCTAAGGTCTTGTCTGGATGAGGTTTAATCTTTTGGGTGCCCATTACATATCTCTAAGAACATCACCTCCTTCTTGCATAACATACTTTTTTAAAAAAAATTCCCTTCTCCAGGCATTCTCTGAAAAACAGTTCCATGGCCTGGATTTGTTCCTCAATGGTCGATGATGTCACTAACACATCATCTCTATACATTGTGACCAACTCTTTGACCCCCTCTGATAACACTCAATCCAGGCATCTCAGAAACCCCACCCCACTGTTTATTAAGCTGATTGGCATTTGGTTAAATTGATAGGAGTAACCCTCATACAGAGTTGGATTTGCTAGTAATTGGCTGATAAATCAAAAGTAGAAAATATTCTCTTCCCTTTAAACCTCCCTAACAATTCCTGCATAGGTGGCAGGATGTTAAGTTGCTGTGAATTGAAACACAGCCTGATGGACCCATCTTTCTTTTTTATAACCACCAATGGGTTGCAATACAAGGAGAAACACTATGAAATAATTCCCCATTCCACCATTTGGTCAATTTGTTTCTTAACTTTGTCACTGTATTGATGAGGTATTGGGTATGACCTAGATTGGAAAGTCTGGTCTCAGTTTACTTTAATTCTTTGTTCAAATACCTGGGTTATACCTGGTACATCCAAATAATGTGACTATAGTTTTTCAATATTCCATGCATCACACGTTCCTCATTTTCACTGGCCATCTTTGCCTGCTTAATATTTTCTCCTATAACACTGTCCATTAGCTCTTCCTTGATGTGTATGACCCTATTGAATTGTATAGGTGGGACACTAAGAATTTAATTGTCTCTCCTTCACATGTGATGCACTCATCTTCAATAATCCAGGATCCAAAAAATGTGACTATACTTTTCCAATATTCCCTGCATGACACATTCATTTTCACTGGCCAGCTTTGCCTGCTTAATCTTGAATTGTATAGGTGGGACACTAAGAATTTAATTGTCTCTCCTTCACATGTGACTCACTCACCTTCATAATCCAGGATACATTTGTATTTATACAAAAAATCTGTCCCTAATATGGCCTTCTGTATCATATCCTTCATAATGAGAAATACATGAGGGAAAAGTTTTCCATTAATCTATAGGTCCCACCACATTTGCATGGGTTCTACCTTATCCCTCCTATTATTTGCCATTGTTACATGTACAGACTTCAGTGGAAGGGTTCATATGCAAGATATCTCTCTCACTATTTTATCGTATAATATTTCCAATATGACAGAAATTTGACTGCCTGAGTCTATGAGTTTCTACTTCTATTCGATCAATTATGGTACAAATCTTTGGGCAGGTCCATTGGACATAGCATGTAATCCTGTTTTCCCACAAGCACCCTAAATTCCCTAAGTGCTTCCTTTTATCCTGGCATACTAACTCTCATTTCCTTTTCTTTTAACATATCTGATTGCTATATATCTGTGAATTTCCTGTCATCAACCCCTTGCATTTGCTTACCTATATATATATATATCTGATTCAATATTTTATTAGTTTCCCTGGATAATCTACAACCTCTTATCCTCACTAGACATCTTATTTCCCATGGGAAATTTGTGCATACCATTCTTACAACCTGATTTGGGGATAGTTTACACATTTCTAATGCCTTCAGCATGGCTACTTGTCATCTGAAAAATTGTGCATGACATTCCTTGCATTCTCTGGAAACTTCTGGTTTATCAACTGCAACTTAATATTCTCCTGTTATTCCTCTGTCCAAAACATCTTCTTTAAGGTGGTTTTATATTCTTGAACAACTGTTGGTGTTGATGTAAGATTGAGTCCCACCATGTTTTGGCATACCCTTGAAGATGAGTATATGCTATGATTATTTTGCCTTCTTCCACCACCCAGTATCTACTAAAGTCTCTTTGTAAATTATTGATCTGTTCTTAAGGCATCTCCTCTTTTTGTCCCCTAAATAGCTTCACTTTCATCATCTCTATCTCCTGTAATTTTTCCATAATCATCTCCATTATGCCTATCTCTCTTTCTTTATATTACTGCATTTTATTTGCACTTTTATCAATTTAAAATTGTGTTTTCTGGTTTATATATATTTAAAAAAAGACCAAACTTATTATCTCTAGTATAGTAAAATAATAAAATTTATCTTTCCTTTTTATTATCATGTAATAAACATGCTGGGCTTATCACCCCAGCCTACCAAATACCACATTGCCTGTCACTTTGCCCTATTGTCATATATTTAACACTACCCCCTTCCCCCCCTTATTTAGTGCTTTACTCTCTAATGTGATAACAACAAACAAATTTTTTTTTCTGTAAACCTGCCATTCTTCTACTTTCACAGCCCATTCATTGGGAAGCCATTTCAAAGGCAAATCTGGGCATCATTTTGAGATTTCAGAAAATGATGTATGTAAAATCTATAAATTAATGGAGGAGTGTATTACTCTGAAAAGATAAATTATAACTATGGCTATTTAGTCACCATAACACCTGTAGATAAAGCTTTAATATTATCTAGCTTGCCAAATGATGGTATGAACTGATCCTATTTGGGAGTTTTATAAAATAACCTTGTACATTACATATACATATACTATGTGATGATTAGAGTTATATATTTCCCATACTGGTTGTTATCTTATTAATAGATGATTCTTGTGATAAAAGCATATTTATGAGTGTCAGCCAAAAGCCAACCTTACACACCAATTCACTATTGCAGTAAGAATTTCACTTTACCGTGTTACTTCTGGATTGTAAATCATGATTTACCAGGTGCCCAATCCTAGCTAGCTCAATCTCAAGGATGGCAGGAAAACCCTAATGGATGAATGGAAGTTTGAAAATGTGTGGCAACTTTGTTTTGAGATATGGCTTCTTTTGAACCACCTGTGCTTTAAAAATAGTTCACAAATAATTTATATTAATCACCTTGACCTTCCTAAGTTGCTACTCAAAACTGCTCTATGTCATAATTTATTTGCTGGACTTAAGGTTAGGATATAGTGTATGTTAGATCAGGAGGTGTACTCATATAGACCAGGCATCGCTAACTTTGTAAGATATAATAAAAAACAAACTAAAACAGGAGAATACAAATGATAAATCAATTTGTTAATGTTATGGCAAATAATTACCATTCACAAATAAGAACACACTTTTATATTCTTTTATTATCAATGGGGGAATTTATTAAAATTTATATATCAACAATAATAAATAAAAAAATACATAAAATAAATTAAATAAAGTAAAAAGCAACAAAAAAATGCAGTGATACAACACATCTCATTTTCTATGTTAATGGATAAGAAACATTGAGAGGAACTATACGTTATTATAAGTTGAATTATAAAAGTTACATTTACCTTTTTACACAGGATTTACAGATGTTTTAATTTCTTAATGTAAGCTTACATTTCCCAAGATGTTTGTTCTAGGAGAGATATTCTTCTATAGTTAAAGTAACATAAATACATGCTCTTAGCAAGAGTCCAGAATGAATGGTTTGGGTCAGAATTTTAGTATAGAAACAAATTCTATTGGTGGCATCAGTGACAAAGGTCTTGTTTGAAACTTAGTAAGCACATAAAATTGAATATCTTTTCTTTCTAGTGGTCAGTGATGAAGAACTTGTTTGAAATTTAGCAAGCATTTAAGTTCAACTGTCTTTTCTTTCTTCTTGGTACTACTCAAGGATGTAATCCATGTGATCCACACAAGTCATGGTATAGACAAGCAAACAACAGTGACAGATACAGCTAAATACTAGAAGCATGAGGCGATAGCCCTACACATATATGGCTTTTACTCATAGTTAAGGTTTTAAACATTTTTAGTAAGTTTAATTTTAAAGGCATACTTTTTACCAATTTGGCTAATTCACAAATTTAGACTGTCCAGTCAAAGACCACAAGATCAGAGCATAAAAAGTGTCTTCTCTGCCACATATTCAGCTTAATTGACCTCTTTCCCTGATCTCTCTTTTTTTGCTCTTTTGTTTCTCTTTTTTTATTTTTCATTATATTAATTACAGTTCTCAATTTTTTATTTTATCAGCCTTCATATCTTTCGTTAATTACCTAGAAATACTTTTACCATATTATTTGCTTGTTGATGTAATCTTTTACATTTTTGCCTGACCAGATCCACTCTCTTTGTTCAAAGTACCTTAAATGACAACTTTTTCTTGAATATGGGAGGCCAAATAGCCATCATAAATAACAAAGAAATACCACAGGAAATTTGTGGCAGAAAATCTTTTGTTCCCCTCAATAAAACAAGACATCTGATAATAAAATCAAAAGAAATATCCATTTAGTAAAAAAAATACATTAATGTATTAAATTTTCTCTTAATTAATTTTTTTCTTTCTCTTTCCATTTTTTTTATAACAATAAATGCCAAAATATTTTTCTCAAACAGATATTTACACTGATCACTAAAAAAAAATTAAATATATATATATATCAATATCACTCATCATATATGGTAATCAAATAAACTAAAGCAAAACTTATGTGAGCTGGGCTATATTGAGCACACAACCATATCCAGGACAGTTGATGGACATTATTAAATTCCCTTGTAACAGGGTTTAAACCTGGCTACTGTCACACTTTTTATATTTCTAATTAAGATTAAAAAAATAATTTTTTATTGTATTCAATCAAGAACTGGTGTTTAATATTTCACTCACCTCACTCCATAGTTAATGAATAATATGCATATTTATTGTAAGATAGGCTATTCACCTTGGGAAGTAGAGTAAGAGAGCTAGAATATGGGATAACCAGTAAGGGAATGTTGGGTGTGTCTTTTGGTAAAACAGTCAGAGAACTTTTTTTTATAAAAATGGCACTCAAAGCTCTTTGGCTTTATAAAATGCTCTATTTTGGCTAAGTTTGGCCAACCCTGGTGGAGATGGTTATATAAATAAGAGGATTAGGAAATATAACTGAAGGATGTCAGTTTAATTTATTTTCTAAAAATAATAATTAGTGAAATTAATTATTTCACTCTGCCTTATGTGCTAATTGAGTTAGAGCATTTAAACTCAGTAGTTATGGATAGGGTTGTTACCATTACAATATATATATATATATATTGTATCATTTTTATTAGGTCTGAATAGGTTTTAAAAGCCATTTTCTTAAAAAAATTTAAATTAAAAGAAATCTAAATATTGAAAGTGCTATAATAATGTTTTAAGAGTCCTAAACTTTATTGAGATAAATTTAAAAGTTATAAAATATTTAAAAGTTATTATAAAATGTTAACCAATATATTATAAAAGTTAAATAATATAATTTTGTATGGTTGAGAGAGCTGGCCATAGTTATAATGATTTAAAATTATGTAAACAAACTTTCAAAAACTAATCTTAAATAATGTTTAATATTTAAATAAGTTATTAAATGAATTTTTAAAAATTGGTTTTAAATTTATATTATAATTATTTATTAAAAGTTTTAGTATTTCATGGTATAAACAAGTGTATTCAATTTTATTTATTGTTTAAATAATGTTAAAATTTATTATTCCAAATTTTATCATTATATTTTATTATTTTTATATAATATTTTTGTAATTAAATATTTAGTTAATTTCATTTCAGACAGTAAATATAAAAATTGCAACATTTTATCTGGGATTATAATCATGTGACCAACAATACATATATTTTTGTGCTTGCAAGGTTTTTAAATAAGTTTTTTAAAAATTACTTTCAGAATTGTTTAAAATTAAGAACATTTGAATATCATAAAAATAAATATAGGTCTTTTAAATTAATTAATTATTTAAAAAAAAAAAATTTGAAGTTAATAAAGATAAACTAAAAAATGGATACATTAGAGTTAAGTGTTAGTTAAATTGATAAAGAATTATTTAAAATATTTTATTTTAAAGCATTTAATTTGTTTAAGTATAATTATAAAATTGATTTAGAATTGAGTATTATCATATTAGTATTAAAAAATGATGACTCATAATTTTATTTCTAAATTTTAAAAACACAAAATTGACAAATATGTAAATTAGTTTGTAAGCTGAGGGTCAAGTAACCAATCAGATGATAATTAGAGCAGGTATATAAATGAGTGCTCACACATTTTTCTTCTTTATTGTTCTTTTATTATTTACTTTTCTAATTATTAATTATTTTAAAGTAGTACCCAGTATATTACTACAAATCAGTAATATATTGCTTAAATAGTCAATTAGTTTCAATTTTAAAATTTTATTATTTTAAAAAATTCTAAAGGATTATAAAATTATTAAATTAGACTACGAATGTTTTCTTAAATCCAATTAAGTTTCTTACTAGTATTTCTATTCAAGACTTAATTCAAGTTCATTGTAACAAATGGATCATAAAACTGAGATAATTATAATTATATTTTAGTAAAAGAGATTAGAATTTATTTTAGTAATATTATACTAAATTACTTTTTTTTAAGTCTTAAGAATGCTATGTTTTTATATTATTATTTGAAATAAAAGGGGGGATAGTATTCTTATGCCATTGAGATTGTATTCTGTGGGATATAGGCTCAATGTAATCCTACTGCTTTACCTTCACTGAATTGTCTCATGATTTTATTAGTATTTTATTGATTCAATTTTTATGAATTGAACCATACATATTATTTATTAATTAGTTAGAGCAAGTCAAATGGTAGATATTTATCATAAGATATCTTTGTTATTTATTATATTAAGATTACAAGTATTTTAGCCAGAGGATTATTATTTTATTTGAGCTAATTCTATTTTTCCATTATGGATTGACCAGTGGTGATGGTACAATATATATATATATATATATATATATATATATATATATATACTGTATTTACAAATATTCAGTTATATATATATATATATATATATATATAACTGAATATTTGTAAATACAGTAACTAAATAATTAAATTTTTTTATCCACTTAGGAGTGCAAACAACCAACATTAAGATCACAGAATTGTGGGAAAGTTAGCCCTTCAAAGCTTTAGTTGAGAAAGATTACTGGGATAATCAAAAGTGCTCCCAAGTGGATAAATTTTTTTAATTATTTAGTTACTGTATTTACAAATATTCAGTTATATAATTACATATATTGCTTTAAAAATACATCGAATAATATTATTATTACACACACACACATATATATATATATTGTACAGTTTATTTGTATCTTTGGGCTTATATGCTTTAAATTACATGTATTCATAACCAAATTAAATCTGCTCTGATAATTTATTTATTAGAATAGTAAGATATTTTCATGAATAATTATTTTTCCTGGGAATACAACCCAGCTTAACATAACTAACTTTTACTAATAGTTGAAGAAAAAATCAGTTTTTAATTTGTTTATCCGGTGCCAGGATTCTATATGCAAATCTCTGGATCTTCTCACCTATTAGTCTTTGTCACTATTAAATGAGAATTTGTTCCACTCTGGAGGATTATATTTTTAGATATGGCATTGGCAATTTATTTGGCAAAATAATAAAATTTAACTTATAATACACTAATACTAAAATATAATTAGACAACAGAGTAAATTATATTCATATGATTTATTAATTTATAAATATATTAAATATTTTTAATACTAAGAAGAGAGTAATGTATAATATTAAAATTAAGTCATTATTAAAAGATAATATTCTGAATTTCCATTCTCTCTATCCACTCCCTCCAATCAGTTGCTACGAATGGAGTCCTGTGCTCAGATAACACAACCCTCTGTTTTCCTACCTTAGAGAAATATTACATCTGTAATATCTGTATGATGTTCTTTGCATTAGCCTGCAACACAGGATATGCAGACACCCACTTTAAAAACAACACATCATAAACTATCAATATATATTTCATCTTTTGAAATATGGGTAGTAGCCTGTAAAACTCAATATTCTAAATCTAAGTATTAAATATAAATAAAATAAGTACCTAAAATACATAAACAAATTGTTTGATATACTGGCTTGTGATAGATAAATTGTTTCACCATACAGATAAAATTATGTTTGTTGAAAATAATCAATAGGAGAATATATAAGTACCACAAAATTTATATTACCATTTATTTAAAGCATTAATGTCAATAATATTGTTTATTTATACATTTATTATTTTATAATTCAATATATTCATTGTGTGTTTCATTGAGCAAACAAAAGCTGTCTATTTGGCTGATGATCTTAACTAGGACTTATATTTGGGGCAGAGCATATATTATAAGTATCCTAAAATCATGATATGGCTTATTTTCTGGTTAGTTCTTATTTTAGGGAAATAGAATATAAATGCAAATCTATATTTAAAATTTTATAGTCAATAATTTTAAATATCTGAAAATTTTAATTATTATCTACCAGTATCAGATATTAACAAATTTAATTTTTTAAATCTTAAATAGCAAATTAATCACACATATCCATACATAAACTATAACTAGATAATTGTAAATTCTTAAAGATTTTTTTGTAGAGTAAGTAAAATTATAATATTTTTTAAAATTAAGTATCTTGAATGGAAAAAAATAATTTTTTTTCCCTTTAATTTTTAATTTAATTTAATTTTTTTCAAAGTAAGCTAATGAATTTTATTATAATGTAATTTTCAAAATATGCTTATTTTATGTAAAAACAGACTGTAAAACTTTATGTAATTTTAATTAATTCCCTACTTACTTTATTTTTAATCTTTTAATTGATTATTTGTGAAGACTTTCAGTTCTTATTTATTTATGTTTTTTTATTTTTTTTATCTTATAGTTGCTAAACTAAAAATAAATTGTTTTCAATTTCATGGAACTTATTGGCTTATTTTTTTTAATATTTTTATAGGCATGTTTTTTAAGTGAAAAAAAATTTATTCCATATTTTATCTATGCAGTTTTTTTTTTTTTTTTTACAAATTTTGTTAAAAACACACATTCAAAAATAAAGTTAATCTAAAAAAGTAAAATATCAACTTTGTAAATAAAAAAAGGTAATAAACAGAAATAAATTATCAAAACAAAAGTTTTTGTTGTTAGCCTTCAGGCTAAAAAATAGATTTGATAAAAAAATCAAATTTATATACAATCTGGATACTTAAGATAATTTTTGGTAAAGCATAAGTTTGAATAATGAACATATTCTTTGAAATTTTAAAAACAGCAGTTAATTTCAAAAATAGACAATAATAATAATATTTATGATGATAGATATGTCTTCTTAAACATGAATAAATTTTTAACTGATGAATTTTTTTTGCTAAAAGACAAATAAATTCAAATTAAAGCTAAATGTAAACATCAAATATTTTCTAAAAAACAAATATTTAATAATTTTATGAAAAAAATAAAATAAACAAGTAAAAATATGGGAAACTTATTTTTCTGTTATTACTATATCAACAAAAATCTATGTTGTGTAAGTGCAGATGTTTACCTTTTCTCACCAAATATAGAGAACTCTAATTTAATTTCTTCCTCTTGGATCACTAATTACTACTGACATTTAAGTATTTTACTTAGAATTAAAATCTTAATCTATTACATGATTTGTGCCTTTTGGGTTAATTCAAACTCTTTTTAATAAAAGTTTTTTTCATAAAATGATTACAATGAATTTCTGCCATTGAATCATTTGAGCCCAATTGCAATACTCACAATATGTTTACATAAAAATCAATGATGAGGTTAAATCATGATTTTTGGATAAAGACTTAATTAATTATTTGTCAAATTTTCCAAGTGCAAGTAATTAAAGACTGACATCAATTTGTTGCTTTAATAACAAGCTAATTAGCTGATATTTTTTGTCAATTTATTTTTGAATGAGTGATTATAAAAGAGGACAATTAGCTTAAAAGTTTTTTTTTTCAAAAGTTTCTATCTGAGTTTCTCAAAAGTTTTTATCAGAGATTATATCATACAGAGTAATATTAATCAGTAAGAAGAATCAGACATGATGATGATGAACCTTGCTCACATTTCAGCAATGCCAGTGTTATATAGATACTTTCAAATCATCCATTGAATTAATCTTATCAAATAACTTAGTGAATGCCTCTAAAAAAATCTTCATTTCAATCTAAACTACTGAATAAGGAAAAATTTACTGAAGAATAGATTCTACATTTAAAGCATGAAGAAAACTGTTTTATAATTAATAATTTCAAACTACTTGATATATTTATCTACAGAACAAACAAAAGAAAGATATCAAAGTATAAACAAAGACTATACCAACACATCAATTATTTTATTCTATTTTCTATTTAAACTGTTTATTTATTTTTAATAGTTTTTAATATTAAATCAATGTATTTAATATTAATAGTATACATAGATATACATTTTGTAAAATAATATTTTAAAATTCTGATTAATTCTCTTAATCAATACAAATGTTTTATTCAATCAAATATAAGTGTATATTGTTATATATATATTACAAACCTGTTTATAAATTAAATGTTTTTGTTACATAAAATATAGTTTTAGCTCTTTCTTTTCGATTTAATGTTACTTCTCTACATGTGTGCTGTGTTCGATTAACATATTGAACTTACATTTTTTTAAACTGAAAGAATTAACTGTTTACACTGAAAACTGTAGCCTTGTTGTAAGGAATGTAAAAGTATGTTTACTTGACAGATTAATTATCTTGTCTAGAAGGTAGAGACTACCCCAAAATATAAATGTTTCTTCTATACTCATGCACATTGACACTTAAGGTTATTTGATATTATTTTAAAATAATTGGTGTGCAAAAAGGATTGTTCATCTGATAATTATATTCAGCCAATTCTTTTTTATAGCATTACATTTTTGGTAGTCCATTGTAAAGCTACTGTATACATATATAAGAACCAAGTGAAATCTTTAATCCAACACAATATCTAATATAAATGAATATATTAAAATAAAATGATAATTATAATTGCTTATTTATGAGTGTTTTGCATGTGTAATAGCTAGTTTTAAATAGATCTTATTTTAACAAAATATATAATAATGAATCATGTGTTATTAAAATTTAATATCTGAGGAATTTAGTTAATCCTATGCATATGAATTTCCAGTATTTTTTTTCTTAGTAGTTTGTGTCAATATCAATTTTACAAGATTATTTTAAATATAAGATTATTTACTTAATCTGGAAAAATCTTTATCAATCTCCTTCCATAGCTTTGGCTGAAAACAACTTATTATACTGATTGGTTTGATATTTATATTGATATCTAGTGTCATATGAAAACTTTATAGGTAAGAAATCTATCCAGACATTCTTCTAGAGTCCCAATCAACAGACATTAAGTCACTACATTCTTTTGTTAACTCTGTGTTAAATTATGATCTTTCTAAAATAAATAGATGACTAGTAATAGATATATTTCTGGATCACTGGAAAATATTAGGTCTTTACTTAATAACACAACTCATATAAAATTCTGATTAAATAACAATTTTTCTGACACAGTTTAATACTTCTGAGAATTAATGTTTATAATAATATGTTTTTAGCGGACTTAGTCCTTATTATTGTAACCCTGTAATATATTAATTAATTTGACAACATATTCAACAAGACATTCTCTTTCCTAATTATAATGTAAAATTTAAAAATAAATCACACAAATTTTAATTAAAATATATAAGAGAATATACATGTAAATGGAAAAATATGGGTGATTTAGTCTGTAATTTATGTAAGGAAGGAATAGAAAATATTAGGCATCTGTTAATTGAATGTAAAGGCTTGAAAACAGCAAGGGTACATATAATGAAGTTATGGAAGAGTAAATATGAAAAAAGTGATTATACAGAAAGTGGATTATTGGTTTTTATGCTGGGTTTGGAAAAAGATAAGGGGAATTTAGATATAAAGGCCATAGAGTTGACAAAGATTATGTTGTGGAAATGGGATGGAGCAGACTATGGGAAAACTTAGACTGGGGAATGGAAAATAAAGTGTCTAACAGGTTTCTCTGGGCATTATTGCCGAGAGATTCTTGACTTCGTTTAAGGAGAAGCTACAGTACATCACATCACATCAAGAGAATATACATGTAAATGGAAAAATATGAGTGATTTACTCTGTAAATTATATAAGGAAGGAATAGAAAATATTAGGGATCTGTTAATTGAATGTAAATGCTTGAAAACAAAAAGGGTACATATAATGAAGTTATGGAAGAATAAATATGAAAAAAGTGATTATATAGAAAGTGGATTATTGGTTTTTATGCTGGGTTTGGGAAAAGATAAGGGGGATTTAGATATAAAGGTTATAGAGTTGACAAAGATTATGTTGTGGAAATGGGATGGAGCAGAATATGGAAAACCTTAGAATGGGGAATGGAAAATAAAGTGGCTAGCAGGTTTCTCTTTGCTGAGAGATTCTTGACTTCGTTTAAGGAGAAGCTACAATACATCACATCACATCACTTGATAGTTTTTGAATTATTGTAACATCTTGACAAGGTTCAATTTTGAACGAATATCGATTTGATGGAAATAATTTTTTATTTTAATTATGTAGTTGTCTATTAAATTGATTATATTCAGTTCAGGAGAAAGTATATAAGAAAGGCAACATAATGGTTTTAAAAGTAATACCATCAAATGAAATGAAAATACATATATACTGTATATAATTTGCATCTGCATGGCTAATAGTAATATTATAATAATATTGATGTTTATGTGTATTTATAGTTCTGAGGAAGATTGTTATACAGTCAAAACTGGCAGATGGAATGGAGAGTTTAGTAACGACATTGCATTATATTGAGTGTGTAAAATTCTAAAATCCTTTAAATAAACACTAATAGGTATTATATAAGAATATGAAATAAAACTATAAAACAAAGTGAAAAGAAATGGAAAAAAAATTTTTTTTATTAAAAATGTGCATAAAAATTTAGTTTGGATTTTAAAAAAAATATATAAATGGGTATTTAATAAATGTAAAGATTATTTGTAAATATTGAAAAAATAAGCTTAAAATTGTGGATTAAAAATTAAGATTTTGGAAAATCAAAAATATCTTGAGTAATAAAAAATAATGCAAGAAACTATAAAACTGAATAGAAAAAATATTATATACTAATACACATAAAGAGTTTAAAAATAAGACCAATATTAATTAGTAACAAATGAAATTTGTGCATTAGGTGAAAAAGAGTAAAAAATAAATAAAAAATAGAAAATTAAAATAATTGATGAAAGTGCATCTGAAAATAAGATGAAAATAGTATAAAAATATTAAAATATATAAAAAATCAGTAGGAATAAAATTTACATATGATATTATTAATTTATTTATCAGTTGCTTAATAGATAATAAAACGTTCAAACACTAAAATGACAGGTTAAATACAAGTTCCAATTGAAATTAGTTATAATTTTGAGTTCACCACTGACTATACTAATTCGTTAAGAAGATGCTTGTAGAAAAAAATATTGTTTTTTAAGTGCTTAAAAAGTTAGTTAAGTGACAGGTGAAGTGAAAAGAAATAAAAATTACAAAATGTATGCAGACATTGAATAAAAGAATCTGATGTTGTAAGAAAAAGGCTTTTCTAGAATTTCTTTGAATATAGAAAATAAACTTTTTAAAAAACCAGTATGCAAAAAGTTATGAGAGTTTTAAAATGCAGGTGTAATGAAATCAATAAGATTAGAAACATTGAGATATTAAAAAGGGAATCTTAAAAAGCATTATATCGAGATATAATATTTATTGAGAGGAAATTAAAATAAAAAAATGGATTAGTCAAGTTGTTAGAGATCAATGATTAGTAAAAGATGTGTTAGAGTAATAGAAAAAAAAAATTAAAAGAAAACAAAAATAGAAAATCTTAAAAAGCAGATCATAAGACATGGACGATTTTAAGAAAGGAATCTTTTAATTGCAGCATCAGGACAGATAGTCACTGATATCATTCATTTATTTATTAATTCTTTAATATAAAGTTTAGTTAAAACTTCTGAGAATATTTCATAATCTTAATTTTCAGATGCTTGTTTTAAATCAGCAGAGTTTCAATTTTCAGTAACTCTAAATAGTTGACATATAAAAATGAAATAATTTTTTCTTTTTGAATATTTCTCAGGTATCTTCTCTATCACTATATCTCCAAGAAAGTTGAGTATCTTAGTATGTGATTCATTCAATTCAATCTTCTGATTCTAATTTAAGCGTGCATGTTAAAAAAAAAATCAACTTTTTAAAATATAAATTTATGTTATCATTATATGTACACAGTCATATTGAAATGCAATAGAATTATGATTAGGCAATAATATTTGGTTAATAATGAAGTTAGTTTGCCATCTTTTTAATATAATTTATAATATATATAGTTTACCATAAAATAATATTTTTAGAAAGTTTTATTCACTCATTTCACATGCCTAATCTATAAAGTGCTCTTACAGTAGCAAATTCAATCTTATCACATCCACCTGCTGAAGGATATACTGATTTGATTTATGATCTTACCATTGTATTTTATGAATTTTATTGAAGCATCTGTAAATAAAACTATTTGGAATATCTCTTATGTTACAATGAAAGGGAATTTATGTCTCACTTTAACACAATAAATTTGGTTGTTTTGGTCCTCAATATATAAATATGATTTTCTAATTAAAAAACTACCAATGTATTTTAATAAATTTATATTATATAAACTAATAATTATTCTAACTAGAAGTTGTGGAAGATTTTTTTTTTAAGTACTGACTGAAAAAAGTATTGAGATTTTTGAACTTCAATTACTAAATCAAAACTTTTATATGTTGCAATCAAAACATTAAGAGCATTATGTATATCATCGGTAATATTAATACAATCATCAGTATACTGTATATGTAAAAACCAATAAATATGAAAATTTCAGTTTTGTTTCAAGTTCAGTTATAAATATCATCAAATCTATATTACATCTTAGCATTTGCTTTATGGAGCTGACTATAAACTGTTCCAAAAATCACTATCATAAAAATGAAAGGATGTTGTAGTTAACAAAGAACACTGTTTGGCACCTGTTTTCATTTTAAATATCTGAATTTTTTTTACTACCTGTAATAATATTTTCATTTTATCACTTAATAGTTGCCTAATGTGTATAAAGTTTAATATCCATTGTGTCTGAAAACAATCTCTACCAATACTTCTTCTTGATAAATACTGTGGTATTTTTTATCCTTTTATTCTTATACATTAAAACAATAAAAGTATCTTTACATAAAATTAGCACAGCTGCATAGGTTCATTTATTCCTAAAATATTCCAGTAGTTCTGAAGCTAACATACCATTATCATATTGTATTATTAATTTACCAGGTTCTCTTGCTATGGTTTAAATAGATTTGTACAATTGAATATTTGATTATAACATCAGGCACACAATAGATTCAAGCCCTGATATAAGCATGGTATGTAAGAGTTGGTGTATATAGAATGTACGCTCTAAACTTAAGTGATTCACTTAAGTTTTTTTAAACTCTTATCAGCTGGCATGTGCATGGAAATTTATATTTAAAAAATAGTGCATTATTGGAGATTGACTTTCATTTGAATAATTTCAGATACCCTTATGTATTTGTGTTTTAATTTTTAAAGATTTTTAAGAACTGTTTTAACTTAATCAATCTGCAATATTTTTCAAATCTAAATAATTCAGTAGGTAGGATGAATATATCTTTAAAAGCAGTCATTTGAATTTTTATATTGCAATCAAAAGATAATTAAAGTACTCCATCTCTTCAAAATATTATCATATAAAATAATGTTTTCTGCTAATTTAATAGAATTATAACATTACTTTTTAGCTCTATGTTAAATTTTTATTTTAAAAAAGGATCCAATCTTTTCTGCAGCTTTAATCTACTATTTATTCTTAAGCCTGACTGTTGATTATTAAACTTGTACTTTTAAATTACTTTATTACTTAATGAAACACCACATTTTATAACTATGCCAAATACAGAATTCACCAAAAGTACATTCGTTCATAAAAAAAAAAAACAAAAAAAAAACATTTTTTTTATTTTTAGTAAATCCAAGAATAATCATACTTGTATTTACAACCCATTCATTAAGAGAATTTCAGGCTTCATTAACTTAAGCTTGAAAATAATCATTTGTAATTTTAGAATTAACAGCTTATGACAAAAAAATTGATCAATAAAATATGTTGAGAATAAAAACTATTTTTTAATGTAGTTATAATTTTAATTTTGAAGCATAATAATCTAATCTATAAGTTGTTTGACAATTTTTTCATGCATATGTGCATGACATAATCAATAAGATGCCATTGTCCAAGATTGTGGTTTTATATAAGTTAATTTATATCAATGTTTCAGCGTAAATAAAAATGATTGTTATAGTCACTTCAATTTCTGTGTATTATGTCAATAAAAGCAAGCTTTTAAGTTTCTGGAGTCAATACCATTATTTCCATTAATTTTATGCCATAATTTACTGCTCTTATATTTGCTTTAAAGTTTTAAACAAGAAAATTTTAGTTTTTTTTATTATGTATTGATGCAATAAATACCTATTAAGAAATAACATTTTTATTTTTCTAAACTTTCTAAATGTAATGTTGGAGCATAAAACATTGACAAAAATGATATAGTATCATTTCTCAAAACAATTTTTTATATTATTAACCTTTTGTGATATAGCTGTAAATTCCATTAATAAAAGATATTAAATTAAACCATACAACAATTTTTTATTTAATGATTTGCTCTTATAAAATGATTTATAGTTATCTATCTTTCAATTAAGCTTTCTTTAACTGAAAATAAGTTTACTATGAGCAACCATATATCTTTCTCATTCATTAGCTATAAATACTGTTTTACATTTCATTCTTTAAAGTCTATATCTAATAGAATTTATAAATTTATGTATATTTAAAAAAATGAAACATTTTCCTTTTATTATTCTCTCTATTTCCTAGTTTGTCACCATCACAATGGCTGATATTATAACTACTTTTACTATTTTAATAAACAAACCATGTGTGGAAAAAAATGTCATAATTTGCATAACAAATAGTTTTGGATCATTTTTTAAGATTCTTCCACATTTGAAGAAGTAAGGTATATAAAAATCATCATTCATCATCATGATCATTAGGAGAAATTTCTAATAAGTTTAGCTATTCTTACTCTTGTAAAAATTGAGATAAAAGACAAAAAACATATCAGAAAATTTTCTAGGTATGATTATAGAAACCAATCTATGAAACATAAATACATCCACATAGACCACATGATTGTTCTTCATTCTATCTATCATGAAATTATACTTTTTACTTTTTCTGAGGTTGAGTTTTATTTTTTGCAGTATTTCTACACCATATCTAATTACAGTTTTTCATTGTATTATGTGTTTAAACATATCTTCTCAATGAAAGCAATCAATATTGCAATTTTTTAGAGTATGTTTGTAATAATACAAATGAGATCAATCTTTTCATAAAAACCATGCTTAATTTTACCAAAAAATACTTTTTACAAGGCTATTACTCTTCTTTCACTTTATAAGTCCACTTATAATGCCTTTATAATAGCAGTTTCAATAATGTTTCAACCAACAAGTTGAAACATGTATTAATTGGTCTTCTGATCTTGATATAACATTTTTAGAATTTTATAAAGTATCCTTTAATACATTTTTTAAAATGGTTTTATATTATATTGGTAAGGAGTCCAAATCCTGTAGTAAATTAACAAAATAACAGCTTTTTATACAATTCATTTAGTTGCAGTTTTTATATCACTATGATGAAATACTCTATTTTGAATTGTTAAATGCAATAACAGTACATTGGAGACTGTTAAATTTCACTATCCAAATCTGTCTTTCAATTTAAAAAGCCACCAAAATGATTAAATGATCTGAAAATCACTGAGATTAAAAGTTACTAAATATTTTTTTAATCACTGACTAAAAAGGGTTTGAGCATTTATTACTAAATTAGTCTTTAAGGCTATAATCTAAACTTGTAGAGATCCCTACTGTCGCATTTTAGGCACATAGTCTTAAGGTTATAGCCTTAATATATATTGCTTGCGTAATGAGTATGCACTTTACAAATTATTAATTATAAATTAGTCTTTATAAATTGTTGTCAAAACATTAAAAATATTTTATAGATTACCTTTCGAATTATTCAAGAGTAGTCCAATAATTAAAATAATTAATCTACTTTAAATCCCCCCTCTCCCCCACAAAACACATAAAAAATTGATTTTGATTTTAATTAATTAAAATTAAATAAAACTGATTAAAACTACTGCCATAAAAATGGAAATCATAGTTGGAGCTAGTACCCATTATAGCTTAACATTAGTTTAATTTAAAATCCTTTAAATTTCTCATAAGCAGTAATAAATTTTCTCTAATTCTATCATGTAGAATCTTTATAATATAAACAAATGATCAATGACCAATTTTTTTAATATAGTACTACAAACATACTCCATTTATTGAATCAAATGTCTTGAACAAATTAATAAAATTATATAAATCGCATGTTTTCTCCAAACATTTTTTTGCATTTGTCTACAATAGGAACATTTATATAGTGCTTTACGATTCACTAAAATCACTTTGCATTTTAATAACTATTGGACTATGCCTGCAAGTAATCTATTTAATTAATTTTTTCAATGTACCTTTATTCTAATTAATAACAATAATATTCCCTAATAATTTCTGTAGTCTCTTCTAATAACTTCAAGGTCATGTGACATCCTTTTATGGGTTCACATATTCGTAAAAAATGTCAATATTTTTGTAGCTATATATTCCCACCATATTTTAATTTTTCTTCAGATATATCATCAATATCTGCAAACTGTTTTTTTTTAAAACATTTTTTATAATGTCAATTTTTATTTTATTATTTAAAAGATGATAAAAATATTCTTTAACCTATTTGAAATATCAGTATTATTATAAAAAATATACTTTCCATACATTTAATAAGATTCAATATCAAAGATTTTTCCTTTTCTCTGGGTAATTGAAATATTCACATAAATGTTCTGGACATTTATACAGAAAAGATAAACCATATATTTTTAATTTAGCTTTTATTTATTCTTATCATGCTAAATATAAATAAAAGCTAAATATAAAATTTATAGATTACATTTCTGTGTAAATGTCCAAAACATTTATGTGAATATTTAATAAGATTATAAAGCCATTTCCCAGGGCCAAACGATACTTTTAATGTAATAAAAAAGAGCTAAAGTGACATTGATCAGTAAATGACTGTGTCTTTTCAACTTTTAAGCTTTTTCATTAAATGCTGACTTTTGCCTTCAGATCTCTATATTATTTATGAAGCTCTGCATTCAGTTTATTATTATACCAATTAGAAAATGAGTTTTTTTTTAAGTTCATTGTCAGAGAAGGAGACATGTTTCATTTACTGTATCTAAAAACAGATATATTTATATCTGTAATATATACTTAAAGAGAACTTTATATCTTAATAACATGACAATCCTGAAAGTCTAAATTAGCATTTTTATTGTTTAATACTGTTGAAATTTAGCACCAACAGAAAATGCTTATAAAAATGAATATCAAGTTTTATGCAAATATAATTCAAATAAGACTAATTTTTAATGAAATTATCATTTTAATTTTGGAATATACTAATCTATAATCTGTTCAATAATCTGACTTTATAAGAACTTGTGTGCTTTCAACACTGTTTTTTAGCTTAAATAAAATGTTGCATGTTTTGTACTGAAATCGAATAATTGCAGATCATTTTATTATTTCCAATAATTTTTGTAAAAGTGAACTGTTTTTAACAACACATGTGTTAAAGGCTCTAAAAAGGTTGTTTAATAATATTAAATCAGTTATAACATCACACAACCACCATTTCAATTTCAGTCAAAGGATGTTGGTGATTATTGGTATTCAAAAACTAAGGACATCAAATTGTATTGATGCTGAACTGAGTTCAGATATATATGACATATAAGCAAATTATCTTGTATTGAAAACATTTTTATGCTTTTAATTTGGACTCGTAGCTTTATTGTTAACTAAAAAGATAAAAAGTGGCTGCTGGAGTGATGCATTAGATCCAAAGATATAGGTGCAATGCTCTCAGATTTAAGGCTCCTCACTAATGAAAGCCATAAACTTGAAACTAGTCTAGGGAAATTGAATGAGAATGCACTAAATAAGGATTTTGATGAACTAATCTTTTAGCATCATTGATTACTATGGATTACACTAGAGGACAATATCGTATGGCAAAAGTTGTTACTGTGTAGTATTAATATGATAATATTATCCAAAAGAAAAACTATTTCTGTCTTTGAAATCTCAGTAACTATTGTTGGAGTATAAATACTGATAACTTGGGTATAGATATTATTGTGTAAGTAATAATATTAGCTTTTATTGATATGTCTAGAAATTCAAAGAATAAAAGATATCAAATTAACTTCACAGGAAATATAACATTAATCAATCATCTTTTATTCACTGCTCTGCATTTCTAAAAAAATGTAGCTATTTACTTGTTGAATTAAATTTGAAAACAAGTTACACTAGTAGTTTCTATATCAATTAAATATTTATTGCTTCCTAACTGTTACTACTAACCTTCATTCAAGTCTACAAAAATTTACATCGACTAAAGTTTGCACAATCCATGAACCTATGTTTAGAAAAAATTTAAAAAACTTATTTTTATTATTACTACTACAATATGGACTACCACTGCCACCAACACCACTACCATTATTACTACTATTATTGTAGGCCAAATTTACATTGCTTTTACTTTCATAATAGGCAGAATAATATTTAAATGAGATTTTCTAAATATAATTTTTTTTCCAAGTTAAAATCTCTCTCAATTTCAATTTTAATGCAACTCATTATTGATTGTATTACAAAATACAAAGTTTAACACTAATGACTTTAGTCTATTAAATTCACTTGGTTATTTCTTATTCAGTTCTGGATGCTTATTTACACATAAAAAATGAAAACATAAAAGGCAGAATTACTATGTGTTAAGGTAAAAATATTGTTGCACAAAGACATAATGACATTGTCACACTTAGTGTAGTTAGATAAATAATGACGTAAAAGATTATAATAATCAGGTTCTATATTAACTTTAAATGACTGAAGATAATAAGATAAAAAACAAAAGAATAGACAGAGACATGTTTTTGTATTGAAAGCCAAACTAAATTTGATAAACTAATATTTTATCATACAACTTAAAATGAATATTTTTCAATCAGATGCTGTTTATTGGTTATTCACAATTAACACCCATATAAAAAGATCATTCTACTATTGACCAAATCAAATCATTATTGACTATAGTATCTTGTGAAAGATGCCAACTAAAAACTTCATGTCTGTTAAACTTGTCTCCAAAGATTTCTTCATTAATTCTGAGAGCTATATGTGTATTTATTCACATTCTTATAGAGAAAAAAACAAAAAGAAAAGCAAAGATTTGGTATCAGAATTATTGTGAATGCAGTTTTAAAAAATATTATGTCACAATTAATTCAAGGAAATGGCCAATATCATGATGATTGATTCCTATATGAATGTGATGGAAGACAGTAAGAGAAAGAAAAAGAATATAAAGAAAAAGCACCAAAAAAAAAAGAAAGGTTTCTATCAGAAATTGCACCCAGTAATCTTAACATCTTATGTTATAAAGCATTTTCAGTCAAGCACTGCTTATTTGTTATTCAAAGTTATTTCTTTTATATAAAGATTATTTCAGTAATCTCCAAACCTGGATTCCATTGGTAGGTTGAGTTTAGCATTTGACAGTACACAGAAGTAAATGTAAAATACTTTAAAGTGATTATAAAGCACTTTAATCAATAATAAATAATAGTGCAATTTAAGTTTAAGTCAGATTAATAATAAATATTCAACATCAAATAGTGATAACTACTGAAACTTGTTTGGTGGTTTAAGAGAAAAGTTTCTATCTAAATTTGACATGGGAACTGCTGTATCAAAATTCTACCAACATGTTATGTTCTGTCTGCTATTTTAATGCATCACTTTATATTAGAAATGATCAACCAGATAGAAAAGTGAACACTTACCAATAAACTGTTATGCAAATAATAAATGTTAGTCCATTTTAAAATTATCAATTAGTAATACATATGCATTTGCTTTATGTTTATATTATATACTTTATAAACACAATTACTGCATTTAAATTAGTTGTATGTAAGCCTGTAATTTGTCCAATTTATTATATGAAACAGGAAATAAGTCTCTCTATCTATGTAACATTAAGGCATTAGAATGTTTTTATTTAACGTATGTTTTATAAGATTCTAAAAATACTGATGGCAAAAATCATAAAATCAATCAAGCATGTTTTTTTTTATTTTTAGTTTTCTACATGTGAAGCCATTGAACCTTTTATTTTAAAGGTACTTGCTGGACATGTGAAGTGAATAAACAACAGATTTTCTAGAAAAGATATTTTATGATAAACTTTATTATAATTATTGTGGGAAAAGCAAATTCTATTTATGTTATAAAAGTAGTCTCTGAATATCTCCAAAAATTTCAATATTGATTGTTTTCATTGGAAACATACAGGTAAAAGAAATAATATAATGGAGAGTTACAATTAGACAAAAGGCTAGAGTCTTTTCAAAAGTAAAGCTTCACTGTAGAGAAGGTTATGGCAGTATTTCAAAATGTCAGTCAAATTGGCTAAAAACATTATGTAATACATATTTGCAAGTTTGTGGGATGGGTTTGTATAGTTATGGCAAATCTCATCTTTAGATTTTGTTCTTTATCTTTTTTTCTAGATTAAAAAGGTTACACTCTTTCATAAATCATTGATGATGATGGCATTTACTAAGGTATAAAGTATCCCCCTCCCCACAAAATCAAATTTTCTGCATTAATATTTAGTTTTTTCTGCCTACTTTATTTTTTCAACTCAATGTAATCACTTTTCTTTTTCCTTTTTTACATTCCACTTTTTTTCTTTTTTATAATATATTTTGCCTTGTAATGATAGAGCAGTAGTAGAGAGACAGACAAATGACTATGGATTGCTGCTCAACTTCCAGTGTCCAAAGTTTATGTGACTTGTCTTACGAATTCCTGAGTAGCAGCAAATCATTCAATTATTTTGTGTATTTATGAATTTTATTAAAAATGAATACTTCATTACTACATTTAAAGTTTATTTGTTATTTAATATTCACATCTGGAATTACATCATAACTTATTATTAAAGGATTGATGGAAAATAGTCATATGCATTCACTAACAATAATTCTGTATTTTCTTTTTAATTATCATAGAATGTTTTTGATAAACTATATAAAATGAATACATTTTTTTTATTCTGTAATTCTTTTTTGCATATATCTATACTCTATTTACAAAATTTTTATGTGTGTGTAAAGCTGTTAACAATTGTACTAGAGTTATCACTGTATATGGACTCTATGGCCAATTTAATCCTACTTGCCTTTGGGCACAAAACTTAATAATATTTATGCACAGTTCATGGTGCATATATATATATATTCACACACATAATAAATTAGTGAAAGGTTTTTAATATCTGTAATTGAAAAAGTTTTATTCTTCATATGAATTATTCTATTTTTTCTTAGACACAGCTGAGCACGCTTTTAGTGTGGTACACCAGAATCATATGACTTGGTTGTGGATGTTAAACATGCATGGCTAATTTATTACAAATACAAACAAAAAGGAAAAACTAATATATATATATTAATAATTTTTAATAGGGTTTTTCTAAAATAAAATAGAACAGATATTTCCATGTTCTTGAAAATATTTTTTATACACAATAGTTTGGATGCAATTTGAAAATTATAATTGCAGTTTGTAATGTTACATTTGACTATTTATTAGTCTGCCTTCAGAACAGGTTATATTTACTTGATTAAGGAGGTTTATTTAAACTTCTTTCAATAAAATCAGTCAACCCTTAGACAATCTCAATCTCAATAACAATCTCAACCTGTTGTCAAGGTAATCTCCTTTTAACAATAAAGGTGGAATCCCATCTTTATTTATGATCCAATTTCTGTTGTCAAGTTGTAATATTTAGTGTTTATATAAATATATTTGACCATAAATAAACATGGGATTTCATCTTTACTGTTAAAAGGAGGTTGCCTTGACAACAGATTAAGATTGTTGATTGTTACTGATATTAGGATTATTTAAATGTTGACTGATTTTAATGGTTATATATGTATACAAATATAGTTACTGGATTAATAAATTTTCTATGCATTTGTTATATCAATACAATGTCTACTATTGTCAAATTAGCTTAGGAAATATGAAATGAATCAATATACATCATTTCTGTTCTCAGTTCTTATAAAGATAGCCTATCTGACAGATTATATAAATCAGAGCATTCATCCAATCATATTCACATATTAAAAAAATCCTCATTCAATATGGTTAATAATTTAACTGTATAAAATAGTTTATTTCTATTCATATTAATACTTATGAATAAGTAATAACCAAATTTCTAAATTAAAACAGGCAAAACTCTCCATACAGTAGTGCCACTCAGTGTCAACCAGAGTAATCAATGGAGAGTTTTGCCTGTTTTAATAACTGTAATGTGCTAGCATAAGAAATAGTGATCATGTGATGTTTAGTGGATTAACACCAATCCTGCCTAATAGGATAGTGGTTGCTATGGTTGTTAAAGAGCCAAAGACACCAAAATGTATGGTACTGAACTGGGTTCAGACCCATATGACTATATAAGTTATTGAACTTAGATTGAAAATATTATTGTTTTCAATTTTATTCTCATAGTTTTGTGGTTAAATAGAGATAAAAGGTAGCTGCTGGAGGGTTGCATTAGATCTTAAGATCTAGGCGCAGTGTTCTCAGATCTAAAGCTCCTCACTGATGAAGGCCACAAGCCAAAAACTAATCTGGGGATATTGGACAAGTAGGCACTAGATAAGGATTTTATGCACAAGCCTTCTGGCATCCATTGATTACTTCGGTTGGCACTGAGTGGCACTACTGTATGGAGAGTTTTGCCTGTTTTAATAACAGTGATGTGCTAGCATAAGAAATAGTGATCATTTGATGTTTAGTGGTTTAACAAATTTCTAAATACTAATTTAGTACAAATAATTAATCACTGAATAGATAAACTTTCCAAGTACTTGGTATATCAATGCTCTGTCCTCTATTGTCAAATTAATTTTGCAAACACAAAATGTATGAAATGAATCAATCTACATTTGCTTTTCTAGTTTTACAACATTCTTTTATTATTACTAATTAAATATTGATAATGAAATAATAACAATTCTGTTTAATTTCAGCAGATTGAAAAAGTGGTGTGTGTAAAGATTTTTTATTTTATTTAGTAATTTACAAGCAAGATCTAAGTTTGCATCAAATTATTGTTTTATAATGGATATTTATGAAGAACAATTGTAGTTTTAATATGAAATAAAATTAAGCATATTCTAATTTATAATAAAGATTCATTATAAAACAATGATCTTGTATGTTTATTCTTAAATTTAATAGAAATTAAAACAGTTTTTAATATCCTGGTGTAAGACAAAGTCTCTCCTACAATCCAATAAAAAAGGCAGTAACCATCAGGCTTACTGATACTTTCAGCAGTTTTGTCCATTTTGGTTTTACTATCTAGTTAAACATAATTAGATACCCATTTATTGACCAAAATTAAGATAACTAGCCAAATTGGCTATAGAATGGCGATTTAAAAAAATTCCTAAGTCTTATTGGAATCTAAAAAAATAATTCAAATTTATCTGGATCGGATTTAACCACGTCATAGTTCGTTATCAAAATCTGTGAAACTCTTCACCTTGGATTAATTACTCATTTATTTAAAAAAATAAATGTATCTTGTAATTTGAGATATTATTGCTTTATAATTAATCTTTATAAAATATCTTAACAGATAATGAAAAACAATGACAAGTGGAAAGTTATCACCGATGATTTTTTGTTTGTTTATAGTGCCAAGAGACTCTTTGCAATTATAACGTTTGTTTTTCCGAAGATCATTTATCGCATACACAATTTAAGAATAAAATAGCAGTTTTAAACTGATAATGCTCCTTTAATAGTACAACGTTTGGTATATTCTTTAACTAGAGTTTTCCGTGCTTGGCTAACTATGACGAAGAAGGGGAGAGGGAGCAAACTCTTGTCTTTTGCGAGAAGGCATCTGCGAGGCAAGCCAAGGCAATTACGCCTACTTCACGGTTTGGCTTTTTTTGCCAAAGCAAACATACACAGCGGGTCACTGGTTGGCACATTGATGATCGAAAAATACACAACCCCACCCAAGCAATTAAAGGACAACTACGGTCGCATTAACAAAACTTTGACAGCGTTCTCCACATCGCCGAATATACTACAACTGCCTTCCAAATCAGCGATTTCGAACAAGCATTATTTATAACCATCGTGCGTCATAGCGTTGGAATAGAATTTATCTTCTGACTATCTGTTGTGTAACTTGACTACTCAAGCCATTATCTTATAGACTGTAAGCTCTACGAATTATTCCAACTGTTTTTTCCAGGTGTTATCAGGAAGATATATTATTGTTTATAAATGGGATTCAAGAAAAATGAGGTTGTGATGTCTAAAAACAACAACATTTTTTTTTTTTTTATTATACATGAAGATAGTTGAATTAATGATCAAAACACCAAATAATAATTAAGGAAATAACATTTAGATTTAAATTAAATAAAATATTACACGAAGCTGCAAATTGCTTTAAAAATTTTTTGAATTTTTTTTTGAATCGTAACTTCAATTTGTTATTTAAAAAGGGAAGTACTTTATAAATGAACATTTAGTGGGGATTGTTACTGAATTCTCTAAAATTATTAGTATTTTTTTTAGTGAATGCTATATTATTACGTTGATTTTTTAAAAATAAAACTCATTAAAACTTACATTTGTGTGTCCTTTATAAAATTATCATTCAACTAGCATTTTATTCGCAAAAATATTATATATAAATAATAAATCTTGATCTATTCCTGTTGAAAATTTTCAGTTTATAGAAGCGGAATTTAACTTCATTTACGTTAATTATGTATACGCACATATTTTCCCACAAACTATATACTGTATATATAATATCTATTACTTAATGAGCTGTGTTAAAATTTAATTCATGCATATTACATGTATAAATATTAACCTGCATATCCACAAGTAGTCCAGTAGATTTTCTTTGTGGCCAGCAAAGAATTTTTTTTTATTCTAAAATTGAAGTAACCAATATTATTTTATAGCATTTCATTTAAAAAATAAAATGATGATTAATTTTAATTTAAAATGCTATTTTTTATTTATATATATATTGAAGTTTGTTATTAAGCAATGGTTAAAAATATATAGTAAAATTAGTATGTAGCAGAGATTTCTAAATTATGATACTACTTTATGAAGTAATAGTAATCTGACAGTAAAGTTATGGCACTAGACATATCCAATCATTTCATCTTTTCAGGTTATATGACTATGAATCAATAGAAACAATAATTAACTTTACAACTATTTTCACTTACTCATTGATAAAAATATTACAAAATCATCTTGATTTAAAAGAGCACACACCCAAATACTAAAACAAAATATCACATGATTCTTCTAAGTAATATTTAATATTTGTGTCTATGGCAATATTTAACTTTTACATCATTTTATCCTAAAACTATCATGTAAATAAGAATAAGCAATTAGCTATATATAATTTGATATATCTGGTAAATGGATTAACTAGGGAAAATATTTTGATAAGGGATAACATCTGATCAATGAATACTTAGTTCCAGATGTGATGATGTGATATGTTGTGATGCATTGTGACTTCTCCTTATATGGAGTCAGGAATCTTTCAGCAACTATGCCCAGAGAAACCTATTAGCCACTTTGAACCCCTTTCCATTCCCTACCCAAGTTTTTCCATATTCTTTTTTACCCTTCCACAACATAATCTTTGTCAACTCCATGGCCTTTAAATCTAAAACCCCCTTATCTTTTCCCAAAACCAGCATAAAAACCAATAAGCCACTTTCTGAATAATCACTTTGTTCATATTTATTCTTCCACAATTCATTATTTGTATCGTTTCTGCTTTCAGGCATTTACATTCAATTAACAGATGCCTAATATTTTTTATACCTTTCTTACACAGCTTGCAGACTAAATCACCCATATTTCTCCTTTTATGTGTATATTCCCTTATTGCTAAAGACCCCGTTCGAGCCTTAAACAATAAACTACTTTCCTTGCTATTATCATAAATTAACTTGCACCCAATATTCTGTTTCCTTCTATAAATATTTAAACTCTTTTTACTCTCCATACTAGCTCTCCATCTCTCCAACTCCCTATTTTTTATTAATACATCTATTCTTCTATCCAATTCCTTAACACTAAAACACTCAACAAATCTAACACAATCATCCCACCCTTTGTATAAGTATACTGACATAAATTCTTTATCTAAATCTTTTGCATAATGTATTCTCTTTCGTGCCCATCTTGTTGCCTGTCGTTTATTTATAACCCACTTAAATACTATTTTGGCTATTTTTTTATTATCCATAAACTGCAATCTTCTGAACATTTTCATTTTACTTTCTGCATCTCTCATATAAAAACTTGACCATCCCATTTCTTCTTGAATTGCCTCATTTGCCATCCATAATTCTGCATCTAATGCATGTCTTCCTACTTCTCTTTGTACTTTTCTAAGTAATCTAATATCCCTTTACTAACACATAATGCATCACTACCATGTGTTAACCCTGCTACTGCCACTCCCTTCCATACAATTCTAGCTACATCATATTTATTATAAAAGAACACTGTTAATGTCTATATCAATTCCTTTCCTTTCTTTGCTTCATTTATCAATTTTTTCTCCCATTCATCCAAGCAATTTCTCTGATTACTTAAAATGATTCCCAAATAGTTATATCTATTCACCACACTTAACTTTATATCCCCCAATAAAAATTCTTTGTCTTCTCTTTCCCCAATATTAATCATCATTACTTTTGATTTGTTTTCATTAAATTTAATTCCCATCTCTTTACACACCTTCATGCATGTCCTCAGCATAAATTCCATATCTTCCCTTCTTTCTGCATACAAAAAAACATCATCTGCAAATAAAAGACCAGACAATGTATATACTCCCTTGCCACCTATTAATGGTATCTCTACCACTTTTCCTAGTCTTTCCATTGCTCTCTCCATTTCTCTCAAATATAACAAAAACAAAATAGGTGACAGAGGACATCCTTGCCTTAGTCCAACTCCATTTTTAATCGTAACTGATTCTATATTCCCTAATTGATATGTATAGTAATTATTTTCATATAATTTTTTAATAATATCCACTAAAGCTCCATCCATTTTCAAATTTACTAAGCTTACCCATAATCTATTTCTGAGTATTGGCACTGACCTCTGGTGTCAGTTGATTACTTATGATTTTACAGATGGCCATAGAATAGAATAAAGTGAAAAATTATTACTGATAATATATATGCATTCCAAAAATACATTTAGCAGTTATAATTTTTCATCTTCTCTAATGTGGAGCAAGATGAACAGCAGCAACAATAACACTCTAAAGTGACTGACCAAGTTTTATGTTCGAAAAATAACGACTGACTTTGGAAACATTAATAAAATAATGTATTCAATATGTTCATTGCCTCAAACAGTAATACTTATATTTACTTCAGTACTATATTCATCTAAATTTAAGATTAGAAATTTTGTCAGTATGATGATAATCTTCCAGATAAATATTTAACTTAATATTTAAGACAGTAGATAGATATCCATAATTTTATAAAATCATTTTAGATTTGTTTGCCTTTCTACTAAGGTTAATTTTAATGGTAGAGACATTAAAATGAATTTTAAATGATATTGCAAGTAATTTGGGCAATGCAATGAATGTGTTTATGAGACATCAACCAAATTTGAAGGTTGGTACTGTTGCAGTTATCATTAAGCATTTAGAAAAGTTTATTCTATGGATAGAAATTCTAAATGAGTATGTTGTCAGTAATCCTTCAAACATGAATGTAATCAAAATCTGTTTTTAGAATCTAGACCTACTACTACAGATGCCAGTTCATCTGGTGATGAAGAAAATGATCATGTGCTCATATATCATTAGTTATACAAGTATTAGGACCCTATCAAATGTATTTGAAATCCAAAGGATATTTATCTAAGAAATTTAAATTCCTTTGATAGATTATGTTTGAAATATGATGAAAAGCAACATTTTACAGATGTTCATGTGAGAATTTGTGAATCAAAAGGGCTTGGTGCACCATATATACATTCTGGATTTTTACAATTTTCTTATTGATTTTTCTGCAATGCCAGCTCATCAAGCAGTGATTAGGTCTTCATATCTGATGTCATTTTTAAAATGATACTTTTTATTAGAGATAGTTTTAACACAATTATTATCACTGATATAATATAGCAATGTTTTTTATAATTATTAGAGATGAATATTAAAAATATTAAGTTCTCTAAATCATAACCTTGGAGCACATTTTATTTTCTAGTGAAATTGTGAATCCAGCAATGGAAATTGCAAAATATAATTCTTAAACAAGGCAAAACTCTCCATACAGTAGTGCCATCCTGTGCCAACCAGAGGAATCAATGGATGCTAGAAGGCTTGTGCATAAAATTCCTATCTAGTGCATACTCATCCAATATCCCCAGACAGATTGGTTGGCACAGGGTGGCACTACTGTATGGAAAGTTTTGCCTTGTTTAATAACAATTATGTGCTAGTATAAGAGATGGTGATTATGTGATATTTAGTAATATAACTCTTCAATGTATTTATCTTCTAGACAGTTATATGTTCCTTTGATTTTAGTTTTAATTTTGTCATATGGTGCATAAAAATGTCTTTTATAACAGATTTGTATAAAGGGTGGATTAAATAAACTTTACATCACAAGGGAAGTGATTACATCATGGCTGAGACAATCATATCAAACCACTTCTTTTTTATTAATCTATTTGATAAAGATATGATCATCTCAGTTTAATTTATATTTAATGTCTTAAAAACAGATTTCTATATATATATATATATATATATATTTGTAAATGATTTTACAAGTGAAAATAATTCTAGACCTATTGTAAATATTTCTTTCATAATATTTAAATATTATTAAAAAATATTTAAAACTCATAATATATGAAATGACATTTCTTTATCTTATTTATTATATAAAAAGACATTCATTTCAATAATTATTTCATGTTTATACTTTAATAATAACAAAAAATATGCCAAATATTTAGAATATTTGTTTCAGAGTATGAGCTTACTTTTGTATAATCTATTTATATACATGTACACTCTTTCTTATCTACATGCACATATTGGGATTTTCATTATTATTATTATTTTTTTTTCAAAAAAATTAGTTTATTTTTTATATATACTAAAAAACTTGCAATTAACAAAAAATGAAATGCAATTAAATCCGCAAATAGAATATATTAAAAAAAGTCACATATAGCTTTATTGCTCAGAAGTTCATAAGAAGTTTCAGCACAAAATCTGTAAGCACTAGAATTGGTCCTGGGAATTCCTGATCCCAAGTCAGACCCTATATCAAATATGTCAAACCATGCAGGGTCCTGATAAAATAATGTAATGACAATAAATTAAATTATCAGCACAGAATACTAATTGCATAAAATACAATGAGGTTGGCTATAAAGAAGGCTTTATTTATGAATAACGCTTGCAATCAAGTTTTTTCCACTAGATTAAGACTTGTACGGTGAAGGTAAATGTTATTATAAAGACATTTTTATCATATTTTGTAAAGCTTAAGTTAACAATTTAGTTTAACATACCAGTTTACTTGAATCTTCAAGCTATGAAAAGAAATCGTATTTGATTTCTGTTAAATTATTATATTGTAAAGATATAACAATTTTAAACATAAGTCTGAAAATCAGTATTAAAAAGATGATTAACAGTAGTGTGGGAAATGCTAATATTATGGCAAATGCAACTTGCTAATATAGTATGAATATGCATAAAATATTTTAGAATTTTTGAAAAATAGAATTAGTATGTTGACTATTGTCAACAAAAATCCTAATGAAAAGGTAAAAGTAAAATGACTTTTTTAAATATTTTTAAAAATTTGACTTTAGTTCTTATAATGAGCCCCAAAAAATTATAAGGCAGTATCAAGGGGGAAAAATCCATGGTAAAAAAATTCAAAATCCTGAATACGATAAATCTAAATCAACAATTTATGAATTTTGATTTGGGTAAGTTTGATACTGATTTATGTTTGTAAATATTGATTTTTAATTTTATTAAAATCCAACTGTATAGTAAATATAGTAATTAATTTTATGTGAATTTTTTCATTTATATTTTTGGTTTATATTACATTTTTACTGATTAAATTGTCATTTTGAATGGTAACTTTGTTCTATTATGGATCTATTACAGATTATATTTAAATACATGTATTTTATGATAAACTGTAATAGATGATATAATAAATAAACTGAATTCAGTTATATTTATTGTAGCATACTTTACTATAATACAATTAGTATAAAAAATAAATATATTGTCACACAAATTTATTTCTAAACCAATTATATAATTTTATTTGACTTAATTTTATTTAAAGAAAAATTAATTGTATTTAATTAATTTTAAAAATAACATTACAGTATAGACATTGCTGCAAAAATAGACATCAGAATATCTAAATTTAGTTTTATAAAATATCATTGAAAATATAATTTAACTATTCATCTAAATAAAATTTTCTTGATTATAAAATTGGTCAAAATTATTAATAGAAAAACTTGATTACTAATTAGTAACCATAATCAAGGTTCAGATGTTGTCAGAAGAGAGTAAAATAGTTATTTTTTTCATTACTTGTTCTGTCATATGTAACTTTTTGAAAATTTATATTTTATTTATTGATCTTTTATACTTTAGTGATTGATATCTAACATTGACACAATCAGAAAAATAGTAATTTCGAAATTCCTAAAACCATAATTTATATTGGTAATTAGAAAGCAAAAAATATGTTTTCAAAATGGTGATTTGATTTTTAGTGAGTTGCAAAATTTTTTTTTGCTCCATATTTTCACAAGTTAGCCATTTATAAGTCTGATATTTTCTAAATGAATATATAAAGTATAGAAATGATTTATTTTTACTATTATTATCAGAATTTGTGCATTTTGTATGTAATAAATATATATATATTCACACATAATTATATATATATATATATACTCAAATTTATATATACTACACCGTGTCATTTATTTTTTATATATCTTTTAAATAAATAGGATAATATTAATTACACCATAAAGAGCCAAGTACTTCTTTTTGATCAACTGGTAACTAATCAGGAATTTCCCAAATATATTTAACGTTTAAATACTAGTATGGCCAAATCATATTCTCTATTAATTAACACTCTGACTTTTTACAAATAAAGATGTGATTACATTTTCTGACCATCCAAATTCCCGTAGGTTAATAAAAGAAGTTTACTGATACTAGCTATATTTGTTTGGGAAACTCATGATGGTTTTTATTGTTTTCTATGGGCACCAGCATCAGTGATGGTTCACTTGAGTTTATAATTACTCATACTACTAGAAGTTTCAAATTTTTATTTAGAAATTAAATAAATTACATATACAGATGTTCATTCAATGAATGGGATAATAAAATTAAAGAGATTGTTGGTTCTAACTTTTTAAAATTATTTTCATCAACAAATAATAAAGTGATGAATAATACAAAAAGAACTACAATCTAAACTAATCATTAATTCTCACCACATTTAAAGTTCTAATAAGACACCTTTATTGTTAAAAAGAGATTGTTGTCTTGATAACAATATGAGATTGTTAATTGTTATCTATGTTGGGATTATCTAAGTGTTGGTTGGTATCTAATAGTTATATATATCATCATCATCATCATTATCAAACATTATCATTCCACTGCAGGATGAAGGTCTCTCCAAGTTTAATCCATCTTCTCCGATCTTTAGCTTCTCTTCTCCACATCACCCCTCACACTTTCTTATTTCATCCATCCATCTCACATTTCTCTTTCTGTCTTTTATCCAGTTTAAAATTTCAATTGTCCAGCTTTTTTTTTTTTTTTTTTTTTTATTCCCCTTTTTTTTTTTTTTTTTTTTTTTTTTTTTTTTTTTTTTTTTTTTTTTTTTTTTTTTTTTTTTTTTTTTTTTTTTTTTTTTTTTTTTTTTTTTTTTTTTTTTTTTTTTTTTTTTTTTAACCCCCGCCCCCCCCCCCCCCCCCCCCCCCCCCCCCCCCCCCCCCCCCCCCCCCCCCCCCCCATGCCCCCCCCCCCCCCCCCCCCCCCCCCACCCCCCCAACTGTGTGTGTGTGTGTGTGTTCCTAACATTTGACAATACTAACTATAATTGTCATAATAGTAATCACAATAATCTGTTCTCTGGGGTTTATCTTTTTATATCCCACCACTTTCTCCTGCACATGTTCAAGTCCACCTTAATTTTTTTGTAAGACTTTCATTTTCACACCTATTTATTTATTTTTACTAACTTTCTTAAAATTATTTACAAAGTTAAATAACATTTTCCATTCCAACTTTAGTATGCAATAACAATGTTTTATAACTGAATGAACAGTGTACTTTACAAAAAAAAAAAAATACAAATAAAAAGTAAAATTATATTTGTGTACCATTTATGTAATTTCTTTACATTCTTTTACTTATATGATTAAAACACACATTCCTCTGAAATAATGGTATTGTATATAGACTCCAGTCCCCATGTTTAATTAGAGTAAAAACTTTCTCATTCTTTCTATCATATCTTACCTTATCCTTAGAAGTGGACTAGTCCAGATCCCATTCTTTTCTGATTGGATTGAGCACTCATTGCTGCTAACCAATGTGTAAAAATGTGAATAACCAATATGTTAACATATGGCCAATGTGTAAACATGCGGAAAAATATCAGGCCAATAGGTAATAATGCTCTCTGAATCTAATTGCTGTCAGTAAAGTTGGGAATCTGACAATAAATAGTAAGTCTTTTTGAGGGCAAAGGGGAAACCTCTGTCTAACCTAAATGACAGAACACATTCTCACTTGAAATCACTGGTAATAGTGAATGTTTTTATTACAGGCATTACAGTACAGTCTATACAGTGAGGCAAGTCCATAATAGGACTGGAAGCTGGAAAGACTAGAGTTGGCTTGAGGCAAGCTGTCTAGTACAACTGGAAGAGTCAATCGACAAACTCATGAGGCAAGCTATTATATACAGCTGGAAGTGAGTCAGTCATTCGGGCACTACTTTCCCAGCATTATGAAGTTCATATATGTAAAAATATATTTATTGATTTATATTATGTAAATATATTTGATACTAATAAATCATATTAAGTGAACTTCAAGTATCATATTTTTTATGTTTGGAGTCTGCAATCCAGACCAAACTCAACAGATTTACCACAGTCAGACAAAAGAAATATTTTTCCCATCATTGGAAAATACAGTAAATATGTAAATATGCAGTTAGACATTTGTTGTATTAAAATCACTATTCTGCCTGAATAAAAATCAGATTCGGCAGTTTGGAAAAAATATGCGAGTGCAAAGAAAATAGATTCGTTGTATTTACAAAACAGTGATAAAATTCTACCACTTAAATCTGCCATAAGAAAAATTGACCTCAAACATAATAGGTGTGTCAATCACGAGGGCATAATCATAAAAAAGTAACAGAAGCCCTCCCCAGTGGATTGTTTTGTTAGCTTTATTGGGACAGTTACAAACACTAGCTATCAGAATTTAAAATTACAAGTGGTAACTCACAAAAATAAAAATTGGTACTTTGTATCTCTTATGAAGAAATGAGGGAAAATTTTAAAAAATGGCTAATTCAATTGGCTCCATGGAAGCTTTTGATCCAGACCACCCTGAGAGCTGGTCAAGCTATAAAGAGCAATTAATATTTTATCTATAGGCTAATCAGATCAAGAAGCCTGAGGTAAAATTAGCCACATTAATGACCCTAGTAGGTCCTCAAACTTATGAGATACTGAGTCTCGTATATGGCAAAAATACCAACTGAATTAAATTTTGATAAAATGTTAACGACTCTCACTGATTATTTTCCTCAAAACCTTTGACAATAATGCAGAGATATTATTTCAATCTCTGAATTCAAGAAGAGAGGGAAAAAGCAAGAGAGTTTGCAACAAGAATCTGAACATTTGCAGTAAAATGTGAATTCAAAGATTTCCTAATTCATGGTCATTTTATTTACAGAATAAATGATCACAACTTAAGATTTAAATTGCTAATGATGCCAGATTTAGATTTTGATTCAGCTTTGGCCCAATCAATACTTGCAAAATCAATAGCTAGACAAGCAAAGCCATTAAAAAATTATTTATTATGCTGGGCAAAAAATTGAGCTAAATACTCGGTTGGTTAGATACTCAGTCAAGTCAGGAAACTCAGCATCAATTAGTATAAAGTGTTGCTATAGATGAAATGAACAAATGCACACATATACAGAATATCCACACTGTTATACAACATGTATGTTTTGCAAGTGAGCCGAATGTATAAAGACTGCATGTCTGAAATTAAAAAGACAAATAGTCATTATGAGAATGGAAAAACCCACTCCAAAAACAGCAAAGGCAATTATAATAAAAACAACAAGTTGCTAGTATAAATCATTTTAAAGATGATCAGTCTGGATTTAAACATAGTATTATAATTAAGGGTACGCCAGTTACAATGGAAATGGACACATCCATTGTTTCAAGAAAGACTTGGATTATCATTAATAATAATAGAGAATATAAAATGTGCCCTAGTAGCAACTTTATCACAGACTATCAGGGCAATAAAACAAAACTGTTGGGTAAAACAACAGTTAAAATTACAATGCCTAACAAGAATATACATCTACTACTGGTGGTGGCATCAAATGATCATAGTAATTTTTGGTTATCACTTAGGGTTTGCAGTGACAAGGGTGAACCAGTTCACAACATTAAATAAATTAAAAATCTTATTACTCAGAAGGATTCAATAAAGAGCTTAAGATTTAGCTTCATGGTGTCATCTACTAACTTGTATTTAAACCCACATCCTATCCTGCTCCTTTAGTTGTGTGTGTGTATATATATATATATATATATTACGTATATAGTTGAGATGCATGCCTAAAATTTATATAGTTTAACTTTACATTTTTTAAAAATAATTTATTATTAATAATTCTTTTTTATCAAAATTAGAATATATTAGGTGCAGTTCATATATATATATATGACGGGGAGCAAATACTAACAAAATATTCACTTTATAAATATTTTTTATACGTAGTTTGTAAAAACTTTTTCTTTTAAATTATTTATTTTAAAAAACTGAATTTTTTTTTTTTTCCATATGTCATAGCATCGGCCGGGACACGAACCCACAACCATCTGCAACCAACTACTTGCTTGCATGGCAGCTACGATACCTCTCGGCTAACAACGCAAGACAAAAACTGAATTTTTCTTTTTAAAAATGCAAGTTGGAGAATGCAATGGTTAATTGTCCAAAAATAATTAAAGGGGTGGAAATTTAACATTGTTCAGTTTTGGGAAAGAATTTCTAATTAAAGTTTACTAAAAGTAAAAAGGGAAATCAGATTAAGGGTTTGTACTTTTGCAATTAACATTTCTGTTAAATCTATTTCCATTCTGGAAAAAGATTTGAATATATTTTTGGACAGTTATATAACACTTGCATAGGTAAAGTAAAAGTAAAAATTCCTATTAGATCATAGTCGAGATTGAGATTAGAAAAAAGATATTTTAAGCATTCCTCAAGTACCTGAGAGCAATATAAAATGGGCTAATTTTGACCACCATAGGAGAACTAAATTGGAGAAATCAACTGTTGTCAACCTATTCCACACTACTCTGATTCCCAATATGCTGTATGAATAGTAAATCTAAGCACCTTTTCTGCCATGCTGATCTTTCTCTCGCCATTAATAACCAATTTACTGATGCCCCAAAATGATGGAAAGTTTAAATTAAGAATGTAGGAATGCCTAATGGAAACTTGCTGCTGCATTTGAATTTACTTGGACCCTGTTAAATTGCCATGCCTGAGCTAAACTGTTAAAATGGACTGGTAATTAATCTCAGAACTACTATGTGAAATATAAATCTAATTGTTCTACTAATCTCGACCTCTACTATCCAGATTTCTTTTATAAATTAGTTAATATTCTCTTAAATGTAAATATAAATTTGTTCTCATACTAATTTTGCTTTGAAGTCTATCATATATTCTTGTTTTCTTAATTTTGGTGCAGTTCTTAATTATGATGTATTTTATTATTTTAAGCTGCCAATCTAAAACAATCTTACAAGCTTACTGTATAAAGTTCTCTTTTTCCTATCATGGATTGAGGTTATTAACTTCCCCTCTTTAGTTAGATCCAAATGCATTCTTAATTAATACACTCACCAGATTGTTTTTTCGAGTTCATGTTTTTCTTAGTATATTTAAAAAAGTATTATGTTTAGAATAAAGAAATTCTACCTGGGGTAATTTTAATCATTTAAAAATTAATGTTTGCTATGTTGCTAATTTAATTCTGAAAAGGTGATTTCTTATTTTTATTTTTTTTATCATCCATTTTACTATGCTATACTCTTAAGATTTCAAATACTAAGATATTTTCAAGTTGTAAAATCCACAAGGGTAGGATTTAATTATATTAAATAGGGAAAGAAAGAGGGTAATTTTAAAATCTGTTTTGTATAAATTAAGTCTGTTCCATATATATTGAAATGGTCAGTTTCATCCATCTGCCCGTTTCACTTATTTTACACATCTATCCATATGCCAGGTTTAAACCCTCCCAGAGTATCCACTTAAATAACATTAAATTCATCCATCTGCCCGTTTCACTTATTTTACACATCTATCCATATGCCAGGTTTAAACCCTCCCAGAGTACCCATTTAAATAACATTAAATTATTATATATGCAGAATCATGTATATATATATATATATATGAGTGGTATGTCTGTAATTTAATTGTATATGTATATATTACAGATATGTATCCATTTTATAAATATTTCTAATTTAGGAAATATTTTAGTTTAAATTATTGTTATGTTATTGGTATATTTTACAGATATGTATATTCAATTTATAGATATTTCTAGTTTAAGAAATACATTTATAAATATTTCTAGTTTAAGAAATATTTTAGTCAAATTATTTAGCAACTTTATTGTTGTATTATTGAAATCGCGTACACATATTTCCTGTTATTCTGCATTTATTCTGCCACTTATGATTATAAAATAAGTCTTCTACTAATTGTGAAGGTAAATTTTGTCAAAATAACATTTGATCTTGTAAACAGATTTTAAAGTAGGTCACACATTTGGTCCTAAAATAGCGTGGACGTTATTTGGTAAATATAAAATATTAACAACAAAATAGGCAGGAAAACAAAAACTAAATTACTTTGTTATAACTAAAATTGTTTTTCTAAAATAAATAAATGAGTTTTTCTACCGGTTGTATTTATTAAATGTTTTGCTAAAATAAATAAATGGACTTTTCAGCTACATTCAAGCTCGTAAAAAATTAACAGGTGGACAGAGTTTAAAAAAGTATAAATACTTAAAGTTTTATTAACAATGAAGATCATATATATATTAAGTGATTTGTAAGCCGAATCCACATCGGTTTCACCTTAAAATGAGTGAGTAGGAAGGCGATAAAATCACTGCTCTCCTCACAGTGAATGGGAGACTTTGGTCCGATGAAATGTAATGCCTAAAATATAATGCCGTACATTAGCCAAACAGACTCCATTAATTTTCAATCATCAAGTGTCAACTTATTATTGTTCCAAGTGCTTCAAAACTAACAGCAATGGAAACAACTAAATGATAAATTTTTCTCTCAGAGCTCTTTTTATAAACTGTGACTTTCGTTTCTTTCTTTTAAAAGCTAGCTATTTATTAAATCTGCCTTTCCCAAACACCTTTACTAAAATCTACAAAGATTGTTAAATGCTAAGTCTTGCCTGATTGTAAAATGCTAAATCTTATCTGATTGTAAAACTTGAATTCTCTTTTATAATGTAAAACTTGAATTCTCTTTTAAAATGTAAAACTCCTAATCATCTATTTTAAATGTATAATTTTCTGTGGTCTTTTTATGCCTATTTCTAAATCTATTCAATTTATTCTATGATTTTATCATTTTAATATTATATGTGTTTAATATGCCAAATGACTCGAATCTGCAAGTATTTATAAATATAATTTTAGCTTATTGATTTGCGAAGATAACTTCAAATCTTTGCTATAATAAATATTAACTAATTGAATTATTATTCTTCATTATCACTCGCTGTTTCGAGATCATATTATCTTACTGATTAAGTTTTGGGTACTAATATTATAATAATCAGTTATCTAGTTATTTTATGTAGTTTGCTTAATTCTAGTTATGAATTATAACTATTTATATATGTAACTCGCACATCATTGGAACTAGTCACAGAGATATTCTCAAAGAATATTTTAATGTTTTATTCGTAATTACCCTGCAAATATGCTTTGCCCTTCTTAGATTTATGTATGTTGAGACGCAGGTGATAATATTAAACTAGGTTACTAATTAATTTAGTCCCTAAATAGTATATTTAAAATACTAAATTTGAGAACTGTATTGTATAGATATGCAAATAGATGCTATCTAATTTTAAGGCACGGTAATATAATGTTACGCATTTACATTACATATATGTGTAAGTTGCGGATGTGTCCTTACAAAGTATGCAATGTACACTTATTGACTTGCTGCATGATTCTTGATGACGTGCTTGTGGAGGCCACCCTCATCCACTTTAGTTTGGGTTCAAACACACTTTTAGAACTAGTGCACAAGGACCTAGATGATTCATAATGCTTATCCGACTACCTGAACTACTAATGTTCTTATTCGTGGCAAATTGAGCGGTCTTAGGACAAACCGAGTCTTTGGAGACTGAAGCCAATGAATAATGACCTATTCGCACCTTTTTGCTTAATTAATATTTTAATATGTGCCATAGAGGATATAGGTAAACCTATCATAAACCAGTTTTCTCTCCTTTTATATTAAATACTTATCTAGCATTAGTGTACATCCTAATGTAGGTTAACATGCTAACCTGCGTATCTCTGGGCCTAATTACATGCTCAAATTAACTTTGTATAGATAGACGCCATAGGAGCACTATTATAGTTAGTTATATAACTTTGGCTATAAAGTTTTGCACGATCTAGCAGACTACAAAAGAGCTAGAAATTTGGCATATTAATTAATATAGGCATGAAATTCCAATACCGCATTACACTTTATTAAACGCTTATAATGAGATATATAACATGAATCTCCTTAAGTATCTAATGCCTGCGAGCGTTATTATCTCATGTTCCTGTTTTGATTTATTGTTTGCTATTGTTTTATTAAATTAATAATATTTAAAATTATAACTCGTTTGCATATTTTATTGTCCATGAATTCATTTTATCCAACTCTATATTTAATTTGCACACACACCATTTCATATATATCTAGATCAGTCTGTTAAGTTTTATAATTAATTACTTAGCCATATGTGTATATATCTGACCAAATCAGTGATAAATTAGTTAAATTATGAGTCTCTTGTTCTACCGGGGGTGACTGCCTGACTGAGGGTAAATTGATTGTCTGTGTACATTGAGGAATGTCATCCATAGGGTATTAAATCATTGAGCAGAGGTGAAAGGATTGAATGTTGGTCGGATTCTGGATCACAGCATCCTGATTCGATCAGCTTTAGTATATTTTGCAGGTTCTAGATTTTGTTACATGGAGGGACAATTCTTACTGTTACAATATATTACATAGCATAGCATAACTTGCCTAAATTATAGCATTGGAGTGAGGATCATGTGTTTTAAAATAGTTAACACTATGTCATGCCATTAGGGACATATTTTCAATTCTGCATTGCTGACATACAGCTCATCTTATTAAATAATATATGCTTCTAGTTTGGAGGTTGTGATGAGTTTAAACCCATAGACTGTCTTCACACCATATCCTGTGGATAGTTGACTTTTCCAGGATCATTTAATGTATAAAAAGATCTCCAAGCATCAGTGATCCTAGTACTCCTAGACAGTGCTGGACCTCATCTTATTTTATCTAAGCATTGCCCTACAAAAGGGACTGCACAATCTTACTTCAGATTCTCTGCCTTTGTGTCAGCACCACCATTCCTCTGTTATTATTGATTTATTTGCTTAATGACCTCATTTGAGTGCTTTAATAATGAGATTTCACTCTGTCCATATATATATAGATTTCCAATAGTATTTATTAGCTTAATTAATATATATAGATTTCCAATAGTATTTATTAGCTTAATTAATAATGTTATTTAAGTTTATTTTCAAGTTCCATCATTGCAATCTATTCTTTTTACTTAAGAGTATACCTACCTTGGAAAATCAAAGCATTCTCTCTTTTTCAAATCTGAACTTAAAAAGAATGATTAAGAAATACTGTGTTTGATAAGTAAATACGATTTTTTAAATGTATGTTATCTTTGTTAAATGTTAATAAATATTATTTCTAATGACTAAACCATTCTTAAATGTATTTTATTTATTTTCACTAATGCAATGGCATGAAAATAGTTTTGTTCTACATATAATGAATCCTAGAATGCTCCCTGAATTCATATGTCAATCACCATCTTTCAGAACTGTCACTAAACCGTTAATTCTAATGCAATGTAATTCTATGTTGTAATAAATGATTGGCATCTTTATCTCACCCACCAAATATATCTATTTATGTATTGAACGTTATTTAATCAAATACAAGAGCATATGAGTAACGATAGTGTGAATGGCTATATATAACTATCTATCTCCATATAGATCACTCATTCATGCACATCCTAATAAATATATGATTATCCAATATATATGCGTTTTTATTAAATATATGAATGGGGTTTAAACCCCTTATTAATGAGTTAATGATATAATTCTTAGATTATATAAGTTTTCCAAATAGTGATGTGATAAAATGTTTTCTCATTGTTTCCTCTGCTCTGCTAGTAGGCCAGATTTAGAATTAAATTCTCATGTGCCACCATTGTCATGTTATTCATTAGATGTTCGATCTGGTGCTTGTAAAAGGGGTTCAAATCCAGGTTGGTTTCTGACCTAAATCTCAGGCTTGATTGGGTTTGAAGTATGTTGCATTGAGTTCCAGCTCATGTTAGATGGATTAACATGTTTTGACCGGTACAGTATTTATGACAACTGATCCATTTACCACTGAATAGAGAGATAAAACCAATTAGTTGTCAGTGCAGATTACTTCCACTGGCTTTAAGAACTAAAGTGGAATCAGGGCTCAAAAAGTGGAGGCAGCAGAGGTTATAGAGCCCACATCATGCTCAAAATGGGCCACTCCAATAGTACCAATCATCAAAGGAAATGATGATATACATATATGTAGGGATTCCTAATGCACAATCAACAAAACTCTGGCTACAGATAATTACCCACCTCCAGTCATCCAGCTCATCTATACAACTATGTTCTCCAGGGCTAATTTTAGGCAGAGGGAGCAATGTCATATCTCATCTTGCCTTTAGAAGTGGACTAGTTCAAATTCCATTCTTATCTGATTGGATTGAATACTTATTAAAATTGTGTAAACATGTGGATAACCAATGTGTAAACATATGGCCAAAGTGTAAACATATGACCTATGTGTAAACATGTAGATAAATATCAATCATTGGTTAGTACAGGCCAATAGGCACTGATGCTCTCTGAATTTGATCACTGCCAGTAAAGCTGGGAATCTGATAATAAATATTCAGCTTTTTTGGAGGCAAGAAGGAGAACTTCTGTCTAACTTAAATGACAGAACATGCTCTCAATTTAAAACCAATGCTAAACAGTGAATGTTTATATTACAGGCATTACACTATAAGTCTATGCAGTGAGGCAAGTCCATAATAGAACTGGAAGCCACAAAGACTAGAGCCAACTCAAGACAAGCTGTCTAGTACAGCTGGAAGAGTCATTGGGTAAACTCATGAGACAAGTTATTATATACTGAAAGTGAGTCCAGTCATTCAGGCATTACCTACCCAGCATTAATGAAGTTCATATATGTAGAAGTATATTTATTGTTTTGTATATTATGTAAATATATTTGATACTAATAAACTTCAAGTATTCATATTACTGTTGGTCAGAGTCTGCAATCCAGACCAAAGACAATACTTTCTATAATAAAAGGCATTCAGATCAAATGGTCTCATACATATATGTATATTTTATGATTAATCACTGCAAAAATATAAATGTAGTATATAATTACTCTTTTACTTAAGCAATCAGAATGGTAGAATTTCTTCCCGATAGAAAAAATCAAAATCTGTGATTTTAGCTGATTTTATTATTAACTGCAAAACAAACAAACAAACAAACAAAAAATAAATATATAAAAAGTTTTCTGTCTTCTCTTTATATGAAAATATATCCTGTGGATCATATATTAATTTAGAAGCATAAACAATTTACATATATATATTTATTGGCGCAATTTATTAAGAATATGAAAGCTGGCTATTTCTTTTTTTTAAAATGGTTTCAACAAATGGACATTATAGGTGCCATAAATGAAAGTCTAGAAAATTTTTAAAATATATGTTTCTTCAGTTGACTAGTAGGCAAAACTTGGATCCATAGCATATTTCTTTTTTGAAAGTTATGAGAAGTTTAGACCCTTTCTATGTTTTCTTTGTTCTGCTTTCTGGTTTAACTTGTACACATCTTCCTACTGGTCTTTTATACTATCAATGTCCTCATGTATACTAGGCAGTTTAGTTTTACATAACATCAGCACTAGATGACCAAACAGCAATCTTAGAGGTGTAAATCCAGTGGATTCAATGGTAGTCCAGTTGATATAGTTAATCACTTGTGTAAGCTGTTTTACCCAACCTCTATGATTAGAGGACATGCAGACCTGAAATAACTGTCCTAGTTCTCTCATAACCTGTTTACACAGGTTATATATTGTTGCCAAGATATGGCTGATTCCCATCCTTTCCAACCACTTACATCATCTTGTGAATACAAATGGAGTATCTTGATCAGACATAATAGTGGTAGATTTTCTTATCATAGAAAAGTGCTATGACTCAAGTACTTGCCCTGGGATATTAGATATGCCACCATAAATTTGGAAAATACATTGTATATAGCCAATAAATACTTCATCCTTTGAAAGGAATAGTGGGCTTTAAGAAACCTCATAAGATGTGTTTATTGATTTTGTCCTTTGAAAGGTTTCACATCCATTTAATGTAGACATTATCTTAGACCTCATCCTTGGGTAAAAGAACCATATTTTCAAGAAATTTTTGACTTTATTTGTACCTTAATGTTCATATAGCCACTGGGTATACATAACTAACCAATTCTGCAAATCCTTCAGTACACCTCCTTTCTCCAACTCATTTATATCAGATTGATATAATAGTTCCCCTTCTTTCAACTGATGCTGTCTTGAAGATTTATAACTTGATTTTCTTTCTTTACTGTTTGTTATGCTTCTTCATCTCCAGGTACCCAACAATTTTTTGATAAAGAGGATCTTGCTTGTTTGTCTATTAGTGAAATGGTCAGTTTCATCCATCTGCCCATCGTTTCACTTATTTTATCCACACATCTATCCATATGCCAGATTTAAACCCTCTCAGAGTACCCATTTAAATAACATTAAATCATTATATATGCAGAATCACGTATATATATGTGAGCAGCATGTCTGTAGTTTAAATTATTGTTATGTTATTGGTATATACTACAGTTATGTATATCCATTTTATAAATATTTCTAGTTTAAGAAATATTTTAGTTAAATTATTTAGTCAACTCTATTGCTTTATTATTGAAATCACATACGTATATTTCCTGTTATTCTGCACTTATGGTTATAAAATTAGTCTTCTACTAATTACGAAAGTAAATAACATTTGATCTTGTAAACAGATTTTAAAGTAGGCCACGCATCAGTCTTAAAATAGCATGGACTTTATTTGTAAATATAAAATGTTAATAACAAAATAGGCAGGAAAACAAAATCTAAATTACTTGTTATAACTAAAATTGTTTTTCTAAAATAAATAAATGAGTTCTTCTAATGCTTGTAACTATTAAATATGTTTTGTTAAAATAAATAAATGGACTTTTTAGCTACATTCAAGCTTGTAAAAATTAACAGGTGGACAGAGTTTAAAAAGTATAAATACTAAAAGTTTTGTTGCCAAAGATCGATCATATATATAATAAGTGAGTATAAGCTGAACCCAAGCCGGTTTTACCTTCAAAATGATCGAGTAGGACGGTGATATTTCACCACCTCTCCTCATGGTGAATGGAGAACTTTGGTCCAGTAAAACCTAATGCCGTATAACCAGTAAAAACAGCCCGTGGAAAAATCTCTATCAACTGTAAATCATCGTCAAGAGTGTCAACTTATTATCATCCCAAGTGCTCCAGAAACAAACTGCAATGAAAACAACTGAACAGTAAATTTTCTCTCAGAGCTCTGTTTATAAACTGTGACTTTTGTTTCTTTCTTTTAAAAGCTAGCTATTTATTAAATCTGCCTTTCCTAAGCACCTTTACTAAAATCTACAAAGAAGATTGTTAAATGCTAAATCTTACCTGATTGTAAAATGCTAAATCTTGCCTGATTGTAAAACTTGAATTCTCTTTTAAAATGTAAAACTTGAATTCTCTTTTAAAATGTAAAACTGTAATAATCTATTTAAATGTATAATTTCCTGTGGTCTATTTATGCCTATTTCTAAATCTATTCGATTTACTTTATGATTTTATCATTTGAATATTATATATATTTAATATGCCAAATGACTCGAAACTGCAAGTATTTATAAATATAATTTTAGCTTATCGATTTGCGAAAATAATTTCAAATCTTCGCTATAATAAATATTAAATAATTGAATTATTATTCTCACTCGCTGTTTTGAGATCATATTATTATTTTACTGATTAATTCTTGGGTATTAATATTACAATAATCAGTTATCTAGTTATTTTATGTAGTTTGCTAAATTCTAGTTATGAATTATAACTATTTATATATGTAACTCATACATCATAGAAACTAGCCATAGAGATATTCTCAAAGCATATTTTAATGTTTTATTCATAATTACCCTGCAAATATGCTTTATCCTCCTTAGATTTATATATGTTGAGATGCAGGTGATAATATTAAACTAGGTTACTAATTAATTTAGTCCCTAAATAGTATATTTAAAATACTAAATTTGAGAACTGGATTGTATAGATATACAAATAGATGTTATCTAATTTTAAAGCACGGTAATATAATTTTACGCATTTGCATTATATATATATGTATAAGTTGCGGATGTGTCCTTACAAAGTACGCAATGTACACTTATCTGCTTGCTGCATGATTCTTGATGATGTGCTGGTGGAGGCCACACTCATCCACTTTTGTTTGGGTTCAAGCACACTTTTTTGAAGAACTAGGGCACAAGGACCTAGATGATTCATAATGCTTATCCGACTACCTGAACTACTAATGTTCATATTTGTAGCAAGTTGAGTGGTTTTGGGCGAACCGAGTCTTTGGAGACTGAAGCCCATAAATAATGACCCATTCACACCTTTGAACTTTATTAATATTTTAATATGTGCCATAGAGGCTATATGTAAACCTATTATAAGCCAGTTTTCTCTCCTTTTATATTAAATGTTTATCTAGCATTAGAGTATATCCTAATCTAGGTTAACACGCTAACCTGCGTATCTCTGAGCCTAATTACATGCTTAATTTGACTTTGAATAGATAGACACCATAGGAGCGCTATTATAGTTAATTATATAACTTTGGCTGTAAAGTTCCATATGATCTAGCAGACTACAAAAGAGCTAGAAATTTGGCATACTAATTAATATAGGCATGAAACTCCAATACCGCATTACACTTTATTAAACACTTATAATGATATATGTAACATTAATCTCATTAGTTATCTAATGCCTGCGAGTGTTAAATCTCATGTTCCCATCATATAATTTTGTATGTTTTGATTTATTATTTGTTATTGTTTTATTAAATTATTAATATTTAAAATTATAACTTGTTTTCATAATTTTATTGTCCGTGAGTTCATTTTATCCAACTCTATATTTATTTGCACACACACCATTTCATATATATGTAGATCAGTCTGTTAAGTTCTATAATTAACTACTTAGTCATATGTGTATATGTCTGACCAAATCAGTGATAAACTAGTTATTTTATGAGTCTCTTGTTCTACTGGGGGTGACTTCTGGACCGAGGGTAAATAGAGTGTCTGTGTATGTTGAGGAATCATTGAGCAGAGGTGAAGGGATTGAATGTTGGTCGAATTCTGGATCCCAGTATTAACACTCGATCAGCTTTAGTGTATTTTGCCTATGGTCTAGATTTTGTTATGTGGAGGTACAATTCTTACCATTACATTAGATATTGTGAATATTTCTTCATGCATTTATCAATTTCTAACCTGATCACAGCTAGGCACACACTTGAAATAGCTGGATTAAAACTTAATATGTTGAGCATTACATTTTCTGATCCCTTACAATATTTAATGATATAGTTAAATTCTTGTAGGAACAGGATTCACAGACCAACTAGTTATGGTTAAGTAGCTGGGGTTGAGGGGCCATTACATTTTTTCATCCCTTACAATATTTAATGGTATAGTTAAACTCTTGTAGGTACAGGCTCCAACATATCAACTGGCTATTGGTCAAGTAGCTGTGGTTAAGAAACTCCAAGTTTTTGTGGTCTGTAACAACAATCACCTCAGATCCTAGGGAAACTGCCAAACTTTTGAAACACCCACACCACAGCCAGTGCTTCTTTCTCGGTAACAGCAATTAATTTACAGGACTTTCTATGCCCTGATAATAAAATGCATCACTCTAGGACTGACATCCTCCTGAATTTGTAAGAAGGTAGTTCCCAGTTCATGTCCACTGTTCATGCAACTAATTAATTTTTTTAAAGTCATGGTATGCCAACATCACTTGCTAGAGAAATTGTTCCTTAATTTATTCAAAATCTTCATCCTGATCTGGTATCCATTTTCAGAGTGTACATGTGTGCAATAATTGTACAGTGGCTCCAAGTCCATTTCAGAATTTCTATAGAACTTATGGTAGAAATTACACACACAAAAACAATCTAACCTGTTATTTTGTGCAGGTATGGAAAAATCCCTTATTGCTTGAATTTTCTTGGGGTGAGGTTTAATACCCCTGCTGCTTACCAGGTGTTCCAGGAATCTCATTTCTTTGGCAGCTATATGGCTTTTCTGTATGTTAATTTGAATACTTTTAATCTCACACTCTTGGAAAAATGCCTGTAAATGGTGGTGTTCTGTCATATTGTTAGATTCTATGATTACAACATCCATATACATGATAACCAAGTTCTTAATATCAGTGATAATACCTTCACTAAACATTTCAAAAGCCCTGCTCTGATATTTTTTAACTCAAAATGCATTCTATTAAACTGGTATGAAATTTTATTGTATCAGAAAGCTGTGTACTGATGACCAACAAGATGTAAGTTTATCTGACAATAACTGGCAGTCAAACCCAATGTGGTAAAAACGGTTTTTCTTTAAATTTAGTTATCAGATCATTAATGAACAGAAAAATATCTTGATCTAGAAAGGTAATTCTATTCAATTGCCTAATATCTAAACAAAGATCGATGAAACATATTTTTTAATGATCAGAAGATTGTTATATGATGATAAACACTTATATATTATGCCGCATTTCATCATTTGCAGTAGTTGCTTCTCCATATCCTCTCTATATTGATGTTACCCCAGACATGTTCAAACCTGATATAATAAGCTGTCTACAATCCTAATACTATGCTCATACCCTTTTATACTTCCAGGTATGTTGAAAAATTAGACCTGCACCTGTAATAAAGATCTTAAAACAGGCAAAACTTACTATATATATTGCCACACACAGCAAGCTAGAGTAATCAATGGATGCCAGAAGGCTTGTTCATAAAATCCTCATCTAGTGTTTACTCACCCAACACCCCCAGACTAGTTTCTGGCTTATGGCCTTCGTCAGCAAGAAGCCTTGGATCTGAGAGCACTGCATCTAATCTTAGAATTTAATGCAACCCTCCAGTGACCACCTTTTCCCTCCATTTAACTACAAAACTATGAGTCTTAAACTGAAAACACCTTAATGTTTTCAATCCAAGCCCACCAGCTTATATAGTCATATGGGCCTGAACCCAGTTCTGTTCCCATACATTTTGGGGGCTTTGGTTCTTTAATAACCATAGCCACCACTATCATATGAGGCAGGATTGGTTTTAAGCCAATAAACATTACATGACCACCTCCTCATATGCTTGTGTATAACTGTTGTTAAAACAGGCAAAACTCACTATACATATTGCCACACACAGCAAGCTAGAGTAATCAATGGATGCCAGAAGGCTTGTGCATAAAATCCTCATCTAGTGCCTACTCATCCAACATCCATACACTAGTTTCTGGCATATGGCCTTCATCAGTGAGGAGCCTTGGATCTGAGAGCACTGCATCTAGATCTTAGGATCTAATGCAACCCTCCAGCAAACACCTTTTATCTCCATTTAACTACAAAACTATGAGTCTTAAACTGAGAACACTATAATATTCTCAATCCAAGCCCACCAGCTTATATAGTCATATGGGCCTGAACCCAGTCCAGTATCCATACATTTTGGTGTCTTTGGTTCTTTAATAACCATAGCCATCACCATCATATTAGGCAGGATTGGTTTTAAGCCAATAAACATCACATGACCACCTACTCTTATGCTTGTGTATAACTGTTGTTAAAACAGGCAAAACTGACTGTGCCACACACAGCAAGCTAGAGTAATCAATGGATGCCAGGTTTGTGTTAAAAATCCCCATGTAGTGCCTACTCATCCAACATCCCCAGACTAGTTTTTTGCTTGTGGCCTTCGTCAGTGAGGAGCCTTGGATCTGAGAGCACTGCATCTAGATCTTAGTATCTAATGAATATATAAGCTGGTCAGCTTGGATTAAAAACATTAAGGTGTTTTCAGTTTAAGACTCATAGTTTTGTAGTTAAATGGAAATAAAAGGTAGTTTCTGGAGGATTGCATTAGATTCTAAGATCTAGATGCAGTGCTCTCAGATCCAAGGCTCCTCACTGACAAAGGCCATAAGCCCAAAACTAGTCTGGGGATGTTGGATGAGTAAGCACTAGATGGGGATTTTATGCACCAGCCTTCTGGCATCCATTTATTATTCTAGATTGCTGTATGTGGCAATATATATAAAAGATTTTTGCCTGTTTTAACAACAGTTATACCCAAGCATAAGACGAGGTGGTTATGTGATGTTTATTGGCTTAATAAAGATCTAGATTTTTTTACCATTTCTCCTTTTTACATGTGGATTCTCTAAGTTTGGCAGCTACCTCCTGCCACTCTGCACTATGTCACATTCAATGTCCCATAAAACTGGCAGAACTTTTAATACCAAAAAGTTAAAGCTCTCCTTTTCTTTAAATAATCTTACAAATTTTTGTAATCCATTATGCAGTCAATCTTGTGCATAAAATTAGAACTTAATATAGACAATAACTAATTTTTTTAGAATCAGTAACACGTGAGGTATATATACTTTCCCTTTCTTACACATACCCAGACTTTCTTGGCACCTACCTTGGCCTTTTTGTGTTTCATTAGACAACTGCACTGATTTCACAGGTAGAGTTTGAATATTGTGATCTTGGTCAACTCTACATTCATATATAGTCTCTGATTGAGTCAAATAGCACACATACTTTCCTGTTGTTCAGTTGAATTAGGATGCTGGGTTATATTTCTGCAATGAAAAACTTATTGTCTCCCCATTCCACTCACAAATTAAGTTATTCATTTTTTTTATCACAGCCAGATTTCTTATCTCATTTCTCTGCTTCATCTCAGGTCTTAGATGGGCCCCAGTTTGCCTCTCACTTGACAGTGATGATGTCTGGTGTTTCTTTTTTTATGTGACTGGTAATACTGACCATCTCTTTTGATCCCTTTTATTATGGTGACCTCATTGACTCTTTTTAACCATCTCTTTTGTTCCCTTTTATGGTGATCTCATTGATCCTTTTTAATATATTCTCTTTGGAGACCTTTTGACTCTCTTATTTTTTTAATTAAGCCTTATTTCTATCATATCAATCTTAAATTTCTTCATTAGTGCTTTAAATATTTCCAGTATTACTGGCACTCACTTTTGTCTCTCTATCACTGTCTTCGGATATCTTGTTACAACTTGTTTTTCCACTCCTTAGTTTCATATACCTTGATACTATACTTTATATATATAACTAATATATATTATAACATTATGGTTTTGGCTCGATGTTTTTCAAGACATTTAAATAATCAATTATCTAAAATTTTAAATAATAATTATTCAATATTAAATCTATGTTTAATATCAGTGGTGTGGTCTCACGATTGTTAGATTATAGAAGAAAAATAGATAAATTTCATAAATAAATCTTCTGAAAATGATAAAGAATTGGGCTATTCAAGATGTGTCTTAGCCCTCTGCCAGATTGTGTGTGAGATTTTTTTTACATGCCATCTGTCAGATTAATTAATTTCATTGCTGTTAATATAATTTATCAATATTATTAAATTAAAACTATAGCAGTATTTAATATTTTATTAGTAAACAATTGTCATCAAAACAATTAAAATTAGTTATTTTAAATTAATCATTACAATTGGATTAAACTTATTTTATTGCAATATAAAGCAATGTTGAACAATTTAATTAGTTTCCATTTATATTTACAGATGAAGAGTTATTAATTTTATGTGAATGTATTCACAAACAATTTAATTGGTCTGTTATTTTTTTACAATCAGCCCCTTTGCAAAAGTTAATAAATAGACCAGCATAGATTTTTGGGAGAATTGGATTTGAATTGAAATGGAATTGAGAAAAATTGAATTAAATTGGATTAAGCAAAGTTCAGTAGAGCTATATTTCTCTCTAGCTATTTCCCAGCATATAAATATAAAATATGGTATTTGCAACATGTAACTAATGGAGTAGAAATTCTATTTGACCTGCATGCACGAGAAGAGACCATGACTGTCAATTGATAATTATAAAATGGTTCCCTGTAAAACTACTAGACATACTGAAGAAAAGTCTAGAAGAATGGAATTCAAGTTTAAACCAACTCAGAAGTTTGTAAGCTTGAAATTTTCCTATTTGTTTTAATTGTAATGTTTACACAATGCATTATAAATACAGTTATAGTAAATTTGGAATGATAAGAGAAAAAGAAAGGAGAAAACTATTTTGCACTCTCAAATAGGAAATAAATTTAAAAGAAGCAAACTATGATAAAAGATAATCATTTTCTTTTATTGCTAATTAAATTTATAAGACATGTTTTCACTAAGGTGAAATATTATTTGAAATTAAATCTAAATGCCAACAATTTCCATTATGTTATAAAAGCTGCAAAATACACAGGGGAAATAATTTTTTTAAAAAAGGAAAATTTGTTTTGTTGTATTCAATTTATTTTCAACAATAGCGAAAATCTGCTAGACTTTAACTTAATAACTATGAATAAAGACATTAAAAAAGGAAAATACTACAAGTTATTAAAGTATTTTACTAAAATGCTTAATATAAAACAAATGTATTTTTTTTATTGTTACCTTAAATTTTCATTGATGTAAAACCGGATTTTATTTTATTAAACCCTAGTCTGAAAAGTGGAATTAACATATTCGTTAAATGAAGCTATAGTACTTCATCAATATTAAATTAAATGCTAACTAAATTTTCAGTGTATTAGCTACCATGTTACCCACATTGTAATTATCATATTTATAAGATACTATTTATTAAATACTTTCATCATGCCATAAAATATAAGCAATTTATATATGTAATAATAACCAGAAGCAATGTTCATTTTCAACTTCTTAATTTCCTGTATTTCAAAGAGTAAAAAGTTAATTGAAGAAGCTGCAATCATTTTAGGATCCAATAATGTATAAGGATTACTAATTAAGTTAGTGAATAAGTATAGAGTGTATTCATGATGTAGGAGACAGTAAACATTTGTTGAAAGAGTTTTTTACACATTTCTATAAAAAATAAAATAAAAACCGTAATGGTCCCTATAGAGAATAAATTTTCTGATTATTGTCTATTAAAAGTTCAAGTATAAATGCTGATATCTTCAGATAATTTACTTATTGTATGTAAAGGAAGAAAATAAATATTTGCAATGTTGATAAAGAAATGAGATGATAGAAAATAAATCGGATAATTTTAAAATGGTAAAGAATATTATGTAAGTTAAATAATTCTGCAGTTTCCATCTTCTGTAATTAAAATTTTGTTGTCTCTTTGTTTCACAAGAAGAAATGTGAAGAAACTTTATGTAATCATATTTTTTTTTATTATTTTAATACATATTGTATTGTAATATTATATATGTTAGTGTTATAGATGTAGAAACTGGTCTACTTAGAAAATGAAACCAGTAATTTGAATATAAGCTTGTTCATTAAAAAAAGGTAATGGTAATCTTACTTAGTATACATTTTGTTCATATATTAAATATTATCACAGGTGAAAGGGTAAAACTCATTAAATTTTGTTCTAATACTATAATTTTATCTTAATTTTTTTTTCTCATTGGTAAAACCTGCAATTGCTGAATGGCAGTAAAAGGGTAACATCCAACTCTAATCAATTTAAGTGCATTGGATATTATATTTTATATGTAATATGTAATTAATTTACACCTAATGACAATTATAGTTATGGATTACTCTTGAATTGATATTGATAATTATAATTTTCATGTAATAAATAATAATATATTGTTTGCTTAATGTGTTGTGATATTAGTATGAGATTTGGTTGTTGTCATGTTAAATGATTATAATGATATGTGTATAATATTTGAAATATGCAGTATATTCATGTTACAACACATCAGGTGTACTTGTTCCTTTGTCCTGAGTGAATATAGAAATGATCATCATGGTGAATCATGTATGATACTCATAGAGCTTTGAGCAGATTAAGGCTGTGTTCTCATAGTGCATTTTGTATAGGTATTTAAATAAGGGCTTGACTGACCCATCCTTTTTTTAAGTCCCTAAAGGTGCTCCAAAAATTACATTGAGATTTTGGACCATTATTAGTCATGAAATGACTGTGGTCAAGGTTGTTTATTCATTTTCTTTTTTGCCTTAGTTCATCCCCATTATATCTCTGGATATATTTCACTATATTCCACATTCTTAAGTATTAACAATTTAGTATTTGTAGCAATGGAATCATTCTTAAAAAGTAGTATTTAGAAATGTAAACTGTGCTTAACATTAAGCAAACAATGGTAAGAAATAATGTTTATCTATTTGAGGTGATTTCATCTATATAATTAATCTTTGTTGTTTATTATTTATAGCTAAGTGTTTAAAATGCTGATTTTTTTTATTAGTGTTGGGAGAGTTCTATAATATAAATTTAATAATTAAAAATGTAGAACAATAGTAGTCTTGATTCTCAAAGTAGTGTTGACTATCTAGTATCCTAAATAGATACAAAAATGGAAGTCAATAATTTTATTAATGTGTTGTGGAATAAGTCATTATACTTTAAGAATATGTATTATGTTACCTTATCTAATATTGAATATTGATTGCTTGTTAACCACCAGATATGAATTTTGGGATTATATTACATGTGACTATTTTAAATGAATAAGTTTAGTAAAACCATGCTTAATAAATAAACAAAAATATAAAATGTGTAGCAAGTTAAATAACTTCAACTTAAGGAATAAATGTAAATAATAATTCACTAAAGATGGTAATGTATTAAAACTAAACAGATAGAAAGATATATTTCCTTAATAATATTTAATTATGTAACAAAATCTTTATCTTTGTAGTTTCTTTCTATAATTGACCAAGAACACACACACACACACACATATATATATATATATATTGTTGTTATAGATTTATAAAATATGTAACTAGTGTAAATAAATTTTGTTTTGAAAATGTACCCAGTTGTCCATAGCCTTATTGCAAAATACTATTCATATTGTTATTGCTATATACACATTATTATTGTTGTTATAAATATTATTATCAGTTAATATGATTGATTTTATTATGCGTTAGCATATCAGAATTGTCTTGCCAAGCCTTTATATTTAGAGTATATACAATTTTACTACTTATTGATCAAAACGTAATGTTTTAAAAGGTAAATATTTAGTTTTTGGAATAACTCTTTTTTATAAATTATTAGATACCATCATTTACTGTGCTTGATCATATTATTCATGGTCGTTAAATCAAAATTAGTTTATAAACGATTATTATATTTACTTTATTTTTAAAAATTTATTAATATATTATAAAATTTAAAGTTTATTCTTATTATTGCCATTGGAATAGTTAAATATTCTTTACTAATTCTATTTTTGCCTTATGAGTTATCTTTGTTTGCTGTATTTGGATAGTAGTAAAATTCCTCTTACTGATCCAAATATACCTTTAAAACAGAAATACTTCAAATTATTTGAACCCTGATAAAATTAAGTTATCGATTAATAGTTCCAACTTTGACTTTATCATTAGTTTTTATTTAGTAAGTTATTTGGTGTGCCCCATCTTGATCTCTTATGTTCATTCTTATTGTTTAGTTTTATTCAATAAAATTTCCAAGATGTAAGTTTCTCTCTTTCTAGTTTAAAATTTATAACCCATTTTAATTTACTAGATAAATATTTTTTATTAGTCAAGCTTAGAACCCCTTGCCTTTATTTCATTATTTTATTGCTTTTGTTTGAAATAATAGCAGTTTAATAGTCCAGGATCTCATTCTTCATTGCCACATTGTTATCATAGCTCATCCATATTTTTCTTTCTTTTATTTTTATTCTCATTTCATCTTAAGTCACTATCATAACTGATTCATCCTTCATTGATTCCTATTCTATCACAACCTTAACTATTCATTACCCTAACATGTTTTCCTTTCTTTTCTTCTTACTCTTAAGTCTATTTATTTCAAAACAGGCAAAACTCTTCATACAGTAGTGCCACTCAGTGCAAGACACAGTAATCAATGGATGTTAGAAGGCTTGTGTGTAAAATCAATCCATATCTAGTGCCTACTCATCTAATATCCCAAAACTAATTTCTAGCTTGTGGCTTTCATCAATGAGAAGCCTTGGATCTGAGATCACACAGTTATGAGCAAGCATAAGAAATGGTGATCATGTGATGTTTAGTGGTTCCATTTATTTCCATTAGTTAATTATTATTTGTTCTTCATCACCCATTTAATCTTCTATATCTTTATTCATTTATCATCCAACTCATAATTCTAATTCCATACTCATTCCATAGATAGATGCCCTCCTGATTATTAAGTATCTAGTAGAATTACAAGTTAAATCTATCTTTCAATAGTTTTACTTTAGGTCTTGGAAGTTAATTTAATTAATGTACTTTATCTAATATTAGATATAAGACATATAAGCTTAATGTAATGTAAAGTCGGTAGTGCACTTTGTTACCTTCCCCTAGATTTGTTCATGCTCATGCTTATGATAGCCAGCCATTTTTCATATAACCTTCTATTAAGACTATGCACATAGATGTGACAGTAGGGATCTCTACAAATCTTAACACAAGATTAACAACTTTAAATAGTCTTAAAATATTTTTAATTATAAGAGCTTCACACTGACTCGCTGTAAATCGAAAGATTTGACAGTAGGAATCTCTACAAATCTTAACACAAGATTAACAACTTTAAATTGTCTTAAAAGATTTCTAATTATAAGAGCTTCATACTGACTTGCTGTAAATTGAAAGATTTTGCATACGTTAGCTTGTATAGAAATTGTGGACTTAATCAGTGAAGTAGTTAATAGCTTCACGCTCTCAAATCAAAATGCTTTAGATTCGTCTATATAATTAAAAAGTAGGCCGAAGATAAGAGTGGCCACCTTTGTCTTTTAAAGTCGTTAATTTTATGTTAAGATTTGTAGAGGTTCCTACTGTCACATCTAGGCACATAGTCTTAAGGTTATAGCCTTAATATATATTACTTAGGTAATGAGAATGTGCTTAATAAATTATTAATTACAACTTTAAATAACCTTCTATTGTAGTTTGACTCCATTATATTTTCATTCATTATAAAAATAATGAATGAAAATATGATTTGTGTAGGTTACTATATATATATGAATCTATTGATTTTATTTTATTGGTAAACGTCACAAACAATTTTTTTTAAAAATTTATCCTCTAACTCTATTTAAACTTTTAAATATCTGTTTTAGCATTATGCTTACGTATCCCCCCCCCCCCACTGTCACATTTACTCCTTGATTTCTAACTTCACTAACTATTTCCACTTCCAAGATACATCCACTGAATAAACTCTCTTAAAATCTAATATACAAGAAAAAATAAATTCATACCCACGTTTTCTTTTGTTTTTAAATTTACAAATATGATCCCCAACTCTCCTTAAGTTGTGGGTTTTTTCATAGCCTCATTTGGGACACCATTGTACTGTGTCATTTGTTTTTTATATATCTTTTAAATAGATAAGGTAATATTAATTGCACTGTAAAGAGCTAAATACTCATTTTTGACCAACCTGTAACTATTCGGGGATTTTAAAAATATATTTAACATTAAATACTGGTATGGCCAAATCATATTCTCTACTAACTAACACTCTGATTTTTTCCAATAATAGGCATGATTACGTTTCCTGGCTATCCAAATTAACCTAGACTAATAGAAGTTGGGAAACTCATGATTTTTTTATTGTTTTCTATGGGTTCCAGCGTCAGTGATGGTTCATTAAACACTCATCTTGAGTTTATATTCGGAGTAATATAGGAGTTTAAAATCTCTATTTAGAAATTAAATAAATTACATTGAAGCAGTAAAATCTGTTATACATATTTTGCTTCACTGTCTAGTGACATTAGTAATCTTAAACTGAAGTTTAAACCCACCTTTGTACTCGTTTAATCATCAGGGAGTGTAAGTACACATATACATGAGATTACCCCCCCCCTTTGTAAGTTGTAAACAGTTATTTTAAACAAAGACAGAATATTTATTAAAAGTTTTAATTTGGAAATGCTTTAAACAGTCGTGTATGTGTGTGTATGAATTACAGATATGCAAAATATTGTAAATAATATTTATTCATTTATTAAATTATATTCTGTATTTATTTGATTTATATAATTCGTGTATTTTTTTTTATATAAAGCTGATACAATACTAGAGAAGATTCTGGAGAGTAATTAGCATAATTTTAAATTTAAGAAACAAAAAGATGCATTTTGTTTAATGTAAAATATCATTGTTAAATTAGATGGATTTTAGTAATCCTAAATTTTAATGGAAATTATATCTGTTGAATCTATTTCCAATGTAGAAATAGAGTAGAACAATACTCTCCAGAACTTATCTTATTTTCAACTTTCAATTGTAATTTTAAACAAAGGATGTGTAAAGTCATACCAGGTAATGCATATCCGACCACCTCAAGTGGCAATCTAAAGGAACTTTCTAAAAGGTTTTGTTATCATATAAATACAGCAAAATTCAACACAGGGCACTCTGCTTTTACTTTTTAGAGAAGTGTTGCTAACCAAATCATGTCACTCAAAATTTTGATAAAATGACTTGAGTAGAGGAAAGAAATTTGCTTTCCTGATCTCTTCAATATCATCTCCATACTGCTATGCTACCATGCCATTGTCACTCAAGAACTGCTTCAATCAAATCACGAATTAACTCTCAAAAGATGCTAACCATTATTATCTGAAATCTGTATTGCTGACCATGCTTTCCATGTTAGTTTTCATGTGCATAAACCCATACAGACATCTAGTCATTAGAAGATAATCCCATCTATGCCACTAACATGAACTCTTAAATCATTTAAATATAATTTGCTTTTAATCATAATGTAACTCTCTGTCTATCTAATAATTGGTGATGTAGTGCCAATTATAATACTTGTAATAAATTTATGATGATTCTCTCTCTCCCTGTAAAATACAAATGCATGAATCTATGGATTTCTAATTTGTAACTGTATCTCTTGGGTTTCATGCTTTATCTATATCTTACTATTTTAATGTGGCAAACTTAAATTGTATTTTGTTATAATTATGTATTTTGGTTAAATTTGATTTTAATATGCTAATGACTCAATCCAGTGAACTGATATTATTTTAATTCCCCATCCTGAAATTATTGTATACATAAATACTTAAATGTAAGTCTTCTTATCAAACAAAAGGTTTGCTTGACTGAATATTATTATTTAACAGTTATATTGTCTGATGGCAGATTATAAGCTGTCATTTTTATGATATCATTTTCTTATCATGCTTGGCACTATTGATTTAATTATAATATATTCTTTAAAGTAAATTTAATGACCTTACCTCTCTGTTTAATAATCAATCATTTGCTTGTCACACCATCATGCATTATATTTGGCTATGTAATTATTTACCTGTTAAGCATAGTTACATTTGTTTAATGAAGGGAACAATATTTTTCTTTTTATTTTGACATTCTAATTAGTATTCAAGGTCATATGCATACCTTTAAAGATGGTTAAATTTTAGTCATGTCATTACGCTAGATATTACTAATTTAGGAGAGCTTTAGCTAACCTATCAGTATCATTAAGGACCCGAATCTTGTCTAGCATTGCTTATTCCTGTTAGTATTATTAAACTTTGTATTATTGCTTTTTCAAAACTAATATCCAGAGGTCCTGGATTATTTCTTCTCATGACTTGTTCCAAAATGGGTTTAGAAGCATTGATTCCAGGACAATGTCAGGTTGTAGTGAGACTCTGCATGGGATAATATCAGAAAACCTGAACCATGGCACCCTCTAGTGCAGATGGATTCTCACATCTTAATAATTGACAAAGCCTCTCAATCCCAGAGCAGACTTAACATTTCTAATGCTATCACTTCAGTCAGCACCACAAACTTCTTAGTAATATTTTATATCACCCTATTATATCTATAAGCTATAATGATGTGATCTCTGCAAACCATTCTGTCTTTATCTGTATTGTTATTTATTAAAAATGTCATTTTAAAGCTTATTTAAGCTAGCCACCCTCTCATCTGAACAATCTTTGACTATGCCGGTAAACAACATTAAATAATTTATCAAATCAGAATTGTTCAAATAAATGTGCAAAATTCATATTCATTTCAAATGATTGATGTAACATATAACTATTGATCGAATAAAACTTGCTATATCTTTTAAAATGCATGTTCACTGTATTATTCTGGTAAACTATAATTCAAATTGATGTAACGTATAACTATTGCCCAAATAAAACTTGCTATATCTTTTAAAATGCATGTTCACTGTATTATTCTGGTAAACCATAATTCAAATAGGGTTTTATATAAATAAGATCCTAATTCATGTTTACACTTCTTAAGGTCATTAATTCCCATTTGTGTATCATAGCGCTAATATTATAAATCTGTTTTAAAATTGATATCTGTTTTAATTAGGATATTAAGCCACATTTTATACTATTATATATGTTCAGTTTTATTTGTGTATTCTTCAATCATTGTAATCCATATTCTATAAGGCCTAGTAACATTACGTAACCTACAGAATATGCAAATCACTGCCATTGATCCCATGAAACCTATACTCTATTAACTTATGTTGTCATATATAAATAAATTATCATTTGTATGTGTTAAATTTTATATTTATCGTTGCTTAAGTATTCAATTCCTTATTATTTATATTAATAAATTATTAACCTTTCATAACTGATTACTATCTTAGCAATTCTTTGTCTTAGTGTTGTTTTATGAATGCACATCATTAAGGGTTGTGTTACATTATAATCCATGCTCTTCTTCATCTCATGATAGTTGGCTGTATCCCATTAATCTAGTCTTAATAAAATATTGGTATAATTGTTCAGTTCTCCTCCCATGTTAGGGGTTTTATGTAATTAATGTCACATTTTCCCTGAAGGTCTTGTCTCTCCACCATGTCTCCAGGACTAAAATAAATGAAATTCCCTTATCATCAGAGATGTTGTCCATAAAGTCACAGATTTAGAGAATGGGCAAATAGGGCAGAAATCATGATTGCTCCTGATCTGTGTATCTCAGGCATGATTGGCTTTAGGGTACTTTCGCTTATACTCTAACTCTTGTTAAATGTAAGTACAAATCTGACTGATACAACATATATAGGTGTTTGTTCAATAGGATAATAAAATTAAAGAGGTTGCTGGTTTTAATTTTTAAAATTATTTTAAACAACAAATAATAAAACGATGAATAATAAAAATTAAAAAACTACAAATTCGAAACTAATCATTAATTCTTGTTATCTTTAAAGTTCTAATGAGACATATATATATATATATATATATATATATATATATATATATATATATATATATGATACCTATAAATTAATTAACATGATTTATTTTTTAATTTACTAAATATAACATATATCTAATGTAAAATAAAGAGAATTTATCAGATTATACAAAAATCTCATTGATAAATAGTAAGTATAACACTTATATTTATTATGAGAGCTCATACAATCAAAGACTTTATTTTTTTTAGCAATATTCTACTATGAATTTCATAAGTGTATTAATAAGCAGAGAAACAGTTAGTTTTTATTCTCTTACTAAAATAGTCTTTAGTTTCTGGTACCAAAATACGATTTTAAGATTACCAATGAACATGGATTTGCCATTTCAAGATCTTATATAAGGAATCTTTGGTCTGGTGTTTCCTATAGATGTGTGTATTTGTGAAGATCTTTGGTGTTACACATATAAGGCAGTGAACATCAAGATAACACTATGGTAGCATGAGCAGGTATAACCAGTGAACATGTAGAGAATCTTGTCACACATTTTCTCTTTCACTTCACCCAAGGCGAAAGTTTCTACTGTGTTACACATTGATACCATTAAAAATTATTTAAGTTGTATATATTTTAAATTGTGTTATTAAAATTTTTATTTTGCAATTTTTAAACATAAGTGATATAATATATACAGTGTAACTTACATAGACACAAATAAATGTAAATCAGTTTGTAAATCATTTTATAAGAAAAAAGAACATTAAAAAAAAGTGTGTGATGTTTGTAAAAATTTATTTTATCTATTCCAAACAATGTCTAATGGACAATGTTTTTAATCAATTACTTTGATCTGAGATCTACTTAGAGTGGAAAGTGTTTTTTTTAAAAGAAATTTATTAACTTTGTTTATACATGAACTACATTTTTAACACATCTTGAATAACTTTACTCTGTATTACTGTAGAGTGGAGTCTTGAGGTGACAGAGTAAGTTCTATGATACCTCTTCTTCTATTAGGATGACTTTGGACCATGTTTCTTTATGCAGCCAGTCTGGAGCTAACATTCTGTCTCTAATGCTGATGCTCTTAATCAATGTTTTAAAGGTATCCAGGATATTGGCTGTCATATTACTAATTACATGTTTGCATCTGGTTAACCAGATTGCAAAGGAGAGAAAGATTGAGAGTCTTATGTTTGAGAAATTTCCGTTCTTGATTGAATGTTGAATCGAAAACAAGTCTGCATTTTGTTTTTTGGCTTTATTATTAATAAATGTTTTTAGTGAGCTGAGTATCGGACAGTTATAAAAGATGTGTTGAATCGTTTCATCTTCCATAGCACATAAGTGACATCGCGAGTTAATTTTAGTAAATCCCCTTTTCCACACTAGAAAGTGCCTGGTGAGTAATGAGCACAGATTTAGTTTTATAATAAGGTCTATATATTTCGGTTCTAAGAACCAATATTTTGCTTTCTTAATCATTATTCTGTTGTTTAAGCCAAGAGCACTTGGGAGTGCAGTGGGCAGTGTTAAGATTAAATTTCAAAATAATATCAATTTTTTTTTTTGTTAAAATAAACTGTATAAATAAATGACTTATCTTTTTGTATATGATTATTTTAAATTTGTGTAAAATAAAGCCTAATCTACAAATAAAATTTTAATGAAAAGTTAGGCATTGTAATAACTGTAATTAGTTGGAAATGTTAAGAATTTAATTAGTAGTTTAAAATTACTAGATTACCTGGAGTTATTTTTAATAATGCCGATTCTAGATGTTTCCAAAAAAATCAGGTGGGTGAACTATAGAACTGAAGACATATAAAATCTAAAAACTTTTAGCACAGGCCATCACTTAGATTCATTCACTATTCACTCTTTTCTTCAATTCTTGCATGAAAGTACATTATTATTATGTAAATACATTTACGTCTTGCATTGGTGGTCGAGAGGTCAGCGCGACTGCCTTGCACTTGCAGGCAGTTGACCGGGTTGCGGGTTCGCGTCCCGGCCGATTCTATGACACTTTAAAAAAAAATACTCATTTAGAAATTATTTACAAATGTTCGTAAATTTAAAAACTGATAAAGTTTATTATTGGTAAAGATTTACTTATTTTCTAATTCTTTATTGTTTAAATTAACTCTTAAAAAAGTTGTCTAACTATTTTACTCACATATTTTATGTGAATACGCATTTATAAATTGTTAGATTTAAGAAACAGTTTAGTGCTTTAAGTATTTGGTTTCTGCAATTGACTTTAATTTAATGAAACTGTTTGTTAGATTATTTTGTTAGGAGGTTATTAGAAATTATGTGTGTACAATACATATTGGTCCATCTTAAGATTTTCCAGAATTTATCGGAGCCTGCTTTCTCTTGTTCTTAACAGCAAAGTCTCTGTCCAATGTTTATATCTTATTGTAAGATAATTTTTTAAAAATAGCAGTCTGTTTTTCTCTTGCCCTGATTAAGCTTTAGTATGGCTATCAGTGCCTTCCATTTTATCACCGCTATACTCAATGTGAATCTTTCCAAGCCCGTTGACAAAGTCTTGGATAAGTTACATTTCCTTTTCTCAATGTTTAGAATTACCCATGCTATGTAGGGCAGGTCAGAATTGTTATTGTAGAGATTGGCTTATAAATAGTGCATCATTTATTGCTTTTATATTATTCATTTTAAATTACTATATATACTAGATAAGTTGTATTATTCGTTTTAGACTGAGTATTTTGGATAAGATTGGCACACACAAGTATAAGACTAAATATAAGTTCTAAATTAATTAAGATCAAAAGTTTATGAGTTTGATATTATTTTACTAAAGTGGTTGCACTTCTGTTTAAAGAACTATTGAAGTAAAATGGTAATTAACATTCAGATTTCTATATTAGACAATGATAAACCATGTTTGAATTATTAAGTTAACAAAATCATCCAGAAGTGAAATTAATCGATTTTAAATTTATTTATTGTTTTTTTTTTTTTATGTGTTATATTTTCATTTTTGTAATTAATAAATATTATTTTATTTAAATTTTGCCTGCCATTTGTTTGCTATCTGTCTATCAATTGCTTAACTGTTATATACATTAAACTCTAAGCTGAACTGGCATCAATCAGGAGAAATTATTATATCAAAATATGTCCCAATCATTGTTTACCCATTCACATAAAATAAATTTTCCAAACTGATTAATTTGGTGGCACCCTCAAGTGTTTGGATTTATGTGTCCAGTCTGATATATATTTTGTACTTCTCAAGATGCCCTAGCATTTGACAATACTAATGATAATTGTCATAATAGTAATCACAACAATCTGTTCTCTAGTTGTATTTTTATATTGGACTATTTCCATCATCTAATATGATTATTGAATATCTTTAGAAAAATTTAACTTTATTTAAATATTCCAAATACATTCAACTGTTAATAATAGCACATCAAACAGATTAATAAATGCTCAACATTTCAAGAGGTATTATTCTCTCCTCTTCATGTGTTGCTCGCTCCACCAGTGACAGTACTAGCATGGAATTTGAACCTGGATCTTTAAATTCTTGAGTATTGAATTTTAAGATAATGCTCTAAACAACTGAGCCATCCTGCCAAAGGCAACAATCAATAGAAATTTCATATACTTATCTATGAGGTTCCTCCTGATTTCTCCAATTTTTCCTAAGAGCAAAGTTGATTAGTGGTTTCCACACATTATGTATAGTCATACTAGGTTGACTTATGGAATTTTTTGCCACTGTCATGCGAGCAGCTTCTTTAAATTTTCTTCTTTGTACCTTTTCTTCTCTATCTAATATTTTTTGTATTTTTTCAATTGAAAATATGTTCATGACACATGCATGGTCTGCTACTTTGTTTTCTTTCTTTTAATTATCAGTTTGTGTTCTTGCAAGTTCTTTTCAATGGGATGACTGGTCTCACTAATATATGTTCTTCCACATCACATGGTATTTCATAGATGCAATTTTTTCTTTTCAGCATTTCAAGCTTAGGCTTTGTAGATATTAGAATTTCTCATAGTGTGATATATCTCTGGAAAGCTGTTCTGATGTTATATTGATTGGTTAGAGCATTAACTTAAAATTCAGTAGTCAAGAATCTAAGAATTCAGGTTCAAATCCCATGCTAGTACTGTCACTGGTCAGACCAGCAACGGCTGAATAAGAGGGGAGAATAATACTTCTTGAAATGTTGTGCACTTACTAACTTAATGTGCTATTACTAACAGTTGAATGTATTTGGAATATTTAAATAAAGTTAAATTTTTCTAAAGACATTCAGTACTCATATTAGATGGTGGAAATAGTCCAATATAAAAATACAACTAAAACACCAACATCACAAACCTTCAGGAAAATATCTGTTCTCTGGGTTTCTCTTTTTATATCTCCCCACTACCTCCTACACATGTTCAAGTCCATTTAATTTTTTTTCTAAGAATTTCATTTTCACACCTATTTACTTTTTTTTTTTTTTTTTACTAATTCTCTTAAAACTATTTATAAAGTTTATATAACATTTTTCATTCCAACTTTAGTATACAATAACAATGTTTCATAACTGAATGTATGGTGTACCATTTATATAATTTCTTTACATACTTTCACTTATATAATTAAAGTACACATTCCTCTGAAATAATGGTATTGTATATAGACATTTGATCACCATCTTTAATTAGAGCAAAAACATTCACATTTTTTTTATAATTAAAGGCAATTGGATCGAATGTCCATTTTAACTTAGATAAATACATTTTACATATATAATTAAGAGTAATCTCATATATGCATATTTTATGATTAATCTCTACAAAATAATAAATCTAATATTAATTACTTTTTTACTTAAGCAATCTCCCTCTTTCCTTTGAACGCCAATGTACATTGTACCTTAGAACGATACAATACATATAAATAAATACTTATTGTTATGGATAAATAGTTCCATATGAACCTTTACAAGAAGCGCCACTACATAATAAACTTCTTTACAATAACCAATTGTAATTTAATATTGATAATTATTATAAGAAAATACCAAAGAAAGAAGTTAAGTTTACTAGAAAAGTTACAAGTATACAAAAATGTTGAGAAATTATGAATTACAAAATGAAACTATTCCAACTAATAATAAGGTTAAAATAAAAGACAAGTTTACCCAGCATGAGTTATGTTTGAAGACCTATTAACTTGACATATCAATATTTTATAATTCAAATAATAATCAATAATAATAATAAAAAAAAATTTATTATTAAACAAAATAATTTATTTTTAAAAAAAATCTACATTAATATATAAAATCAACAAACACATATATGATGAACAATCTGAGACATTGCCAAAACAGATTAAGTTATCCTTATCTCAGTATCTGTTATCACAGTAACCTATATACTGAGGACTATAAAATTAAGCAATGGGTAAAATGCTTATTGTATATAATTTTAATTCTTTACTACAATATATTAGATAATGGCATAAAAATAACTATTTTGAAAACTTCATAAACAAAATATTTAAATATTAATTCTTCATCATTGCTGTATTATTTATAAAGGTACTTAGATATTAGTCCTGTAATGTAGGAGAGATGGTATGCCTTTTTACATCCACAATAATTATAAATTATAAATTAACATATGCTATCACAAATATAGCATAATTCCCCATGTATGCCAGTGCAAAGTGCTGGAAAAAACTATCTGTCTCCCTCCCTACAAACTACAGAACTTTGAACCAGACTTGTGGATGTGAAAAGGCATACCATCTCCCCTACATTGCAAGACTAATACCTAAGTACCTTTATAAAGATCTAAACATTACTCATGCTTATAGAAAGTATTCATTACAAAAAACAAAATCATTACAAAATGAAATCATAAGAATTTATGACTAGAACTAACAAATAATATCAAGCAAAACTTATCAGTAATATCACAGTTGCCAATACCTACAGTATCAGTCAAATTCCATATATAAATACACCCGGGTCTTGTTTTATGCAGATTTATTTAATGCAGTTTTGAAGTTATGCGATTCATATTTCTTCTTAATATCTTTGTATGCAGTTTTCTTTTATGTGATAAAAATTATTAGATCAGAAATCGAGCTCTGATAATGTTCTATTACTTTAAATATTATAAATTTTGCATGCTTGCATCATATTTAAAGTAATAGCGCATTATCGGAGTTCGACTTCCATCTAATAATTTCAATATTTTCAGTGCTTTATAATAGTACTGTAATAGATTTTATGCAATAAAGAAGTTCATAATTCACTTAAAATCAGGATTTCCCCATTTTATATACACACATTAAATTTTACAAGATTATAATGTAAATCTGTTCAAACATTATAGATGCCTATACTATGTAAATTATTGTTTTTGCATTTTAAATCATGTTCTATTTTTGCTTTTTAAAAAAAGAGTACATAATTAATCATTTAGTGTCCACAAGTAATAAATTTTATAAGACTATAATGTAAATCTGTTCAAACGTTATAGATGAAAAATACTATGTATGTTGTTTTTGCATTTTAAATCACGTTCTATTTTTGCTTTTTATAAAAAAAGTACATAATCAATTAATCATTTAGTGTCCGCAAATTTATTTTTAAAAGGTGAGTAACAGCAGTGGGCACAATTAAATTTGACAATTAAAATCTGATTTTAATTGTAATTAACAATTTAAAAATTACATAATGTGATCTGAAATTAATGTGATGTGAAACAATGAAATTCGATTTTTAATCAAAATTGAAAATTAAAAAATTAAAGACAAAAATAAGAATTTAATTTTTAATTGTTAGTTTTAATTAAATTTTGCCCAACAGTGGTGAGTTGGTATCTTTTTATTATCATAAGTCTAAGTTCTTATTTTTATTTTAAACTTTTAATTTACCCTAATGGAGAAGAAAAAACACCCAAGAAAATGAATTTCGTTGGAAACAAAAATTTCAATTTTAGATCATTTAGTGAAATGGGAAGGATCAACAGCAATTGAAAAACGTTTTAGTTGTATTTCCTCTTGACTTCATTTAAGTAGAAGCTACAGTTCCTCACATCACATCACATCATGACAAATCTGATGTCTCAAATTAGAATACTGTATATGTATGAAAAAAATGTAAATTATGCATAAAAATATATTGTTTTGAATAAAATTAAATATTGTAGTTAATAAAAAAAGTTTGTCTTGTATCAATTTTTTTCAAATTTGAAAATTTTTATTAGTGATATTTTATTTTCTTATTTTTTTATGCGAATTTTAAAGTAATTTTACATTCTTGCTTTGCTTTTATGAGATTTTTGAAAATTACAGTATGTATCCCCATTTTTCAAGGTAAGTTAAGTCTATTTTTCTGCAATTTCTTTTGTGTGCGTTTTCTGAGGAACCTATCTACCACATAAAATGAAACCCAGGTGTATATATATATGTTATTATGATTTAAACAATCATTATTTAAAATTATAAATATAATTAAATAACATAGATTATGTATTTCATTATCTGTATTAAAATGTGACATCTATAAAATAAAATAAATCATTTATTACACATGTATTATTTTAAACATTATATTTAAAATGTTTTGAAAATATTACTTGCAGATAGCTTTAATAATTAGGCACATAATGATTGATCCAATATTTAAGAATTGATAATTTAAAATAATAGCATGATATTTATGTAAAAAAACAATTTATTATAAATAAAAAATATTTAATGAAGATTGTAGAAGATTAATAAATTGTTTTATAGTTTTAACATATTTACCATTAATGCTATCCAAAGTTATGATATCACAGATAATCTCTTTCACTATAATGGTGCTTCAATTAAAATATAGAAGATAGGCCTAAATGAAGAGGTAGAAAATCATGATTTTGAAGCAATTTATGATTATAACATTATCTTATTGATGATAAATGAAGACATAAAGAAGTAGATTATTCATTTTCTTTTAAATCTTCATTCCCAAATTCTTAGAATAAAAACTGCTTATTTACAAGTTCATTGTGAGAGATTAAAATTCAATGTTTTCTTTTTAAAATTCAGCAGCTGAGAATCTTGTTCACTTGATAAAAACAGTTTTCTTGATAAGAAATCATTCTTGGTTACTTGCCAATATAACAATAAATAATGCTTGTCTATTTACAAGTACTTTTAAAACCAATTGTCAATTCTTGAAAATTAATATTTTTAAATTAAATATTTGAATTGCTTTTTATATTATCATTTAATAAAATCAGTTTTTATTTATAAAAAGAATATACAATATATTTCTTATAAAAATTAACCATTTGTATCTCACTATTTTTTTATTGTATCATATTTTGTCTAATCAATTGTATGCTATCCGATTTATATATATATATAACTAATAAGTATTTACATATACTTCCTGTGTGCTCAATAAAATATAATTACAACTTCAGAAAGTTTATAGATTTTCCAGTATTAAGATTGCAACATTAACTCACTATAAATTGCAAGATTTCATGAAGGTTAATTAGTAAAGGAAATAGTGGACTTAAATAGTGAAGTGAACAACAATTTCATGATCCCAAATCAGGATGCTTCAGATTGGCCTATATAAGTAGAAATTTAGGTTAAAGCTAAGACTTATCTTTATAAAAGTCATTATATTGTGTTGTGGCTTGTGAAGTCCCTCTATTGGCAAAATAATATTGCTTGACTATTAGAAATTTTAAGGCACATTCGTTATAGGTTAAAGCCTGTTCAAGTATTTACATATACTTCTTGTGTGCTCAATAAAATATAATTACAACTCTATAAACAAATAAACTAAAATATAAATAAACAAAAAACTCCATTAAAATTCACAAATGTAATTCATTTTACAATACATGAGCAGCCATTTTCAATTTTTTGTCTCAGTATGTCATAAATGGCCATGTTCTTTAACAAAATATATTTGATTTATGTTGAAAGCACATACATTTTTTTTATTTCTTTATTATCATTTTTGAATTTGATATGCAATATTTTGCACAAAAAAATATTCTCTAAGCAATTTTAGAACATATTTAAAGTTAATAAATAGCAAAATGGAAAGATAAATAATTTTCTACAAAGGTATGAAACACATTGTCACATTCCATGTGGTTACTTATGATCCAGATACATTAGTGCTTTAAAATTTTGGGGTTGAATAGGCTATTGATTTAAAAATGGCATTGCAGGCAGCTTGGAGAAAGCTCCAGTCACCATTTCACTGGGACATACTGTGCATATATAATAAATAATCATAATTTTTTAAAATATCTGTAAATGATGATAGTTAGTTATATGTGTGTAATATAGTCAGACATATATTTGTATTTCATGTTTATGTAAACAAATTTATTTGTTGTGTCTAAAATAAATTATTTATTTAATAACTAATAAAATTAAAACTAGAAACATTTCTGGTTTTTTAAACACACATTATATATATATAATATTAAGATTAAACAGTGATGAAACCTGTAAGTGAAGTCTATATTACATTTAATTAAATATCTTACAATATTATTGCCTAACCCAAAAGAAGCATATGAAAATGGATCCATTTTGTTTATGTCATTAGAAAAACAAATTTAGAAAATATTTGTAAATTTCAACATATACATTGTCTCTTAAAATATCACATATAACTGACAATATTTATCTCTAATATTACATAGTGAATTTTAAATATTACTTAAGATCAATTTAATATCTAAAAAATATAATTGTCTAAATTTGCTTTCTTAATAAATAATTCAGGCTACAGACAAAAAAGAGGGTTTGCTTTCATCTAATTTCTAGTTGGACAATAATGTTACAGATATATTTAATTAAATTTAGTATAGATGGTGCTTGGAGAATTCATTGCTTTCTAAAATAACGTAACATATATATATATATCTTATAATTTAATCTAAAAGTACCAAATTTTCTACACACACAATTATGACATTTTCATGGACATGAAAAAAATTGTAATCTGGCAACTAAAGCATTTTGAGTCATTTACCTTTTTCAGATATCTTTAAATCATATAATTAAAACTGAAAGTTGAAGTCCATTAAGATATAGCACATGAAAAAAAGTAAATTAAAAGTTAATTAATCATTCCAGATGGTTGTCTTTGATAGTAAGAGACATATTAACTTTTGATTAAAGTTTGAAGTATATATATATCTGGGCTAAAACGATCATTGGTATAGGCAATTTTTAAGAGATTTTTAAATACATGATTATTCAAACTATGGATACACATTTTGGTCACTGAATAGAATAACCACAATAAAATGTTATTAAATATTATCACTTAAATTTTTAATTTGAAGTTTTTAAAAATGTATAAATAGTAAACCATGCTAATTTTGCTATAATAAATTCTTTTTTAATCTGGTCTTTTGATTTTAATTTTAAATCTGCAATTTTAAAAAATAAAAATAGTTTATTTAATTATATTCTTAAAGCTAAAATATCTTTTAGCTTATCCAATAAATTTTATTGATAATATTTTACAACCTTTTCTATGTATTTTCTTAATTTATTAATGTAAAAAAAAAAAAAATCAATTCATATTTTTTTGCTTTCAGAATTTCAGAAAGTTCTATCCTTTCGCAGCTATAACATTTTCTTTATTGCATTAAATATAGTGAGATTTTATTAATTATATATATATATATACCATTACGTTTAGTATGGATTTTTTTTAAAAAAAATAAATTTTAATATTTATAATTTTCTATTTTCTCTAAATTTTTTATGTTCTTTATTTTTTTAGTTTCATTATTTTTTTAAATTTTATTAATATTACTTCTCTTGTAATCTCGGCACTGTTTTTGTGGCTTCTTTACGTTTATGAGAAAATAGTTTCATTACATAAGTTATTCATTCACTCTTTAATCCTCATATCAGTTTTTAATATTTTATTATTCACAAAACTTTCTACATTTCCTCCTTAGGCTTTTATTTATAATTTAAATTCACAAATCTACTCTTTACATCTTTGAATTACTGGTTGAGTCACTTTCCAAAGTGACTCAAAGATTGATTCTTTTATTTTTTAAAAACTTTTTTTTTTCTAGTTCCATACCCCTATCTGTTTTTTTTTTTAGCTCTTAATGAGAAAATATCAAATTATCTCTCAATGTTATTCTCACATTCTATTTTTTTTATGTTTGCTCTTCAAATCATGCTAAATAAATTTCGTTTAGGGGTTAAAAGTTTAGAGTTTTTAAATATTTTTAAATCTGCATGAATAAAATATAAAATAATTAAAAATAAGGCAGAAATACGGCACCAATTTTCATTTTTTTATGGATAGAAAAAAACATCATGATGTTTAAACTATTTTTTTTAAAATAGTAAGTATGTCGGGGCCGCAAACTTTCGCTATGTTTTGTTCCAAAGTTTCCCCACATACGACGAAAATAGCGTATATATAATGGACCTTTTGTTGATAAAGATTGATTAGAATATTTTTTTCCTGAAAGTTTGTGATAATGGTATTTTATTTGCATTTATATATTGGATTATTCCCACCATTTAATAGGAGTATTGAATATCTTTTTTTAAAAAAAGTAACTTTATTTAAATATTCTAAATACATTCACCTGTTATTAATAGCCCACAAGTTAGTATATGTACAATGTTTTAAGAAATATTATTCTCCCCTCTTCTTTAGGTGTTGCTGACCTGACAAGTGACAGTACTAGCATGGGAATCGAAACCCATAGATTCTTGAGAATTGAATTTTAAGATAATGCTCTAACTAATGACCATCCTGCCAAAGGCAAACAGTCAGTAAAAATTTCATATACTTATCTATGTGGTTCCTCCTTATTTCTCCATTTTTTCCTAAGAGCAAAGTTGATTAGTGGTTTCCATACATTATGTATAGTCATATATCCTATGTTGAGAGGAAATCAATTAAATCTCACAAAGTATATAAATCTATAATTATTCTCTCTGCTGACAAAGGCAATACAACAGTTGTAATGGATATCACTGATGTACAAGAACTCCTCACAGCAGTCCAATACAGAAATGTGGCAAAAATTCGATACTGAATACAGAAACAAAGTTACAAGCATTATCAGAAAGCATTGTAGGTATTTCAGTTATTAAGCCAATAAGCATCACATGATCATTATTTCTTATGCTTGCTCTTAACTGTTATTAAAACAGGCAAAACTCTTTATATGTATTGCCATTCAGTGCAAGCCAGAGTTATCAATAGATGCTGCTTGTGCATAAAATCCCCATCTAGTGTCTACTCATCCAATATCCCCAGACTAGTTTTTGGCTTGTGGCCTTCATCAGTGAGGAGCCTTGGATCTGAGAGCACTGCACCTAGATCTTAGGATCTAATGCAACCCTCCAGCAGCCACCTTTTGTCTTTACTTAACTACAAAACTATGAGACTTAAATTGAAAACTATAATATTTTCAATCCAAGCTCATCAACTTATGTAGTCATATAGGTCTGATCATGGGATCTTAAAACCAATCCTGCCTAATAGGATAGTGGTGGCTATGGTTATTAAAGAACCAAAGACACCAAAATGTAAAGGTACTGAACTGTGTTCAGAACTATATGACTACAGAAGCTGATGAGCTTGGATTAAAAATGTTATAGTGTTTTCAAATTTAAGTCTCATAGTTTTGTAGTTAAGTAGAGATAAAAGGTGGCTGCTGGCAAGATGCATTAGATCCTAAGACCTAGGTGCAGTGACCTCAGATCCAAGACTCTTCACTGACAAAAGTTCCAAGCCACTAACTAGTCTAGGGATATTGGATGAGTAGGCACTAGATGGGAATTTTATGCACAAGCCTTCTGACATCCCTTGATTACTCATAGCTTGGACTAAGTGGCAATATATGTAGAGAGTTTTGCCTGTTTTTTACTTCAGTTATTTAGAAAAAAGTAAAATATCATATTTTAGCAAAATTCCTCATCTTTATGGTTTACCTAAAATCTACAAGAATTATGTTCAATTAAGACCTATTGTTCTAGAAATTCACCTTGCTAAAATTAGTCAAGATTTCTTCTTAAAGTTCTAAGTCTTTTGGCATACAAGACCCAGTCCTTTGTCAGGGTTTGTAGACACTTTGTAGAATTAATCAAGAACATGAAAATTGAAAGAACTGAATTATTGATAAGCTTTTATGTGGAAAATTTTTCACAAATGAACTATGTGAAGAAGCAATGTCTATTGTAAGTAAAAGATCAAATGGTGATAATAACTTATAAACCAGAGCAAATCTTCCTATTGATAGTAATGGAACTATTAATCATTTTATATAAAAACAACCTACTTTCAATACAACACAGAATTTCTTCCAAAAAAATCAAGGAATGGCTATGAGCTCACCATTGTCACCTCTGATTTGCAATATTTACATGAAAGAATTTGAAATCACAGCCATAAAAACTACTCCATATCCACCTAAAGTTTGGATCACTATGTAGGTGATACATTTGTTGTATGGTCATGTGGTGAAGCACTACTAAAAACTTTCTGGAAACACATCAACAACATATGAATAGAATCAGAACAAGAACAAAAATTGGCATTCTTAGATGTTCTCATGAAAAGACTCCCTCATGGCAAAATCAAAACTACAATTTTTTGAAAACCCACCCATACAGGAAAATACTTAGCCTATACATCCAATCACAGCATAAGTACAAATCATGAAGTTATACTATAACTATTACTAAGGAACAGAACAAAAGAAGTTTGTTCAGGAAGCACTGATTTGAAAAAAAAAACTATATAGAACAAACTCTTATGAAAAATGATTATTCATCAGATATTATTAAGAAAATATTAAATAGACAACAAAAAACATCAAAAGAAAAACTGCAATCAGTACAACATCAGAACAACTTTCCAGAGCCATACCACACTATGAGAAATTCTAACATCTATAAGGCCTAAACTTGAAATGCTGAAAAGAAAAAAACTGCATCTATGAAATACCATGTGAATGTGATAAGAATGTATATTGGTGAGACCAGTTATCCCATTGAGGAGCACTTGCAAAAACATGACAGATGTGTCTAAAGTAACAAACTATGTATGTACCAATGAACATATGCTCAGATGGGAAAATATGAAGATATTTGTTAAAGAAAAATACAAAGAAAATTAAATGAAGCTACTCACATGAGCCAATGGCAAAAAATTCCATAAGTCAACCTAGTTTGACTATACAAAATATATGGAAACCACTAATCAATTTTGCTCTTAGGAAAAAGTGGAGAAACCAGGAGGAACCTTATAGATAAGTATATAAAATTCCTACTGACTGTTGCCTTTGGCAGGATAGCTTAGTTGGTTAGAACAGTACCTTAAAATTCAATACTTCAATACTCATGAATCTAAGAGTGTAGATTCAATTACCATGCTAGTACTGTCACTGGTCAGGCCAGAAACACCTGACGAAAAAAGAATAATACCTCTTAAAACATTGTGCATGTACTAATTTGTGTGTTATTACTAAGTTAAATGTACTTGGAATATTCAATACTCATATTAGATGATTGACATAGTCCAATATATAAATACAACTAAAATTATTAAAATAGAATGCATATTATTTGTACTGTAAGTGTATAATGTGGTACATTTCAACATGCTTATACAGTACATATAAACAGATGCTTTGTGTGTATAGTATGGTATAAAAATTAAAAGTACAAATAAAATTTAAAAAAAAAAATAAAGTAGTATTAATAACAAATTGAGAAAGAACATTTACATGTATATTTACAGAATTGTGTATCTGTGTTCAATAAATTTATTTAAAAATACTATAAATAAAAACTTCTTTTATGTATGCAAAATGAACAATGGAATGGTTAGCTTATTAATCTTCTGAAACCGTTGGTATATCTGAATCATCAACTTTGACAGATCTTGAAATTTCTGGACAGTACTTTTTTTTTTGATAATTTTCTTTAATTCTACCAAAAATGTAATAGCATCTTTGTTATCAGCAAATTTGGTTTCACCAGTTACTTTAATATTTTTGAAACTATAAGGGCTCAGAATCTATGCAGCCATACTTTACTTGCACCAAATTGTTTGACATTGTGTTCCAGTTTCTTGTCAAAATTTTTAGTTTAATATTTTTTATGCAATACAAGACAAACAACTGCAACTTTTTAAAGATTCATGTTGTTCAGCCATAGATTTTATTTTATTTTTAGTTTTAACCAAAAAAATGTTTCTTACTCTGTTTACAACTTTAACTGTTTTAGGAGCACAAGCAATAATAGCATGAATTTCTTCTCCCTCTTTATTCTTAATTTAATAGAAGATTCACTTTTTTTATATGTATGGCCCACTTCTGAATAAAATTTTCTGCTTTAATGGAAGCACTTTATAATGTTTTTTTGAATTATCATTCATGATTCTAAAAAAATATAAAACTTTTTGAAGGAAAAAAAACACTAGGAAAAAATCAGTACATAGTCTTTTAATAACAGCACAGAACTGAACAGTATTAAAATTGTAAAGAAAACACAATCACATATATTTCTGTTAGAGAACATTATTATTTAATAAGAAAAAAATGGCTGCCACTGTAACAAGATTCGTAAAATTTAATAAGTTCACAAATTTCATAGTTTTTATTACTTGCTTGTTTGCATTTTTTTATTCATTTACATTTGTTTTTGCATAGCATATACTTGAAATAGCATAAGTTGATATTGTATAGTTCATTACTCTATTGTATAATCATACTGTGAAATTTTGTCATAAAATATTGGATTATATATTTCTACAATTATAATTTAATAAATTATTATTGTAATAATCTTTTACAAAAAAAATGTCAAACATATTAAATAAAAGACATTAACTAAAATTAAATGTAGAAAGTCTCCAAAAAAAAAAAGAGAAAAAAATTAATTCTAGTTTTTTAGTAATTTTCTCTTATTAATTGTCATTAACATTACTTATTACACTTATACCTTAAATTATATTTTATAATTTATTCTTTGTTATACATCTATAGTTTGAATCTACTTGAAATTTGGAGAATTTTTTTGGAAACCGATGATTTATAATGAAAATTTGAATTCAGACAGTTCATAATCAAGTCAGCTATTCATTCAATTATGGTAAGTAAAGGAGTATTTAAATATTTTTAATTAAAAGATAAAGGTTCTATTTTAATATGGGTTGGTTATACAAGTGATTAAACAAAAATATGATTGTGTAATAAGATGAAACGACCATTAGTAATTATGGATTATTCTCTCATTGAGATCATAATTCACATTTATATATATGAACCCTAATTTAAACATATTTCATCAAAAATCATATAAATTTATTTTTATTCATGAAGATAAATTCTGCACTACTTTTCTAAAATTGTGTATTGATATATTAGGTCTTATTAAAATTTTTTTTCACTTTTTCTCTTTTAAATTTCACTTATTTTATATTTCAATTAACTATATATTAAATCCTGCTCATCATTTATTCAATTATTTAAATATATTGTGAAAATTGTGAATCAGGTCACAATACAAATACAAGAATTAAACTACAATATTTTAAAATTTGGCATGAATTAAAAACCAATTAAAATTAAAGGTTTTGATGTTGTACCATATACATCCATGTTAGGAATAAATAAACATACAGCAATTTTATTAGCTAGAGAATTTTGATTCTGTAAAAGAAATCACAAACAGAGGCTGACATAGGCAACTTTCAAAAATATTTATGGTTAAAAGCAAAACAGTTTTAATATATTTATGTATACATTTCAAGCTATGCAAAGTTAATAGAATGTGCTTGCAAAGAACACAGATTTAAAATTTCACTATTTATTACAGAGGCCTTCACAAATACACAGAGCCTTATTTTATGGTAGGTAAATTTTATATATATATATATATATATATTGTGCCCTTTTCTTTAGGTCAGAATTAATTCATTATAGCAATCTACTAAAAAATTTAGGATATGTTCTTTTTGTACAATAATTATATTATATTGATAATCTTTTAAAAATTCAATTAAAGCAAGATAAAAATATTTAATGCCTAAAATTGTGCTAAATAACATTAAAACAATTAAATAAAGCTAAATGTATTAATTGTATATGGTTGGGACAGCTGGCCATAATAAATAATGTAGCAATAAATGTTTAAAATATGATTTAAAAGTTGAAATTTAATAACTAAAACTTGTAATCAGATAAATACTATATTTTAAAGTATAAATTATATCTAATAATTATATTTAATATTATATATTTTAAAAGTAATCTTTGTGTTAGGAAAATTTATAATTAATTCTATGCTTTCAAAATTATTATTCCAAATTTTATATTATTATATTATTTATTTAATATAATATTTGTTGCAATTAACATTTAATATTTTCCAGACAAAATTTTGATACAGTCTGTCTCAGTTGTAAGTCATGTTACATGTATACAGTTATACATATGAGCTTACTAGTGTTTGTGTTAACAAAGTTTCAAAATTATTTTAAAAATTACACTATAGAATTAAAGATATTTATTCATCTATCACAAGAGCAAATATTAAATTAGTTGTTATAAAGTGTTTAAATAGTTTTTATAAAACAAATGTAATTAGTAAAAGTTAAATATTTGTTTTAAAAATAGATATATTAAAAGTAAAGGGTGGAATAAATTGATAAATATTGTTTTCTAAAAGTCATTTTAAAATGTTTAATTAATTTTAATAAAGTACAAAAATTGATTTAAAATTAATATTTTAAGTAATATTTTAAATAAAAATGAGTCATATTTTATTTTTTAAATTTAATTGTGTGATTCTGAAGTTATATGCAAATTAAGTTATCAGGTGAAAAGCATAATTCACCAATAAAATGATGTATTTATTTGGGTATAAATACTGATGCACAGTTAGTTTAGGGGTGATTTTTCTAAAATTTTGTGCTTCTTTTAAAATTTTTTGTTTTATTAGTAAATTCAGTGCTATAATAGCTCTCTTATAATTTATTTGCAACTGATAAGGATACCAATTTTAAATATTTTGCAAAGAGAGTATTTTAAATAAATTATAAGTTTTATCTAAAGAATGAAGTGCTAAAAGTTAAATTCCCTTGCCAGAATTTTCATTGAAACTTAATTCAACTTCACATTAAAATATGGAAATACCAATGAGTAATACTTACCTATTTAAAAAGATTTTAAAGTAAAAATTATAATGAATAATATAGTATTAATAGTTTTAACAAGGAGAACTCTTTTATTAAGTAAGGATGTATATTGGACATTATGTGGAGAGCTTAACAAGAAAGCTACTCAGAAATTAAAATTAATAATGCATTTTTTAGTAGTGAGATAGTCGTATCAGAAACTGATAAATAATACGACAAAACTCTTAATAAATTTTATGAGGAAAGTAAAGTTATGGAGGTAAAATGTTTTATCTTTCTGAAGAAAACATTAAGGATAATTTAAAAAAAACTGCCATGAAATGATAGCTAAATGAAAAAGTATTTAAAGCATATGTAATAAATCTATAATTTTATAAGACTATATGCATTGCAATGATTTGTTGAAAAAAAACGATAATTGAAATTATGATGAAAATAACTATACTTGGATAAAGAAATGATAAATATCCTGACAAATAAAATCCTATAAATAATGGGACTATTAATAATCAGTAATTATTAAATTCTGAAAAGATATATTAAAAAAATGTGCAAAAAGAAACATCCGGATATCCGAATTCAAGTCGCCGTGTCTAAGGCACTACCAAGCTGGCATAAAATTCTAAGGAAGGAAACTTCAAAATCTTATTTTTTATATTATAGTTTATTTATTATTTTAATAATCATTGTTCTGGATAATAGAGACTATGAACAATTATGTTATAAACTTTTCCAGAGCAGATCAATGATTATTTTTGCTAATTTTTTAGATTTTTTTTAGATGTCACATTATTTTATCATTTATTTTAAAACTTCATTCGTGTTGGAAGGATTCTACACATGAATCAGTCAGTCATTTGCGGGGGGAAAAAAAATTCTAGTTTCATCTTCAAGTGTTGAAACAAAACCCTAGCAACAAAGGTTGGGGATTTCAATCACTCTTCAAGAGTTTTTTTTATTTAAAAAAAAAATGTCAAGGAAAATAAAAATATTTTATTTTATTTGTGTAAAGGACAATTCAATATAGAAGTATACATAATTATGTCTTGATTTTTTTTATTAACCTTAGTTCTAATTATCACATTATTTAATTAGTAGAATAGGTACATAAATATTAATTTATTCACTGATAATATTATAGTTTTATAATAGATATTTTATAATTTTAAATAAGTTAATATTTTTTAAGTGTGATAGTATGAATGTATTATACTTTGAAATGTTTATTTTAATTTGTGGACAAGAAGACATCATAAGTGATTGACAAGTTGATATCACTTAGATAATAGTTGTAGATATTGATATTTTATGATGTATTTTTTTTTTTGCAGATTATCAATGAATTATATAATGTTGAAGTATGAATGTTGGGTTATGTGTGAATGCATTTATACACACATTAAACTTATAAGATTAGAATTTATTTATTCTAAGGATATGCATACTTTGATTTCATATTACTAGTATAATATAACATGATGATGAATAATTATATGATTCTTTTATAAAGGACTTTAATATTTTTTAGATATTTAAAGTGTGGATAATAATCATTTTGTATTTTGTTCAAGAATATTGATAGGAAAGTAAAGTAACCTTTTTCTTGTTGATTGGTTGAGATCATTATAATTACAACTGAATTTTATTTGTTATTTTGACTATGTTAGTTAGTATCATTGTTGATGTAGATTTGATAAATCTATAGGAAAATTTTATAAGATAGTGACTTGATAGTAATTTTAAACACATAAAACCAATGAGATGTTATTAATGTAGGATTTATTATGGGAACAGGAATAAAATTTTATGATCTTATTAAGTATGCAGGTACAGTTAACAAAGCCCTGTAGCTGGTATATTTTATTTGTGGGCAGTGTTTATTTTATATTGAATATTGATGTTCTAGAAAGCTGAAGTAATAGCTTTGACATCGTTGTTGGTAGTGGAGGTCATTAGACAAATAGGTCATGCCTCTATTTATTGATACACTGTGTCATGATGTCTATCTAATATGTAGTATTGAGTGAGACTCTAGTTTCTTCCCTATGCCTACACATCTATTCGCTATCACAATTTTCTAAAGCATTACATTGCACAGTATCATATTTTTAAAAGGAAATGATAAATAATTTAGAGTTTAAGGACTGTTATGTAATGAATAAGATAGGTTTGTTTACTTATGAGGATGAATAGAGTCAAGGCAAAATGGAATTAAAAATCAAACGGAATTAAATGATAAAGAATCATAGAGTATGTTCTATATTTATATTAAAAATAAAATAAATTTTATGAATGAATGTAAATGAAGTGAAGTTGCTTTAGAATTTTAAATAATTTCAAATATTTTTTAAATTTTATAAGTATTGCATATTTTTCAAAATGGATAATGTAGTAAAACGAAACAGTACAAGATTAGCATAGGTATATTTTGTAGTTATTTTAATAATTAAGAAGTACATCAATAATTGCAACTATTCCATATTAAAATAATAATAAGTAAGAGATATTGGGTATAATAATATGATTAGCAATGATGCCCATGTATTTTATTAATAAACCAACATTGGATATTTTGTGTTTAATAATAATAACATTGCAAAATGAGAAATAAATTAGTGATAAGATACACATTCGAGATGTTTTTTTTTTATGCTTCGTAACCAATGTATGCTTAAAGAAAGCCTATTATAATGATATTTAGTAAAAGATAATACTTAGAATTAATGCAAAGTAATTGTATCTTTTTTATAAAATTTGACAAAGATGGACATAGAAAATTGTATTTTTTTTAAGTCGGAGTGAAGACTTTAAATTTATGTTTTATTTTATTAGTTTATGATGAATCATAGATTTATAATGGTGCAAGACTTATTGTACAAATTGTAAATATTGGTAAATAGATCATTGTTTATTCTATTTATTGTAATAAAATTTTGTTAAACTTGTTTTTTCAAAATTTGTGTGTTAAGTTGATTTCTTTCCCACTCTGCAATATTTTAGAATCACAGAAGATTTGAACCAAAACATATCATTTTGCACAGAAATAAATAAAAATATTATATAAGAATTATAATATTTTCTTAAGATTATTTATTTAAGAAATTACATTTTACATTATCTTTATGGTCATAAGTTAACTATTATAATATTATAAAAAATTATAATGCTATCCGTTGCCACACATATATTTTCAGATTATAAAATACTACCACATATTTATTGCAAGATCATATGAAAGATAAAAGATTATGTTATATTATTTCTTTATTATGATTATGGCGAAAAAGAATTATAGTGGAGAAAAGATATGTAAGATTAAATCATACAATGAAGATTATTATTATTATTATTATTATTATTTATTATATTTGTTATTAGTTAGGTGTGGTTGAGTATGATATTAAATCCCTTATCATGCTTTACTACAGTAATTTTTGATTAACTTAAAGTAGTTTTAAGAACCTGAGATTTATTTAGGGTACTTGTGACTTTTGACCCATGTGGCCACCAGAGGCGCTGGTCAGGGTCAAATACAGAAATACTTAGAGTAGGGGTCCCAAATGCAGCATTGCAAATTCCAGCCGAAAGGTGGCACTGTTTACAAATGCCTAAGCACAGGAACATTCCACCAGCTGGCTGGCAGCAAAGCTGCCCACTTGGTGGCGCTGGTCACAGTGCATAAGCCCATTTAGCTTACATCATCTGCTACTAGCAGATAACAAGAACCTGGGTGGTGCTGATTGCCATAAACACATCTAGCTTATGTGTCGTCTGCTAACAGCGAATACCAAGATTCTAGCCCACTACGTGGCACTGTTTCTCCACAGTTACACATGGAAAAACTATGCACTGGTAGAGTTTATGTACATACTACTTAAAATATGAATAGCGTATAATGTACAGGTGTGATTAATTAAGAAACTACAACTATTTAAATATTCTTTCAAACTTAATAGTATCACATGCTATTTCACAGTTTTATAAATGGATGTATTTTTAAATTTTTTTTTTTTTAAAAATCGATCTTTTTTTTTTAATTATTTACTCTATGTCAAAATGTTATATATAAGTTGAGTGGTGAAATTTGCTATCATGGCCGCTTGAATGGCATCATAAATTTACATACGAAAGTACGCTAAAATTATCGCGTAGAAATCCTCATAATTATTCATAAAATATTTTATTAATCTATAAGTCAATTCTAAATTTAAAAATCGATCTTTTTTTTTTAATTATTTACTCTAAAAGTTTTTTTTTTAATTAAAAAAAATGTAATTTTTATGACAATCGTTTTTTTTTTTTTAAAAAAAAGCTAATTTCCCCCTCTTCTTTCAAAACTAGAGACATTCCAAAGATAAAATCTAATATATTAATAAGGGCTTTACTAATGAATAGCTATGGTCAATTAGTAAATTGGATTGATTTAATGAGACAGAAACTGATATATGATGAATTATATTTATTGTCAATTTCATATATACTTGATATAACCCATTACTTAGCGTTGGATAATACATGCAGACATTTTATTTACTAAACATCATTACTCTAGGCCATTTAGAAAAATAAATTTGTGGCTATTATTTAATTGCGCTAATTTTATGCTATATAATAAATCACTACATTTCACTTATTATTTATGCCCTTTCATCATCAGTTCGAGTGGCTATTATACAAGTATTCAAACCAAGTCTGGAGTGAAGTTTAATAATACATCCGATTATAATAAATTTATATATTAAATATGGGCATATAAAGCCTCACAGATAGCTTTAGATAGAATGGGTTTCAAGAATGTTTCTGTTCAACACCGAAGATTGCATATTATGGAGGTAGGGTTGGGTATAAAGATTTTACTAATACGCTACGCACAAGTAAAATATAATAATAAAGAGGCTTCATCTTATATATATATAAAAAACAGCACAATGATAAAATATTGATAAATTTCACATCCGCCAAGCCGAAGTATATTATAAATTAAATACCATACATTAAATGAACACTAGTTTTGTCAGCTTGATTAAAAAAGCCAACTCTTCTGTAGCATGAGAAATACATATATGCTACTGGTAGGAATATATATATATATACACACACAAACATTACTTTATCCCATTCAATCTCTTGATTATGCGTAATTAATAAACTTTTAAAGGGAGAAAGTATATTTAAGGGACTTACGAATACTTTAATAAGAAAAATATACTTATGATTACACTCCAGGCTAGTTTAATCTTTAGTAACATAATAATTAAAGGTTGAAAGTTTGGATTTATAAGCCACATTTTATAGTTACATTAATTATTTACTAAATGACAAAATAATAATGAGCACAAAGGGTCACCATTATTTATAAATTAGATGTTCGAAACGGAGCGTTAAATGACGCTATAATTAATACAATATGAAAATTTTAAATAATATCTTCAAAAAGTATATATTTTGTAACTAAATGTGCGCCATTTTGAGACAGGCATAATTAATAATAACTAAAATAAGCAAGAGAGAAATAAATATAACTGCAGTGATTAAGTTATATAGCAAAACAAGAAGTTAATAAAGGAAATTAACAAAAGTATGTCATTTATAGAATTGAAATATTATTGATAAGACAATTTAGAAAGAGTTTACAATATAGTTAGCTAACCTGATTTTGAAGCAATAATGATTATTTTGAATTTTACACAGAGCTCTGCGATTTTAATAATTTTAAAACAGATACTCGCGCTGGAATGAAGGTGAGTGTTTTGGCAGCTTATGGCATCTTCTCTTTAGTTGGGAGATGATGTAAGATGGTATTCCTATAGCTGGAGTTAGAATAGTTAAATTTGAATGAAGGTGAGTTCTTTTAACAGCTTATGGCATCTTCTATTTATTATAAGCTTGTTAAGGCAACATTGGTTGTTGGTCCGGCCTTAGTTGGATCAAATTCCGACATTCCATCATGGCAAAGGCAACAAATTCTTGCCTGACTAGCAGGACATAGATAAATTAACAAATTTTCAGCTTCTGGTAGTAACAGCTCTTCAAAAGCAAGATGGAATATCTTTTCTGCTAGTTTATTTATATATTTCCACCTCAGGACCAATCAACTTTTAATTAAACAAAATTATATAATCTAATTTCTACTACTGATAAAGTCTCTGAGGTGTTATTTTTAATTTACTTAAAAAAATTATTAAAATATATAAATTATATAATTTTGATTCTGATTTCATTAATTAAATTTCTTTTTAAGTGTTATAAAATGTTATGGCTTAGCAGATAGTAATGGTATTATGATTTAATGATAACATCTTTTGTTGAAACAAATTCAATCAGTTAACTACATTTCACTTTTACCCCAGGTGCAGTCACTAATTGATTTCTTGTTTACACAAAATTCCCATTTTTAATTATAAACCGATGACTTTTATTTTAACTAGATATAAATAACTTTTAACATATTTTCTTTATATTGTTTATTTAAAAAAAAAACAAATTTGACAGATCTTATAAAAAATACTTTAGTTTCAGTTATATCTATTAAACTTTAAATCAGAAAACCGTAAATATATTATAAAGAAAACATTTTACATTATTTTTATTTAATCTTAAATATTATATGTACAAATCATTATGCCATAATTTCATGGTCAATTCTAAATTTTATATTTGTATTATATTCGTATGTGGCAGGATAATTTAAATTTTATATTTGTATTATATTTGTATGTGGATGGATAATTTAAACCATGAAATTATGGCATAATGATTTGTACATATAATATTTAAGATTAAATAAAAATAATGTAAAATGTTTTCTTTATAATATATTTACGGTTTTCTGATTTAAAGTTTAATAGATATAACTGAAACTAAAGTATTTTTTTATAAGATCTGTCAAATTTGCTTTTTTTAAAAAAAAAAAAATATAAAGAAAATATGTTAAAAGTTATTTATATTTAGTTAAAATAAAAGTCATCGGTTTATAATTTAAAATGGGAATTTTGTGTAAACAAGAAATCAATTAGTGACTGCACCTGGGGTAAAAGTGAAATGTAGTTAACTGATTGAATTTGTTTCAACAAAAGATGTTATCATTAAATCATAATACCATTACTATCTGCTAAACCATAACATTTTATAACACCTAAAAAGAAATTTAATTAATGAAATCGGAATCAAAATTATATAATTTATATATTTTAATAATTTTTTTAAGTACATTAAAAATAACATCTCGGAGACTTTATCAGTAGTAAAAATTAGATTATATGATTTTGTTTAATTAAAAGTCAATTGGTCCTGAGGTGGAAATATATAAATAGGCTATCAGAAAAGATACTCCATCTTGCTTTTGAAGAGCTGTTACTACAAGAAGCTGAAAATTTGTTAATTTATGTATGCCCTGCTAGTCAGGCAAGAATTTGTTGCCTTTGCCATGATGGAACATGGGAATTTGATCTGTCTAAGCCTGGAGCAACAACCAACATTGCCTTAACAAGCTTATAATAAATAGAAGATGCCATAAGCCATTAAAAGAACTCACCCTCATTCAAATTCAACTACCGCAACTCCAGCTATAGAAATACCATCTTAAATCGTCTCTCAACTAAAGAGAAGATGCCATAAGCTTCCAAAGAACTCACCTTCATTCCAGCTCGAGTATCTGTTTTAAAATTATTAAAATCGCAGAGCTCTGTGTAAAATTCAAAATAATCATTATTACTTCAAAATCAGATTAGCTAACTATATTGTAAACTCTTTCTAAATTGTCTTATCAATAATATTTCAATTTTATAAATGACATACTTTTGTTAATTTCCTTTATTAACTTCTTGTTTTGCTATATAACTTAATCATTGCAGTTATATTTATTTCTCTCTCGCTTATTTTAGTTATTATTAATTATTCCTGTCTCGAAACAGCATGCATTTAGTTATGAAATATATACTTTTTGAAAATATTATTTAAAATTTTTGTATTGTATTAATTATAGCGTTATTTAGTGCTGCGTTTCGAACCCCTAATTTATAAATAATGGCGACCCGATGTGCTCATTATTATTTTGTCATTTAGTAAATAATTAATGTAAATATAAAATGTGGCTTAGAAATCCAAACTTTCAACCTTTAATTATTATGTTATTAAAGATTAAACTAGCCTGGAGTGTAATCATAAGTATATTTTTCTTATTAAAGCATTCGTAAGTCCCTTAAATATACTTTCTCCCTTTAAAAGTTTATTAATTATACATAACTAAGAGATTGAACAGGATAAAGTAAAGTTTGTGTGTATATATATATATATATATATTGTAACAGTCAGAATCATCTATCTCGCTAACACACTGCAGAATTCAAACCCCAGACACAAAACTGAACATTCTAGGAGGGGTTGCCTTCTAGATATACTAAGTTCGAATCTAAAGCCCAAATTTCACAGCACCATCTACATGACAATGCATCTGATGCCAGTACTAGTATGACCTTTGACCAGTGCCTAGTGGTCAGGGAGAAACAAAAGACTCTATACTAAAAGAAGTTTGGGTGGCTAATTAACGTCTATGGATTTACAAAAGAAATGCAGAAAAAATATATATATATATAGACCAAGACAGTGATAGGAATCAAATAAAATAAGAGATCAAATTTAGTTTTAAATGATTTCACAAAATTTATTCATAAAATATATATATAATGCCACTGTCTGCTTATATGAGACAGGGATGCGTATTAAATAATTGTGGGCATTATATTTCAATAAATGACAAAAAGGTTTTAAAACAAAGTGATATATTCTATTCCTCGGGCTAATAGCATTACGATAATGTGCGTGACGAGATAGGAACATGTGCGAGGTGCTTTGAGCAATTATACAAGTTTAAGAAAATATTTGAAATTAAGTGTTATAAAATATTTATTGATTTTGAGAATAGCACGGACAAAAGCTTACTAAGCAACAAAGTGGGAATGTAATCAAAGTATTTATTTGAGAATAATAATAATAGAGTTGCATTGGGAGGTCAGTATTGCTGATAATGAATTTATTAAATTTGGAGGGTGTGACACGTTTAAGTCATGGATGCTTTGTAAAATAAATATAAAATAAAACAATATTGAAGCTCCGGAATAATTATGGAGGGCATCTCGCCGCTAACCCGTAGGAAAGTATTTTATGAGCAGCCAAAACTTAGTGACTGTGTGATGATTGCATTTAATTTCCAGGTGTGTCATTTGGAACACACTCTGCCTAGAAACTTGCAATATATGAAAAGAATGGACTTTGCTGTGTAAAGAATCCTAGGAAAAATAAAACAAAGCGGTCTCAACAACCAATTCATTTACCAGCAATATGAGACTAGTGTATATTAAAACATACTGAATGGGTTTTACTCAGATTAAGAGAAATGCCCAATCAAATTCCCCAAAATTCATTTAAAAGGGTCCACACATTCTCGACGTCAATGATGAACTTTATAATTAAAGTAGAACACGGTAATTAAAATAGGAAAATGCATGCTTGCGGGTTTGAAAAGTAAGTATAGATTTATATATGCAATCATGCATTAGGGGGCACATTTAATCACTGACCTCACACATACTCTCATATTAGATTAAAATCAATAACATGTAGATTTTAAACTATGTGATTATATTATATATTAAAGAATAGAATCGCCCTCGAACGAGTGATTTGCAAGATAATAAAATTGGAAAATTATAAATTTAAAATATGCCTTCATAGCGGCATCTTATTTTCAACAAAGGGAATAATTCACTCGGTCAAAGACGATTCTGACACATTATCATAATAAAATAAAAGAAAGCTTTATAAATAGAAAATATTAACCCAAGGATAGAGCAAAACTGTTGATTATATTATATTAAAACATTAAAGAAATACATAATGAAGTTATGTGAAATATAAGAAAAACAATTTTAAATAGCTATAGCATGTTAGTTATCACAAGAGCTCTTGGGTTAATTTAGGGTTACCTCTGGAGAAGCATTTAGGTAGATTGATGGTCGGCAGGTTTTTATATAATTTAACAGCAAAATCTGGAATTGTTCATATTTTTGGCAGCAGCAGCAGCAGTTCCGGGGTTCCCTGTGTGATAACTTCTGATGGTCTATGGCAGCAGATGATCATTCCAGAGAGAAATAGCCTTCTCGCGCTCTACTCTGTCATGTCAAGATTTACAAATTACTAGAATAGAACTCAGAATGATTTCTCTTAGAAACATTAGAAGAAAAACTCTGAGAACAAAAGAAAACCCTTTTTTTTATAGTAGACGTTAACAATAGAACTGCCCTGGAGCATTACAAAAATATATCGGGCTTATCAGCTGTAATTAAATCTATCCAAATGTCCAAAGGAATTCAACATTAATTAATTTCTTTTGTTAATTTCCCTGTCGACATTCGAATTACAAACTAGATTTAATTAAAAATTACTTTTACTAATTAAAGAAAACCTTAAGTGGACATCTGCTGTTTTTAGATAAACCTATATAACATTAACTAATTACAACATGAAATAATTAAACTATTGTCCCTCATTTATTTTAACAGAAATATTTGGAATAACATTTATTAAATTAAAGAAAATGATTTTACTTTTTAAATTGCAATATTTGAATCTATTTACTAAACGAATATTTACTAAATGAATTTTATTTTAAATCAAAATATATTACGATGGTAATATATTTGTAAATAGATTCAAACAAAATAACTTTAACAATTTATAATTTTGATATGTTTTAAAGTGCGTATCATAGTGTGTGCGCAATTACGACTTATACAACTTACTTTTTAATAAATCAAAATTATATGAACATATATATAATCTATAATCTTTTATTTATTTGGGAATGACTTATATATATATATAATACGAGCATTGTAATCGTGGTTTAAAATTAGGCGGGATTTTCAGTATATAAGCGTATTGCAGACACACTACGATAGATTGGGTTCAAACTAAGGTATGAGGGTAGGAAATAGGTGAGAAAAGGTGAAACGAAGATCTGCAAAGCAGATCCTACTGTTTCAATATATATTCCTGTCAGTAGCATATATGTATTTTTCATGCTACAGAAGAGTTGGCTTTTTTAATCAAGCTGACAAAACTAGTGTTCATTTAATGTATGGTATTTAATTTATAATATACTTCGGCTTGGCGGATGTGAAATTTATCAATATTTTATTGTCGTGCTGTTTTTTTATATATATATAAGTTGGAGCCACTTCATTATTATATTTTACTTGTGTGTAGCATATTAGTAAAATCTTTATAGCCAACTTTACCTCCATAATATGCAATCTTCGGCATTGAACAGAAGCATTCTTGAAAACCCATTCGATCTAAAGCTATCTGTGGGGCTTTATATGCCCATATTTAATATATAAATTTATCATAATCGGATGTATTATTAAACTTCACTCCAGACTTGGTTTGATTACATGTATAATAGCCACTCGAACTGATGATGAAAGGGCATAAGTAATAAGTGAAATGTAGTGATTTATTATATAGCATAAAATTAGCGCAATTAAATAATAGCCACAAATTTATTTTGCTAAATGGCCTAGAGTAATATTGTTTAGTAAATAAAATGCCTGTGTGCATTATCCAATGCTAAATAATAGGTTATATCAAGTATATATGAAATTGTCAATAAATATAATTCATCATATATCAGTTTCTGTCTCATTAAATCAATCCAATTCACTAATTGACCATAGTTATTCATTAGTAAAGCCCTATTAATATATTAGATTTTATCTTTGGAATGTCTCTAGTTTTGAAAGAAGGGGAAAAAATTAGCTTTTTTTTTTTTAAAAAAAAAAAACCCGATTCTCGTAAAAATTACATTTTTTTTAATTAAAAAAAAAACCACTTTTAGAGTAAATAATTAAAAAAAAAGATCAATTTTTAAATTTAGAATTGACTTATAGATTAATAAAATATTTTATGAATAATTATGAGGATTTCTATGTCATAATTTTAGCGTACTTTCGTATGTAAGTCTATGATGCCATTCAAGCGGCCATGATAGCAAATTTCATCTCTCAACTTATATATAACATTTTGACATAGAGTAAATAATTAAAAAAAAAAGATCGATTTTTAAAAATAAATAAATTTAAAAATACATCTATTTATAAAACTGTGAAATAGCATGTGATACTATTAAGTTTGAAAGAATATTTAAATAGTTGTAGCTTCTTAATTAATCACACCCGTACATTATACACCATTTACATTTTAAGTAGTATGTACATAAGCTATCAGTGCATAGTTTTTCGTGTGTAACTCATAGTGGGCTAGAATCTTGGTAGTCGCTGTTAGCAGATGACACATAAGCTAGATGTGTTTACAGAAATCAGCGCCACCTAAGTTTTTGGTATCTGCTGGTAGCAGATGATGTAAGCTAAATGGGCTTATGTACTGTGACCAGCGCCACCAAGTGGGCAGCTTTGCTGCCAGCTAGCTGGTGAAATGTTCCTATGCTTACGCATTATGAACAGCACCAACTTTCAGCTGGAATTTGCAATGCTGCATTTGAGGCCCCTACTCTAAGTATTTCTGTGGTTGACCCTGACCAGCTCTGGTGGTCACATGGGTCAAAAGTCACAAGTACCTTATTTAGTTTAAATTATTTTAATTAAAAGGATTAATATTTATTTATTAGTGTAATCTTAATGATGAGTTATTACTGAAGTCGTAAGAATGCTATAAATTTATTGTTCGAAATAGTAATAGGGGTGATAGTGTTCTTATGCCATTGAGGTAGTATCCTGTGGGATATTGGCTCAATGTATTTTTTATTACCACTTGTATCTCACTTCCAAGTCTCATGATTTAATAAATATTTATTTATTTATTTTATAAACCTAACCAATATTATTGTTTTATTAATTTGAGCTAGTAGAATAATTAATATTAACGTAGAGTATTTTTATTTGTCAATTATATGCATTGAGCTGAGCATAATCATTATCTGAGTTAGACCCATTTTATTTTAATATTATATTTCCCAGAAGTGAGGATACAATATATATATATATATATATGGATGATAACAGTGAAAATAATTTATGGTCTGAGTTATTCATATAAAATTTATTTTTGTAAAGTTATGATGTTAAAACCAATATCCTAAAGTTATAGGTTTAATTTTTAAAATCTCTGTGCAGATTAGCAAATTATATAGATATAATGTAGTGTTTTATCTTTTACTTTGGATTTTTTTTTTTGTGGCAGTAGAATATATATTTATTCTTTGCAAGAAGGGAATGAGATTTTGCATTAATAAATTAAACATCTCTTGCTTCATCTTAATATATTTTCTTTTATATACGTGCCAGGGGTAAATCCAATTTGTCATGTATTTCAAAGTTCATAATAAATTGAATAATAATTTTAATGATATTTGTGGACAATAAAGAATGTATAATAAAGTAGAGATTTTGTTTAACTAAAGGATAACTACATATCTGATATATATATATAGTGTATGAATTCAAACTATTTTAGTTTCAAAAATACACATTTATTCACTCTTCATATGAATTATACAAAGTTACATATCAAATATAGTGTTTCTACTAAGATTACATTGCATATATATATATAGAATTCTTATCAATTAAAAACATGGTAATTTACATGAATCCAACATAATGATCAAGAATATATAATAAATCAAACTCAAACCATTTTATTTACACAAATATAATTTTGATATATTGTTTCTTTGTTTACTTTTCAATAATAAATTTTTTATTAATTTATTAAACAAAACTATTTTCAATTTATTTTCTACTTTTATTTATGTATGTATTTTCTTCATAATATATTGTTAATAGTAAAGAATAGTTTAGTGTCTTAGATTATCATTGTCAATATCAAAGCTTTATGCTAGTTAAAACACAGAAGTATTAACTGAAAATAATTAATAAAAATGTATAAAGATTATAAAATAGTGTTTATAAGAGCTCTTTATTTTTGAAGATGGTATTCATTACAATTTTTACCAGCATTAAGCACAAATAAAAATTATCTTTAGCAGATTATCCTTTATACTAATTATTTATAGGCAAAAGATGAATTTTGAAATTTAATCATTACTCTCTCTCTCTCTCTCTTCTCTCTCTCTCTCTCTCTCTCTCTCTCTCTATATATATATATATATATATATATATATATATATATATATATATATATATATATATAATGTCTAAATAATAAAGAATGCTTAGTTTAATCATCATTGATAGCATGGATATGCACTATTTTTTCTTAAACTTCAAAAGAAAGGTATGCATTTTTGATTACTTCTTTATTATTCATATCATATTATGATCAAACAGGTGAATCTAATCCAAGCATCAATATATTGTACATTCAACCTTCTTGTTACAAATAGTAACTCAACATGGTGGTTTTATAAATTATATGGAGTGATTTGTCTTTGCATACCACATTCTTGTTACAAATGGAACTTCAATATGATGGTTTAATAGATCATATGAAATTATTTATTTTTATATATGAATTTTACCCATTGCATATGACATCCCAATGTGTGACATCATAATAAATTGCTTGAAATGATTTAGCTCTCTCTCTCTCTCTCTATATATATATATATATATATATATATATATATATATATTGAAACAGATATACTGTTCCACATGTATATATATTCAAAAGACCCCCCCCATTTAAAGAAGACTAGCATGATTTGATCAAATTAAAAAAGAAATAAAGCAAAAAGTTTATAGTTAAAAGAAAATCATTATTGATTTTATAGTTTTAAATTATGATGTGCATAAAAGCTGGCATTTATTAAAAAGATTACATTTTTAATTTTTGGAACGATGTTTTCAAATAAAGTGTGATAATAGCTTGAGGCAGTCTTAATAAATTGGAAAACATGAACTAATGCTTATAATCTGTTATCTATCCCACTAAAAGTAGATTGTCCAATCCTTAAGAAGATAGCAAAGCAGGTACAGTGGGAAAGGCTGCTTAATCAATCCAAGAATCAGAAGAGATATAGTCGAGTTGCAAGTTCATAGCAGATTTTTAAAAAGTTTTTTTCAAAGACATTTTTAAGAGATTCTAAAAAAGTTTTTCAAAGAGTTATTTGTTTTCAAAGAGATATTTTTCAAGTAGATGTTAAAGAAGACTTTTGAAAAAAAAGATTTTAATTTTAATAAAGATATTAAGAGCAGTTAAAGAACCACTGTTAATAATGGAAAAGGAAAACATTATTAAGGAAATTATAACGATGGAAGGCTAAACCAACAGCTTCATCTCTTCATCTCAAGCTATGGTACTCCAAGATTTGCCTGGATAAACATCATACAAAGTAAATTATGCCATTCAACTGAAATCAATGCCCCCTTTTTAATGTAGTCACATCATGGATATGAAGGAAACAACTGGATAAAAATGAAGGTAATAATTTTATAAGATATTCAATATTAATGTGTTTATAAAACAAGACAAAATGTCTTCTTAAACTAAAATTATGAATAAATGTAGTTATATGAAAATATGTTTATTATAAATGAAACTAAAATTATATGTGTTTATAAAAGACAAACAAAACATCTTTCTTAGAAAAGAAACTAAAACTATGAATAAAAGTAGCTATATGAAAATACGTTTATTATAAATGAAACTAAAATTATAAATAAATATAGCTACATGAAAATACATTTATTATTGATAAATTGTAAATGAAACTGCTGGTGAATTTATGTATAAAAATATACGTCTGCAGCAGACCAAGTCAATATTTATGCTAGAAGAATTATATGTAAATGATAAATGCTTAACTGCAAATTAATGAGATCTAAATCAAATAATAAAATTTATATGTATGAATATACATTCATATTTCAAATTATAAATGCTATCAGTTACCTTCATATATTGCACTCTTCTCTGTGAATTAATTAAATAATTAAAAATGTAAATTATTAAAGAACTTGCATTCTTTAATTCCTATTGTACTATTATTGAATGTATATCAAGATACATAATGGACTGCAAATGAAATAACTTAAAGTTAACTGGAACTCTAAATTAGACATAAAATGTAAATTGTTAAAGAACTTGCATTCTTTAATTCATATTGCCCTACTACTGATGTACACCAAGATACACAATGGACTGTAAATAAAATATTTGTTAAATTAAGTGGAACTCTGCATCAGATGCTACCTGTTGTCTTCATTATTCTCTCTGTTGTCTCAATATATCACACTCCTCTCTGTGAAGTAACTAAATGATTAAAGATATAAACTGTTAAAGAACTGTTGAGAGAAGGACTTTATTATACTCTCAACACATTACCTTTTCTAAGTCATCTAAAATGTTATTGGAAGTAGGCCGAAAGATACAAGAGATTGTCAATGAAATACTTTGTTTGATGGACATTTATTTAAACCTGTTTGTAAATAAAATTATTGTTACTTAAAATTAATTTTAGTTGTCCAGTTGTTCAATTCTATTATTTTTTATTGCATCACTCATCATTCAGTGCACTTGTTCATGAAAATCTTATGCCACCTGAGCTATGTCTGGCATAACTAGACCTAAGTAAGTCAGGTTGTACTGAGATGGAACTCTAGTGGTGTCATTTGGAAAACCAAACATAGAAATATCTAGATGCTTTCAGCCTCTATGGTGCTACATCCTCTGATGAGCAGGAAATTGGGGAATGCCAACTGATAGTTTCTTCCTGCAACATGCTCATCAGGAAATTGTTACAATCGAGGTAATAAAGGGGTTGTATGGTGGTCCGGTTACAATATATATATATGTGTGTGTGCATGCACATGTATGTATGTGTGTGTTTATTCCAACTTCTTATTCCAAATAGTGATACAATTAAGAATCAATCAAGATTAGACCCCATGAGACTATTGTTATAAAAATGGATTGAATATGAGAATTGATCACATATAGATATTGAAAAAGAGATGATGATTCCATAGGAAAATAAATGCAAAGAATATAATATATATGTACATGAAATATGAAAATAAAAATTGAGCAGTAGATAAACAAATTAATTAAAATAAAAATTAAAGTAGAGTAGGTTAATTAAAATTAAAAATAGGATAGATAAAAAAATTAAAGTCAAACAGGCTAAAGAAAAAAGTCTCTGAATTAAAAAAAGCATCTGAAATGCACAAAAACAGTTGTGTGGAAGAGAGACTGGAGATGCACCATAAAAAAATCAAGAAAACTGAGGAGATCCAAATGACTAAAGAGATAAATCTAGAGTATGTGATATTAATAAATAATATTTGAGAAATGCAGGTTAAAGGGAAAGCAAGAATCTCCAATAGCAATAAAAAATAAACAATTCACTATAATGATGATGAAATTGTTTAAAAAAATGAATAAAATTAAAAATAAAATGGATAGCATGTCCATACATGTAGATAACCAAATGGATATCATATTGCATAACATCTTTAAACAAATGGAGAAGCAAATGGAAAACATTTTCAAAAAATTTGAAGACAGCCACAGTGAAATAGATTGTTGATATTATGGAAAATGTAAAAAAAAGGAGAAGAGAAATGGTTGAAATAGTTAAATCAAAATTCCAAAGAATAAATTAAAGAAGTAAAATAAAATAAAAACAACAATAATGATGAGATACCTTGAACTACAGATTCTAGAAGTGATCAAAAATATTTAAGATAAAAATCAGGAGACCTTGGGTAAAGTTCTAGAGGAAGAAAGTGACATTACATACTATCCAAAGAAATCCAAATCAAAGAAGAAAAAAACAACAACTGATATATGAGTGTTGAGATGAAGTTATGCTGCTAAAAGAGAACAGGAAGCAATAAGAAAAAATTTAAAGAAACTTAGAAAGAACTGAACAGAAGACCTGAAAATTTTCTAAATTGAAAATAAACAATATGCAAGGAAAGTATCAATAAGATGAGCTGAGTTCATACCCCAGTATCCGTAGCCATAAATCTAGTACTGATAATCAATTCTTAAAAATAATAACCATGACAACATAGAAGCAAGAATATGAGAGAAAATCGGAAAGAAATGATAGAAGAAATATAAAAAATTGAAGCCAACTAAAGAGAGAATTTTGAAATTTTGAGTTGGAAATAAATAATATGTAATGAAAATGAGGAAGAAAAAAACTGAATTCAAATCCCAATATTCAGTTTATAAAGATAATATTATCAGAACTGGAGAGACTCCCATTGAATATCTATATACCTTAAATAAATCACTTTAGTTTGAATCCAATGATTCAAGAAGCCAAATTATATTGGAGTTATTTGTAGGAGATATAACCTGGCTTGCTGGAAATCATCATTTAATAGATCAACTTTTCAAAAATTTTAGAAAAACTTTCTGAATTATTTGAATGAAGTCTACCAACATGGTATTATGATTCAAATTTTGAGCTATAAAAGCCAATTTACTGTCAGAAAATCAAATAATAAGAGTTACATATAATTTTTCTAGCCAAATGGAAAAAGATATTGGGATTGATAGAAAAATAGTTAAACAGGTGATGAAAATTATTAAATATTTTTAATCTAAGTAAATAATCATCAAAAGTTTCCAGGATGAAAGAAGGATTTAAACTCCAAAATGCAATCTCCATTTGAAAAAACAAAGAGCCATATATGTAATTAAAACAAACCAATTCCACTACTATAGACAACTATTAGAAAGAAAAGATAAAAGGTCCCAGAAAAGACCTAATAAATAAAAGAAAAAAAAACTGAGTTGGGTGTTAAAATAAAGAGCATGGATGAAAAATCATTAGATTAAATCTAAATAACAATCATCATGTAATTAATCAACAATAGTAAAAACAATGAAAATATTTGATGAAGAAAAGATTAAGTTTAAATAAATGACAACTATTAAAAATAGCTAAGCCTTGTTTATGCAAACAGGATTTATTTGAAAAGAGATTACAGATTTAAATAAAGGACATGAATTAAAAATGATATATTGATAAAAAAATCATTTTGGTAATGCTAAAATAATTGCAGAGGGAGATGATATGTATTGAGGTCTCAGAGATCATTGATGAGTGCAAGCCCTGTTATGCAATCAAGGAAAATGTTACACACCTCTGAAGTTAAAGTATCAGAAGAGAATCCCTGGATTAATCTCATCTTGCTAGTCAGACAATCTATAGCTTATTTAAAACAAAAAAAAGTTCAAGTCATCATGTTACTCTTTGAGCTTTTCAAATGCAAATGCATCAGGTTAGCAAACAATGGAAAGGCATCATCAGTATTGTAATACTGATGCACTATTTTGGAACCATGGCTAATTGCTAAAGAATACATATATTGACATTTATTTGCATGAAAGTAACCAATGATTGGAGAGATGAATGCAATCCTTAAGGTTTTCTTTGTCATAATGCAATGTATGGCTATTGGGGAAAGATTTTTAAAATATTAAAGGAATTATTTGCCAAATATTAAAGTAACTAGAATCACATTTTCATGTGTTATATAAAACAGTATACTAGCAAAGAGTGCAAAATAAACTCAAACCTTACCTCTTTCAATCATAAACAAAAGTGATTATCAAAATGAAGTTGTGACATATTTAAATATCCAGAAAAAATTAGAATAAATGCAAAAAATAATATAATCTTTTAAAGCTGAAAAAAATATTAACTCAGATTTCTCCTGTGTATAAAAAGAGAAACTAAAATTTATCAAAAAAGAAAAGACAAAGCATTAACTATGACATGGTGATTGTATTTTTTTATTCTATAGGGTTGGGGTATTATAATAGAATAAATATTTCTGAATTATGACATCAGTCAACAAAAAGTTTGAGTCAAATAAACAAACATCAATTTATAACATATAAAGACAAAAGGTCAATATATATATACAATGATGAATAATTTCCATTGCTCACTTATTATATCAGTAAGAGCATTTGAACTATGTAAAAGAAATCAAAAAGAGGGCAGGGTATAAATGACTTTCCGAACAATTCATGGTGAAAATGAAATAATTTTATTAAATAATATTTATGTAAACATTTCAAATTATATAAAAATTGTAATGCTTATTTACAAAGACCATTGTGCTGAAAGTCCATCTTTTATGACAAAGAATAAGGAGATTAGCTTTCATGAGTAGTAGTAAGTTTGGTAGATTTAATAATAAAATTGCCAAATATATATATTTGAGAGTGATAAAATGACAATGAAAATAACATAGTTCACACTATTTATAAAAAATTAACAAAAATAAATGCAGTACTCCAATGTCATATATAGGTTATAAAATCAGAAGTAGGTTAAGCTACAAATTGAAAAACAATCTTTTACATTGGAATCAACAAGCTAATTAAAGACTAGTAAACCAGATGTTTTTTTTTTTGGGGGGGGGGGGAATCACTTTATGCAGATTAGTGGAATCACTTCTCAGTTTTGAAAAACATGTTTTTTGAGACAATAAATGGGTGGTGATATAAAAAGTCTATTAAAAAATATAGATTTTACTTTATTCAGTCAAATCAAAGTTTTAAGCTTTCAGTCATCTAGTATCTATTGTGATACTAGCTGCAAGTAGAAAATTTAGCTGCACAAAAATAATCAATAATGTTTACTAATAGATTCTAATAGTAAATTTTGATTGGATCAACATGGAAAAATCTTAACATGCAGTCTATAGAAGTAATAAAACAAGTTACCAGTGTGAAAAAATACTTTTCACATTTCCTATTTACAATAATGATAATTGCCATTTGCATTTACATCTTTTTCAAAATCACAAGCTGAAAGCCATTAGATCTACTAAATGTCTATTGCTTTTTCAGCTATATATTGCCTAGAAAGAAATGGATGATCTGAAAAGACCTAAAATGGAGCTTTAATTTGCAGGCCTATTACCTATGAAACCAAGGGATATTTTAACTTTGCTCAGAGTTGATTTGCTTTGATGTTGGTGTTTACTCATTATAATCCAATCTGAAAAAATACCAATAAATTAATGAAATAATTTAAAACTATGCTAATGGCTAAATTATGTCTGGGTCTATATATAACTATGCTAGAAAAGTGAAACCATACAACCTGCAAATGTAATAGAAAAAAGTTTCAAGAGTCAACATATACATTATATATGAAAGGCACTAACAAATGGCTGGTCACAGAACTTCAAACTAAAATAAACAGATTTAGCATTAAAATAATAAGCTAGAAATTTATGCAACTTTTTTTTTGTATGCTAGCATTTAAGTTGTAACTAGGTAAATCTAAAACATTTGCTATATATGACAAGATTAATAATCCATTGAATAAGAATTCTTCAGATATTTGTTAACAACAAAAAAAGCATAATAAAATAGAACTATTGATAAACTAAAGGACAAATATACATTTGCACAAATGTATACATTTAAAGCATTCAAAAATATAACCATAATATACTTATATTCATTCATTTGGTTTTAATTTCTTTAATACATGTTACTATTAAATAAGCCTATTCTCAATTTATTCCCACTTTTGTATACATTTTTTCTTTTTGATAAACAATTAATTAAGAATACTAAGCAACAATCATTTTCAATATTACATTTTATGCTAGATAGAAACTGAAAGCAATAAGAGAAAAGAATTAATAAAAATTCAGAAGAATTAAAATAATGTCTATAAGGCAACCTTTATTCCTAAAGGTGATACCCAATACAAAAATATTTACTGAAATTAAATATAAATAAAAAGCTGTTTTTAGCAGATTATCCTTCTTGCCAATGGGATGATGATGGATCTCGAGATGTTAACAGTATTCTGAAAGGATTTTATTACAAAATCAGTCTAAACAGTATAGAGTGCTTGGAAATATGCATTAATCTTTTCAAAGTTCAGCAGAGAGGTATATCTTTAGTATTATTTCTCTAATTCATGTCGTAAGATCAAATAGCTTAACCTAGCCCAAGTAACAATTTAGCATTAATCATTATTCCATTACAAATAGCATCTCAACATAGTGACCTGATAAATTATGTGGAATAGTTTATTCTGATATATGCGTTTATCCATTTTCCTATTATAATATTAATATAACATTACAATATTGTTATAACATATTGTCTTGAAAATTTTCTGAAATAATATTTTTACTGACAAGTTTTATTCTTTTAATCTATAAAATTATATGATTTTGTTAATGACTCATGAGATTACTAACTTACTGTATTAAATAACATATGTCTCTAAGGAATCAACTCGCTTATAGGGAGAATATCCATTATAATTATTCTAAAAGAAAATGCACTAAATGCTAAGATAAATATTTAAAAAAAAAAAATTAAAAAAAAAGATTACACATGCAAAAAAATAAAATAGTAATAAAGCACATAATTAGATAATAAATTCCATTATAATTTTTTGAAGGAAAATAATACCAAAAAAATATATGTAACCAATTTCCGGACTTATATATATTTTTAAAAAAACAACATATCAGCATCACTTATTCAGAACAAAATGTTCCAATCAGTTGAATGTCAGCCTGCAATACAAAAAAAATGATATAAGAGAGAGCTTACATTGGATTTTCTAGAAATAATAGAATGACAAAAATTGAAAATGTGTTTTCTAATTGGATATTTAAATAATTCAACCTTAATTCAGGGATGAAAGCATAAAAATGAACTTATTGAAATTATTTCAATGATAGCTATCTGCACCAGTATCATTGGAATTGAATGGGCATTTTAATAAGATACTGACTGATTATGGAATCTTACCAAAAATAATACTACATACAACATTAAAGAACATTTGATTTTTTTTTATGTATAAAATAATTCTTTAATTTGATTTGTATTACATTTGTATTATTATTACAACAGTAAGAAAATATGTAGAGAACTGTATTGATATATGTTGCTAAAAAGTGAGAGATTATGTATTTAAAATTAAATATTAGAATATATATATATATATTGTAAAGGTAGCTAAAAATCGCTACCCCAACAACATATGTAAGCCATCTGAAATAATGGAATGTTGTTTTTCTTTTTTTTAATTAGCAAGTAGAAAGATAAATAAAAAGTTTTTGCTAGAACACTTTTGGAAAAAAAATAATATTTTTATATTTTTTTCTAAACAGTGTAATAACTACCTATTAAGTACTTAAGAATGATGGGTAATTGACCATAAAAAACACACATATATATTAGTAATAAAATTTTATTACTAAGAAAATGTCAATCTTGATAAAAAAATTGTACATAGTTATATATATTGAAACAGTTAGCTTTTACAACCCAACTGCTTCACCTACTATATTCTATAGTAGTATTATTTTATATGTATCTACCACCAAATTCTCATATATCCTGCTAATATTATCATAAAAACCTGGCTAAATTTAAACCTAAATACGTTAACCAAGTATGTGTGTGTATATATCTACATATAGAGAGAAAATTGCATTTATATACATAAACCTCTATAAATGCGCACATATATATTTCTAATAATAATTAAATAAAAAATGAGTTGTATGTGTAACTTAAGATTACATATATGCTAGAAGAATAATGTTAACAGAATTTAAAGCATTAAAATTTCTTTATTTTAAAATATTTATTAAATTAATAATGTTTAAAATTATATAATTCTGCATATATTGCTAAATTAAATGGCCAAGTTACATATATAACGAAATGTTTTTCCATAAATTTAGATTTGTTTTTCTAGTAAGAGTGACACCAGAAAAGTTAATCCTTCTAGCTATAAAATTGACGCAGTTTTAATTTAAGGTTAAAATTAGATTTAAATTAAAAAGATTGCATAAATTACCACATGTCACAGAGGTTAAAATTGACCTAAGTGAAAAATAATCACAGCGGGATTCCTACTAAATTTTGAAACAGCAAGTAAGCTAAGAAAATGAATCTAAAAATAATATAATGAAGGAGAGGGAGGGTGTGCTGACATATAAGCTGCTGCAGCCATCTTTGAAAGACACTCTATGATTATAATTTTAATAAAGTACTTGTAAAAGCATTGATAATGATGATGTCGGGTAAAGGCCTAAATTCTTGCCTTCTCACCTCTGATGAGAAGCTGCCTAATGTGGAAAGAGATGAAGTAACAACCATCACCACCTGAAGAAGTCCCACAGTGAAGAAATAACTTGTCAGCAGAAAAGAGAAGAAAATGGTAAATACTCCTTCAGTTCTAAAGCTTTAAACTAAACTCAACTCTAAAATGCTAGCTTAATCTAAATCAATGGCCATAATAATAATGTAAACTAAACTTACTTCTAAATGTAAATTTTATTTTGTTTCAATCTTAAAATCTTGCCTGATTTAAAATGATTTAAACTGACTTAATATTTGACCTGATTTAATAATTAATACCTGATTTAAATTGATTTATAAATTCATTTAAAAACTGATTTAATATCTGATAACTAATGTGATAATTTAATATTTGACAAATACTGATTTTACTGCTTTATGATTTTATCTGAGTTATTATTTGCATAAATAACACCTTTCATTTATTGATATGATTTCTTTATTTGATGGTTTACTTGCTGAATTTCTGATTTAGTTAGGTATTAATCTTATTCCAAGTAATTAAGGATTATTCAATTTAACTTGCTAAAATCTATATTTTAAATGTTTTAATATAATTTTGCCACGTATAATGCAAAATGATCTATTATAAAATAACTATCAAATTTCTAAGTTATTATATATTTTTTAAGCTAATAATAATCTTTGCCTTAGTTAATTCTCTTAAACTATTTAAAATTATCGAAACTGAATCAATCAAATTTCAGCTAATGTCATATTTCAGATTTCACATACGTGAAATCTTATCTTATTAAATCTTACATTTTGTTTAATTAAATCTATGCGAAATCTTATTATTTTAGTTATGTTATTGTTTATGCTATATGTATTCAAAACTGAGTTTTATTCATAATTAAATCATTAGTGAGAGGTAATTAGATTCTCATGCATATATATGTAACTTCATGTATATATGTAAGGTTGCATATATGTGTAATAACGCACAAACTGAAACTCTGTTTTGAAATGGATAAAATATCTTAATTAAGATATAATTACCAGCTTACAGTCATTCTAAGATAGATTTGCTTTTAAATATAATATTTAACCAATATTCAGTTGAAGTGATAAAATGCAGCATAAATTCATAATTCTGTATTGTAATTTCCCTCCATATGCTGTAATCCTCCTTAGAGAAGTAAAAGCTTATATAGAAAGCTTTATAACTTGGATTCATAAGCTTTCCTTAATAGTATAATTATAAATACTATAAAATGAACTGATACAGGGTAGTTTCATGAAAAAAACTATTGTTAGCATCTTAATTTTTGTTATATGATAATGTTGTCAGCAGTATGTATGTGTCCTTAAGAAACACCATGGTGTATTCACTTGTTGCTGTATTCTTTAATGGTTGTATGTGGTCGCACTGCTCCATTACTCTTAGTTTGGGCAATTATCTTTTTCAGATGGTGGATGGGTTCGAACCTGCATCCTTAGGAAGGGAGCATGAGACTCCGATGGAGCATAAGGCTTCCACTCAAATAAATTGCTCGATCATCCGGACTAAAGGTCTCTTATTTTCACAGCAATGAGTTCGGTCAAAGGAAACCGTTACTTGGTAAAAATCCCATGAATAAGGCACTTATATGAGATGCAAAGTCTCAGAATTGTATATTTTCCATACACATTAGTATCTGAAGTCGGGCTGCCAATAATCAGTTTATCCCGCCATTATAATTGTTATTTTCAGCTTTGATATGAATTCGAATCCAATTTGATAAGCAAATGAGCTATATAGAAAGTATACTGAATATTCATGCTTAATAAAATGTTATGTTCTTTATAAAGGTTTATATTCACTTCCACTAACTATAAAGCAAATCTAGATCCTATTATAGCATAAACTAGGCGTAGATAATCATGAGCAAATACATTTAGTTATAAAAAATAATATTAAAGCTCATGAAAACATAAATTCAAATGTATTATAATTTCATCACCTATGAGAGATTCATATATATAGCTAAGTAAATTAAATATTTGTAACCTAGAAATTACAGTCACCTGCGAGTGATTAAAATGCTATATATAAACTGGAAGTGGATAAATATTAAGTTATCACCTACAAGTGATATACATATATGTAAGAAACCCAATTATTTGTAACTAGAAATTTCTAATCACCTGCAAGTGATTTTATCTACCTCCTATATATGTAAACCAAGTTATGTAAAACTCAGCCATAAAGGAATTATATATCTAAAACCATCACTTGTGTGTGAACCCGATCTTTAATGTAAACATCCCTTAATCACCTGCGTGTGAGACAAAACATCTATTGTAATATTGTTTTAATTATTATTTCAAAATTTAACTTCATTAAATTAATTTTAAATTTAAATTTGATTCATGTCTTAATCTTGCTCACCGACTCATAATCATTCCATCTTTTAGTAATTATTTATTATTAGTTATTAAAAATCATTTCATTGTTTAATAATTGTATACTAGCCACATGGTACCTATATAACTATACTAGATAAAATGCCAACTTCCTCCCAGTCTCTTGCTCTACTGATGTTCTACTGCCAGAATGTGATGAAGGAGAATACTGCTGTGGCCTCAAATGTGTCATCCGCAAGGTGGTAAATCTTTGAACAATAGTGAAGGAAATAGGGCTATATCAGACCTGTGGTTTCACCACTGTATTCTGGTTGGCCTTGGGATGATTTACTAAAGTTCTAGGTTTTGTTACGCGAATGTACATATTTGACCATTACAATATATGTTGATCATTGTATTGTGTTAATTAAATTGACAATGACTTAAATAAAAGCAATAATTATAACAATAGAACATAAATCAATATCTGAATATAAGAGATATAAGAATATGATATTATAAGTTTATTTTATAATTTGTTTTGTTTTTTAATGAGTCGATATAAAAAAAAAATGTAAAAGATGCAACACTGGAACGCTGGTATTTAAACAATAGGAATAGCACCAAGATAAAAAGAAAACAATAAAAAGCATTTGATTATTCTTGCTTTGTGTTCGATTTGACAAGTCTAGTTTTATCAGAATTATTATTTTAATATTTTTCTGCAAAATGAACTTTTTTTTAAAGTAGCGTCATCACAACAAATATCAATGTTTTCTTAATTAATTCATCATTTGGACAAAAAGTAAAGAAAACGAATGGAACATTATTCTAATTTATTAAGCAGATAAGTGAAAATAATTTATCAATTTAAATTTTAAAAAAGAAAAGTAATATGATTTTTGTTTAAAAGAAACTGAAAAAAGAAATCAGAACAGTTGATTAAATTTAATGTTTATATAGCCAAAATTACAAACAGTAAAGAGCTTTATTCTGTCTATAAATATACTTTATTAAATGCAAACTGCATATATATTTATATAAAGTTATACATATAGTTAAAGTATGAAATACATTGGCTAAAGGGCTTAATTGTCATTGGGGTGGAGCATTTTCTTATCCATTATGGCCATATGAGTATTAATATTTAACTGTCTACCATTCAAGTGCCCGAGAATTGCATCTACACAAAATGAAAATCTACATGAGTAACATAAAACTACCTACTACCAACTTAAATAAATTCAAAATATGCTGTATAAAATTAATCAGGAGTTCTTCAACATCTGTAATAAAAAATGCATCAACCATAAGAACTTTGTGTAAAGAGGACTCTGAGAAATAATTATGCTTTAACATATCAATTCATAGAAGATTGCAAAATTATGTTTTATTTTCTGTTGTATAAATCTGTATTTTTATTTTTATTTATTATCTCATCTTATATTTGGAAAATGCTATTTCTAATTCTACAGGGAACAGTCCAACATAAAAAATATCAAGAAAGTAGGGTTGGGAGGAGATTGAAAAGTTTATTTATTTTTTTTAATTTTTTAATAAAATTTAGGTGATTTATTTTCTACCAAGACATTTGGGACTGAAATATGCACAAAATATTAAGTGCTTCACTAGAATATTTAATAGTAAGAGTTTTGTTTTTTTAAACCCACTGATATAAACTATGCTACCACATGACATGACTATTTATTATATATGTGTTCCTAATAGTATTTCTTAAGATATAATGAGTAAATGATTAACACTTTTAAAATAGTATTCTTTATCATTTTCTATCATATTCTGTGTTGTTTTATTATGGTACTTTTCCACAATTAAAATTGCATACTGCATCTGAGGTTGCATTTAAATTTACATGGAGTTAGCAATCTCACTTTTAATTAATATTTTTTAAAAATTATCTTGGATATACAGATGTCTATATTATGGGTATCTATCATGGGATGTAAGGATGATTAGTTTTAAATTTTTTAAGTAAAGAAATGATAGATACTCATCATGGACATAAAAGCTGTAAGTATTTGTAGGGAGATATCCAAGTAATTTATGGGCATTTGTAAACATTTTACTTTATTGAAATTTTTTATTCTAAATTGATTGGGAATTTATTTTATGTTTAAATATATTTTATTGTTTTGTAAATAAATATTATGAAGTTTTGTTAATTGACAAGGTCTCTGTAGTTTTGTTGATCCAGCATTTACATTCCATCTTATGGCCAATATTTTACACATGTACACATCCACATAATTGTTTAATAAGCATGTGAGAGAACATTAAATAAAGGTTATTTTTTTCTAATAGATCGGATGTATTATTTTAGTTATTGATTAACAGTTTGCATAAATACCTACCTGTTAAGAGAGTCAAATGCGAATTCTTCCTGGTTTCGAATATCTGAGGCAACGGTTTTGGGAAAGAGTGGTGAGATGTGAGATGAACTGATTTGGATTACATATAGATTTGATAGTTAATGCTTAGGCTAGTCTATTAAAGATAGATGTAATCATAAGTAAGGTATTTCATTGTTTTATCTCTAGCATCCTACATGAAGACCCTAGGTCCAACAGTAGTTAGATGCGAGCTTGCACTCTTTCTCTTATATACGTGGATGGACCGGACTGTTGCATTTGGCACTATCAACTTTAGGATATGGCAGATAGGTGTACCAGCACTTTTAGATTTGACATAAGTTGGTTATATGTTATGGACGAACCAGCTGATTATTGAAGTTGATCTGTATGTTCAAATGTATTTGCAGACTGGAGCATCCAGGTATATCCGACCATACCATTACAATATATATATATATATATATAAGTCTTAAATAACATTTCCTTAAACTACTAATCCATATGTATGCATAAGTTATACATTTTATTTCATTTATTTATTTTGTCTATTTGTGTCAAGGAAATGGAAAATAGAATTCTCTTAAATCTTCCCATAAAGTTATATATATATATTAGAAGATTTTGCACATGCAGAAATAAACATTAATAATATAGTGGGGAATTCCATGTATTACTAGGCAAACTTTGATTATAATGTAATTAGACAAAAAAAACCCACAAAAGCAATTAAAACTGACAAATGTAAAGCAAAATCACATCATCTAGTAATAGTTGTGATTTTTTAGGTTTCATACTGAAAGGGTATTTTTTATCAATCATATCATTTCACCTATTATGTTCCATAGTCGTATACTTTTCCTAGTTTAAACCCCTAAGTTGGTGTATATTAATTAAAAGAGCTTAATAAAAAGGTATAATAATACATATATGCGTGTATGTGCATATATTTTATAAAGGCGTATTTCAGATATTAACCAACTAACCTAATAAAAGGCATATAGTAAAGTATGTGTGTGTATCTCATAAGTGTGTCTTGCAAATAATGTTAAATAATTTTTTATAAATAAGGCAAACATAATTCTAAAGTTTAAGGTAATAAAGTTAAACATTACCTGGTATGTGCATTTTCACACATATTTATATATGAAAGAACCTTGCAAAGTTATGGATTTCAAACTTTAGTTGTACATTTCTCAAAGATGGTAAATCTCTTACACTTACGTATATAATAAAATGTTTACCAGGTTAAAATCTGTTTTTGTAAATTGATTTTTATTTCTTGGAAATTAGCTGACCACACCTGGGTTTTAAAATCTGTAAAAATAAGAGTAGACATAAAATATATTAAATTTATTTTTATAACAAAGAGATAGGTACCAGATGCTATATTTCTCAATTACTTATTTTTCTAAATTACAGGGGTAATGGTTTTGTTTGTAAAGCTTATAGCACACATGCAAAATAAAGATTAAAAATTTGTCTCAGCTTGTAAACAAATCATGACATTGGCAGAGCGGCAGTGTATTCTTATAAAAACCCTGAGTGGAATTAAATTAGGTTGGACAATAGATAATTTTAACTTGTGATGCTTTCAGGAATTAAGCCCACTTTTGCAATGAAAAGCCAAAGCTAGAATGGTGATTTGTTGCTATCTGCCCTTACAGGAGATGAATCATCAGTGATGGGAGAAGTTTGAACCAATAGCCTGCCCAGAAAGTAAAGATGAACAGACCAGCAAAGCAAAGAAATGCCTAAAGCCATGAAAAGAAGACCCTTAGCAGAGAAGATCAGTAAAATAATATGCAGAGCTCTGTATTAAACTCTTGTTATTAATTTCTTAAATAATTTTAAGCTAGCAATGTATAAATGTGCACAAACTTATTATTTAAATTTTCTCTATGGAATAAATTCTGTCATTAAACTAAATTGTATCTAATTTCCTAAAGTAATGTAAGAATAACTACTCTGTAAAACTTGCCTAATTCTTTTAAAGTAAAGGAACTTGATGTAACTCTTGATAAATTTAAATTATACTCTAAATATCTTTCTATCTGCAGTTATGCTTTATTATAATTTATTATATTTGTTATTAATTTATGCTATGACTTATTCAGAGGGGAGATTGATATTCAGAACCTATAGAGGGAGTTTGAGAGAGATGATTAGAGACTCTCTATAGATAATTTATAAGAGTTAAAGCCCACACATATGCAATATCCAATCTGAAACCTATTATATATATAATAGCCATTGTGTATTAGCTATCCAATCTGAAACCTATTATATATATAATAGCCATTGTGTATTAGCTGAGTAAAAGTAGGCTTGCTTGTACTAATCAAATATTTAGTTAACTAATGCAAGAGCAATATTCTAAAGCATATTTAAACTAAATACATGTCCTTTTTATGCTTTATTCCTCCCTAAAATTTATAGTATAAACTATAAAGATTAATTTAATTAACCCCTTTCTATAGCATGTTTGAGTATGCTAACTTATGAACTGGTATACAATGGTTTAGCGGAAAGAAGCTCTAGATTTAGAGCATTTTAGATTTAATGATCGATGATCAGTAGCATGGTGAATGTGTTCTTTATAAAGCACAAACATGTGCATATGCATCTTGCTATAAACATATATGTATTTGTTTATGGGGATTTGATATAAGGTCATTCCATATTTATTTGCTGATAGCTTTTTTTAGAACTGGAACACAAGGGTTCATATTGTTCATGTTTCAAGCTTGCTATATACATATATGTAATTGTTAATGGGGATTTGATATAAGGCCATTTCATATTCATTTTCTGATAGCTTTTCTTAGAACTGGAACACGAGGGTCCAGATTGTTCATGTTTCAAGGTAATAAGATCTCCAGAATGAGATGTTCTCTTCTCATAACAAGTCATACAGTCCATGGGGACTGATCTTTAAGTTGATACATCCCATGAGAAAACACACATTTGAGACACCATTTTATGTGGTTAATATAGTGCCATAGTATCAAAAACTTTGCTATAACAGATCCCAGTTCATTCTGCCATTACTATTAATAAATTCAACTTTGATTTAAATGCACAATCTAGTTATGTAATAATAATCTGTATAGAGAGCTAATTTAGGTTAACTTCGAGGTACTTAGAGTAATTATAATTATTTATTGTCTCTCTTGCAAGTTATCTGTTTGCAAACCTTATAGACATCTCATAGCATGAAATAGGCTTAATTAAAACCATAGATTATAATGTAATAAAGTTATTAATGGAATAAGTTTCGATTCAATTGTCCAGTGCATAAGATGAGATTCTGTAACTCACTTACTCATCTAATTGTAACATCTGTGGTAAATTTCATTGCACAGAGGGACAGCTGTCTTAATAATTGATTTGTTTTATTAAAAGATATAAAATATAATCTTGTTTAATGTATTTTTTTATAGTTCGTTTCAATCCATTTGAAACACAGTAATTTTTGTTTATTTAAGTGAATTATATAATTATGCATTGTCATTCTGTCTACAGAATCATTTCTTCCCTGAGTCTCATGTTTTACTCTTTGCTACTGCCAGCACGCAGATTAAGAAACTCCAAGTGTAACCTTGTATATGTTATTCATAGGGTAGGAAGTCATGGAGTATTAGTGGAGGAGCTGAGGGGTGATCTGATTCGAGGTCTCAACCCCTCATCTAAATCAGCTTTGGAGAATTTGCCAAGACTCTGGATTTTGTTGCATGAGTGTACAAATATGACCATTACAATACATATAAATTATTTATGTTTGAGTTTCTATTCTTATAAAATCTAAAACACTAAAAAAGTGATTCAACTTTTATCTTAAAGATATATCAGACAAAAGTACTATTATTAGATATTTCACGTTGCAATTTTTAGTTTTAATGGGTTGTTTGTTACTTCATAGCTAAAGTTAGATTAATACAAAGAAATTCCTGTTATAATTTCAATATATATATATAATTTCAAATAGTTAACTTAAACATTATATTGTCCATAATGTGGTACTTTTCTTACAAAATTACGTAATACAAGCTTAAGATCATTAAATGTTATTCAACTCCAACACCAAAAACAGCTTCCAGTTTTTTTTTTATATATTATTAAAATTGCTCACATTCAATTTTCTTTAAAATTCATACATTATATATATATGTAAACAATTCCGGAAAAAAATATTTACATATCTGAAGATGATTGAAGCTGATATCTTTTTAGATTTATTTACATAATTTAAAATGCATTGACCTATTTGTGATATATATATATAATACAAATAAAATGACAATCAAAACATATTGTAATAATAATAAAAATAATAAATGTAATGGTTGTTAACTATCATATAGCAGTTGAAAGACTGTGTATAATAATTAATAGCCATTACATTTATTATTTTTATTGTTATTATATGTATATATTGTTAAATACGTTTTCCAACATAAATGTAATATTCAATTTTGAAAACTTAATTTCAAATTCCTTATTGCTAGACAACAAAGTAAATGCAAAATATCATTAATATTTGCAACCTATGATATATATAAAAGTATCCTACCCAGCAAAATATTTTAAACAAGGATGATTATGACTAACCAGATGTGAATGTAAAATCTGTTATATAGCTTTAGTTAGTTTCATCCTTGTCTAAATACTTGCTAGATTAGTTACATATATATATATGAGGCTGCAAATGTTAATGCTACTTTGCACTTTCTTGACGGTCTAGCACAAGCATGGTGAAATTGATTTAATAGCTTTCTGTTAAGTAGTCATATAATCAATTAATTTTGAAGATTAGTAGTCATCCTACTACCACGTGATGGTTTTAAGCTTGAAAAAACCTCCTTGAAGCTTTTCTGTATCTTGGCAATAGTTGGTTAATATTAGTTTGAGTAGTTATTCATCTTTATTATATTTACTGAACACTATTTGATCGTAAGCTAATGGTTTATCTACAAGAAAAATCATAAACCTGCTTAGAATAAATATTTTTTTAAAATTATACCTATATGTGTTTCGAATCTAGTTGTAGTTGTACTATTAATTGCACCAAAAAGCTCTTATACAGTATATGGTATATTATTTTATTTGTTGTTAGCAATTCAGACTATTAATGATGAAGTATAATATATCGGATACATATGAGACTTTTGTATTTCAGATTTCTTTGCATCTTGTATGATAATTCAAGCCTTTTTCATCGAAAGATTTCCATTTATAATAATTAAAATGAAGCATAGCTTCACACACACATATATATGTAAGTATAATTCATAACATATTAAAGATTTTTTTATATATAAAATCTTTTCATTGTTTTTTTTTCTTATTATTATTATATATAAAAAGTCAGAATGAAATTGAAGTAAAACTGAATAAAGCTGCTTCCCTGCGGTGTCAACTCTAACAGTCTTCATGCTTTTGCACATTGTTTGTGTAAAAAAATTTTTGGTATTGGTACTTCCAATGCTAACTAGGAAAGGACAGCGTTCTTTTTCAATAAACACCGCAGGGTGGCACTTTTTCTATTCTCCTAGGACGCTACTAACCTGTGGACTATAGTCAGTCAAGGTTTTACCGCTCACTTCAACTAAGTACCGTAATTGATATTTATTTTCACAAAATATGTCAAAAACGTCCTCTCTTCTCCTTTCCAATTTTAAGACAATTAATTAAATCAAAGTTTCAAACATCTTATCTATAATTTATCTCCTTTAATAAGTGTTTAAAACAAGCGGAAAATAGAAAAGCAAAAAATACAATTTTGATTTCTATTATGTCCTTTGTTCGAATGAATAAAGTCTAATAAAGAAATAATCTTTTTACAGCTTTATTTATCATTACTTAAAAAATTTAAATATAAATTCAATAATTATTTTTGATTGGATATTTATTTAGATATTTGTTTATTATTTAATATATAAATAAATGTTAGTATTGCCATAAAATATTCGTGATTAAAAACTGATACAACTCATCTACATATACACGTGAGATCACGCACACATATATAAATAAAAAAAATAATGAATTAATATACCGCTAATAATTACTTTGATATAAATAGAATTCAATTATAAAATAATAAGTAATGTATTGTTTACTTTTTCCTATTAAAATTATTTCAAAACCTACGATCTTATTAATAATACCAAGAGAGAAATATACTAAATACCGTATATATCAATCACTCTCTTTATGAATAAATTTCTTATATATATATATATATCATCGATTTATTTAAATAGATATGAATATTATTCAATGGCTGAAGCAAATCAAGGTAATGTTTATGGGGTCCTTGGTCATAGATCTTTTTGACTGTCGATCATTAAATCAAAAAATACTAATAAAAGAATTAAAATATATATTACAAATACTAAAAAAAGGGTATTCTTGGAAATTTTATATAAGAGCCCAAAAATTCTAGCTATTTTTGTTATACATTGAAAAATTACGAACAAGGATTAATTCAACTTCTTTGAAGGTGGGGAAAAAATAATTGAATTTTTTTGTATGAAAACTTTTAAGTAAACAACCTATATGAATAGGACCTTAGACTGGATAAGTTAAATGATTTGCTAGTTTAGCTTAATATAAATGCAAATATTTTTTTATGGATCATAAATTAATTAATAAGAAAGCATACGTTTATATAAATATATAATTATCAGAATAAATCTCAGAACTCTTTTGCAGACATGAAATTTTGATAAATGTTCTCTACAAACTAATTTTTCATACTACATGTATATACAAGATATCATCATCATCAACCATTATCAATCCACTGCAGGATAAAGGTCTCTCCAAGTTCAGTCCATCTTCTCCGATCTTTAGCTTCTCTTCTCCACATTACCCCTGCACACGTTCTTATTTCATTCATCCATCTCATATGTGGTTTCTTTCTGGGACTTTTACAATCTCTTGAAATCCAGTTTAAGATTTCAATTGTCCATCTATTATCATCTCTTCTAACAATTTGCCCAGCCCAAATCCATTTCAATCTTTTAATTATTTTAATGTGATCAGTAACACCTGTTTGTTCTCTTACCCATTTATTGTGTTTTCGATCTCTTTTTGTTACTCCTAACATGCATCTCTCTATACTTCTTTGACAGGTCTGAAGTCTTTGCATTGCTCTTCTATTAAGTGTCGAAGTCTCAGATCCATAAGTAACAATTGGTAAAACACATTTATTAAAAACCTTTCTTTTCAAACACATAGGCATATTCCCTTTTGGTATCAAATTATTTCTACCAAAAACACTACAACCAAGTTTAATTCTATGATTAATTTCATCAATTATATTTCCATCTGTATTAATAATCTGATCAAGGTATTTGTAGCTGTTAATTTTTTCTAACTCATCATAATCAATCTTTATTTTCATATTTTGAGAAAATCCATTGAACATTACTTTAATCTTTTTGACATTTATCTTTAGTCCTACTTTCTTCTGATAACTCCTGCAATATTTCCTGCAGATCTAAAGCATTATTTGAAAAAACAACTATATCATCTGCAAAATCTAAATGACTTAAATAATCTCCATTTACTTTCACTCCTTTAGCTTTCCATTTTAATCCATAAAATACTTCTTGTAGCACTACTGTAAAACGTTTTAGAGATATAGAGTCACCCTGTTTTACATCCTTCTCAATGTTGACTTTCCTAGTATCATTATGTAATCTAATTGTTGCTGTTGCATTTTCATAAATAGGACAATATCCAGGATCTATGTCTTGATGATCCAATGCTTTAATCACTGAAATGTTTATAGAATCAAATGCCTTTTCATAACCTACAAATCCAAAGTATAATGGCAACTCGTATTCATTTGTCTTGTCTATAACTTCTTTCAATACCTGGATATGATCTATTGTACTAAAACCACTGTTAAATCCAGCTTGTTTTCTTAATTGGTAGAAATCTAATGTTCTTTGTAGATGAGTTGTAATTATCTTGGTAAAAATTTTGTATAAAATGGATAAAAGGCTGATAGGTCTGTAATTTCTAATATCATCTTTATCCCCTTTTTAAAATATTAATATTAATACTGCATTCTTCCAATCATCTGGTACATCTTTATCATTTAGACATTTGGTATATAACTCTGCTAAAAAATTTCCATTTTTCACCTGCTTCTTTTAAAATATCAATGATAATTCTATCATTACCTGGAGCTTTTCTTCACAAATTTAATTGCATGTCTCACTTCTTCATTTAAATTCTGGGCAATTCAGAAGATATAATAGATATAGGAGGTACTTGTTCTTTTTTACTATATAATTCTTGATAGAAGTCTTTCTCTTTTTAGTAATAATTCCATCTTTTGTTTTTTTTTTTCTGATATAAATTTCCTGCCAATACCAAAATGTTGTTTTACACTTTTGAGACTTTTATTCTCTTCTACAGCTTTTCTTACTAATTCACAGTTATACTTTCTTATATCATTTTCAACTTGTTTTTGCACTATTTTACAAAATTTGATGTATTCAATCATTTTTAATGCATCATTTTTGTATATCTTCATATTCATTCTTTTCTTCATAAATTCTCTAGTCTCAGTAGAAATTTTATTGGTCAATTTCTGCTTCTTTCTATCCATGATCTTTATTGCAGTTTTTAAAAGTGTATCAGCTATTTTCATATTAATTTCATTCAAATCTAAATCATGTTCAAAATCTACCAATACTTGAAACCAATTTGTAAGTTCTAATTTAAATTCATTAGAATGTTTCTGAAAATTAGGAATATCAAATGTAAATATTGTTTTTCTTAATAATTTTTGTCTCTCTAGTTTTGCATTAACATGTACCTTACATCTTACTAATCGATGATCACTTTCTGTATTAAATTTATTAAAAACATTACAATCTTGAAATATGTATTTTCTGTTAGTCAAAATATAATCCAATTCTGCTGTACCTTCATTTGGATGCTTCCATGTCCATTTCCTTTTAACATTTTTCTCAAAAAAAGAATTCATAATATAAAGTTTTTCTTTTTCTGCAAACTCCACAAGTCTATATCCTCTCTCATTTCTATTACCATAACCAAATTACCTAGAGCACTTTCATCTTTCATTTGTTTACCAATTCTAGCATTAAAGTCTCCCATAATAATTTTAAAATGTTGTCTATTTTGATTTACTATTTGTTATTGTTTTATTAAATTAATAATATTTAAAATTAGAACTCATTTTCATATTTTTATTGCCCGTGAGTTCATTTTATCCAACTCTAGATTTATTTGCACATACATCATTATATCTAGATGTAGATCATTCTATTAAATTTCATAAATCATTGATATATTAATCAATCACTTAGTCATATGTGTGTATTTCTTACCAAATCAGTGTTAAATAAGTTAATTTATGAGTCTTTTGTTTTACCCTGGGTGACTGCCGGACCATGGTTAAATTGAATGTCTGTGTAAGTTGAGAAATGTCATGCATAGGGTATTAGATCATTGAACAGAGGTGAAAAGATTGCATGTTGGCCATATTCTGGATCCCAGCATCCAGATTCGATCAGCTTTAGTGTATTTTGCCTGTGTTCTAGATTTTGTTATGTGGAGGGACAATTCTTACCCTTACCTAGGTTTTTTTTCTCCCAGGTTCTGGATGCTCATACATGGGGCCTCGTTAACTATTGCCCCTGACCATGAACTGAATATATGTGGACAGAAAATTTTTTTCCCCGGGTTCTGGATGTGCATCCATGGGGCCTTGTTAACATTCACAACCTTCCCTGAATTGAATACAGGAGGGTGGAGAAAGAAATATATATGTATAATATTTTTTTTCATGGGTTCTATCACGACAATGTAGGATTTCAATAATATGAATCACCCATATACCCTTGGTAAAAGATTTTTTCCCCCATGTTCATTAATGATTTCCATGACACTGAATTGAATGCGTGTGGGTGGAAAAGATATATATATATGTATTAGTTTTTTCTTTCATGTTCGATAATTATTCCACAGCCTTGAATCGAATATATGTGGAAGGAAGAGATATATATGTATGTACAATTTTTTCTCTCGGATTCTGGATTGCCAAATGTGAGGTTTTGTTAATTATTTTACAAGACCTTGAATTGAATGCATGTGGGTAGAGAGAAAAGAAGGGAAGGGGATATATATATGTGCTAAAGTTTTTTCCCAAAAATATGTATAATTTTTTTTTCTCCCGATGTGACAATATGGGTTTTCTAATGTAAACACCCACATACCCTAAGTGATAATTTTGGTTCGAAAAAAAATGGGAAAAGTTTTTTTCTATATATAGTTTTTTTTGTGTGTGGTATAATTTTTTAACTGGATTTTGGATGTTCAAGCATGAGGTCCATCAATTTATTTCACACACTGAATATGTGTGTATGTGTGTGCAGAACTATTTATATAGATTGACTTCACAATGCATATAGAATTTTTTATTCTCCGGGTTTGAATACTCAATTGGGAAATATGTCAATTTATTTCATACACTGAATTGGTTCATTTCTTCATCCTCTGTGTCAGTAACTATATATATGAAAAGTTTTCCAGCTTTTGTTAAAGTATGCCATAACTTTTGTTATATGTATTATATATTGACGTGGCATAAATCATGTAATAATAAAAATGTTTTTTTTCTTGTTTTCACTGTTGTCAAATTATAAATCTCGTTAGTCATAGGTTAACATTATAAAATAGTATGTAGATACAAAATATACTTTTTCTCCCAGATTATATATATGTAAAATATATTTTTTTTTGGTTGGCATATACTGGAGAGTTTCAAATAATTTTTTTTTCTTTTGCTGGCACAGAGTAGTTATATAAACATAGGGCAATTGAAGTGAAATACTTTGATTATGCATATAGAGTGGTCTGATAAACAATTGAACTTTTTTATATATATGATATACCTATGCTTAATTTTACTTACTCACTGATGGCTGGTGCCCAAGATGACTATATGTCTCTCCTAATAAATGTTGTCATCAGGAGGGAGGGAAAATGTAATAATAATAAGGGAAATCCAATGTTTTTTTTTTTTATATAATATTTTAAAGAGTTGGATATGGACAATGAAACGAGTTGGACAAGATCAATAAATGATATTAATGTATGGTACTCAAATAAAGTTAAAACTGGCATAGTAATAATAATAAAAAATAAGGATGAATCTTTAAAAAAAAAAATTTTTTTTTTATTAGTAAAAATGATTGCAGTTAATCTAAGAAAGAAACAGGCACTTTGGGGTAAGAATTAATTTTATCTTATTACATTTTGATTCATAAATTTTATATAGTTTTTATTTTCAAATTTCTGGTATTATAATTTATGAACCACATATATATTGGGCAGAAAAATCTAACTATTGTAATTTAACTAAATTGTTTTAAACTTTAAGTATGACACTACATATCATAATGAAGATAGAGCAAGTTAGGAATAAGCTAGAGTGGGCTGAGACTGTAGAGAAAGGGACCATAGGACAAGCCATTTCCAGAGGGGGAGAGCAGTGAGAAGCCATATTAATAGAACATTTTGAAAACTTTTAATAATGGATAATAGCATGAAATAGAAGATAGTGAGGGAAGAAAAATGGGGGAAGAAAAGGAAAGAGGAAGCAGTCAGGAAATAACCCATCAGGGGTTCAACAAGGCAGAATGGATCATGTTCCTTGAGGGAGTATTAATGGTAGAAAAGAAAATAGCGGTGTGCTACCATGTGAGTGATTTTTATAGTGGGAGTAAAGGAGAAAAGAAACTATTAGAGATAGAGGAAAGTTATCAGAGAAAAATTTTGAACATAGAAAAGAAATACAAAAAGGAGCATCATGAAGATAGAAAAGGGGACAGTCTTAGAGACCCTAGAGATAGAACAGGGTGAAGTAGGAGTGAAAGGCCAAGATAAGGGGGATAGGCTTGAAGTAGAAGGTACCAGACTCTTGGAGGTTTCTGAAGGTGAAACAGGCCAGACTATAAAAATGTTTGGTAGATGACTGTGAGGCAGTGAAAAAGATAGTCAAGATCCAATGTGATCTAGAAGTAAAATCATGCAGAAGTAGGATGGATCGGGATGTACTGGAGGAGGAAAGAAAAGTTGAGGCTAACCATCAGTATATGGAGTTATCAGTAGGGGATTTGTTGATGGAGGTACTCCAGATAGCTAAAATGAGTCAATCCTTACAAATAATGAGGTCCAGATAGGTCATAATTGGAGCTGAAAATATTAACCCCACTGATCTGGAGGTCTGTGACAGCAGCCCCACAATGAGATGGAGTGTGGCATTACAGAGGCTGGAGTGGAGAATGTCTTATTCTGGTTGGGAAAAGGGAGCCCTAAATATATTTGGTAGACATCCAGCAAAATTTGGATCATACCACCCATCCATGAAAGACCAACAGTTGGTGTTGGTGACCAATGGAGTAGGCCTAGAGGATGTATGGCTATTCAGACAGGAGCATAGATTTTCCCATAGCAGTGATAGCAAGCTAGATGAATATCAGATTAGCTCCTGAACTAGGGAAGGGTTTGATGTTATGAACCTTGGAAAACCAAAGAAGCTATTAGGAGGCCATTTTGCTGAGCTGATTCCCTTACCATTCACAAGAGGCCACCAGATAAATCATCCACTGGGCTTCTTGGGTTTTTACAATTTGGTGAATGAATACCCTTTGTCAAAACTCCATGGGCGAAAGGTTAGATGTAATGACAGAGGCAGGGATTGGTGTGCTGCCAAGATCAGATTCAAACCAAAGAACATGAGAGTGATGCCAAGGGGAGAACACTCATATGTAGTTAAGGTGTTGAAAAATAGGGTGTTGAAAAATAGGGTGTTGAAAGATAAGGTATTGAAAAATAAGGTGTTGAAAGATAAGGTATTGAAAGGTAAGGTATTGAAAGATAAGGTCTTGAAAGATAAGGTGTGGAAAGATAAAAGGGTGTTTTTTAAAGATAAGATGGCATTCGCATAGATTAAAACTGTATCAATCAACCCCCTGATCCTACCTAAACAATATGAGATACATGGATCAAACAACCTACCTTTCCTTCATAAATTAAACTAACCAACTATGGGGGTTTACTAATAGCATCTAATTACTATTATATGCATTTTTTAATCACTATAAATATAGTTTTCTTTTTTTATAAATTTGTATTGTCTAGTTAGTTTAGGTAGAAATGTTTTTTTATTTCTTATATAAGTTTTCATCATGGAGTGGAGTGTGAGAGTAGCAAAATAGGAAATGTTCAGACAGGAGCAGATTTAGAAACAGTCATTTGGATGAAAACCAAGAGTTGATCATTGTATATAATTAGAATTAAGTAAAGGCATTTTTCTTATTGGTTTTTTAAGTAAGTTTGGGGATATGAAACAGTCAGTTGTATCCACATGCCTATTTCATGTATTTTACCCCACACCTATCTCTATGCTAGGTTTAAACTTTCTCAGAGTACCCATTTAAACAACCTTAAATTACTATATATGCAAAATTGCATATATATATATATATATATATATATATATATATATATATATATATGAACAGTAAGTCTGTAATTTAATAGTATAAGTATATATTACAGATATGTATTTATTTTATAAATATTTCTAGTTTAAGAAATATTTTACTTTAAATTATTTAGCCAATTTTATTGTTATGTTATTGAAATTGCATATGTATATAAGCCATTTCCGTTGTTATTCTGCATGTATGGTAATAAAAATAGTTTTATACTAATTATCAAAGTAACTTTTAATTTTTGTAAACAACTTTTAAATTAGGTCACACATTAGTCCTAAAATAGTGTGAACTTGATTTTAGAAATCTAAAATGTTAATAACAATTTCGCAGAATTTTATAGCATTGTCACAATAACAGCAGGAGGAAAAAAGTAGAAAAACAAAATTTAAATTAGTTGTCGTAATTAAAAATGTTTTTCTAAAATAAATAAATAGGTTTTTCTACTAGTTATAGCAATTAAATATATTTTTCTAAAATAAAATAAATGTGGACAAGCTTCTAAAAATAAACAGGTGGCCAGAGTTAGAAAGGTATAATACTTAAAATTTTATTGCCGAGGATTGATCATATAAGTGGATTCTGCATCTCCTCAATCATATATATATAATAAGTGAATTGTAAACAGAACCCATGTTTGTTTTATCTTCAAATGGTGGGGTAGTCTGGCAATAACTCACCACCTCCCACCCTTGTGGTGAATGGAAAAGAACTTAGGTCTCATAAAATATAATGCTCTATAGCAGCAAAGCAGCCCATGGAAAAACTTCCATTAACTTTAAATTATCACCAAAAATGTCAACTTATTATCCTCCCAAGTGCCCAGAACTAACTGCTATGGAAACAACAGACTGGTAAATTAATAAATTTTTACTCAGAGCTCTGTTCATAAACTATGACTTCCAATTCTTTATTTTAAAAAGCTAGCTATTTATTAAACCTACCTTTCCAAACATCTTTTCTAAAATCTGCAAATAAAAGTGTTAAATGCTAATGTTTAAATCTTTTCTGATTGCAAAACTTGTGATATTGAATTCTCTGTTAAAATATAAAACTCTAACAATCTATTTTAAGCTAAATGTATAATTTTCTGTGGAATTTTATGCCTATTTCTAATCTATTCAATTTATTCTATCATTTTATTATTTTAATATTTTTATCATTTTAATATTATACGTATTTAATATGCCAAATAACTCAAAACCATGAGTATTTATAAGTATAATTTTAGCTTATCAGTCTGCGAAGATAGTTTCAAATCTTCACTATAATAAATATTAAATAATTGAATTATTATTTTTCTCACTCGCTGTTTCGAGATATTATTTTACTGATTAATTTTGGGTATTAATATTCTAATAATCAGTCATTCTCTAGTTAAAATTGTAGTTTGCTTAACTCTAGTTATAAATTATAACTATTTATATATGTAACTCGTACATCATAGGAACTAGCCACAGAGATAATCTCAAAGCATATTTTAATGTTTTTATTTGTAATTACCCTGCAAATATGCTCAATCCTCCTTAGATTTATATATGTTGAGACACAGGAGGTAATCTTAAACTAGGTTACTAATTAATTTAGACCCTAAATAGTATATTTAAAATACTAAATTTGAGAACTGGATTGTTTAGATATACAAATAGATGCTATCTATTTTTAAGGCACAATAATATAATTTTACGTATTTGCGTTATATATGTATAAGTTGTGGATGTGTCCTTACTAAGTACACAATGTGCAATTATCTGCTTGCTGCACGATTCTTGATGAGTTGATGGTGGAGGTCACACTTATCCACTTAGCTCGGGTAAAGCACTCTTTTAGAACTAGAGCACAAGGACCTAGATTATTCATAATTAATGCTTATCTGACTCCCTGAACTACTAATGTTCCTATTCATGGCAAGTTGAGTGGTTGTAGGGCAACCGAGCCTTTGAGGCTGAAGCCCATGAATAATGACCCATTCGCACCTTCTAGCTTTATTAATAATTTAATATGTCTGCCCAGTTTTCTCTCCTTTTATATTAAATGCTTATCTAGCATCAGTGTATATCCTAATCTAGGCTAACACACTAACCTGCATATCTCTGAGCTTGATTATGTGCTCGACTTAACTAGATATATAGATAGATGCCACAGGAGCACTATTAATTTAGTTATATAACTTTGGCTATTAAGTTCCATATGATTTAGCCAATTACACAAGAGCTAGAAATTTGGCATATTAATAAAGGCATAAACTTAAATACCACACTACACTTTATTAAACACTTATGAGATAATATGTAACATTAATCTCATTAGTTATGTCACACCTGCAAGCGTAATCTCTCACATTCTCATTACATAATTTTGTATATTTTAATTTTACTATTTGTTATTGTTTTATTAAATTAATATTTAAAATATAACTCATTTTCATATTTTATTGTCCATGAGTTCATTTTATCCAACTCTAGATTTGCACATACATAATTATATCTAGATGTAGATCATTCTATTAAATTTCATAATCAATCATTGATATATTAATTAATCACTTGTTAAATAAGTTAATTTATGAGTCTTTTGTTTTACCTTAGGTGACTGCCGGACCATGGTTAAATTGAATGTCTGTGTAAGTTGAGAAATGTCATCCATAGGGTATTAGATCATTGAGCAGAGATGAAAGGATTGAATGTTGGCCAGATTTTGGATTGAATGTTGGCCAGATTCTGGATCCCAGCATCCAGATTCGATCAGTTTCAGTGTATTTTGCCTGTGTTCTGGATTTTGTTATGTGGAGGGACAACAATTCTTATCATTACAATATAAATATTTAATAACTATTGAGATTGATTTAAAAAATGTTTATCTTTTTCAATTAAATTTTTTTTTAACACAAAATAAACATTTTTTAAATATACTTTCATATTAATTTACCATATCTGTGTGTTTCTGTCTCTATGTATACATTTTTGGGGTATGGTTCTATTTGTATGACTACATTTTTGAATTTTGCTCTGGCTGAGAATTTTTTTTTAGTTTTAACCAATTTTTATTTTTAATGAAAAAAGCTTGACAAAATAAAAGGTTTAATAAATGTTTTTGTTTAAGGGTTTTTGCATCACATATACATTGTTGTTTTAATCGGTGTTTTTTGTTTGGCTCAATAATAATTAACCCATGAACTGTTTCCTCATTTACATTTTGATGATAACATAAAATTTTTATCATCATAATTTAATTTTAAAAGATAAAGTAATAGTATGTCAAAGAAAGTAAATGCCATTTTTTTTAGTTTTAATCTTTCTTTTTTTAAATTGATAAATAAAAGTTATTTTTGTTCAGGAGTTTTTGCATCATATCTACACTGTGGTCTTAATTGATAGTTTTCACATCTTATTATTAAATCATAATTTTTATCAGATTTTGTTTTTAGTTTATAACTAAAAAGTAAAAAATAAAATAATATGTAAAAAAAAAAAGTTTTTTTTTTAAATAATGATTTTATATAAACAATACTAGCTGACTAAAAAGTAGAAAAATAACAATGTAATCTGACTAAAACATAGAAAAAACTGAATCTTGGTTAATTTGTCATTCTTGAAAAATATCAGAGATCTTAAAAATCTAAACTTGTTATATAAAAAAGGGAAAATTCAGGAACAGTCATTTTATAAAAGCATTTAAGGCCTTTTTGATTTTTATGATTTATGTGAAATTTTGAAATAACAATATTCCTGCAATTTCTGATTGTTTTATAACAAGTCTCTTAAGATCTCTGATATTTTTCAAAAATGGCAAATTAATCAAGATTCAGTTTTTTTCTACTTTTTAGTCAGATTACTTTGTTATTTTCCAGTTTTTAGTCAGCTAGTATCATTTACATAAAAGCATTAAAAAAACTTTTTTTTACATATTTTATTTTTTATCCATAAGATTGTATCAATGGGAAAAAGTATCATTCTTGTTTGATTAAACATATCTCAAATACTTTCTTTTCTTTCAAATGACTTATGTTATTATTATTTTAAATGTTGCTTTTAATTTTGTTTCTCTAATTATCTATCGTATTCTATTTACTTTGATCAACTTTATTATTTTAAGTTAATATAAAAGCAAGAATCAATGATACAATATTATATACATTCATAGTGGATTTTCATCCAAATAGTTCAGATAGAAAAAGCTTTTTTAGAATCCTTAAAATTCACTTTATTCATTTTCAATGTTATTTTCCTGCAAAGTGCAGAACTTTGAAATCTGATTTTCTAAAAAAGATTTAAAAAATTTGGAATTGTTTGAAGTACAATTAGATAAAAGGGAACTTATTCTATAGATAAGTTTTAAAAATCTGTATTCTACATACATGTCACTAGGCAAAACTTAAATTTATATATATGTGGTTCATTATTCATCTGAGACCTCCCATTGGTCATATCTGTCTTCCTGTGTCAAAAGTATATCTATCAGGCTTAACTTGGATAACATATGAATGCCAAATAGTATTTATATAATAAAAATTATTCAGCTTAACATATATATATATATTATAATAGTATCCCTATATGAGATTTTACATTAAATTTTTTTTTTCTTTGTGTCTATTTTCTTTTTAATTCCCATATAAGATGTTTTTATTTTAAACATTTACAAAATAAAAATTGATAAAATGCTTTAAGATTATTTCCTTTAAATGCAAATAAATTATTATAGTAAATTATAAATAGATATCAAGAGAATCATAATTATAAGCCAGATCTTAATCAAGTTAGTTTAATGATATTATTTATTTGTGTATGTCTTTAGTTAGATTACTAAATATTTTATTTGGAATTCTTTCTTTATATATGTATTCAATGTTCATAAATTTGTATAAAATTATTAAAAATATTTTTGAAAATAATTTATTTAATCCCAGAAGTTTCTAAATAGTGTTAAAAAGCATGTGTATGATTCTTTAAAAATTATATAAAGGCAATCAGATATCACCTTGCATGAAATTTATTCTAAAAATGTCATAACAATGTTTATATCAAGCTGGTGATTTTAAAGATTTTAATATCAAGAAATATTTTTTTTTTACTTAATTCTAAACTGACTTTTGGGAGCTTTCAGATGTCTCATTTATTTATAAAACTAAGTATATTAAGCATCTAAACTTAAATATGTTTGGTTAAAAAAAACAATAAAGTAGGGATGGGTCATTCATAATCACTTGATCCTTTCTGAAGCCCTGCCAATGTATCCATTGAGATCCCATCTATATTTGTCAAAGTGAAGTCATCTCAACAATAATTGCATAATAAAGAAAATCTTTACGAAAATTAAAAAGGATTGTTCTAACTACAAAATAATAAACCTACCATTATTGAAGGAAACCCTTAGGGAATTGTTGTTTACATCTATATGGATTGACCACGTATGACATTCCAAAAATCATCCAATCATGTTAAGTGAAAACCAAGGCCAATAGACTCTTCCAGGTAAGGTTAGGAAAAAAAAGTATTTTATTAGAACTCTGACCATTTTAAAAACATTTTGAATTTCATTAACTGGGAAAAGATAAGACAATGAGTTGTTCACAGAGACTTTCAAAATTGAACTTTTCTTTGAATTTAATAAAAGCCAAATAATATTTTGAATATATATATATTGTAATGGTTGGTAAAATATACCCGAATGTGCCAGTCCAGAAATGCACTTGAACACACATCTATCAATTTCAACAATCAACTGGTTTGACTACTACATATAATTAACTTACATCAAATCTAAAAGTGCTGGTATACCTATCTTTCATATCCTAAAGTTAATAGTGACAAATGCAAGTCTGATCCATCCATGTATATAGGGGAAAGAGAGCAAGATCACATCTAATTACTGTCGGACTTAGGGTCTTCATGTAGGATGCTAGAGATAACATGATAAAGTACCTGACTCATGATTACATCTATCTTTAATAGAATAGTCTAAGCATTAACTATAAAATCTATATGTAATTTAAATCAGTTCATCTAATATCTCACCACTCTTTTTCATAACCGTTGCCTCAGATATTTGAACTCAGGAATAATTTGCAATCAACTCTCTTAATAGGGATGTATCTATGCAAACTGTTGATCAACAACTAAAATAATTTATCCTATCTATTAGACAGAAATAAACTTTATTTAACATTTTCTCACATGCCTATCAACCAATAATGTGGTGTGTGCATGTGTAAAATATTGATTATAAAATGGAATGTAAATGCTGGATCAACAAAACTACAGAGACCTTGTTAATTAACAAAACTTCATAATATTTATTTACAAAACAATAAAATATATTCAAACATAAAATAAATTCTCAATCAATGTAGAAAAGAAAAAAAATTTCAAAAAAGAAAAATATTTACAAATGCAAATAAATTATTTGGCTATATCTCTATGTACTGATAGCTTTTATGTCTATGATGAGTATTTATCATTTCTTTACTTAAACAATTTAAAACTATTCACCTTTATTTCCCATGATAGACACCCATAATATAGACATCTCTATACCCAAGATAATAAAAAAAAATTATTAATTAAAAGTGAGATTGCTAACTCAATGAAAATTTAAATGCAACTTCAGATGTAGTATGCAATTTTAAGTATGGAAAAATACAATAATAAAACACATGATATGATAGAACAGAAAATTATAAAGAATATTAATTTAAAAACATTAATCATTCATTCATTATAAAGATCTTAAGGATACTGTTAGTAAAACATATACTATAAACTACAAATAAGTCATAAATTATTTAAGTGAATTTAACAAAAAATAAAACTCTTACCATTTAAGTATTCTATTGGAGCACTTAATTTTATGTTCATAGAAGAAAATCAATTATTTTGGCAAACAGTAACCTAGATTTTATTAAAAACAAAAAAAGACTTTTCAACCTCCCCCCTACTCTCTTGATATTTTCTTCTGTTAGACTGTTCCATGTTGAATTATAAGTAGTACTTCCCAAATATAAGATTGAGATAATAAAATAAAAATACAAATTTATACAAAAGAAAAAAAACAAAAACATAATTTTACAATATTTTATAAATCGATATAATCAGGCATTATTATTTTTCAGAGTTCTTCTTACATAAACAGTTCGTATAATTTATGCATTTTTTATTATAGATGTTGAAAAACTACTGATTGATTTTATATAGCACATCCTGAATTTATTTAAGTTGGCAGTAGGTAGTTTTGTGTTAATTCTCCATAGATTTCCATCCTGTGTGGATCCAGCTTATCAGACACTTAAATTGTAGACAGTTAAATATTGATTTTCACATGGCCATATTAGATAAATAAAAATTCTCCACCCCAAGGACAACTAATCATTCTAGCCAAAGTATCTCATATTTTAATTATATACACAGGTTTATATAAATATGGTTTGCATTTAATAAGAATATATTTATAGAGTACAGCTATTTACTGTTTGTAATAATTAGCTATATAACCTTTAAATTAAATAAACCGTTCTAATTTCTTTTTCAGTTTCTTTAAAAAAAATCATAATACTTTTTTAAAATTTAAATTGATAAATTATCTTAACTTATCTGACTCTTGAATTAGAATAAGAAAGTTGTATTCTGTTCCTCTATTTTTTCCGAATGGCAAATAACTAGAAAAACATTAATATTTGCTGAGATGCTGCTTTAAAAAAATGTCTATTTTGCAGAAAAATATTAAAATAATAATTGTTTCAATAAGATGACTTTTCATGTCAAACGCAGAACAAGAATGAAGAATGATTTTTAATTGTTTTTCTTTTTATACCAGCATTATTCCTATTGTTTAAATTAGTGTGTTCCTATTGTTGTATTTTTAATATTTTTAAAAAAATAAAACAAATTATAAAATAAATCTCTAATATTATTATTATCTCTCTTATATTCAGATATTACAATACTTGATTTATTTTCTATTGCTATGATTATTTTTTATTTAAGTCATTGACTGTTTAACATAATCAACACAATACAATGGTCAATATATATATAACTATGTACAATTTTTTTATCAAGATTTATATTTTCTTAAACAATAAAATTTTATTACTAATATATATGTTTTTTCACTATAAATTACCCATCACTCCCAATACTTAATATGTAGTTAGTACACTGTTAAAAATATCAAACCATTTATATTCTCCAAAAGTATTCTAGCAAAACTTATTTTTATTTAATCTTTATATGCTAATTAAAGAAAAAACAATCTATTATTTCAGATGGTTAGGGTTTGTTGTGGGAGTGATCTTGAGCTACCTTCACAATTCCCTTCCTCTACACAAGTTTAAAATTTTACTTATAGATCAAAATTTTAACTCCTAATGAATGTAAAGTATGTTCATTTTTGGGTATAGTAACTTCTTTGTTATCTGTGAAAAATCACAACACTTACTTACCTACATCTTCTCTTCAGTCTCTCAATTTTAAATACTTATTCCAGCATTCCCTCTCTCTCAAAAATTATATACCATTCCAAGTGAGAACCTATCTTAGGGTAAAAAAATATATATACTTTTTTTTGTTGAATGTTATGATAGGAACCTGACCACTTATGTATCTCTATAACAGATGATACACATCTTTGTTCACTAATCTTTACTAAGATCATTATAACTTTTTTTCAAAAAACTTGTCTCAAATCAACCAAAACATCAAGTAGAATTTAAAAATGGTTTTAGTACAGGAAAAGATTTAATGACTGTATCTATATGTTTTGGATTTTTAGATTATGAAAAGACATTTGACTCTAAACATATCTGTATTGATTAAACTTTGAAGAATCAAGATATAGATCCAGAATATTGTCAAAATTCAAAGTATATTCATCAAAATCAATGGTAGTGATTAAATTATATGATAACAGTAAGAAAATTAATGTAAATAAGAGTGTATGGTAGGGTATCTATGGAATATTTTGTGAATTAAAATGGGAAGTTAAAGGAATAAATATAAATGGTTTTTATTTAAGTAATCTAGATATTGAATACGATATGGCTGTTTATTGTAAACAATGATTCAGAACTTCAAGAAGTGTTAGAAAAGCTATTAGATGAAAGAAAGTGGGACTAAAAATAAATGTTCAGTGATTTTTTTTTAAAAAGGTGGAAATATTAATAGTAATGAGCTAGAATATCTTGGTCATATTACTGATATAGATGAAGATGAAAATATCAATAAGTGAAAATAATTGGATGGTGTGTTTTTGTTAAAATAACTTAATATTCAAAGGAAATATGCTTATGAGTATGAAAAAGTGTTTTAATAGATAATGTTCTACCATTTCTCACATATGAATCAGAGATGTAGACTTTTTATAGAATAGCAATACAAAAACTTAATACCACTTGAGAGATATATGATGAGAATTATAACTAAGGATCAAAAGTAAAATGCATGAGTGAGAGTATTATCAAGTTTTATTGAAATCTTTGAAAATATTAAAGGATTAAAATGAAATAAAATGAATATATTGCAAGAAGAAATAATAATAGATCAACATATGAAGTTTTAAACTAAATTCCAAAACACTGTAAACATCTTGCAAAATACCACATGTAATATGGATAGATAAGAAAGATCAGGATGATATAAATAAAAGAAACCATAGATGAGAGAAACTCAATTAAACTTGGAAAGACTTCATCTACAAGTATATTGATATGTTACTGGAAAGATGATTATGATGATATACTATCTTAAAAATGAAAACTTTTGACATAAATATCAAGCCTATTAAATTTGATGAGCCTAGAGATACAATAGTGAATGGACAGATTAAACTAAGAAGTATAAAGTTCTTTTATTTCATTGTAAATCTTCAATATTTAAGAATCAACAAATTCAACAACTTGAATTTATTGATGATTAAAACAGAGCATATGCTTTATGGATAATGATTCTGTATATTTAAAAGAAAGAATAAGTTTTAAAGTGAGAAAGATTAGTGAATTAAACATAATAATAAATTGTTATTTTTTACTTTCAAGAAAGGACTAATGAAATTATTTGATGATAGGAATAAATGTATTGATTTGGCTATATGTAATAATATTATGATATATGTAATAATCCATATTACATAGAGTTTATGCTATGTTAGATATTTTTTAATTTTATTTTTAAAACAGAATATTATGTAAATCTATTTATAATTAGAACATATGTGTATGGTTAATAACAAAAAATCATTAGGATCTTAAATATTTTTTATTAGTTTATTTATATTTATTAGTTTCGTTTTCTAAACAGGATTTGGTTTCATATGTAAGATTAATTCTCTCTGATTATTTTAAATTAGTTAATCTCCATTATTTTTGAAATAAAATTTAATATATTTGTATAAAAAAAACAAGCACCTGACTGTTTTGATAAATAATTTTGTAAGAGTATAAAAAGAAAAATTACCAACAGTGAAGGCAATTAATTGAATTGTAATTGAATGCAGCAGTAAATAAGAAAAACAAAGCTATAGGCAACTAGCAACTAAAAGAGAATTCCCTCCCCCCATGAATATCATACAAAATAAGGGCCCTGAAGTTTAATGCTCTGGCTGTTCATTATTTAGACATATATAATATTAGTTATTTATAAAAATGAAAGGCCAGCTAATAGAAACATTTTAGGTTAAAATGTGAAGATTATCTTCTTTATATTGCTATATACCATTAATAAAACAATTATTTTAAATAGTGTGTTTCATCAAATATATAAAAAGAAATTGATAACAAAGAATCTCATTAATTATTTATTATTAAATTCTAAAATAATATTGAAAGATATTTGCAATTAGTGTTTGCCTGAAGGTTTGGGTTGGTACATTTTAATTGTATTTATATATTGGGCTATTTGCATCACCTAATATTAAATACTGAATGTCTTTAAAAAATTGTAAACATTATTTAAATTTTCCAATTACATTCAACTGTTAATAATAGAATGCAGATTAGTATATACACAATGTTTTGAATAGTAGTATTCTCGTCTCTTCTTTGAGTGTTTCTGACATTAACAGTAATGTATTAGTGCGGAAATTGAACATGGGCCTTTAGATTTTTGGATATTAAATTTTAAGGTTATATTCTAACCAATTAATCACCAATGACAGTATTAGGTGGAAATTGAACATGATGCATTATCTTAAAATTCAATATCCAAAAATCTAAAGTTCCGGTTCGATTCTCATGCTAGTACTGTCACTGGTCAAGACAGCAATGCATGAAAAAGACAGGTGATTAATATCACTTAAAACATTACATGTATTCTAACCTGTGTGCTGTTATTAACAGTTAAATGTAATTGGAGAATTTACATAAAGTTTAAAATACAATATTTACAATTAGTTGTCCATTGTTAAACTATATCAAGAAAAAATAGAGCATAACAAAGAAAGACAAATCATAAATCAATATACCAATGAATTCAAATCTAAAATTTGGGATTGACAGTGTAAATTACAAATAATTCTAGTTCAATAACGTTCTTCTAAATAATTTGCTTTCGCATATTTAGCACATTATTTTTGTTTAAAAACTTGATAAGGTATGTAATTATTAATTTACTTTTTTAAATTGTGATTGGCTTAAATAGTTTTTATGCAAAAGGTAAATATTAAATCCAATTACCATTACAATTAAGATCCATTTAAATTTTGTCATAAAATTAAACTAGTTATATTATGGTTAGAATTTGGATTACATCATCATTCTGTATTGATATTGTGATAACAATTCCATTTCTCAATTTTATATATATATATAGTGTCTTTATAAAAATATTGGACCATAAATGAAGGTGGGTTTCTACTTTTATTATTAAAAGGAGGTTGCCTTGATAACAGTTTGAGATTGTTATTGATATTGCAATTGTCTAAATGTTGACTGGTTTTAATGATTACTTATAAACCCATTTAGCCTTGAGTATTATTACATTTATTATTTAAGTAATACTTTGAGTGCCATTTGGAAATTATAATTGCAGTTTATAATGTTATACACTTGGGTATCGTTTTATGCGGTAGATAGGTTTCTCAGAAAATGCTCACAAAAGAAATCGCACAAAAATAGACTAAACTTACCTTGAAAAATGGGGGATACATACTGTAATTTTCCAAAAATCGCATAAAAGCAAAGCAACAATGTAAAATTACTTTAAAATTCACATAAAAAAATAAAAAAATTAAATATGACTAATAAAAAATTTCAAATTTGAAAAAAATTGATACAAGACAAACTTTTTTTACTTTTTTTTATTAACTACAGTATTTAATTTTATTCAAAACAATATATTTTTATGTGTAATTTACATTTTCTTTATACATGTATGGTATTTTAATTATTATCGCTATTTGAGACATCAGATTCATCATGATGTGATGTGATATACTGTAGCTTCTCCTTAAACGAAGTCAAGAGGAAATACAACTAAAATGTTTTCCAATCGCAGTTGATCCTTCCCATTTCACTAAGTGATCTAAAATTGAAATTTTTGTTTCCAAAGATATTCATTTTCTTGGATGTTTTTTTCCTCTCTGTTAGAGTAAACTAAAAGTTTAAAATAAAAATAAGAACTTAGACTTACAATAATAAAAAGACATTGACTCACCACTGTTGTACAAAATTTAATTAAAATTAGCAATTAAAAATTAAATTCTTATTTTTGGCTTTAATTTTTTAATTTTCAATTCTGTTTAAAAATCAAATTTAATCATTTCACATCATCTCGTTACGTAATTTTTAAATTGTTAATTACAATTAAAAATCAGATTTTAATTGTCGAATTTAATTGTGCTCACTGCTGTTACTCACCTTTTAAAAATAAATTTGCGGACACTAAATGATTAATTGATTACATACTCGTTTTATAAAAGCAAAAATTGAACGTGATTTAAAATGCAAAAACAACAACATACGTCGTATAGGCATCTATAATGTTTGAACAGATTTACATTATAATCTTGTAAAATTTATTACTTACAGACACTAAATAATTAATTACTTACATACTCTTTTTCTAAAAAGCAAAAATAGAATGTGATTTAAAATGCAAAAACAACAACATAGTATTTTTCATTTATAACATTTGAACAGATTTACATTACAGTCTTGTAAAATTTAATGTCTGTATATAAAATGGGGAAATTCTGATTTTAGGTGAATTATGAACTTCTTTATTACATAAAATCTATTACAGTACTATTATAAAGTGCTAAAAATATTGAAATTATTGGATGGAAATAGAACTCCGATAAAGCGCTATTACTTTAAATATGACGTGAGTGCACAAAATTTATAATATTTAAAGTAATAGCGCATTAATGGAGCTCAACTTCTGATCTAATAATTTTTATCACATAAAAGAAAAACGCATACAAAGATATTAAGAAGAATCATTAATCGCATAACTTCAAAATCGCATTAAATAAATCCGCATAAAACGAGACCGGGGTGTAATTGACTTTCTTAGTCTGCATTCAGAACAAGAAGGTTTATTTAAACTTCTTTGTATCAATAATTTCAATGTCTGCAGTCAAGTTGCATCTTTAGTCTCTATATAAATATATTGGACCATAAATAAAGATGGAATTCCACTTTTATTGTTAAAATGAGGTTGCCTTAATAGTTTGAGATTGTTTTGATATTGGGATTGTCTAAGTATTGACTGGTTTTAATGATGACTTATAAATTCATTTAGCCTCAAGCATTATTACACTTATTATTTAAGTAATATTTTGGTGCAATTTGGAAATTATAATTGCAGTTTGTAATGTTATAATTGACTATTTATTAATATGCATTCAGAACAGATTATAATTTACCTGTTTAAAAAGGTATATTTAAATTCTTTGTATCAATAATTTCAATCTCTGTGGTCAAGTTTCAATCTTTAATATCTCTATAAATATATTGGACCATAAATAAAGATGAGATTCCACCTTTATAGTTAAAAGATGATTGCCTTGACAATAGTTGATTATTATTGATATTGGGACTAACTAAGTGTTGACTGGCTTTGATGATTATATATATATTGAGCTATATATATATATATATATATATATATATATAAAGTTACCATTAGAATCCAAACAACACTTAGACATTCCAAGTATAGATAACAATCAAGAATTTTTTTGTCAAGGCAACTTTCTTTTGGCATTAGAGGTGGAATCCACCTCTATTAATGATCTCATATACTTATATAGACACTAAAGATTGCAACTTCACCACAGAGATTGAAATTATTGATAGAAAGAAATTTAAATAAACCTCTTTAAACAGATAAATATAAACTGTTCTGAATGCATTCTAATAAATATTCAATTATAACATTACAAATTGCAATTATAATTTTCAAATTGCACCCAAAGTATTACTTAAATAATAAGTGTAATAATGCTCAAGGCTAAATGGGTTTATCAGTAACCATTAGAAACTAGTCAACACTTATGCTAAACTTAAATAATCAATTTATACACCAATTATTGTTATTCTATTATTTATTTAAATATTATTTAGTTTAACTGTTTCTGTTACTAATGTGGTTTTATATCTTTACCCTAATTTAAAATGAGATGTTGTTTCTAGAATGTCATGCATGCATGTTTGATTGATTACCTATTTTTCAGATAATGTTATGTTATGGTGCCACTTTATAAGGCCAACAATTCCATCATATTGGGGAAATAAGTTTAATATTTTCATTAATAAAATTGGCTTTCTAATGTTAATATAATTATGTATTTGTTATTTCAGAACATGAATAAAAAGATACAGAGCCCAGACACTCTTTTTATTATTTTAAAAATTATGATAACAGATCTTAATGTCATTATTTTTGAAAAAAAAATTTCCAAAAAAAATAATCCACTTCAATGGATAAAAGTCTAAAAAAATTATTCCAATCATAAAGGACTTTTATAAGATGCCTCTCAAAACTTATTTTAACTTCATAAAACACATGATTGAGGATATTTAGATTAATTTGTTATTAGATATTTTACCTGTTGAATGCTACCAGTCTTGCAATGAACCTCATATTGGTTAAATCAAATCATTAACTGGTCTTACCATGCACACTCATGGCATACTTAATATTTAGCTATGCATCTACACTGCATAGGAACATGGCATCTATAATTAGACTATTATATATTGGTTCCTTGTGGGTAGATATTACAATACTCTATGTTATTCATGAATCCATTTTCATACATGATTCACAGACTGACTATTAGATAACTTTTGTTGGAGCATGATTCTAGGTTTATAAAACTGAAATATATATTTGTTAATTTTTTGACTGTGTCTAAAATGATATTTGAAACACTTATAAAATTAACAATAATAATTTAATTTTATTATAACATCTAGTAAATAACTAATGAATTGTAATACATTATACAGAAATTATTTAACTTATTTTCATTTACCCTTTTACATTATTATAATTGCCTATTCACTGAGGAATACTATTGGAATGCAATTACAAGAATTATAAATTATGAATGCTTCAATTTTATTATTATTATTTATTAATTCACAGAATTTACAAATAAGTATTATAATAAATTCACAATTAATATTGTGTTTACAAACTTATGCTAAGTAGTTTACCTTAAATAAAAAAATAAATGATTAGAATTCATTCCTACAATTATGCAATATGTATTTTTGTTGAAACAATTATCTTTATATTTGTATATTAACATTTACTGACCATAATATGAATGTAATATTTTCACATGTAATAATAATTGTTATATGGGAAAAAATAGTAACAATCCATATTTGAAAATATTAATATATGCATAAAAATCTTGGAGGCATTCAGTTAATCAAAATGATTTCATTCATATGTTAAACAAATCCAAAAAATAATCATAGAATAAATATCGCCCTTTAACTAATTCAGTCTTTCTTATGCAGAATTACTATTCAGAATATATTTGTTGGCTTTAGGACTTAAGACAAAGATAGATTTTGAAATACTTAGGATCTTTAAGTCCCAATAAACGTTCAGTTCAGTATACAATACTGGGAAAGTTTCCACCTTATGATAATAATAAAATTCCGTAGGAAATACTCAATAAAATAATGTAATAAAAACTGAATTCATGATATATCAATAGCATCACTTTTTGATCTATACTTTGTGGCAATATAAAAATATTGGTTTAATGCCAACATAATAAATACTCAACATAGTAAGTAGGATAAGGCAATCCTTTATCTTGAAACAAGTTTGTACTTTTAAATAAGTATATTATGGTAAGAAAACAAAATTCAAGACCTAGTACCTAATCATGAAGAAATAATCTCGCATTCTATTAATATCAAAATATCACATGATCACCGCTACATGGAGAGTTTGCTACTGTTATATTATCATTTGGTATATTAACTAAAAATGGTGGTGGTGGTGGTAGCGGCAGTGGCAGCAGTGGTGGTGGAGTGGTCATGGTGGTGGTGGGGGCAGTGGGGGTGGCAGCGGTAATAATGATGATGATGATAATAATAATAATGCTGATTAATGCTGCTCATCTATTTACTTGAATACAAAATATTCCTATGATTTTTAGACATAAAATCTGTATTATTGGTTTGTATTTAAGTCTAATTAATTACTCTAAATGCATACTCTTTTTTAAACCAGTTTGTTTAAAAGATAAAACTGAATTAGATATTAAACATAATATTTTCATAAATAATGAAATAAATACTAATTAAGAATTGACCATATATTTATATAAATTTTTAAAATTATTCATAAACTTTTTAAACATTTCCAATAAACTGTTTTGCTTCAAACATTTTAAAAACAGTAATAATGATACAAAGAGCTTCCAAAATAATGTTATTGCAGGTTGCACATTTCATACTGAAAGTATTAAAAAAAAAAAATTTCAACAATAAAATCTATTTGCATGAAAAACATTTTCACTCATAATTTAAAAAAAAACATTCTATATTAAATATAGTTACATTTGAATATAATACAGCTATAATCAATATAAAACACAAAGTTTTTGCCCTTATTTAAACTGGAGAAAACATTTATATTAATCATTTGTTTTTTGTTTTTTTTTCTAGAGTGAAACTCTTCCAGATTTATTATAAAATAATAAAATTTTTTTTTTACTTTATTATCTTGGGAGATAAACATCTAATAATTCAGTTCATGAGCAGCAACATTAAATAACTTTTACTGTTTGTGTGAAAAAACATTCAATTACTATATTAATTTTTATTTAGTTGAACTTTTTATCATTAACACATGTAAGATAAACCTTAATAAATAATAAAAAAAATCACACGCAAAAAAAAAAACATTTTCAGTATCTAGTTTTCTGCTCTTCTCAAATGTTAAGCATCTGTTTTAACGTTAACTAATTATTGCAGATAAAACACTATCTAGTATTCTACAATGGAAGTAAAATAAAACATCCGTAAAACAATAAAATTATCACAGAGATTCAATATAAGTTCAATAATTGATTACATAATATAATAATGTACAGAATGAATAATACATGAGCTATACAATTTTATATATACTACTTTATCTAATTAAATAAAAAAAAATTATTTGGTTTATCCTAGCATCTTACGCAATATTAAATCAGCAGTGTTAAATACAAAGATACTCTCATTCCTGTGATAACATAAAGACTTGAGAAAATAAAAATGATGATCTTATTTTCAAACCTAGATGAATTTATATAGGCCAAGTTTAAGTGTTGAAATGAGCATGTAACTATATCAAATCATTCACTTTACATCCATTTCTTTTAAGATTTATACAGTGATCCAATTTAGTCCTAAAATTTTATAAAAATGCTTTGAAACCTTTCCATTTATTTATTTTTATTAATGATACTTTAATATCTTTTTAAAAAAAATTAAATTGACAAATCCTATTATTTAAAATAGCATATTTTTCACTACAAAAATCAGAATATAATTTTCTCATTGCATTTTTTAATTTCCAATTATTAGATATCTTTTTATTATTTTTAATAATAATTTTATAAGCATGAGGAATTACTTTGTATAATTTTCAATTCCTCATTCTTATAAAATTACTGATAGATAGATGGATGGGTGGATAGGTAGGTAGGTAGATAGATATTTGGTATATAGCTTTATCAGTAATTTTTCTATTTCTTCAAGTGTTTCTTTTAAGATGACAATAATAATTGTATTATTAACTGGATCTTTTTCACTTTTCATAGATTTAGTTAGATGTTTTATTTCTTTATTTAAGATCTTAAAATTTCAAAAAATGTAATATGTATATAATATATTTATGAATAGTAACATATATTAAGCATTAATTTATGAAAAAGGGCAATTAATACAATTTATTTATTTTTACAGATTTTATTTCCTTAAAAAAAAAAAAAAAAAAACTTGATGCAAATTTATTGCATAATCTTCTTAATGCACTAATAACTGTAAATGTTTCTATTTATTAAAAAATCCATTCCCTTACTGCTATTACAAAAAAAAAAAAAAGAACATTATCAACATTGCAAATATATTATGTATTCTATACAATGTCATTTGAACTTCCACTAAAAACTTTATTTTGTACCATTCTCTTTGAATATGTTTTTTTTTTTTATTTTAAAAAAAAAAAAATAGCTGAATTAAATATTAAATGTGATTATTTGGTTGATTCTTCTTATATATATCATTAGGATTTATTTGTGGCATATCAATCCTGAGTAAAATATGTGATTGAGATGATAGTGATGGTGTTTTTTTTTACTGAATCTTGAGTATAGGCTGGAAGAGATGAAGATACCAGTGGTGGTTTTTGTATCATATTGCAAAGGATCAATATGACTACTCAACTGTTTACTTGAACTTTTTATTGAAAAGTTTAAAACTTAAGGAATAGGCATATTTGTGTATTTGGAAACTTTTCCTTTTATAACTGTTTCAACTATAGCAATTCTCTGATAAGTCTTATCATATTTTCTCAAGTGTTAGATCAACTCACAACTGAATTTAGGTGTTTTGTTAAACAACAGAAAAAATGGATTATTGGTGATTTAATTAAATTTAGAAATGCTTCATTTTTAAAGAATTTATAACAATAAAAATCTTATATAAGATATTAAAAACATTGAACCATTTATCTAAATATGTTAAATCTCTCAAAAACCTTACTATCTTTTTTGAGAGCTGTTAGGGATTCATTTGTTCTGAAGCGATTTTTTTTAAGGCTGTTTTATATTCTTTTTACTAATTTTACAAGGAGTGTATAATAAGATTACTGCCTTGACAAGCTGTTGAAGATATTGAAATGGTAAATCTGATTCAGATTTGCCATTTCACTGTCTTACTCACCTAATCAATTATTAAAGCCCACCTATGTAGAGAAATGTATTTTTTCAATGTTTGTTTTTTTATTATTATTATTAAAACATTTTTTAACACAACTATTCTGAATAAATTACTAAAATTTATTTTGGATAGTACTAATCATGTACTAACACACTGGTTCAAATATAAGTTTTAAATTTTTTTTGATATGTTTATATATATATATTTAAAATGTCTTATTTTTTTCTTTAAGAATCCAAGATGGCCTTTTTTGAAAGATTTGTACCTCGATAAAAAGTTTAAAATAAATGTTAAATTAAAACATTTAGAAATTACCAAAATCCATTACTTTGGAATTTCTATTAATTGAGATTCTACATCGTTATCTAAATTAAAAACTAACATAAAATTATACTGAAATCTATTGATCCTTATCAAGGTACAAACTTTCTAAAATTAGAACAAAAGTATGATTTCCTATTGTTTCATAGAAGATCTAAAGAAAAATCACCTCAGGCAGCAGATAATTTGAATACCGATGCTCAGGTATAAATAGTGGTCCTTTTTTAAAAAAAACCAGAAGAGAAAGAAAGTTGCAGAACATCACTATGCCAATTGAAATGTTGAGTGAGTAGTTTAAGGGAAAATCACTCCCATCCCTTTCTGAGAGCTGAAATCTCTGATTATGCTGCTGCCAGAACCTGCCTTCAACTGCTTCCAGCCATCATCGTTTGCCCGCAGAACTGATCCCGAGGAGCACCAAGGTAGTCATCCAGATCTTAGAATCTAAATTCATTACCAATAGTTTTGTAACTTCTTTAAGTTTAAAAGCATGTAATTAAGTTATTGGAAATATTTTTAAGTGACTCTTTAATCCTTTTTCTTTTTAAATTATTTATGTTTTTTAATAACTCAAGCTCATCACAATTTTAATATGTTGATTTTTGAATATGAAAATATTTATTTGTTTTTGTATATTAATTAAAGTATGAGATTTCATGCTTTGATTTTTATTTTAACAAACTTCACTCATGGCGGCCCAAAGAGCATGGTTTGCTAATAGAGCAAATTAAGTTCACAAGGGGAAGAGAGTTTTAGCAACAAATGAATTAATTTTAAAAATAAGTTGATCTATATTTATTTTCACAAGTGAAGTTATGTCGAATATATGTATCTCAAAATAAACTTACCGTAATTCTTTAAATAAATTTATTATAGATTTCCAAGGATGGGATTCTATAATTTTAGATTTCTTTAAATTAAAACAAAATAAAAATGCTATATATTTTTGACCTAGTAATAGCGCTGCTGGATAGCATCAGTTAATCATGCCTTTTTTTTTAAAAGTTAGGAAAGTGGGAAGGGGGGATTTATTCGAGAAGTAAATTTCCTTATTCTATATGTTTGGTTTTTGTTAGTTAAATATTTACATAAAGTAGTTGGTTACGCGGGTTGGTCTCTATGCAGTATTATATCATTTAAGGCTATTTAATTATAATTAGTTCATATTTGATGATTATAATATTTCAGGTTAATAAAGAATGCTCGGAGTAGTGTGGACATATCTAAAACGGTCATTCATTTGGTGTTCAGAGTTGGCTCCCGGTTATGCATACATCTGTGGACCGGAGAGCATGGTTTAGGTAGAGTTGGTTAGTCAACATGATATCCATACATGCTGACATGATTGGCACACCATAATTTCTATCCCCTATAGGTATGTGATAGCGACAGGTGGACATATTGACTTTCCTTTTCTTCGTTATTATAGGCATGCGAATGTCTGTAAACTGGCTCGTATGACCTTACCTACATTTCTTCTTTCATTTCCATTCATGTTTATTAACCCGACATTGTTTTGCTTTTCTTTTGCTTATCTAATACATAAGCCATAGGGAAATGATTCTACTCAAGGATCTTTGGCCTGAGTAACCGATTCTTTTGTTCTCTCATGATTTGTTAAAATCTTTTAATTTTAGCTAATTCATGTTCTAGTTTTATAAAGTATGATTTTAGTTGAAATTCCAACTAAAGCGACTTGTTTGCTTGATAATTAACTGATCTATTTTTTATATATAACAGCTTACAGTTTTTAATCACTGTGTAGTTTAAAGCTATTCCAGCAAGGTCCACTAATGTAATAAAACATTATTTTATCTGAGATCTAAATTATTATTTATAAAGAGAAATAAAATCAATTTTTTTTCTCTTTGCACATCATTGGAGTAAGACGTTGTATCAGTCTGATTGTAATTGTTTTTTTGATATCCGTTTCAATATAAAATGGTTTTTTTAAGTTTTATGTAAAGAAGAAATAAAATAGTTATTCTTTATAAACAGCAGTTGGTCAAATGTTTAAACACGCTGATGTATTTTTACTTTGTACTAAATGTGGACAGAGAATTTAGAATCTATGGTCATTTAATTTTAAAATCTTTGTTTTTTTAATAAATGTAAACAAAACTAAAGTTGTGCAAACTAAACAAATGAAATGTTAACTGCTAATGTGAATCTGTTATGCAAGACACTGTCCTTGATAAACTTAATATATAATTATAAAATTAATTTAAAGATTGTTTTTTTTTTTAAAGAGCTTGAGTTAAATGTCAAAGTAAAATAATTAATGAGTTTAAAATATATATAACTAAAACAAAACTTCCAGTGTTCTTCGAATCTTTTCATTTACTTTTATTTTAAGTAATCTTTGATTTTAAGTATATATATAAATCAATCACCCAAGTTCTCATTAAAATGTAATTAAAAATGAATCTCATGATTTAAGACTCAGCTCCGAGCATGGTGAAAGTAAAGGAATTCGATGTTATCATCGAGAAAGGTTATTGATTAGATCTTTGACCTGGGGAAATAGGTAGATAGGGTAGAATCCACGATGTACCTGATTTATATATCTTGTGCGTGGTCAGACTCGAGGTACTTTACCTGTATTCCGGGTCTTGTTGGATCAATATATGTTTTTCAACCAGTACAATATAGAAACTCTACAATTATTATTTTATAGTGAGGATGAAATTTTCCATAACAGTGAAAAAAGAATTACTTTATTCTCCTGACAGTAGGTAAGGCAATAACAGCTTTTGGAGATTATGAATGATGAATATGACTTTGTCAAAAAGAATTAATCTGGCATAATGTTTTGACACTAGGAAAATTTGAATACTAATTACATTAGAATGCAGAAAAGATATCTTTTCATTGGTACTTTTGCTATAATTGTTTTTTTCAATCAGATCGCAGTCTACCTAATCTTATTTTATAAAAAATATAAGCAAACTCAAATTTACAATTGACACACCATTATTAGCTTCCTTAGTATTATTACCAGCATTCTTTTTTTATATAATTTATATAAAATTACTTTACTTAAAATTTAAAAAAAAAAAATTATAAAAAGAATCTATTACATCTATTCAAAAATACTTTTTCTGATAATTAAAATTATATCTATCAAATTTATTTTTTTGGCTAGCATCAGCATCATTAATTCCAATATCACATCTACTAAATCTACATTTTTAATCCATCCATCCAGTGATAATATGGCTTCAGTTCTATCATTATAAAATTTGATTGAGTGTATTGCATTGATATCAAAAAAATAGCCTGCCCAGAAATATTTTTGTATTTAACTCAAAAAGATTTAGTTGTTAATTTCTCTTATTATGGCAATGTGATTAAAGTATATTTGTTAGCTGCAAATATCCATAACTTCTTCACACTAAAAATATATGTTCCATTGATCATTGTTTATAACTATCTTTTTAATCACATGGAAAAAAATGATTTATCATGAGCTAAATGTAAAATAAAAGATGAATCATATTATTAACATTGTAAACTTAAAGTTAGTATAAAAAGTACTTTCAAAATTGGCTTTAATTTGATATATCAAATGCTTGTTTCAGGTTGAGCACTTAATAAGATGTCTTTGCTTGTGAAAAATAGAAAGTTAAAATTGATGATTCTAAAAGATCAAAGAAAAAAAAAGAAAAAATCAGGATTTCAATTAAATATTACAAAATATCTTCAGTGTTTTCACTTCTTATAGAAGTAATATAATTTTCTTCTTCTTCCTTTTCCTATGTATTGATTTCTACTTTTACATATCATACCATTTACAACTTTCTTAAACACTTTATCAATACTATGTTTTATATCAAAACTTTATTCTAACAGTTTCGACTGTCCTGCAGTCATCATCAAAGCTACAATATTCAAATATATAATTAATACACTTATACACATATTCATATACATAATTAAATAGACAAAATAAAACATACATTTTAACCTGACCATTATAAATAATCATTTCCTATTTTATTACTTTACTTTTAAATAATTCTATTCACATATATTTTATATTACTTTATTTTATTTTTAAAAATTTTATTATAGTTTTAATTTTAAAAAAAACTTTAACTTTTATTCTACTATTTAATTCATATTATTGTCTTTTTATTTATATTTTTAATCAGCTTCTAATCTTTTCTTATTTTTATTAAATATTTTATATTTATCAATTAATTTTTTCCAGAATACAAATTACTTTTTTTACATTACAAAAATTACCTACAAGTTAGTATAAGCACATTGTTTTTGAGGTATTATTTTTCTTTCTTCTTCAGGTGTTGCTGGCCTGATCAATGACTGTATTAGCATGGGAATCAAATCTGAACCTTAGATGCTTGAATACTGAATTTTAAGATAACACTCTAACCATAATTTTCACTATAAAATCAAATGAAATCAGAGTGAGATAATTATTATTTTTGAGGTGACTCAGGTTTAATTTTTATATACTGTTCATCTTTTGTAGGAGATACAGACCTCATTTACATTATAAAGAATATCTCAAAAACATTTAAAAGAAGTACAATGTTAATTTCTTTCATTAGAAGGGTATGGAAGAGGATAGAATATCTTAGAGATATAGTGTTGAAGTGATTCAGAGAGAGAAGTTAGCTCAAAAGAAGTTAGAAGGCAGCATTGCAAAATATCAAAGAATAAGGCCCAGAATATTTTGTGTTGATATATTTTTGGCTTACAGATTGGTTTGTATAATCATTACAAAACTCATTTCTAGTGTATTATCTTTTTTTCCTTTTGAAATTGTAATGGCCATATTTACTTGTAAATGGCTAATGCGGATTCTATTCACCTAATCAGACAGTGTCATTATTTTATGTACTATAAACCTGATCACACAACAGCAGTTTGACAAACAGATAAACATTCATTTTGTAGCAGATTTAATTGAATTTTCCATATGCATGTAATTTCAGAGGATACTTCATTGTCTCAGATAGTGGCAATGAGTCATTAAAACATAGCTCTTAAAAATCTTCTACTGATAACTGCATGGAAGATTTAGAATGACATATTATTTTTACAAATATGCAAAATAAAGAAGGCCACATCAATGATGTAATTAAGACTGACATGAAATCAATCAAACATATCAAAAATATCAGGAATGAATATATGCCATAAGATATCTGTTTTAGCCCTAGAAAAAGAATAAAAAAAGAAAATTCTCTTGATCTCAAGTACAAAGAATGATACCACATCCCATTATTCAAAAAGAGGGCAGAAAAAACAAATTGATCTAATGATAAAAATTGATGAACATTAATATAAGTACATTTGCAGATAATAATAAAAAGTAAGATAGCACATTCTAAATATTTAATCTAGTGAAAGAAATATCAAAAAAAGTAAAACATTGACCTTGTGACCAGAGTTTGAATCTTACTTGGATAAAATGTAAAAAAAAAAAAGTTTCCAATCAGAAACTTAATTTTTTTTTATATTCCAGTTAGCTACTTCATAGCTACATTAATCAATATTGGATAGTTAATTAAATATTCATTGAAAAAATTAGATTTTAGCTCTTTTTAGGTAGGAGGTAAACTAAAGATGCAAAAATGCTCTAATTCTTATCACATGGCATTTGGGAAACCTGAATTGCCTTATCTATCACTATTCCTTTATATAGAGAGGTGTGTGTGTGACTTAAAGATCGATTTATTTTTGCTCTTGATATAATATTTACTAAAAGAAAAAGTAATGTTTGTTGCATATTCAAATTATGTTAATAGCATATGAAAATGTAAATTATATGCCAAAGTTCTTGGAGTAGATTGGTAGGGCGATAATAACTCAAAATTCATAATTATAAATTGTTTTACTAGTGACGTTCAAATCTCTTTGATGTTCTTCGTTTAACAGACAAAATTTATCCGCAGTCCTAATATTTTACATTTTTACCTTTACCCCACATAGCAAGGCAATTCGTCTCCCAAAATTCATCATTAAGCATAGAAATCATAAGCAGAAAAAGAATTTATGATTGTCTATGAGGAAAAAATTGGCCGCTATTCCAGCTAAAAACTACACTATAAGTTGGAATAGTACATTAAAAAAACAACTTATCGAGTACGTGTATATATAAAAATTTTAAATTCCCTTAACATGCGTGTGTAAACTGTGCTATGTATATTATGCAAATACTATAAAAAAAAAAAAAACGTAGCTTAAGTTGTTACTTTTTGTGATCCACTCACCCACCAATCATCTTATACAGTTTGGTTCATGGTCATATTAGTAAGCAGAATCTCTAAAAAAAAAAAAGTTTAATATCGCTAGAAAAAAAAAAGCTTGCTTTCTTAGTCCAAAATGTGCAACAAAATAGACCGACAAAGTGAAACTAAACTAGCATTTAACATTTTTTTTTGTGTGTTTTTCCGCACAACATTAATCTGAGAAAGAAAAAAAAATCCATACTGAAATTTCATTTTTTTTCAATTTGTACTACAGTATTATACTATATACTTACATGAATTATTAAAATTAAAAAACCTATGTTTAATAAATCACTGATTGACATAAAGACTTGTTATTTATCATTAGTGTAAGAAGAGCAAAATAAACATACGATACATTCAAAAACTTAATCACAGTAACTTAAAAAAAAAAAATCAGCGTATTAAAAAGAGGAAAAAAATCTAATGCATTTTGAGTTTGCAAATTGTAATCAATACTCGAGGCTTTTGTTACAATGTCTACTGTGCTGATCTAAATAAATAAATACGATAGTTATAGCGAGTTTTTTGGGTATGACATCGCACTATTTTGTCAAGTGTGACAGGCATGTTTTTGCAATGACTTAACAATTTGTCCAATAGCGCAATAAGTTTTGACGGTAGAGTTGGGCTATTTAAATAAAAATTAAAGATATTAATTGTATTCACTTTATTTATATTGCATTTTTGTCATACACAATTTGTTATTAATTGCATAAAATCATCCTCACATTTTCCTCCAAAATGCAATTCAAAGAGGATGGGATTCGATTTTATTGAAATTATATTCCTAAAGATTTTAATCTAAAACTGATTGTCTGAAATCTTAGCTAATATTTATACTGTAAGCAATTTAATATTGAAAGTACACATGATCTAAAATTATTTTTAGTTTTATGCCGAATAAAATTTATATTGTTTTATCAGTACCGCATTTGTTTTTTTAAATGTGTGTTAGATATCTAAAAAGAATTACGAGATGATTTAAAATTGAGGAAGCTGAGTGTATTTTAAAATTACATTTAGTAATTTTTGATATTAAATATATAAATCTAAAATCATTTTACCCTCTTTGTTCCCTGTTTCTTTTACTGAAAATATTTTAGTGATGGTCGATTTGACCAAAAAATTTTAATTCAAAATTAATTGACTAAAGATTTTAGCTAATATATGTACTTATAAATATAGGGGATGTGAACTTAGACTTTCAAGCACCCATCAACTATCCACACTATCTCATACAACTGATGTACATTTTTAATTTTATGCTGAACGAATTTTACATTCCTGTATCAAATGAACCTTTTTTTTTTTTTTTTGCATTTGTAGTTGTTAACAATGAAAATCATTACTTTGGATATATTATTAATGAAGTACTAATTGTCTCGTAAAATTATTGGATGAAAATTATATAAAATATTGTACATTCATTAATCATATTTTAAACTTATAATAAAAATATTGAATACAGCACTATGATGCTGTTTTATGAATAAAATGTACTGTACAATTTCATGAACATCACCATTTTGCTTTTGGAAGAAATTATTTTAATAACCATTCTATGACGTCATCAACAAAATGGTCCAAAAAAATTTATTTTATTATTTTTACGATCGTTATAATGAATAATCGATTGTAAATCAAAATTAGTGGGTATAAATTGAAGATGATCAAGTCAAGCGCTAAGCCTAAGCGGGATAAAAGTGTATACATATGAAAAATTTATTTCTTTTTTGAATAATAAATATTGCTCTTTTATTCTACCAATTTTATTATACATCACTCATTCCAAAATAGTTTTTTAAATTTTTTTCTAGATCAATTTTTTTTTTTTACCCAAATGAATTTTTATGGCTATTTCTTGAAATTATATGTATAATTTAATGAAACAATCTATCCACTTCAGTTCTGTCATCTAATCTAATTTTAAATAACTAATAGATAGCAAAATTGAATTACAAGAAATATATAACATAAAAATGTGATGCAAGTTATATTATAATATTTATTGGTTTTATAACTTAATGTATCTAAAACTCAGTACACTTTGCCGGGAAGTTAATATAAAGTATTCAGTTAATTGTGAATTCAGTCTCACAATTTTTTTAAACTCTCAATCTTGATTTTGTTCTGTACGTAAAAAATAAAAATTACTGTAGTGCCTAATAGAATGTAGTATTTTCTAATGATCTCATTTACTGAATATGAATCATAGAATCATAGTACATGAAACTTATTGTTATAAATAGTGAATTAAGAGAACATTTTATGACCTTAGTTTTGTTAATAATAATAATTCAATAGTGTATGAGAGTAACAGAATGTTAATTATGTTCACACTCCTTATTAACCTCTTATTAATTCATTTAAAATAATTGATTGTTTAATAACAAAGTTATAATTGGAGAATGCTACTACAATTATTTTTGAACTGTCACAGATACTAATTAATAAAGCTTTTTTAAATGATCTTTGAAACAAGTTAACATCATCATTTATTTATATTTCTGTGTCCTGAGGGTCTCTAAAGACCAGGGAGGGAGCTAAATAAACAATATAATCCAAAATGAATATATAATAAGATTTATTTAATAACAAATAGTAATGTGGTAAAGCAATTTAAAAAGATATTAGTCCATTTTCATATGATATTTATTTTCCTTGGTTGAAAATAGTCTTTCACACCAGGAGTAATACAGTTATATTGGTGCTTTCAAATCAATCCTCTCTTGAAATAAGCATATATAACTTCGCATATAGAATATCAGTACTTACCTTTGGCACCCACCATTTATACATTAGATATTAATCATTTTCATTTTTACAGTTTAATTAAACTTCAGTTAATTACTCTTTGCTAGTAATAACCTTTTCAATACACAAAGAAGTAATTGCTTCTTGCTTGCCACTATTCTATTTTAGACTTAAATCATTGCTATAATTGACCATTCTTTTCTGCTGATCTGTTATCACATCAAATCACACCAACTTTATTCTAGTCTAACCATTTTAACTGCTTGCTCCCTCTATTTATTTACCTGGGAATAAATATATACATTCTAATTAGTTTGCAGCTAGCTTTATTTGCATATGAATTGTATTTCTAATTAAATACATATATTTTTAGGACGATCTCTCAAATGAATTTCTAGAGTGGTTTTCTTTAATAAAGAGAATATTATTAAAGTGAAGAAATCCATGTGCATTGCAACAGTTAGGTTCAAGCCCTTCTCATTGCACAATTTAGTTTAACCACCAAACCTATCTGTGCTGAGTTCAAATCCTATTAAAGTGTTTATTTTAATAAATAAACATATAACCTTTCTATCATCACTGGGTGCACAGCATTATATATGCACATATGAATAAACACTGTACATATGTAGGCCAGTAGATGTTACAGTGAATATAATGTTTTAAATTTTCTATTTTATAAAGAAATGATATGTTATAATTTTAAATAGTACAAATGTCAATTTATTAATTTTATTAAATACCAATTCATATGTGGATGTATGATTCACCTGATATAATAATATCTATAGAGTGGCATGATTTGGTTTTGTAAAAGAGCAAAAAGTTTTAGTTAAATTAGTTAAAAATAAAAAGTTAGCCATAAACAGATTTGCATTTAAGTCCACGCACCTGTGGTTAAATCAAAGTTTGAAAATTGATAATTGCTATACTCAAATTTGTTTATTGCGAAAGTGTATTCATTAAAATCACTGGAGCAAAAACTATTGACACCTAGAAGAGAATTTGCAGTGCCATGGAAGCCTAAACAAAAATACTTTGATCAAATTGGAAAATCTTATAATTTGGTGTGATATTTTAGAGTTAATGGGTTTCTAGGCAAAACAAGTTCTTTTCTAGTCCAGTGTTTTGAAATAAAAGTATAAATAGGGTATATTTTGAGCTTGAGAAGGGGAGTCATTAATTTTAGAAGAGCATCGCCATACCTAATTCATGTCAGATTGATCTTTGAAAGATCTGACTGGAGAAAGGCAACTTCTACTTCTTAAAATCCACGGAAGAATGGTGTGTCACTGCCAGCCTATGCTTTAACCACTGGACCTTCCACAAGAAACTGTCCAGCAACAGCTTATTCACTACCTGAAAGCCAACCAATACCTGCTTATCCAGTCCAGCAAGTAATCGGTAACGCCAATCTATAACTGCAGAGCTCTGTGTTAACAAACTATTTCTAAATCTAAATTTTCTACTTAAAAGTTCAAAGCTAGCAAACTATAAACTAATGTAACTTTCTAAGTCCTATAAATGTTTTATTATAAAATTCTCGTTAAAGTAAATATTATTTCATTCATATAACTTGCTTATATCTTTACAAATATGTTAATTAAACTAAATGTAACCTACGCTAATTTCTTTGTCCATCACTGCGGTTATGCCTATAATATTTCTTTACTGTTATTTTTGTTATTTATATGCCAATGCCTCGAAGCAGTGAGCATTTAAAACATAATAAATATATTTGTAGATATAATTGCAAATATCTTCTCCTAACTATTTTCTTAAAGACATTCTCCATACTCGTTAGTTCAAATTCCTATAATTCTTATTCAATTTAAAATGTATTGTGGCTTACAATTAAATTACTGTCTTATTGAGATTTTTGAATAGAGTAATGTACTAGTCTTAGTAATATGAAAGTATACCCCCCCCCCATTCGTAATAATTTTTATGTATAGATTGAAACCTATAAACCAGAGTTTTATATTTTATTTATCCCCCCTAATGTTGCTTGATTATATAGCATTGTTAGAATTGGCTCATAATAGTAATACTGACCAGGCTATTGCCCCATATTTTTGTAATAATTAATGTCATATTTTCACTTGGTGGATTAAATATATTAAATTCACATTCAATGTTTAACATTTTGCTGCATCTTCTCCTTAAGATGGGACCTCGGGAAAGACCATCCATCTTACCTTCTTTCAGGGTGCACACTATTAAGACCTGACATATAATTCCAGGCAGTTGTGTCTGCCATCTCAACCTTTTAGCAGCATGACGCTCAGTCCCAGGATACCGGTGTTAGTCACGAAAAGTCTTGACTCTAATTTATCCACAGAGCACTCTGTTATTGTAATTTTCCAGTGATGTAGCATGTCAGTGATCTCATATAGCCAATTCTGAACCCATAATTTAATTATTCAGTATTAAACTGAAATTTATATCTCTAGTTTCTGGGTTGAATCTCTACCTTGGGCTGAGTTATATGCTCATACTTTATTAAAGAAATAATGTTGTAATAAATATTTTGCTTAAGACTGGTACAGCATTCTTATAATAGTAACTACCACTTTCAATAGGAATTGGCATAACCTAAGGTAGGCACTGCTTAGTGATTTCTTTAAATATGTCAACTCACACTAATAATTAAAGTTTTAATGAGGAGTTATGCTAATCCTCATATTATAAAGCCGTGTGCTTTTCCCACATTATGTTTTATTTGTTTAATAAATATATGTTAAATTTATTCTGGTTTTGTGTTATTTCTCATTCCTATTTCAATGCAATTAAGTCTTAGTTAATTATATATATATATATATATATATGGTATAATCATTTATGCATTGATTATAATTTCTAAATGTTATCTTTAATTTCGTGCTAGTAGCAATTAAGTTAGTTAATATATATATTTAAGTCCCGAGTCGCCTGTTTCTCCTGCTCTATGCCAGCTGTGAAATATGAGTATACTACATGTAACTTCAAGTGTGGTCATTGATAGGGTTTTGAGTCATGGAATACTGGCAAATGAGTTTGTGTAATCAGATTCGGGATGGCATAATCCTAGTTTGGTCATCTTGGGTCTCTTCACCTGGATTCTAGATTCTGTTACATGAATGTATAAAACTTGATTGTTACAGTATTTACAAAAATATCACATGATTACTATCTCTTATACTAGCACATAATTGTTATTAAACAAGACAGAACTCTCCATACAGTAGTGCCACCTGCTGGAGGGTTGCATTAGATTCTAAGATCTAGGTGCAGTGCTCTCAGATCCATGGCTCCACACTGTTGAAGGCCACAAGCCAGAAACTAGTCTGGGGATATTGGATGAGTAGGCACTAGATAGTGATTTTATGCACAAGTCTTCTGGCATACATTGATTAGTCTGGTTGGCACAGGGTGGTACTACTGTATGGAGAGTTTTGCCTTGTTTAATAACAATTATGTGCTAGTATAAGAGATAGTGATCATGTGATGTTTAGTAGTTTAACACCAATCCTGCCTAATAGGATAGTGGTGGCTATGGTTGTGAAGAGCCAAAGACACCAAAATGTATGGGAGCTGAACTGAGTTCAGACCCATATGACTATATAAGCTATTGAGCTTAGATTGAAAATATTATTGTGTTTTCCAATTTCATTTTCATAGTTTTGTAGTTAAGTAGAGATAAAAGGTGGCTGCTAGAGGGTTTCATTAGATCCTAAGATCTAGGTGCAGTGCTCTCAGATTCAAGGCTCCTCACTGATGAAGGCCACAAGCCAGAAACTAGTCTGGAGATATTGGATGAGTAGGCACTAGATAGGGATTTTATGCACAAGCCTTCTGGCATCCATTGATTACTCTGGCTGGTACAGGTTGGCACTACTGTATGGAGAGTTTTGCCTTATTTACAAAAATAAATAACCTTTTATTTTCATATAGTTTTATACATGAAAACATTTCACTCTCCCCCCTAATCTAGAAATACTGACTTAATTATATTAAGATATATTTAAACCTGTCAGGTGGTTTAATTTTTACACAGTTTTGGAAATAACTTTTTCTTCTTTAGAAGTAGTTCTATCTTCATTTTCCTCTTGCACAAACACTTGTTTATCATCAATTATTTTAATTTAATCCTAATCAGTAATTAAATCCTACAATAAAAAATCTTTTTTTTCTAATTATTTCTCTAATGATTTAATTAGATGAATATCTGACAAGATATTTTCATAACATTGGCAAAGGTGTTTAACATGTCTTTTCAACTCCCAACCATTCTGTAATTTTATTATTCTTATATCCTCAATATTACTTTCACTATTTTGCCTGGTGACCATTTACAGTTATGCAAGTCACATATCCATGTTTTTTCTTCTACTAGGAACTTGTCCCAATTTTTATCATTTTTACAAGAAGATGGTACTAACTTTGTTAATTGAGCCCAAGGAATCATAGATTTTTTCTACATTCAATTTGCTATAGTTACACTACCACTATTTAATGTTCTGGAGCTTAACAGTTATTATTCACATGATCAGAACCATTTCTTCCTAACAGTAAACTCAAATTTTTATTTACTACATAAAGTGTAACCATTTCACAGTAAAAGTTAATTTTGGAGGCACTATCACTTTTCATTGAATATCAATTTTATTGTCATTTAAATCTATAGCCATCACACTGTACCTTGAAATGTTATCTTTCTTTTACATTTCTCTCTAATTTTAATTCAGTCTCTGTGAGATATTGACAGACAGACTCTGCTGTCCATTTCCATTTTTATTGTTTGATTGCAAATAACTCTAAACATTTGTGGTCCATTTCTCTGTCAATCAACCTCTATACGCTAACATTCTAAAAATTTCACCTTCCTTCAGATTTATAGTCCAATTTTATGAAATTATTAGCTCTATTATCCCCAAAAATGATAGACAGCTATTAAATGACCTTTTTGTCATAGTTTCTACAATTTTTATTTTTAATATAGGGTATATGAGCAGAGACCCCCACATGACACACCATTCTATCTCATAACACTGATACACTTGAACACATATATGTCAAAAAGATAAATAATCAACAATATACTATTTCATGCTAAACCAGTAATCATAAGTTGGTCCAGATTATCATCTCTACACATATATGCAATAAGTGCTCAGATACATATTTAGGATAGCCAATCTTCATACTTTAATGGATAGGCTTCAATCTAATCCACACTCCAACTCTTCAACCATCCATCCAATTGAAAATCTGATGATGCAATGCTCAAAGGCCATCCTGAGGTTGAGATTCTCATCACACCCATGTTGACCTAAAGTCAATTTGACCCCTCATGTACAGGACATAATCCATTTAATACACATACAAGGGATGGGCAGACATCTCTACTATGTAATAACTGAAATACAGGCTTATTATATACCTGTATCAATATACGTCTTTACACTTATTTTTAAAATGTCCAGGTTTGCCACAACAATAGCACTTTTATTATCACTACAGGGGTTCTGTAATAAGTTTTGTTACATTTTGTTTTATTAATGAAACTTTTTCAACTGTTGTGGCTCTATAAACTCCAAAGCATGATTTTGAAAAGCTTCTTGTATGACACATTTCCCCCATATCTCTTAAAACCTAAGTTAAGGTTGCTCAGCGATACTTTTTGGAAATTATCATCCTCTATGCCATACAGCAGATGTTCCAATAATACATAATTTATTTCCAGATCAGTTTAGTTAATATCCTTAGAGCTAAATCATAGTCCATGTATTTTTCATGTGAAAGTTGTTTTCGGTTTCTCAATCTTAGCAACGGATGTTTGGGATCAGTAAGTCTATTTGTAAACTGTATAATGTCTTCATCTGCAAAATCAAAAAGAGTCAACACTTTGGGATGCTCATCTTCAACTTCATTTATAAACATATAATACATCACATGTTTTATATAATTTTCCCATAAGTCCATGTTGGTTATATCGAATTCATGGATTGCAGAACTTAATGCTGCTATATTTTATTATTTGCAGTAGAAGTTATGCAGTGTAGTCAGTTGACTATTTTGTCCTTTTAAATTCACTGACTCTATCAACTGTCTACTAGCACTACTATTATGTATTGCAAGTTCTAACTGTTCAATGCTATAGCAATTCTGTCAAATCCTGTCAACTGTTGTGTCCTGAAGGTCTTTAAAGACCAGTCAGGAAGTTAAAGAAATAAATGATATATATTGAAATATATATAATAAGATTTAATAACAAATAATAGCGTAATAAAGCAGCTTAGAGAAGTATTAGTCCATTAATATTCATACGCTATTTATTTCCCTCGGATAAAGTAAACTTTCACACCAGGAGTAATTCAGTTATTATATTTGTGCTTTCAAATGAATCATCTCTTGAAACACAAATAAACACATATAACTTTACATATAGAATAAAATTGTTAAAGTTCACAATATCAGTATTTACATCAACACACACACAATTTATACATTATATATTAACCATTTCCATTCCCATCTTATCTCTTGCAGTTTAGTTAAACTTCAGTTAATTATTCTTCAATACACAAAACAAGTAACTGTTTCTTGCTTGTCACTATTCCATTTTAGACTTGGTCACTGCTAATCAGTCTATTAGTCTATCATTGACTATTCTTTTCTGCTGGTCTTTATCACTTCAAATCAATATCAACTTTAATCCAGTCTAACCATTTTAAATGTTTTCTCCCTCTCTTTATTTACTCAGGGGATAAATATATACATCTAACTTGTATGCAATTAGTTTTATTTGCATACTTTTGGGACGATCTCTCAGATGAATTTCTAGAGTAATTTTCTCCAATAAAGAGAATGTTATTAAAGTGAAGAATTCTGTGCATATTTACAAAAAAAAAAAGTCTTTTATTTACAGTTTTATATATGCAGACATTTCATTTATAATCCTAAGTATTCATAAAGTAAATCTTAAAGTCTTACAAAGGTTTACTAGTACTGTTTCTTTAAAATATTAAGATATGTGATGAAATATGAATTTTAATTAAGGTAAGTAAATGTTTACCTTGTCAAAATTTTTGAATTTTACTAATGGTATTCAGTCATATATTATGCCTTCATTGACAACTTTACCATGCAATCTAATAAAATAAAATTTATTCCTTTAGTAATTTATGAACTATTGTGTCATTTTTGTTAGTAAATTTAATACAATATTAAAAATATTATGTAAGAATATTATTATTTACAAATTTTATTATTCTCATTAGTTTTTGAATCATATTATACTCTTGTAACTTTTCTTATTTACATGTAAACTTATATAATTTTTGTGGCATATTTACTCACAATACATAAAAGGGCAAATTACAATTAATTAAACATGAGCTAATTAAGAAAGATTGTCCAGCTCCTAAGACACGATTTATTGTAGACTTTATGAAATGGCTGGATTGAAACATTTTGGCATAATATGAAAACAACTGGTATAGAATAAACAACAGTTAGCCAATGGGTCTCCTTCTGAGTGGGATTGCCTCCAGAATTGTTTTAAATCACTTTGAACAACAAGTACTTCCAAAATTTTAAATAGCAGTACCAGGTACAATTTATATTAGATACATGGATAATATATTTATAGCAGCACCGGAAAACACTAACAAAGATATTTTACAATGAATTCCACACTCTTTCTAGCCTAACTTTTAATTGTACATATGAGAATGAACAAAAGGTAGTTAAGTACCTCATCTTGAAGATTAACAGAGAAAATGCTGTGTTCAATTACTGCATGATGATCAAGCCCTTGTGCATTAGAGGTTACCTCCATTCACTCTTAAATCCCCCAAATCACCCAAACTTCCAGGGCTATCTGCCTTCATATTTCGTAATCACCATCTATGCAAATTAGAGTGCATAAAAAAAACAACATCACCAATTACATCAAAGATGTAATAAGCATGAGTTTTAATTACAGAACAATATCCAACAAGATTGAAGGCTTTCCTAAAAGACTTCAGAAAAATAAAAAAGAAGACAGACAACATTTGACTGTACCATATATACTTGCAATAGCAAAAAAACTTTAGTAAAACTTCACATAAAGAATTCAAACTAGGATTTAGAACCCCTCCAATCACCAATAGGCTCATTAATAATATTAAAGATAAAAGAAACATTGAAACAACCCCCCAGGTAGTATATAGAATTGTATGCCTCAGATGGGGTATGGTGCTATTTATTATGGTGAAACTTGTGCCATAATTGGCAATAGATTAGCTCAGCACAAATACACATATACACAAGCAATAACCAAAAAAGAAGGCAGTTCCATTTTTGCTGACCATCAGCAAGAGCTCAACCACAGATTTGAATCCTCCAAGGATGATATATTATGCACAGAGAGGAAATGGCATCAACTCAATAAATAGAAAAGACACTTGTTTTGCCATTTCCAGAAAATGGATAATATAAAAAATTGTTTTGCATGCATTTGCATATAACGACATTGATAATCTAAAGAGGCTATGATTATGGAGTAACAAAACTGAAAGCACTAAGCCTACATAAATTATTATATAGAAAAGTTTCACTGCAATGCATCAGCATATTATTAATTAATTAATAAATAAAACTAAATTTAGTACTATGGATTTATAAATTTATTTAAATGCACATTGATTACGTAAATAATATTTACTAAGGCTGTAAACTTCAAGAATATGTGATGTGATGTGATGTACTGTAGCTTTTTCTTAAACGAAATCAAGAATCTCTCAGCAATTACACCCAGAGAAACATATTAGCTACTTAATTTTACATTCCCCAGTCTAAGTTTTCCCATATTCTGCTCCATCCCATTTCCACAACATAATCTTTGTCAACTCTATAGACTTTATATCTAAATCCCCCTTATCTTTTTCCAAACCCAGTATAAAAACCAATAATCCACTTTCTGTATAATCACTTTTTTCATATTTATTTTTTCATAACTTTATTATATGTGCACTTTCTGTTTTCAAGCATTTACATTTAATTAACAGATGCCTAATATTTCTATTCATTCCTTACATAATTTACAGACTAAATCACCCATATTTTTCTATTTACATGTATATTCTCTTGTTGCTAAAGATCCTGTTCGAGCCTTAAACAATAAACTACTTTCCTTACTATTATCATATATTAACTCGCGCCTAATATTCTGTTTATTTCTATATATATTTAACTCTCCATACTAGTTCTCCAGCTCTCTAACTCCCTATTCTTTATTACAAAATCTATTCTTTTATCCCAATCCTCCTAACACAATCATCCCATCTTTTGTACAAATATACTGATATAAATTCTTTATCCAAATCTTTTGCATACCACATTACCTTTCTCACCCATCTTGTTGCCTGCCCTTTACTCATAACCCAATTAAATACTATTTTGGTTATTCTTTTATTATCCATAAACTGCAATCTACCAAACATTTTGATTTTGCTTTTTGCATCTCTCATATGAAAACTTGACTATCCCATTTCTCCTTGAATTGCCTCCCTTGCTGTCCATACATCTGCATCCAATGCATGTCTTCCTATTTTCCTTTGAACTTTTTTTAAGTAATTTAATACCCCTTTATTAACATATAATGCAGCATTACCATATGTTAACCCTGCTACTACAACTCCTTTCCATATAATTCTAGCTACATCATATTTATTATATGAAAACACTGTTAATTTCTTTATCAATCCCTTTCTTTTTTTGCTTCATTTATCAATTTTTTTCTCCCATTCATCCAAATAATTTTTCTGTATTACTTAAAATAATTCCCAAATAACTATATCTATTGACCACACTTAATATCTCCCAATAAAAATTCTACATCTTCTCTTTTCCCAGTATTAACCAGCATTATATTTGATTTTTCTTCACTAAATTTAATCCCCATCTCTTTACCCACCCTTGCACATGTCCTCACCATAACTTCTATATCTTTTCTTCTTTCTGCACACAAAAACATCCTCAAAAAAAAGACCTGACAAAATATATACTCCCCTACTATCTATTAACAGTATCTCTATCCCTCTTCTTAATCTTTCTATTGCTCTTTCTATTTCACTCAAATTCAACACAAACAAAATAGGTGACATAGGGCATCCTTGCCTTAGTCCCACTCCATTTTTAACTTTAACTGATTTTATATTCCCTAATTGAATATATAATAATTATTTTCATATAATTTCTTAATAATATCTACTAAAGCTCCATTCATTCCCAAATTTGCTAAACTTATCCATATTCTATTTCTATTTACTCTATCATATGCCTTCTCTATATCTATAAAACTCATATAAACCTGTTTACCTGAATTCCTACTCATATCCATAAGTAGTGTAACTACAAATAAACTATTTCCTATATGCCTATCTAATCTAAAACCTCCTTGCATTTTCCTCATTACATTATTTCCTTCCAAACATTTTACAACTCTTCTAGCCACCATATATGAGAAAACTTTACATAAAACTGATTTTAACGCTATTGGTCTATAATTAAACAGGATAATAACTTTACTTTTGCCCTATATTCTAAATTCATTACCATCTCTGCTGCCCATTCATCTAAACCTCCTGCCTTTCCACTTTTCAGTTTCTTCTCTACCTCATTCAGTTCATTTTCTGAAAACCTAATATTCCCATTACTATATACTTTCATGTTTTCTATCACTCTATCCTTCACATTTAACATCTTTTCTATATTCATTACATATCTATTTAAGATTCTCTCTAAATCTTCTCTAGAGCTACACTCTATTCCCTCATAATCTAGTAATACTATCTCTCTCTCCCCTAAATTTCTCCTTTTAATGTATTTCCAAAATTTTTTACTCCCATCTCTTCCACTTATATTAATATCCTCCAACAATTTACTATTCAATTTCATTCTCTATAATTATCTATTTTAGCCAACTTCTTCTTTTCTAAGTACTTTTCCCATTTAGCATTAATGTCTTTTTCACTTTCCTTTCTTCTCTTTTACACTTTTACTAATTCTCATTTTTTATTACTTTTATTCTTCTGATCTCACCTAAAACCCTATTTGCCATTTTTTCTACTTCTTTACACCAGTCCTTATACTCATCCCCAACCCATTCTTTCATGATTTCTTCAACTTGTATTTTATACTCTTCCAACTTATTCTTATCATTCACTCTCCAGCCACATCTTTCATTATTATTTTTTATTTCTATTCTCCATCACATTACTAACCATTTCAATTACAATAAAGTTATGATTACTAGTGCATACTTTTTCTTCATTATCAAACACCTTAATTTTCCATATTTTATTCATTCCCTCTTTCTCTACCAATACATAATCTAATGTATGAAATATATTATTTCTAGACCATGTCTTAACTACAAGCTTACATTTTGGAAGAAAAGAGGGTAACCCTTCTTTACTTCAACCTACTTTCTATATGAATAGGTGAAGCTGAAGCAGTTAGATCTAAGAGTGTAAAACAATTCAATACTTCACTGATTAAGTGCACAATTCCTATCACACATCAGTACTCATGAAATCTTTCGATTTACAATGAGTCAATGGAAATATCTTATCGTTAAAAATCTATTACGATAATTTAAAGTTGTAATTATAAATTTATTTAAATGCACATTGATTACGTAAGTAATATTTACTAAGGATGTAAACCTCAAGAATATGAGGTTTACAGTCTTAAATAAATATTACTATGGATGTATTAAATTGGAATATATTTACAAGCTTAAATATAATTAATATACAAATAAATGATTATGGATTTCTTAAAGTTCTTAAACACTCTTTCAATAATGTCCAACAATCACTGTCTTATTTAATGAATTGACCTTTCCACAACTATGCTAAATAACTATAAGTTCCCCAAGTTAAAACCTAAGAATCATTAAGCAAACATAAAACAAAATAAGATTGGGATGATTTGTTTTAAATACTAGTCAGATTTTTGTACCTTCAGATTCTGAAACATCTGGGTTTATTCTCTCACAAAGATTGACTGGTTACCGATGATACTCACTGAGAGCAGATAGCACTTTACCAATACAAAGGAGAAAAAGAGCACTTAAATCTACAATCCCAAGTTTTTATAGTCTTCAGTTTAATTGCTCTTTTATCAGCAATTTTTTCATCCCTTAAAATTCCTTTGTGAAAACATTTAATTAATTTCACTTTCTGGGTCTACTATTTTTGTAAGATTTTATCTTTACTCAGTTCAAAATTTGTTCTTCCACTCTTTTCATTTGTTTGTAGAAAAACCTTTTAATTACATAGCTCTATGCATTTTCTTAGACCTATAACTCATCCCTAAAACAGCTTCCATTGTCATTAATTAATACATTTAAATTTATTTTTTGGAGTATTCTTATCACTATTTTCTAAACTAAAATATTTAAATATTTATTGCAATTAAAGTACTACAATTCCTCCCCTCCAAAAATTGTAATTATTTTACACATAACCCTTCCATTTTTCTGGTTTTCTTTTTATGTGTGCAGGTCTGGGTGATTTATTTATTTCAGGTTTTGCTTGAATTTCTTCTGCAATTTCATCACTGTTTTCATCGATTAACTGATTTTCCTCTGTCTTTTTTTTCCTTATTGCTTCTTTCACCACTTTCCTCCCCCTGCATATTTGTATTGTGCTATATTTTCAGCTGCAATTCCTATGGCTCTTTTTCCTTTATATAGTTCATATGTGGTCTGTACTTTAACCCATTAATTTCACTAACCACATAAATTTAATTTGACAGTATTTTGTCTATTAATCCCTTGATCCATTTTTTCAATATCACATCTCTCATCCATACAGGCTCACCAACTCCAAATAATTTACTTGGCTTCTCATTTGGAAAACTAATCTTTTCATTAGGATCAGAAATTATCAATTTAGTCCTTAGTTTCCACCCACATTAATTCTTCTGGAGATTTTCCTGTCATTGTAGATGACATTGAATGTTGTATAGCATAAATGTTTGTAGTGCATTTTGAATTTCTATGTTGTTCATTTTTTACACTTCTTTTGACTTGCTGTACCCCAGTCTCTGCTAATCCATTTGACTGAGGATGATATGGAGGTGCGCATACAAGATAAATCCCACAGTTACTAAAAACCTGTCTTAATTCCTCTGTAATAAAACCTGCTCTGTTATCTGACACAGCTACTTCTGGAAAACCATGTACCCAGCAAACTAACTTTAAACACTTAATTGTTTCTAGGGCACTAGTATTTTTTCCTCATATGGCATTTTATCCATCTTGAGAATGCATCTGTAATTATCAGCAGAATTTTTCCATTCACTGGTTTGCATGATCAAATGCACTCTCTCCCATGATTTTGTTGCCTTTAGCCAGGATGCAAAACATTTCAATGGAAATGCATCTTCTGACTGACATGAGGAACAACCCCCAATGTAGTTTTCTATACCTGCATTAATTTGTGGCTACGAGACATAGCTACTTGCCAAAGCTTTCACATGCATGATGCCAGGGTGTCCTTTATGGAGAAGCTTTAAAACTTTATCCCCCCATAGATGGTATAACTACTCTGTCCCCCATTACTATACACTGCCTACAAACAGATAACTACTCTCTATTAGCCCAAAACCACATTGCCACATAACTAGGTCTAGTTTTAGGTCAGCCATACTTAATCCAATTTATGAGAATATTGTACTCTTTTTTTTCACTAATCCACTTTTGGACTGCATTACTATTTAATACTTGTGAGTTAATGCTACCAATATAATTAACTTCAAATTCACTATTGCATGACTCTTAACTATCTGGAAATCTTGACAACACATCTACATGTGAGATTTCTTTCCCCCATTTATATTTCAATGAACAATTATATGCACTTAACACATTCCACCATTATAACATATGCAGATTTAAATGTTCAGGCACTGCATGATCATTTTCTAAAATCCCCAACAAAGACTTATGATCAGTAATAATTTCAAAACTATGCCCAAAAACAAACTGATAATTTTTTTACTGTGAAAATGATCACCAGAGTTTCTTTATAAATTTGACTGTAATTACACTCTGCTTTTGATAATGTTCTAAATGCATAAGCTACAGCAGTGGTCTTCAACCACTGGGCCATGGCCCGGTACCAGGCCACGGAAGTTGTCTGTTGGTCCGCAGCTAGACTGCAAGAAAGCTTATAATAACAAAATAATAAGATTTTAAACTTTTAATTAATATGAATAATTTTTATTTATTTTTTCATCACATTTATTAAAAAAAAAAGAAACAGAACAAAAACAAAATCTAATCAATCATACATAAATTAATTTGTTTTTCTATTTATCAAAGATGTTTATGGGGGAGAGGGTAAAAAGTTTTTTATTACACAAACTCTAATTGTCTTTTGATAGCCTATCACGGCTGCTTGTCAGCATTGTTAAAACAAAATGTAACGTGACTTTTTTGATCTCTTAAATTTTTTCTACTCTCTCTTTTAATATTTCATTTTTAGTGTTTTTTTTTTTTTGGCTATAAGGCTATTTTTTTTTTTGGCTTTAACTTTTTAGTTTGGAAATCAATTTTTATTACCTTTTTTTAAAAATAAAAACCAAAAAATAAGTTCTGTTTTTAACTTTTGCAAAGTATTTCTCAATACACCCCTACCACCCCAAAATATAGTAAGATTAAAACTTTTGACTTTTTCAAGTTTCGTTTTCTTTTTTTTTTTTGTTTAAAAATACGCCCACTTTTTTTTGGCCTATAAGGCAATATTTTTTTAAGGCTTTATTTGTAAACCATTAAAATACTAAAACTTTTATTTTTAAAACCAATTTCTGTTACCTTTTTTTAAAAATAAAAACAAACAAAAAATAACTTTGGTGTTTATCTTTTGTCTCAGTGTTGACAATGTATTTCTCAACACCCCTCCCCCAAATAAAAATTTATCTGTAAACTTCTGCTGGTCCGCAAAATCTTATCCTTACTTTTACCGGTCCGCAGGTGTGAAAAGGTTGAAGACCACTGAGCTACAGGCCCCTCAATATTATCTATAGGGTGAGCTAAAACAGCTATTATCCCTGTCTGGTGCATCAGTAGTAATTATAACTTCACACTCATCATCAAAATGTACCAACAATAAACAAATAGCTCTTTTGTTTTTTTTTAAAATCCCTGTCTTGAGTTTCTGATCAAACCCAGTTTTGTCCTTTGCACAATAACTCATACAATGGTTTAGCAACCATTGTCTTATTCTTTAAAAATGGCTTGAAATTTTTTTAAAAATGCCTGAAGCTGCTTTACATTCTTAGGTCTTTCCACATTTCTGACAGCCCTGACTTTGACCATTTCCTTTATCAGATATGCTGTTTCCCAGAAACTTTAATTTTTGTGTCTTTCATATACACTTTTCATGGTTTAACTTAACCCCCACCTTACATAATTTAGCAATTCCAAATGGTAAACAATTACATTTGAACAGTTCAAAAGTATAATTAGCATCAATATTCTTGCTGATTTGTCAGTAACTTTAATCTGATGATAAGTGGAGTTGAGATCCAATTTGGCAAAAAACTTTGCTTTTGACAAACTTGTTAAAACTTCTCTAACATTAGGTATAAGATAAGCACCTTTGTTTAGATATTTATTAATGGTAACATGATAATCTCCACACATTCTGATTTACCCATTAGGTTTAGTTATCATTATTATGGGCTTGACCCATTGTGCCACTTCTGCAGAGGTTAATATGCTTTTAGCCCCTAATGTTCTGAACTTTTCATCGACCTTTTCTCTCTGTGAAATGGAATCTTCTGTGGCTTACAGACCACCGGCTATGCATTTTCATTTAATTCTAAATCTACTGGGTTTGCTTTTATTAAACCTAACTCCTCAGAAAATAATTCAGGGTACTTATTTAACATTTCTTTTTTTCATGAAAATGTTTTTAACCACAGATACCTTAATACTGTAATAGTCATATTTATACATTCATGCAACCAAGTCCAAAGTTCTGGCAAATTACACTAAAGGTGATCCAGATGATGGGCTGAGACCTCGAATCTGACCATACTTCAATTCATTTACCAGCACTCCATGATTTCTAATTTAATTCATGAGCCAGCTGAGAAAAGGGTGGAATACGAGATCCAGAGTGATTATTAATAATTTAATAATAATTTTAAATAGACACACACTTATAGCTTAATAAGCTAATGCATATACAGACTAATAAATTTATACTAATTTGGGCTGATTTGAAGTGGACTATGAGAGATACACTAAATAGTATTAAATTTCACTTACCTTTAATAAACAAAATTAAACAAATGGATTAATATAATAACAAACAGATGTGCATTGGTTGCAAGATATGCACACAGGTGTTGCAACAATGATGAGATAATTAAAATACAGAAGTCTCAGCTTATTAAGAATGCACATATTCACTATCTACAATCAAGATTCATGCCTATATATATATATATATATATTGTGCCCTTTTCTATAGGTCAGTAATAGTCCATCACAGTCAATTACTAAAAATTTTAAATTTTAGAATATATTCTTTTGATATGTTGATTATATTTTGATAATTATATCTTTAAAGTAAAATTTGAAGCTAAATAAAATACGTAGTGTATATAAAATTAAGATGAATCATTTAAAACAATTAAATAAAACTAAAAATATTATTTCATATGATTGCAAAAGTTAGCCATATTAAATAACACAGCTGTAAATATTTAAAAGTATGTTTAAATGTTGAATTTTAATAGACTAAAACTTATAGTTAACAAATGCTATATTTAAATATTTAAATCATATTTAATAATCATAATTAATATCGTATATTTTAAAAAGTAAGCTTTATGGTAGGGAAAGTTGTATTTGGTTTTATATTTTCTAAATTATTATTCCAAATTTTTATATTATTTGAGCTACTTTATTTAATATAATAAAGTGTTGCAATTTTATTAATCCAGACAGAGAAATAGATTGAAAAATCGTCTGTCTCAATTTTTATCAATCATGTGACTTGGATAATGTATGATTAAACACACATGCTTGTTTGAATTTAGATTAACAAAGTTTGAAATATTTAAAAATTGTATTATAGGATTGGATAGAATTATTACCTAGCATAAAGTTAATAAATATTGAGTTAACTGTCGTTATAACATGTTTAAACAATGTAATAAAGACAAGTACAGTTAATAAAAAAGTGAAATATTTTGTTAAAATAAAAATAGATAAATTAAATATTGAAGGTAGGATAAATTCATTGAATATTGTTTTAAAAGTTATTTTAAAGATATTTAAATAATTTTAATGAAATAATAATTGATTTAAAAGTAGTGTTTTAAATAATATTTCAACGGTTAATTACGTCATAATTTTTTATTTTAAAATTTAATTGTGTAAGTTTGCAATAATATGTAAATTTGATCTCAAACTAAAAGTGAGAATCAACCAATCAAATGATGTATTCTCTAGAATATAAATACTGATTGCACAGGGGTATCAGGGGAGATTAATAATGTATCAGTGATAGTTAGTAAGGTATTAAGTCAATTTGTAGTGCTCTCTTATAATTCATTTATAAAAACTGATAGGATACTTTTAAAATACTTTGAAAAGAGAGTTTTAAAATAAAATATATTTAGGAACTTTGTTAAAATGATTTGCTAGTTTTTAAAAGTTTACTTACCAGGATTATCTTATCTAAGTTTAACTCAGAACTTTGCAATAAAAATGGATATACTACGAAATAAAATATATTTAAGTTATAATACAGCTTTATTTATGCTTAACTGGAGGACTGTTCTAGTGCATAAAAGAACAATACAGACATTATAAGGGAAGCTTAGGTGGAAAGCTATTTGTCATCTAAAAAAAAATGAGACGCATTATTTTATATAAGCTTATCCAAGATTTATTTTTTTAAAATAGTAATAAGACAATTATATCTTATGAATCATTTTATAAAATATTATATCAAAAGGACAAAAATGTTATATCCTTTCTGAAGGTAACATTTTAAAAAAATATTTTCAAGAATTAAAGAAAGAACCCAGGAGAATATGTTACTGAAGCATTTTTGATATTAAAACCTCCAGTCTTAGAATTGTTTAAAATGTATTTAGAAAAGATTTGTTTAAAAGTACTTGAAGTTTTTTAAAACTGATATATTGTAACAGTCAAAACATGTCTATCTCGTTAACACACTGCAGAATTTAAACCCGGGACATAGAACTCAACACTAGGAGAGTTACCTCCCAGAAATCCCAAGTTCGAATCCAAAGTCCAAACTCCACAACGCCCTCTACATGATAACACATTTTAATGCTACTAATAATATAATTTCATGCCGGTGCCGGTGATCAGGGAGAAAACAAAAGACTCTATATCTAAAATAGCCCTAGGTTAATTTAACAATAACTTATAGATGTGCCAAAGATAAGTTTAATGTACTGTGTAATTTATATTGCACCCCGAATAAATAAAAAAAAAAGAAATAAATTTATAAATAAGATTTTAATGATTTGATTAAAATAATTTAGCGATATAAATTGGATAGTTATATAATAAACAAATGAGATGGCTGATACCTCGTACTTGGGTTCGTTTAAATAACGTGTCTAAAATATAGTGACACGGTAGGCATATGCGAGTCACATAAAGTCTAATAGAGTTTGAAATATTCTAAAACATTTATATTTGGAGATTTAAATGGAGATCGAGAGTCGCTCGCAAATAGATTCTAAGATCGAGCTACATTGAACGGATTTGAAATTCATTTGAATAAAATTCTTTTAATAAGTAAAGGGAAATATACGGTGGTGCTGAGGAGGGTGTAGTTTATGAGTATGCAACTTTAAAGGATGGCAAAAGGTCTTGGCATTGGATAAGCATTCTGCCTTTTATTTGGGACATCTCTAACCCACTCACAGCTCAAGCCTGGTCTGCACCCGGGAGCTTCGTAACTGTGGGGACGTACACAAAATAATTCCCAAGTGCCATTTTAGCACAGGACTGGGAATCGCAGAGTAAAATATAGGGGGAACGGATTTGAATGATGATGACCTTTGCCAACAGGAGGATTCCAGCACCCCTGCATATTTACTAGCAACACAGCTTAAATTTCATAAGATTTAATAAAACAAAAGGCAATTCATTAAGGAACAGAAATAGCTCGCTCTTGACTTTCATATTTTAATGGCCAGCAGACTCTCAACGAAACTTAAGATAAATAAATATTCATTTAACAAAATTCTTATATGCAAAAATATTTTAAAACATATATAAGAGATACGTTTAAATATAAATGATGGGAGGGGGAAAATACGTGTTTGCGGTTTATAAACTAAGATGGCAACCACGCATCATTTAACTTCCCTACATAACTCGCATTAGTCTAAAGAAATTAATTATACATTTCATCATAACACATTGAAATTAAACATTTATAAACATAATAGAAAATCAACCCAAGCACAAGTTCAGCATGCATTAGAAAAACGTTTAAATAAATACATTTATAGAATATACAAAATTGTTAGCTATAGCTTGAAGTTTTCCGAGATCTCAGGTTGATTTTAATTACCTTTGTTCTTTTAACTCTGTCCATGGCATTTCCAAACTTGTAGCAAAGTTCTTAAGTAAAGTTATGATTTTCTTTGATTCATGGTTCTGCAGCAGCAGTTAGTAGATTTTAGGAGCAACATTTCTTTGGGCTAGTTCAGTTGGATTTGATGATACAGTGACAGGACATCGGATTTTGAATGATGGACGGCCGAGGCACAGGGCTCCTGAGGGAAAACAGCGATTGCCCCATTACCCCGACATTCTGAGGTTAAACTATTTTAAAACTGGATTTACTGTCACGATCAGGCAGGTTAATTAATAACTCTGTCTAATAATCCCCAATTACAATCAATCAGCCCTATTTATATGCTCTCCTTGGTTACAATCTAACCCTGCGGTGATAAAATCCATTCTTTAATTATTACACATTTGAAAAATACGGACTGCATTTTCTAATTAAAATATCTTATCAATTGTACTGGCACCAATATGATTAAAATTAGCTACTATTGTTCTTTCTCTACTCTCACTGATTTGAAAATGATGACATGTTTTTGAATAACATTTTACAACACTTTACATTTATCAAACATTATTTCTGAATTTAATTTCCAGAAATATTTCTCAGTGATATTATTTCTTAAAGGCAAATAATTATAACAAAATAACATCACATCGATTCAAAAACAACTTTTAAATAAAATATTTTGATAAATTTTAAATATTATCGTAGTATGTGTGTAAATGAGAATATGTGACCTACTCTATTATACAAGCATATATACATAATATATACTCGACGGTTTGGAAATAAAACCACTTTAAAACAATTTTAATTATTATAAAACCCTGGGCACCCCATTATACATATAAATTTAGGCGGGATTTCGGTAAATATACCCAGTACACACACAATACAATGAAATTAGGGTTTTAAATACGGCATGAGGGTAGGAAACAGGAAGGCAAGGTGAAACTAAGATTGGTAAGGCATATCTTACTGTTTCAATATAAAAAATACCAAACGAAAGCTTAAATGTATTAAGAAGGAAACTTTTATAAAAAAGTGAACATATAGTTGAATAAAAGATGGATCCATGGAAATATTGTAAAAAAAAGTTTACCAAATATTTTAAAAATTAAGCTAGATGGAGTGATGCATCAGATACGCTGGCAGAGAATATTTAAGAAGCTTCACGGGATTAATTAATATTATGTTTTAATAACTATCATTTTGAACAGTAAAACATATGACTATTTTCTTATAAAACTTTATTTAAATGGATTGATAGTTATTTTATTTAATTTTTAAAGATTTTTAAAAGACGTCGGATTATTTTATTTTTTTTTATTTTTAAAACTTGAAATTTTTATTCCGGAAGTAAAAAAAACACATACCCAGGAAATGAATTGTTCTTATTTATCGCCATAGCAATGGGGGAAGAGAATAAACATTCTTGAAAAAAAAATGCACGCTTTAAGGAGAATATTTAAAAAAAAAAAAACTCTAGAGAAAGTAATAAACATTTTAGACTTTATCATGAACTATTGTCAAGTAAATACGTAATTATAGTTTTGATTTATTTTATTTTATTAACTTAATTTAAATGTATTTTTTTTTATTTTTATAAGATTAGGAAAACAGAAACATTAAGTTATTAATAACATTAAAATTTTATAATAGTATAATAGAATAATTTAATAATTTAGATAAGAACATTTTTTTAAAAATAAAAACGTATGGATGTGTATTTTTTTATGTATGCAATGCTCTGTACCTAGTGGAGGGAGGAAGTCTTCTGCAACATGATAACCAGATAAAGAGTTGGTAATGGTAATGAATATTAATAATTTTATGGTGTATATTCTTTGTTTTCTTTTAAATTATCTATGAATAGTAAGAATGAAGTATAAATGTTTTAACTATATGTAATGCATTTTTATACAACATTTTAAAACATTCTGAGATTAGGATTGATTTGGAAATATGCATACAATGATTTTTATATTAGTGATATAATCCAACATAGTAACAAATATTTGTGTGATCCTTTTAAAAACTTTAATGTTATTGGATATTCAAATATTGTCTAATTAGATTGTATATGATTAAACATACAGAATAATGAAGTAAGCAAACTTTTCTTGTGGAACAACGAGATTGTTTTAAATTAACAGTGAATTTTATTTATTGCTTTTGTAAATGCAGATAGTTATTTTATCGATGTAAGATGTGGAAAATCTTGAAAAATACTAATGAGATAGTGGCTTGGAAGTACTTGAGTAGACCGAAAACCAAGATGATGTTTTTTTAAAATAGGATGTGATAAGGAATAGAAATAATGCCTATAGTCTTTGTGTAGATTTCAGCATAGTTAACAAAGCCCTATGACTGGTACACATTTTATTTGGACAGTGTTTATTCTTTAAATATTTGATGTTCTAATAAAGCTGAAGGAATAGCTTTAACATCGTTTATGTATTGGAGGACATTAGACAGGCAAAGGTCATACCTCCATTTCTTGTTAATACATTGTGCCATGATTTTTGTGATATGTGTTATGATTTATACTCTAGCTTTCTTCCTTAAATCCTATGCATCTATTTCACTTGTAAATGCATCATTCAGTAAGATATTTTTGAAAAGAAATGGTAAATAATTTAGAGCTTAAGTTATGCTATCGTTTGTATGAGATTGGTTTATTTGCTTAGAAGGAATAGAATTTTATAACTTGAAATTGAAGGTTCAATGAATTCAAAGGAAAGGAAAGAATCAAGGAATATATTTTGAATTTATTTCGGAAATGAAATATAAATTTTAGAATAGAGTATCTAAAACAAAGATATTTTCTTTTAAATGTTAATAACTTTTGAATGCTTATTATGTTATTATTTTTAGAAAATTAAATATTGCATATTTTTAAAATACAATATATAAAGAATAGGCATAATATAATTTTTTATTTATTGAATAACAGGAATATATAGATGATTACACTTATATCATACTAAAGTAATGCTAAATAAGTATATGTTATGTTTAGTAAACATCGTGTGATAAATGATATCCACTAAAATCTAGTAACGAATTTTTGGATAAATATTTTATGTAACATCTTTGACATTGCAAGATGAAATTTGTTTTAATATTTTAAGAAATCCATACTCATTATAATGTTAATTTTGTTTTCGGTAGAATGTTTTTCTTACGAATGTGTTTAAAGAAAAATATAGTTAAATAATATTAAAAATGGAATATTTTTTTTAAATAAAATAAATTAATATATTTGTAATAAGTTAACCATAAAGAAAAACCAAATGGTATCATTTTATTGTTGTTATCTCAAGTCTAAATAAAGATATAAAATAGTTATAAATTATTTTATAACCCAGTAAATAAAAATATAAAGTATATAATAAGGATATCCACTGTAAATATTGTACATAAATTGTTTATTTTTATTTTGTTGTAAGTAATAAACTTTGTTAAAATTTGTTTTCAGAAATTTTTGTGTCTGAATTGTTTATTTCTCCACTACACTGCATGAGCTCACGATATATTCATAATAATTGAAACAAACATATAATTTTGCACAAAAAGATAAATAAAGAATTATTTTAAAAATTTAAATATTTTATTGGTATTCTTTTAATTAAATAATGATAATTTTACATTATCTTATTGGTCATAAATTAGTTATCACAATAGTATATTGAATTATATGCTAACAGTTGCCACACACACTTTGTTTGTCAGATTATCAAATGCTACCACATGTTTGTTATAGTATTACATAAAGATAAAATCATATTCTATTATTTTATTATAGTAATATAAATATAGTAAAAGAAAAGAGATACAGAATTAGTTATACAATGAAGAATATTATTATTATTTATTATTATTAGTTTAAGTGTAGTAGATTATGACATAAAAATCCCTTCTCATATGTTACTACCATAATTTTAAATTAACTTGGAATAAATTTATGAACCTGAGATTTTATAAAGCTAAATTGTTATGAATAGAAGATTAAGATTTAATTATTAGCTTAATCTTAGTGAGTAAGAGTTATTAAAGTCATAAGAATACTAGAAGTTTATTTATTTAAGGTAGTAATAGGGGGGGGTAGTGTTCTTATGCCATTGAGGTTGTTAGTATCCTGTAGGATATTGGCTCAAGGTAATCTATCTTGTCACCTGTATTTTCATTTCCAAGTCTCATGAAAATATTAAATATTTATTCATGTTATTTTTATATTATGAACCTTATTCGTATTTTAAATTTGAGCTAGTGAAACATTTAATTTTAATGCTGAATATTTCATTTATTAATTATTAACTGAGCTAGAACCTGTTTTATTTAATATAATATACTGCCAGGAAGTGAAGATGCAAACGCTACAGGTTAGAAAATATATATATATATATATGGTATGCCAATTATTCTTGAGGTTTGCTAGTTATAAGCTAAACATTACTGAGATGACATAATATAGAGCATCAAGTTGCTAATTCTATAATATTATCATTGAGCAAATAATATATTCTAATACAGATTTCCTTGGTAAACCAGATTCCAAGTTTGGATCAAAGCCAAAGTTATGTAATGGAGTGGAATGAACTGATTACTATAGTGGGGCTGTTGATACTATGGCACTAAATACTAAATTAAAAATTGTGGTTTCATTGAACTGTATGATTTGATAGCATAATAAAGAACATTAGTTTGGCATGTCAGAGCAGCTTTGAATATGGTTCTGGACTCTTGTGTTCCAGCTCTAAGTATGGCTGTCCAAACTAAATAATGAAATGGTCTATCACCATGAGCCCATTTTAAAGAGAGCATAACAAGGTGTAATACGCAAGAGTGTTCAATAAAACACATTCATAATGTTTATAAATAATACTAATATTAAAGACAAATTTAAATGCACTAAATTCTATAGTTTCATTCAGCAGAAACTATCTTGACCCAGTTCTCAGATTAGCATACCTTAAATATGCTAAGAGAATTCATTAATAGCAATCTGGTTTTAATAATGGAATCTGTATATATTCCTTTATAATTAACTAGGGAGGGAAAAGCATATTTTGGGGTTTTATTAATAATTACAAATATGCTTGTGATATCATCTTTGGCTGTTATTAACTAATGCATAATAATAATCGCAAACCTCACTAAAAGCTAATATATAGTAGCTTAAGTAAAACATATATGTATACACAATGAGCACACAGTCATCTGTTATATGGAGAATAGATTTCAAAGTAGCAATTTATATTTGCTAAAAACAGCAAAGAAACATTTTACTGGAGAGCTTCTAATTGTCTCTCCCCAAAGATTTATATTAATTATCCCTGCTTTGAAATGATGACATAGAATATCACATAAATTTAAAATGAAATTAAATAATTAATTTAAAAATTAGGTATAACCGAAGATTATAGAAAGATGAAATTAATATAACTTAATTATTACAATTTTAGAAACTTATTTTAAGGTTACATTTCTAGGCAAGCTTTTACAGTTACTTTTAAGATTTATTTCAAGCAAAGATTTAATTATTTAAGAATTATTACTGAAGCAGTCATATATATATATATGCTTCATGTATATATTTTGCTATTAAGTTAAAAATACTAAGGCATTTTAAAAAATATAATGTATAAAAAATGTAATTTTATTATCAAAATGTAAATTTTATTATGAAATTTAATTATGAGTTGGCAAGTGTGAAAAAAGATGGGGTTCAAATCAGGTAAGAAATTTAACTTTCTAATTAATTAAAGAATCAATTGATATTAAAAGAATGTAGGTACTAAATTCTAATTTTAGAATTTATATTTTGTGTAGGATTGTCATTACAATAAAAGGTGACAAATGTGTAATTACTGGAGAATTTGATAAAAATCAAAGACATTTAGAATTTAATTAAAAAATGCAATTAGTAAAGTTTCAAAATTAAATTGCATTAAGATTATAATCAGTAAAATTCTTTTAGATAATAAAGAAAAGAATTTTTCTTAAGTTTAAATTAATTAATTAATTAATTTGGAAAGATCTGGATGGCTTTGTTTTTGAGATATATATATATAGAGCAAAAAGAAGAATTATTATTATTGTAAACTTCTGAAAGAGTTATTGTACACTTCTTGTAGAGTTTAGTTATTGTAAACTTCTGGAAGAGTTGTTAAATTTTAAACTGTTAAATTACATTAAGCTATGCATGAGTAAATCATCACAATTTCTCTGGCCATCACCAAGAAGCTGAGGATTGAGTTTCCCAGGTCTCATAGAATGCTAGACCGATCAAGTCCTTGCCTATGTTTGACCATCCAAATTGCTGACATGCTGTGCTGTTGCCATCAAAAAAAGCCACTAGTTTATAATGCTACAGGTAAACAATTAAAGCCTCTTTAATATGCTACTTTCTTTCCTTCCATAAATTATATATTAATCATTATATATGTTTCTTACCATATTATTTAGATGTCTTATTGCATTATTTAAATATTTTCTTAATGCCGCTGAATTAATTGTACATATTAAGGAAGATTGCCTTTTGTAATACTTGATCTTTCTTAAATTTTTCTAGATTTACTGTTTAAGAATCAGTTGGAGGTAAATTTAGTAAAATATTTGAATGATTAAAATATTTGACATTATTTTAAGAAAAATCCAGTAATTAAATAAAAACAAGATATTTAAAATCCCCCTTTCTCTGATTCTAATTTGTTATTTTATTGTTTGCAATTTTAAACTTGTCTTTTTAAAATTGGTTCTTTCAAAATATCATTTAACCATTAACACAATTATAATGGTTCATATATCTTTTTTAAAATTAAGATCGAGTGTTAAAAGAAAACTTTATTTTTTTGTTTTAGGAAGGGACAATTATATATGTATACTGCATATATGTGATTTATAAACAATTTTCGGTATTAAAATGTTCAAAGTTAAAAGTTTAAAACTTTGTTTCTATTTTCTTTGACAAATATATATTTATACTGATACGAAGTTTAATTCTATAAAACTTTTAACACAATTCAATTTAATATATTATCATTAGACTATCGTATGAATAATTCCTTATATATATAAGACCTATGGGGCAGGAAGTAATTTCTATATAAATTTTTTAAAATATAACTGTGCAGGCCTGATTTAGCCTCGTATAATAAATATTCACATATTATAAACTTATGCCGAAACCATTTATATTTTTATTTTATTTAAAGTTAAGTCCAAATAGTTATTATTTTATAAATTTGGCATTACTGGGTTGTTTAATTCCATAATTATTTTATTGAGTTTCTTCAGCAGGTGTATATCCCTGCTTCAGAAGATTTAATTTGATGGGTTCCATTTGTCTACATTCTATGCAAAGGTGGAAACATTTCATTTTCCAGACCTAGTGGGTCTTATTATTTCTTGTTACCAGTGCAGTGAATTGTTCCTGCTGGTTAATGAGAGATATTAAGGGTTATATGAAGACACTCTATTCTTTCATTCCATGACCTATTTAACTCTTCAAAAGCAAATATCTTCCCATTGATACTTTATGATAAGACTTGGATATGACATTGCGTAGGTGATCATATTCCAGTCTACCTCGTTATTTTTTTTTTACTTTAGCAACTCAGTACAGCTTTCCTCATTCCTTATATATGTTAAAGCTTGATATTTCAGCATGTATTGGTCATGGTCATGAGAGTTATGCATTTATCTATTTAACCATATTTTCTGAGTTAGTTAATAAACTTACCTTGCTTTCTTTGTTATTATGTATCTGCCTGAGGAAAATGAAACTTTTATATATGTAATCATCAATTAATGTAATCCCACTATCTTATAAATCTAGCATCTATATTAAGTGGTAGTCATTTCTTTTATTTGTTTGTAACTTTAATACTAATTAAATGTTTGTATCTTATATATACATTGCATTGAATGTCTTATTTGCCACAATGAAGTCATATAGTTAATAATCTAGTTTTAAGAGTCTACCTCTCCCCGATCTCTGAGTCTAAAAAAGAAATGTATTATGTAGGCTGGAAAAAGTTATGGTGGTTTAAGTCACTGTAGTGGTGATTTTGCAGTTATCAGCTCATCCTGATAATTACATTACTTTATGAATTTATGAATGTTCATAGTTAAAGGATTTTAGATATTAAAGTTTAATAGATTTATAGAGCTCTGTGGTAAAGATATTACCAATTTCTTTTAAAAGCTGAGCTGTCTGGCATTTGTAGTAGGCACTGTCACTTCTCCAAATAGATTGTCTTTCTTCAATATTTTTCTTGGCATCTGGTGGTACTGGTGTCCTCCATTCCCACAAATGATGATCTACAGAGGGTGGAAGGTTACCATTCTTCCATAGGAAGATGGCAAAGTTGGGGCCTTCCTAGCCACTCATACTAAATTTTCAAATGGGCATAGCTCCCAGTGGCAACTGCTTAGACTTTATTATAAAAGATTTTGAATGTTGAAAATTGGAAGTTTTTATATTAGATTTCTGCCCCCCTCCATAAAACCTATTAACTTTTTTACAACTTTTAAATTTTAATATTTAAATTTAACAACTGTTTATTAACTTTTAAATTTAACATTCTCATCCAGGTAAAGACAAAAGTGAAGCATGGTCACATTTGCTTTGTCCAAGATATACTTTAAAATTTGTTATTTTTAAGATTTATATTTGCCCTTTATGAAAATCTAAAACAGGTGTGTGTAGTGTGATCTTTTTACTAAGAATTATTTAATATTTTTAGCACTAAATTATTTCTGCATAAGCATTTTGCCATATATGTATGTTGGTCACCCATGGAATTGAGAATATATACGATTCTTAAGTCAATTAGTGAATAAGTTTATACATTTACATTATTAAATTAAAGATTTATAATTATAATTGCACTGTAACCTTACAAAATCTATTATATACTACAGCTTTTGCTTGCATATATATGTGTTCACACATATACAATGATGTTGGCACAGCCATGCATTTAACATATAAAATATACCTAGATATATGGATTATACATAGATATATGTTGATATACATGTGCATATGTGTATATCTGCAAATATACATAAATATAAGTGTACTTGGCAGAGTTTAAACCTAGAATAACTATTACTATAGAATATACTGGGTGAAACAGCATGTGTGCCAATATATACTATTTCAATACCTAACTCCTTAAACCACTCTCTACTAGACTTATTTGTCCTTTAACAATATGACTTGGAAAATATCATACTTATATTTCTATATGTAATTGGAGCCTTGGCCATTCTAACTAATGCTAATGAGTTTCTGCTTACATTTTTCACTTTTATATTGGATCTTTTCATTTTAACCCCTTTACAGCCTTTTGCTATTTCATTCCATTGGCTTTTGGACACCAATGAAATACTCAAGTCACTATCAATCTCCTTTCCAGTTCTGTGCTACATATTTTAAGTGTTAGCATATATTGATTTTTCCAGTGTAAAATCATGCTCTTTTTTAATATTAACTTTCTCTTGCTTATCTCTCCTCTGTTTGGTTATTTCTCTTTTGTCATTTGGCTTGGTGTTTTTGGAAACTGTTGCTAAATGCTCTCTGTTGCTGCAATTAAAACTGCTTTCTAAATGCCATTTACAATTCTTAGTGAAATGACCTATTTTCCCACAGCAAAAACATTTTGCTAAAGATATTCATTCACTACTTGATTTATAATTTCTCTGCGATCTATTTTTATTCATTTTACAAACTGCTGTTCAGCCTTTCTCATCTGCTTTATTTCTAAAAGCAAGAGCCTGCTCAATAATTAACTCATATGTGATCCCTTTTTTGATCACTAATTCATAAGACAACTCAGTTTCAGTCAATAACATTTGTCTTAACCTTTCATCTGCTATTTCCCCATAGCAATTGGTCCAACCAGACTTGTTCATCAAATTGCCCATATTGACAGTTTTTTACTAACTGGCATAATGCTATGTCAAAATCCATTATTTTTTCACTTTTTGCCAATCTTCTATTACAGAGTGCCAATTCACGATATGCCTAGATGGCTGTGGGTTAAAATACTCTTTTAACTTATTGTCTATCACCACATAACTTACTGACTCCATTATAGGTTTGTCAAATAACTTATTAATGATTTCAATTACTTTCCTACCTGCCATTCACAACACCAGTGATACCTGTATACTATTATCACTTATACCATTAAGTATGAAAAAAATTTTCAAGTGTGTCACATACAATGGTCATTCTACTGCATTTCCTACATCAAATTCAAAGATACTATCTTGACCTATCAACATTTTACCTGCAAATCAAACTATTGATCTATATTATTGCTTGACAATTCTAATCCTGATTGTACTATTATTTTCCCTGTACTAGGTTTAAATTTTCGACTGCGTCATTTTGTTATGTATTTCTTATGACATGCAAAGGGAAAAACCACGATTAATTAATAAATAAAACTAAATTTAGTATTAAGGATTTATTATAAGTTATACAAACATAACACAAGCTTAAATATAAATAATATACATACAAATAAATGATCGTGGAGTTCTTAAAGTCTTTAAATACTCTTTCAATTATGTCCAACAATTATTGTCTCATTCAATGGATCAACTTTTCCACAACTATGCTAAATAACTATAAGTTTTCCAAGTTAAAACCTAAGAGTCATTTAGATTTACATAAAACAAAATAAGATCAGGACAATCTGCTTTAAATACTAGTCAGATTTTTATACCTTCAGATTCCGAAACATCTGGGTTTATTTCTTCACAGACATTGACCGATTACCAATTAGTATCATTGCAAGCACAATAGCACTTCACTAACACAAAGAGAAAAAGCACTTAAATCTATATAATTTTATAATTAAAACCACTTCTTTTCTTTTCAAAAACTTTATTTGATGTATATATATATCCACTTATTTCCAACGTTTCGAAACAGAAGTAAATGGATTTGTTACTTAAATCTACAATCACAAGTTTTTATAATCTTCAGTTTAATTGTTCTCTTATCAGCATTTTTTCTATTCCTTAAAATTCCTTTGAGTAAACATTTAATTAATTTCACTTTCCAGATCTACTATTTTCTTAAGATTTTATCTTTACTCGGTTCAAAATTTGCTCTTCTATTCTTTTCATTCAGTTTGTAGAAAAACCTTTTAATTACATAACTCTTATATCTGTAACTCATTGACATTAATTACTACATTTAAATTTAACTTTTATACTAAAATATTTGTTGCAATCGAATTACTACAATTTTCTAAAAGACTTATCATACAAATAAATAGTCAAAATAAGAGTCATAGATCACACGACCCTATTCTTTTAAGCTTATTGCTGTAAAAATAATTAATTATTGTTTTTAATCCAGATTATTCACATAAAACTACTTACTATTTTGCATTTATGTATTTTAATCTGTTACTATGAGTGCTAAGTTTATTTTCAAACCCTGTTACTATGAGTAGTAAGTTTATTTTCACTGAGATGTATGATTCAAGATAAGAACTAATGATTAAATATAATTAATTGACTAATGATTAAATGTAGTTATTTTGAAAATTTGGAAGTTAAAGATATAATATTGTTTTTTGAACAACTATTGAAAATATTTAATGGTATCGTGATTGTAATATATGCAGACAATGCAAACAGGAACAGTTTTCAAAAGCAATATTTTAAATAATATCGAAAAAGAAAAGTAAGAGGATCATAAACTTCAAATGCTAGCCTCAAAATTGTTGTTTGCTATATCTAATATGAATATAAAGAATTTTAGATATGATAAATTTTTCTAGTTTAAAGGTTAATTTTAGGAAGATAATACATAAATCTATGTGAACGCTTCAGTTGTCAGATATATTTATTTTTAAAATGTTATTTGATAAATTGTGTTCTATATATATATTACAGATGCGTAGTATTATTAACAATCTTTTAATTTATTTTTAAGGCAAAAGAATATAACAGAAAACCGCACAATGTATTTTCATAGACATTTGATATAGATAGGCTACATATGCATATACATAGATAAATAAACATATGAAAATTCCAATTTTTAAGACTGTAAGGAACAGTTTTTTTTACTTTGCTATTTAAGATTCCTAACGCGTCTCGTAATAAATAATATATTAAAGACTTATTTACGATATAAAAGTAATTGGAATTTTTTTTAGAAAAAATCATCAACATACATTATCCTGCTATATGACAATATAATTGTTTGAAAACATATACAAATTTTTTTAGAAAGATCGATATTAAATATAATGATAGATACAATAGACGGTTTGGTTATATATAAAACAATAAATAGATGTGGCCCTTAGTAAATTGATAAGACCCACATTAGATATAATTATATGGATTACATTATATAAATTAATTATATACATTAATATCATCAAGATATAATTATAGGATAGTAATTTATTTCGAAACAAAAAATTTTATAATCAGATTAAAAAATTAAAAGAACAACAAATATTTGTTTTGCTATTATTTTTTCATATATATATTTAAAAGTATTGTGTAAATATGGATTTAAAAAATTCGCGAACGTGAATCTAAGGAATAAGACAACTAAATGTTGAAATAATAGGTTAAATCTTTTTTAATTCATTATTTATTTAGACTTAAGTTCAATCGATAATTTTAATGAGTATTAAATTTAATAATTTTGTTTTCTTAATGAAGCCGATATATCGGAAATAAGACTTCCTTGCAGATCAACAAAATCTGAAGAGCATTTTGTATTAAACTAATAGACGTGAGACGTAAAGTAAGGACAATAATTCTGGATTACTTGTGCTATAGAACAATATTATTATTTAGGATTGCTAAAGCAAAACGTAGATTAAATATTGACATGAAGCTGTGAGTTCTGACAGCAAAGGATCTACCACCAAGCCTCGAAGCTGTCACTCGGTAATCAAAGCAAACTCTTCAACAGATTACGTTTACGGTAAGCCCGAAAGTCAACTGATTCGGTTAACATGGTTCTGCTACCCTTATTGGTGGAATAAAACCCGATGTTATTCCTTACTTCTGAAACTGTTCCGGCTGGCTTGTGAGTTTTCATCGCGTACCAATTTGACTAAAGTGATAGTTGAAACCCCAAACCCGTATTTCTATTTTTATTATTTTCTATTCAAAGTTGTGGGAACAAAGACTCTCTTTACAGTACAAATCTACACTGGGTTTATTGTATGCCTATAATTTGCTAGGGGCAGAAGAAAGAGTCTACGCCTGTTTTCAATATTATATTTGATTTTGGCATCAGACATAGTACTTGTATCTCTTTTTTCACTGTCATTTCACGCTTGAAAAAATTTGTCCAATGAGAGACTTTCAAAAATTAGAACAGACCGCCTGACGAATTAAACTTAGAACGTAAAGTTTCTTTGCTCTAATGGAAATAAATATACCACAGTCAACATTTTAATTATTATTAATTTAACATTAATATTTTTTTCTCCATTTACTGATATTTCAATAATGCTTTTCAAAACATTGTACTATTTAAGGTTCTGCACCTTTAATCATATTGGCGGGCTTCTATCCTTTACAAAGCTTCAAGCGTAAACGCGGCCCGAATTCTGGATAAATTAAATTACGCTCACCTGCTTTACAATGCTCGTCTGTTGTAATTTTTTTTTCTTAATAAACTCAGGTGACCTCCCTCTTTTCTTTTTTCTCAACTCGACGGATTATCTCCCAACTTTTAAAGAATCAATATTAAATTTTTTTCAAAACATTTTATTATAATGCTTTTATTTATTTATTTATTTAAAAAAGCGACTCTGATGCGTCTGTGTTTCAAATAATTATTAATATTTATTATCTATGACTAAAGTTTATAAGGCAAATTATTCTTATAACTATTAACCCAATCATATTAATTTTTTGTTGTTTAGATATTCTTAAAAGATCAATTTAAGATTTTTGAATTTATGATCTGATTGTCTCAAATTTTTGCAGCCTCACTCTGTTTATCTAGATGAGGAATCTTTTTATATGGTCTCAAAACTTGAACGATATTTATAAAACATTTATTTGAATTTCTTAAGTATTTTAAAGATAGTATGTTTAAATTTAGATTATATATTTTAAATTATATCTTTTACTTTCTGACGCATTTAAAAATGTTTATACAGATATGTTTTTCAATCTAATTAGATTATTCAAGAATTATAATGTTTTACTCTAAAATTTGTAATATTATAATCTGGTTTTGAATCGATGATATAATTAAAATTTGGAGGCCACGCTTTCAAACTTCTATTCGTTTGACTCTTATATACATATATCTACAACATGAGAACATGCCTTGTGGTAGATAGATTAGTGTATCTGCTTATAATGCAATCTGAATTCGAATCTGAGCTGAGTAAAATTTGAATTTTCTTTAGATTACAGCTTTTTTCACATAACTGCCTCATATATATATATATATGATAGTCATTTAGGATGTAATGCAAATTAAAAGGTTAAAATAGGTTAAACATATATTGAAGAGAGCAAAAAATATTTGTCAAAAAAGGCTTTTTGTATTAATATTATAAATATATAGTTAGTTGTTTTGAGAATAAAGATATAATCTAAGGGGGGAATTTTGAAACTAGCATGAAAAATAATATAAATAAAATAAACAATAATACTAATCATATTTGAATAAATAATTTAAATTATAAAATTACATTTAATGTTTGTGGCCTATTCTCACTAATCATTTCTCTTTTATATTAGTCGTAAGTATATGTGCATGTGTGTAGATGAATATAATTTTGTCAAAACATGTATGAGTACACTTGTACATATTGATGGTACTTATGTATTAGTCTGGTATTGTGATTTCACATATGTATTAGTCTGGCAATATTTATTTAGAAAAAATAACACACAACTTTATTTACTGGAAAATGATACAAACATCTACTAACACACATTTCTGCTTTTTTGTGAGAAATTATCTTCCACCATCTAAACTTAAAAATATTTTTTATTTTGAAAAATAACCAGTAGTTTTGCAATGGTGTAAGTAAAGTAATTAAGCTCTATATGGCTGCATATTTAGGTACAAGAGTTTGGGCTCTAGTTTTTTTTATTTTATTGTAGAAAAATGATTGCAGTTTTTAGAGGTTGAGCTGAAGCAAAAATGATATTTAAGAAATCATCCAATGGATAGGATGAAGAATTGTTGCTTTAATGCTGAGGAATAGTTTTCTCTTAATGTTGTTAATAAGTGTGATAAGTAAGACTGATTGGGATTTAGTGATAAATGTAATGAGGGTTGGGTAGATTTGAAGTGATGGGTATTTTAAAGAGGAAATGTTGGATAGTTTCTTCTTTTTGTAACAGAGTGAACTAGTTAAGTTTATATTGATTTAAAATATTCTTTTAGATAAGAAGCTATTAGTTCATAAAGCTTCTAAATTAATTTTGATAGCAAATCAAAGATTTGGGCTGAATATTCCAGAATTTAAAATTTTGTATAATCTGTTTGTGCAGTGAAGAATAGGTTGCAGTGTTAATAATTGTTCTGTTATAAGTTTTCTTGTATTTTATTTTAGTTGATAGAGTATGGTGTTTGAGTATAAAATAGTTAGTAAGAGTATTTGTTGAGGATATTTTTTTGAAAAAGATGTTTTTAACTGGTAGTTTGGAGAAATATAAATACATTTCTGAGAGAAAGGATTAGAAATTTAACTATTACATGGAGTTGAAATTTTGTAATAGATTGAAGTGAGGGCCCAATTACTGGTGCATTTTTGTATGGCTTTAATACTTATGAACACAATCTTTCTGTTCCATATGAGCTAAGGAGTTTTATTTTCTTTCTGAAAAAAACTATGATTGATGATCCCATATAATTGTGCATATTTGAAGAATATTGAGATATTAATGAAAGAGTTTTGGCATATAATGATACATGCATTTTAGATAGGGAATTGATTATGGTTTCAGTGGATATAAGAAACATTAGTTGAATTGAGGATTTATAATATTTGTGGATTTGTAGATGGAGAAACCTAGGAAATTGTGAGGAAGTGGAGTGAAGATAGGATGTATATTATTTTTAGTTAAGATATCCCATGTAAATGATGTATTGTGGCTGAAATGAAACTTGTTTTGCTTTGTATAGTCTTCAAGGATTATTGTTAGTATTAGAAGGCATTTTTAAAAGAAAGATAAAAATATTATTCATGAAGGAAATGTGCTTAATAGTTTTATTGATGGGTGGAATATAGATGACAGGTATTTTGTTTTCACTTTATGTATAAATTATAAATAATAAGGCATGAAGGAGAATCCTTGAGGCATGGAATTGTGAGGGCTGAAGTCAGATAAAAATTTTTAATTAATAGCAATATGAGTTTGTTTTGTGAAGGGGTTGGTGAGAATATATAGTATTGGTACAAAATGTTGTGTGGTTTTAGAACCTGAATTAGATTGTCAATTGGGACAGAAGTCAAAGGCAGATGCAATGTCTGATTTCCTGAAGTGTCTTACTTGGACTAAATTTATTTCAAAAAGGTTAATCTCTGTAGAAGTGAATGATTCTTTTTGCAAATTTGAAAGGCTAAGGTAGAAGATAGAATAATGAGTTGTATTTTACTTTTAGTAATGGTTTATAGTCTTAATTAAAAGTGGAGTCGTTAGAAATAGGGCATATTATTTAGAGGGAATGAAAGAACAGGGACTAAAGATAGAATATAGTTATTTAATTTGATAGATCTGCTCAGGCAAGCAAGTTTGAAAGTTGGTGGTTGTACTAAAACCAGGATAAATGCTATTGTGAAAAAAAGTTGTGCTCATGTATAATATCATTCTTTGTAATTCCATAATTACAATTACTAAATCCAGAATAATGAGGTATTAAGATAATTTGATGGTCAAATATGTAATTCAGATTATATTATTTATAATTTGAGTTGATCCAATGTATGCTTCTTGCTTCCTTCAATTACATATAATTTGGGCAACTCAACATGAAGCATACCTATTTAACCTCCTTATGATATATATAATTAGTTGAGTAAATATTGGTATCATTTAGAGATATAAAATATTTATTAAATGACTGTTAGATGATTGGAACTAATAAAATTCTGCAACAGTATTGTTTTTTCCAAGAAGTTATAATTTATGTTTTCTATAAGCCTGATTATTTATATCATTATAGATTGGGGGGGGGGGGAACCATTGTTTTAAAATATTATTACTTTTAATAACCTTTTAAACTTTACATTCATTCACTTGCATGCACATATATCCATACATTCACATGTACACTAAGTATATTCATTATTTTACAGCAATGAAAATTATGACTAACATTTAAAACTGATTTAAATTCACACTTATTCCAGTTAGATATATTTAATATCTCTAAATTCTGATTTTAAACACATAAATTAATAAACAAAGATCATAACAGAGTAAAATAGCAGTTTTTATATAGCAGAAAATAACTTTGTTCATTGCATTTACTTGAAACATAACAAGTTTTAAATTAACTTTTCTTTAGATTCAAACTATTAATTTTAGTCTTCTAAGCAAATATTAAATAATCTAAGTATTTTTAAATAACTAAGAGCTAAATATGTTAACTAAATTATTTTCATCCATAATATTGAAACATTTAGCTTAAGACTTTATTATAATAATACTAGGAAATTTGTTTATTATCTATAAAAAAATTTTTTTTAAGCATTGCAACATATTTCTAACCTATAGTTAAAGTACCAAATATTAAAAAATGTACAAAAGAGCTGATTATGATAGTAAAGAAATTTTCAATATGTCAATTTAAAAAAATATTATATTAATGATATCTATTCCATCTGTTTTAAATGCTCAAATTTAAAAATACATATGGAGAATTATATATTATTTCAGTTTGTGTTCTATATAATATTTATAAATTAGTGAATAATTAAAAAAAAAAGATTATTATGACACAAAAAAGTAATATTATATATCATATTATGTGCAAATGCAATACATTGAAGGATCAAGATATAATACTGAGAAATGATTAAAAAATACCAGATTTTATAAAAATTTATGTATATATAACATGATTTAATAATAGTGTCCTGTTTTCCTTGAACATGAGAAAAAAATGAAATTTTTATTTTCAATTTTAACCTGGATAACAAAATATTTTATGAGAAAAGAAACCGTAATAATAAAAAAAAAAATCAAAGAGACAATTTTTATGAAGAAAAAAAAATAGAAAATTTTAATTAATAGGCAAAGTGAAAATATTAAAATTCACATATTTTGTTCTATCACATAATGGTGTTTTTTCCCCAGCAAAGCTGAAAGTACTTCTGTGTTTTTATAATTGTTATCATAAACATTATCATAATTAATATTTTATAGTTTTATTTATTTTTGTTACAATAATTAATCTGTAATAAATATTTTATTTGGTTTATATATTGTGCCATCTGGGTTGTTCCTACCACGTGATTATATATGTATAATCTTTAAAAAAAAATTGTCAACCTGTTACTTTACTTTGAGAATATTATTCACTAAAACTGCTTATTGATAGCCCTCCATCTCATTTGAAAAACACATCACTTTTCATGAGATTTAAGTTAATATTTTGTCTATATTTATTTATTACTTTTAGAAAGTAGTTCAGCATTAAATGCTTAGTAATAACTGAAATACAGGCTCATTATATACCTGTATCAATGTATGTAATATATAAGGTATATGAACACAGATTTTCACATGACCCACCACTTTCCACTCTATCTTATAACACTGATCCACTTTGAACACATATATGTCGAAAAGATAAACAATCACCAATATATGTATTTCATGCTAAACCAGCAATCATCAGTTGGTCCAGATTATCATCTTCACACATATATGTAATAAGTTTTCAGATATATATTAAGATAGCCAATCTTCATACTTTAATGGACAGGCTTCAATCCACTCCACACTTCAACTCTTCAACCATTCATCCAATTTAAAATCTTTGAGCGTTCCATCATCCAATTTTTAATTGGATGGATGGTTGAAGAGTTGGAGTGTGGAGTGGATTGAAGCCTGTCCAAGATTGGCTATCTTAATATATATCTGAACACTTATTGCATATATGTGTGGAGATGATAATCTGGACCAATTGATGATTGCTAGTTTAGCATGAAATATGTATATGGTGATTGTTTTTATTTTCAACATATATGTGTTCAAAGTGTATCAGTGTTATGAGATAGAGTGGAGAATGGTGGGTCATGTGAAAGTCTGTGCTCATACACCCTATATATTACAAACATTGATACAGGTATATAATAAGACTGTATTTCAGTTATTACATAGTAGAGATGTCTGCCCATCCCTCATATGTGTATTAAATGGATTATGTCCTGTACATGAAGGGTCAGATTAACTTTAAGTCAACATGGGTGTGACAAGAATCTTGGCCTTAGGGTGGCCTTTGAGCATTCCATCATTAGATTTCCAATTGGATGGACGGTTGAAGAGTTGGAGTGGATTGAAGCCTGTCCATTAAAGTATGAAGATTGGCTAGCTTACTACATATCTGAGCACTTATTGCATATATGTGTGAAGATGATAATCTGGATCAACTGATGATTGCTGGTTTAGCATGAAATACGTATATCAGTGATTGTTTATCTTTTCGATTATATATGTGTTCAAAGTGTATCAGTGTTATGAGATAGAGTGGAGAGTGGTGGGTCATGTAAAAGTCTGTGGTCATATACCCTATATATTACATTAAATGCTTAGAGGAAAATCTAAAGTAACATTTAAAAAGGAAAAAGCATATTTTGCTTAAGATGTTAATGATAGCAATGTATATATATCTCATAAATACTAATCTTTGATCAATAAATAATGAAATAACATTTTGAAATTACTTATTTTGTTTTGCTGTATTTTATACAGCTAGAAAGAAAATGAAAACACTTTAATTTTAGGAATATTTTTTTATTAAAACAGCACTATTTATTTGTACTTGAACAAATGACTGATTTATGTTAAATGTTGCATGTAATAATTTATATATGTATGTATACATGTATATTTAAAATTATATAAATCCACTATTACAATAATTGTTTGAAGCAATAAGTGAGTGAAGGACTCCATCTAAATGGGGTAGCAACAAGGAAAAGGACATTATATATATATTGTGTGTGTGTATATATATATATATATATATATATATATATATATATATATATATATTGTGTGTGTGTGTTCTTTTTGAAAAACAACTGATATAGATGTCCATATTATCCAAGAAGTTCTTTATCCTTTTATATTATTATTTTTAATTATCTCTCAGGTTGTAGATGTTTATGCACTTCTCGTAATCACCTGGCAAAAACTATATTTCCTTCAATATATTTTATTTAGAAGCAATGTACATATTTATAAAATCATTTATAAAAGAACAATGTAATATGAAGTGCTAAGGACAAACAACATTGGCATCTATTTTATGCGGACTAGGATGTAGATTAAGATCTTATAACAACAGAATAATGACTCCAATTACATTATAAAACCTCTTCTTATTTCACCAAATTACTATTCAAATTTAAAGCATACATGTATAAAAACAAATAAAAATGCATGTATATCAGAAATAAATGTCAACCATCATAAATGAAATAAAATACCAGCTCCATGGAAGAAATTAAATTGGAGTTCAACATTTAATACAAATAATATTTATTAAAAGGAAAAGAGAGAAGAAAATAAAAAATCTTAATATATAAAGTTTTAATCATGAGACCATGATGCCATCTATATAATCTGTTTTACACATATCAAAATCCTTAATATATAAGTTATAATACTTGCGGATGCTGCAATAAATGAATGAATATATTTATAGCTGATATTAAAAGAGATTATGATACTCTTATTTGGTAAATGACAGAAAAATTTCTATTTGTTGAAACTTGCAATTGGATATACATATAAAGGAGTTAAATTACACAATTATATATTACTGTACACATATAAAATGTGATAACGAGAGCAGAAAAAATCCAAAAAATATTAAACACTAATATTATTTTGTCAAGTGCTTTCAGAACTGTGTACTAGAATCATGGCAACATATTGGAACTGAACTGTTAAATACAACAAAACAAAATAATAATAGTGCTTAATATTTTTTGAATTTCTTCTGCTCTAGTTATCACATTTTATGCATGTACAATAATTTAAATTATTTGACAAAGTTATTGTGTTATTTATTTATAATTATATATTACATATTAAATATCTAAAGGAATTAAAGTGCATAACTACTATTAGGGAAATTATACTGGATTATTCCAAGAACCACCCTCGAATTCTTTTCTATTATTATGTCATTCTAATTGGATATTTACAAGACCTTATACTGATCTTATCATTTGACCAAATATGATAAGTACTTGAACATTGAGTATTCCAATAACATTACAGAATTTTCAATTTTATTTAAATTTTATTATATTCATATGTAGTGAAGAATTATTTAATGTATATATATATATAACGTAAACACATACAAATTCAATTAAAGGAATCATCTTAAATTGCTAAAAGTGTAAACAACCATTGAGTGAAGTTTACCAAGATAACTTATTTAATTGTGATATCTTAACATAGATCGTAATGAGTTAGCATTTTTCTTTATTAAATTGTTAGCAAAATTAAGCTAAATGTGTGTCTTCCTTTAATTTGAAATAGTATTTTGTTTTATATCATTCCTAGTCTAAACATACTCATAGTAATTATAATTTAAATGTTATTAATGATATCTATTTTTAAGTACCCTAGAAATCTTAGCATTATTTGCTTTATTTCTTACAATATTCAAATAGGTTTATATAATTAAATCTTAATTCATAAATGATTCAATATCATTGATATGCAATTTTGCATATAGTAATATTACTAGAATTCACCCATTAATATTAGAAACATTCATAAGAGTTATCAATATTTATTAACTGATTAAATTGAGACTGATTGTGTGAGGTATTTAGGTTCCAATATACACATCTATGACTCTATTATTATTAGGCAAAATTTTATTTAGTCAAAATGCAGATTCTATAAAATTTATTAGAATATCTAATTCTTGGGTCACATAGACTATTAGTTTGTCTTATCAATTTCTCATTTAGAAAAATTTATATCAGTTGGATGTTTTCATTATATCTATGATCATATACTTACTTCCCCATTTCATACTGTTACAGTTTTGGCACACAACAATGTGGCATGAATAGAAACCATAATACTAAGGTTAGCATAATCCACATGACCTATACATATATATATATATATATATATATATATATATATATATATATATATATATATATATATATATATATATATATATATATATAAAGGGACTTTCTGGAATAAATACTTTATTTATGGATATCATTGGCCATTTCAATGATATAATTAATAATCCCATCAAAGTGAAAATAGGATATGCTTGTGATTTTTGGAATGCTGAAATTCTGTTAGAACCCTTAATCAAAAGAATAGACATCAACAATAAATTAATACTAATTGTTCATATAAATATTTCCATATATTGTTTAGGATAAATGGATAGATAAGTCTTATGTGTACATTTTTATATAGATATAGAATTTACTAGTCCAAAAATAGAATCATGGTTATGAGTTCAGATATCATGAATATGATCCTCAATCAGTTGCAGAGATTAAATAAAAAATTTGGAGAATTAAAGGCAGATTCTAAAGAATTAAAGAATGAAATTGTAAAGTTAGATATACAAAAAGCAGAATCCAGTAAAAATTTTGAAGAATTAAAAGCAGATTCTGAAAAGAATTTTGAAAAGTTAAGTAAAAATTTTGAAGATATTGATAAAAGTTTTCAAGAATTAAATATGAATTTTAAAGAATTAAATAAGGAATTTGAGAAGCAAAAGACAGATTCTGATAAAAAAAATTAAAGAACTAAATAAGAAATTGGAAGAAAAGATAGAGTTAAAAATGGATATCGATCAAAAATTTGTGGAAATATGGATGAATTTAATAATAAATTTAATGCATTCAATGCAAGATTGGAAGATTTTAGATATGATTTAGACCAGGGATTGCTAAACATTTTTGATTATCAACCCCCTAAATATCTTTGAAATCTTTTATCAGCCCCCACAAAATTTATTGTTAGTAGTTTATTTAGGTATTACAAACAAAAAAAAAGTGTTTACTATTTTTTTGCATTTATTTTGAAATTTTACATTTATTAATATGTTTAATAACCATTTTATAATAATCATTTTAATAATTTTTCTGACTGACAATCAGTAAGACAAATGGGCTTGATGATTCTTAGCAATATTTGGTTCAAAAGTAGTAAGTGTTCGTCTTAAATCACTTCAGAATGCTACATTCAACATATTTTTCTGGTTAAGATGGAATTAACTTAACTAAAACCAGTTTCAACCATATACAAACTTGGAAATGCCAGCAAAAAAGGATATGCCATATCATAAAATTTTGTGTATTTTTGTATTATATTTACATTCATCCAAAAATTGCTCAAAGTTAAACTTTTAAAAAATGTCTTTTGCTTAAAGATCAACTAATAATTCAATAAGTTTATCTTGCAAGTTGATATTGATATTGATATTTGAGCATAAAGTGGTGCAATTAATCTATTCTGGGATATCAATATATTCTAAATCTGCAAAGTATAGTTTAAAATCATTGCTCAGTTTGAAGAAGATATGTATATATTTCCAAGTTTTCACCTTTTATTTGCAATTGTTGTAGTTTGAAAATCTTTATAAAACAATGAAGATTTAAACAAATTTAATTTTATTTGGAAATTTAAATGAATTGTCTGAGTTTGAATAATTGTGACATATCTTGGAATCATGTTTGAATGTCACTGAATTTTATAAATGTGTCTGCTAAATAAAAAATGTGGTTATGTTTTTGCAGTTCATTACACAGAACAGAATTTATTTTGGTAGGAAATTGTATCATAGAGTCTAATATTTCAATGAGCCTTTGTAAATATGCACCTCTAGACAACCATCTGACTTCAGTATGTAAAAGTAACTGGTTTGATAATTCATAATTTTTCTCACAAAGTTTAGAAATCAGTCTCAATTTAAGAGATTGGGCTCTAATTTGATTAATAGATATAATACGAAACTATAAAGCATTATAGTAATAATCAGTCATTAAGCTAATGCACATGCACAAGATAAAGTCTTTGTGAAAAGATAGAATGAATCCATCTATCCTTTCAACCCAAATGTTTATGTATTGGCAAATCTTAAGCGGAATGAGAGTGTGAAGATGTTAAATGATCACTTTAAATTACTTTTACTATGCCTAAATGAATGATGCTTGCGAAATTTTCTAGAATTTATGATACGTCCTTTTTAGTTAAAATTCAGGCATAGTAAAAGTAATTTAAAGTAATTGTTTAACATCTTCATGCTCTCATTCCCAAATGCTTAAGATTTGCCCATGCATAAACATTTGGGTTGAAAGGATAGATGGATTCCTTCTATTGTTTCACAAAGACTTTGTCTTGTGTTTGGAAGTGAGAGTATTCATTTGTAGTTAAAAATCCACAAAGCACATGTGCATTAGCTTAATGGCTGATTATTACTATTACAGTTTATAAAAACATAGCACTATATAAAATAAATATCTTATAAAGCATTATGCAAATCTGGACAGATATTTTACCACTAGGTGGGTTCTATGCAATACACAGTGAGTAGTATGTATACCAGGAACTTTTTCCTTAAGAAAAGTTGCAAAATCTTGGTAATGGCCTACAATAGAAAGTGCATTAATCTGTAGTTACTGCTATTATATTGTTAGATGGAATCATATTTAGTCTAATATTCTTTTAAACATCAATACCATTTCCATTACTTTCAAGATATTTAGCAAATAAAAATTCATCAATGATTTGACATCTAATTTTACTAAAATATCTGATGTAATCCATAAATAGAGAAGAAACATCAAAAACAGACTCATCAAGTTGAATAGAAAACTTGCAATTTTTGAGCTCTGAAACTACTGTATTTTCTACAACTTCAACCATTTCATCGATATGCCATTTTACACAATTCATATTCAATGATAAGCACTTGAAAACATTAACCATCTTTTTTCATTATATTTTCAATGACATCTTTAATTGCAGGTGTATCTACATTTTTTGCAATTGTGTATGGGTTTCCCTTTTTTGCTTTATTCAATGAAATCTTATATGAAGCTATTAACTTCCCTTCTTCAACTATAGCAGATGGTTTCATAAATCTTGTTATATTTGATCAAATTGCAAATTTTTCTTTAAGTTTTTTTTAGAAAAACCAGATCTTTATTATTTTTATCAGAATTAATTCTCAAGATGAGCTTTCATTTTAGCTGGTTTCATTGCATCATTTGTAAAAGTTATTCTCACTGAGAAGACACATGGGTATCCTTTCATTTATTGGTGAAGGAATAAATTTAAATTTCAAATAATCCAATAAATATTGTCAACATTTTATTTTAAAAACTGAAGATGCCATTGCAGAATTAGGATCTTATAAATAATAAAAAAAAAATAAAGTTAGTCATACATAGTAATTTTAATCTTACCTACTTTATTATATGTATATATACCAATAATTACATAAAATATTAAATGAATGGCAGCATAAAAATAGCTATAGAGATGCTAATAACATTTGTGTACTATGAATACTTGACATGTATTACAACTTTAGCTATGTTTTGGATAACTGTAGTATAGGCTTGGCAATTTCCACTGATTGTTGCAACTCGATCCACGTTGAAACAATATTCAAAAACATTTTATATATATATATATGTATATATTTTTCCCATTGACCCCCAATAATGTTATATTAACCCCTAGGAGTCAATATTGACCACTTTGGTGACCCTTGATTTAGATGCTAAGTTAAAGGAAGCTGAGGAAATATATAACACTAGACTTGGGGACTTTAAGAATGAGACTGAGATTGCTAGAAAATAGGCTAGATTTGCCTCAATAAAATTTCAGAAAAGGATTTAAAGATTTTAATAAGATTAGCAATATTCAAAAGAATTGGGAAGGGGTCCTGAAGAAATTTAATAATAGAAAAAGCAAATGATGATTTTAAGATTAAGGTTTAGGCAGAAGTCAAGGACATCAAAGTAAAATTAAATACCAACATGAGTTAGAAAAAAGGCAAAATAAATAAAGTGTGATAAAAAGATTACAAAAAGAGCTTAAAGAAGTTCAAGGTATTAATAAAAAACATGAGGAAATTGTCCATGATAAATTAAAAGATAACAAAAAAGCAATTAAAGAAGAGGTGGAGAATTGTTTAAAGGTGCAGGAAGAGAATTTTAATGGTAAGATTTTAGATATAGAAAATAAAATAGAAATAAAATTCCATAGTGAGTGATAGAAGGAAGATTATAGAATTGTGGTTTATAAGCCTAAATATTTTAGAGAGGAAATGTCCTTTAAAAATAATTACCTGAAAAATAACTATAATGAAATGACACCTTTGCCAGTAAATAACAATAAGTAGTGGTCAAACCATAGGATAGCCAAATTCATCCAACTAAAGATTTTCTAAGGGGAATTTGATGAAAATCCCATAGAATATTTAGCTGGATTAGAAGAATTATTTTATTTAAATACATTGAGTGAGACAGAGAAATTGGTTATTGCAAGGAATCACCCATATTCATCTGCAAAAAACTGATGGAAATCTTTGTTTCATAAACCTCAGATTTATGCAGATTTTAAATTTGTTTTGTTAAAAAGTTTCTGGGATGAAGATAAGCAAGAAAATCTTAAGCATCAAATTAGCCAAGTCATATATAATCCCCACAAGGGAAAACCACCCTATTTTTTTGGAGGCAGGCAGTTGAATTAAAATTAATAACTGCATTTCAGCTATCAAAATACCAAATCACCTAAATCATTAGGCAAAACTTGCACAAGCATATTGAGTGAACTTTAATTGTGGCTGATCAACTTACAGTCAAAGAAGTGCAGAACTATTAGGCACTCTAGAGGCAAGTAAAAAACCTTTAGAAAATATTTATTTAAAAAATGGGGGAAATAATATGTATAATGTGTCTCACATAAGGATAGGTAACAATAGAGAAAATAGAGAACTAAATGTAGTAGAGAAAATGATAATAATAGAGAAAATAGAGAACTAAATGCAGTAGAGAACATGATAGGTCAAAAATTGTAGAAAATAAAGATAATAAAATAGATTTGGGTAGATACCTTCTATATCAATATATTGTTCAATTTAGAAAAAAAAATTATAGTGGAAGGATATGTGCCATCTGGGATTTTTTTATGACGTGATTACATACATATAGTTTTTTAATTTTTTTTTTGTTTAAATGTCAGCTTGTTACTTTACTTTGAAATTATTAATCATTAAAACTGCCAATCAATATACCCTCCACCTCATTTGAAAAATAAATCACGTTTCATGAGATTTAAGCTAATATTTTTGTATTTTTTTATTATTATTTTTAGAAAGTAGTTCAACATTAAATTCTTTGAGAAACCTAAAGTTATATTTAAAAAGGAGAAAACATATTTTGCTTAAGATGAAAAAAAAAACGATAGCCATATATACATCTCATAAATGCTAATCTTTAATCAATAAATAATGAAACATCATTTTAAAATTACCTATTTTGTTATACTGTATTATAGATTGCTGATATAAAAGAAGGAAAATGAAAACACTTTAATTTTAGGAATATTATTTTATTAAAATAACATTTTAATTTTAGGAATATAATAAATGACTGATATCTATTATAGGTTGCATGCAATAATAATAATAATAATAATAATAATAATAATAATAATAATAATAATAATAATAATAATAATAATAATAATAATAATATATATATGGATATATTTAAAATTATATAGATCTACTATTACAATTGTTTGAAGCAATAAACGAGTGAAGTCCTAAATGGGATAGCAACAAAAAAAAGGACGTAATATATATGTTTTTTTTTTAAAGAACAAAACAACAGATATAGAAGTGTATATCATCTAAGAAGTTCTTTATTATCCTTTATATATTTTTTATTCTCTTTTGGATTATATATGCATAGGCACTTCTCATAATCACCTGGGAAAAAACTATATTTCATTCTATATATTTTATTTAGAAGCAATGCATATATTTATGAAATTGTTTATAAAAGAACAATATAATATGAATGTGCTAAAAACAAATGACATTGATGTCTATTTTATGTGGAATAGGATGTAGATTAAGGTTACATAACAACCATGATACCATTGCATTATAAAACTTGTTCTTGCTTCCAACAAAATGTTCATCAAATTACTGCTTGAATTTAAAGCATATATGTGTAAAACAAATATAAATGAATATATATCAGGCACAAAATGTTAACCATCATAGTTCCATGGAAGAAATTAAATTAGATTTCAACATTAATACAACGAATATTTATTGAAAGGAAAATGAAGAAGAAAATAGAAAATCCTAAAATATTAAGTTTTAATCTTGACCCCATGATGCCATCTACTGAATATAATCTGTTTCTCAGATCCTATTGGAAATATATGTACAGTATTATACACATATTGGAATCCTTAATATATAATAAGTTATTACATTTATGGACAATGACAATAAATGAATAGATACTTTTATAGCTGATATTAAAAGGAATTATGATACTATTATTTGGTAAATGACACAGAAATTACAATTTGTTGAAACTTGCATTTGAATTAACATTTAAGGGAAGTGAATTATCCAATTATATATTATATATTAAATATTTAAAGGATTTAAAAAGTGTAACTACTATCAGGGACATTATACTGAATTATTCCAACAACGTGCTAAAATTTTTTTATATTATCATTATGTCATTTTAATATGTATAAAATCTTATACCAATATTATCATCCAACCAAATATGGCAAATACTTGAAAATTGAGTATTCCAATAACATTACAGAGTTTTCAATTTTATTTAAATTTTATTGTATACATATGTAGAGAAAAATCACTTCATGTATATATGTTTATATAAAGTAAACAATTACATATACAATCAGTTAAATTAAGTTGCTAAAAGTGTAAACAACCATTGAGTGAAGTTTACTAGGGTAACCTATTTAAGTCTGATATCCTAACATAGATCATAATAAGTTAGCAACTTTTCTTTATTAAATTATCAGCAGAATTCAACTAAATGCATGTCTTCTTTTGATTTGAAATATTATTTTGGTTTACATCACTCATAGTGTAAACACACACCTAGTTATTATAATGTAAATGTTATTTGTGACATCTATTTTTAAGTATCCTAAATCATAAATACAAATGTAAATAAAACATTATTTTTTTATTAAATTAGAAATCCTAGCTTTATTCACTTTATTTCTTACATTATTCAAATAGATTTATATAGTTAAGTCATAAATAATTCAGTATTATTGATATGCAATTTTGCATGTAGTAATATTATTAGAATTTATCCATCAATATTAGACACATTCATAAAAGCTAGCAATATTTATTAACCGATTAGATTTAGATTGTGATTGTGTGAATGAGGGATTTAGGCTCTGACATACATGTCTGTTACCCTATTGTTATCAGGCATAAATTTCAGTTGTCAAAATCTAGATTCCATAGAGTTTATTAGTCTCTAACTCTTGGTCCACATAGACTATTGGTTGTCATATCAATATGAGATAGATATTTAAACCAGGCCTATGATCAAATCGTGCCTACTTTCTCATTTCATACTGCATAAATATAATATATATTTTACATGTTATATATATATATATAACTACAACCATTAAATGTCTGTATTTTTAAATCATATAATAATAATTCAAACAAATATATTTAACACAGTATTGAAAATTAAATAATATATTCTTTACCAGAAGTACTTCCAATTGTTTCACTGACAATCTTTATCAACTGTGAATACAAACATACAAAAAATAAAAAACTTGCATTACCCATCATTCAATCTTTTTAAATTTCCCACAATTCTGTTGTCTTTATATTAGACGATTGTTTATTCATTAAACCACCTCTATTCCTAGATATCATTATTGCCTCTTTAATTTTACGTTTTTCACTACACCTTTCAATTTGAATAATTTTTATATCTCTATTATTAAATTTAAAACCATAATTACATGTTTTATTATGATCAAATACAACTGATGGAGTATTCATATTTACTGAAGATATATTTTCTTTTTGTACACGTTTATATAATGTCTTATGATCATTATATCATTTTTGTAATGTACATTTGGATTCCCCTATATATTTTATTCCACAACCATATATAACAGAACTTAATTCAAACTTAGAAATCTTGGCTTTGGAATTATTTATCATATCATTTATATTATTTGAAGAAAAAAAAGAAATTCTACACAAACCCCTATAATGTTTATTAATTAATATAGCTTGTTGATTAGATATAAAAGGAATAGAAATCCATTTATCACTTTTTAATTTACTTAATATTTTCTTACTATTACTTTTATTTTGATTATATTTTGTAATTGTATTATAAATAATATTCCTTCCATAACCAACATTCAACATATCAGTAATATATACATTAATATTTTCAATTTTCTCACTAACAAATTTGCACAAATAATCATTTCTAAACAAAAATGACTTCAAACCAGCTAATTTATGACTCATATGAACTTTACAATTATATGGAATATAACCCCTTATTTTCAAAGGCTTTAAAATCATATTATAATCAAACACATTATTATTTCGTTTAATAAATATATCTAAAAACTTTATAGAATCTTCCTTTGCTTCATTTAACACTCATTTTACATTATTAATCATATTTAACTCATTAAACAAATTAACTATTATTTCATTATGTGCACATATAAATACATAATCAACATATCTACAATATACTTCAATTCCTTTATATTTTATCTGAGACAATATCTTAACCTCATATCTAGAAATAAAAAAATTACAAATCTGTGATACCACAGGAAGACCCATTGGCCAACCATAATTCCTTTTATAAAATCAATCATTAAACCTAATATTATCATTTACAAATCTTAAAATTTTAATAATAAAATTCTTAATATTATTATCTATAGATTTTAAAAAACAAAGCTCTTTCAATAATCTCCATTGATTCCATATGATTAATTAAACCATACATTTCAGATATGTCAAGTGTACACATAACATCATTATTATCAATTTTTATATTTTTAATCCTATTAATAAAATCAAATGATGATGAAATCATGTAATCTCCAAATCCAAGCACATCTTGCATTATTTTTTCAATATATCTATAATCATTATAATAAAAAACACCCCCAAAATCAACAATTACTCTTAATGGATAACAATTTTTATGCAATTTTATATTTGCAAAGATTCTTGGAAACACTGCAGACGACGGATATAAACTGTAATATGTCTTTGCATCAATAACTTTTTTCTTTTTAGCAGTCATTAAAATGCCATTAATAAATTTTATTCTATATGTATCAATATTATTTAATTCACTTTTTTCAAAACAAAGCTTCTTCATCTGATCCATAATTTTCATAATATATTCATCCCCTTCCTCTTTCAAACAAATTAATTTATTACTTTTTAAAAAAAAATTTAAATTCATAAATTTGTTTTAACCAAACATTATCATTTTCCTTATCAAATGTTTTATTTTTTATTTCATTAATTATTTTATTCTTATCATTTAAATCACAATTTATAACACCAAATGAATATTCAATTCAATTCAATACTAGAATCTTTCCAACCTCCACCGACATATTTAGATCCAAAATTTAAAATATAACGCTGGTTAAAATTCAAATCAACTCCAGAGATATTCATATAGTTTTGATCACTAAAATTTCTTGGAAACTTTTTATTATACAAATTTTCAATTTTCCTATTAAATTTATCCATCATTTTTGAATGCAAATTATTAAAAAATATACAAAATATAATCAAAAAAAAAAAAAATATTAAGTAAATTAAAAAGTGATAAATGGATTTCTATTCCTTTTATATCTAATCAACAAGCTAAATTAATTAATAAACTTTATAGTGGTTTGTGTAGAATTTCTTTTTTCTCTTCAAATAATATAAATGATATGATAAATAACTCCAAAGTCAAGATTTCTAAGTTTGAATTAAGTTCTGTTATATATGGTTGTGGAATAAAATATATAGGGGAATCCAAATGCACATTACAAAAACGATATAATGATCATAAGACATTATATAAACATGTACGGAAAAAAAATATATCTTTTGTAAATATGAATACTCCATTAATTATATTTGATCATAATAAAACATGTAATTATGGTTTCAAATTTAATAATAGAGATATAAAAATTATTCAAATTGAAAGGTGTAGTGAAAAAGGTAAAATTAAAGAGGCAATAATGATATCTAGAAATAGAAGTGGTTTAATGAATAAACAATCGGCTAATATAAAGACAACATAATTGTGGGGAATTTGAATAGATTGAATGATGGGTAATGCAAGTTTTTATTTTTTGTACGTTTGTATTAACAGTTGATAAAGATTGTCAGTGAAACAATTGAAAGTACTTCTGGTAAAGAATATATTATTTAATTTTCAATAGTGTGTTAAATATATTTGTTTGAATTATTATTATATGATTTAAAAATACAGACATTTAATGGTTGTAGTTATTTATATATGAAATGGATTTAAAGCAATTAAATGGAATTTGGCTTTTAAAAGAATGGCGGAAAGTAACGGTTAAAGTTATTACGTTAAAGTGCAGAATAAAGTTTTTGTATTCCTGTCGGATTTTTAAAGTGTTTCCTAACTGTTGTTCTATTAAAATAAATAAGTTATGTAAATTGAGTGTGAGATCTATAGATGATCTAAAAAAGAGAATACTCCGTAATATAATTGACCAATGCAAGTATTTGCTGTTTTATAATAGAAAGTATTTAAGAACATTAAATCATTTTATTAATGTTAATAATATTGATTATTTATATGAATATAAAAAGATTTGTCAAATACGTTTTAATAATTTGCATTCAAAAATGATGGATAAATTTAATAGGAAAATTGAAAATTTGTATAATAAAAAGTTTCCAAGAAATTTTAGTGATCAAAACTATGTGAATATCTCTGGAGTTGATTTGAATTTTAACCAGCGTTATATTTTAAATTTTGGATCTAAATATGTCGGTGGAGGTTGGAAAGATTCTACTATTGAATTAGTTTGAATATTCATTTGGTGTTATAAATTGTGATTTAAATGATAAGAATAAAATAATTAATGAAATAAAAAATAAAACATTTGATAAGGAAAATGATAATGTTTGGTTAAAACAAATTTATGAATTTAAATTTTTTTTTAAAAAGTAATAAATTAATTTGTTTGAAAGAGGAAGGGGATGAATATATTATGAAAATTATGGATCAGATGAAGAAGCTTTGTTTTGAAAAAAGTGAATTAAATAATATTGATACATATAGAATGAAATTTATTAATGGCATTTTAATGACTGCTAAAAAGAAAAAAGTTATTGATGCAAAGACATATTACAGTTTATATCCATTGTCTGCAGTGTTTCCAAGAATCTTTGCAAATATAAAATTGCATAAAAATTGTTATCCATTAAGAGTAATTGTTGATTTTGGGGGTGTTTTTTATTATAATGCTTGTAGATATATTGAAAAAATAATGCAAGATGTGCTTGGGTTTGGAGATTATACGATTTCATTATCATTTGATTTTATTAATAGGATTAAAAATATAAAAATTGATAATAATGATGTTATGTGTACACTTGACATACCTGAAATGTATGGTTCAATTAATTGTATGGAATCACTAGAGATTATTGAAAGAGCTTTGTTTTTAAAATCTATAGATAATAATATTAAGAATTTTATTATTGAAATATTAAAATTTGTAAAAGATAATATATATGTTAGGTTTAATGATTGCTTTTATAAAATGAATTATGGTTGGCCAATGGGTCTTCTGGTGATATCACAGATTTGTAATTTTTTTATTTCTAGTTATGAGGTTAAGATATTGTCTCAGATAAAATATAAAGGAATTAAAGCATATTGTAGATATGTTGATGATGTATTTATATGTGCACATAATGAAATAATAGTTAATTTGTTTAATGAGTTAAATATGATTAATAATGTAAAATGAGTGTTAAATGAAGAGAAGGAAGATTCTATAAAGTTTATAGATATATTTATTAAAAGAAATAATAATGTGTTTGATTATAATATGATTTTAAAGCCTGTGGAAATTAGGGGTTATATTCCATATAATTGTAAAGTTCATATGAGTCATAGATTAGCTGGTTTGAAGTCATTTTTGTTTAGAAATGATTATTTGTGCAAATTTGTTAGTGAGAAAATTGAAAATATTAATGTATATAATACTGATATGTTGAATGTTGGTTATGGAAGGAATATTATTTATAATACAATTACAAATTATAATCAAAATAAAAGTAATAATAAGAAAATATTAAGTAAATTAAAAAGTGATAAATGGATTTCTATTCCTTTTATATCTAATCAACAAGCTAAATTAATTAATAAACTTTATAGTGGTTTGTGTAGAATTTCTTTTTCTCTTCAGATAATATAAATGATATGATAAATAACTCCAAAGCCAAGATTTTTAAGTTTGAATTAAGTTCTGTTATATATGGTTGTGGAATAAAATATATTGGGGAATCCAAATGTACATTACAAAAACGATATAATGATCATAAGACATTATATAAATGTGTACAGAAAGAAAATATATCTTCAGTAAATATGAATACTTTATCAATTATATTTGATCATAATAAAACATGTAATTATGGTTTTAAATTTAATAATAGAGATATACAAATTATTCAAATTGAAAGGTGTAGTGAAAAACGTAAAATTAAAGAGGCAATGATGATATCTAGGAATAGAGGTGGTTTAATGAATAGACAATCGGCTAATATAAAGACAACAGAATTGTGAGGAATTTGAATCGATTAAATGATGGGTAATGCAAGTTTTTATTTTTTGTACGTTTGTATTAACAGTTGATAAAGATTGTCAGTGAAACAATTGAAAGTACTTCTGGTAAAGAATATATTTTTAATTTTCAATACTGTGTTAAATATATTTGTTTGAATTATTAATATATATATAATTTTCATTCTTTATCAAACTGAGACTCCATGAAAAATATAAATTCAGCATATTCAACTATAAATAATTTTCTTTTTTTGTAAGCTAATGTAATACATGACTGTTAATGAAATCATCCACAGAAAAGGTAGTTTTTAAAACATTCAGCTTTACTACTGCATAGCATGCTTTTGATGTAACATGTATATTATATTCATGGCTTATAGTAATATGACTCAAGAAAATATATATATTAAAAAAATTGGAAAAAATGAGGAATTGAATATTAACAAATTTTCTTAAAAATATTGAGCATATGATAATCATGCACATGTTGTAAAGTATATATTAGAATGAAAAGGGGTAGAATCAGAACTTCTCAATAAGTTGGTATGCCATTAATATCAAATGGTGAATAATAATAAGCTGTGCTACAATCTTTTAGCTTCTGAAAAATAGCAAAAGTTAATCCATATAGCAGAAAAACATAGGTCAGTGATGAGCATTACCAGAATGACACATTATCATCAATATAGATAATAATAATGATGACAAATGCATTATGAGTATAGCAATATTATTATTGTGGTATCTAGATGTAGTTTTAAATCAAGTTATCAGGATATAATAGCTATTAGTTTACATTATTATCTAATATTGTAGGCAACATAACATATATATATATATTCTAATGTTTTCACGGATAAAAGATGTCATATTATTATTACTATTTGCGGGATATTCCGTGTAGTGAAAAAGCTAAATGCTGACGTTTCAGTACAATATCAAGTACCTTCCTCAGAGGAAGGTACTTGATATTGTATTGAAATGTCAGCATTTAGCTTTTTCACTACACGGAATATCCCGCAAATAGTAATAATAATATGACATATATATATATGATCACTAGATGCAGCTCCAACAAGCTTTGTTTACATAAATGCAGAAAGAGATAGAATTTAAAATCTCTATTGTTGTCACCCATCTCCAGACCAGCTTGTTTTGAGCTTATTGGCTCACATCAGTGAAGGGCTGGGAAACTAGTCTCCCAGCCTTTCATTGATGTGAGCCAGTAAGTTTGAAACCACCTGGTCTGGAGGTGGGTTACAATGATAGAGATTTTGAATTCTATTTCTTCTAGTTTCTAGTCTCCCAGCCCTTCACTGATGTGAGTCAATAAGCTCAAAACCATCTGATCTGGAGGTGGATGGCAATGATAGAGATTTTGAATTCTATCTCTTTCGGCATTTATGTAAACAAAAGCTTGTTGGAGCTGATTGGTAAGCTCCATCTAGTGATCATAAAATGCAGGCTTAAAAGCAAGTTATGAAATTTATAACTTGTTTTGATTATCATATATATATATATATATATATATATATATATATACATTAAACACAACTATTTTTAAATAGTAAAAGCTGTTTTAATAAGTACTATATCCACTTCAATATTCAGCAATACAAAAACAAAAAAATGTGTTCACTTTCCTATTGGTTCTTTTGGAATATAAAGAAAATATACAAACATGCAAAAACTTCAGACTTAATATTATGGCATAAAGATGTAATTAAAGAAACACTCATTACAATAATATAAAGCAGTCTGTTGCCTAATATATACAAGTAAAGCAAATGGCAAAGATTAATGCACTGTTTATTTAATATACTCAAGTTCATACTCATGCATATTAATAAATGACTAGACTAATTATGTATCTAATTTATGGCTTGCCTTTGACTAACAGAATATAAATATTGATAAGAAAATTTTAAAATAGACAATTTGGTTAAATTGATTAACTTTTAGAAAAAATATGTAAATAGATACACTTATTACTAATTTTTAAAAAAAAGTTTTACCGAACAATATTTATAACTACATTTTTTTTATTTTGGGTGCTCAAAATCACATTTTTTTTTTAACTATCCAAAGAATTAAAGACCCAAGAAATAAACTTTCTATTTCTGAACAATTTTTTTCTTGGCACTAGAAACTTACAAATATTCATCTTTTGTATCCTATTTTTTGGCTAATTATTAATTTTGAGCACCTCCCAGGAGATTTTATGGTGAATATTGTGCAGCAAATTTTTTCCAATTAGTAATGTGTATCTATTTACACATTCTTCTGAGAGGATATGTTTTTATATCTGATATGAATTTGTGACAAAATATGTTGCTATGGCAAAATGGTGATTAAATACCTGAATAATCTTTTCAGTAATTTTTAATTGAAAATCCATATTTTAAAGCATGAACAATTTCTAAAAAAAAAATTTTTTTTAGAGTATTATCCCATTATTGCTATTTTTCTATGTATATATAATCAACATATTGTGTTAGAAGTAATCTCTTAATTCGTGAAAGATCTGTCTATTTCTGGGTAATATATTAATTTGCAGAACCCTTTAATTCATTTTTGAGCCTTTAACACACCAAGAGATTGAATTTCTAATATTCACTTTGTATGTTTTTAATCTCTGCAACTGCCTTACCATATAAATGTTCACATGGCTGAAAACATGATTGTGCTGTTTGCTAACACATATCATCCAGCATAATTTTACCTCTGACTTTAAAAGAAAACTAATTTTTGTATTATAGTTTTCCTTTTGAGATGCCTGGTAATTCTAAACTACATCATCACTTCAGAGCTTTTGAAGTTAGAATGTATATGTATATTGGAATCATCTATCTTTCTCATATGTATGTGGTCATGTGTATGCTTGAGATGGAATATAGAATGAATATAGACTGAAAAATCCTTAGTTCAAATTCCTCTACTTACATAAAGAACTTTTACCTTAGAAATTGATTACATCATAGTATAAGTTCAGTCCACTTCTCGCCTATTAATATATATGGAGATACACAATGGTTTGGTAATATGAGGAGTTAGATTGATGTATTGATATGATTACAATATCAAATCCAACAAGAGCTTACAGAGTTCTATTGTTGGTTTTTCAATGAAATGGACCATTGAATAATTGGAAGAGTGCGAACATTGAAGTATATCCAGTAAAGTTAAGGAGTTGCAATTTAATACAAACTGAGCACTGATTGTGTGTGTATATATATATATATATATATATATATATGTGTGTGTGTGTGTGTGTGTGTGTGTGAGAGAGAGAGAGAGATTATGATGTGCCCCAACTGAATGCGTGCTGGTTCTGCATGAAATATGTATATTGGGGATCAATCTTTTTTCATGTGTATGTGATCATGTGTATTGGCTACTTGAAATATAGTGGAGGGTGAGTATAGACTGAAAAATCCTAAGTTCAAATTTGTCTACTTATATATATATATATATAAGAAACATTCAGCATTCGCAAATTACATATTGCCTTAGAAATAGGTTACTCCATAGTATATATTCAGTTCATTCCTCTACTACTAATATATATATAGATACATAATGGTTTGGTAATATGAGAGATTATATTGACATAATGTCTACATTGGTATGACTACAATATTAAATACAACAAAGGTTTGGATTGGTTTTTCAATAAAATGGAAGGTTGAATAGTTGGAAGGTTGTGAAGATTGCAACCTGTCTGGTAAAGTTTAAAGAATTGCTATCTTAGTATAAATCAAGCACTGATTGTATATATATGTGTGGGAGATTATGATCTGGCTCAACTGATGAGAGCTGGTTCTGCATGAAATATTTATATTGGGGATTATTTATATTTTTTTCATGCATATAATCATGTGTATTATTGCTTGAGATGAAATGGAGGATAAATATAGACTGAAAAATCCTAAGTTCAAATTCCTCTGGATACATATATAAGAATCATTCAGTAGTAGCAAACGTTTTTTTTTAATATTTAAATTTACAAAGTCAATAAGATGTGGCCATTATATGCCAAAAGCTTTGAAATCATCATAAAGGATGTAGTTGGTAATTGAAGATGGAAGTGATAAGAATTCTGAGTTACAAACCAAGTGTGCCAATTTTGTATTCTTAATGACTTGGTTAAAGGAAATGCGACTTTATCTCAAATAATAAATACCTGTGGAGTTTTATAAAGCAGAAAATTAATAATAGACTTTGAAAATATAAGATTGTTTAAAAAATACAGTTTTTGCTTTTCATAATCACTTTAAAACTTTATTTGATACATCTAAAGTAATATACGAATCTGAAAACGATATGAATAATACTTTTGTAATATAGAAATAATGACATTTCAAATAGAAGAAGAAAGTATTCTGATTGCCATTTGAAAAATGATACAATAATTTAGATATCTGCTGTTAATGATCTATTCATATTATTATTTCATTGAGATTTTGGTTGACATATCAAACTTGTTTAAGTTAAAACAGTATGTATAACAAAATTACAAGCGTGTTGAAGCGCTTTCGCTGAAAAGAGAAGCTATAATAAATACTTATATGAGTCGATAAAATAATTAACACATAGCCGTAAAAAACAAATAGTGCAGAGTAGAATGTAAATGGCAATATGCAAATTATATTTAAATTATTAATTAGCCCAATGTTTGAAAATATCAAAGCAAGTGTTATGTCTGTTAATAGAGTTATTGTTGTTAATAATATAGTACCCTTTTTTGATTTTTCGTTTGCAGTCGTTTTTCTCAATGCATACTCTCCTAGGATTGGAGGGTTCAAATATGTGACTGGTCCTTTTTGAATGCTCTAAAAATATTGGTGAATTGTCATTATTTTTCTGTGCTCTTTTATGTATGTATTTGTGTTGAATGGTTCTATTGTTAATAGTGGCTTTGGTTTCACTGTAGTAAATAGCACAGCATTCAGATTGAGGGCATGAGATGCTATAAATGACACATGGGGTTTGTTCAAGATCAACTTTGTCTTTAGAATTATTAATAAGTCAGTTAATGCAGGGAGTTGTGAAAAAGCTGATTCTAAATTTCATAGATAAAGATTTCACTAGTTGGTTGAAGATTTTAAAGATATAAGGGAGAGTAATGTGTGGAAGATTAATGTCTCTAATATTGTCTGTAATTTTCTTGTGAAATTGTTTAATTTTGTTAGTAATTGTCTTGTATTTGAAACCTGCTTTTAATAAATTGCTGGTATAGTGAAAGATGTTATCTTTCCTGTCAGATTCAAATTTTCACAAATGTAAATGCTTCAGGTTTTGATGGATGCCTGGAAAAGTTAAAAACATAATGGAATAGATATGTTAGCTTCAGAACACTTGAAACTTATTTAGGAATATGTATCCATAAAATTGTATCACCTAATAAACTTAAGAATACTTGTATTTCTGTTCTCTCAATTTAGAAAAATAAAAGGTGGTAAATAATTATACTACTACTGCTATAATTGTAGAAAATGGGGTTTATAAAAGTTTCTTTTTAGCTATTTAAAATAATCATCAGTAACATGTAGAGAGTTTAGAAAATCAAGGACTGTAAGTGTAGTTTCTGTAATCAGACAAATATAAAAATAAACATTGTGAGTAATGAACAATATATGCTGAAAAAACAAAGTTAGGATAGACAATTTATATATTTACACATAAACATTTGGTTAAAACATTTAATTGATAAAGTTTGTGGTTTTATACCAATCCTGCCTATAGGATAATGTGACTGTGGTTTTTAAAAATACAAACACATAAAAGTGTATAGGTACTGAACTGGATTCAGATCTAAATGACTATACAAATAAATTAGCTTGGATTGAAAACATTATTGTGTTTTTGGGCTTATAGCTTCATATTTAACTAAATAGCTAAAAAGTGGCTGCTAGAGGATTATAATAGATCTTGAGATATAGGTGTGGTACTCTTAGATCTAAGACTCCTCATTGATAAAACCCACAAGCTAGAAACTAGTCTAATGGTTGTATTTTTATATTGGGCTATTTCCATAGGCATTAGTTAGGAATTTTATACATATACCTTGAATCCATTGGTTATTAAAGCTTGAACTGGGTGTCAGCATTGTATGGAGGGTTTGCTGCTGTTTATTTGAAATTGGTTGATTCTCAATAAAGTTTATTCTTTATTGTAGCTTTATATTGTGGTATGAGTAGAAATAAAATTTTTGTTGGTGAAAAAACTGGCATTAAACAACTAATTTCTGTTATGTTTTTTATTTTTATGATAGTATTTTTGACATAATTTATAAAAAGATTCATAAAGTAGGCATAAAGATGTAATATAAGTTTGACTATGGTATTTATGACTTAAGTATCTTAAAAGAAAAAGCTAAAATTTTAACCTACTTGACTTTTAGATTTACAGTACATTAAAGGCTATACTATTTTTGCCAATTCAAAAAATGATTTATAGAATTTATATAATTTAATATATCAATCGCACAGTTCTTCTTTCCAAAATAGTTCATAAATATCCAATATAGAAATAAAACAAACAAACTTCTTTTTTTAAAAACTTGCTTTTTTTAATGGATATAAAATGTGCAAAAATCTATGGTTTACCTAAAATACATAAACCTGGTATTCTGATGAGGCCAATTATTAGTAGTTGTAATACTTATTACGAGAAAATTTCGAAGTGGGTGTATAATAATATTTAAAAAAAATATATTACATTATTTGAAAGAAATTGTGTTAATAATTCTATACAGTTTATTAACTGAAACACAGGCTTAATATATATACCCTATATTACAGTTTATTAGTAAATTAAAAGTTTTTTTTAGAAGGTTTTTAAAAATTTGGTTTTTGTAAAGTTAGATATAGTTAGTATGTATACTAACATTGATCCGGTGTTTGCTATTTGTTGTTTTATGGATTTATATAATAAAGATAAAGGGGTAAAATTAAAAATTGAGGGTTTTCTTTTATATGAGATAATAGTGATTTGTTGTAAGAACCTTATTTTTAAATATATGGAGATGAGGGTTTAAGTATGGGTAATTGTCTAAATGGTTTTTTGGCAAGAATATATATATATATATAAGTTTGAAGAGCAATTTTTTAATTATAATAAGAATAAGCCAATTTTTTATGTTAGATATGTTGATGACTATTTTATGTTTTTCAATGGTAATAAAAGAAATGCAGATAATTTTCTGAATTATATTATTGGTAGAGTGAAAAAAATAAAGTTTACTATGGAAAAAGAATATCGTGAAAGAAATATTAATATAAACCATGATAATCTGTTTTATTTATAATACATTTTACAATGTCATAAATCAGATGAAAAAATTTCCAGATGCTAAAATCAATTTATAACAGGTTGGAGAAGATTTGGAAATTTTGATAAACTTATAAACTATTTTAGTAATGCCAGAAAGGAAATATTAAAAGTATCAGAAAAAAAAACATTATAAGATCCATTTTAAAGAAATTACTCCTTCTAGGCAAGCTCAATTGCCAATCTTATGTATCCGATTTTTAACAGCAAACCTCAGGAAAAAAAAAAGATTAAAACTACAAATGTCTTTTTCACATTGATATTCAAATATAAATTTAGTAAAACCAGTAGATATTTATGAATTTAAATTTGACTTTGTATTAAACTAGAAAGACTACAAGAACAGATAAAAACATCCCAAGTTTCTAAAAACTACTAACATTATTTATACAAAAATTATTGTAAAAGTTTGACATGAAAAAATAAGTATGGCAGACTAAACCAATACATCCATCAACAATTCAAAGTAATTATTACTCAGTATCATTATTATATGCTTTTATATTCGTTTTGAAGAAATAATTTTAACAAGATTTAGTCAAATACTGTAATTGATATTTTGCTGGATTTAGGCCAAAATGAAGCTGCTGTAAATAAATTTCATATTTTAAATTACATAAACTAAAAATTGGTTCTATATTTATTTATTTAATCTAATTCATGACTTTTCTAATAGTCTCTAAAATTCATAAATGCAGAAAAACCCAATTTATTTGACAAAATGTTCAATAAAAAAAACAAACGTGATTATAAAATTTTATGCAATGTGCTTTCATAAGATTTTCTAATGATTGTTTTTTTTTTTAAAAAATATGAAATTCATCATTGCCATGATTTCATAAAATATGTACTTTCTAGATAATGAAAATTTTGGAAATATTTTTTAAAAACTATGAATTTAACCCTAATCCTACATAGACAGTACATTCAATTTTACACACAAATAATCCTGAAAATACTACTAAATTGAATTTAACATTCTGCAACAATAGACTAAAGCATGATTCTTTTTAATAATACTTAGTTTTAATCTTAAACTGTAGTCTAATTTGATTTTGTTATCTATCAAAGTAGTTAAATCTTAAATAATTGTTAGAAACAATCTTCAAAAAATCTGATTGACAATAATTGGAATTATGATTCACCTACTAAGGACAACATTTAAAATACAAACATTTTTCTGCTGAATATTAGTGTGCCTTAGTATTTGGAAAAAAGTGCCTTTACTATTGGATATTCATTAAAATTTATCAGGAGTAATATTACAGGCACACTCAAGACCATACTTTTTCAATGGCTTCTTATTTTTGCTTATATTTCTTTTTCAGATATTAGAAGTGTCATGAACTTATCCTTATTTATCTTCAGTTTGAACTCAAATAATGGACTTGCCTTTATTAAGGTGGAATTCAAGTTACAATAAGACTGATCAATGAAATAATAATAAAAAGAAATAAATAGCTAATAGTATAAGCAGACCAATTGGAAAGCTAGGTCAATAAATCTGATTATTTTTAGTAGGAATAGAGAACTTGCTATTTACAGTGTATATGTAAGATGGAAACATACATCAGACAACTATCAGACATTGAATGACAGTATTGTGTTATCCATAATACTATTGACTACAAAGTAAGAGTTGGAAACTGCTAGCTACAGTCATCACTATATCTGCATATGATGGAAGTGTTAGGGTATCAATGGAAAATATAATAGATATAGGAGGTATTTATTCTTTTTTACTATATAATTCTTGATAGAAGTCTTTTACCCATTTGATGATATCATCTCTTTTTTTAGTAATAATTCCATCTTTTTTTCTTATTGCAGATATAAATTTCATACCAATACCAAAATGTTGTTTTACACTCTTAAGACTTTTATTTTCTTCTCCAGCTTTTCTAGCTAGTTCACAATTATACTTTCTTATATTATTTTAAACTCTTTTCTGCACCATTTTACAAAATTCGACATATTCAATCCCTTTTAATGCATCATTTTTGTATATCTTCATATTTCTTATTTTCTTCATAAATTCTCTATTCTCAGAAGAAATTTTATGGGTCAATTGCTTCTTTTTTCTACCAGCTATCTTTGTTGCAATTTTTAAAAGTGCATCAGTTATTTTCATATTAATTTCATTCAAATATGAATCATGTTCAAAATCTACTAATACTTAAAACCGATTTGTAAGTTCTAATTTAAATTCATTAGAATGTTTCTAAAGATTAGGAATGTCAACTGCAAATATTGTTTTCTTAATAATTTTTGATCACTTCCTATGTTAAATTTATTAAAAACATTACAATCTTGAAATATATATTTTCTCTTAGTCAAAATATAATCCAATTCTGCTGTACTTTCATTTGAATGCTTCCATGTCCATTTCCTTTTAACATTTTTCAAAAAAAGAATTCATAATATAATTTTTTCTTTTTCTGCAAACTCCACAATTCTATGTCCTCTCTCATTTCTATTACCATAACCAAAATTACATACAGCACTTGCATCTTTCATTTGTTTACCAATTCTAGCATTAAAATCTCCCATAACAATTTAAAAATATTGTTTACTCTGATCAAAAGCCTTTTGTACATCCATATAACAATCTTCTACTATTTCATCACTATGAGAACTTGTTGGGGAATAAACCTGAATTATCTGCATTTGGTATATGCTATTAAGTTGTATAACTAATCTTGCCACTCTGTCTGATACACCATCAATATACACAATATTGTTCTTCCATTTTTTATTTATAATGAATCCTACTCCACTTGTATGTTTAATATCTGTGTCTTTATAATATAGTATATGTCCACTTTTTAAATCAATTGTCTCTTCACCTTTTCTTATAACTTCATAAAGTCCAATAATATCCCATTTAATATAAGACAGTTCTTCTTCTAATTCTTGCAATCTTCCTTCATTTGAAAGTGATCTACAGTTGTAAGTACGAAAATAAAAAGCCATCATCAAATAGCAGCCTGGGTCCACAATCAGGGGATTCTTAGCACCCTTCACTTTGGACACCAACAGCATGCTGCCTTGGTTAGTAGCTTTACAGTCTCCTGGGAATAAGGGCTATGATTTATTTTTGTCTGATTTATTTTGCCATATTATACAATTTATTAAATTTACAAATTTTAATTTTTGGGAGGTGATATTTAATTCAAGTAGTATATGTTGATATAGCATTTAATGCTTTAATGATGTTAGCTTTATTATATGATATAGTTTTAAATATGAGATGCCAAAATAAAATATTGTAAAATAGCAAGCAATGGCAAATTATTATCGATTACAGTCATTAACACTTTCATGAGGCAATGCATTCTATAGTCTAGTTACCCCAACCTCCCTTTAAGAAAAAAACTTAATTTACATGCAGGAAATGAAAAAATAAAATTTACTATCTCTTTATATACATGTATGAATATACAACACTAATTTGTTTATTATGCATTTGAATATTATTTTTAATTAAAAATATAAAATACCATTATATAACAGCAATAATTCTATATATTTATTATAACAATAACATAAAAAAGCTTCTTTTTTTTTATAAATATTTTATGTTCTTCTCTATATGATATATTTTTATATAGGGTATTTTTTGTATATTTTGTGTAAGTGTTATGTATTGTTTAACTGATAAATTTTACTTCTATATGATACATTTATAATACATTTATAAATATTTGAATTGTTTTATTTCCATTATTTTTGGTTGTAATTAATTCTCTATAAAAATGATAGATGTCACTATGTATGCAATGTAAATTGAAGCTTTAAAATAATTTACAATCATATCGAGAAGGGCATAAAATATTTACTGGAAAACTTTTTTATATTGTTGTATTACCATTTTATATGTTTACACATGCTGTTAATAAGTGTACCAAACTTTCCATACAGTAGTGTCACCAAGTTCAAGCCCTTGTAATCAATGGGTACAGGAAGGTTTGTGTATAAAATCCTTATCTAGTGCCTATCTATAATAGTGACTGTGGATTTAAAAAAACCAAAGACACTAAAATAAGTTAATGAGCTTGAGTTGGAAATTATATTGTTTTCATCTTGGGCTTTTAGCTTTATAGTTAACCAAATAGGTAAAATGCAGCTGCTGGAGAATTGCATTAGATCCTAAGATCTAGATGCAGTCCTCTCAATCCAAGACTCCATTTATGAAAGTCATCAAGCTGGAACCTATTCAAGGGATGTTGGATGAGTAGGTACAAGATAGACATTTTATGCACAATCCATCCTTCATCCATTGATTATGAAAGTTTGCATTTGGTGGCACTACTGTATGAAGAGTTTGGTATTCTTATTAACAGCATGTATAGGCATATGAAATGGTCATCAGGTGATATTTCGATCATTTTATACCTATCCTGCCCATAGGTTGATGGTGACTAGTTTTTGAAAAACCAAAGACAACAATATGTATAGATGCTGAACTGAGTTCAGATCTATATGTCTATATAAGCGAATGAGCTTGGTTTGGAAACATTATGGTTTTTACATCTTGGGATCCTAGCTTTATAGTTAACTAAATAGGTAAAATATGGCTGCTGGAGGGTTCCATTAGATCTTAAGATCTAGGTGCAGTACTCTCAACTCCAAGGTTCTTCACTGATCAAAGTCACAAACTAGAAAATAGTCTGGGAATGTTGGATGATTAAGCACTAGATAGAGATTTTATGAACAAGCCTTCCTGCATCCATTGATTAAGAAGGCTTGCATTTGGTAACACTATTGTATGGAGAGTTTGGTACTCTTATTAATGGCATATTATATTATTTATTTAAAAATTATATGAATAGCAACAGAATGGATTAAATTTCTTTTCAGTTTTGATGATAATTACTATAAATTTATGGCCTAAAATATTATGTAATAAATTAAAAACTATGACTACTTATGATTAGACAAATATTTTTAATTTTCACAATGTTAATATTCTCATTGCCTTAATATCTTTAATCAGTCTAAATATATATATATCTGTTAAAAACATATTTGGGAATGCAAATAAATAAAGAAAATAGAAATAGATAATAGTAATCAATATTATAATGACTACGAGTAAAAAATAATAATTATACAGACTATTGCACAGGGAATCATGATGCTTGAGAATGAAGTTAATGAGCTGAAATATCTTTTTAAAAAAATAATTTCAACAGATAGAAAGTGATCTGTAAATATAAAGTTTTTGAATTTACCATGCTACCATAGTTGTGCTAAACTACAGATGTCATAATTGGTATTATTATTAAAATAAAAAAATAAATTGGAGATAACTACTCGGTATTAAAAAGATAAACCAATTAAATAAATTGTAAATAGAATTAATTAGAGAGAATTAAAACCCAGACTTAGTCATCCACTCCATCTTATACAAACTGATACACATAACCACATACATGTGAAAAATATAAATAATCACATGTATGTTGTCATGTGTATCAGTTTGTATAAGATGGAGTGGATGACTAAAGGAAGCTTGAAAGTTTGGGTTTAAATTTCTCTCTAATTACATCTAGCTTAAAGGTATATAATATTTGTATTTAATGTTATAAATAGAATTATAACCTTTCCACGTGAAAATTTTATTTTTTATAATTGTTATTTCTATCCTAAGCAATAGAGAAAATATTACCAAAAAAGATGCTGTTGGTTAAAAGTATGAAATATTTTTAGTATGGATATACAATATATAAATTCCTTAAACTCCCAGTGCTTAAAATGATACAGACTGAACACCAATATTCTGGTATCTGACATTACCAGAGTCTTCATTCTATTTGAACAAATAGAATATGCATGGCAAAAAACCTCAAAAGTTATCAGAATATTGGGCTTTACTATAAAGCACATTGAAAGTAAGAGTGTAAGGGTTTATTATAAAATACATTGAAGATAAGAATATAATCTTAATATTCAAACTTCTTTTATCTTTTAATTTTATAAATCAATAATATATATTCCTCTTTTTCACTTTCAAAAATGGTCTATTAATTCAACATATAAAAAATTCTCCACATACTCTTTTTTAAAAATAAATCTTATTTTATCATATAAAATAAATATCATTTCCATATCTTATATACAATATATCATTATGCATCTCCACATATCAATCTATAGAATATGATCATTTCAAGTCTTTGAATACTTTGTTCCAACTAAAAGGTAATTGGGAAAATAAATAGATATTGAAAATGACTTAGGATATGGTCGAAATGTGGGTCAAGCTCTATAATGATATTGCATATATGGATATGGAAAGAAAATTTGGTTCATACAATAAGTAAGACTTATAAAAAAAATAAGAATGCAAAATATTATTTACACAATATATTCTTCACCTTATCAAAATAAAATTAATAAAAAAACAGAAGCAAAACACATAAATAATAACTAAAATTGATAAATATTAATTTATAAAAAAGATTTAGCCTCTCTAGAACAATTTCGATTTTATCAATAATTCGTTTAGAAATTTCTTTAAAAAGCTTGAAAACAATATATATATACTCAATTAAAAAAAATATTTAAGCACCACCATGATTTAGGTTTGAATCCCAAATGAATAAGATTTGGATTTTTTTTTTAATTAACAAACTTAATTTTTTTTATCCCAGCTGTTGCATACTCTCCTGAGCTGTACATTTAGCATTGATTGATAAAAGAATGTTAACTTCTCTTAAACAGAGAATAGAAAGAAAAACTTAAATCTTCATGATCTGGTAATTGAAAATTCAGGTGAGTAATCTTTTTTCGTTCATTATTCTCTTTGGAAAAATAATCCTGCAATTAGTTATTTAAAGTTTACTATGTTGTATAATTTATTTTTATATATTTCTTTATATATTTTTATTACTATGTTGTATTAGACACTTTTTTTAAATGGCCAAAAGAAAATCTCCAATTCTGAAATTGGTTGAGATAACTTTATAAGTAGTAGATCTTTTCTGAGAAAATAGAAAAAAAAAACATTATTTTGATAAAGAAAGTATATGATAATATCAATAAATTCTATAAATACACATCAGAGTTGAAATTTAAAATTTTCCAGATGTGTATTTGATTAAGCATTACGCAAAGGATTCTATTATTAGGCTAATGAAGACACAAATGGTAAAGTGTTTGTGTGTGTAAGTCAGTGTCACACCCAAGAAGGCAAAACACAAGTTTGTGTTGATATATTACAATTCTTTATTAGTCTTTAAAGAATTATCTGCTTTAAAAAATATTCTAGCTATATTAAAAATAATGATCATTAACTTAGCATTAAATTATTTGACTAATAAAACTACAGTGGAGTTTGTTATTAGGCTTCTAGAAAAAATGTCATAGGCATGTAACTCTTCTTTTAAATTAAAATTTGTTGAGTGAAATCAAGAAAAAAATGCAATTTCTACAACGAATGGTTCAAATTTTTTTTAATTTTGATTAGAGAATATAACAGTTCTGCCACATTTTGTAAAACTTAATTATCAATTTAATTTGTTTATTAATTTATTTATACTGTTAGTAGTAAAAATACTAATTTGAGTATTATAATTCTAATCTGAGTTAAAAAAACAGAGTTATTAACATCATCATTAAGAAAAAAATAATTTTCAAGAAAGCAAATTCTGGATATGGAATAACTAAATCAACAAATAATCTATGACTTCTTATTAGTATAAGTGTGTTTATATTTTTTACTTTATACTTTTAAAAGTTATACCTTAGTAAAAATGAAAATGTCAATTTTACATATACAATACAGTGTTTAAAACTCATATATATGTATATCAATTAATTTTATATGTTTATATTTTTTATTTTCCATTACATTTTATCTGTTTATATGGTTGTGTTTGATAGTAACCTTGCTCTATCTCTGGAATATATAACCTCTAATATTTGCCTAAAGGTTTATGATGATTCATTTTAGAATTAATTATATGTTGGACTATTTCCATCATCTAATATTAAAAACTGATTGTCTTTGGAAATGTTTTAAACTTTATTTAAAATTTTCCAAATAAATTAAATTGTCAGTAATAGCATACAGGTTAGTATTTAACAAACGTTTCAAGTGGCATTATTATCCTCTCTTCTTCAGATGTTGCTGGCCTATCCAGTGACTGTACTATCATAGGAATAAATCTGGCAGTTTAGATTTTTGAATATTAAATTTTAAAATAATGCTCTAACCAACTTGATGATAGAAATAATGCGCCCATAATTAATTAATTAACCTCTAAATATATATATAATTAATTAACCTCTAAATATATACATTTCAAAATGTGTTAGAACAAAGAATTTTCTGGATAGACTTATGTAAATCTTTTCACAATATTTTATTAATTCTGCTATTAAATTCTATTTAGAAAAGTCCATTAATCATCTTTTTATCATGTAAAAGAAGAGATAAGTTGACAAAAAAATTGATAAAATAATTTTAGATATAAGTAAAATTTTAAGCATAGATATATATGAGGTATTTTTCTTACAAAAAAAAAAAAAGATGTTCTCACAACACTTTATAAAATTAATAAATGAATATTTTTGATTCAATTAAATGACTTTAATAATTGGCTGTGTAAAACATATAATATATATATATATATTATATTTAATGTTTTCACGGTTGTATGATGTAGGTAAAATAATAGTTTTTGGGCTGAACCGTGTATTATTTTCCATTTCATACCGATATTTCAACAGACTAGCACCTGCGGATAATACACGGTTCAGCCCATATATATATATATATATATATATATGTATATATATATATATATATATATATATATATATAACACAAAACTAATAACACACATATATACATGATATACAAATGTTGAAATAAATGTTTTCATGAGCAAAAGATGTTTTGTAAAACATATTTTTGGAAGCAACCATGTTTACTAAAATAATATTAAATATATAGATATTTCGACAAAATAACATTTGTCCTCAATTCAATGAAAAACTGGTAATAATAATAATTATATATATATGAGTGTGTGTACTTACATACACCACACTTTTTAAATATATTTGATGTTGGGTGCCAGAATATCTTGAAGTCCCTGGTTACAGAAAAAAATAAGTTGTATCAGAATTAATATCAGTAAATTTTTAGATACATCATGATTTGTATGCCATAAATTAATGATTCAAATTTAGCATTCATTTATTAGATATTTTCAACTGCCTAATATTAGTAAGTATTACCATTAATCATTGAAGATATACACTAAGGTTGTTTTTGATAAATGGGATGCAATTTATTTCTGCCTTGTTATTTAATGTATACTGTATATATGTGAATATGAATATAGTTTCCAGATTGCTTAGAGTAAATATTAGTATTATACCCAGTTATAATAATGATCAGGTAGAAGAGATCATTCAAGGATATTTCAGAATTGCCTGAAAATCAAAAAATTGTTGTTTTTTTTAATTTTTTTTTTTTTTTTTAAATATCTGATTTAAATTTGGAAGGAATGTGACAAAATTTTTATCCAATGATGTCCACACATAAGATGTATATGGAGCAAAGATAATGCAAATGAAAATCCTGATTCAACTCTAATGACTTTTTGGTCAATATATCTTATGCAAATTATTCAAACAAAAACTTAGGGGTGATTTAGAAACAGAAGAAATGAATGACAAATGAGCATTTGAAGTAAATGATATGTTTGTTCAACATTCTTAAAAAAAAAATTTCCTAAAGAAAAATATTTTAATCATACAATACTATTGTATGGGTGGATGAATTTGAAATATGTGTATATAATATTAAAAATATACAGAATAAATTATTATGCAAAGCTATTGAAGGTAAAGTTCTCCCAAACAATCACAAGATGTTAAAATGTCACAAAACTCATATATGTTTATTAGTCAATCAAAATGAACATTACTTTCACTGAAGTTGTCCAGAACTTATAATAAAAATGAATTTAGACAATGCTAATTGTGAGAATAAAGTTTTATTCATTATTATAAACAAAATCTTATTATAAGTGAATCAATTTAATATTTCCAAGGCTTAATCACTAAGTTTCATTTTAACAACTTTGTGAATATTACAGTTTTTTTTATAAATTATATAATATTAGAAATATGCAATGTTAAATATTATGTAAATATATTAAAAGTGAAAGTCTCTTCCTACTGCCACACAAACAATATATATATATATATATATATATATATATATATATATGTATATGTGTATATATATATATATATATATAATCAAATAATTTATTGCTTTGAATTGTCCAAGAAATAGGTACATTGGACATGATTAATTTGGACTGTGATCTCTTAATTTTGAGCTCCAAACTGCCACTAATAGCATTGGTTGAATATTATTCCTATCATTGGTTAAGAAATATAGAACATGATTAATTTATATATATATGGAAATCTTGAATGTGTGGAGTTATCCATTTAAATCAACTTAATTAAAAAGCACTTAACCTAAACAACTGTCCCAGATCAAGAGTCAAAGTAAACTGACAGACTGATGCATCCAGAAGGAGTTATACTTTGATTTCTTACACCTATAAATGTAAACTGCAGTACTTTTATCTCTATATTAGATCTAGAATGACATTTAAAAGAGAATTCTCTTAAATATGGATCCTCCATTTGGATGCATCAATCTGTCAGTTTACTTTGACTCTTGACTTGGGACAGTTGTTCTAGGTTAAGTGCTTTCTAATTAAGGTGATTTAAATGGATCTCCACATTCAAGATTTTCATCTAAACATTCATTAAAAATATTATATATATATTGTAATGGTACAGAGGTTTGGGAGTTATTTGGGATGATGGCAAATCATCATCAACCCCAGTTCAAAATAAATATAAAATTAACTTTCAATATTTAATATAAAATATAAAATAATGAGCATGAGATCACTCTGAGATCAGCATATAATTAACTATAAATCCACCAGCATTATAAATAAGTATAACTCATTCATCATCATGAATGATCAACAACCAAAATAAATAACCAGTCAATCTGGTGTTTGGATTTGAAATGAGTCTACTGTAATCCAGACTAACATTTAGCTCTCGCTAGCTTGGCGCAATTATTTAAACATAATTTGGATGCACCAACATAAGTGCTAATCCATCAGAATATATAACTATAGAAACAATAATGCTGGGATATTAAAATATGCTGACCATCATCAATGCTCTGGCCATTTAGTACCATTGATATTGTAAACAAGAGATGATGCAATTCATAATATTCTAAACTATCTAGAATTTAGTTCACAAGAATAATTTTAATAATTGAATATAAATTTATTAATAATAATAAAAAATGACATTAAGGTCTGCAGAATATGGCTATATATATAAATTAAATCTTCTGATTTTGATTAACATAAAAACAAAATTTGCTATCATATTGTGGTTTACATATATGTTCTAATGGGTTTACATAAAACACACACATATATATATATCAGCACACAGACATGTTGCATAATAATTTAGGAACATATTTGCATTGCCACAACATAACAAAAATGTAAGTTATCACATTTTAATGATACACATACCACAATGGGTTTATATAAAATATATATATATATATAATCACACAGATGTGTGATATAATTTATGAAAATTTGTGAATTGTCATAAAATGATAGAACAAATTTTAAGTTATCACATTTTGATAATACAAATGCCTCATACAAGGTTTACATAAAACACATATATATCATCACACAGATGTGTGGTATAATAATTTATTAACATATTTGAATTCATAAACCTATAAATGAAATTATTTTCTTTTTTATAATACATAATTAATGATAGATTTAATATATATATATATGGAAGTGTATGCACATGTGGATGTTTATATCATTTATTTCAATTTGTCAAAATGATAAATTATTAAAAATATTTTTTTTCATAATTAATTCCATTTGGAAAATATATGTAAAATTCACACATTTGTGTGTATATATAAAAATATAGATGATAAGAATTAAAATTAATTAATCTCTCTTTTATGGTCAAGAAAAGTTTTTTCTTTTTTCTTTTTTTAAAAAAAATATATTACCCATTGATTAATTATAAATGTCTTTGAAAATACTTTAGCAAGTTTTTTTTTTGGAATCTACTTTTTCTTTAAAAAAGTATCAAATCATCTATGAATTAGTTCTTTATTCAAACAAAAATTATTTACTTGTTTTACTTTTTTAAAATATAGATGTCAAATGTCTTTTTCAATAAATGATTTAAAAAAATATTCTTTTTAAAATATAGATTTAAATGTCTCTTTTTTCGATAAACAATTTAAAATAACATTGTTCTCTCTATATAACTGACTTTTAAAATGTCATTTTAAAGGAATTATTTAAATAACTCACTAGCTGCAATTTATATAAATATGATGCAAAACATTTATCTGTGGTTCTTTGGGTATAAACAAAGCAGCATACATATGCCAATTTTTAAGGCAACTAAAGGACTGTCTGGGTGTCATCATCAGGACATGTATAGTCCAGGTAACTTGATCTGTAGTGATCTTCCTCTGTCTAAGATTGAACAGACTTTAGACAAGCTAGCTATTTTGTCCACTTTAGGGTGATGAAACACTGGAAGATGACCCTTTTCCTTTATATAAATTTAAACTTCACTATCGTGAACTATGGAATAGTTGCTGGAATTGGTCTCCTTCACTCATCTCTTCATAGTAGTTCTCTATAACTCTGAAAATCAACAAACTACTTCTAATCTTTTTATCAAATCTTTTCGTAGCTGGGTTGGGGTGGAAAAAATTCATTAACTCAAGAATGTTTTTCCTATCTTTATCAATTTTTTCAATCTACTTTAATCCTTTTAAAAGCAACTTTCAAATTTTAGCAAATGTATAATCTACAAATTTTACTTTAAAAATAGATTTCTAAAATAGATAGTAGACATTTTACAAAAATTTTATATAAGCTGTAATTTTAAAAAAAGGTTTATAAAATTGATATAGGAATTTATAATTAACAGTAAATCTATTTTAACATAAAACATGCTTGTTTTAATTTCAAAATCAGAATTCAATAACAATATTACTCAAACCCTTTTTAAATGTTTATTTCATATTAAAATTTTCTTTAAAATTCAAAATTATTTTACCCTACACTATTACTCTAGTAAAATGTAGAAAATATTTACAAAAAAATTTGACTGTGTTCTATATATATATATATATATTGAAGCAGTCAAATCTGTTGCACATATTTTGCTTCACTGTCTAGTAATATTTGGAACCTTCAAACAAGGGTTCAAACTCAGTTGTGTAGTAATAAATCACTAGGTAGTGCAGGTATACATATGCACGTGAGTATTTTCACCTTTTATTAGTTAAGCATTATCTTCATTTAATAATATTAATTTAATTATAAAGTATATAAATTTCTATCACGGTAAATAATCATGCATGGGTGTGTGTAACAGATAAACAGCTATAATAATGTTATTAAATATGTTCAGGTTACATATATATTTTTATTCGTGTACTATTTAATTTGAGAGAAAGTTCTAGAGAGTAAGTGAAAATTTGCAAACAAAAGACATGCCTTATTTGAATTTTAAAAAAGCTTTTGTTGGCATAGATTTATTTTAAAAGATTTACATTATTTAACATTTATCCTGCAGGTCTATTTCCAACTCAAAATAAACTGAAATGATGCTCTCTCAAACTTATATCTTGTTTATATTTTAAAATAAAGGTATAACAGTTGACCATTAACAGACATCCAGGGATTACCAGAGGCAGTTTCAGTGTGTATAAATACAGCCAAGTTTTCTATATAGAACTCTTTGCATTTGATTTTTAGAAGGCGTTGCCGGACGAATCTACGTTACTCAAAATTTTAACATTATGAATAGTGAGTAGAAAAGGAATTTGCTTTCCTGATCTTTCCAAGATCAGATCCATGCTGCTGTACTCTTATGCCATTGCCACATAAATACTGCCTAAATGAACTCTCAAATAAACTAGGAAAGGATGCCAGCCACTATTTTCCCAAAAATCTGCCTTATTGACTGTATTTCTCCAAAATGATATCCACATACATGTATATGGCCATCAAGTCTTCAACAACTAAATGTAATTCTCCACTGCACTATGAACTTTAAAACCTCCATCTAAATGCTTTTAATATTTTTAAAAATGTAAATCTTCAACCTCTATCTAAATGCTTTTAATATTCTTAAAAATGTAAATTTTCAACCTCCAGCTATGTAAAGTTATTTTCATTTAAATTGTATCTTTATAAAACTTCCATTTTTGTAATCTCTCTGTTATTTAAAATGTAATCTGCCTATTTCACAATCGGCATACAAAGCCGATTATTAATTTTTTTATAATAATGACTTTCTTTTAGCATAAATCTATAATTTTTATTTTCTAAACTCACTTGCTGAGTTTCACTCTTGCTGTCCTATTATTTTTAAATGTGGCAACTTTTATTTGATTTTATGTTAATCATATATACTTTAATATGCTAATAATTTAACCTGATGAACCGATCTTGTCTTATTTTACTATTCCACCATTTTGGAATTTAAATCAGTAAACATAAGCTTTCTTACTAAATTCTAAAGTTCACCCGGTTGAATAATATTCCTTAATTGTTTTGTATTTCATGATATATTATTCGTTATCATTTAAAAATATCATTTTACTCATATTTTAGCACTATTGATTTAGGAAATTTAATATAGAGTAAATTAAAGTTCGAGACCTTACCTTTAGCTAGTAATCCATTATTTAATTAGCCTGCCATCTAATGATGATTTTAATTAAGTCTTTCTCTTCTCAAACATATTGATGGTTGTTTAACGAAGGGAGTCATATACTCTCCTTTTTATAATTGATGTTCTAACTAGTATTTTAGGCAAATTATGTGCCATTAAGAATGATTTAAACCATATCATATCATTATACCAGATTTGATTACTTTCTAAGGCCTTAATATATCAGGATCACTACAGACCTGAAATCCTTGGTGTTGCCTATTGATAATAATGTACATAAATTTATATGTTGCTTTGTTAAACTTTCCTTCATTACCAGATTATTTTGTAAGGCACATTTCTCAGCGGAGTGTGGAGGCCCTGACTCCAAAGGTTGTGCTTGGTTGTCGTTAGGCTCTATATGAGTTAACATTTGGAATACACGAAACCATAACACTCTACCAACCACTTCTTCAGATGCCATCTGTCACAAACACAGATGAGCTTGTTTGTTCACTTTAAAGTTGATGAAGCTTCTCGTCCTTCCGAACATTATCATTCAGTCAACATTGCAGTTTGTCATATTTTATTGTCTCCTCTATTAGTCTATAAGTTGTAATGCTATGATCTCTTAAATCATCCCAAAGCTTTCATTTTATTATATTATTTTAGTTAGAAATGTCAACAAGCTGTCTGCCTTCTTGTTAAACAATCCTTAGATACATTGAGAAATAACGTCTAATAAATCCTACAAAAGTCAAATCATGTAAACGAATGCGAAAATAAATGTATTTTTTTTCAAATCATTAATATAAATCGTAAATGTTGTATTCTATAATTTAAAACATAAGTAATCTGCAGTTAATATAACTGTGATAAAACCCATTTATAATTGTTGAAATTCGTTAGATTATTTGTTATTTAAAATATCATAGCGTTCAGAATATAAGCCTCGTAAACTTGATATCTTTCATTAACATATTAAGCCGCATTGCTTTGATTAGTTACTGATTTTATCAATACTTGTACTTGTATCTGCATATCCATTAATCCTTAAGTTATGTTGCATAGGTCAGTATGGAATGCGCAAATAAATATTAATTATGTGAAACCCGGAAAGCATTCATTATGTTTAATTAGATTCATGAGGTATTTAATCCTTTATATCATACATTTTGTTTATATACAAGTTTAACCATATTATTAATATTATTATAAATAAATTAATCGTTTAATAATCTATTCTTTGGATATTTTATTCATTCATGCATGCACATCTGTTATTATATTGCATCATCTCTTAGTTAATCCTTTAGATCTCTTGTTTCTCTGCTGACACTCTGGGATGGGAATTGTTAGAAATTTCATTTGCTATCGTCAGAAGTGTTATAAGCAATAGGGCAGGGTTCATGATTATTCCTGACTTATGTATCTCGCATATATTGAACTCTAGGTACTTTTGCCTAGATTCTAGCTCTTGTTAGACGAACATACAATTGTGACCAGTACAGTATATATATATTACTATGTTGTTATATGCCATGAAACCATATAGTTATAATATTTACAAGCACCAAAATTTTTATGTTTCTTAACTTATATTTTTAAAAAGTAGTTCACTTCACACAAGAGTTATTTATTGTAAGCTTGAATATTCAGTGAAACACCAAATAGATGGTAAGATATTATATTCACATTCCAGATTAATTTCTGGTTTATTACCATTACCAATAAAAATTTGGGACTTAAAGCATTTAAGACTAGTTGCCATCTTTTTTAATGCTATCTAGCTAATACATTTAAATTCAAAATTCTTAGACATTATTAAATTTCCATGTTATTACTTTGAAATTATAAACAATTAAAAAGTGGTTACTGGATGTAAAATGCATTATGCCAAACCTTTAATTGATGAAAACCCTAAACCAGAAACTAATTGGATGATATAAATATAATAGCACAATCATTTAAAGTCTAGTTGGCTGTCAAGTAGATAAAAAAAATGCTCCTAAAAACACATATTAAATGTAAGCAGAAAAAATCATGTGATATTTTGCTTGTTTTTTGAATTTCTGATGTTAGTTCTAGAGCATCTGAAAAATCTCCAATGGTAGAATGAAATAAATATTGTGTTAGAACTGATGGTAAGAAAATATTTTAAATACATGATAATTGGTGTTAAATTGTAAATTCAATTTTATGTTATGTATGTTGTATGGAATGATCAACTTTTTTTAAATTAGATATTATATTTTTTCTGCTCTTAAATATTACATCTCTCTTATATCTATAGCATGTAAAGGATATCAGAGTATGGTGATATCACATTTTCCAATCATGCTCAAGATATGGTTCAAACTTAAGATCCATCTATCATTAGGTTTAGGGTTTATTTTTAATTTACAGATTTATAGCCAAACTAGCTAACAATTAAATATTAATTAATAAATGGGTATCCAATTATTGTTAGTTGAAACCTTTATTGCCCAAAAAACGTGATAAGTAATGATTTATTTTTCATTATTCAACTATGAAAAATTGAAAAATAGCATTACAATAAACTATTTAAACATTGCTTTATTTTACATCACAATATGTAATTAAATTTCTTTTGTATCGAAATGTAATTATTAAATTTGATCTAGTTAATTGAATTATTACATTTTTGATTTTTTTAAAAATAAGCAATTTATATGGCTTATGATATTATCTTAGTATTTTGTGTTGATTTTATGAGAATAAAAAAATTTGAATGAATAAAGTAACAATTAAAATTTTATTTAACATTTTAAAATGTATTTATGAAGTAATAATTTCAAATATGCAAACAATGCTCTTTCATATAAATTTTTAGTCTATTAGTCAGATAAAAACTAATATATATATATATATATATATATTGTGCCGGTCAAAACATGTCTATTCATCTAACATGAACTGGAACTCACAAAATGTACTTCAAACCCAGTTAAGCCCAAGATTTAGGTCAGGAACCAGCTTGCATTCGAACCCACTCTCTAAGTCCCAGATCTAACACTTAATGAATAACATAATAGTGATGGCACATGAGAATTAATCTTAATCCGATTGACTAGCAAAGCTGAGCAAAACAATGAGACATCTATCAACTATGACCATATTAAAATACACATAAGCATGGCTGTAATATGTGGAAGTGGAGAAAAAGAAATTCAAACTACTCAAATAAGTTATACAATAAAATATAATTTAATATACTGACAAATTATTATATATTTATAAATTAATTATATACATTAGTGTGTGCATAATGAGCAAGCGGTAGATAATTAAATAGTGTCATTCACGCTATTATTTCTCATATGCTCTTTATTAGCTAAATAATATATTACAAATAAACACACATCTTTGGTGGGTTTAATATTAAGATGCCAATCAGTATTAGAAAGAAGTTACATAAAAGTGCTATTAACGCTTTGGGTCATGGTTCTGAAACGTGGTGACTAACATATGATTTAGGGGAGCGTTCTGGGATTCATTACAGATATAAATACAAACTATTTTCCTGCCATTATGGTCGTGAAGATACATAAAATACATTTGAAAAACATTTGATTATATTTAAATCTATGACAAAATATTTAATAAAAAATTGTTTTAACAATAGTAAGACAAACGCTTTATTTTCCCCAAGGCATATAGATACTCTTAAATATAGATATATAAATTACGACGGTGAGATTGTATATGATTGAAATAAACTTAATTAATAAATAAAAGTAATTGGCATTTATATATATCTTTTAAGCAAAGCTTAATTTTAATATTAGAGCATTAAAACTGGGTCATGAAGCAAAAGAAATAATAATACGAAGAAGTTTGCAGTGCTGACATAATAGCCTAAAATAACAGGACAAGTCATGCTTCTGGATGAAAGATGAAGTGGATGGGCATAGCATGTGCCATACTTAGGGATCACCACCAGAGGCCCTTTTATATGAAGAAATGAATGGGCATAGCATGTGCCAGACTTAGGGGTCACCACCAGTGGCCTTTTTATATGAAGAAAGAGTATGCATAGTGTGTGCCAGACTTAGGGATCACCACCAGAGGCATTTTTATATGAAGATTTGAGAAGAAATCCATGGGTTCGAACTTGTCATAATTCCCAGATCAAGAAGCACATATATATAAAACACGAAGATCAGCCAAATGTCAGAAATGCAGTAATGATACATGTCTCTAACAACATTGAATACATTTTACTGCTTTAAAATAAATGACCCTTGTTTGAATACTATAATACACCATGCAATTATAATATATATATATAGAGAGAATATTTCATTTAATAAAATATACGTTAAGATTTTACCTAGTAAAAGAAACAAGATTTACCCCCATCCCTTTTCTGCTATTTTTAAATAAATCAATCACACCTTTGTGATTTTTATAATAACTGGAATATTTAAATACTATATTTGATATTTTAAGAGTATGAAAAATGAAATAAGATTAGCAGTTATATATAGAAAACAAATTATAAGTCACCCTTTCAGAATTTAATAAATAATTATAAAATAAATGTTTCAGAGCGTTAATTAGCTTGAGTTCTGGATTTTCCCTGGTAGAAACTCCAGTGATAAACAAATATATTTTTATAATAAACCAGCATAAAATGTTGATTCGTAAAAACAAACTGGTGAACATATTAATTTATAATGTATTATATATGTATATTTAAAGGAGACGTTAATAACCATTTCATGAAGGTTTAGTCAAAAAAATGACAGAAAAGATTTTTAGAAATTAAGCTCGCCAGGTTGTGAGATTGACATTTTAATAAGCAACAAGCAGATATATAAATCAAATAATAAATACATATAAATAAATGACCACACCAAAGTTAAGGAAAGTTAAGAGCATATAAGAGAGAATTAAATTTATATAAATTATTTAAGAGCAAATTACATGTTATTTATATAAAAAAAAAACATATTAATTTAAAAGATAGAAAATTGAACAATACATTAGAATCTTGATAGCAGGATTTGAGATTAGCGAAGCTAGATTCATTTTCAAATAGTAGCATAAAAGTTACCTTATGCAACTTTAATAAGTCTATTTTCAAAGTACGGCTCATGCATGGCAAATTGAGGATCCAAAATGAATTCTTCTTGGTGACAGCAAACTTTTATTAGCATTCTAAAGTTCTTAGGTCAGGTTTTTCACTCTTCGGGCAGCAGGATGGTACAGCCATGGAAGATAATGACACATAGGGCCAAGAAAGATGGTGGATTTACTGCTACATCATTTTTAAGTTTTAAGCAACGTGTAATATGTTTACCATCAGTTCTCTCAACGCTAATCTACTTGCTTTAAAATCCAGCCATTATTTATACCCTTGTTCAGGTATTTCTGGAATGCTTATCATTAATTAGTTAGTTGTTTTTGAAAGATGCAATTGTTAGATAACGTCCAAAATAAATTCAAATCTATTTTCAGATTAGAAATAGATTTGATAAAAATGTTTATAACAAAAGAAAATAATTACAATCCCATTTTATTTTAAGTAAAACTTTAATTAAAATACCTTCCCCAGATTAAAACAATAGCGTTACCAATCCTTTAATTATTTTTGGACAATTAACAACACTCACATCTTCCATATTGGATTCTATATAAAAAAATATACAGTTTAATAGAAAAACAAGCAATTTAAAAAGAAAAATTTAAAAATGACATATAATAAATATTTAAAAACATCAATATTTTGTTAGTAAGTTTTGCTCCTATATATATATATATATATTTGATCCGCACCTATAATACTTTAATAAAAAAGAACTAATAATTAATAAAAAGAATTAATAATAATTTTAAAACATATTATTGAAACATTAAATTTTATAATTTAGGTGTGCATCCCAAATATATACATAAAAGTATATATACGACAAAAGGAGCAGGATGGGATACAGGGGTTTGAATACAGGTTAGTAGGTAGAAACATGAAGCACAATCTTAAGTTAAGATTGATACTTCATTTTTCCACATATACAATGAAACAAAAAACAAAAACATTTTAAAAAAATGCCTTGACTAAGAGTTTTCAAGTAATGACCAAAAGAACGACGAAAATTTTCAAAATTCAATACACAATCGTGTTATATAAAACTATATATATGAAATATCATTTGGGGATGTGAATATTTGTTCAAACATTACATCCAGAAAAAAAAAATTTCTATGCTTGGGCTACAACATAATTTCTCCAGGCATATGGGTTTCCAAGAAAATATATAGCAATGCAAAGCATATAAAGATTTTCAAACACATCTGTTCCTACACATCGCACATACACACCTATGTATATATATATATATATGCAGTGCTACATATACAAATACATAACTTTTACACACACATACACTTCTATATACATTACACAATACTACACACTATTGGAAAAAAGAAAAAAACTTTGGAGAAAAAGTTTAGGAAAAAAAATCCATGCATCTAAAAGAAAACTCATAGTCTGGTTATTACATGTTTAAAATTGATACATCATAGTATTAAGCCAAAAAATTTGCTTTCAATAATTTTTTTATTATCTGAGTTCGAACCCTCCACTTCCAACATTTTTGCATTTGACTCACTACTGGTTAGCAAAATTTCTTTTTATAAGGGTGCGACCTAAGACAGAGTGATCAATGATTTATGAATTATTTATACATTTTTCATATATGTCTCAAAAACAAAAAACTTTATATATGACATTGAAGAAAAATACATATGTACTATGGTTGTAGTACATGGGTTTTAACTTTAAACAGTGCATTTTACACTTTGAACACATTATTTTAAACATATCAAACATGGAAAAAAATTATATAACAACTTTTTTTAAAGAATATATATATAAACAGAATTCAGTACTCAGGGTATGTGTGTGTTTATATCGAAGCCTTGCGTTGGGAAGCCAAGCCTGAGGAAAAAAAATTCTATGTGCCGGTCAAAACATGTCTATTCATCTAATATGAGCTGGAACTCACAAAATGTACTTCAAACCCAATTAGGCCCAAGATTTAGATCAGGAACCAGGCTGGATTCGAACCACTCTCTAACTCCCAGATCTAACACCTAATGAATAACATAATAGTGATGGCACATGAGAATTAATCTTAATCCGCCAGACTAGCAAAGCTGAGCAGAACAATGAGACATCTATTAACTATGACTATATTAAAATACACATAAGCATGGCTGTAATATGTGGAAGTGGAGAAAAAGGAATTCGAACTACTCAAATAAATTAGACAATAAAATATAATTTAATATACTGACAAATTATTATACATTTATAAATTAATTATATACATTAGTGTGTGCGTGAATGAGCAAGTGGTAGATAATTACATAGTGTCATTCACGCTATTATTTCTCATATGCTCTTTATTAGCTAAATAATATATTACAAATAAACACATCTTTGGTGGGTCCAATATTAAGATGCCAATCAGTATTAGAAAGAAGTTACATAAAAGACCTATTAATGCTTTGGGTTATGGTTCTGAAACGTGGTGACTAACATATAATTTAGGGGAGCGTTCTGGGATTCATTACAGATATAAATAGAAACTATTTTCCTGCCATTATGGTCGTGAAGATACATAAAATACATTTGAAAAACATTTGATTATATTTAAATCTATGACAAAATATTTAATGAAAAATTGTTTTAACAATAGTAAGATGAACATTTTATTTTCCCCAAGGCATATAGATACTCTTAAATATAGATATATAAATTATGATGGTGAGATTGTACACGATTGAAATAAACTTAATTAATAAATAAAAGTAATTGGCATTTATATATATCTTTTAAGCAAAGCTTAATTTTAATATTAGAGCATTAAAACTGGGTCATGAAGCAAAAGAAATAATAATATGAAGAAGTTTGCGGTGCTGACATAATAGCCTAAAATAACAGGAAAAGTCATGCTTTTGGACAAAAGATGAAGTGGATGGGCATAGCGTGTGCCATACTTAGGGATCACCACCAGAGGCCTTTTTATACGAAGAAATGGATGGGCATAGCATGTGCCAAACTTAGGGGTCACTGCCAGTGGCCTTTTTATACAAAGAAAGAGTATGCATAGTGTGTGCCAGACTTAGGGATCACTGCCAGAGGCATTTTTATATGAAGATTTGAGAAGAAATCCATGGGTTCGAACTTGTTGTAACCCCCAGATCAAGAAGCACATATATATAAAACACAAAGATCGGCCAAATGTCAGAAACGCAGTAATGATACATGTCTCTAACAACATTGAATAAATTTTACTGCTTTAAAATAAATGACCCTTGTTTGAATACTATAATATGCCATGCAATTATAATATATATATAGAGAGAATATTTCATTTAATAAAATATATGTTAAGATTTTACCTAGTAAAAGAAACAAGATTTACCCCCATCCCTTTTCTGCTATTTTTAAATAAATCAATCACACCTTCGTGATTTTTATAATAACTGGAATATTTAAATACTATATTTGATATTTTAAGAGTATGAAAAATGAAATAATATTAGCAGTTATATATAGAAAACAAATTATAGGTCACCCTTTCAGAATTTAATAAATAATTATAAAATAAATGTTTCAGAGCATTAATTAGCTTGAGTTCTGGATTTTCTCCGGTAGAAACTCCAGTGATAAACAAATATATTTTTATAATAAACCAACATAAAATGTTGATTTGTGAAAACAAAGTGGCAAACATATTAATTTATAATGTATTATATATGTATATTTAAAGGGGACGTTAATAACCTTTTCATGAAGGTTTAGTTAAAAAAATGACAGAAAAGATTTTTAGAAATTAATCTCGCTAGGTTGTGAGATTGACATTTTAATAAGCAAGCAAGCAGATATATAAATCAAATAATAAATACATATAAATAAATGACTGCACCAAAGTTAAGGAAAGTTAAGAGCATATGAGAGACAATTAAATTTATATAAATTATTTAAGAGCAAATTACATGTTATTTATATATGAAAAACATATTAATTTAAAAGATAAAAATTTGAACAATATGTTAGAATCTTGATAACAGGATATGAGATTAGTGAAGCTAGATTCATTTTCAAATAGTAGCATAAAAGTTACCTTGCACAAATTTAATAAGTCTATTTTCAAAGTACGGCTCATGCATGGCAAATTGAGGATCCAAAATGAATTCTTCTTGGTGACAGTAAACTTTTATTAGCATTCTAAAGTTTTTAGGTCAGGCTTTTCACTCTTGGGCAGCAGGATGGTATGGCCACAGAAGATGATGACCCATAGGGCCAAGAAAGATGGTGGATTTACTGCTACATCATTTTTAAGTTTCAAGCGACATGTAATATGGTTACCATCAGTTCTCTCAATAGTAACTAATCTACTTGCTTTAAAATCCAGCCATTATTTATACCCTTGTTCAGGTATTTCTGGAATGCTTATCATTAATTAGTTAGTTGTTTTTGAAAGATGCAATTGTTAGATAACGTCCAAAATAAATTCAAATCTATTTCCAGATTAGAAATAGATTTGATAAAAATGTTTATAACAAAAGAAAATAATTACAATCCCATTTTATTTTAAGTAAAACTTTAATTAAAATACCTTCCCCAGATTAAAACAACAGCGTTACCAATCCTTTAATTATTTTTGGACAATTAACAACACTCGCATCTTCCATATTGGATTTTATATAAAAATATATACAGTTTAATAGAAAAACAAGCAATTTAAAAAGAAAAATTTAAAAATGACATATAATAAATATTTAAAAACATCAATATTTCATTAGTAAGTTTTGCTCCTATATATATATATATATATATATATATATATATATATATATATATATATATATATATATATATATATATATATATATATATATATATTATTTGATCCGCACCTATAATACTTTAATAAAAAAGAACTAATAATTAATAAAAAGAATTAATAATAATTTTAAAACATATTATTGAAACATTAAATTTTATAATTTAGGTGCGCATTCCAAATATATACATAAAAATATATATACGACAAAAGGAGTGGGATGGGATATAGGAGTTTGAATACAGGTTAGTAGGTAGAAACATGAAGCACAGTCTTAAGCTAAGATTGACTGCTTCAATATATATAACTACAACCATTAAATGTCTGTATTTTTAAATCATATAATAATATTTCAAACAAATATATTTAACACAGTATTCAAAATTAAATAATATATTCTTTACCAGAAGTACTCTTCAAATAATATAAATGATATGATAAATAACTCTAAAGCCAAGATTTCTAAGTTTGAATTAAGTTCTGTTATATATATGTTGGAATGTGGTTGTGGAATAAAATATATAGGGGAATCCAAATGTACATTACAAAAACAATATAATGATCATAAGACATTATATAAACATGTACAGAAAGAAAATATATCTTCGGTAAATATGAATACTCCATCGATTATATTTGATCATAATAAAACATGTAATTATGGTTTTAAATTTAATAACAGAGATATAAAAATTACTCATATTGAAAGGTGTAGTGAAAAACGTAAAATTAAAGAGGCAATGATGATATCTAGGAATAGAGGTGGTTTAATGAATAGACAATCAGCTAATATAAAGACAACAGAATTGTGAGGAATTTGAATGGATTAAATGATGGGTAATGCAAGTTTTTATTTTTTGTACGTTTGTATTAACAGTTGATAAAGATTGTCAGTGAAACAATTGAAAGTACTTCTGGTAAAGAATATATTATTTAATTTTGAATACTGTGTTAAATATATTTGCTTGAATTATATATATAAAAGTCTAGTATTATATATATATATATATATATATAGTATATATATATATATATATATATATATATATATATATATATGCACACCTTTTGACATAAAAGTTGTTTCACTTACAGAAGTGATGCAAATAGGATAAAATTCATTACATATAACAGTATTCAATTTCTAAAATGATACATTAGACAGATAAAGAGACAAATCAGATTATAATATTGCCATGCACAATGATAATAGTGTATCTTGCATTTGGGCATGTATTATAATATGAAGTAATAAGAACATCTAATAGTTTTCTGGAATATGTATAATTATTTAATATTTACCATATTGTATTATTTTATTATATTGGGAGATGAGTTGGGATAGAATTATTCATATTTACTAGCTGGACAAAAAGTTGTGATGATCAAGAAAACACCTGAATTATTTGATTAATGTTGAGAAGAATTGGCAGTTGTGTGAGCTTGTATTATCCTAGTAGGTATTATTACAATATTATTACTTGGGAAGGAGGGGCGTCAAGAAAGATTTGTGAAATGTTAGCCATATATCACTATTGATATGTCAGTACTGATTATTAGACAATCAACTATTCTAACTCATAAGATTTTATTCAATAATATATTTTATACCATTGTCCATTATGATCATTGATATCTAAATAAAATTATCATTGAATTTCAATCTTGCGTTTATGTGAATTATAACATGCTTATTATTCTTCTGTTCTTTGTGATGGTGGTCTATAATGACATTTCTATCATCCATAGAATGCTTCTTGCATGATAGTTTGTGATTATGTCATTTCCTGTAAATAATTTGCTCATCTAATCGACATAACATCTATCTGACTGTATCAATCTATCTATAATGAGATTGATAATTTTGTAAAATTATCAGTTTAAATATTATGAATTATTCTGGCATTTTAATCAGTATATGTGAATGCATTGATTTATGGACCAACCAACTAGATCTAATCCTATAACCACATTTCCTGGAAATATATCCAATTGCTGATCTGATGAAATCTTTAATTTTTAAATTTATCATAGTACTAAATTCTGTCATGCTAAATATTTAATATTATTCCAAATCTTTTTAATATATATATTTTCCAAATCCTTTTTGTTTCTAGTTCAAATCTGATTGGCTGCATACTTTTTATACTTTATATCCTGATCACATTATTGCTATAGAGCACTTCTAGGATGGGCTCTAAGAGATTCTCAAACTCAAATTTTTATAAAATCCCCAGCAATAGCCATTCAATTGGTTTTTTATTCCATGTATATCTGCTTTAAAAATATTTTCCCAATCTCTAGCTTATCTTCTTTATTTTATCCACTCATCTCAAATGTGATCTTTTTCTAGATCTTTTAAATCTCTTGAAATCAAATTTAAAAACACAACTCTCCATGTATTATTATCTTCTTCAGCCATATATCCAGCCCAGCTCCATTTCATTCTCTTTATTTTTTCAATAATATCAATAATATCTGTTTGCTCTCTTATCCCTATATTTTATTTTACTCCTAACATACATCTCTCAATACTTTATTTGAGTAATTTGAAATTACTATATGCCCTTCTGTTAAGTGTCTGAGTTTAGATTCATGGTAAAACACATTTGGTCTTCCTTTTCAAACAAATAGATATATTTTCTTTTTATAATAAATTATTTTTTACCAAAAGCACTCCATCCAAGTTTAATTCTATGATTATAGAAGTTTTACAATAAGTATTTTGTGAGTTCAAAGGGGAAGTTAAGGAAATAAAAGCAAATTTTAAGCTATCTGGGTTTTGCAGTTATGTAGTTGCTTTTTGAAACTTGCATTAATTATTTTAAGAAATAAGAAAGCAGGACTAAAGATAAATGCTAAGAAGACTAAAGTAATGTTCAATTAAATTTCTCAGAAAAAGAAAATAAAGCTTGATAATGACGAATTAGAAGTTAACGTCTACAAGTTATTAATACAAAAAGTAACATAATGGATCAAATTAATCATAGTATTTTAATAATATTGTCATCATTATTTTTATTATGAATGAGATTCGACACATACACACACATAATAAGAGAGATATATGTAATATTCTTTCTATATTACACCATATTTGCAGACATCAATCTATATAATATATATTAGTCACAAGATTTAATTCATTATCTTGAAGCGGATTTTGAACAAATTTTATTAAGTTGGCTTTGTAGATAGTAAAGAAAGAGGCTAATTAAACTTCAAATTTAATCGTTCATTTCCGAGCTTATTGGAAAACTGATTGTCCAAACTACAAAATTTAAATAAATTCAGATTTCAATGAATTAGCCTTAGGAGGCGTATTATTATCTAAAATGATTGTTGTATTTGTTTATTTAGTTCTTTTCAATGGCAGCGGGCATTGTATTGAAAACCAATAGGGTAGCTAGCCTGCAGCAGTTGTTACAGACAGAAGAAGCTTTATTGGGTATATATCAAACTAAGAAAATTTTTACTCAAACCATTTAGTTTTCTTTTGAAAATCAAATGTACTTTTGCTTATAGTAATATTAATAAAATTACAATATCTAGGAAAACTATTTGCCAATAATCACTAAGTAAGTATTTCTACATGTAACATCGCATGTTGATTTTTAATCTTTCGACCTGAAAAAAAAGTTTTCTAAGTGAAGACAAGAAATGGCCGTTTATTTATTCTGACGGGGAGAGAGCAAACAAAAGCTGCTACTAAGTAAAACTAGAAAATGTGTTAACAGGCATCACGTTTCGAATCAGTTGAGTAATGAAAATCAATTAAGTAAATTATTGCTTGTTATATAAATCTAAAATAACTTTTTTTAAAAAAAGTTAACACTGAAAAAAAAAAGGTTATGAAAAACCAAGAAAGCTGTTGCTAATATTAGAGCTTACTTCAATTTAAATCACTTTTTTTAAAAAAAAGCAACTAAAATCTCTAATATATATAAAAGAATTGTCTAGAGAAAATCATGATAATTAGTTTACATGTTGTATATAATTATCTCATAAGGCAATTGCCAATTATTTGGAGAAATTGAATACATAGATTATAAGTTAGAAGTTATTTTAGAACTCGTAGCGGAAGACATACATGCAAAAAAAAAATCTAAAATAGTAAGATCAAAAATACAGCAATAATAAAAGTAATGTATATGAATACGAGTTTTTATTCATATATATCTTTATAAGTGTATATACTCATATATAATAAATTTAAAATCATATACATTATATACAAAAAATGTTGAACATACATGTAATATTTTTTTTAAAGGATAAGGAATTAATACCGATAGTTATATTTTTATTGCTTTCTTCCATGTTTCTTCCTAAGCAACAGACTTCTTTGCATACATATATAGATTATATGCTTAATTAATGTTTTGCTTCAGTGGTGAAGAATTTTCTATATTTTTCTCTCTTTTGTATATACGTATATATGCATGTGCTAGTGAAGTGATATACTGGAAAACTGATTTTATAACTCCAACAGTGACTTAGCAAAATCATTTAAGATTAAGCAATAAAGAAAAAATCGAATCATTGTCAGTACTCATCTAAAAAGAAATGATTTATTCCTAGAAAAGAACAATTCATGATTGATGAGGGGATGCTTCTTCTTAAAGTTACATGAAATAGTTCTAGTTATAAAATATGTAGGCATTGATGATGATAATAATAACCAAGTTAAATTACAACAAAATAACTGGAACAGATTCCGATAATCTTGAAATTTTATTCAAAAATAAAACCCATTTTTCAGATTTTATTTATTAAAAATAGAGTCAATATTTTTCATTTTTAAATAATTGTCTCTCATAGAAATAATAACTTAGTAAATTTAAATACAATTACGTTTAGCTAACACTTTGAATTAAATTTTTTTGATTTTTACTTTATAACAATAAAAGTGAACTTGTTTTTGCTTTAATTGCCATTTATTACTGATCCTATTATATATTATACACGGATGCATTAAAAAAATTGTCTTTATTATAATAATTAATTGTAAATGTAAAAGGAAAATATTGTATCAGTATATTACATTGAGTCAAATATAAAAACCTTTTCGACAATGTTTCATATATAATAAATAAATCATAACTTTTTTAAATACGTATTAGCAAATTGAAAAGCAGAAATAACTTTCTCCCAATGAATTATGTAATGTCAAATAATTCAATGGGAGATAGTTACTTCCGCTTTTCAATTATATATATATATATAATGAATATTAACAGAGCATTATATATAAAATGTCTTACTTTTATTGTATACAGTTCTCTGTTACTCTTCATAATATATACATTACGCTGAGGATGACAATAAAACATTGCCAAAATTAGCCTTTTTTGTATGTTCTTTATAAATAACACAATATTTGTTGTTATATAAACTTTTTATGTTTATTTATTTATGAACCTGTTCATGGAACAAACAAGTGTAAAAACATTATTATGATTATTCACAATCCAGATCCCCAAATTATCATTTAAATAAACTTATAAATAATGTCCATTTTTTCTTATATCAATGCCAAGGTAAGAAAAGATAGATTTGTTTGAAGTTCATTAAAATGATTCTTTGGGGAGTAAAGCTTGTGAATTGTTGTAATAAGATTTGTGGATTTTGCTGTTCTAACAATAGATTTATATTATTAGCATTACTTATCTTATAAGCTGTAATTTATTTATAAGTTTGTTAAAATTTATTGAAACAATATTTATTTATTTATATGCAAAAAACAGCAATAACACAATGGATTCTATTTATATCTATTTTATAACATCATTTAAACATTCTTTTTCTTTATAATCATTCAAATAATAATGTTTGATGAAAAAATCAAGCAATCTTCATTAGATATATATTTCTCTCATAACTTTTCATCTCCATTAATCTGGAAAGCAATAAAGACTTTAACAAACATAATAATATAATCACAATGTCCACTTTGATATTAAAGTTTGGATATAATTTTAGGAGTAATTTAATTAAACCCTCTTTGTATTAGCTTACTATTAATAGACAAAGCAGAGTTTTAAATCAAATTTATTTTTAAATATTCTTGCTTTTAAATAGACATTTAAATATATAAATAATTAATTTAACATCACATAAATAAGCAAATTAAAATTATTTAAATTGTTATAGACGTGTATGGTGCTTAATTTATTATATATAACTTAATATGTTTACTGTAGTTAATATATATTTAATATATTGAGATTAACAGTCATGCAGCTTTTTACAATAGGTAACTTCTCTTGATATCTAATTTTCTTATATAAAAAGTTGTCTGAAACCTTAAGAATAAATCTTTAATCATCACACAATTTATTTTAAAGTTATTTTTAATTGATTGATATTTCCAATTAACATGTTTGAGAGTTTTCACAATTTAAACATACCAATTCAAGCACTGAAAATATGTAATTAAAAATGCCTTTAGTGCTTAATATATATGTAATATATTAAGACTATGCCTCATGCAACTGTTACTTTAGGAATTGAACTACTCTCTAGTCACAACATAATGCAATAATTTTTACATGAAAAGATCAGACTGCCTTCTCTCATTACCTCACAGCTCTCAATATATAAAAAACGAGATAACAAGAAAAGATCTCTAATCTTTTCTCATAAAAATGATTTATGCTATGGCTAGAGTGTTTAAATTACTTATTGTATCAGTTGCATAAGTTTTAATTTCAATCTATGAAATATCTACATATTTTCATTAGTTGAACCAGTATTGACAATTTTTAAATTGAGAAAACTTTAGTCACATCAATTACTAATATCCATCAGATATAAAATAACTTTAAAATACATTGTGTGATTGATTTAATATTTATTCTTTTGTAGCATAAGTGTTTTAGATATCTTTCTATATCAGAAAATGAAATAATGAGAGAAGACATTCTATTTTTTTCATAAAAAAAAATTGTTTTATGCTATGCCTAGAGAGTATTTTAATTATTTATTGTAACAGTTGCATGAGGTTTAATCTTGATGTACTATGTATATAGAGTAAGATTTATATATATATACTTTCTATGTATATAGAGTAAGATTTATATATATATACTTTCTGCCTGGCTACAATATAATTATAATATAATTATATGTTGGCTTATTGATTATAAAAAACAACACATTTTACAACAAGTATGTATTACACCTTTACACTTTCAAATAAAGCAAACAACTGTTTTATATCAGAGGTTTATCTTATTGTGAACTTTATAATCTTATAGTTTATAATTTAAAAGTTGGTTATTTTCTAACATTTAATAACCTTGACTAAAAGTACTTTAGTGTTTTAATTCATATGTTAATTGCTAAATAAAATTATTGAAGAATTTGAAAGAGATATAATAATTTAATTATTGTAAGTCATGGAGAGAAAAAAGTGATGTTAGACTTAAAATAAAAATGACATACCAACCAAAAAAAAAAAATAATGATCACTTTAATCATAACTTTCTTAAACACTAATTTTGTAAAAATATTGATGCTATTACAAAAATGCTTCTTCATAATGGTTTTTCTCACAAGGTTATTAATAGGGCTTTTTTTATATAATAAAAAAGATTTTGATACTTCAAAAATTAGCACTGTTCTGCCATATATAAAGGAAGTAACTGATAAAATTGGTAATGTTTTAAAGAAAAATAACATCCACACAATTTATACTACATTTAAAAAAATAATGAAATATTTCCATACCCTAAAATGAAGATTCGTTTGGATTATTATGATGCATTCATACATTGGACAGACCAATCATAGAATAAACAAAAAAAATAGGACACATTTTGGCAATTAGAACAAAATCTAATTCATCAGACATTTACTCACACATTAAATTAACTAACCATGTCATCAATTTTAATAAAACATTCTGGCAAAAATTGAACAATATGATCAAATATTGCTAAGGGAAGTTATAGTTATTTTTAAAAGGCCCAAGAGCATAAATGAAAAGTGTGAATTAAAGAAAATTAATAATATTTGGAAAAAGTTATTGGAGGATAAAATATTTTTTAAAACTTTTCAACCAATAGAATTTGAAAATGAGGAGAAAATAACAAAAGAAAAAATAATTTTAAATATCACCATACACATTCTTATGATTTGAAAAAGCCCTGAGGAAAGTACTTGTTATACTACTGAAACATCTGATATTAAGTTATTATACTTTTATTACATGGAAGCTCCCAGAAATAATAGTATGAATTTATATTATATATATATTAAAATAATAATAAATAGTGAATAATGAATAAATTAAAATAAAGGAAATTTCCACTTTATTCACTTAAAAATAATATTTTTTAGTGAAAAAAACTATTAAATTGCATCTTTGAATTATGATATTTAATGATATTTCCAGAGTGGCGCTACATTAAAATGTTTTTTATAAAATGTATGTTATTTCAGTGCTATTATATATTTATTAGTAGTTGCAATAATGGATACTCACTAATTAACAATTTTATAATTAATAAAGATTTATTCTGCTATTAAAAATGAAATTCAATTTTGAAAGTTCAACAGAGAAATAAAATTAACCAACCTAAGTTTTTCTCTTTTTTTTCATACCACTAAATATAATTAGTAATAATAATAAGAAAGAAAATTACTGACATGCTAATTAATAAAATACACCTCTCCTCTACTCTTTTTTGTATCAATAAATCTAAATAATATGGTAAAAAAAATAATAGGTGAATTTGCTGTTAATATCTGCCTTTTTTCTTCTAATTTTCATATTACTAAACTGAATTGTTATTTAAGTAATTAGGAAATTTTTTGCTGTTTAAGCCCTTTTCTTTTTCTATCCCTTCTCTTTCTCTCTCTCTCTCACTTTCTCTTCTCTCTCTCTCTCTCTCTCTATATATATATATATATATATATATATATATATATATATATATATATATATATATATATATATATATATATATATATATATATATATATATATATATATATAATATTGAAGAAGGAAACTATTCTTCACATATGTGCTATAAAATTGGCATACACTGCTTAGATTGTATTCTTTAAATAAAACAACTTTTATTGACCATATCTAAATTAGAGCCTTGAAATTATTATGGGCCTAATTTTTAAATTGGTAAATTACTTGCACAGGGAAGAAAAAGTTTCTCACTTTTAACTATCTATGACTGAATCTTATTAGTTTGAATACATGTAATAATTAATAATATAGTGATTTTATATATATATATATATATATATATATATATATATATATATATATATATATATATATATATATATATATATATATATATATATATATATATTTGTAACCTAGTGTTATTGACACTTGGTTTACTTGGCATTATTTCTGCAGGAAAACAATGCTATTCTTTAAAGAAATAAAAAGATAAAATAACAATAGTAATAATTGATTAATAAAGTATGCTATTCACTCACTTTGGCATGTTTTGGGTGAATAACTAATAGATTTAATAACTCAATGTCATTTTAAAGAGAGAACATGAATAATTTAATTGAGATATTAATAATTAGATCAAATTAATATGGTATAAAAGCTAAACAGTAATTGATTTTGGATGGGTAGAGGGGAGAGTGGATGAGTGTCTTATCATAAAGCACAATAACTTCTGGTAATTTCTTTTTGTGAAAAAAAGAAAAAGAAATAATGTTTAAAGAATTATACATCACTGATTGTTAATTTAATGTATTTATTATTATTTTTTTTATATTGTCAAATTACTTTGTAATCCAGGTAAATAATACTGAAAACTATATGATTATAATAGGTTTTTCCTTTCTTTTGTTTATGTTATAATCAAATGATTATTTTTCTGTAAGAGGTTGCTAAAGTCAAGATCATTTTTTTTTGAAAAAAAAAAGATATAGTCTGCTTTTAGTTTTCAAGGAAGGAACAGTGCTGAAATTTGGTAACTCAATTTTTTCATTTTATTTTGCAGAAATAAATGTAATCAAAGTAAAATTTTAATAATATCATGTGTGGCTAAAATTTTTTGATAAGATATCCTGATTTTCTGTGCCATCTACCTATTTAAAAACCTTTTATACTTAAAATTTTATTGTCTCGCGCTAAAGTTCAAAAATGACAGATGTAACTAAAGGAGTCACGAAAAATTATATTATATCTAAATTAAGGAAAAAAAGTGATTTCCAAGAAAAAAATAATTATTTATTAACTTTATGTCATTTATTGATATTTTCTTGGTATATAAAAAAAAAAATAATAATAATTGAAAGAAATATTTTGAAACCAAGGAAAATCAACTAGAAACATTTTCGCGCTCTTTCTAAATATTGTCTGCCTTTACAAGTAATGTAGTTACATACGTTAAAATATGTTTTATTCACCAAGAATTGTCTGGAAATAATAATAATGATAAATAAGATTAAATTATGCACCTGTATATTTTTTTTTGGAAAAAAATATAAACTTTCTCAGAGTAAATATAGGAAGAGTTATATAGGGGCATTCTTACGGAGAAGTTACCGTTAAAAAAAATTTATAATTCCTAAAGTATGAACAAAACCAAATATCTTAGTGACTTAATGATAAAAATAAATGATATATTATATTACACATCAGTTGGAGTTATTAAAACTTCCTATACATGTAAATCAGCTGCAGTTATTATCAGAATAATCTCTCGGAAAAATTGCGCATTTCCGTCCATAAGTAAGCTAGCTAATATGAATTGTACGTATCGTCAATAATAAAAAAAAGAAAAGAATTGTATATGTTTATCGTCTATCGTCAACTGTTCATTATGTTAGAATATGTATATTTTTTTTTCTTGGATCCCAAAATTGTAGTAGTTTAATTCAAGTAAGAATTAATCTTCAATTCTGCTATATGTTTCTTTACCTAATTTATTAAACGCACAAAATAAGAGAACACTTTTATTTAAAGGAAATAATACCATGCGTTTATTGTTTTTAAACTTGCTTCGTGAAATACGACTGGATAAAGCTCTTCAATTGCTCAACAGAAAAACATTTTCTAATGAGGGAGTATGCACTTGTTAATTAATGATTGTTTAAAACTAAGTTATAAATGATATGTATTTTTTTTATATCATAGGTTAAAGTCTGTATGGTCAAGTGATATTTAATAGCCTTGTAATGACAAAGGTATGTTTTTAATATAATTATTATAGGTTAAGTTGATATTTAACACGAAAGAAAAAATCTATAAAATATGTTTTAATTATTACATACAATTGTAGGTAGAAATTTTGTATGTTAGATATGTAAAAGAAAAATATTTAGATATTTAAGGGGTAAAATAAATATTGAAAATTATCAGAAGTAACTAAAAAAAAAAAAAAATGCTATAACAAAATATTTCTTGTTAAAGTTTTGAAACGAATTTATACTGTATTAATTGAGGAATTTATTCCTAATTATTCTTAAATAACACATCCACTTTATTTAGTTTAAGATAGTATGCTACCAACTATTTTGAATGTTCCTTTATTAAAATTAAAATTATTATACTTTTATTCTATGATGTCCATTGATTTCAGATGTTGATCAAAGTATACACGGTAACATAAGTTTATTATAATCAGTGTATTTACTTATCCTGCCCAGATATAGCATTGGTATATGCTTAATATTCGCATAGGTAATAATTATAATGTATTTATTTTGTGGGATGAAAAATGATCTCCCCAAAAGCTTTGTTTTCCATGAGAGGAAGATTTTAAATATAATGTTCGGGTATGTTTATAGCCCAAGTGATCGATTCTCATAGATAGGACGATCAAGAATTTATCTAGCATTTAGTATGCTTCATTTGTTTAAATCCCAGGAGAGGATTGTATTTGGTGTGTGTTCATTGTATGCCCAAGTAAGAGGCAAGAAACCACCAAAATATTTTAAGGTAGTAGATTACTTTACAGACCTTCGTGGTTATTCCATATTCCTCATGTGAAAATAAAGATAGCTCCACCATGGAAGGTGTTGATTATTGTGCTTAATTTTGAAAGTTCGGGCAAGATAAAGGTTATATTGGAGGTGTTAGTTCCTCAAGATCCACTTTAGTATAAATAGTGCGTTAGTAACTAAGATCAATATCTGTATTGTGCTGCTAAATATTGCTAGTATTTGACAAGTAAATCAATGGAGAAAGTAATTAAAATTGCGTAATTTAAAACGCTTATTTACTGAAGGAATATTCAAATGCAATATTTAATTCTGGTTAGTAATTAAATAATACTCATATTTAAAATTATACGTATGAATAAAAATTTGTATCATAACTTAAGTTAGCATTAAGTTAAATGTAAGATGGTAAGTGTAACTTCTGATAACTGGCCTATAATTAGAATAGGTTATCCCATTAAAGACCATAAATAAAGTAAATGTATTAGAAACAAATTTAATATTTTGCGTATTGCATATGATTGGATTAATCATTTAAAAAAAAAAAAAAAAAATAGTTAGTCAATAATTTTGAATAAAAGCTTCTACAAGGTTACCAAAATTTAATAAACAATGTATTGGTAATGAAATGTATTTTTAGTTAATCAATCCATATGATTGCATACAGGAGAAGTAGTAACCTCTAGTCCATAATCAAAAGAGTATACAGATTAATGTCAGTTATATTTTATATTTTTGTATTACTATTTTTGTGATGTAATAAATTATAGTCTTGTTAAAATTTGTTGTAGATTCATTTTTTTGTTTTTATATGCTAAATATAAGTGTTTGCACAATATTTGCAAAACCTTTTCTTGAGTCCAAAATCATTCCAAATTCTTAAAAACTTAATATACCAGATAAATAAAGTTAAGCAGATCGGAATATGTCATTATATTTTAGTTTAATGATAATTATTTATGGAGTTGAAAACTTAAGACTAAACATTCACCTTTGTGTAAAGAAAAAAAAAAAGAATTTATTCCCAAACCATTAACTTTGGTTGCACATTATTCCATTCCCATTTAGTTAAATTGTCTAAGTAATAAATCTTAGTTATATTATTGTGTTGTCATGGATGATGGAAGGACACAAAAAGCACCCTTGTCTTTTTATTATTCTGACTGAGATTCTGAAAAAAAAAAAAAAAAGGCTGTGTTATTCAAAATTATACGTAATTATTGAATAGAATTATCATCTCTTTAAATAATATAGCAGTTGATATGAGAGATGAAGACACATTGAATTTAAGTAAAATAAATGTTTCCTATAGCCGACCAGAATGCCAGTCATATGCGACAACACAATACTGCTGAGCATTTCCTTACATGAAACAAAGAACCCTGAGATTAATATTATTATAATTATTCTTTAAATTAATAAGTGATCAATTATTGTTGTTATTACAATCATGGCATGGCTTAAGAGAATTGAATGTACAATTGTATTATATGAAAAGTATTTAGATCATATTGGAAAATTAATGGATATGTTGCTTTATTTTGGGTTGCCTTAATTTCCAACCTGAAAAATTAGTGCAAACTAAACTAATAAATAATTACAAAATAAACAGAGGACATTTTATTAGGTTAGAATATATATATAATACTGTGGTAGGAAGCTAGTCTTCCACCCACATACATATAAGTAAAAAAAATTATGTAATTACAAATTTATATGTAATAGGTTTATATTGTAATAGTATGGAGGAACCAGGATAAATCTAGGATGATGGAATTTATCATCAAATACAAAATTTAAATATAAAATTAAATACAAATAAATATCATGAGTATGAAGCATGATTATAAGGATAAGAGGTCATGACAGAACTAATAATTAAGTTCACCCAACACTACACAAAAATAATAATCATTCATTATCATGAATGATCAACAATAAAACTCAACAGTCAATCTTATGATTGGATTTGAAATGGGTCTACTATAAACTAGGCTAATTATTTAGCCCTTTCCAGGTTGGGGCAGAATATTTAAACAATAATTTGGATGTACAAGTGCTAATCCATAAGAATATAACAATTTAAAATAATGCTAGGGATACTAAAAGTATCTTGATCATCATCAAATAACCTAGTCATTTACTACCCTTAATGTACTGGACAACTATAAACTTCATTTTTATAAATAAATAATAAATAAAATAAAATGTAGTGCATGAACTTTAAAGAATATCCTCTTTGCACCATTGAACATTAGAGAAGTAATAAAATTATCATCATCTGGATGTCCATAAACACTAAATATATACCTCTTATATAACAGACTGTTATGCATGAATCCAGTTTAGTAAGAAAAAGCTCTATAACTGTTACTGTGAGCAAGAGATATAATAAAACATATAATAATTTATAATATTTTAGAATTAAATAAATTCATTGAAATAATTTAAACAATGAAATATAAATTTATTAATAACAAATAAATTAAAATGAAATTAAGGTCTGTAGAATGTGGCTACAAATATAAATTAAGCATTCTGATTTTGATTAAAATACAAAAAGAAATAAGCTATCACATTGTGATTTACCAATATTTCCATAGGTTTACATAAAACACCTATATATATATATATATATATAGCACACAGATGTGACTGTGTAATAATTTAAAAATTAACATGTTCAAATTGTCATAGACTTATATAAAAACAATTCATTTTAATAATTCATAAAGTATGATTGATTTTAACATATATGTATCTACATGATTCTCATCTATGTATGCACAGACATGTTGTTTAAACTAAAATTGCATATCAGAATTGTAACAATAAAATCAAATTAGTTTTTTTAATAATACATAAGTACACATATGTGAATTAAAGCTATTAATTAGCTTCTTATTTTTTATGATAAGCAAAAGTTTTTCTTTAAAAAAACTATTATTGTTTGTAAAGTTGCATTTAAAATTCTGGGTCCTTGTGACCTCATTTTCAATATTAAAAAAAGACCTTTAGAGTTTGCCTCTCTTTTTTTTCTTTAACAATATGGGAAACAAATAATCTTTTAGGCACAAATGTCATTTTTTTTTGTTTTATTTTTAGTTGACAAAAGTTATTTATTTTTAAAATTTGTTAATTAGAATTTTTAACTCCTTTTCAAGAAATTATTTAAAATATAACATCCTTTACTTACCAGTTGTATTTTATATATATAACAAATATTTTTATCTGTCTCTCTCTGCATATAGATAAAACAGTATATCTATAAATTACTTCAGCAAGCTGATGGAATCTCTGGGTAAGATGGTCTCTTTCAAACAGTAGACTGGATTATTGTCATCTCTGGGAAAGCTATAATCTGGTAACTTGCCCTGCAGTGAGTTCTCTCCAGTCTTTATGCTGTCTAATACAGACATATATGGACTAAAAACCACATAAAAGCCAGGATTGCTTCCATGTGAATTCAAACTCTACTGTCATTGTAACACTATCAGCAACTGACTATGTACTATCTTGCCTTCCATTATATATTCATAGTAACTCTACTACTGTCATAATATTAAAACTCCACTCTAATCTTTTTTCACAATCTTTTTATAGTCAGGGTGGAATTTAAAAAAAAACAATAACTAAAAATAAGTTTTTTTTATCTTGATTTAAAAAAAGTTAAACACTTTTCAATTTAGTTATATAAGCTTTAATTAAAAAAGTTATTTAATCAAAATAGATAGTGGAATTTTATAATTATCAGTATATGTATTATAACATAAAAACATGCTTGTATTATTTCAAAATCAGACTTAATAAAATATTAATCAGATATTTTTAAATGTTTAATTCATAATACATTTTTTTAAATTCAAAATTATTTAATCCTTAACTGCTATTCCAGAGCAATATAGAAAATATCTGCAAAAAATTTCTGTTTCTACTTTTCTTTGCAATTATTGAAACAGTCAGTTTCATCCATCTGTCTGTTTCATGTATTTTGCCCACACATCTATATCTATGCCAGGTTTAAACCCTCTCATAGTACCTATCTAAACAACCTTAAATTACTATATATGCAGAATCACACATATATATGCAAATGGTAAGTCTGTAATTAAATAGTATATGTATATATTACAGATATATGTTCATTTTAAAAGATTGCAAGTTTAAGAAATAGTTTAATCTAAATTATTAGTCAATTTTACGGTTTATTTTATTGAAATCGCATATGTATATAAATGCATTTCCAATGCCATAATCCTACATATATAGTGATAAAATTACTTATATACTAATTATAAATGCAGCTTTTAATTTTAGTTATAAACAACTTTTAATTAAGTCACCACAGTAGTCTTAATATAGTGTGAGCTTAATTTTATAAATCCAAAATTTTAATGACAATTCTCAGAATTTTATAGAGTTGTAATAATAAACCAGGGGAGAAAAAGGTAGAAAAACAATCTAAATTAGTTTTAGTAAGTAAATGTTTTTTTAAAAATAAGTTAATGGGTTTTTCAACTGTGGTTAAGTTTGTAAATAACCAGATGGTCAGAATCAGAATTGAGAAAAATATAAATAGTTCAAGTGTTATATCCAAAAGATCAGAGTTATATGTATAAGAATTGAGTTGTAAGCTGAACCCATGCCCATTTCACCTTTGAAATGGTGAGGTAAATATGCAATTGCTTACCACCTCCTCCTTGCCAGGAATGGGAGCATAGTCCTACAAAATAGGATGACCTATATCTCAGCAAATATCAAACATCAAAGAAGAGTATCAACCATATCATCCCCATGTGCCTAGAACTGCAATAAAGTCAACTAACTGGTAATTTGATAAATTTTCACAGAACTCTGTTCATAAACTGTAACTCTCAATTATCTATTTAAAGCTAGCTATTTATCAAACCTGCCTTTATAAACACATTTTCTAAAATCTGTAAAGAAAGCTGTTAAATGACAATGTCTGTATCTTGTCTGACTATAAAACTTATAATGTTAAATTCTCTCCTAAAATGTAAAACTATAATAATCTATTTTAAACTATACATATAATTTTCTGCAGTCTTTTATGCCTATTCTTGACCTATTCAATTTAGTTTATAATTTTATCATTTTAATATTACATGTATTTGATATGCCAAATGACTTGAAACTGTGAGTATATATATGTATAATTTTAGCCTATTTTTCTGCGAATTTCAAATTTTCATGATAATAAATATTAAATAGTTGAATTATTACTTTTCCCACTCACTGTTTCATGATCATGTTATTGTTTTACTGGTTAATTTTGAGAATTAATATATACTAATCAGTAGTGTTCTAGTTAAAATTGTAGTTTGCTCAACTCTAGTTATAAATTATAACTTTCTATATATGCAATCCGTACATCATAGGAACAAGTCACGGATATTATCAAAGCATATTTATAATGTTTTGTCAGTAATCGCTTTTCAAATATGCTTTGCCCTCCTTAGATTTATATATGTTGAAAATGCAGATGATAATATTAAACTAGGTTACTAATATTTGAAATACTAAACTTGAGAACTGGATTGTATAGATATGCAAATAGACGCTATCTATTTTTAAGGCACTCTAAGAGAATTCTACATATTTGCATGATATATGTATAAGCTACAGATGTGTCATTACTAAATACATTATGTACATTAACTGCTTGCTGCATATTTCTTGATGAGTTGCTGGTGGAGGTCACACTTATCCACTTAGCTTGAATAAAGCAAACTTTTTTAAAACTGGAACACAAGGATCCAGATTATTCATATTAATGCTTATCTGACCACCTGAACTATTATTGTTCTTATTCATAGCAGGTCATTCAGTCTTAGAGCATTGAGCATTTGATGCTGAAGCTCATGAATAACAATCCATTCACACCTTTTATTTTTATTAATATTTTAATATGTGCCATAGTGTATATAAGTAAACCTAGAATAAACCAGTTTTTTCTCCCTTTATATTAAATGCTTATTCAGCATTAGTATCGACCATAATCTAGGTTAACATGCTAACCTGCATATCTCAGAGCCTGATTATGTGCTCAACTTAACCTGTTATATATAGATAGATGTTATAGAAGCACTATTTGATTAGGTATATAACTTTGGCTATTATATTCCATATGATTTAGCAGACTATAAAAGACTAGAAATTTGGCATATTATTATAGGCATAGACTTGAATACTGCACACCACTTTATTAAACACTTGTATAAGATAATATATAGAATTTAATCTCATTAGCTATGTAACACCTGAGAATGTAATCTTTCATGTTCCAACTATATAATTTTGTACATTTTAGTCTTACTATCTTTTATTTTCTTTATTAAATTAATATTATTTAAAATATAACTCATTTTCATGTCTTTATTGTCCGTGAATTCATATATATATATATAAACATTACAAGCATAAAGCTAAACTAGTCAATATAAAATCAAAACTACCCCAAATCTAAAATTAAACCAGACCAGAATAAAAATAATATTAAAACACAACCTAAGGTTTCACTGCTACAAGCAGACTTCTCAAGTGTAAAGAAATAATAAAAAAAAACCAAACAAACACACATTATATATACTATTAAAAACTACCCACAAATCCATTCACTTCCCATCCACCCTTAATATTAAAAGAACTCTTAAATAAGTTAATTGCTTCAGAATCATAAATTTTCAATAATAAAGACTCTTTAATTCTTCTTTTGATTTCATTTCTCTCAAAGAAGACAACCTTAGCTTCATCAAAATCAATAGTGTGCCTGTATCTTTTTCATGGACATACAAAGCAGAACTAAGATATCTATTTTTAACTCTACTTTTATGAACCTTTACTCTTTCATTTAAACTCAAACTACTCTGACCTATGTAAACCTTCTTACAAAATAAACAAGGAATAAAATATACCACACCAGGAATAGTCTTTCTATCAAAAACTTCCTTTGTATTATTCAATAAATTATTCAATGTAACACCCCTTTTCCAAGCAATTTTCTTATTTCCAAACAATTTACTATTTCTACACACAATTTTATAAGAAGACAATTTAAATGGCAAAGAAATAAAATCATATTTTTCTTTAACCTTTACATCCTTACAAATATTACTATTAAATAAAATACTTTTAACAAATTTATCAGAGTATCCAACACTTAAATAATCTTTATAAAATTGATATTTCTGAAACAAAGCTACTCCCACTAGAATTATTTAATTTAATATTCCTATGACAATAATTCCTTAAAGCAGCTACTTTATGAGATACAGACTGATAGCTATCAGGTTTAATTATAGATCTTAATTCTTTACTTTTAACTAAATGACTGCACAATAAACAATTAGTTTCTATATTTCTAATCACCAAAAGATCTAAAAATTTTAACTTACCAAAATCTAACCCCCCCTCCTTCTAACACAAATTTTATAGAAGGATCAAAACAATTAAACTCATTTACAAATTCCTTCAATTTACCATTCTCAACAACAAATAAACAATCATCAACATATCTGACAAATAATTTTACATATAAACAATTTTTTTAATAATAATTTCCTCTTCCATAAAACTAATATAAACTGAACATACTAAAGGAGAAATAATATAACCTATTATCCACTCCTTCCTTAATCTTATAAAAATTACCTTTATAAGTACACGACATAGCTCTTCCAATAACAAAAGCAAATCTTTAATTACCTTAATTTTATTTTTTGATAAAGAACTTTTCTTAATCAATACAGACAAAAGAACATCAATACTGCTTAACCTATTAACAGACTGATACATATTTTCAATATCTAAACTTCCAAATACCCAACTACTTTCCATTTTAAAATTATTAATCTTATCAGAAACCTCAAGAGAAGAAGAAACTGTGTACTGACCAAAATCAACAAATTGTTTTAAAAATTATTCAAGAATCTAGAAATACCTTCTACAACACTACCTGTAAAATCAAAAATAAATCTTAAAGGAAAACCATCTTTATGAGTTTTAATATTCACAAACATCTTAGCTGATGTAAAATCATTAGGATAGCATTTTAAATAATCTACTCTATTAAAAATTTTTAAATTAACCATTTTCTTCATAATATCTATCAATTTTCTTTTAATCAAATTACCTGATTTTTATCTAACAACATATATTTACCATTATTTAATTCTCTATCCATTTTCTCTTTGAAATCATCTCCTTTCATAATAACAAACCTACCAGCTTTTCTTCACGAGAAATGATTACATCATTAGCAATTAACCTATTTTTAAGATGTTTAATCTCAGCAGATTAATAACAAATTTTTCTTTCCTTTTTAAACTTTTATTCAAAATCGATTGAATACCAACTTTCTGCTCATCACTCAAATTACTAGATTCAATAGACGAAATTGTATCAAAAACTATATTTTTTGAATGAAATGGAACAAAATTTGGGCCTTTACCAAGAATATCTAATTCTCTATCATTTAACTTCAAATCCGTAAGATTAACAACTCTATCCTCAGAAACATTATTCTCATAACCTTTATCACTACAATAAACTTTATTAACTTTCCCAAACAACCACTTTAATTTTCTTTCATATTTTTTACAATATAAATTTGACCTATTCTGTCTAAATTGTCTCATAAAAAAATTCAAAATTGAATAATTAAAATCTTGCCTCCTTTCTAAATAAAATCTATTCCTTTTATATAGATAAATAAATTTATAAAACCTTACAAAAATATCTTTTAAAAAACTATTCAATATATATGTTTGTAACTTAAAAACTAAATTTTTATTTTGAATCAACTTTTTATTTTTACTAAAATTAATAACACAACACCTAGGGAAAACACTAAATTCCCTACATTTTTTAAGAAAATAAATCTGCCATCGTAAAGATTCTATCTTATCACTCAATTTAGACAAATTTTTAATCCTTCTAATATCATTAAATGGAAAATTATTAAAAATTAAGCTCCACAAACCCATACTAAATACCCAAATTACCAATACTCTTATAAATTAAAACCCAATAAAACCTACACACACTTCTATATATATAATATAACTAAATAAACACAAATATACTCTTTCAACCCAAACTCACACAACAAACATAATATACATAAATGACATTCAAATATATCAATAATTAAAAACAAAAAACAAAAATAAATATATCAATAATAAAATGTCTATAATAAATATCAATAATAAAATATCAATAATAATAATAATAATAATAAAAAAATCTTTACACTACATCAGCAAAACTACTCTTAAACTCAAAAAACTCATTAAAATGTAAACATTACAAGCATAAAGCTAAACTAGTCAATATAAAATCAAAACTACCCCATATCTAAAATTAAACCAGACCAGATTATTTTTATTCTGGTCTGGTTTAATTTTAGATTTGGGGTAGTTTTGATTTTATATTGACTAGTTTAGCTTTATGCTTGTAATGTTTACATTTTAATGAGTTTTTTGAGTTTAAGAGTAGTTTTGCTGATGTAGTGTAAAGATTTTTTTTTTTTATTATTATTATTATTATTGATATTTTATTATTGATATTTATTATAGACATTTTATTATTGATATATTTATTTTTGTTTTTTGTTTTTAATTATTGATATATTTGAATGTCATTTATGTATATTATGTTTGTTGTGTGAGTTTGGGTTGAAAGAGTATATTTGTGTTTATTTAGTTATATTATATATATAGAAGTGTGTGTAGGTTTTATTGGGTTTTAATTTATAAGAGTATTGGTAATTTGGGTATTTAGTATGGGTTTGTGGAGCTTAATTTTTAATAATTTTCCATTTAATGATATTAGAAGGATTAAAAATTTGTCTAAATTGAGTGATAAGATAGAATCTTTACGATGGCAGATTTATTTTCTTAAAAAATGTAGGGAATTTAGTGTTTTTCCTAGGTGTTGTGTTATTAATTTTAGTAAAAATAAAAAGTTGATTCAAAATAAAAATTTAGTTTTTAAGTTACAAACATATATATTGAATAGTTTTTTAAAAGATATTTTTGTAAGGTTTTATAAATTTATTTATCTATATAAAAGGAATAGATTTTATTTAGAAAGGAGGCAAGATTTTAATTATTCAATTTTGAATTTTTTTATGAGACAATTTAGACAGAATAGGTCAAATTTATATTGTAAAAAATATGAAAGAAAATTAAAGTGGTTGTTTGGGAAAGTTAATAAAGTTTATTGTAGTGATCAAGGTTATGAGAATAATGTTTCTGAGGATAGAGTTGTTAATCTTACGGATTTGAAGTTAAATGATAGAGAATTAGATATTCTTGGTAAAGGCCCAAATTTTGTTCCATTTCATTCAAAAAATATAGTTTTTGATACAATTTCGTCTATTGAATCTAGTAATTTGAGTGATGAGCAGAAAGTTGGTATTCAATCGATTTTGAATAAAAGTTTAAAAAGGAAAGAAAAATTTGTTATTAATCCTGCTGAGATTAAACATCTTAAAAATAGGTTAATTGCTAATGATGTAATCATTTCTCGTGAAGACAAAGCTGGTAGGTTTGTTATTATGAAAGGAGATGATTTCAAAGAGAAAATGGATAGAGAATTAAATAATGGTAAATATATGTTGTTAGATAAAAATCCAGGTAATTTGATTAAAAGAAAATTGATAGATATTATGAAGAAAATGGTTAATTTAAAAATTTTTAATAGAGTAGATTATTTAAAATGCTATCCTAATGATTTTACATCAGCTAAGATGTTTGTGAATATTAAAACTCATAAAGATGGTTTTCCTTTAAGATTTATTTTTGATTTTACAGGTAGTGTTGTAGAAGGTATTTCTAGATTCTTGAATAATTTTTTAAAACAATTTGTTGATTTTGGTCAGTACACAGTTTCTTCTTCTTTTGAGGCTTTTGATAAGATTAATAATTTTAAAATGGAAAGTAGTTGGGTATTTGGAAGTTTAGATATTGAAAATATGTATCAGTCTGTTAATAGGTTAAGCAGTATTGATGTTCTTTTGTCCGTATTGATTAAGAAAAGTTCTTTATCAAAAAATAAAATTAAGGTAATTAAAGATTTGCTTTGTTATTGGAAGATTGTATGTATTTTACTTATAAAGGTAATTTTTATAAGATTAAGGAAGGGTGATAATAGGTTATATTATTTCTCCTTTAGTATGTTCAGTTTATATTAGTTTTATGGAAGAGGAAATTATTATTAAAAAGAATTGTTTATATGTAAAATTATTTGTCAGATATGTTGATGATTGTTTATTTGTTGTTGAGAATGGTAAATTGAAGGAATTTGTAAATGAGTTTAATTGTTTTGATCCTTCTATAAAATTTGTGTTAGAAGGATCAAAACAATTAGAACTTGGTAAGTTAAAATTTTTAGATCTTTTGGTGATTAGAAATATAGAAACTAATTGTTTATTGTGCAGTCATTTAGTTAAAAGTAAAGAATTAAGATCTATAATTAAACCTGATAGCTATCAGTCTGTATCTCATAAAGTAGCTGCTTTAAGGAATTATTGTCATAGGAATATTAAATTAAATAATTCTAGTGGGGTAGCTTTGTTTCAGAAATATCAATTTTATAAAGATTATTTAAGTGTTGGATACTCTGATAAATTTGTTAAAAGTATTTTATTTAATAGTAATATTTGTAAGGATGTAAAGGTTAAAGAAAAATATGATTTTATTTCTTTGCCATTTAAATTGTCTTCTTATAAAATTGTGTGTAGAAATAGTAAATTGTTTGGAAATAAGAAAATTGCTTGGAAAAGGGGTGTTACATTGAATAATTTATTGAATAATACAAAGGAAGTTTTTGATAGAAAGACTATTCCTGGTGTGGTATATTTTATTCCTTGTTTATTTTGTAAGAAGGTTTACATAGGTCAGAGTAGTTTGAGTTTAAATGAAAGAGTAAAGGTTCATAAAAGTAGAGTTAAAAATAGATATCTTAGTTCTGCTTTGTATGTCCATGAAAAAGATACAGGCCACACTATTGATTTTGATGAAGCTAAGGTTGTCTTCTTTGAGAGAAATGAAATCAAAAGAAGAATTAAAGAGTCTTTATTATTGAAAATTTATGATTCTGAAGCAATTAACTTATTTAAGAGTTCTTTTAATATTAAGGGTGGATGGGAAGTGAATGGATTTGTGGGTAGTTTTTAATAGTATATATAATGTGTGTTTGTTTTTTTTTATTATTTCTTTACACTTGAGAAGTCTGCTTGTAGCAGTGAAACCTTAGGTTGTGTTTTAATATTATTTTTATTCTGGTCTGGTTTAATTTTAGATTTGGGGTAGTTTTGATTGATTATGATATATATATATATATATATATATATATATATATATATATTAGATTTCATAATTAATCATTATTATAGTAACAGTTCACTTAGTCATGTGTGTATAGCTTACCAATTCAGTGTTAATTTAGTTATTTTATGAGTCTCTTGTTCCACCCTGATGCAACTGCCCGATCGTGGTTAAATTGAATGCATGTGTAACTTGGGAAATGTCATCTATAGAGTATTAGATCATTGAGCAGAGGTGAAAGGATTGAATGTTGGTTAATTCTGGATCTTACTGTCTAGATTCGATCAGCCTTAGTATATTTTGCCTGTGTTCTGGATTTTGTTACGTGGAGATACAATTCTTACTGTTACATTTTATATATACTATTATGCTGTTGTATGCCATGAGACAGATAACCATCTCAATATATAAGAAACTATCTACACACAGTTAAGAAGAATTGTTTTTTAAAAGTAAAACTAGTAAATTAATAAGCCCATTTGATAAGAACACTGTTCTTAATTTATCTTTTACAAAAGTCTTTTTTTATATCAATTGTTTTCGCTTTTATATTTTTTAGTAAAGTGAAAACTTCTTTGAAGAGAGAATTTAAAAAGATAAACTTTGATCAGTAAGTCAACTTATATAAAGTTTATAACATTTTAAGATTTTAAATGTAAATATCAGTGGAGAAAAAAGAGATGAAAAATCATATTATTAACATTATTGTTATTTGATTATATAATAATAAAGATATAGAAGTTATGTATATGTAATATAAAAGAGAACCACAAGTTATTTTACTGGAACATACATTTATTTCATTAATTATGTTATTAACTACAACTATATTTTAACTAAATCAAATATTTATAAACAAAATTTAAAAAAGAAGAAGAATATTACAATAATGTACTTAATTAGAAAAAAATTTAAAATAATACTGCAGAAAAATAACTTTTGGTCCACTAAATATATTTAAATGAGATAGTTATTATTTTATATTTAATATTTGCATTTCTAAAAGACAATGGATGATTTAATATTATGGACAATTTTTAATGAAAAGTAGTGAAAGTATATTGTTCACTACCAGATTAATGGTGTTACACATGCATCTTATTATTTAATTTGATTAAATTCTTTAAAAGTCTACGGTTATTATTTTTATTAAACAAATAAAAAGTAATTTGGATAAGTTATTAATGGACTTATTTTGTCATTGCTCTTAATTTGTATATATATATTTTTTGTTTTAAGTTGAATTGATGTAGTTGTTAAGAGCAAAACAAATATATATTTATATATATATATTTTTGTTTTAAGTTGAATTGATGTAGTTGTTCCTCATTTATGCACTTAATATTTATTTTTGAAAAAAAAAAAACATGACTATATCATGAAATAATATTATTTCAGAATATTAATCTGATTGGGTGAGAAAAAAGTGACATATAGTAATTTAGCAAGTAATTTTGATTCCAGATAAGTATCAAATACTTTTACCATTGAAATTTTAGAATTCTGAGATTTAATTATTTTTACATGTCTTGCATTGGTGATCGAGAGGTCAGCGCGACTGCCTTACAAGCAGTTGTCTGGGTTGTGGGTTTGCATCTTGGCCAATGCTATGACACTTGAAATATATATATATATACACATAATACTCATAACAATCACATATACTATATAATAATATCAGAAAATGTTGAAAAACCTATCTCTATATAAATTCCTATGTAAAAATAAAAACAATTTAAACAGTTATGTTCCAGAACAGCATTTGAATTTAAAAGCTCCTGTGTTTCTGCAAAAAAAAATATTTAAAAGTTGCCATATTTCTAAAAAATAAGATATATAAAAGCTCTGTGTTTCCAAAAAAGTTAATGTTGAAATTAGAAAAAAAATTAAAAATCTACTAAAGAAAGTATCTATAGTAGAAATACTTAATTGCTTTGAAAGAAAATAAAACTAGGCCAAGTAATGAGTTTTACTTTTAAATAAGACCATAAAATTGTGTAATTTGTATTGATAAATCTATGCATTTGTAATTGTTAAGTATTTTATGAATCTACTCTGGCATCTCCCAGAATTATTTTTGTTACCAGTTTATTTTATGCTAAAATTTATTATAGTTTTATTTAAAAAGTTTAAAAAAATCATATGAAATTTTATGCCTTTCAAATCTATGTAAAGTTTATATCTGCCTCAAGTTTTTTCTGAAGTTCACTTTCATTATAATCTAGATGTAACTTATGAATTATATAACTGCATTATTCAAATATTTGTCATATCTAAGGTGATATATTTCTGAATATCCAGTAAGTAAACTAAAAGAACTTCTAGTTAAGTCTATTAATCAGTTCAATCACACATTGCACTGCCATTTTTCATACTTTGAAAACAACATGCATTAGATATGCTCATATATGTTAATGTCACAAAATTATCTTCTTCAATCACAGCTAAAATGTGGAAATATTCACCAGTTAATACCTTTGTTAATACTTCTCTAGTAGTTAAATAATAACTTCTAATATACTTATAATTTGAATATGCCTTAAGCCTTATTTCATATGTCTATAAACAGTGCCATTTAAATACAAAAAACAAACAAAAAAACTTTAATCTGAATATAAGGTCTACTTCTGAATAAAATATTCCAGGAAATAACCAATTCATATTAAGAGTACTTCAATTAAGTAATTGTCACCAACTTTTTGATTTTTATCCTTATATATAAACATTTTATGTAGTCTATTATAAAATTTTAGTTTTTTAAATTTAAAATCAGAAAAATTTATTTTAATAATTATAAATAGATTTATTAGCTTATCTACCATGAAGCAATCCAAGATAATGCATATAGCCCTTTTCTTATATTAAGGTGACCAATCATAACAATTTTAGGAATTTTATACTTCTTTTTTAATTGTTGTATTCCTTTGTCACTCAACAATACTTTTTGCTTATATTCATTTCGGATTTTTATGCCAATAATTTTAATTTCTCTTTTTTCTTTCAATAATTTAAAATTAACAAGCACTATTTTTCTGGATTACAGTGGTTCATAAGTTCAAGACTATTCATTAGACAGCAGTATGAGTTTGGGTATCCACCCTCTTATATTTTTTCATATTGTTGTGTGCAATAGTTTTGTTTTTAAATTTGTTATTCATAATAATCATTTAAATTGGTTCTTTTAAAAAAGATAAGCAGTTTTGAATTATATAATTTTTGCATTAGAAGTTACACGCTGTTATACTTAATTATTGTCATGACAAGTATTTAAAAAAATCAATCAATCATATGAAGTCTTTAAAAACAAATGCTGTGTCTCTAAGAAGATCAACTAATCATATTCTTACAATCTAAAAATTAATAGAATTGGTAAAAAATAAAAAATGAGGTCAAATTGTTCAAAAAATAATGATAATTTAACAAAGTTGTTGAATCTAATAGCTCTAGTAAATATGTAATAACTGTTATTCAAGATCTTATTTAATTAAATTATTTTTTGAATATTTGGTATTAGTGACAAATAGCCATTTTAAATATAGATATATTTCGGATATTTAAAAATATTTAACCAAAATATTTATTTCAAAAAGAGGAAAAAAATCACTTTAACTTTAAAAAGAAAGTTTCATTTCATATCACTGTTAGAAAAAACGATTCATTTGTGAAATATACAATTTTCATAAGAGAGGATAAAAGGTCTTCTATAACAAAGCATATCAATGCAGCTAATAAAAACAACATCTTGGTGTAGCAACATTAATGTCTGAAATAACAGAATTTTTCAAATTTCTGAATTTTGGATTGACAGAAAAACTATTGAAATTTAGAAAGACATTTTTGCATTTCCAACTGTTGTCCATAATTACAGCTTTGAATTGTGCTAGTAATTTATTGAAAAAATTGATAATTCTCAATTTTCTTGTGTAAGAATTAAGTGAGAATCATTTATAACTTGATTTTCAAAATATGTTATTTGTCTCTGATTTATTAAATGCATCTAACCACAAAAAATTAAATAATATCCAATATTAATATGACATTTCAATATTAGAAGTGGTATTCAATTAAAAAATTTAAACCTAGAATGTATTGAGGGGAAAATCTGTGAAAATTTTGTCAAAACATTTATTTCCAGTCATCAAAGAAAATAATATTAATTCTAAAATGGTGGCACTATCAGCAGATAACACAAATATGAATTTTAGAGGATTCTAGCAAAAGAATAACAATAATTTACATGCAGAATTAAAAGAATTGTTGAAGAGAAATATATTAGGAATTAGTTGCAATACACATACATTCCCAAATGCTAGAAATACAGTTTTCATTTCCATTCCAATTGATGACTTGGTTGAATAACAACCATATACTTATAGTTTAACTATTTTACAATTAGTGTAGCAAATTTAAAATAATTTTGTAAAAAGGCTAATATTGAATATGAAAAGACTTCTCAATTTTTTAAAAATAAAGTGGTTTATTTTGATGCCAGCAATAAAGAGTATTCTTAAATTATAGAAATCATATCCATTGTATTTCTTGAGTTTGTATAAATATTCTAAAATATTGGGAATATTTTTTAATAATATACATTCTGAACTGATACTTATTTTATATATAGTTGGCATTTGTTTGTCATAAAGTTATACAAGAAATGGAATCTAATAATATTCCATCCACAGAAGTTAGCATTATTTTAAATAATATTATTCTATAATATAATGCAAGATTTTAAGAAAGTTTTCTGTCATAAATTGTAAAAAATAAATTGTTAATTATGAAAGAATGTAGTTCAGATATAAAGGAAAATTTTCTTAAAGACATGTTTTAATGCATTAAAGAATGGACTGCTAGTTTGACTGCAATAAACAGTAAAATAGAATGGAGACGTTATTGCAGCAGTTGAATTTATAACATGAAAAATAAAAGTTATTGTTAGTGATGATAATTTTTGTTTGAAGAAATAAGAAGAGTAAATATTTTTTTAATTATTGAAAATCTTTAAACATGGATGGAAAAAAAATTGATGTTGATAATAAAGCAGTTACATCTGAGTTCGATCCTAGCTTCATGACATCTAGCCATAAGCCTACTTTAAACCCCTAGTACTAACCTTAAATTTCCGATGCAATGGGGCTTTATATGGTCAATCCACGCTAGTTTTTTTAAAGAAAAACTATTTTATAAATGTGTATTAAAATTAACTAGTTCAAGGTTTAAATTAATTAATGCTATTAATAAATTCATGATAAAATTATTCATGAATTTATATATATTATAACTGCATGGATTGTGCATATATATTTGTAAATATTTAAATATATATAATTGTTCGAAAGTTTCATTGCATCGGGAATGTTTGATTTTATTTTTAAATAATTTGTTAAAATTTTAGTGATTAAAAGCTACATTCTTTCGACAAGCTTTCAGATTTTCCCTTTCCAAAACAATGGGTAAAATTTTATTAATTAGAAAAAAAGATAAGTATTTAAAATGTAAGGATTTCCTAATTAAAATCATTTTCTGATTTTAAAAATTCATTTTCTAATTAGAAAATGAATTCAAATTAATGAATTTGAAAGCCTTATCGAAGAAATGTATCTAAAAACAACCAGTAAATTTTGTAACATTGATAATGAAAGAAGCGCTAGCCCAAAGGCATCAGATACAGTATAAATAGATCTGAAATGTTTGGAGAGGGAGAAGCCATCTTGTAGAAAAGTGCCAGTAAACTCTATGCATATAAAAATCATAAATTTAAATAGTGTTTCTATCATGGTGAAGGGCTAAAATGTCAGGAATCTGGCTACTGTGCCTGAAGTCCCCTGAAAATCTTTAATGAAGCTGCTAAATCCTTTCTGGAGCAATCGTGCTGCCAAAATCATGAAAAAATCAATAAAATGCTGTTCAAATAATCGACCAAATGCATGCCTACGTTTTACCAAACCAGACGTGCAAACTAAGGAACCAGCCCCGGAAGAAATGGGTAATATATTTCCATAATGAACTGTAACTTTCTGGCCAGTTCTGAACTTTACTTTACACTCCCTTTAAGAGCTCTTCTCATTTATAAATGTAATACTCTGTGCAAAACTTTCTTTTATTTATGCTTTTAAATTCATAGTAATTCTCTCAACCTCTAGTCTTTAACTTTCCTTTCTTATGATGGCGATTCATTTATTATATTATATATATTTATTGTGTGATTTGTTAATGTTGTTTATTTTTAATTATATGCCAATAATCCTTCGACTCGATGAGCTCCTTTGGTCCATTTGCTTTGTGCAAATAATATAACATTAAGTCTAATAGTAATTCTCGCCCATTAGAACTAAATGTATACATTCTGTTAATCATCGAGTCAAAAAAAATTATTAAATGTTTACTATTTTTATAATTGGCTAATAATAAATTATTAGCTCCATTTTTAATCTATGCCCTAGTTATTTTCTCGTATTCACCAATATGTATTTACTCATATATAATCTTAAAATATTGTTGCAAAAAGGGTCAATAAAGGAAGCAACTAAATACATTCTAATTCAAATTGTTTTTACTATCTATTAATAGTCAGGAAGGGCACGATGTTTGGGGCATAACTAATATAATTTTATAAATGCTTTAAAATAATGTTAGTTAAAAGCTCGTTTGACTGTAATTCATTGATCAAGTCATCACGTAGAGCATTCTATAATAAATTGGGTTTTATTTTTCAAATGGTGACTATCAAGTCATCATTCTCAAACGTTGCTGACATAGGGCAATCTTCCACTCCATTAGGCTTGTCGGTGGTAATATTATTGTTATTTTAAATCATAGAGGAAGAAAGCACTTCCTCTCCTGCTTATATTATATTCAGAACACCAAAGGTTCGTAGTTACGACTCAGCCTGGCTTTTCCCATGTGTTCCACATCTTCTTAAAGGGCAGTAAGACTTGTCAAATGCAAGCCACCATACCACTTAAACCACCAACTAGTTATTATCTTTCAAATGCACTTTATAGCTCATAATTCATCAGCACCATTACCTATCTGTTCCAGTAAAATCCGCTCTGATGCTCGTAATTCGTGATGAAGTGATTTCAATTAAAGTCGAACAAATTCTTAGTTATATTTAATTAAATAAGTTTTCTAGTGGAGGTTAAAGTTATGTCCTAAATATGTATCTTGCTCTTCATGAATGGATTTGCGAATGTGAAAATAAATCTAACATTCTTTCGTATAAAATAAGAATCATAATTTCAGTCACCACCAATACCTTTATCTGCCTTTATTTTCTTGTTGGGGATATAGAAATAGAATTCCATAATATTGTGTAATACTCATTGGCATATAATAAGGACCACCATTCTTATTATAATTATAAACTATGTTAAAGACTAGAGGTGATCAATATAATCATCATTTAAAATTGAACAAAACCATTACTATTATTATTAAAATATTTTATTAACACACTTGGTTTCTTAAGTCTTTTATTCAATAATTATTTAATGTTAAGACTCGCTGTCTGTGTTGGCAACCTGAACATGTACATATGATTCGATTTAAAATTATCTTTAGTCAGTATTATCTGATATTAATGTCAGTTCAGGGGTCTCTAGTCATTACCAACTGTTGAGTTAGTTCCTTGGCACATAGCACTGTGCTGTCGATTTGGATTTCTCACTAATCTGAGATGGTGAGTTGGGTTTGAATTCAGTTTGGTTAGGCTGAGTTTGGATCTGACTTGTGTTTAGGTGGTGGATGTTTTTTGACCGGTACAATAAACGATAGTTAAAAATATTTACCTTTTTTGAGAAATAAAATAGTTGTTGTTTCAGTACAATAAATGCTTTCCTCAGGGCTTCTTCTTTTTCAAATCATAAAAATGTGTGTAGTGAGATTTAAAATCATTATTTTTTCCTTTTATTATTTTCTCCTCATTCTTAAATTCTATTGGCTGAGAAGTTTTAAAAAATATTTTATTTCCAATAGTTCTGAGGAATATTTTTATTACATGGAAACTCCTGAAATAATACTATATATATATATATATATATATATATATATATATATATATAGTAATATGAATTTTTATTTACATATCTATGACTATAAATCACTTTCAAGTGTAGAAATACTGCAACTTTTAGGGTAAAAACTGTCTAATAGTAAATGAAATGTGATGGAATTTTTTGGAGTTAAAACAAAAAAAATAAAGAAAATGGGTATGGACTTTGCTATAAATTCACAAAGATTGAAAGAACAATTGAAGTGAGATTAATCATAAATAAATAATTGAGACATGACATTGTGGAGATTAGTGGTATTAGGATATGCAAATTACTGTTGCACAATAAAATCATTTAAAAATAATCATTAGAGATTTTAATGTTAGAATTGAAAAGTTACAGAGACAGAGAAATAAAAAAAAAACTATAAATTTATCAATTTTTAAAAAAAGAGAAATTATATGCAATAGTCCTTCCATACTTGCAATATTTTTTTTCAAGCTTTGTCATGAATATCAAAATTCATGAATGATAATGAACCATAGACAATATGCCTTTTAGCAGACATATATACAATATATATTTAACATAAATATGCAGTATGTATTGTGCCAAGGCCAATTTGGCACATGTATATAAAATAATTTTGTCTAAAAAAATTATTAAAATAAAAAAAATCTTCCGTAAAAGAGTGGAAATAAAAGTTGAAAAATAATTGATTAAAAGTGGGAAGGTTTTTTTTATTAAAGTTAAACTAAAGGTTTTATAAAAAAAAAGTAAAGAGTTTATTATTATTAGTTGAAATACAATTTAAAAGATTTAAAGAAAATATATAAATCTCTTCATTTAAATTAAAGAAGAAAAATAATCTTAAAACTATTTTTGATTTTAGAATAGTAAAATATATATGTGCGTGTGAATGTAAATAAATGTAAGCTGTTAAAAAGAGATATAATAAATGCGTGTTAAAATCGTATTGAAAAACACATGAAAATAAATATTGAAATGAAATATATTTAAAAACACAGCAGTGGGCTACTAAAGATAAAAAAAACAATACATTTATGAAAGCTACTACTAATTAAACAATCAATCAAAAACACGTTGTCATAGGATTAATTACCAATGGAATTCGACAACAGATATTTGCCGGAGGATATTACATGGACAACATGTCGCAGGTATAAATAGACTTTTTTATTATTATTGTGAATTAATTGAGAGAGTTTTTTCAGTCTAGTTTCCAGTGACAGTCTTGTTCAGTTCAGATAACAGTGCAGTTTCTATTATGTATCCAAAAATAAAAATGCATTGTTGAGCAGCTTTTGGAAATATATGCTCATGCTTCAGCCTTTTAGTCCATCAAGATCATGAAAACCTGCCTGTGAATATATGCTCATGCTTCAGCCTTTTAGTCCATCAAGATCATCAAAACCTGCCTGTGAAATAATGTCTGCATAACCACTCAGAAATCCTCCATCAAATGTTCAACTGTCTTCAAGAATAAAGCCAATGGATTCATATAAAATCTCTTCAAGAAATGTCCAAATCTAAACGGTTAGATATACTCCATCAGAAGCAGCAGAAGTAGCCAACAACAAGCAAGATCCATGTTCCAAAAATCCTAGGTAAACATTTATTTATTATCATTTATACATAGTAGCCACCGCTGTAATTCGTAAAAATTCAAGATTCAAATTATATAAACTCTATAAGCATGCATAAAATGAACTATTGGTGTGCGTGTTTGTGAATGTTAGATAATTTAAATGTCAAAGATTACTTTTGCTCTTTCATAAAATATATCGTAGTATGTTAACTTAAAATGTGTGTGTTATTTATAGATTTATAAAAATGTTTATCATTAGTAAATGTTAGTTAATAAATTGTCTTTAAAATTAAACTTTATTTGTCAGTCAATTCTTTTTATCAATTATTTTTCTATATTTTATTACTGATTAAAATTAGACTGGACTAGTTTATGGGATGGTTTCAAGCACTGGATTATGAGCCTACTGACCAAATACGTTGTTTATTCTTCTGAATAGATAGCTGGTTCCTGGAGTTTACTCCGAAACAAATAAAGTGTTTGGATAGTAGGGGTTTGAATCTAGCAGCCGAGGTGGGTCATTGTTGATAGTTAGTCTATCAATAAGATCTTCCATTTTGCTCGAACGTGCCGGTTTGTTCACGTAACATTTATACGATTATAAATGTGTTATGAAGGAGTTTGAAACCGGCCAAAACTTAGTATATATGTATAAGTATATGGGTTCAGTGGTTTGACCTGGTACATAAATGGATTTCCCAACATTTGGGGCTGGATCTAAGGAACAATAGTAATCAAATACTGTGTTTCTTGTTTGACAAATTTTTTATAGAAAAGCGAAATTACATATGCAAAGTGGTATTAATTTAAAAAAAAAAAAGAATTGACCGAAACCTTTTTTTTCTTTCTTTAAATGAAGAGAGATTTATGCTATTTACGTAAGTTGAAATAAATCATTATGTTAAATCAGAGACAGTTGGGTGTTTGGGTGGATTTAAAGCATTAAGATCGGGTAGTATTTCCAGTTTAGAAAGAAAGAAATAAAATAGAAATTAGTAAACTTATGAGCGTGAATAAAATATAATATTAAAGAAAAATAATATAAAAAAGTAAAGTTTAAAATTATAAATATGACAAGAAATAAGCCTAAAATGGAGACTCAAGGTAAAAAAACAGACAATGTTCCCAGCGAGGAACAAAATAAAACCGAAACTAGTAAAGTAGAAAAGATCCCCAGTGAAGAAAAAATAGAAAGTCAAGTGAAAGAAGTAGAGAATGCTTCTAGTGAGGAACAAAAAGATAACAAAAAAGAGGTTGAGCAAAAAGAAGAAAATAGGGACATCATAGCTTTATTAACTTGCATGTTTGAAAAACAAAAAGAAACAGCCGAAGAATATAAAAAAATAGCTGAAGAGCTTAAAAACCAAAATAATGAAATGAAGAGTAAATTGGAAGGGCAAGCTGAAATGCTTGAAAAGTTAAAGGACCAGATCAAAATGGGCCAGAATAAAATAAAAAGAAATTAGGGAAGAAATAGAAGAGATTAAAACACAAGTAGAAAATCAAATAGAGACCGCTTACCAAGTAATTGAAAAAAATAAGATAGAAGATAGAAAAGTAATTGAAGAGATAAAAGTCGGAATGACGGATTTAGCTTGGAAAGTAAATCAAAAGAATAGTAAAAATAGTTCACAAATGGAAATAAAACAGTGTGACCACTTGAGTACAAACACACACATTATAAACAATCCAGAAATCATGAAACAGTTTTTGAAAATATGGATATTTTCTGGCCATCAAGGTGAAGCTCCTATGGAGCATTTAAATAGTTTGGAGTGCTATTTCACTCTGAATCAATTTAGTGAGGAGGCTATGATCGCAATAGCATGTAGCCATTTACAAGGGGGGTCTCAATCTTGGTGGGACTCTTTATATAAAAAACCCATCACTTTTGCCGAATATAAAATTGCTGTTTTAGCTAGTTATTGGAACGAAGATTATCAGGAAAATCTTTATCACCAGATCTCGCAAGATAACTGGCGACCTGGTGAACCATTTGTTTCTTTTTTTAGAAGGCAAGTGGCAAAATTACGCTCTTTAACAGCAGACCCGCTATCTGAACAACAAATTGTCAGGATAGTCCACCATAGTTTTTTTCATAATGTCGAGAAAATGCTCATAGGAACTTAAAGGAAAACAGTGGAACAAATGGTGGAATTGTTGAGTGCTTTCGACAGAACTAGACCAACTTTTGATACGAGAGATAGGGGTTTCAAACCCCAACTTAGAGAGCTGGCTGTAAATGCTGTAAGATATAGACATAGGTCGAATCTGGGGAGTACCCAGAGGAGATGTTATTCTAATAGTCCTGAGAGAACAAAAATCTTTCGAAGAACCGACAGCAATCCTGACATCTCTCGTACTAGATTTAAGGAAAGGCCCAGGGGTGATTCTCAATCCCCCAGCATGAGTGGCTATATGCAGAAAAAAAATATAATAAAGAACTGCCAGACAAAAATTAAAAATATGTAATCTGATGGATTCGCCGGCTTGACCTAGTATATAACGACCATGGACTCGGAATAATGGAATATGTTTAACAAAGTTTAATAAAATAAATATAAAAATGAGTATCAAGTTAGTTTGAATAATTAAAAATAATTAAAGTTAGTCTTAGTAAAATAAAATAACAATCTTAGAGGTTTTTAAAATGTCAAAGCAACGATAAAACAATTTATGTCAAAAAAACCTCGATTATGTCTTATCGATTATGTTAAATCCCAGCTCATAAGTCTAGAACATAGCGGAGTATGACGCAAACAAAATAAATGTGTAAAATCAAATTAGACAAGCAAAATCATTATGTCAAAAACCCTCGATTATGTCTTATCAATTATATTGATATCCCAGCTCATAAGTCTAGAACATAGCGGAGCGTGACGCAAACAAAATAAATGTGTAAAATCAAAATAGACAAGCAAAATGAAAATGTTTTTTTTAAAAAAAAAAAGGGGAGAGTAAAAATAACGCTTTAAAAATAAAAATGAAATAAATAAGTGTATAATGAAAGTATTAATGAAAATAAAACATTATCAAATAAAATTTAAAAAAAAGTGTATTAAATTAGGATTGAGGTGTGTGCGAGTATTTGGGCAAAAAAATTAAAAGTTGGTTTAAATCAGCACAAAATCTATCTGTGTGTTTAAATTGCCTTATACTTTTCTGCCTACTTTTCTTAACATTACATTTATTACCTAATGATGAAAATAAAAACTAAAAATGCACTCTAGAAAAATAAGAATTTGAAGTGGTCAATACTTAGGAAAAGTGATCAACGCACATGTTAATCAAGAAAAATGTTTGTAAATAAATAAGTAGGTCAAATAGTTAAAATAAAATCGATAAAATCAAGTTAAATAAATAAGCGTAAATAAATCTATAGTAAATAATAATGAAGAATGACTCGTAATAAACTAATCGATTTTTTTTTTTTTTTATTGAATACACGCATGTTAAATAAAGATGTTCGTAATGATTTACAAATAATATTATAAGATTAGTGTAAATAAATATTTTAAATAATGTTTCTTAAGGGTTATAAATAATATTGTAATATAAATAAATAGTGTAAGATATTGTTCATGTGAATTTAAAAATAAGGTTGGAAGATTAATAATAAAAAAATAAAAGTCAATCTAAGGTGAATTAAGAGTGTATAAGTATACATGTGTATATACGTGCACATACACTGGTAATATTTGGTAAATACGATACCTCATGATGCGTATCTTAAATGTATTTATCCAGATATCCTTTTAGGTTATGTTCTTGGCACTGCTGCACCTCATGATGTGTGCAAATAGGGATTTATTTATTATAGATTCCCTGTAAGCAAGTCCAGTAATAACTCAATATCTAGAATATTAGTAGGTTTAGAATTATGCTGCAAGTATACACATGTGTAGGAATTTATCTAGAGCAAAAGGGAATGAGGGTAGTATAGAAATAAGTTTAGGTAAAGATATGTTTAAAGCTGCCAACTGGATAAATTTTAGTACCCGTAACGGACTTGTCAGGGATCATTCCTCTTTCCAAAGCGTAAGTCGAAAATGGACAGTTGAAAATTCCTGCCATTTCGCAGCGACCCTTTCTTTTTCCAAGTCCGATCAAGAGAATTGGCAAATGAAGTTTTGATTTTATACATGTGTAAGTTGGTGTAAGGCAGCGAATCTGCTTCCGCATCATTTCCAAAAGATCCCTGTGCCACAAAATTAGTTTGTCCCGGTGGTCATTATCCATGATTTAGATCATTGTGAGCAATGTATTCGGCATAGATAGAAGGAAAGGATAGTCAAAACAGATTGCCCATTGTATGTTAAGTAAAAGATATTAAAAAGCTAACTAAATAATAAATTAATAAATCTTTAGAGTCAAAAATTAAAATTGCAAGAGATAAAATGGTCAAAAATGACGCATTTTACTCTAAAATGGAGGGGAGTGTAATGTGCCAAGGCCAATTTGGCACATGTATATAAAATAATTTTGTCTAAAAAAATTATTAAAATAAAAAAAATCTTCCATAAAAGAGTTGAAATAAAAGTTGAAAAATAATTGATTAAAAGTGGGAAGGGTTTTTTTATTAAAGTTAAACTAAAGGTTTTATAAAAAGGAAGTAAAGAGTTTATTATTATTAGTTGAAATACAATTTAAAAGGTTTAAAGAAAATATATAAATCTCTTCATTTAAATTAAAGAAGAAAAATAATCTTAAAACTATTTTTGATTTTAGAATAGTAAAATATATATGTGCGTGCGAATGTAAATAAATGTAAGCTATTAAAAAGAGATATAATAAATGCATGTTAAAATCGTATTGAAAAACACATGAAAATAAATATTGAAATGAAATATATTTAAAAACACAGTGGTGGGCTACTAAAGATAAAAAAAACAATACGTTTATGAAAGCTACTACTAATTAAACAATCAATCAAAAACACGTCATAGGATTAATTACCAATGGAATTCGACAACAGATATTTGCCGGAGGATATTACATGGACAACATGTTGCAGGTATAAATAGACTTTTTTATTATTATTGGGAATTAATTGAGAGAGATTTTTCAGTCTAGTTTCCAGTGACAGTCTTGTTCAGTTCAGATAACAGTGCAGTTTCTATTATGTATCCAGAAATAAAAATGCATTGTTGAGCAGCTTTTGGAAATATATGCTCATGCTTCAGCCTTTTAGTCCATCAAGATCATCAAAACCTGCCTGTGAAATAATGTCTGCATAACAACTCAGAAATCCTCCATCAAATGTTCAACTGTCTTCAAGAATAAAGCCAATGGATTCGCATAAAATCTCTTCAAGAAACGTCCAAATCTAACTGGTTAGATATACTCCATCAGAAGCAGCAGAAGTATCCAACAACAAGCAATATCCACATTTCAAAAATCCTAGGTAAACATTTATTTATTATCATTTATACATAGTAGCCACCGCTGTAATTCATAAAAATTCAAGATTCAAATTATATAAACTCTATAAGCATGCATAAAATAAACTATTGATGTGTGTGTTTGTGAATGTTAGATAATTTAAATGTCAAAGATTATTTTTGCTCTTTCATAAATATATCATAGTATGTTAACTTAAAAGGTGTGTGTGATTTATAGATTTATAAGAATGTTTATCATTAGTAAATGTTAGTTAATAAATTGTCTTTAAAATTAAACTTTATTCGTCGGTCAATTCTTTTTATCAATTATTTTTCTATATTTTATTACTGATTAAAATTAGACTGGGCTAGTTTATGGGATGGTTTCAAGCGCTGGATTATGAGCCTACTGACCAAATATGTTGTTTATTCTTCTGAATAGATAGCTGGTGCCTTGAGTTTACTCCGAAACAAATAAAGTGTTTGGATAGTAGGGGTTTGAATCTAGCAGCCGAGGTGGGCCATTGTTGATAGTTAGTCTATCAATAAGATCTCCCATTTTGTTCGAACGTGCCGGTTCGTTCACGTAACATTTATATGATTATAAATGTATTATGAAGGAGTTTGAAACCGGCCAAAACTTAGTATATATGTATAAGTATATGGTTTCAGCAGTTCGACCCGGTACAGTATATATATATATATATATATATATATATATAGTAAATATATATATTAGTAAATAAAGTGATACTTTTTTTATTTAAAAATTAAAATTTGAAAGAACAAATTAATAAGCCTAATTGCAGTTTTATTTTTCTCCCTTAGTTCAATAACTTTATTTAATTAATGATCAATGTTATGCTAAGGGATAAAAAAATCACTACATTAAAAAAAAAGTTTTTCAAATAATATTATTTTTTTAAAATATTGCATTTAATTGTTAAATGGAAAGAATAAATAATTTTGACCTGCATTTTAAAAAAAAAAATATGAAAAAGAAGTTAATCAAAAAAAATTGCTCTGATTTATTGTTTTAATTACTGTTGTGTTAAAATTCTATATCTATTTAAAAATAAGCATATATAATATTTTGAAAATTGATATTATAATTAATAAATAAATTTATTTAGTTTACAAAAAAGTATATATATATAATTATTTGAACATTAAAGTTTGAAAATTTGCAATCTTAATATAAACTGAGCATTGATTATATACATGTGTGGAAGATGAGAAATTTGACCAACTAATGAATGCTGGTTCAGTACAAAATATGTATATTGGAGATCAATTATTTTTTTCACATGTATGTGATTATGTGTATTGACTGCATAAGATAGAATGGATAGATAGAGGGAACTTTAAAGTCAGAGTTCAAATCTCTTCTAATTACATTAAGTTCAATATAGACAATTTCCTTGTATTTAAATAGTGTATATACATACTCACACACAAACTATAGACATTAAAATTTGTTTATTTAAATTCTCAACAGCATTTGATTGCTTTAAAAAAAGGTAAAAGGTTTAGTGTTTTCCTGAAGGTTTGTGATTTATTGTTGATATTTCTCTGACATAGTATCTAGAAGTTGCATTGTGAGCTTAAAAAAAATAGAATGTTATTTTTTAAAATTAATTTCTAATTTTTTTATTTAATATTTTTCTGATTCATAGACAACTGAAATCATAAATATGGAAATCATGGATATATGCAGGGGCTCATTCTAATATATATTTCATTTCTGAAAAATTGAAAGGAAGTTTTACATATGGTTGCATCCAAATAAATATAAAAATTGTTTATATTTTGACTAATAAAAATATGTAATCTAAGAGCATAATGTGTGTAATGGATCCAAAATAGAAAATAGTTTTCAAATATTAAGATATAAAATAAGTACTAATATAAAACTAAAAAGAAAAACTATTAAAAAGAAATATTAAGAATTGATATACCCAACAACTTTAAAAAAAAACTTCACTTAATTTAAATTAAAAACTTACAAACTGTTTCAAAATATTGAATTTTAAAGATGATTCAGACTTGATTGAAAAAATAATTGATATTTTACAAATTATGAATACACAGCTAGTAGTTACAAAAATCCAGGGATTTTATAGAAATTTAATGTATATAAAAAGAATTAGGAAAATATTTAAAAGTAATTCATTTAAAAGAATTGATTATCTAGAATATACTTGAAGAAAATCTAATTGTAAAACATTAAGAAAAGCTGTAGAAAAAAATCAAATTTGATTTTGAAAAGAAAATTGTTTTGATAAAAATAAAAAAAAATTGATAACAGGGATAACATTGTATAGGGTGTGGAAAAATTTTAATTAAAAAACTATATAGTAATAAAGAATAATATCAACAAAAACAGCATTTATGTTTATGAACTTACAATTCCAAGTATTTTAAATGAAAATAGCATACAATTATATCTATGAAAAATGGGAATATTTTCTAAAAAATAATAATAAAATAGACTGTCATCATTTGTTACTACAGAAGACTTTTCTCTAATTTCTGTAAATTTTGTTTCTTTTTACAAATAGTAATAATTATCTTATTATAAAATAGTAAGATTTCTAGTTTTCTTTTTTTATTTATACCTTTTATAGATTTATGGTAAATATTTCTTATTGTTTTCCTATCTTAAGTATTTTTATAATTGTTTTACCTTAATTTTCAACAAAAAATATTATTTTATATATTCTTTATTTTATTATTTCAAAATTTATATTTTCTTAATTTAGTCTTCTCATTTCTCATAAAAACCACAAAAGCTTCAGATACTTTTTTTTCTTAATCCAAGTTTTTGCTTTATGAATCAGTGTGTGTGTATATATATATAATTCAAACAAATTTATATATATAATCAGTGTGTGTGTATATATATATAATTCAAACAAATTTATTTAACATAGTACTCAAAATGTACATTACAAAAATGATATAATGATCTTAAGATATTGTATAAACGTATACAGAAAGAAAATGTATCTTCAAGTAAGTATGAATACTCCATCAATTATTTTTGATCATAATAGAGCATATAATTATAGTTTTAAAATTGATAATAGAGATGTGAAAATTATTCAAATTGAAAGATGTAATGAAAAACGAAAAATTAATGAGGCAATGTTAATATCTAGGAATAGAAAAGATTAATGAATAGACAATCAGCTAATATAAAAACAACAGAATTGTGGGAAATTTGAATAGATTGAATGATGGGTAATATAAGTTTTTATTTTGTGTAGATTTCTATTAATGGTTGATAAAGATTGTCAGTGATACAATCGAAAGTACTTCCAGTAAAGAATATATTGTTTAAAATTTGAGTACTGTGTTAAATAAATTTGTTTGAATTATTATTATATGATTTTAAAATACAGACATTTAATGGTTATAGTTATATATATATATATATATATATATATATATATATATATATATATATATATATATATATATATATATATATATATAATATATATATATATATATAAAGTCCATGTGAATGTATGTTTGTTCATAAAACTGTTACATGTCAAATTCACAACCAATTAAAAAAATATTATATTTGTCCATAACATGCATTTTATGCATTGCAATAAAAATGTGACTAAATTCATGTTTGAAATGTGATGTTTAGGGAAGGAGAAAAATAGATACTATGGTACCACATTTAATTTAGTTTTGGTTAGTGTATAATTGAAGTCATGTAGTTTGATATCACTTTGTGGCTCCATAGTAGTACCATGCATCATTGAAATTTGTTTAAGAAAACAATTAAAAAAATATTACAAAAACAACAGTTGGTAAAACTTGTATTTATATAAAACCCTTAATATGATTTTTTAAATTCCAATTGTTATGTTTCAGAAAATACTATTCCCTTATTAAATAACCTTCGTGGCTATTTTTATTTTTTACTTATTACTTACCACAAAAGCAATTACCTATTCTGCAATTCTAAAAATGTTGAGAGAAAAAAAGTCATATTTACTCTTAAAAATATTGGGAGGGGGGGGACTTTAATCAATTTGAATTTATTAATAAGCCAATAAATAATGAAAATTAATGAACTATTCTTTCTAAAATAGCAAAAAAAGCTGTTATAGATAACTCAAAATAAAAATGAGCAACTGCATAATACATATCATATAAAACTATATATAAAGATTTAGCCAATACAATCCCAGTTTTTCTCCAACAAGTAAATAAAGAAATTAAACATATAGCTCATAATAAAATAAAGCATATAGCTCACAATAATTTAGATTCATATATCATTACTAATGTAAAATAGAAAGACATTTAAATACTTTAATTCCAGTTAGAACAACAATAATTATTGTCTCAACTGTGAAATATATTAGATTCTCAACATCTTTACGAACCATAAACATATCCATGTCACTTGAACATATAATGCGTTCACACAATAAATTCTAATAACCCAATTGATAATATTGCAAAAATTATTTTTAATGATCCAAAAAAAATTTTTTTTATCTCTGTTATGATTAATAATATACAAAAACTTTAAAATGACCAAAAAATCACATCAAATACAGATATAAATTTGATTTCCACCTCCTGCGGGTCAAAAAAAAAATGAAGTATTTAAATTTCAAACAGTCACCTACCGATACAGATAATGATGCTAATGATAAATAACGCAGCAGTTATCTTAACTGACCAAACAAATGAAGGAATTTGTTTAAAAATTATATCATAAGTTCTTATACTAATTAATGTTATAATAAAATTGAATGCACCTAAAATTGAATAAACTCAGCAAGATGAAGCAAAACATTTTCAAATACTGTACATTGATTTTTCTCTATGAATTAAATTACCTGATAATGGTGGATAAGCAAACACTCAGTACCAGCATCACTTTTAACTATTAATGACTTTAATTAAAAAAATAATAAAGATGGTAATTATCAAAATCGTAAATTATTTAATGGAGAAAATGCTATATCAGATGCCACTAACATTAAAGAAATTTCATCACCTAGCAAATGTTATTTTCATCTCAAATGTGTTACCGATTTTAATAATGCTCTTTATCATTTTATTTTATCATTTTTATATATAAAATAAAAGTATAAATGTTAATGAATGAAAAACAAAGCTAGACTATAATGATACACCACATAAAACTGTGTCGTGCAAAAGATACAATGTAAAAGTGTAAGATACAAGATGCATAGAAATTCAGAGTATTATTTTTTTTTTTCAAAAAAAAGAATGACTGGGCTTTGAAATATTAATAATGCTATAGAAGAAATCTTAATTCTCACAGTGTTTACACTAATGATTGTTTTTTCATTCACTTGCTACATATTTTTTTAATTTACATTAATGCTATTTTAAAATTAAATTACATAATACATTAAAATGAAATAGATAATATATATATATGTGTCAAAGCATCGGCCAGGAAGCGAACCCGGGACAACTTCTTATAAGACAGCCGTGCTGACCACTCGACCACCAACGCTTGACTTTCTGCTAGTTTTCTGAGTAATCCAATGTATTGCTTAGTAATCTCAACATGCAAAAATGCAATTGTAAAACTCTGCAAAAGTAATTAGAAATAAATTTATAGATTTTTTTTCATTAATTAAATATAAAAAGAGTATAAAGTTTTATGTTCATGACTGACTAATATTTAAAAGAATAGCTGACAAATGGTGATTGAATTTTAAAATCCTGTAGTCTCACAAGTATTTAATTGTTTTATATATATAGATTAGACAACTTCCATATTTCTCCATTCTTTTTTATTTCAGAAATAATTTCATATAAATAAAGATACAATAAAAGACAAATAATCCCCAAGATGCATTTCGTCCTGAACAAGCACTCATCAGTTGGGTCAGGTCATCATCTCTCATATATATATTTATTACATGAAGAGGATTTATGTAGAGCAAATTGTCTCATTTTTATTTTCAAGCGTCAATTTACTCGACTGCCAATTTTTATGTTATCAACTTTTTGATAAACACGTAATAGTAATAGTATTTTCCGTTATTACAGTTGATTTGGATTCTGCTGAATCATTACCTAATCATTATATACTTTAATATATATAAAGGGAATTTTATCCGGTTTATTCGGTATAATTTATTGTTATAAAAATATGAACCCAGATAATATTTCATTTATATCTGTAATGCTTGAAAATCTTCGTTTTAACACACGCACACACATATATATATATATGATCTGCAGAAAGAAATTTACTGTTAATTAAAAGGGCTTTTTTAAAAAATTCTATTTGAGACCTTAAAAGAACCAGATAGTGCAAATTCCAAATATTCACTTTATATGTATGTCCTTCTTTGTAATGATTATCACTATGTGATTTATATATATAAAGAACACAGATTTTTTTTTTTTTTACCAAAATGCATTTGTTACTGTGGTAACTTTAATCTGAGTTTAAGATTAAAAAATACTATGATCTTTTTTTTTTTGTCATTTGTCTGATCGTTCTTTGCTGAAATCTCAGTTGAGTTTTTTTTAAATTCAGGATGAATGTCTTTATGTTGTATTAGTGATATTTTTTTCATATATATTTACTGTAATGATAAACAAAACTAAATGATAGTCTTATTCTCAAAGGCTGTAAAATCATCAGTAAAAAGAGAAGTTGGTGGGCAAAGGCAATAGGTGCTAAGAATCTCCTGATTTAATCTCAGGCTGTCATTTGCTAATAATCAGTTATTAAGATATCTATAAATACAATCACTTTCAAGGGTAAAAAATTACACAAATTGAAAGATCTGTCTAATATTAAATAGGTCATTATTTGTGAAGGTACAAGAAAATATAAAGAGATAAATAATTTAAAAAGTGAACGTATATTTTTCTACAAATATTAGAAGCTCAATTAGACTGGGAATCATGACAATAAAAAAACTGGAAGAACAGCTCGTGAAGATTGATGGTAAACCAGTCAAAGTGACAAAAATAATGGATTAAATTAATAGCATATTACAAATGCAGGTGTGCTCTAACAAGTTCTCATTATAATAAAGAAATAGAAAATTATATGGATGCTGAAATTGTTTTTGATAAAACTAAAGAACATTTTAAAATTATCATGGGAGACTTTAATGTTAGCATTGCTAAATGTTTTGAAGATAAATTGTTGTGGGTAAATTTGTTTATGGTAACAAAAAAGAGAGAAGACACAGATTTGTGAAACTCACACACACACATACAAAATAGTATATTCTGAATTATTTGAAAAAATAGTAAATAGAAATAAACGTGCAGGTATAGAAGAATTGGATTATCATTTGACTAACAAAATATGCATCTCAAGACTGTAATGTTCTTAATAGATTTAATTTGGGTAGTGATCATTGATTAGTGAGATGTAAAATATATGTTAAAGCAAAACTAGAGAGATGAAAACTATTAAGAAGGACATCACTAATAGTTGATATTCCTAATTTTCCAAAACACTCAAATAAATTTAAATTAGTAATTTGCAAATTGTTTTAAAAAATTTCAGACATTGAAAATGGTTTAGACTTGACTGAAATCAATAAAAACGTAATTGATACTATATTAAGAACTACAAGAAAGATAGCTAGTACAAAAATGTAATAGTTTATCAGATTTTTTTTTATTGAGTCAAAAAAATTGTAAAGAAAAGAAATGTATTTTTTTTTTAAATGATCCATTTTTGAATTGGATATCTATAATTTTGTAAAATATGAAAAAAAATTAATAATGATATAAATTATAATTATGAATTGACAAGAAAAGCTATAGAAGAGAATAAAATTTTCAAAAATGTAAAATAATATCTTAATATTGGAAAGTTGTTTCAGTAATAAGAAAATGAAACATTATTCAAATGAGAGGGAGAGATATAATGAAATACGTTGAAGAGTTGTATAAAAGATTATATAGTAATAAAAAACAAAAGGAAAACAAGTATGTCTTACAATTATCAGATTGTCTTAATTGCCAAGTATTTGAAAGGAAGAAGTGAGACATGCAGTTAAATCTATGAAGAAGGGCAAAATGCAGAAAATCAAATTATTATTGATATTTTTTTTTAAAAAAATCCCAGATGAAATAGAAAAACTGTTAGCAAGATATATACCAAATGTCTAAATGAAAAAGATGTAACAGATGTTTGAAGAATGTGTCAATAATATTGATATTTAAGAAAAGTGATAAAAAAAGCTATTAAAATTACAGTTCTGTGACAAAATTTAGATTCTAACCATTCAAAAGAATAAGCTGCACCAATACTGTTGAGGTTGTTGATAATCTGAACGATGCAAATAAACTCTTTCATAAATATTACATATATAAGGGACTATATGTTCAAAGTCATGTTCTATATGACTAACATTAAGTCATAATAGTTAAGCTGTCAGTTTGGTTATAATACTGTTTCATAAGGATGTGTGATATTGCTATGCATTCCAAATTAAATGCTTGTCAAAATAGTTTTACAAATGTAAAAATATTTCAGACGAGATCATAACAATATTGTTTGCTATGATTCTTGCAAATGTTTTATAAAACCAATTATTGAAAATTCTGCTTAATAAATGCTAAATACATTTTTGGTTATATTTATTAGTAATATATATATTTCCATTATTTGAAAAGAAAATTTTGTATTCTTCATATTTTAATATATCTCGATTTAATCATTTCTAGATTGTAATTGAAAATGAAAAAATCCTACATAAATATAATAAATGCAAATTTGTAGTAATTTTTTTTTTCTTTTGCATTTCAGCATTTATTAGTAACGAATATATCTTTTGGATATACATAACTTATATCTGTGATATAATTTTTTTGACTGTTTTTAGCATCGTAAATCATATCCATGTATTGAGAGAAGTTATAGAAAGAACCAATTGCCATTACACATTAGATTTATAGATTACAAAAAGGCATTCTATAAAAATTAAAGTAAAACTAGAGAAATGAAATATATTAAGAAAGACAGTACTATCACTTGATATTTCTAACTTTTAGAAACACTCCAAAAAATTTAAATTAGAACTTGCAAATCGTTTTAAAATATTAAGAACTATAAATAAAAAAAAATAGCTGATACAAAAAACAGTAATTTACCAGAAATTTTTTTATGGTAACAAATCTGTATATGAAGAAAAAAAATACTTTTTTTTTAAAAAATAATCCATTAAGAAGAATTAAATATCCTAAATTTTGTAAAAGAATTAATAATGATATAAAAAATGTAATTGTAAATAAAACTTTTTGATAACCTGAATATAGATGAAATTTGAATGGAAGCACTGAAACCCCAGTGAGCTATAAGTAAACTAACCACCAGTAAACATAAATATGGAATCCATTATATATTTATGTTTATTGTTGGTTAATTTGCGTATAACTAGCTGGGATTTTTCAGTGCTTCCACTCAAAAAATATAATTGTGATTTGGCAAGGAAAGCTATAGAATAACATAACATTTTCAGAAATATTGAAAGAAAAAGTTGTTTTTGCAATAAGAAGAAAAGATGGAACTAATATTAAAAAGAAAAATGTCATCATTAAATGGTAAGGATTCAATAATGAATTATATAATAATACAAAACAAGAACACAAAGTCTCTCCTATAGTTATTACATCTTCTGAATTTATTGAGTATTTTAAATGGAAAAGAGAGATATGCATTTAAATCTATAATAAATAAATTATTATTGATATTTAATAGCATATAAAAGTGATTTACCCACTGAAGAAGAAGCTGTAAGTATCAATTAAAGATGTACTAAATGAAAGGTTTAAAGAAGGTATTAAAAATTATATATCTATTAAACTTCTATCAGTTCTATACAAAGTCTTTTCTAAAATAATTACAATTCATTTACAGTGAACTTTGAATTTTAACCAATGAAAAATTACATGTTGTTTTAAAATAAATCACATCCAAATACTGAGAGATATTTTATTATCTTTTGTAGGCAATCTTTAAATAAACTTCTGATATCAGAATATTTTAATACTTCATCTAACTCAACCAATAAACATATCTTATGGTAAAGAGAATTGTGTAAGAGCATCACCCAATAATTCTTCAGCTTTAAATTGTTGATCTATTCCCAAAATAAAAGGAAGGCCAATATGGGGAAGATCTATAATGAAATATCTAGATTGGAGTTATGGGAAAATAAATTTATGAAAGATTTGAAGTTGGTGAGACGGCTGAAAAATTATGCTACCTACCAAATTATGGCTGAGGAAAGAGAGATAATTATGTAAACAAATTTTTGACAGTACAAATGGCTGGGTCTAGATCCAAGGGTGCATTAGATTCAAAGTTCTCACAGATTAAAATTATAAACCAGAAAATAGTCTGTGAATAATATAATAATATTAGTATCTGAAATAATGAGATTGAGTCACTATTCCAGAAAGCATGTGAAATGAGTTAATATTATGCTTTGGATTTATAGATTATGAAAAGACATTTGATTCTATAAGCATTTCTATAGTGACTAAAGCATTGGAGCATCAAAATATAAACCCAAGATGTTGTCAAATTCTAAAGAATATTTATAAAAATAAATTGCAATGTGATACTAAGAAAAATATTAAATTGAGAAGGTTGTATAACATGATGATTACATATCTCCAAATTTTTTATAGAAGTTCTACAAGAATTATTTGATGAATTAAAATGAAAAGCTAAGAAAATAAACCAAAAGAAAATTATTTAAGGCAGTTACATTTCTAAAATATGGTTGATTTTGAAAATAATGCTCCAAAATTTCAGGAAATTTTGCAAATGAAAGTAAAAGTAGGACTAAAGATTAATTCTAAAATTAGTAAAACTAATGGATTTTTTCAGAAGAAGAAAATAAAGATCAAAAATTATGAATTAGAAGTTAACAATTACAAACATTTTATTTAATAAAGATAGAAATAGAATAGATGAAATCAAGCATAGAAATAAATTTGGGTGAAGTGCTTTTGTAGAAATAACTTGATATTAAAAGTAAATATGACAATGTGTTTGAAAAGAAAGTTTTTTTAATGTAAATGTGTGTGTGTTATACCAATTCTTCCTTATGAATTTGAGATTGTTACTTAACAGAAGAACAATACATAGACTTTAAAGTATTAATTGTCAAGCGATGTTTGGCCGAGTGGTCAGCATAGCTGCTTTACAAGCAGTTGTCGCGGGTTCGCTTCCCGGCCAATGCTTTGACACATGAAAAAAATTAGGTTTTAATTTCATACAACTTCAAACTAAATTTTTTATACATATTCTCGTATGTTGTGCCTGAAGATCTGCTTTTTTGTTTAGTTTACAATTTTTTAAATGGAGGCTATATGAATTAAATAAAAGTTATCATTAAAATATAAAGCACATATAAAAATATATAACAAATAATTGAAAATATACAATGATTTTTTTTTCTTTCCACCCTTTATTTTCTTTCATTTTTTTAAATTTATTTATTAACTTTTAAAAAAAAGAGAGAGAGGTGGGATTATACACATTTTTGTGAATACAAAATTCTTAAGATTTGGATCCTGCTTGGTAAAGCAAAATATATAAAATAAGTTCCTTTTTATATGCCACAATTCTTGATGATTTTATATATTATATATTTGATTGCTTAAGGATTATAAATACAATTCTATAGAAGTTTATAAGTAGGTAAATATTTTAAAAGTAGAATTATTTTTATATGAAGCAATGAATGGATAGAAATGTTGCATAGAAAAATCTCTGTAAGAAATTGATAATGCATTTTAAATATTTCTGTAAAAAGTGACTTAGAGCTTTCTACATAAGAAGAAAGGAAATCGTTTGCTTTGATGCATTTCCATGCTTTACCAATATTTGCGAATCATTATTTTTTTTTAGGATGATAAACTATTAAAAAATTAGCTTGTAGCAAAAATTAATAAAAAGACCAAATATTTATAACTAGATAAGTAAATGCATATGAACGATTTTGTGATTTTCAATTCTTTATCTTTTATTATGTCAGTAAAAGTGATCTCTTTATAAACCTTTTATGTAAAGGCATATTTAACAACTCTTAATCAAGCATTTAAATTTTTTAAAAGAAATTTATTGATTTTAAGCATTTAAAGTGTTTATTTTCCATGAAAGTATTGGACTACTTTAATCTTATTAGTTACCAATTTTACTTTATTTCCAATTTGATGGAGTTGATAAGTTTATAAATATATCAAATAGTTGAAAGCAAGCACATAAATTTAGCTTTAAATGAGAGAGACGATAACTGACAAATAGAATGCAATAAAATATAACGATCAAATAAGAAAAATTGTTGCTTATGACAACGAACTCCAAAATAACTTGGCTTTTTTCATTTCAAAGCTTGTTTCATATCAAAAAATTTTTAAATATAGTTGTCTAATGTGATATCATAATGGATGGGTGACACCTAAACCCAAGAATCCAATTCAATAGCCTTCACCCTATACCTTTTACATTATTTTAAACAAATGAAAAATAAGGTGGCTTTAACTTCTCAGAAAAATAAGTGTCTTCTATAATCAACTACTGGTGCCATTCAGCTTTCTAAAGAAAACATGACAGAATAAAAACTACTAGGAATTATTTAGATCGAAAATAAAAAAAACTATGTAAAAAAATAATCAAATTTAAATTTTTTTTGACAACTTTATTTTTATTAATTTTCATATAAAATTATAGATATAAAAAAGTTTTAAAATTATGAATATAATAATTTAACCGTCAATAGCTTTAAAATTAGCTACATCTACATGCTTTGATGGTGGTTATTGTTTAAACCAAACTGTTTAAAATACAAATAAATTTTGAATTAAAACTTCTCTTCATACTTTTACATATTTATTATTTTAGCTATTTTTTTCGTAGTTTTGAAAGTTAGGAGAAAAAAATTACAACCTCAAGCTGTCATTTGTAAGTCATATGCTGATATATGTTTAAAGACTGCTGGTGTGTAGGTATCTATATAATTATTTAATTAAATTTATAATCCCGATTTAGTTTTTTTAAACTTTCAAGCTTTTAAGCCTTTAAGGTCTGACCGAGTAATACAATATATATATATATATAAAAAGAAAACTTGAAAACTTGAACTATCATTCTCACAGTTAAATATTTCTTCACAGCCATGATCTATCGATTCCTTGCTATATATATATAGTAACGGTCAAGAGAAGAGAAAAGAATTCAAAATCAAAATTAATTGTGTGTGATTAATCTATAAAATAATATGGTGAATCATATATATATAAAACAACACTTACAAAATATGGAACACGAGAAGGAGGATTTAAAAATCATTTATTTCTTCTTTATTCAGACTTACAAATATTTTTTAATTTTGAGTGCTATGTAAGCCAGGATGCACCTTGCTAGATTTTTCTATCTTTACATACAAACCCGTGATGGCCAGTACATTGAAAATATAAATTCGAAGATTTGATCATAATTACTCCATAGTCTTTTAAGATATATACAATTACACTCATCTCTCCATTATTATTCTATTTCATCTTGCTAGGAATATGAGAATGCCATAAGTTCTCGAAAATGCTAAGTCATATTTAATTTATAGAAAGAACAAACTTCTTTAATAGTTGCCTATAAATGCATTTGGTACATTTATTACATAAAGAGAATTAATATTCATAATATACCATAAAATTTTTCACTTTAATAATTATTATTTATGTCTTATAAATTAAGCTATGTAATTAGATGAATTGGAATGAGAATCAGTGATAAGAAAAATAAATTTATTTACATAAATATAATTAATTTAATTAAAGAAGATAAACTAAGAAAGATATTTTTTATAGATTCACAATAGGCATGGTTACAAAAGATGTCAGTTATTAAAAATTTTAAACATAATATATATATATATAATACAGATAAAAATATAGATATTTTACAAAAGGAACAATTTATTGAATTATATGCAAATTATGGATATAACCCTAAGAGTATTGAGAACACATTTTTAAATTATAAACCACCTAATTTAAATATTAATAATAATTCTACTATAAGCAATAATAGCAGCTTTAAGAATAATAAAAAATGGATAAAACTTTCAGTACAATATCAAGTACCTTCCTCAGAGCATCCTCTTTCTCAAATCATAAGAATGCATGTGAGATTTAAAATCGTTTTTATCGTTTTCTTTCTCCTCATATTTAAATTCTATTGGTTGAGAAGTTTTAAAATTTATTTTCTCTTCCAATAGTTTCTTCCAAATGTTGTTAATCTTCTTTAACTCACACCTTTCATTTATGCTCTTGGGCCTTTTAAAAATCTCTATAGCTTCTCTTAGCAATCTCTGGTCATATTGTTCAATTTTTGCTAAAATATTTGTTTTTTTCAAAATTGATATCATGATTTGTTAATTTAATATGAGAATAAATAGCTGATGAATTGGATTTTTCTCTCACTGCCAGAATGTGTTCTTCCTTTCTAATATTTATTCTTCGATTAGTCTGTCCTATATATGTATGTGGACAGACCCTACATGGAATTTCATACACACCATGACACTCCAAAGCAATATTATCTTTAGGAAGAGGAAATATTTCACTAATTTTTTTATAAGTAGTGTAAATTGTGTGAATATTATTATTCTTTAAAATGTTACCAATTCTATCAGTTACTCCTTTAATATATGGCAAAATTGTCTTAATTTTTGATGTATCAAAATCTTTTTTCTTTTGATATGTATAAGCCCTATTAATAATTTTGTAATTAAAACCATTATGAAGAAGCATTTTATTAGTAGCAAGAAGGTCCCGGTGAAAATGGCTATCATCAGAAAGTCTCTTTGTTCTATCCAATAATGTCTTTGCCACTGAAAATAGTTGTGCAAGATGGTGATGAGAGGGAAAATGCAGATATCTCCCAGTGTGTGTTGGTTTTTTATATATACCATGGGATAAAGAACCATCTTCCCTTCTTTCAATCAAAACATCTAAAAAAGGTAATTGATTATTATTTTCTATTTCCATGGTAAATTTAATATTGTTGTGAAGAGAGTTTAAAAAATTAAAAAAGTCACCAAGAGCATGCTTACCATGAGGCCAAATAACAAAGGTATCATCAACATACCTCAGCCATATAGAGGTATGTTGATGATACCTTTGTTATTTGGCCTCATGGTAAGCATGCTCTTGGTGACTTTTTTAATTTTTTAAACTCTCTTCACAACAATATTAAATTTACCATGGAAATAGAAAATAATAATCAATTACCTTTTTTAGATGTTTTGATTGAAAGAAGGGAAGATGGTTCTTTATCCCATGGTATATATAAAAAACCAACACACACTGGGAGATATCTGCATTTTCCCTCTCATCACCATCCTGCACAACTATTTTCAGTGGCAAAGACATTATTGGATAGAACAAAGAGACACCGGGACCTTCTTGCTACTAATAAAATGCTTCTTCATAATGGTTTTAATTACAAAATTATTAATAGGGCTTATACATATCAAAAGAAAAAAGATTTTGATACATCAAAAATTAAGACAATTTTGCCATATATTAAAGGAGTAACTGATAGAATTGGTAACATTTTAAAGAATAATAATATTCACACAATTTACACTACTTATAAAAAAATTAGTGAAATATTTTCTCTTCCTAAAGATAATATTGCTTTGGAGTGTCATGGTGTGTATGAAATTCCATGTAGGGTCTATCCACATACATATATAGGACAGACTAATCGTAGAATAAATATTAGAAAGGAAGAACACATTCTGGCAGTGAGAGAAAAATCCAATTCATCAGTTATTTATTCTCATATTAAATTAACAAATCATGATATCAATTTTGAAAAAAACCAAATATTTTAGCAAAAATTGAACAATATGACCAGAGATTGCTAAGAGAAGCTATAGAGATTTTTAAAAAGCCCAAGAGCATAAATGAAAGGTGTGAGTTAAAGAAGATTAACAACATTTGGAAGAAACTATTGGAAGAGAAAATAAATTTTAAAACTTCTCAACCAATAGAATTTAAATATGAGGAGAAAGAAAATGATAAAAATGATTTTAAATCTCACATGCATTCTTATGATTTGAGAAAAAGGACGCTCTGAGGAAGGTACTTGATATTGTACTGAAACGTCAGCATTTAGCTTTTTCACTACACGGAATATCCCGCAAATAGTAATAATAATATGACATCTTTTATCCGTGAAAACATTAGAATTAATATATATATATATATATATATATAGAATTAATATATATATATATATACATAAAAGTATTAACATAGGATGTTCAAATAATAAAAATCTTGATAAATTAGTAGGTAATTATAAAATAAGAAATGATATGAAGTATAAAAAAGGAATTATATATAAAATTACTTGTGAAAATTTCAACTACTATGGACATACAGGAAAATATTAAATAAAAGAACAAAAAAAAAACCACAAAATAATGCAATTAATAGAAAAGATGATAAATGTGCCTTATATCTTCATTATTTAAAATACAGACATAAAATAGATTGTGTAATAAATTTAAAATCTTTAAATTATTTTAAAAAACCTAATAGAAGGAAGATATATGAAACCAATTATATTAATTACAACAAACATAATTGTATGAATATATATAAAACATCAATTAATTTAACTAATAATTGGCTAATGATAAATGAATGAAAAATTATATATTGTACATATATGCATTTTTTCTCTTTCTTGTACATATTGTATTATTGTTATAATATGTTCTAGTTAATTTTATATAAAAGAGGTAGGTGTTGTTATTCATAAAGTATAGATTGATAAGCCAAAATAGTATTTAATTGTGTTGTGAGTAAAAGACAGGCATCAAGATGGGTGAAAAACATAGTATGGTATGCCAAAGATTTGGATAAAAAAATTATGTTTGTATACTTATACAAAATATGGTATGATGAATTGTTGAGTGTTATAGTCACAAGGAATGGGATAAAAAAAGTTGGAAAGATGGAAAACTAGTATGGAGAGTAAAAAGAGTTTAAATACATATAGAAATAAACAGAATATTAGGTGCAAGTTAATTTATCATAATAGCAAGGAAAGTAGTTTACTATTTAAGGCAAGAACAGGATCTTTAGCAAGAAGGCAGTATACACATAAATAAAAAAATATGGGTGAGTTAGTCTGCAAGTTATGTAAGAAAGACAGAGAAAATATTGGGCATCTGTTAATTGAATGTAAATGCCTGAAAGCAGAAAAGGTACAAATATTGAAGTTGTGGGAGAATAAATATAAACAAAGTGATTATACAGAAAGTGAATTATTGGTTTTTTTACTGGGTCTGAGGAAAGATAAGGGAGATTGAGATATAACGGCTATAGAGCTGATAAAGACTATGTTGTGGAAATGGCATGGAGCAGGATAGTGAAGAAATATGAAAAAAATAGGATGGGTAATGGAGGGAATGTTTTTCTGGGAACTGTGGTTAAGAGATTCCTGACTCCATAAAGAAAAAACTACAGTACATCACATCACATTAAATTGTAAAATAATTCCAACACTTTGAAGAGGACAAAAGTCCATATTTTCCAAAAAGAGCTTTTATGTGTGTGTGTGTATATATATATATATATATATATTGTAAGGGTAGCTTACAATCCTGTTCAAACCTCCCCTTATGCATCCACAACATGAAGTTAAACCCATTGGAAATCTGAACTGAGATCATGGATTAGATATACATTATTACTTTTTTAATGCAAACAAACATACAGGCATTAAAAGTTTATTTTAATAGGTACTAAATCAAGATAGTATTAAAATAAAATAAATACTCTTTTTCAATGGAAAGTAAAAAAACAATTAAAAAAACCTTTTATATACATACCTATACTAATAACAAGCCATTTGTCAATGTGTAAACATCACTATTTTAAAACTTAGACTTTGTAGGCATGGTGATGATAGTGTCAAGTTAATACCTAGACAACCATGTTTGTTAAAAAATGAGAGTAGAATTTTACTATGCAATTTTACTACATAAATTTTTATTATGTAATTTTAACCTTGTCTATAATCAATATATATAAGCAACAATAAACTACCACAACAATTAAAAAAACATGAAAAAAGCTCATATACTAAACAATGGAAAGCAAGTCCAGTATAAAATCAAACTCAGTTCATTCCATTCTCTTTCATTATTTATCAAAGGATAGGATAATTGCACACAACCAATAGCTTAAAATTGAACCATAGAATGTAAAATAAGATTACGATCGGTTCGAAAATCTTATTTTAAATTGTATAATTTTTATAGCATAAAAAGTTGAAGGAAATGTCAATTAACACTTAAAATAGAGAAAGTTGATAATTTTCTAACAAGTTAATGAAAGAATTGAATTAATTTTAAGTTGATAAGTAATAATAATGGACTGCACTATTATTCTAATGAGAGGAAATAAAATAATATATTGCCAGCATATATATATAGATATGTGTGTGCATGTATATATATATATGCTTAGACAATGAAGTAAATTTTCTTTTACATAATTCTCCAAATATCAAATAACAAATTGAAGAAAACTGAATTTATTATAAAGTATTGAGCAATGTATTCTGGCTAAATAAAGTCCCCATAGGATCAAAGTACCTACCATCCCAGCCATAAAGCATGGTATTTGATTCACCTGTATACATAATGCCTAAAGACATATCAAATGCCTCATCTGAAATGTGTGAATGGATTCAGGAGGAGAGCAACTGCAGAAATGGGAACAACATTGTTTCAAGTGCATTGCAAGAATTCAAGCCAGCAATAGAGAATTTATCAGAGTAGAATGATGAGAATGAAAATAGACTGTATCCATGAGAGATGTTATTAATTAATTCAAGGACTTTAATCAGGGTGTTTTGAAAATAAATCATCATGTGTTATATGTGTTTGTAATTTTCTATTTTTATTTCATTCTCACACTTGGAAGTTTCAACACACTTATATTTGGAATAGTCCATTACATTGAAAAGTAATATAGTATAGGGGTGAAGGAAAATCATCATGTGTTATATGTGTTTGTAATTTTCTATTTTTATTTCATTCTCACACTTGGAAGTTTCAACACACTTACATTTGGAATAGTCCATTACATTGAAAAGTAATATAGTATAGGGGTGAAGGTATTAAGTTAGATAAGATTTTTTTTGTATGTAAATAAAGTTTAGATTAATTCTCTCTAAGGTGATTTGAAATTTGGACACCACCATGAATTATGGGATAAGGTATGAATTTTCTTATTCTATTCCATATTAAGTACATAAACTGTTATAGGAAAGAGTTTGTGTTAATTGTTTATTTGTTTATTTAACTAATGGTGTGAACAACTAATTTTCTAATATAAATGGTTTTTTGGGGGGTCCCAAAGAAGATAAAATAGTAATCATCAGAATTCAACAACGAGGCTCTTATATATATATTTGCATATGATGATAAATTAGCTAGTCAGTTTCACAATTGTAATATTAAATCAATGATTTTTTTTGTAATTTACTTGCTTTGTAAATATTTTATGTCTTGTCATGTATATCTACTAGGGGAAGGGTTGGAGTAATAAACACATTTAATCATTAATATGGTAGAGATGCATATACATACTTGACACACACATGTATATACATTTATTATTATTATTATTATTATTATTATTATTATTATTATTATTATTATTATTTTATTATTATTATTATTATTATTATTATTATTATTATTATTATGTTAAAAGTTTCAATTTTATCTGTTATCAGATAAATGTCAGTTTGATTTAAATTTAAATTGGTCATTAGTTTATCAAATCATTCATACACTCATCCATCATTTTATTTGATTATATACATGCATGCACATATGTATTATTATTATACGTAACACAGCAATGGGATTGGGTATAGTTTAAGTCAATGCAAACCTATATAGAGGTGCAATAGTTGCTACATAAGGTAAATTCACACCTGGAGAGAGCCAAAAGCCACATTCTTCCTGAGTTTGAATACTGAGGTGTAATGGAATCTGAAAGAAGGGTGATATATGAATGAACTAACCTAAATTGTGTCTGAATTTAATGTGTAAACTTATAGCTAGCCCATTGGAGGTAGATACAATAATTGCTTATGTACTTCATCATGTCATTCAAAGCATTCTATCCAAGACTCTAGGTCTGACAATGGTAAGATGCATTCCCTCTCTTCTTTTGGAAAACCATTACATTCTGGTGCCCAGGCTTTAAGGGCATGAAACACTAGTTTCTAGGGAGGTCTAGCTATTTGACTGTGCCCAGGCTTTAAGGGCATGAAACACTAGTTTCTAGGGAGGTCTAGCTATTTGACTGATAAAAAACTTGGGGGGGGGGGAGAAATTTGGTTTCTCAAACTTTCCATGTATAGAACCTTGATAGATTTATACCAGTAGCAATGGATTGACATACCCAACCATAAAAGTAATACATCTTATGATACATTGAGTACAAATAAATGACTAATTAATAAAAATAAGTCAAAATAGACTAAACAAGAAGTAGGCATTAAAAAAACTGCATATTCACTAACAAGAGTATAAAATGCAGGGAGGAATTAAATAAACACTCAATGGTAAGAAGGTAGCAGGAGATCCTATAACACACACACACACACACACACATATATATATATATATGTATTTATAAAGGAAAGTAACTCCACTTAATTATTAAAGAAAAGGTTTAATAATAATTAGAAGTGAGAGGCAGTTGGTAAAGAAGAAAATGGAATGTGTTGAAGAACCACAGAATGCTAGTGGTAGCAAGATAGAAGATGATACTAGTACTATTGGAGCAGGGTCTTTACAAATCCAAATACCTAGGGGGTCTATGACCAAAGTCAATTATAGACCAAAGTCAATTATCCTCCACAAGCACCCATGGCAGATCAGGTGTTACGACAAACTCAAAGGGTATTAGATGATGAGATAACCCAAGTACCTGAAAGAAAGATAGCACAGACTACAGGAAATGTAATGACCATGGAAAGATTATTTCAAGTGATCATGAGAATAAAAGAAGACAAGAACAGTTTAAAAGAAGAAATGAACAAGATGAACAATAACATGGAAGCAAGGTTGAATGATGTGAATAGTAACATCAGTAGTATGAAGGGAGATATGAATAATATGAAGGAAGAAATGAGAAATAAGATGGTAAATCTAAAAGAAAGCCTACAAGAAAAATAGATAGAGTTAGGTCAGATATAAAAACAGAAGTGAAGGACCTAGAGATGAGATTGTCAATAAACTTAAATACAATACCAAAGAACAACTTAGATATGAAGCTGGCAGTTGATAACCTGAGAAATGAGATGGAGGAGAAAGACCTAAAATTCCAACAATGATTTGAAGAGTTTAAGTTTAGTATCATTGAGCAATCAAATGTCAAATGTGATGAGGTGCACAAGAATCAGGAGATCTTCAAAAATTAAGTGCATGAAAAGAAGGAAAAGCTGCAAGTCATAGCCCAGAGGGAATTTCAGGATGTGCACTCAAGGATAGACCAAATTTCATCATCATAGAACATCAGAGTTGCATGATAAAACATTAGGAGCCCTAGATCATCATCTTAAATGACTCAAGAACAAGATAGCCTCAGCAGGGATTGACACAATCATAGACAAAACAACTCTTAAAAAACTGGTGGAGAATGCAATCAAAATATGGGGTCAGATTGATAAGATAGATAAAGCCATCAATCAGAGGTTTTCCATGGCCAAGGCTCAGCTGTGCCAAGGGGCACCAATGATTGAAATGTGACAAATCAAAATCAAATTGAGGGCAATGGTAAGGAAAATCACCTGGAGGTTGCCTTCAAAGACCCACAGAGGATGAGTAAGCCTTGTGAGGAACCTATTCTCCCACATCCCATCCTGCCCAAGACAGAAAATTACACTCTTAACTTTAATTTAGAAGGGTTAGTCACAAATACTTATCAGACCAAGCCTGAGAATAATGAACTGACGTTACAAGTAAATACCCTAGAGCTGAATAGAATGCATAAACACCCAACACAATTCAGTGCAATTAACCAGTTTATAAATTGAAATTTGTAGGTGAGAAGATAAACATTGCCTATCCCACTCATAAAGTATCCACTGTTTGTACAGACCCTATGGCGCCCATAAAACAGAATATACCTTGAAAAATTGGTTTTACTGGCTGAGATGTATAAAGACATCTTAAGATCACTTCAAGATTGTCTAGTGTGCTTATGAGCCAAGTCAATAAACCCAAGATTATAGCAATACTTACAACTCATTCATACCTAAATAAGATCTTGATGATCAATTATAATGGGCAATTGCCTCCATTCAATAAATAGAAATATCTATTGGTCACCCACAATCCTTTCTCTAAATAGGTATCTGCTTACCCAATACCCCAAGCTAAATGCCAGACACATTATCTATGTATTAGGCACCTTCCAATTTATAAGGATAGGGAATCCCAAAACTATCTTAAGAGATCATGGTACACCTTTCCTATATGAAAAAATCTCAAATAAGACATGCTTGCATTCATTAGAAATCCACTGTTGAACTCTTGTGAATGTGTAATGCAGGAGCTTGAATGTTTGTTCACAACTTAGCTATAGGATTAGCATAAGGGGTGGGTAAAGCAAACAGAGTGTGTAGTCAATTATATCAATTCCAGTGTAAATGAATCAACTGGATTCACACACATTGAACTACCTTTTAACAAATATATTTTCATATTATTTACCAAATACCAACCCACAATTAGACATACTCAGAAAGAAACATACTAAAATGTATCAATAATTATTAACTAAAGGTGTATGAAGAAATAAAAGTGCAAAAAGGAGTAAACACAACTTCAGTATAGGGATAGGGAATAAAGTCTTTATCAAGAGTAAACCACTAGAAAATAAGTACCAAAAATTGTATAAACAATATGAAGGACCCTTCACTATTATGAAGCAGTCAGGTCCAAATGCATCTTGGATAGAAGTGGAAGAGGATGTTAAGAGAATGTATAATGTCTGCATTCTAAAGCCATATATTGGACAATTAGAGTGACCAAAGAGGTAATCTCCTTAAACAGATAAGTAAATTTAATGATAGGTATGAGTTTTAATTAAAGCCAAAAAAGAGAGATAATATAAAAGAAAAAGAGAAAAATGGGTTCATAATTTATAATGAGAGTATGTGCAGATATAATCACAAAAGCAATTACTGGGATACTTTAGAGTCAACCAAGACATAGGAGTTGAGTCATACAGAATTATGGGCACTCCAATAGTTCATTTAGTCCTTAGAAAATTCCAGTAAGCCTCAAGAAGAGGCATGAGTAAAGCTAATGAGTTTAACTATGTGATTTCTATAATAGACACATTCCTGGTTAATCTCATACCATATAATCATCACAACAAAAAGGTACCCATTTATAAATCTCTCTTCACTATGATGCAAGCAACAAAGCAAAAAATTGTAAAGTAGGAATATAGTTGAGGAAACAGCAGAAATTAAAATAAAGAGACTTTATAATATTCTTTAAAAGAAAAGAAAAGCAAAAAGCTTAAGAAATCCAATGCTAAACTAACATAAACTCTAATTAAGTATTAAAATTTAAGTGATACTATAAAATTTTAACCCTGTAAGAATACAGGAGTTGTAAGGGTAGTTTACAATCTCATCCAAACCCACTCTTATGTATCCACAACATCAAGTTAAACCCATTGGAAACATGAATTGAGATAATGGGTTAGATATGCATTATTATTTTTTATGCAAACAGACATATAAATATATAGGCATTAAAAGTTTATTTTAATAGTTACTAAATCAAGATAGTGTTAAAATGAAATAAATGCTCTTTTTCAATGGAAAGTAAAAAACCTAATTAAAAAGATCTTTTATACACATACCTATACTAATAATAAGTTATTTGTCAATGTGTAAAGGTCACTATTTAAGACAGACTTTGTAGGCTTAATGATGACCTAATGTCAAGTCAGTACCTAGACAACCAAGTGTTAAAAAATGAGAGTAGAAATTTTATTATGTAATTTTACTATATAATTTTAACATTATCTACAACCAATATAAATATGTGTGTATATATATTGTAACAGTCAGAAAACGTGTGACTCATAAACATAGTGCAGAATTCGACCACGATACAGAACAGCAGCACCATCGAGTAGCAAAGCCACCCGTGGTACTGAGTTCGAACATAGTTTATTGGTTCCACAATGCAATCCACGAAACAACGCATCTGATGCGACATTAGTAAATATTTCCTTAGGCACGGTGGTCAGGGATATGCATGAGATTCATGATTTTATTCTTGAGTTAGCCAATAATCAAACTAATATTAATTAAACATTCATATTTACATAATTGAGGAAATATTATATAGAATGGGTATCGAATAAATGAAACGTAACTGCAGACGTATAGTTTAAAATTATTTATTAACACATTTTAATAAGATCATTTACTAATAATATTTTATGGACTAACAGCTTCAGTAGCAGGATTTGCAACATGATTATATTTTAAAGAATACATTATTTATTTGTTTACAAAAGGAATTCATTTATTTGAGGGCATAATCTAGCTACCTAAAATTCTCTAGTAAGTATTTCTAATGCATGCCTTGGGGAATTTATACCTTTGCAATGCAAGAGTCTAAAGTAAGATGTAAGATTAGCGGTGGACACATATTTATTTAATTAAAATATTTATTTTATGACTAAGGGCAAACATTTATTTGAGAGTAAATAACGAAGATAATGCAGAGGCGGAGTGATATATAGAATAATAAAATTAAGTAAAGGAACACGTGGTACACTTTAGAAAGGCGATATGGAATGGCAGTATATCGAAACTGCAATGCTGCGAATGGGTTTATAAGAATGTCGGGCTGGTCTCTGCCTCGGCCCGACAAAGTAAGGTGTCACATAAGCATAACCAGGGACAAGTGGTTAGAGTTGCAGTTTTGCTGGCTCGCTGCATGACGTTGTCAAGTCCTACGGGAGCACCCATTATGCCCGCTTGTGTAGGACGACTGGGGTTAATTTAAACCCTGAAGAATCCAGAAATTTCACAGCGGAATGGGTCATTGCATCTCTAAAATGTAACACATGTATACTGTATAAATGATTATGATGAGATTTAAATAGATTTCTGACTCGGCCCTACATTATCAACATTTACTAAAGAACTCTGGCGACTCTCAAAGAAATGTGATTTTCTAGAATTATTCATTAGATTTAATAAACACAATACATATATAAACTGGGAGTTATTACAACTAATATGCCAGCCAATTGCGAAGTAGTAGATCCTGCATTACAATAAATGATGCACTGAATGCGTGTTGATTTATATGAAAGTAAAGTTATTAAGGAAAGTAAATATTAATAAAAATTTGACACGCATTCATTGTTTCAAGCGATCATAGATTTAAACTTTGAAAATTGAGACAATTATGAGCATGCAATAATTAAATAATAACTATAGATAAAAATGTAGATTATAGAAATATGCACCCAAGAAAGATAGAGTGAGGTAAGCTAGATTATTATAGAAATTTACACATTAAGTTAATTATTCAGTTTTAGTTATACATATGGTAGTTTTTACATTTTATAATTTAGATAAGTTGTATGAAGAAGAGCTATAGCATATTATTAGAGTACTCTAGAGTTTGAACACAGACAGGTACCTGTTTTATAAGAAGTTTTCTGATTCCATTAGTTTAGCAGCAAAAGGTTCACGAGTGGCAATTCTTTCTTGTGTTTAGATATTTCATTTAATTTCACAGCAGCAGCAGCTTTTTCATTTATTTCAGGCAGCAGATCTTCATGGTGAATTTATGACGGGCAATGGAAAGTTCGGCATCCAATAGGCCTCCCGATGGAGAATAATCTAGGTGCTTTACTCGGTCATACCTTGGCAGGAACAAATTATTTTTATATTTTTGGAGACTCTCAGTGATCGAGAGCAAAGCTAAAGTTTAAGTGAATGTCTCCAGCAAGTCTAAGATGGCCTCTTTTCTTATATTGATCTCTCACATTTTTGTTAAGATATTTTTAGGTTCTACTTAATCTGCCCTGAGGATAATCAATGCATTTTGTTGGTTTTTAATTAAAGAAAGCTGCCATTCTATTGTTTACATTTTACATTTACTAATTACATTTTGGGGAATTTTTCTTTAATTAATCTATTATCTATCACTGACCGATGCTTTTAAATTTCAAAAACAAAAAGGAACATAAGATTATTTTAACTTTTAATTAAATATTACATCAGATTTTTTTAGAATTATTATTAAACGAAATTTAAACAAAGCAATAAATACGAACTTTATAATCCAAAATAAATGATTAAAATTATACAAAATTATATAACTAAAAGAAATCTAAATGATATTATTTTATCCCCATTTATTGCCTTTAATTTGAGATCGAAATGTGTGCGTGTTTATGCTGAATTCTACATATATTTATACATTTTTAATATTGTTACACACAATTCGATACCAAAAAGTTTAAATTTGGGTGGGATAGACCGGTCAGTGAGAGATGACAGAAAAAGGTGAAACTTAAGATTCAAATACGAATCTTACTGTTTCAATATATATATATATATATGCAACAATAAACACAACAACAGCAATTAAAAAAAGGAAATTAAAAATGCTCATATACTAAACAACAAAAACCAAGTCCAGTATAAAAGCAAACCCAATTAATTTCCAACCTCTTTGTTATTTATCAAAGGATAGGATAACAGCACACAACTAATATTTTAAAATCAAACAAAGAATGTAAGATAAGATGGATGATGTGTTCAAAAATCTTATTTTAATTGTATAATTTTTACAGCATAAAAAATTGAAGGAAACCACAATTAATGCTTAAAATAGAGAAAGTTGATAATTTACTAACAAGTTTTTTTTTAAAGTGTCATAGCATCGGCTGGGATGCAAACCTGCAACCTGGGCAACTGCCTACAAGTGCAAGGCAGTCACGCTGATCTCTCGACCACCAATGCAAGGCAACAAGTTAAATGCTTAAAATAGAGAAAGTTGATAATTTACTAACAAGTTAATAAAAATAGTGAATTAATTTTAAGTTGATAAGTAACAATAATGGACTGCACTATTATTTGAATGAAAGGGGGGGAAATATTGGCAGCATATATATATATATATATATATATATATATATATATGTGTGTGTGTGTGTGTGTGTGTACTTAGACAATAAAGTAAATTTTCTTTTATATAATTTACCAAATACCAAATAACAAATTAAAGAAAACTGAATTTATTATAAAGTATTGAGCAATGTATTCTGGCTAAATAAAGTCAACATAGGATCAAAATGCTACTATCCCAACCATAAAGTGTGATGATTTGATTCATCTGTATACATAATGCCTAAAGAAGTATCAAACACATTTGAAATGTCTGAATGGATTCAAGAGAATGGAAACTGCAGAAAAGAGAACAACATCATTTTAAGTGCATTGCTGGAGAATTCAAGTGATAGATTTATCGGAGCAGAATGATGAGAATAAAAATAAACTGTATCCATGAGAGATGTTATTAATTGATTCAAGGACTTTAATCAGGGTAGTTTGAAAAGAAATTGATTTATCATGTGTTATATATATATATAATTCAGCTGATCTGAAGTTGGAGCCAACAAAAGAGATAGTGAATTCTGACTCTTTTGATGTTTATGTAAACAAAAATACACTTGTTCGGAAGTTTTGGTAAAGCTCCATCTATTGATCATAAATGCAAGTGATAGAAAGTTATGTTATTTATAACTTGTTTTTGTTTTTCATAAATGTACCTTTAAAGGTTTTTGCAATGATATGTACTACAGAGGCTTTGACTATGTGGTGAAACTGAACTGATATTAGACCCATGTAGCTATCTGGCTAGTTAGGCTGGGTTGAAGACATTACATTTCTGAAAAATTCATGCTTGCAAACTGATAGGAACTTGTTGCATAAACACTTAGAGTCAGTGTTTAGATCTAGTTTCTAGCCCTATTCTTCACTGATGATAGCAAATTATCTTGAAATCCGCTGATCTGAAGGTGGAGCCAATGAAAGAGATAGTGAATTCTTACTCTTTTGATGTTTATGTAACAAAAATATGCTTGTTCGGAGGTTTTGGTAAAGCTCCATCTATTGATCATTGATATATTATACATTTGTAAATTTCTATTCTTATTTCATTCTCACACTTGGAAGTTTCAACACACTTATGTTTGGAATAGTCCATTATGTTGAAAAGCAATACAGTACAAAGGGGAAGGTATTAAGTTAGATAAGTTTTTTTTTGTACATAAAAAAAGTTTAGGTTAATTCCCTCTGTAGTAACTTGAAATTTTGGACACTACCATGGATTATAGGATAAGGTAAAAAATTTTCTGATTCTATTTCATATTAAGTACATGCACTATTACAGGACAGAGTTTGTGTTAATTGTTTATTTAACTAATGATAGTCATATTTTGTTTATTCAGTGTGAATGACTAATTTTCTTATATGAATGGTTCTTTTTTATCAACTGTACATAGATAGGGGGTCCCAAAGAAGATAAAACAGTAATCATCAGAATTCAATGATGAGGCTCTTATATATATATTTGCATATTATGATAAATTAGCTAGTCAGTTTTGCAATCGTTGTAATATTGAATCAATGATTTTTTTTTGTTAAAATTACTTGCTTTGTAAATATTTTGTGTCTTGTCATGTATATATACCAGGGGAAGAGTTTGATCAATAAACACATTTAATCATAAATATGATAGAGGTACGTACTTGACACACACATGGAGATATTATAGCAAAATATCAGAACATTACGTAAATATATATAAAAATACAAGCGACAGCAAGTTAAATGTGATTATAACTTGTTTTTGTTTTTCATATATATATATATATTATAATATATTTTTGTTTTTCATATATATATATCACATTTAATAGTTTAATAATTATCAGATTAAAAGAGTTTGAATTTGCTCTCTAATTTATCAAATCATTCATACACCCATCCATCAATTTATTTGACTGTATGCATGCACACACATACATATTATTATATGTAACACAGCAATAGGGTTGGATTTATTTTAAATCAATCCAAACCTATACAGATGTGTGATAATTGCTATATAAGGTAAATTCACTCCTGAAGAGAGCCAACAACAACATTCTTCCTGAGGTGAAATACTGAGGCGTAATGGGATCCAAAAAAGGGGTGAGATATGAATGAACTGGCCTTTTATTGTGTCTGAATTTAATGTGTAAAGGTAGAGCTATCCCCTGTGAGGTCGATACAATCATTGGTTAGGTGCTTCATCACATCATTCACAAAATCTTACCTGAATACCCTAGGTCTGCCCCTAGTAAGATGTGTTCCCCCTCTTCTGGTGGACAACCTGGACCATTACAATATATATATATATATATATATATATATATATATATATATATATATATACAGTTATTGCTGTTATATAAAGATATTTTATTTTATATCATGTGATTTATTTAATATATGAAAAAGCAGTAAAGAAATTTCTTTCCAATAAAATATAGAAACATTAAATAATAACAATAAATACACCCCTAGGTAAATAACTCATAACATGATTTATACACAGTTCATAATTCAGCTAGTGTGTGTTTTCTATTAGTTTAAAAAATAATAATAAATAAAATATTTGTTTATATGGGTGAAAAATATATCATAACTTTAAACATACATATTGATTCATGTTTTTTAATCGTTCTTTATTTAGGCTGTGTCTTGTGTATAATATATGATTTGTGAATATTTTTATTTATTATGCAGAAATATTATTGTAAGCTTTGAAATATACATTTCTCAATTATTTTTTTCAAAACATTTGTACTGCAAAATAAAAATTATCTCTAATACCTGGACTCTTATATGATAAATGTAATTAAATTATGAAGATCAAAATGTGCTATACAATTATTCTACATATAATAAATTTCATCAAATAATTGTCTATTATTTGATATTATCTTTATATTATTATGTCAGTTACAATTAAACAGTAAACTTATTAAAATTTTGATAATAAAAATGTCTATCCCACTTCTTATGTCATATATATTTTATTTATGTTTAATAATTATTCAATATAATTAAAATATACATTAGTATATTTAAAATGTATATTAATAATACTTAATATTTGTATTTCTTTTTTTATTATTTTTTTTAACAACTATTTGATTAACTTAAAAATTATCAAAAATAAAATATTTTTCAAAAATGAAATTTTTTTTTTTAAAACTACCATTCACAAAAAATACACTAGTTAAAGTATTTCTACCATTGTTAAGTCAAATTCTTTATTGTTTCTTTTTTAATCCAATGATTTTATTCATTCTTCAAATTCAATTATTGGGAAATGATATATCAAAATTTATTAGTTGATGAATTGGACTGATATTCAAATTCCCAATTGTTTTTCTTATATTGACGCTCCGATATTTGTAATCCAGCTAAATGATAAGACATCCATATAATGTTTTAATTATCCTCCAGTTACTTATAAATGCAGTTTTTATTTCTTATTCCTCTTCCTTAATCTGCATAAGATTGATGATTATAACCAAACAAAAATGTTTTAAATCTCTTTCCAAAAAAAATAAAATAAAAAGAATCCAATTGGCTATTTTTTTTCTTCTTAATGTCCTATCCTGCATAGTCTGTAAGTTGCATGTGATTTTTTAAAAAAAATCAATTGCTATGAATACTAGAAAATATTATTTAATATTTTTCCCATGTTATTAAATTTTATAATAATAATAATAATAATAGTTAGTTAACCAGATTTATAATTATCATTATTACAAAATTACAAGCGTGTTGAGGCGCTCGAAAAAAAAAGCTTTAATGCTATTATTATTAACTGTTATTTATTTATGTGCACAATGATTTCATTAGTTCTAGTCAGATATTTTTTATTATGATAAATAAATGTGTGAAATTATTGTGGTATGTGTATGCCTATATTAACTAGTTACCATGTACACTTATCTCCATTTCACAATTATTCCAATTTTGCTATTGAGGACTAATGTTGTGCCCTTATATTTTATTAAACTAGGACTAACTGTTTCATATCAAAAGAATAATTACAATTCATTTTCAGCAAATGTTGGACTTAAACCAACCATAAGAACAAGCTGCAATTGAATCACATCCAAATATTGAGTAAACTTATATAAATATGAATTTTCATTATAGTTTGGGTTTTGTAGACTATGAAAATGCATTTGATTTTATAAATATTTCCACAGTGATTAAAGTTTTGTACTATCAAAATATAAATCTAGGATTCTGTCATATTCCAAAAAAATATTTATCAAAATGCAACAGTAATGATTAGATTATATGATGATATTTAGATGATTAACATAAATAAGGGTGTATGACATGGTGATTTTATATCTTCAAAACTTTTTGCAACAATTTTATAAGAAATATTTTATAGATTAAAATGGAGATGTAAGAGAATAAAACTACATGCATCTTATTTAAGTACCAAGATTTTTGTGATGATTGGTTGTTTTTGCAAATTCTTTCAAACTTCAAGAAATGTTGCAAGAATATGTGTTTATTTTTTGGACTAATCATGTTTTTTTACACAATTTATACTTTATATAGTACTTACCTAATTTATTATTAGTATATTATAGTCCTATGGAGTATGTGATGTATACTTGGTCATCTATTAATTATATTTTTAAATTCATATCTTACATAATAAAATTATTTTAAATTACATTTAGAGAAATCAAAGAATTGATCACTTATACAAATATATTCAATTTAAAAAAAAAATGGAGTTGTTTATATGTTATTTATTTAGAATTTCATTAAATTACTGCTATATGCTGGAATTTAAACCATATATATATATATATATATATATATATATATATATATATATATATATATATATATATATATATATATATATATATATATATATATATATATATATATATATATATATATATAATAATGTTAAATTTTACTTTCATTCAAAAACATTTATTAGCAACTGAACTTACCTGAAAATAAGATTAAAACTTTAAAGACAATAAGCTATATTGATATTTCTACACAAAATTAACAGAAATTTACTTAAAAATTAAGTCTAATATTTAAAACAATTGTTTGAATTTTAAATATAATTCTCTAGGTATTTGTTTTATCAGTGTTCAAATATCATAAGATCTCCTGAGTATTAAGCTTTTCAATTTTTGTTTTTAATTTTTACGACTTGATTTTTGTTTGTTCTGCAGAAAATGTAAAACAACAATAATGCATTCACGCAAAAGAAAAGAATAATTTAATTATTGGATGTATATTTAGTATTTATTATTGTAGGATATACCACTGTAAATTTGACATCTCATTCCAACAATTCTATCAAGTGAAACAATTTTTATTTATAAAAATAATTTTTATTAGTATTTTTTAACAACACATTTTCAAGATTTATAAAAAGGTGTTGATTTCATGTTATATTATTAATAAATAAGTCTTTGATTACTTTTAAATTTCTTTTCTTTTGCTTTATTTAATATAACATCGACATAAACCTCTTCAAATAAATTAGTTAAACATGAAAATTTTTCAATGTCAGATTTAAACATTCTAAAGGGATTTATAATTAATAAACTAATTAATTTTTATTTTATTTATATAATTAAAAAACATTCAGAAATAATTAGATACTAAATATGTCTAGTATCTTTCGATTGCAAAACTAAATTGAAATATTATGCAACTATAAATAAAACTTCAACTGAAGTTCAATTAAAGATTATTGGTTCCTCTGATTAATAGTTAGCAAAATTTCTCACATATAAGTGCCACCTAATGTAAGCTCTAATAATCAGTAGATGCTGCATCTATTGATTATAAGAGCTTGTTTTAGGTGGAATTATTGTTTGTAAAAATTTGCCATTATTTTAACAGCTAAGTAAGCATAAAAAAGTGATTATATGTTATTGTTTATATATAATCTTTCTTTATTTTTTATTATTTTCTTCTTTACAAGTAAGATGTGACCTGATTTCATTTTGTGATGTTGGTCTTTGATCTTCTGTATTAAGTATGTTGAGTGAATTTACCACAACAAACTAATGGGAAAATTCAAGTTAATAACATAAATTTTTTGAGCTCATTTACACTTCATTGTTTTTATTCTTAAAGTTATTCAACACCTAACACAAACTTATGATAACAATTTTTTAAAATATTTCAATTTATTTTTTGCAATCATGAATATCTAAACATTTTTTTTAAAGAATGTGTGATTACTAATTATTTCCTATAGAGTTTAAAAACTTCATTTTGGTTTACTATATTTTTATGATTTTATATTTTTTATGTAAAAAATTGTGAACACATCTTATATTTTTAAATGATTAAATTATTTGAAAACAAAAAATATGATCCAAATAAAATATCTTTGCATTATTATCATTAAATAAATCTGTAAAACTAAGAGAAATTATCTTGCATAGACATGCACATACATATATATAAGATAAAATTTTGATAAATCAATGTATTGGGATCATTTTCTACTTTTAGTAGACTGACAAAAAAATTCTCGAAAATTCTTTAAACTATACCACTTAAACTGAATAAATTTTCCAAATATTATATAATTTATATATGCAACATGTATCAGTAACAATTTGATTAATTTAGATGATTAATATTTTTAAAGTGATGATGACTATATAACTAAATTTGAAATATGGCTAGTTGTGTGCAAATTTGTGAAATTGATTGTACTTTATTAAAATCAAGTGCTACAAACTTTTATCAATAAAAATCAACAACGAACATTTGTCTGAAATTTCTACCACATCTCTCCCCTGATACAGATGAGAATTAAAATTAAAACTTTTAATATCATTCTTTAGGCACAATATTTTATGAATCTTGTGGTCTTCTCGAACTTATTCATTTTGTTTTAACTGAAAAAGTTAAGATCTTACAAAAAAATGCTTGAATATTGTATAATTTATGACATTATGTTTTCAATTTCCAGCATTCTGTATTCTTAGAATACTAAGTAGATGCATATATATATATATATATATATATATATATATATATATATATATATATATATATATATATATATATATATATATATATATATATATATTCTAAGAAAATAGATAATTTTATAATAGTAAAATAACAACCTTAATAAATCTCTAATTTTGTAATCATTACCTTATTTCTTAATAAACATGCAGATTAGTAAAATATAAAATGGAGAAATAGTCTTGATGTTTCTCAATTTTACATATCAAGTACAAGCAATTATCTATTCTAAATATCCGCAACTTCCTTTATGGATGGGAAAATATTGGTTAAAATTTTTCTTTAAAAACAAGTTCTTTTTAATTATGAAAAATTACTTTGAAAATTGAAGTTAAAATAAAAACTGATATTAAAAATTCTATAATAAAAATTAGAGAGGGGGGGGGGAATAATTGAGAAACAATTTTTTTACTATTAGAATCAAATTTATTTTTTTACAAATATTTTTCCAAGAAATAATAATATGTTGGTTGTATACTCAAGATTGAGAAGCTTCATAAAAAATAGGAATCTATTCACTGCTATTATTCATGATTTGAGGATTTAAATCTGGGTAGAGGAAACCTTAAATCATTATTTAGCATCCAAAGTGTCTATAATTGTTTTTTAAATCTAACCCATAGCCAACACAGATAACCATTCTATTGGTTAAATAAGTTTTGTCTACTTTTAGCCAAACAGTCAAGCAGAAAACAACTTGTTCATGAGATCTATTAAAGGATGTTTATCCTGCATTAAATGCCTTTATATATATATATACTGGATATCTATTTACACCATTAATTAATATTTTTAAATATATGTTTAATGACTGTTCCTTTTTAAAAATTTTAAAGGATCTTATTTTAGTTTATCTCTACTATTTTAAATATTGATATCTGTACTATTCATAATAATAAAGGAATCATAGTTGTCACTTTCTTTTTCTAGTTAATATTCTTCAGAAAGAAACTTGATAATTTTGATGTGATAATCAAATTTTCAAATCAAAAACATTTAACTATTTTTGATAGGATTTTTAATAAAAATAGTTAAAGTACATAATAGATAAGATTTTTGTCTAATTGTTTATATATCCAATAACTATTTTGATATCATCAGTCTAAACAAATTCCAAAAAATGTATACAATTGATTTTGGCTCAACCCATATTAATACATTTATAGGAACAAAACTCGCTTTCTCTCTTTCTCTCTCTCTCTCTGTGCGTATATATATATATATACTTATAAATTGAGTATCATTTATAAAGAAACAAATTCACCAAAAACTTATTTATGGAGGTGTTTGTATATATTAAAAACTGTTTTTTCTATTCCTAATTTTTAAATTGCTATTCTTAAAAAAACCGAACTAATAGATTAATATAACAGGCTAAAAAAAAATTTGTTTTTACTATTAGTTCAGTTTTTTTAAAATAGTAATTTGAAACTTAGCAATAGGAAAAACAGTTTTTAATATATGTAAACACCTTCATAAATAACTTTCCAATTTTTTTTGCTAAATTTAAGGCAATTTTTGCAACTGATGGGAGCTGATAAGAAAACTATGACATTTGCATTGAATGTTTTGATGCATTTAAATACCATACAAAGAAATTTTTCAATGATGCCTAAAGTTCTTTAAGTATTATAAATTAAAATGCTACTATAATTCAAAAGATAATAAATCATTTAGTTCACTCCTAGTAAGAAAAACAAAAGATATCTTCAGTTAAGAAAAAAACTAAGGATATTAGAATATAGACTTACTGACCCAAGGTCAGATCAATAAAACTGTGTATATTGTTTTGTATATACAATACTTGCTATCACAAAAAATATCATGAAATAACATAGAATCATAGTCATTATTATTTTTCATTTAGATATTTTATTTCTTACTATTTTTTTTATCAAGTTTCCTTTTTCCCGTGCTTTAGATACCTGAGAACCGGTTATGTTGTTTTAAATTAAATTGTAGTTGTTCATTTTTTAAATAAGATTATATTATGCAAAAGACAAAAATCCAATAATCTTTTGGCAAGCTAAATAACTATTGGAGATGATATTTTTGCCACCTGTTTGATATTCCTAATTTCAATTATTAGGGTAAAGTAGAAGTCAAACCTATATTATCTCATTTGTGTTTTGTTGATTACTTTATCAAACTAATGAAACATGTTATGATCAAAATAGTAAAAAGCATAGTCATGTTTTTATCTAAATCTCTTATAGTCACAGAATATTTTACTAAACAATAGATGAATTTGCTGAAAATACAATCAAAAACCTCAATCTTAAGAAAATCCACTATTATGACGAAAAATGCAAATCCAGTAACCCATAAAAAATTATGATGTTTATCCGATTTTATTAAGAATATTTTCTTTAAAAAAAAAGATATTTTTAAACATTGAATTAATTGTGTTTCCAGAAAATTAATTCTCCATGTATTGTTTAAAATATTTATCATTAAAATAAAACAAAGTTACTTGCCAAAAAAATTACCTTTTGTTTATTTATCTGTCTAATTCCTGTTATCAATAACATTAATTATCACAAATCTAATTTGCTTTAAATGTGGAAGATCAAATCATATATCCTCTTAATTTAATATTGGAAAGTGTATCAAATGTAATACTGGCTTGCAACTCAAATCATGGACAAATGTAAATAATATATAAATTGTTTTCTAGGATATATTGTAAGTAATATATACTTTCTTTTCAGTGCTGTTATAAAAGACTTATCTTGTCTAGAATTTTTTATTTCTAACAACATTCACCTTCAGACAATTGGTAAATTAATCAATGCAAATAAATAATAATTTTTTGTATTAGGGATCAGTTGTAATTTAATGTCTAACAATCTATTCTTTATATCATAGTAGTCAGATATAGCAACAATCTTACTGACCTTAAATTGCGGCAACTCAAAAACAAGCACTCGTATATCAAATGGAATTTAACGTGATAATTATTATTAGGAATAATGATAAAATAATGATGACTTTTTATTTGCTAAAAACATATTAAAAACAAACAAATTTCAATTAATAAATAGCATAACAGATAATTTAAAAATATTAACAATAAATATTCATAACTTTCATTTCTACAATACAATAACTCAAATAAAGTTATTTATGAATGAACATTCTTTTATTTTTACAAACTGCAAATTTGTAGCCATTAATAATGGATGGATTCATACAGTTTAGTAAGTTGCAATAATAGAAATACAAAAATTTCTGTAAAAAAATTAATTATATCTTTTATTGACTTATCTAAGTAATTCTATCCTGTAACAAGCGATTCACCTAATAATCTAAATAAATCACTGCAACATTGAATATTGCTTAGTAAAAATTGTCACATTTGTTTGCTATTTTCTGAAGTGATTTTATGTATTACTTCCTGCACTGTATCCTTTTCTCCACTGTATTCACCTGCTGAAATTACCTTAGTAACTAACATGAATCCTCAATAATCAATTTATTTTTTCTAAATGTTTACTTTAACTCATTTGTCTATATTTTCTATGTGATCCTTTGACATACTTACATTCAGCTTATAAGAATTTAACTAATCTATCTCTCTATATAGCTTAATTATTTATTTGGATGTACCCAAACTACTTCAATAACTGTTTGGTTGCAATTCACTTATGTCATGTCTTGATGACATTGACTTTGTTCTTAATGCTATTTTCCTATTAGAAACTGTTGGGATTTTTAATACATAAGTTATAATGTGAAACTCATTTCTTTCATCTAAATAACTATAATAACATATCCCTAAAATTATGTTGTATTATTCCAAACTTTCTAAAACTTATTAAAATCATAGGAAATTATAGTAGGCTATATATCCTTTATTATCCTGGAATTCTCCTGCAATTTATAATAGGAAATCATTTGTGTTGGTTTTGGTAGTGATATAGAATTTCTCAAATACATTAAAGCTATCTCTACTGAATACATTATTTACATTGCATATAATGAAACTTACTCATGAAATTTATCATTTATTGTATTTGTTTAGAGCTAGCTTCCTGTCTGAAAAAAATCTTCTATAATATATTCTTCAGTAAAGAATTAAAAACTAATCATTCTAAAAAATATTGATCTTTTTTGTTTTGTGAACATCATCATTAATAATCTAATTCTGTCAAAATTGTCCACTTCCTACAATGCCATCAAAGTTGGTTGTGCATTCCCAAACCATTTTAATTGTGTAAAAAAATCATTACTTTGCTAAAATGAATAATAAGACAATTTTGTTACTTAATATAGACTGTAAAGCCACTTTTGAATCTGTAAATCATGAGAACTTGATCTCCACATTCCATCAATTCATCTCAAGTACCACAGTTTGTTTTTGTTTTTCATAATTATACTACTAATAAAATTATTCCATTAAAATTAAATGTCTTTTTGATTTATATTACAATTAGTAGAAGTAATACTGTTTGCAATCATTATATTCATGAAACAACATCTTGGCACTATTTATTCCACTTTGTTTCTTTTATTAATGTCCTCTTATTGATCTTTAAAAAAAAACTTCAGAAATATTCGATTGTTTTAAATATGAGATCTCTTTTTTTGCAGTCCAAGAAGTCATTACTTTGATATTTCTATATGGACAAACTCCTTAATTACTTAACAAATTAATGATTACTTAAAAAATATAATAAAATGTTAAAAAAAGCTATTATATCCTAATATAAAATTTGAAAGGTTAATGCCTTGGTTGTGTTGATGACTATTATAATAGATAAGTTAAGCTCAATCACTGTTTGAAGGCCTTCATTCTATTTAATATTAATTTTTATAAATCACTATGCTAATTGTAGAGATGCTTTGAACTTAATCTGTTTTAAATAATTTCATCCTTTATCAGAACAAGAAAACACAATATTACATTAGTAATTTCTTTATGTAAAGCTAAGATGATTTTGATAGAGTGTTCAATGTAGTTTTATATAACAGAAAAACTTTGCTTAAGATTTTGTTTTAAGTATATTCACTAATATTAGTTAGAAATTAATTCTCTGTCAAATGTCCCTTATATAAAAGATAGAGACAACTATCATCAGTAAAATTTCTGAATATTTATTTATTTTGGTAAACCAATATTTATATTCTAAAATCTTGCATTACATAATCCTTGTTAAAATTTTGATTCATCCTTATTACAAAATTACCCATCATATTTAGATGTAAATTTGAAACTGATCTTGCATGTGTCTACTTCTCAAAAAGTATGTACAATTTTTTCCAAGCATACAATGTCAGTCTTTCACAATCAATCAGTCATACTCAAAGATCAATTATTCCAATTATTTTTAAAATATTAAAAATGTCTCTGTTGTTCTTCATACTCTTAAAACAATAGCAACTTTCTCCATAGAATATTGCATCTAGTGCAAACCACAGTAATTAATATATGCTGGAAGATTAGTGCATCAAAATCTTTATACAGTGACTGACTACTCATCTAATATCACCAAATTAGTTCCTAGCTTATGATATTCATCAGTGAGGAACTTTGGGTCTGATATGACTGACTGTATTTAGATCTTTGGAGATAATGCATCCCTGAAGCAGTGCTCTCAGACACAAGGCTCCTCATTGATGAAAATCATAGACTAGAAACTAGGCTGGGAGTATTGAATGAGTAGACACTAGATAAGAATTTTAACACACTGACCTTTTAGCATCCATTGATTACTATGGCTTGCAAAAAGTGGCAAGGATTGTGTGGAGAAAGTTGCTATTGTTTTGCCAGATTGGATAAGAGTAAGAAATGGTGGTCATGTGTCAGCAGTCTTTGTTTATTTATATATATATATATATATATATATATATATATATATATATATATATATATATATATATATATATATATATATATATATATATATATATATATTCTAACCTAACAAACGATGACGACTTCTATTAAAATAAATGCGCGAATTCAATAAAGAGAATTCGGAAATAAATAAACGCTTCCGTCTAGGACGGGTAGCAAACCCTTATATTTTTATCTAATATAGCTGGACGTTAGGTTAGTTATAATAATTCAGCTACAGCGATATGCAGTTCAGACAGAGATAGAATAAAAAAAAATTATCATTAATAAAATAAATTTAAAAAGAAAATTTAGAATAACTAACATTCTTTCTCTATCCAAAACACATTCTCTGAGCTGTAAGTACTTGCACTGTTCGACAATGATGATGGTGATTTCATGTCATTGTTAATATTACTGACTAAAATAAAACATTAATTAATTTGCCAATATGATCTCAATATTTTATTATTATACAATCAGAAGTTTCAATCTCTTTAGCCATGCCACGCTTGTAATATTGATCATAATGAATCAATTCTTAAGTTAAGAGTACTTATAATAATGACACTAATCTCAGGGTTCTCTGTTATATTTAATAAAATGCTCGGCAGTATTGTGTTGTCGCATATGACTGACATTCTGGTCGGCTATAGGAAACATTTATCTTATTTAAATTCCATGTGTCTTCATCCACATATCAACTATTATAATATTTAACGAGATGATAACTATATTTAATAACAACGCATAATTTTGAATAATACAGCCATTTTATCCAGAATCTCAGTCGGAATGATGAAAAGACAAGGGTACTTTTGTGTCCTTCCATTATCCATGACAACACAATAATTTAACTAAGATTTATTACTTAGACACTTCACTTAAATGTGTATGGAACAATGTGCAACCAAAACCTACTAGTTTGGGAATAAAGTGATTTTACACACACATAAAATAAAATGTCTTGGTCTGAAGTTTTCAATTCCATAAATAATTCTTATTAAATTAAACTATACTTAAATATTCTGATCTGCTTACAATTGTCTATCTGGTGTATTGAATTTAAGATTTCATAAATGATTTTGGACTCAAGAAAGTATTGCAAGTATTATGCCAATACATTTTTATTTAGCACACAAGAAAAATGACTCAAAACAACTTGTAATAAGACTATAATTTATTATTAAATTTGAACAAGATTATAATTTATTATTACAGTTTAACAAAACTATCCTTTATGATTAACATAATAAACAAACATATACAATTTATTCGATCCCGTATGGATAAAACAAAATATAACTAACATTAATTCGTCTATACTTTTAGACTTGGATTCGAACTACTTCTTCATCTTCTTTTACATTTATGCAAATTGAATATAACAAAATAAATATTATTATCGATACATCAACTCATCTATTTAGTGTATCTTATATGAACGGTTGCTTAACTTTATTAACTCACTATTTGTTTTAAAATAAAATAATCTGATTTTAGGCAATGCGTACAAACGATTTTTATTATCATATCTTTCATTAAATGATAGTTTTTATTTAAATAACTTATTATAATTTATGGGTTATTTATCAGAAGTTACACTTATTATTTTAATATTTACCTTAATAACAACTGAAGTTGTTATACACACTGTTTTTCTAAGTATAAGTTATATTGTGAGTGCTACTTAATCATTAACCCGAATTAAACCTAGTATTCGAACCCTCCATTGGCAAATAAAAATTTCTAAATCACGCAATTTTAAACTTACTTTCTCCATTGACTTACGTGTGGATTACCAGCACTATTCCACCGCATCCAGACATTGATCATATATACTAGCACGCTATTTATACTAAATAGATCATGAGGAATTAACCTCCAAGATACCCGTTATCTTGCCATAACTTTCTAAACAAAACACAATATTCAACACCTTCCGTGGTGGAATTATCTCTATTTTCTCATGAGGAATATGGAATAACACTAACAGTCTGTAGAGTTAACTACTATATTAAAATAGTTTGGTGGGTCCTTGCCTCTTACTTGGGCATAATAGGAACGCACACCAAATATAATCCTCTCCTGGGATTTTAACGAATGAAATACACTAAATACGATATAAATTAATGATCGTCCTAACTCTGAGAAGCGATCACTTGGGTTATAAACATACCCGAATATTAGATTTATCTATTCCCCTCATGGAAAATAAAGCTTTTGGGGAGATCATTTTCCATCCCACAAAATAGATACATTACAATTATCACTTATGCGAATATTAAGCATATACCAATGCTATATCGGGGCAAGACAAGCAAATACACTAATTACACTAAATTTATGTTCCAGGGTATACTTAGATCAACGTCTGAAATCAATGGATAACACAGAATAAACCATAATAATTTTCGCCTTTGCCAAAGAAACATTCACCAAGTAATTGGTAGTATAGTATCTTGAACTAAATTAAGTGAATGCGTTAATAAAGAATAATTGGGAATAAGTTCTGCAATTAACATAGTATAAATTTGTTTCAAACTTTAAATAAGTAATATCCTGTATAGCACTTCTCTTTAATTACTTCTGATAATTTTAACTAGATATTTTACCTATTAAGTATCTGAATTTTTCTTCTTTTACGCATCTAACATATAAATTTATACCCATAATGCATATCATAAGTAAACACATTTTATAAAAAAAATATTTTTTTCATGTCGAATATAAATTTAACCTAGAATAAGTATATGAAAACATACCTTTATGATTACAAGGTCATTTAAATATTACTTGATTATATAGCCTTTAACCTGTTGATATAAAAAAAAATACACATAATTTTACACATTAGTAAAAAAAAAATCATTACTTAACAAGTGATTATTATCTCACTAGAAAAATGTTTTTCCGTTGGCAATTTATCTAGATGAAGAACTTGATCCGTTCGTAGTTCACGAAGCAAAATTTAAAATAAGAAACACATTTTATTATTTCATTTTTATAAAAGTTGCCTCCATTCTGGTGCAATTAATAAATTAGGCAAAGAAAATATATCAGCGTTGGATATTAACTCTTCCTTGAATTAACTGATATAATTTTGGGATCCAAGAAAACAATACATATTTTAACATGACGAATATTTGACGATTGACGATCACATATACAATTCTTTTCTTTTTACTATTGGCGATACGTATCATTTTTAGCTAGCTGGCTTAGAGAAAAAAAAAACTAATGCGTGAATTTTCCAAAATAATATTATTATAAGGACTGCAGCTGACTTACGTAGATCTAAAGTTTTAATGACTCCAGTTGATGTATAATATAACATATTATATTAAGGTTATAATTAAGTCACTAATGTTTGTAGTTTTTATTCCTACTCTAGGAATTGTAATTTGTCTTTAGTAAGGAATTCTCCGTAAAATGCACACATACAAATTTTCTGATATTTGCCTTGAGAAAATTTATATTTTCTTTTTAAAAAATATACAGGTGCATAAATAAATATTCTTGATCATTAATATTATTTTTAGATAATTTTCAGTGAATAAAACATATTTTAACGTGGGGAACTTATGTTATTTCAAAGCAGACAATTTCTGTGAGAAAGAGCGCGAAATTTTCTAGTTAACTTTCCTTGGCTTTTATAATATGTCTTTTAATTATAATTTTTCTTTTATACCATGAAAAGATTATTAAATAAGGTAAAGTTAACAAATAATTGTTTATTTCCTGGAAATTACTTATATTGCTTAATTTAAATATAATGACGCTTTCCGTGATTACTGTAGTCAATACGGTCATTTTGAACTTTAGCATACGATAGTATATTTTTGCGTATAAAAAGCTTTAAAATAGGTAGATGGCAATAGAAAACAGAATATCTTATCAAATAGGATTAGCCACGCATGATATAATTAAAAATTTACTGGACTTATATTTATTTCTGCAATAAAAAATAATAAAAAATTTGTTACCGAATTTCAGTACTGCTTCCTCCTTGTAAAACTAATGTCAGACTAGACTTTCTTCAAAATTTTGGTGGTCTTCTTTTAGCGACCTCTTACAGAAAAATAATCAGTTAATTATAACATAAACAAAAGAAAAGGAAAATAAAAAAAAAACTTATTACAGTTATATTTTTCCGTATGAGTTAAATGGATTACAAAGTAATTTGACAAATAATGAAAAATAATAAATATCTTTAACTAACAATGCTTATTAGTGGTGTATATTTCGGTATACATTATTATCTAAATTAATTTAAAAATTACCAGAAGTTATTGTGTTTTATGATAAGATACTCATCCACTCTCCCTCTACCCATCCAAAATCAATTACTGTTTATGATATGTGCTTTTATACTATATTAAATTGCTCTTATTGTTAATATTTTAATTAAATTATTCATGCTCTTCTTCAAAATGACATCAAATTACTAAATTTTTTAGTTATTTGCTTAAAACACGTTACATTGAGTAAATAGCATACTTTATTAATCACTTAATATTATTACTATTTTATTTTTTTATTTTCTAAAAAAGGATAGCATTGTTTTCCTGTGGAAACGATGCTAAATAAACCAAGTGTCAATAACACTAGGTTACAATATATATATTCTACCTAACCCGCCCTCTCTCTCTCTATATATATATTTTTCTTTTTTTTTCTTTTAATAATAATATATAAGTACGTCGTCTCGTAAATTTGTATAAAGCATCATTTATATAAAGTAATAACAATGTCCCAAATTTTATTATAACGACTCGATCAGAATTCTATACCACTCTCTTACACAGAATCCTATCACAGGGTGGTTAGTGCTACGGGTGGAGTAATCAATATCATTGGAACTTTTGTCAATAACATTTATACTCGTTTACTAGAACACGTATTAGCCAATCAAACTTTTATTTATTTAAAGGACGAAATCCTATGAGCACCAGTCAAGCTTGTCGACAAGTCTGCTTGACCAATACGGTCTAGTACCCGCTCCCGCTAGCTCAGCTAAAATAATCAATCAAATATACTCCGCCTACTTAAAAAAATCACTTTTAAAAATCTTTTCTACGCTAACTTTCTCGCTTTCTCTTTTCTTTATTTTAATTATTTAAGTTAAATCTAATTTGAGTAATAACTAAACAATGAAATATTCATTTACGCTATTATACTTCGTTTTGTCTTATAACACAATTATCTACACTTTCGATCAAGTTGAAATAAAATTTAATGCACTCAAAGTTCCATATTATAAATACAAATTAATCATACGCATACGCTTACATTTGAAGTAACAATAAAATCTCATATAAATACATTTAGAAATAATCATACGCATACACTGATATTTAAACTCACACTAAAATACATTTGATAAAATAATTATACGCATTTATTTATATTGGCAATCACACTGAAATCTCTGGGTATTGGAGCTAATGACAATTAGTAGTTCATAAGATAAAGTTCAGAGTTTATTATTACGGCTTTAATTAGTGAGTTAGAAATTGAAACAAATATTACCTAGCTTTCTCCCTCTGCACGGTTTTTTGAGCGTTGCTTCAATAGTGTTTCCTTCGGTCAGTTAGCGCTAACTGCTTGCAATCCGTCCCAATGTCTTTGGGATCATGTGGGCTCCACGTGGACACTCCGTCTCCTTCTTGTTTATGTGACCATGATCGAATCTGGAACTGTCCACTGATGTTATTGCCTGGAAGGATTCGGCCGGTTGTTCACACGATGGTTTTAGCAATGCAGCATAGTATAATTAATGAACGACAATTGCTTAATAATTGCTTAGGAATAATAATACAAGCATTGATTGATAGAATAGAAAATTTGTCCCTTTTATATTTACAGTTCTTATCTCGCAGATTCAATCTACAATACGTAACTAATCCTCTGGTGTTTCAGTTATGGTCCGTGCTGATTTTCTGGTGTTCGCATTGGTTATTTAATTTCTTTGTATTCCCTGCTAGAGTTATTTCATTTTCTTTGTTATAGTCATTTCAATTCCTTTGTTAAAGTTTTTCCAATTTCTTTGTTAAAGTTATTTGCACTAATTAGCCGTTTGCTGGAAATTTCTTAGGTTTGTCATTAGCTCCCATTGTTTATTACATTCATTCAATTACACATATAATTTTTCTTTTTATTATGATTATAGGACAAAACAAATTCCACCTTGCTTTTCTTTTCTTTTTTTTCTTAAAGCAATTTTAAATCGAATTTCAGTTTAGTCAAATCAAATTTCTAATCAAATCAAACCTAATTATATCAATTCTTAATTTTTTTTAGCTTTTATTTAATACGACTCAAAATTTTTATGCTTTTAACGCTCACCTGTCTATGAGAAAAAAAATCTTTATTTTATTTTACCTTACACGAACTTTTAATTTTATTAATATTTACACAAATCGCTTATTAATTAATATTATTTTTTAAATTATATGTACCGCCAACGCACACACACTCCTTCCTAATATATCTCGGTACAATATATATGATCACTAGATGGAGCTTTACCAATAGCCCACAATCAAGCTTTGTAAAGCTCCATCTAGTGATCATTAAATGCAAGCTATAGCAAGTTATGAAATTTTTAACTTGTTTTGTTTATCATATATATATATATATATATATATAATAAGCATGCTAATAGCTCTAAACAAGCTTTTCTGATAAAAGCTGGAAGAGAAAGCATTTAAAATCTCTGTCTAGAATTTCCTATCCACAAACTGGTTTCAAGCTGGTGACTCTCTTCAGTGAGGTACTAGGATATTCAGACACTAGATCTAAAATACCAACTCAAGCACAGCATTTATCTAATACTTAACTATTAAGTAGAAAATATGACAATTTCAAACATCTATATGTCTTTAAATTGAGCTACCTAACTTAAATAGCCATATGGGGATGAACTAAATTTAGATATGTCATATATTAATAGTGTTAGCAATATAACGTTACCAAAGCATCAAAAGCAAAATTATAATAGTAAGAAAATCAAGTTTATGTAATGAACATGCTAATACCTCTAAACAAGCTTTTCCAATAAATGTCTGCATTTATTGGAAAAGCTTGCTTAATGCTATTAGCATGCTTATTATATTACATTTATAGTACAAGCTTATTAACTTAAGTTAAATGGTGTATGACTTGATTTTCTTACTCATATATGCCTAGGTTTCATTTTATACGATAGAAAGATTCCTCAGAAAACACGCACAAAAGAAATCGCACAAAAATAGACTTAACTTACCTTGAAAAGGAGAAGATACATACTGTAATTTTCAAAAATTGCATAAAAGCAAAGCAACAATGTAAAATTACTTTAAAATTCACATAAAAAATTAAGGAAATAAAATATGACTAATAAAAAATTTCAAATTTGAAAAAAAATGATACAAGACAAACTTTTTTTTACTTTTTTTATTAAATACAGTGTTTAATTGTATTCAAAACAATATATTTTTGTGTATAATTTACAATATTTTACATTTTTCATACATGTACAATACTTTAATCATTATCGCTATTTGACAATATGCAGGTTCATTTGTGAAATGGTAAGACATCAGATTCATTACATGAGGAAATACAACTAGTGCCAACTTTATTTTTTAAAATTGCTGTTATAGTGCATTCACCCAAACTAAAATTTTTTCCAATCGCTGTTGATCCTTCCTATTTCACTAAGCAATCTAAAATTGAAATTTTTGTTTCCAAAGAAATTCATTTTCTTGGGTGAATTTTCCTCTCCATTAGGGTAAACTAAAAGTTTAAAATAAAAATAAGAATCTTAGACTTATGATAATAAAAAGATGCCTACTCACCACTGTTGGGCAAAATTTAATTAAAACTAACAATTAAAAATTAAATTCTTATTTTTGTCTTTAATTTTTTAATTTTCAATTCCATTTAAAAATCAAATTTCATTGTTTCATATAACACTAATTTCAGATCACATTACATAATTTTTAAATTGTTAATTACAATTAAAAATCAAATTTTAATTTTTAATTGTCAAATTTAATTGTGCCCACCACTATTACTCACCTTTTAAAAATAAACTTGCAGACACTAAATAATTAATTGATTGTGTACTCTTTTTTTAAAAAGCAAAAATAGAATGTGATTTAAAACACAAAAACAACAACATACATAGTATAGGCATTTATAATGTTTGAATAGATTTACATGATAATCTTGTAAAATTTAATGTGTCTATATAAAATGGGGAAATCCTGATTTTAAGTGAATTATGAACTTCTTTATTGCATAAAATCTATTACAGTACTATTATAAAGCACTGAAAATATTGAAATTATTCGATGGAAGTGGAACTCCGATAATGTGCTATTACTTTAAATATGATGTGTGGCACACAAAATTTATAATATTTAAAGTAATAATGCATTATTGGAGCTTGACTTCTGATCTAATAATTTTTATCGCATAAAAGAAAACTGCATACAAAGATATTAAGAAGAAACATGAATCACATTAAAAAAATTCGTATAAAATGAGACCCAGGTTATACATATATATAAGCTGATAATTTTAATTTTTCTTTTTTGTATTTGCTTTAATTATGCTGTTTATTACCAATAATGCTCTTAATAATCTTTATAAATTGAGGCTAACTATCTTAGGGTTGTTGTTTTTTTCACTGAATTTTGTAAATTTAATTTGACTTTTTATAGTATTTTTTAAGTAAATAAATAAATACATAAAAATATTGTATAAAAAATAAATAATAATAATTTTAATTTTACAAAACACCATTTAACAACTAGCTGCATTTTACTTTTATTGCATAACTTTGATTATCCTCTCTGGTGATTTTCTTCAGTAAATTAAAAAAAAATGTATATTATATTTCATATATTAAGTCAATTTCAAAAATCTTCTCTATGCTAAAATTTTTTTTAATTCACACATTTTAGCAATTCATTGCTAAATCATCAGCATACTTTGTATTAAAATAATATGTCTAGTTTGTGATAGAATTATGCTCATAGTTTGTGATAAAATTATAATTGTGATTTGTGATTTATAATGGAATTATTGGTGTAGTTTGGGATGGAATTATCAGTGTGGTTATGATGGAATTGTTAATGTGATTTGTTATAGCTATTAGTGGGGTTTTGTGATGAAATGCTCGGTATAGTTTGTGATGGAATCAAAAATGTGTTTGTGAACAAATCATTGGTATAATTTTTAATAAAATCATGAGTGTGATCTGTGATGAAGTTGTTAGTGTAATTTGTGATCAAATTATCAGTTTGTTATTGTGGAGCTATTAGAGTAGTTTGTGATGAAATATTACCAGTATGGTTTATTAATGTATTGTCCTGACATTATTAGTGGATTTGTAAATTATTATTGATGTTGCAATAGAATAATTGATGCAGTTTGTGATGAAATTATCAATGTGATTTGTAATGAGATCATAAGAATACTCTGTAATGGAGTTGTTAGTGAAAAAATTATTAATGTGCTTTGTTATAGTTATTAATATGGTTTATGATAAAATCCTCAATGTAGTTTGTTGTGAAACCAATGATGTTGGTTGTATGGTTTATAATGAGATCATCAGTGTAATCTGTGATGAAATTATAGTGTGATTTGCAATAAAGACATGACTAAGATTTATGATAAGGTTATAAGTTAGGTTGTTATAAAATTATTAAAGTGGTTCATGATGTAAAATTATCAATATGGTTTATGATAAAAAAATTTAATTTTTGTGATGAAATTAGTAATGCGTTCAGGATGGATTTGTTAGTGAGGTTATGACAAAATTGTCAATGCAGTATGTGATAAAATCATCAGTGATGATGAAGTTATCTTTGTGGTTTGTAATGAAATGGTCCATGTGGTTTAGATAAAATCATCTCTGTGATTTTTTTTTAATGTGTCAAAGCATCGGCCGGGAAGAGAAGCCGCAAACCCAGGACAACTGCTTGTAAAGCAGTTGTGCTGACCATTCGACCACTAACACTTGACCCATCTCTGATTTGTGATGAAATTGTTAGTAAGATTTGTGTGACGAAGTACTGTGTCATTTGTGATAGAATTATTAATGCAATTTGTAGTGAAATCTTTAATGTGGTTTGTGAAAAATTCTTTGTGGATTGTCATGAAATAATCAATGTGGTTTGTAATAAAATCAGTATGGTTAATGATAAATCTTTACTGTGATTTATGATAAAATCAAAACAATCACTTAAAAGAACTTGATTGTAAATGAAGTGAATTTAATTTTTTGCATGATCTAATTTCTTCGATCCTTTCTTATATAATTATTTGTTTTCTTTTACAATTCTTTATTTTTTTATTTGAATTTTGTCCATCTGCGATTTAAAAAACACAAGCCAACCGCTGAATTATAAAGTAAAAAATGAATCTCAGATAAAGCAGAGGAACTATATATATATATTATAATTCCATGGCAATATATCTATTTTGATATTTACCAATTATTGAAATGCAACCATGAACGATGGGGAAATATTAAATAGAAGATTATAAATTATTGGCTGCGTTAATTGTTATCGACTTTTTAATCAGTTTACGTTGAAATTGAATTGAATAAGTAGATTCTTGTTGTTATTTGGGAATTGCAAAAATAAGTTATTTATTTATTAATAGTCTTTATTCAAATAAATAATGAGAGAGGGGGGTGCAAGTTTAGGGTCTGAATTGCAATCTTGGAGATGTTTTCATGAAAGATGAGGTTAAAGTGATCTTATATATATTATCTTCTTTCAATTACTATTCTCAGGAAGAGTATCTCTCTGATCTTAAGGATTAAAATATCTCTTTTAAATTCATTGACATAATTTCAAATTAATTTCCGAGATATTTCGGAAATTTTCTAAATGACACTTCTAATTAAATGAAAAAGATTATTTAAGTCTTAATTTTTTTTTTTTTTTTGATGCAGCATTTAGTGGAAATAAAATACTGTACCTTTAAAAAAAAAAAAAGCCATAATTTCAAATTTTGAAGTGTCCGTTTAATATTTTGAGTATAAAATTAAATTGGTGAAACATTAAAAAAGATGTGTTAAATAGGTTACAAAACTTCTGTCATTTATAATTTATCAAAAAGTAATTGCTAGGTTTAAATCGAATACAATTTACCACTTGATTTATCTAAAGTTTTAAGTAACCTCCGTCTACTTTTGTTAAGTCTATTTACGCATGCTCTATATATCAATGTTAGTTTATACTAATTCCGGGCCTTTTGTACCCCAGTGAAATAATGATTAAAAAGAACACAAGAATATGTATATAAAAAATAGTATGAAAAATACTTCGAAAAGTCAGTATTAGTTAATGATCAAGTTACTAGTGAGGAAACACCCTACATCTTAAGCTGAAAAATCTCAGGTAATAAAAGAGTTTCTTGTAGTTACCCGCCTTTGGGACATTTTACCTGGTCGTAAGATAAATGCTGTGTTTAGTTGAGTCCTCGGCGATTGAATTTTTAACTTTCCGTTAATTCAATCAAATTTGATTGCTATAATTGAGAACTAAATAAACCAATTTTTAACTAATAATATGTATATTAAATAAAAATCGAACTTTGATGGGTAAATCGCTGTGCAAAAAAACTCTTATGAAAGAACTGTTGATTTTCGGAGAATTGTTTGATTTTAATAGCAAAGAAGTCTTGAAGAAGTAGAGATGAACAAAATCGGAGGAAGTTCTGGTAAAATTTTTAATTAATTTATTAATTTAATGAATTGATTGTATGCTATAGTAATTAATGAAACAATATTAAATTTAGATCAAAAACTTTGCTTTCTACTTACATACATAAGTTATTGGGGGGGGGGGCAATTTTTATGTAATTAGAATATAATTTATTAAAAAAATAAAAATCTTTATTGCGTTTATTAAAAAGATCCGGTTATTAATTTAAAAATTAAACCAATGACAAAAAAAAAAAAAAATTAGAAAGTTGGTTACAATGTAGAGCAAACTAATATCTGGTTCATATAACTCACTATTATAACTATTTATATATATTCAGTATATTACAAAACATATAAACGAATATTCATTAATATTTGTTATCAATAACAGTCTGGAAAAGCACTTATATGATAAATACATTAATATATATTTATGACGGCTAAGTGATAATAGTTTATGCCTCGAGAAATTGATTTTATAAAATCAATGCCTGAAGGCGCGCACACTCCATATACACATAATTTTTGAAATAGTTTTGTTATTTGTAATTTTTAGATAGCTCAAATAGTATCAACGATATTTTTAGATTGTTGTTTCATGCACTTATATATATATGCACATACACACAATAAAAGACCAATGATTAATCGAAGGAAATTATTTCGAAACTATTAGATTTAATTGTTTGTATTTACGATTAATTAATTATTTAGTTTGTTTGATTGCTTTTTTGTGTAAATTTATTCTTAAAATATATACTATTAATTAAAAATTGTATATCAATTTTTTCTTTTTCTTTTCGAAAGTAGATTTAATAACTCGAAAAAAAAAAAGTTCGTAAATAAATAAAAAGTGGATTGAGTTATGAATAAATAAATTACTTTTAATTAAATGTATATTTATTACTTTTTTCTTTTTTATAATTGATGCATTTTTTACTTTGTTTTTTATTCTCTTTAGATAATAAGGAATAAAAAACAATTACAGTTAAAATTTTTAGCAATTAATTTCTAAACATCTTTTTTAAAGTTAATAATTTCTACCGAGAACTTGGATTATTAAATTATTTAATATATACTGTATATGATTTCACAGTTTATTATTATATATGTGTAACGTACTATAACTATCTTTTTCTCTCTTTGATTGAATAGATATATTTTCTATATATATATACGCCGTATATAGTATATATACACACCTGTTGAAGCTAAGTCAAAGCAACCCAAAAATTAAAAACTGATTATATATTGTCATTCTCTTTGCAAATATACACACACATGCAGTAGATTATATTTGTGAATACTTATGAAATCTTTAACAATCGCATATTAATAAACTTTCATGAAGTCTTTCTTTTGCTGTATAGTTTCATAAACTCACATATATATTTTAATGAATGGGTATAGAATTATATCATAATATTATTAATTTGAAAGTTATCGTTTTAAATCGAAATCGTGACTATAAATAACGTGAACCCAAGATAAATTATAGATTAATTTAATATAGTATATAAAAGTTAATGGAACTGCAGAGTTATAAACTTTATTTGCTTGGTATATGTGTATATGCTGCATATATATGCATATATGTGTTTGTGTATAATATATTTACATGTTTTATTTTATGTATATATATATATTGCATATTATATACTTCGTATGAAAGAAATTACTTAATCTCGAAATACAACTGTCATATTTTTTCATTATTGTTAAGCAGCACACACATATGTGCATGAGTGTTTGCGCTAAGTATCTATGTCTAAATTCTTTTTCTTTTTTTAAAAATCTTTGTAGACATTTTTAATGCAATATTTATTTCACAAGTTATATTGTTTTTACTGCTATTTTGTTTTTATTCTACCTTATCTTAAATTTTATAATTTAAAAAAACTTTAATATTAGATACTAACAGCAAAATCTACTTAGAGTTAGATAGAAAATAAAGTCAATAGCCATCTAAAATTTTCTATTTCATTTTGATCATCTTTGGAATCACTGTACTAGTTTTCCAAAATAAATAAATAAATCTACATTTATAATATTAATATTATTACAGTGTATAATATTTTAACATATAAACGAAACTAATTGGCATCGCTAACTTCTTTCAAACTTTATAATATTACAGCTGTTATCTCTATTTTTTTTTTAAAAAAAAAAAACAACAAATCAAGCCGTAAATTTTTTTAAATTAAAAAACAGAAAATTTTATTTTTTAAGTATCATAATTTACTATTTGAATTATTTGTATGCCATTCTAAAATTTAAACATATAGTGTTACTAATTTAAGAAGTAATTATTATATTTAAAAGTAATAATCATTTTTAAAAAATCACTATATATTTTTTTTATTTTTACAAACCTCTTGTTCCTTCTGATCATCTTTTGCAGGCTTCCTTAATCTTCCAGAGATCAAATTCTATCTGAATCTTATCTAAATCGCTTAATTACAGTCACTATTGTGATAGGTTTTCCCCCTTCCTCATCGCGATACCAGTTTAATATTTTCTTCAGATAATAGTGGTTTACTATCTGTTTTACATATCCAAGCCAACCACAACTTTTCCAATTTTTCTAAGTATTTTTGTCAATGTGTTTTTTTTTTCCATTGTTACGAATACTTGCCTTTTTATATTGTATAATATCTCATGTTTTTTTTTTTTTTTTGCAATTTCCAAGTTCTGTGAATCATTTTTATAATTTTTATGTTTTTTATAAATTTTCTATTAAATTTGCTTTTTTATAGGTAATACCATATAAAATATATACATTAAAAATTATATACCATATATATACAGGTATTGAAAAAATAAGAGGCTTTGTCCTACTGAAAACATTTGGTGCCATCAAAATGCATATTAGAAATCAATTTGTTTATATATTTTTGCAATGCCTATAATTATTGTGTTTTGAAGTACTTAAGTGAGTAATTGATGTTTCTGTTTTTATAACCAAGAGTAACGTAGGTTTACTAAATAAATATTAATTGAACTATACATTCTGTTAGTGTCTTTTATATATATATCATTAGTAGCCACTTGTAAATAAGCATGATTATCTCAATTCCAAACAAAAAAAGAAAATGAGAGAAAAGAAGAACAAAAGAACTAATAAAGAGTTTTGCAAGATTATGCAAACCAATCTAAAACAGAAATATGTTGATATATTAAATGTTGATTCTTTAGGTGATTTTTTTATTTGATATCTAAATGCTGCTTTTTTTTTATAAATTTCTTCTATAACAATTTTTTCTTTTTAAAAGACTTCAATATCTTGTCTAATACTAAATTTTCATTGTATTCTATTTTTATTCATATTGTCATAATAAAAGCAAAAAAGCATGGCTCTTTTTTTTTTAAAGAATATTTTAAGTATAAATTTTGTAATGTAAGCAGTCTGTCTTTCTCATAAAGTCAGGTTCAAGTTTACCATAAAATATTTTTTAGGCCATCTGTTGTTCTTCCTGGTCTTAATATTCTCTATCATTGCCTTTATATTCAACAAATTGAATAATATTTTATTTTATTGGTATTATAAGGTTTTCTTATTATTTTCAGAATAAAGATTTTCCAATGTCTTTATATTAAAAGAAATCCACATTTCACTTCCATACAGTAAATATATTTAAAGTAATTATACCATGATGATAAACAATCCTATCTTTAATATGTTAAATGCAATAGCAACATCCTAGACTCTGTACTGTGCCTTATCATTCAAATATGTCTTTATACCTAATATTTTATTAAGATACTAAATTATTTAAAGTGATTCACATTTGCAATCTGGTAATTATCCAAGTGAAAAATTGTTAAAGATTTTTTCAACTCTAGTTAAAAAAAGCACTTGCATATTTCAAATATTAAGTACGAAAACAAAAGCTATACAAATTTTATTCTGACATTAAAAATATTCTGTAAATCTTTCGATAAATTTCTAGGAATTATATAAGCATCAATATACTGTAAATCTAGAGACCAAATAGATGAAGCTCTTCTTTTTGCTTTTCATCTGTTAAAATTAAATAAACTCCACTTTGATGAATCTGATTAGAAACTTTTCCAATACTGTAATCACAAAATTGGAAAATAAAATATTGGAGCTTCATCCTTTTTTAACATCAGTTTTTCATTCATATTCTCATAGATTTTCAAACAATATTTTTCTTCATAGCATTATATAGCAGTTGCAATCCACAAATATTCTTGATTAACAAACCAAATGTTTGATTCAAATCAATAAAAAAACAATATATATATTTGCATTTTCCTGAAAACATAAAAACATGTCTGTATTTAAACATGGTTTTCTAAAACTACACCAAGGCTATGATGATTATTTCTTTATGATTGAAATCATTATATTTAATGAAATTATTGAATATACTTTTGATTTACTGATTAACAATGATATTCCACACAATTTATATATATGCTCACTTTTTAAAACATATTTTTCAGCACAAACTTCATCATATCATAGACATCTTTCTGTTTAAAATTCCATACCATCTTTTGCCACTTTATATGCATTTCATGAATACTTCATAAGTTGAGCTCATGAGGTATTCATAAAAAAAAGGTGGTATAAGATTTTATGTAGAAGGAACTATTTTTTTATATTTATTTTGAAGACATTGCAGGGAAGAGTGAATAATCATTGTCAATTGCATAAATATTTGTAGTTTTTTTTTTTTAAGTGATTCTCAGCTCTTTAAAAAAAATAATTAAAATAATAGTTATATCCTCAGGATGAGATGGCCCATTTAATTTTTTAAAAAATTGTTTTTTCTAAAGTAAATATAATATAAACATATTTAACAAGTATTCTCATCAAGATCTGAAACTTTTTTTCTTTTTTTAAAGATTAAAAAAAGATGTAACATTATCAAGAGGAATATCTTGATCCAAATATAAATTAGCAGGATAAATATATCTTTAAATATAACTATTTAAATTCTTGTATAAGAGATGGTTAAAATTCTTTTATTTGTTGAAAATATTATTATCATATAAAAACATATTCACTGATTCAGTAGGATTGTGATATTTTTTGTAATTATCAAAAAATTAAAGGGGATATTTTCAACAAATACCTATATTATTTTCAATTTTACAATTATTTCTACTGCTTTAATAGGCAATACACCAAACATGGTGATTGAGATTGTATTTCATGATAAGACCACTTTCACACTTGGCCTTTAATATTTGTTGAAAACATAAAGATCTCTAATAAGAGCTGCTAAAATATACAATCATCTGTTAAGTGAAACTCTTGTACAATATCTAGTTCTAAGTAAATTATTATTGATTATATTAACTCATTCATTATCACAACTAAGGATTTCTAGTTTGCTAACTCAGTTACCATCATTACATTTTTAAGATCAATGACTTTGTGAATATTATATTTTCACATATTTACATAGTCTTTCTTATAAAAACCCATTCAATTGCAATGAGATGATTAATATTATGAAAAGTTGATGAAGTGATTTCTATAAAATAAAGTATAGAAAATAATAGAAAGAATGTAGAAGAAAAAAACCAGAAAAGACAGTTCATATCAAAACAATACTTAGGCCTTGATGAATCACCTTCAACTTAGATGAAACAAAATCTAACAGTTATTGAGACAACATCATGTTATATTATACATCAGAATATAATATTGGTTAGGCTCTTTTGTATTCATGATTTACAATTAAACATATTTCAAAGTCAATTCCCTATTTGATAACTATAAAACTTCTCAGTAATTTGAATTGAATTTTCAACAAATGCACATTCACATATTGACGGATATTTAAAGAAGCTATTATTTTTTCAAATTTTATATTTCAATAAATTACCAAAATTTTTAATGTTTACCAAACACTGAAGTTTAATAAATAATGGAAAAAATCATATAAATTGTGTAGAGGTACAATTTGCCTTAAGAAATGTTTGATATTTGATGTATAATGGAATTATAATAACATATAACCATTCTACACCATTAAGCATCACATGATCACATCTCCTATACTAGCACATTAATTATTGATAAACAAAGCAACAGGTGGCAATACTGTATGGAGAGTTTTGCTTTGTTTATATAACCATTCTCCAGAAAATTATCAAATCATTCCTTAAGAAAAAAAAATTCAAGTTTTTTTAAAACATATTGTTTAATTAAAATTCAGAGTTCATCATAAAAGGTTATAATGTTATCCTTATGCTTCTTAAACCTTTATTAGCTGCAAGGGATCTATGCATTGGAGTAGTATTTCTTTTAAATTGATCTTTTCTATAAAAAAAATAAAATAATAATAATGCTTGTACTATGGGTAAACATGGTTTTACAAAATATTCAAATAGTTGGCTCAGTTATTCTAAGAAAATTAATAACTGAATCAAAGGAATTAATATGACATAGTTTATTAGTAAAAATAATTTCACCCTATTTTACTATTCAAAAGAAAACAATTATTAGCACTATATTTTAAACACCATATGCAGCAGAAATGAAAGTACCCACTAATGTAACATTTTTTTAACAGATAGCATTTTCATAAAATGGTTAAAAGGATTGGCATTAAGCTAAAGCGGTTTTAGAAGCCTATAAGAAAAAAATATCAGACCAATGAGGTTAGAAGTTTTTTAGATAGTTCATAGCCAATGCAGCTAATCCTTCACTATTGGTTGATAAGTGGTTATTCTTAACTATTTTAAGCTAGAAGGTAAAAAAGACAGGAGAAACACTTGGCAATTGGGAAATTGTTGGCTACTGACTTTTCCTTTATTGTTGGGAATTATTAGAGCAGCCTTTTCTGTGGTGAATTATTTAATGGCTGCTTTAAGTTTTGTACATACATAATTATAGTGCATATAATAAATATTGCTACTTCTTTATGTATCTAGTTAACAATATATTACTTAATTTAAAATAAGATATATAAATGCAGTATTTTATTTTTTAAATTTAAGTGAAAATGTAATTTTTATTTATGGTATGTTGAGTACAATAGTCCATTTAATTAATTATACTCTTTTTTTATATATATTTTCAGTTGGAAATCGATTCAGAAACTTTTAGTTTGACTGAACCATTTTCACAATTGGGCTAAATTGCTTATAACATTAAAAAAGTTAGAATTGAATATTCATTAGAAAATCTTCAATCTGTATTTGGACATAAAAAAAAAAAAGATTAGAAATTTAGTAGGGTTATAAAATAAAAAGAAATCTAATTTTGCAGGCATTCTGAAGTAGAAATAACAGAATCGTTTTTTAAATAATATTGCTAAACAAATTGAATAAAGAGAGATTGATTAATGACTGTTTTATATAGTGATTAAGTTTGGCTTCATAATAAAATGGTTAACATATATCCATGGAAACCCCATAATTTAGGTTCAAGTCTAGCTTAGATGTACTTTAAATTTGTTTTTCAAGTCATATACAGGTTTAGGATTTTTCTTTTATATAAGTAGCCAATTTAGAATTTGTCATTTTAATATTGGTTGGAAAATGGATATCTATTATTAGAAAGGGTAAACATTTAGGGTTCATCTGAATTGATCACATTAGTCTCGATGTGCTCACTGTAAAAATAAAAAAAGCATTTGGAACATGATATAGCTCTCACTATTATTAAGAAAGGTGCCATATTCCTTCAGTTGTTTTATGTCTACTTTTAAAAGTCCATAGATTTATAAATATTCTCAGAAATAAATATAAAGGAAGAGAGAGTGCAAATAAATATTGATAGAAAATTAAGTAGTCGTCTAATAGAAATGTAAATATACAAACTATAATTAATGGAAATTTCTGCAATTCTTAAAAAAATAGATTATTTAATTATAGTAGCGTTATTAATTATTTCTTATACTAATTGAAAATGATATTATTTTTGCCATTAATGTTTTATACTTTCCATCATATTTTTCTTTGTTCTATTTATTTTTATTCTTTAAAATTGCGATTTATTACAGTATTATCTTATTTAATGTGTTATTAATATTTTATATTTTATTATTATTTTTATTATATCTTTATGTCTAACACCATTATAATTAATACCTGATATATTAATTATTGTAACAATTTTTATGATTTAATTTAACTTTGCATTTTATATTTTTATATTTTCTCTCTCTCTTTTCTTTAAATAGTATTACCGTATTATAACTTTCTATAATTATTACCAGTTATGTAGTATAATTAATTTATTATTTATGCAGTATAAATAGTTTATATCTCCGCCCCCTCCTTATGACGTTTTGTAATAATTTCTAGATTACAAATTTGTGTATTTCTTTTTTTAATCACAATAACACAAACAATATTTATTAATGATAATGATCATCATCATAATACGGCAGGTTTTACAGGAAAGGCGGCGTTATTTGTAGACATGTACCCTTTTATAATTTGTTTTCACCACGCGTATTGTAAGAGACGTATATCTTCCGCTCAATTTCCTCGATCTGTTGAAAAGTTACCTTCACAAAATCTAGATGGCTTTGATAAAAAGCTGCAATTAAAACGTAATGATTTTAATGCTTCAACACACACACATACATATTACACATTTTGTATGTGTAGATATTAGAAAAAATAATAAATAATCATAAGGATTTATTGTAGTTTTAATTATTTTTTCAACGTTATTTCACTATATTCTAATATGTATATATATAAAAAAGTAATCAAATAGTTAGTTGCTCGTGAGATAAAGTATTATTTGAATGGCAGAAATGGCAAATTAAACTTGGATCTAGAAATCGTTAATTATACCCGCGCATATATAAATAATGTATACTTATAGATCCATAAACATAATTTTTATTATTCTTGTAAATAAAACCCCAGTCTTTCAATCATTATCTCTTTACTGCAGGATAAATGTCTTTCCAAATTTAATCCAGTTTTTTTAATCAATAGTTGTTGTTGTTTATCATTAAAAAAAAAATTCCTTAGCTCATCTATCCACTTCTCACGTGATTTTTTTTTTTAGATCTTTTATAATCTATTGGGATTTGTTTTAAGTATTTGTTTATCCATCTATATTCAAATTTAAAAAAAAAAAAACATATTTAGTCTAATTCCATATTAGCATTTTAATTTTTTCAGAAAGATCAAAAGTAGCTGTTATTCAAATACTATATGCATTTTACTTTCAATCCTTCCATCTTTCCTGTTAACATCTTAGATCTTTCAATACTTTGTTGTGTAGTTTAAAACATCAGTATTACTTTTTTTTTAAAAAATTATATCCAAGTCTTATAAGTAAACACTGAATAAAAAATATTTATAAAAACCTTCCAAGCACTTAAGAATTTTTTTTTAATATAAATTTTACAAAAAGCAACCCATCCAAGATTAATTCTGTAAACAATTTCATCTATTACGTTTCCATATGTATTAATAATCTGACCATGGTATTGGTAGTTGTTATTTTTTTACTATCACCCTTTATTTATTTTTGTAAAAAGCTATTGAACAATTCTTAATTCCACATTCTTGCTTTTCTCTTATAATTTTTATAATATTTATGAAGATCTGAAACATTATTTGCAAATAATAATAACCACATCATTTGCAAAAATTAGGTTTAAAAAATCTCCATTTATTTTTATTTTGCCAGTTTAATCCACAAAATACATTGATAAAGTGTTTTATGCAGCTTTGGAGAGGTAAAATCTTCCTGTTATTCACTCTTTATCAATGTTAATTTTCTTTATGAGATCATGTAGTATATTTACTGCTGTTGCATTTTGATAAATATTATTTAAAATCTAGCAATATTTTTGAGTCACATGCTTTTGTACTTTCAGTGAGATTAATGCTACCTTCTCCAAGTGTTACCAATATAATGTCTGCTAATAAAGTCTTAATCAGTCACTGTTCTTTATTGCTGCATCTATGACTGATTGGTAGCATTTGCTTTCAACCAGCTGCTATTGATTCAGGACTTACTATTGCTGCAAAACTATTGCCCAATATATATCCAATTAACCCCCATAATGCCAGATATTTGGATATTTTAAAGCTTTAATCACACCAATGCTTTTATAGAATCAAATGCTTGTTCATAATCAATAAATTCAAAGTGTAATGATAATTTTGCAACTTCTCTTACTATTTACATATATTTTTAAAATCCAATCTTTTTTTTTTACTTAGCTAAAATCTAAAATTCTTTGCAGGCAGTTGTAATGGTCTTCTTAATAAGGATTTAGTATAAAACTGACATAAAATGGGTAAATTTATAACTTCTAATATCTATCTTTTTATCTTTTCACTATTTCATTCTTCCAACTATTTATTATGTTTTTTTTTATTTAGACATTTGTTATATAGCTTTGTCAATATTTTATCTATTTCTTCATTTGATTTTTTAAAATTATCTATAAAAATTTCATTTTCTGTAGCATTTTTATTTTTCATAGATTTAATTTCAAAAGACATTGTTAGGATCACAGGGTTTTTTTGTTTCTTATTTACTATACAGATCTTTGCAAATATCTTTTGAACAATTCATTTCATGAAGTCTACCTCTTATTGAAAAACAATTTTTTTTCAAATATCAATTTGCTTATATTTTATATGCTTTTTGTTGCCATGCAATTATATTTTCTTATGTCATCAGAGTTATATTTTATACTATCTGAATGAATAACAGTTCTTAATAGAATATGTTTTTTTTATTAATATAATTTACATATGTGACATCTTCTAAGTCTTAATATTTACATTTATCCACAGATAATATGTTCTTTTGATAGCTTAACTCTTATCTTACATTTCACTAACTGATGATCACTTTCTGGATTGAATTTATTAAAAACATTACAATCTTGAAATAAATATTTTCTACTAGTCAAAATATAATCCAATTCAAGTATATCTACATTTAAAGACCTAAATCATTTATTTCAGTAAAAAAACCCATAATATATAGTTTTAGTTTTTCTGCAAATGTCACAAGTCTATGCCCTTATCTCCATAACCAAATTTCTCCATGGCAGTTTTATCTTTCAATCATTTTTCAATTCTAGCATTTAATTTTCTCATGATAATTTTAAAATGTTATTTGGTGTATTCGAACTGAATTGTATATTTAAATAAAAATCACTTGTTTTTTAAATCTCAATGATAGCTATTCTGTGAATGTAAACATGATTTATTTACATTTGTTATCATTGTTTAAGTTAATAAACTAATGTACCATGCTATCAGATAAACTCTCAATACCGACAGTGCTGATCTTTCAGCTTTTATTTATGATTAATAATACTTCACATATGCTTTCAGTATTTGTGCATTTTTAATTCACTTTACAAATCAATTCTCTCTTCACCTTTTCTCTTAATTTCTCAAAGTTTTAAAATGCATCCAATATTACATATTTCTTCTAATTCATGCATTATTGTTTAATTTGAAAGTGATATATATATATTATAACGATCTGAAGAATATGAGACTTAATGTAGTCTGCACTACAAGGGCGCCATCTAGGCATTTGAACCTAGAAAAATTTATATAGTAGGCAGATACGTAAGTCAAAAAAATAAATTTTTTTAATTTTATATATTTTGATTCCGGTCATTAGCCCATTGTCACTAGCTCAGTGGAACAACAGAGATTTATATTTTATATTAAATTCCTATCTAAGATATATATAAAAAAAGAATAAAATAAGCCACTGCCAGTAATTATACACACAAACATTTATTTACGCACATATATATATATATAAAATTTAACATTATTATTTTAGTATGTTTATTTTAACATTTAACATTATTTTTTAACTTTTATTTTAGATTTTAATTTACATTTTAATTTTTATACTATTATAAGTTCGCACAGATGGATTTATAAAAGTTTGTTTTATAATGTTGAGTATAGATCAGTTACATAGATTACACGGTCAAAAACATTTCAAAATAAACATAAACAATCAAAATATAAAATCATTGGTGGAATTGCAGAGGGAAATTTATAAGAAACCCAATAGCATTCATCATAAGATGCTGCATTGACACCAATAACTTAAAAGACATCCGAATAAATACATTTTAGATACTCACCATAAGGTATCATTATTTACCGAATGTCTATATATTTTGATCAAATATGAAAACCAAAAACATAATTGACCGATAACGAATCCATGCAAGCGTCTATACCCAGCTTAAATTTAATGCATTTTTATTTAGAGTGTCGAGTATGAATAGACTACATAGATTTGCATTTGAAAAGAAAATATTCTATCCCTTATTTAACCTTAGGCCAAAAGCTCGTAGCTAAACCAACGTCAATCCATCTGATATATCGATGTATTCAATGTAATACGAATACGACAGCACAAATAGGTTAAGAGAAAAAATTGACTCTCGCCAGATAGGAATACTACATCTATCTGATGATAAGAGCAATAAAAAAAAACTCCATAGGAAGGAACAGCGTTCTATGTCTTATAATCCCTTCCATAGGCAAAACGGTTGTGTGCGGCATAAACAGCAATTCTGCACGTAGCGAATCTCGTATTACATCTACTAATTACACCAATATATCCAATCCATTGACCCAATTCAACTACGAAACAAATAACCTAAGATTACCCTCCCCTAATATAACTTTACAAATCTATATAGCCATTCATGCCCGACTTAAGTTTAACATTTATATAATATTAAATTAGCGAAAAACAAAAATCATAAATAAAACTTAAAAGAACCAAAAAATAAATAAATGGAAATGATTTTACAAAAGAAATACATCAAATAAAAAGAATTAATAAGGAATTTAGTTTGGTCAGATAGGATTCTATTTCTATTTTTTTTAAATACTGGGAAAGTTTATATTTTAAAGTTCTTAGTGTTTTCAAATTAATATTCATTTAAGTTCATAACGTGCTTACGGTTTTAGAAATGTTCATTAGTTATACTTCCTTCATCCTTTCAGTTGCTTGCCATTGGGAATCCAGCGTTAAATTCCCCTCGATGATCCTGTGGTCCTCAATATAAGAAAAGCGATGTTTCCTTTTCCTTTTTTTATAACAACTGAAGGAATTGAAAGTGCATCTTTCAATCCCTTCACCTCCAACTCTCCGACTTAACACATCTCTGTCTTGTCTTAAATTTTCTTTACTCACCAAAAATTTTATTATCAAACTTTTTCTTTTATATGTAACTTTAAGATCCAATGGACATTATGTCATCGATGATGATGATCCTTCCATTGAGGTCCGATTCCCTGATGGATCTCTTTCATTGGCCATTAGTTTCTATTGTTTTCCTATCTCACCATTGCTTATACATTTAAATGCCCAAGGGCTAGTTCACTTGGACTAATTAAAATAATCATTTCCATTTTTTCAATAACATTAATTAATTTGTTTTGTACAAACTTAAATATATTTTTATCTTTAAATCTTTTTAAGTTTTTGCTTTTAAAATACTTTTTCTATTTTTAATAAAGTTTCTTTTTTTTTTAATAATTTTTTTCATCTGTGCGATTTTATATATATACGAGTTTAAGATGATTTTTTTTAATTTCCAATTTTTAATTCTTAAAAAAAGAAGTTTTATTTGCGAACTTTTATTTTTTTCATGTTTAATAATAAAAAAACAATGTAACGTCATATGTGCCCGTTACATATCAGTAAACTTGCTTAAAAAAAAATGAACAAAAAAAATATATTTTACTTAGGGTTAGTAATTACGGTACACGATTAACGAAGACATTTACAAAAACATCCGGTTAGTAATTTTACAAAAAGACTATATACAAAAAAAAATGTTGACCATAGCTTTCTATGAACCACTATGTTTATGCCTCCTCCCCCCCAAGAATTCTATTTTCTCTATATTTCATTTCTAACAAAACGACATGACAAGCAACTTATATAAATTATTTATTTAAGAAGGTTGCATTAAGATAAATATGTTTTAAGAAATCATGGGTTTAAGCGTGTATATTTGCAGCACAATTATAAATACCACCAACTTATTTATGACTGATTGAAATGCATACATAGGGTTACACTGAAGTAATTCCCAAACAGTACTCACCGTAAGGTACCACATTTATGATCATAAACTTACGTGGCTGTGCGCGCCTATACACGTTAAAGCATAATTTATATTAACAAAAAAAAAACATATCAATTGCAACCTTTTGACTTTCTTTTTAACAAAATACAGTTTAAAATTATTTATACTTTCTCGTGTTTAATATATGTGCTATTTCTTTCTGGCAGTGCTTTTATAAGATTTAAAGTATACAACTTTCTGTAACCAGATAAGAATATTTCATTTTTGAAAAAAAGAAATTTACTCAGGGTATATCGTGGTTTATTAAAGATCAGCTCACGTTGGGAAGCCAATTATAACGATCCAGAGAATATGCAGACTTAACGTAATCTACACTACAGGGCGTAATCTGCACTACATTTAAACCTAGAAAAATTTATTTAGTAGGCAGATACGTAAGTCAAAAAAAAATTTTTTTTAATTTTATATATTTTGATTCCGGTCATTAGCCCATTGTCACTAGCTCAGTGGAACAGCAGAGAAACTTTTATATTTTATAATAAATTCTTATCTAAGATATATATAAAAAAGAATAAAATAAGCCACTGCCAGTAATTATACACACAAACATTTATTTACGCACATATATATATATATAAAATTTAACATTATTATTTTAGTATGTTTATTTTAACATTTAACATTATTTTTTAACTTTTATTTTAGATTTTAATTTACATTTTAATTTTTATACTATTATAAGTTCGCACAGATGGATTTATAAAAGTTTGTTTTATAATGTTGAGTATAGATCAGTTACATAGATTACACGGTCAAAAACATTTCAAAATAAACATAAACTATCAAAATATAAAATCATTGGTGGAATTGCAGAGGGAAATTTATAAGAAACCCAATAGCATTCATCATAAGATGCTGCATTGACACCAATAACTTAAAAGACATCCGAATAAATACATTTTAGATACTCACCATAAGGTATCATTATTTACCGAATGTCTATATATTTTGATCAAATATGAAAACCAAAAACATAATTGACCGATAACGAATCCATGCAAGCGTCTATACCCAACTTAAATTTAATGCATTTTTATTTAGAGTGTCGAGTATGAATAGACTACATAGATTTGCATTTGAAAAGAAAATATTCTATCCCTTATTTAACCTTAGGCCAAAAGCTCATAGCTAAACCAACATCAATCCATCTGATATATCGATGTATTCAATGTAATACGAATACGACAGCACAAATAGGTTAAGAGAAAAAATTGTCTCTTGCCAGATAGGGATACTACATCTATCTGATGATAAGAGCAATAAAAAAAACTCCATAGGAAGGAACAGTGTTCTACGTCTTATAAACCCTTCCATAGGCAAAACGATTGTGTGTGGATAAACAGCAATTCTGCACGTAGTGAATCTCGTATTACATCCACTAATTACACCAATATATCCAATCCATTGACTTAACTACGAAACAAATAAACTAAGATTACCCTCCCCTAATATAACTTTACAAATCTATATAGCCATTCATGCCCAACTTAAGTTTAACATTTATATAATATTAAATTAGTGAAAAACAAAAATCATAAATAAAACTTAAAAGAACCAAAAAAAAAATGGAAATGATTTTACAAAAGAAATACATCAAATAAAAAGAATTAATAAGGAATTTAGTTTGGTCAGATAGGATTCTATTTCTATTTTTTTTTAAATACTGGAAAAGTTTATATTTTAAAGTTCTTAGTGTTTTCAAATTAATATTCATTTAAGTTCATAACGTGCTTACGGTTTTAGAAATGTTCATTAGTTATACTTCTTACTGTTTTAGAAAAGTTCATCCTTTACAGTTGCTTGCCATTGATAATCCAGCGTTAAATTCTCCTGATGATCCTGTGGTCCTCAATATAAGAAAAGCGATGTTTCATTTTCCTTTTTTTATAACAACTGAAGGAATTGAAAGTGCGTCTTTCAATCCCTTCACCTCTAACTCTCCGACTTAACATATCTCTGTCTTCTCTTAAATTTTCTTTACTCACTAAAAATTTTATTATCAAATTTTTTCTTTTATATGTAACTTTAAGATCCAATGAACATTACATCATCGATGATGATGATCCTTCCATTGAAGTCCAATTCCCCGATAGATCTCTTTCATTGGCCATCAGTTTCTATTGTTTTCCTATCTGACCGTTGCTTATACATTTAAATGCCCAAAGGCTAGTTCACTTGGATTAATTAAAATAATCATTTCCATTTTTTCAATAACATTAATTAATTTGTTTTGTACAAACTTAAATATATTTTTATCTTTAAATCTTTTTAAGTTTTTGCTTTTAAAATACTTTTTCTATTTTTAATAAAGTTTCTTTTTTTTTAATAATTTTTTTCATCTGTGCGATTTTATATATACGAGTTTAAGATGATTTTTTTAATTTCCAATTTTTAATTCTTAAAAAAAGAAGTTTTATTTGCAAACTTTTATTTTTTTCATATTTAATAATAAAAAAACAATGTAACGTCATATGTGCCCGTTACAATATATATATATATATATATATATATATATATATATTAAAGGTATTTATCAAAAGACGGCATAAATTTATATTCAGAAGATTATTAACATCTTTTTATCTTAGACACCAAATGTAATTGGCTGATGATTTTACACTCTCCTGAAAATGAGTCATATTTTATTTTTGTATATCATAATTATAATTACAAAAAAAAATACCATTCATATACATTCATCTTGCATTCACATTAATTCAACAAATGCTTTAGTTAAAAATTTATCAGACATCTAAGAAGGGAAAATGATGTTCTTTGGTCTTACATTGAGTAAAAAATACCAATAAATTCTTCAAGCTAGTTGATGCATGAAAATAAACAGTCAATCCATGTTGTTGACTATATAAATAATCTTATACTAATAACAGCTTCAACAATAAGAATATATAAAATGGATATTAAAAATATGTTTTGTTCAGTTTCTTTAAAATCTTAAAAAGGAATCATAATATTTTCTTCAATTAACAGTAAACTTTTTTTTGCAACTCTGGTAAATATATTACATTTACATATCTTATTTGCCATGATTTGTTTTTATTTTAGGTTAAAAAATATAGATTTTTAATTCTATTCTACATAAGAAAAAAGAATATTAGGAGACAAATAAGTATAAGATTATATAGTGTTACACATATATATAAAAAAAGAGAAGTGAGATGGTTGCTATAGATTATTATTTACTAAAACTAAAATCCTACAAATCAAAAGTTTCTATGAATTAAAATATAATGTATTTATTATAAAGTAGACATTTTTGATGAAATTCTGAAGATATTATAAAATAGGGAGATATCCAGTTTAAAATTTGATATCCTTGAAAAAACAAAAGTAGTAATATATTAAATAAATTATAATTTCAGCCATAGATAGTTATAAACATAAATTGTATCAGAAGCATAAATAGCATTTTCTGAGCATAATAAAAAATTGTATTTAATAGAATATAATAAAATTGAAAAAAGCTTTTAAAGTTGTGAAACTTTAGGAAGAGCAATTGAGAAAAGAACCATATTGCAGAATACTTTGAACATCCAAATGACAATGACAGTTTTGTATGCAAATAAGGGATGCACTAATAATCAATCTAACTTCAGAAGATTCACAATATTCTTAGAATAAATAAGCATGAGGTTGTCATGAAAATAAACAATAATAAAATATGAATAAAAACATTGTTTTAAGATTGCCACGAAGTTTTAAGAAAGCAAGTGACTTTGCCGAGAATGCCAAAAAAAAAAAAAAGAATCCTCCCAAGATTGAATTTTAATAAACTAATTTTAGTTGAAAGAAATGACCTTTGAAATCAATGTTTTTTTTGAATGCATGTTTAATATGTAATTTTTATGAAAAGATACATAAGATGCTACTGATACTGTTTTTGCATAAATCTATAAGTTTTCCATAGCTAATTATCAATTTTACTGTATTAAAATAGAAAAAAAAATCCTGATAAAGTATCCGTTTTTTAAAAGAGTGTTTGAAAGGAATTAAGAGAAAATAATGATATCCACATGAAAAACAAACTGTAGATACTATGTGCAAATATTTTCCATTTTTTATATAAAAAAGTCAATATCAAATGCTAACAGAAGTGTTAAAAAAGTCTCATCAGAGATAATTTATTGAGGGCTATGCAATCTATAGATTAGAGAAGTATTTACATGTGGCTATAGTAAAATAAAAGTGACCCATAACTAGATAAATAGTGTTTAAGATGTAAAGATTTGATTATATAGTGTTTTATAGATAATTGTATGAGAATAGAGTGAATTATTTTTCTGGGATTAGTATAGTGATTACTTTTTCAACATTTGAGGATATTTAGATGATGAAAAACATCTTCAACATAATAATGATGATGATAATGATGACAAGATCAGAGATAAGATGCTGAAAAATCAAGCATAATTTTTGAAGTTGTTCAAGTTATACACATATTTTCACAAAAAGTATGATGGATAATTTATAAAAGATCCAAAAATATCAATTAAATTCCTTATTTGTTACCAACATTTTTGAAGCCATCTCAGACTGATTCATGCTCAAATTTAGTTCAAATAGAAACCTTCACATTTAAATTAATGTTAATTATTGACTCTATGTAGAATTATAATGGACAAATGTGTATATAAAATGTATTTTACAAACAATATATTCCTCAACAAAAATTTGGAATATATTGCAAACTAATAAAAGACTTCTTTTTTTCACACTTGAAGATGTTTAAATTTTGAAAAATTTCAAGAATAAATTATTGATATTGATAAATCTTTTTATATCTTGAAATTTATGCTTAAGCAAGATCATAAAATCAGACTATTATCTAATATTGTTATCAAAAATCTCTTACAGTCTGTGACCTGGAATAGATAATTTTACTTAGATGTGTTTTTTTTTTTTTGTAAAATACAAATAAGTTTGTGAAAATATTTATAATTAACATTATTTTAAAACTATTAATTTGATTTAGATTTTTGGTCATCATACAAATGATATTTTAAAAGAAGACTTGTAATTTATTTGGCTTTGCAGTTTCCTCAAAGCTGATTCAATAAAATGGAGTCTATCCAATTTACTGTTTGTCATCTTTTTTTTATTTTTAATCTTTGAAATCTTACTATTCTTGCCAATAAATTATACTAGACAATTCTTAATAAATTCTTCAAATGAGAATTCATATCTTATGATCAAGTAAGAACATAAATTTTGCTCTTCAAAAGATTTCAGTGATGCTACAGCTTTTTAAAACTCTTGAGAATTAAAAATATGATTTGTTAATAGTTAGTTTTATATATATTATAGTTATTGAATTGCTTCAAGCTGAGATTAGTGTCTAAAATTAGAAAATGTTCACAAATGCTCACTCAATTTTGAATAATTCAAAATTTTCTGTGATCATAATGAGTCATATTTTTGCTTGTCACATTTTATATAATAAATTATCAGTTAAAATTTTCAGATCTTAGGTGATTTTTTTTTTAGAAAGCTTTAAACTTTTGTTTTCTACAATGTGTGTTTAAAACGTTCTAGGCAGTTGAAACAGTTCATACGCTTTAATACTTTTTAAAACTTATTCTGTGTTCAACTTTCACATTAATAGAGAGGATATCAACTTCCTGTATTTAAAGCATATTCATTGCAATTCTGTCTGTGACTGTCAATTTATAGGAAATTTCTTGAAGGCTAGATCCATTGGTATTGACGAATGATCCAAAGAGGCAGTTTTTCTTTGTTCACCATTTTTTAAAAGTCAACCACTGCCCAATATTGTAAATCTTTATCCTTACCAATAATGCTATAGTTTTATATATTTTTGTTAAGTCTTATGTATTAAGTATAATATCATAGATGTATATTAGGTTATTAATGATTCTTTCAACAATTCGGAATTTACAATTGTATTTATTTATCTCATTTCTTTCATTACATATTTTGTAAGTATTGAGAAATAGAATGCCATATGCATAATGTTCCAATCTGTTGAGTATTGCTTGATTAAATTTTAGCTTTTAATATTACAAAAATAATCCTCATTAAATTATTCCATACTTAGCATGCTGTAAAAAATTAAAGACCTTGTCTCAATTATATTAGTTCGTTTATGATGTTTTCTGTCTTTTTCAATTATTCAATTTTTTAACTTCAAGTGCATCACCAACAGTTTCTAAATCCTCATAATTAGCAAATGACTAAATCAGCTTTTAAGATTTGGATTAAGTATTATTTTGTTGATTACTATTTAAATCCTTGAGTAGTATAATGTAATGGTAGAAGGATTCAAAAACAAAACGTTTCTGGGCAGTTTAATCTTTCATTGTCAGTACTCAAACATTCCTATATGATGTTCCATTTAAATGCCTTTATTCGGCATAGTTTTGTGCACTGACTGATTTGAAAATTAAACATTCCTGGATCAAAGTCAACTGTGTTACTTCTGTTGTTACATGACTTCCTAAGTGATAAACCATTTACTGTTTTTATATTATTCCATCTACATTTTTTAATCAGATGAATAAAGACAACTAAAAAAGGTAAATGAGTACCAAAATGCATTTCTTATTAATTAAATTTTATATTGTTGTAAAATATATAAAAATACATAGAAATAGAAAGAAAGTTAATATTTAATTCATTAATCTTAAAAAAACTATTAATTGAATGAAGTGAGTTATTTTGTTGGGTAATTTAAAGAAAAAGGTAAATATTGAAAAGAAAAAATATCAGAAAATTTATTCTTCAATTTTAAAAAAGTGTTTTTACAGTTTAGATATTAATAGAAAAAAATGTAAGATAGTCTTGTTGGCTATCTACTGTTTAATATTTATTTAAATGAACATTTTAACAAATATAGTTTCGATGAGAATAGTAAAACAGCACTGGAACTGATTTAATGATACTATTTGCAGACATTAATGAGTTTTTAAAAGTGTCAAGTAATATTAATCAAAACTGTGAAAATATTGGAATAAAAACCAATATATTTAAATTCCAACTTGAAATCAAGCATATCATTTTAAAAAACCCTGAACAACAAAAAGAAGATATGGAATGATAAAGGAGAAAAAGTTTTTTAACTTCAACAACTTACCTAATTGTAGTATTTTATTGTAGTATATTCTCATACAAATTGTCTTAATAGAAGCAATTATTACTGCAATTGTGAAGTATTTGAATATAATTTTTATAATATAAACAGATTTGCCTTACCCACAGAAACCAACTCAACTTTATCATAAAATACTTTTTAGAAAGTGTATAACTGTTCATTCACTTTTTATGCCCAACTTAATAAAGACATGCTTTTACAAGTATGCATTAAATATTTCATTAGGCTATCTGAAGAATATATCAATTACTCTTGTAAAGAATTCTTAAGTAAAATTTTCCAGACTTTAAGTTACCTCCATAACAGTCCATGCCTAAACTTTTATGCAATATATCTAATCAAAATTACCCTAAATTCATAACCCAATCAGAGTAGTCAAGAAAATAAACTCTAAAACACTACCAATAGTTTCATTAAAAAATAACATATTTAAACTAAACCTTACACACAATTCCACTTACTTCCCATACTCCCTTCATATTAAAAGAACTCTGAAATAAATTAATTGCTTCAGAATCATAAACTTTTGATAATAAATATCTTTTAATTTTTTTTATTTCATTTCTCTCAAAGAAGACAACCTTACCTTCATCAGAGACTTGTAACTGTTTCATGATATATAAAGCAGAACTAAGCTATTTATTTCCAACCCTACTTTTATGTACCTTTATTCTTTCATTTAAGCTGAAACTACTCTAACCCATATATACCTTCTTACAAAAACAAGGGATAATATACACTACTCCAGGAATAGTTTTGTTTTTGTAAGAAGGTGTATATAGATCAGAGTGGTTTGAGCTTAAATGAAAGAATGAAGATACATAAAAGTAGGGTTATAAATGACTATCTTAGTTCTGATTTATATATCCATAAAAAATATACAACCCACACTATTAATTTTGATGAAGCTAAGGTTGTCTTCTTTGAGAGAAATGAAATAAAAAAAAATAAAGAATCTTTATTATTAAAATTTTATGACACTGAAGCAATTAACTTATTTAAAAGTTATTTTAATATTAAGGGTGTATGGGAGGAAAGTGGAATTGTAGGTAATATTTAGTTTTAAAATGTTATTTTGTAATTGATCACACAATGAGTTTATTTTCTTGGCTAGTCTGGCTGAGTTGTGAATTTGGGATAATTTTAATTATTAATTGACTACTTTAGCTTTATGCTTTTAATATATATATATATATAATTGAAATAATATTTTTAAACGGTTTATAAACAATTCAAACAATCTTTAAATCCGCAGAAGTACTTTCGGTTACTTTCAAACCTGCCTCAACTGCTATTAAATTCAAAAACTAAAAGCGGAAGCAAACGTCATCAATTCAAATTCCACAAATCTCGTATTTTAATGTTAGAAGCTTGTCGATTTATCAAATGTGTTTTATTCCTGTTTATAAAAATTGCCTCTTTAATTTTTCTTTTACTATGGTTTCTCTCTTCATGAAGAATTTTCACATTCTTCATGAAGAGAGAAACCATAGTAAAAGAAAAATTAAAGAGGCAATTTTTACATTCTTCATGAAGAGAGAAACCATAGTAAAAGAAAAATTAAAGAGGCAATTTTTATAAACAGGAATAAAACACATTTGATAAATCGACAAGCTTCTAACATTAAAATACGAGATTTGTGGAATTTGAATTGATGACGTTTGCTTCCGCTTTTAGTTTTTGAATTTAATAGCAGTTGAGGCAGGTTTGAAAGTAACCGAAAGTACTTCTGCGGATTTAAAGATTGTTTGAATTGTTTATAAACCGTTTAAAAATATTATTTCAATTATAATTACAATATTATTTTTAATTAACGGATATTTTTATTTATTTTACATATATATATAAAATTTAATTTTAGTAATTATATCAAAATAATAAAATAATCTATCTTTTGATTTGTTAAATGCATCAGAAGCATGACATCTAAGCCCATCTTTCTGCTTAAAATGTTACCAAGATATATCCAAATTGGTCACATTATCAAGTTAATAATTATCCAAAATAAAAGTTATTGAAATTTTTTTTTCTAATAATTTCTATTAATGGCTGATAAACTACCTAAATCTTTTGTAAAATTAAAATTTTAAAGGTTGCTTTTAAACTATTAAGATTATTATTTAAATTAGCAAAGATGGCATAATCATCTGCATACTATAAATATAGAAACAAAGAAAACACGGTTCTTATGTTTTACATTTAAATGGTTTAAATTTAAAACTCCACCATTAAATCACATTTTGATGACTATTTCATGAAGTTGCATATAAATTGTTCCAAAGACTATTATTATATGAACAAAAAAACAAAATTGGAGCTAGTACATAGCTCTGTTTCAATCATTCTTCATTTCAAATGTTTGTTTTTTTCTTATCAGTAATAAAACTTCTTCATATACTGTAATGTATAAATTATATAATATGAATAAACTTTAGTGAACAACCAAATAATTTTAAATATTGCCATACCTTGATCAAATTTATATATATATATATATATATATATATATATATATATATATATATATATATATATATATATATATATATATATATATATATATATATATATATATAAAAAAATCACAGATATAATTATAAATATTGATAGTAAAACAAAATTTTTTATGTATTTATCTAGATATATTTTAGTTTAGCTTATAATGTAACTAAGAAAACAGCCAATAAAAAATTGGCACTGAAAATCATATTGCAATGGAGCTAAGAACTATGCTGTATCTAACTAGATGACTTCAAATATAAGCTATCCAAAGCAAAATGTAAATTAAAAAAAATATAAATAAAGAAATTATTAAACTATTTAAATTTTAGAAATTTCATGATATTTGGACAGCCATTTTTTCTTTTCTGGGTACTGTATGTAATTATGCTTTAAAAAAATGTAAAATTTATAAATAAATTTAAAATTCTGCAGCCTCTCATAGTGTCATAAATGTTCATATTTGTTAATGACATTTCTTTGGTTTGTGTTGATTCTTCCTTTATTATCCTTTTCAAATTTGATGTTTTCTAAGAGTAATGCTAAAAGTTTTACAAAATTTAAAAACATATTGGAAAGACCAATTTTCCAAACACTGTTAATATCAATCAGCCTCTCTATCAAACTGCACCAATCATAAAATGACCATGTACATATGCTCATTAAATCTCATAGAGATGAAAATTCTAATAAGTTACTTTATTTATACCAAATGTCAAATCAAAAACAGATGTAAACAGTCTCTTTCAATATGATTCAAGATTATCTCTATTTTGTGAGTACAGGTTAATATAAAATAAAAACTAGGCAATTTAAAACAAAGTTTATAAAAATGGTTAGATATTTTTTATTATATATTTTGAGAAAAATGAATATCTTGGAAAAATAGGATTTACAATATTAAATTGTTATGAAAGGAATTATGAATCAGAAGAGAATTTAGATTTGAATTATATTAGAAACAAAGAAAATTATAAAGATTATTTAGAAGAGATTGCAGATGATAAGAAAATTAAATTTCATGTTCATTAAGACATTCCTTCAGATAGTAATCATTGCATTACTTCCATGATTTTTATGACATGACCTTCTTTTTTATAAATTGGTAATAAAAAAGTTTTTATCTATTATTTGCAAATTTTTGAACTGTTTTCACCATATCTGACCATTTTTTCAGGTTTTCTATCATTTCCAGAATTTCAATTCTTCAATTCATTTAATGCTCTTTTAATTTTTCTCCTCAAAATATGATTTTTACTACTATGAAATAATGTGTATATTCTTTCAAACACTTTTTTTTTTTAAAAAAAAAGAAAGTTATGGTATTTTTTAATGTCAAAATTAGCTTTATATAATAAATTGAAAATTTTATTTTTCCTAGTGAGACTTTTTTTATATTTATTTTTAATTATTCTCTATGTTCTATGTGATTTAATTAAATAGTGGAGTGATAGCACTAAACATTTCTGAGTCAAAGCTCTGACTGACATTTCTGATGCTTGAATAGCACATTATCTCTCATGCAATAACTGTTTTTGTTTCAGTATCATATTCTGTTAAGATCTTGCATTATAATGTAATCTTTCTGAGTTTACATTAACCATAGTATTTTTCTATGTCTCTACATGATTTCTATCATTTTTTTCTGTTTTTACTGATTCCTCGGTTTGTTTTATTGTTCATTTCTTATATTATTGTTATGTAAGTGTTGAACTGCCACTTCTATCATTTATTTTTAGTTGTTTCTATTATAGTTTTAATATTTATTGTTTGATTCAATCTTTCAGAACTTTTCATTATTCTGATAAAACTTCAGTGAGAACTACCTCCAAAACTCTTATTGTGATTTTCAATTCTTAAATCTAGTTCTTTTTTTTTTGTATGTATTTTTTTAAGCTTTGACAAATACTTTTTATTATATTTGTCTCTGTTATTTTGATATTTGCTTTTAAAAATTATTTTTTTTATTTTTTATGCTTTAGCATAATCTTTTAAATTCTAATTCTAATATATGTCTTCTTCCTGAAAAAGCTGTAATGATGTTGATCCTTTTCTATTTATTAATATTATATCTATCATAATGTTTGTCTTTCTTTCATTCAATCTCTATATTCATTTTTATGAAGTCCATATTTTGGAACCATTTGTTAAAAACGATCATTCAAAACGTCTTTCAGTTTATTTCTCTAAAGCCACATTTATCCATTGCTATTTCATAATTTATACTATAACTTCCCATTTGTAATATTTTAATCTTAATCAATGACAATAATATCATCATCTGAAAATTAGTTTCAGATTATTGGTAACACTTGATGTAGGTGCATACAATTGGAATACTAAACAAATTGGAATACTAAACATTAAAAAATATTTGATTTTAATTTATTATTTTTCTTTCTTATATAATGAATTATATTCTCTCAATATCTTTATTCTTTTTTTTTTTTTTGGATCTAATAGAAATCCTCCAACTTCGTGCTTTAAATTATTTATCAACCAGAAAACTTCACAATTATTTAAGTCTAGTTTATTTCATTTAATGTCACATTTATATTTTTTCACTGCTTTATGAAATAAGTCTGGTTTACTAGACTTTTTTTTAAAAAAAGATCTTACTACATTATAACTATTTTAAAATTTAGCTTATCATCTACATTGACTTCAGTTCAAATTTTATATAAACGATCCATAGTATTTTTAACTATTTTATTTAGAATTTATAAAAAAAAAAAAAAAGACAGATTTATGATTTCTAATATTTTTTTTCATATTTCTTATGATATTACTATATTTTTTCAGTCATCATCATTTTCAACCGTTATCAATCCACTATGGGATAAAGATCTCTCCAAGTTCAATCCTTCTTCTCCAATTCCTTGCATCTCTTCTTTCACATTATCCCTGCACAGGTTCTTATTTCATCTATCTATCTCATATGTGTTCTTTTTCTAGATCTTTTACAAATATCTTGAAATTCAGTTTAAGATTTTAACTGTCAATCTATTATCATCTGTTCTAGCAATATATCCAGCCCAAATCCATTTCAATCTCTTAATTCTTTTAATAATGTTAATAACACCTATTTGTTCTCTCACCCATGTATTTTGTTTTTGATCTCTTCTTGTTACTCCTAACATGCATCTTTCCATACTTCACTGAATAGTCTGAAGTCACTGTATTGCTTTTCTGTTAAGTTTCCAGGTCTCAGATACATAGGAACTGATAAAACATATTTATTAAAAAACCTTTTTTTTTTTTTCAAACACATAGACTTTTTTCTTTTTAATGTTAGATTATTTTGACCAAAAGCACTCCAGTCAAGTTTAATTCTATGATTAATTTCATTAAATATGTTTCCATCTGTAGTAATAATTTTACCAAGGTATTTGTAGTTGATAACTTCTAACTCATCATAATCAATCTTTAAATTCACTTGTTTGAGAAAATCCATTAATTATTACTTTAGTCTTTTTAACATTTATTTTTAGTTCTACTTTTTTACTTTCATCTGATAACTCTTGTAATATTTTCTGAAGCTCTGAAGTATTATTTGCAAAAACAACTATATCATCTGAAGACTCTAAATGAGTTAAATAATCTTCACTTACTTTTACTCCATTAGCTTTCCATTTTAATTCTTAAAATGCTTCTTATGAATCTGTTGTAAAAAGTTTTGTAAATATGGAGTCACCTTGCCCCATACCTTTCAATATTAATTTTTTTAGTATCATTATGTAATCTAATTACTGCTGTTGCATTTTTATAAATATTCTTCAGAGATTAATTAAATGATAAAACAAATATTATAATTTATAATATTTAGACAAGCAAAAAATTAGCAGTAATAAGTGTTGTAAATGTGTACACCTACATGTTTAACTATAGCAGTGATGTCTTCAAGGTAAGCAGGAATGCAGTCTTCTTTGGATGGGCATCAAGTCAGACGCTGGAGGCACGATGTCACTCTGGCTCAGCATGGTAAGGAGATCATCTCAGGTCAAGGGGAACCATGGCTTGAAGTCCCTTTCTACTCAGACATTCTGGGAATGACCGACGTGTAATAGGTTAGCAACAGTAACTTAAAATTAGCTCTCCTCTTTTCTGGGTTCAGACCCAGCAGCATTTATACTCTTTTTTCTGATGACGTTAGAAAGCACTTAGCTGTCAGACCCAGGCACTTTATTCACTTAGCAGATCTGTAGTTTCTGACTGGATGCATCCTTTGTCGGAATAAAATTTAAAGACAATGCAATCCTGTTAAAGTTTCTCGCATGATTGTTTTAAATGTAGTCTTCTGATTTTAAAACAGAAAATGGATAAATTTCCATTAAAGGATTTTTACATTATTATAAAAATTATAAGTTTTAGATGGATAAATGGGTTTCCGGTAATTGTCTTATGTTATATTTGAGAATCTTATGACAAGGATTGCGTCATCTTCAATTCTTCTGACCGCCACGACTTAAATAAATAATATATTAGATATAATTTTTGACATATACATTAAATATACAAATTTTTATTTAAACTATATTTTAGCAATAATCTTCCATCACCTATAATATATAGACACCCATTACGCACGCACATGAATTAAAACAATAAAAAAATATTCACTTATTAAAATTAATCATTTTAAGATATATATATATATACGTAAATTATCACTTTATTAGTTTAAATACAAAATATATGCATTAATAAATATATATACGTGCATAAGGATGGAGTTTGAATATGGTTTGGTGGTGGGTGATTCAGAGTGGGCTGTGAAGCTTGACCTGAGTATCAAGTCAACTGCTTCAATATATATATATAAGTAGACTTCAATGGTAACATAATATTTATAAGAATTAGTATATTTAGATTAAGAGCTTTTTACATTTTTTATTTTATTTTTACATTGTTTAGGAGGTCTTTAGAATACAGTGAACTGTAATGAGATGATTTCTGTTATTGCATTAATGAGCAGCTAAGGAATATATTGCTTTGCCATATTTTTTGTGACATTACTGGGTATATATTTTTGAGAATATAGATATATGTTATGCCATTCTTTGTTATTTTTTTTAGTACATTGTATTTTTTGTTATCAAAGATTACAGTACAATGGGCAAGCCATATTGTTCTGAGAGTGTGAATGATTACAAAGGCATTGAATAGTTTTAATTTCATTATATTGTTTATGAGCATATTTTTTAATTTAATTGTGTCTTTGAGGAATACAAAGCAACATAAGGGTGAAAAGTATGGACATGTCTCAAAGATATGGAATGTATTTTCTGAGAGTGCATTGCATAGTATGCAAATAGAATCTATGTTTAATTTAAAGTGTTTTATGAGAAATAACTTTGTTAGTAGCAGATTATGCAAGAATTTTAGTCATGAGTGAGGCACACATAAATTTTGAAATTTAGTCAGTGTTAGATAGTGACCAAAGTTGCCTATCAGGGTAAATGATTTTTTTTAGATGTTTGTATGATAAATCAATTAAAGTATTAATGTTATAATTGTCCAGTAAATCAGCATGCTCAATGGCATGATCAGTGAAAAAGTGGTGATTCGTATATGGAGTAATAGCAAGCAGTAGTAGAGGTAGAGGAGTTGTCTTTGATGTATATCTTAGCTCTAATGTAGGATGTGAATGATTGTAGAGCTATTAGGTTAAGCCCATCCTTGCATATTGGGAAACAGGCATTTTCGATTGATAGAAATTGCGATGTTGATCCCCATATATATGTTTTTGCTATTCTCATGAAATTCTTAATACTTTTTTTATTTATAAATAATTTTATTGAAAAACCATATGTAATAATGATACAATTGTAAATCAAAAATAATAGTTATCCATGTTAGTCAGGCAACCAAATGTTCTGATGTGGTTAGTGGTGTTGTTAATCCAGCTTAATCAGCCTCCACGTGTTGTCAAATAAAAATCTGGAAGAGATTATTCTGTCCTTATGGCGAAATTCCTTTAGCTTGGAAATGAATGTGTCTTCAAGCTTGGGATGAGGAAAGGTAAATTTGTTGTGACATCTGGCCATTCAGATGGCATAAGTGAGAAAGGTTGAGAGTCTTGTGGTGACATAATCCCTGGACAGGAAGCAGCATTTAATATTTAAGATTTTGTTCAGGGAAATGTGGCAGTGGTAAGTAATGAAAGTTCTGATTTTGTCATATGCTGGGCAATCATTTATCATATGATCAAAGGTTTCACAGGTTCTATGGCAGTTATGACACATAGGATCTATATTCTTGAGGAATCTCCTGTAGTGCAGGAACCAGTTTGTCTGGAGTGAATTCAGGTTGATTTTTATGAGAAAGTCCAGGAACCTTGGCTCCAGCTTGAGATGCTTGAAAAACCTGGTGACCACGTGATTGTTACCACCGAGGTAAGGAATGGTAGAGTTTTGTGTGGGAAATAGCAGGCCATGAGCATCCCAAATGGAGATTTTTTGTCTGAATACTAGGGTAGAGTGGCCATTGTGAGCGAAAAGGTAGTCAAGTATCTGATTTAGCCAGCTTATCTTTGAAGGTGGAGGTCTGTCTGATGGAATGACTGGTTGTTCCACTACAATCTGGGGAAATTTCTTTTGTAGGATGTGGATCAGAGAGTGGCACTTTTGGTAGTATATAGAAAATGTTGCATGCAACGACATACCATTATTTTTACTATGTCGCTGCATGCGTTCAATTCCTATGGCCGCTGTTTTACCATTCCACAACAGCCGTGCACAGATTCGGTTGATTTTTGTATTGAAAGTCTTTGTCATATTAATTATGGGTAGATAGTAGCTAATCTTTGCCATTACCTTGATATTGAGGAGAGAGATTTTCCCTTGCAGTGATAAATAAACCTTGGCAAGGTTTTTAACTGTGTTGGTGGTGGCTTCAATGATGGAATTCTGTATTTGTATCGACATGGCTTGCGGTGACTTGTATATGGGAAACCCCAAAAAGTTTTGGGGGTCTGCTGAGAAAGGCGATGATATCTTCTTGCCGGTGTTGATTTTCCAGGCCGATGACTTGTTGAGGTTGAAGGAAAGTTTGGAGGATTCGGAAAATTTTTTGATTATTTGTATGAGAGGTTTTAGATATTTTTGGGAGGGTAAGGTGACAAGGACATCATCCATGTAGGCAAATGCTTTACAGTGTTTCTTCAGCTGGGGTATATAGATTCCTGGAAGTTCTGCCTCAATCTGTTTAAGAAGGGGGTTTAAGTAGAGTATAAATAGGAGACCGCTAAGTGGAGATCCTTGGGGTATGGATTTTGAAGGAATAAAACCATCTGTAAAGAAACCATTCAGGGAAATGTGGACCAATCTGTTGTTTAGTAGATTGTCCAATATCTGAATGATTTGAGTAGGAATGTCTAGTGCTGAGAGGCAATTGAGCAGGATGTTGACATCTACTGAATCAAATGCTTCAGAGATGTCTAGCTGAACGGCAATGGGTTTGTATAGATTCTTGGATCTGATATGATCACAGAGAATTTTTACCTCCCTGATTGCAGAGAGTGTGGATGAGCCCTTCTTTGCAAATTGCAACTGGGATATGTTGTCCAGAATAACATCTTGTATTTTCTCCTTGATCACACCTTCAATGACCTTTAATAGGATTGGGGTCATGGAGATTGGTCTTATGCTAGATAGAGCAGATGCGTCCCGGTTTTTCTTAAGAAAGGGGACCATCGCTATGGGATAAAGTTTGGGGATGATTTTTTTGCTGTTTGCAAGATGGTTAATTAGTTTTAATACTATGGGAGCTGTGAAATTCTCAAGGTGCGTAAGTATGAACTTTGGAATGCCGTGTAGTCCTGGATGGACATTGGACGGTAGGGCAGCCAAGCGGTTTTTGATGTTTGATATTGTTATTCCATGTTCATTGTTTTGTGATGTCTCATGCCACTGATTTGTGGGGTAGGTAACAGAGTTTGATAGGCGGTTTTTGAAATATGACTCTATTTGAATGAGCATTTGGTTGCCGGAGGTATGGCTACCACCGATTAGGAGGGACAAAGGAGTTTTTTGTTTCTTCCTTGCCCCCAGAGCCCATCTGAGATAGCCACATGTCCAGCAGTGTTGGCCAGGTAAGTATAAACTAGCATTCTTTGTTGCTATTATTTCAGCAATCGCAGCTTGTTTCTGCTTGTACTGTGTTTTAAGTAATAGGAGGTTGTCTATAGTACCATCACTTGAGAAATTTTTAATCCTATGGTGAAGCAAATCAAGCTCATTCATAAGGGTTGTTGACCCTTTATGTTTTTTGGTGTGCTGTATGATTATGGTTTGGAGGATGCCTGTGAAGGCGAACCAGGCTTCCTCAGGATTTATGTTAAGAATGTCAATTTTTTCAAAGAGTATGTAGGCATCTGAGAAGACAGCTTCCGTGGCAGCAGCTTTAGTTATAATTCTGATTGTTTTATTGTAGTCTATGGGAGTGTAGGAGTCCAGATCTAGAGACGCTATCAGGGCAAGATGGTCTGAGAAGGGAACGGGTTGAAGCTTGGCTTCCAAACCATAGTGCAGCTCTGAGGTGTAAAACATTAGGTCAATCAGTGTTCTAGAGCTCTTCGTATAGAATGAGTATGCATCCGCAGGGAAGAAACCTCTGCCATTTATGAATCCCCTGGCTAAGAGATGGAGGTATTTCCATGTGAACACATCATATTGCAGGTTGAAGTCACCCAAGAGGATTGTAGGGCCTGTGTTGTTTGCAGTGATGAGATTTATGGTGTGTATTATTCTAGAATAAGTCAATGGGTTGTTCTGGCAGTATACGTATATTGCAATGAATTCACTAGATTGGTATATAAGCTTGATTGCAATGAGATTGGCATCATGGTAAAGCACTTTATAGGAAGAAGGTGGTTTCCTGTTATTAATGATGATTCCTACCCCTCCAGCAGCTGATGTATTAGTAGACAGAAGAGTGAAGCCCAGTTTTGAAAGTTCGAGAATTATGTGAGGGTTGGAGTTTAGGTGATATTTGGTCTCTCCTAAGAATAAAATATGAGATGTAAGATGGAAAAAATGCCTAATCACATATAAACGGTCAGTAGAATTAATTCCCCTGATGTTAAGACCAATGATTTGGCACTTTTTTTTCGAGATATATCCAAGGGCTGTAATTGGCAAGTATGCTTCCTAGAATGGCATTAATAATGCAAACTTTTATTATAGGGTGTAGCAATTTTGAGTTGAAGCACTTTATTTTTGTATTAAATTTGTCTATGACAAGAAGATTTAAGTGATGACTTATTTGTGTTTTTGAAAGGTTAATAGATATGCTAAGAAAGAAAGAATATGTACTTGTGAAGAGTGAGGGAAGACTGAAACTGGTAGCTATTTGCCACAATAATGATTTGTTGATTGTATTGTGGTTCCTGTTATAGTTTCAAATTTCTTCAGTTTATGATGTATCATAGGTATATTTTGCAGGTCTCTGAATATCATCAAAACATTATCAACATGTGATATGATCTTGACTGTTGTGCCTAGGTGTGGAAAAAAATACCATCTATGCATTGCTCTATGTCCTTAAATGTGGAGTCTATGTATATTGCAAATAGTAATGATGCAAGTGGGGAGCCTTATGGGATGCCTCTACTTGGCTTAAAGGGTTGAGAGAGTCCCATGTAATTTTTAAGTTTAATTGTTCTATTGTTAAGATAGTTTTTAATAGTTGTAACAAGGTGTGTGTGGTTTGATAGCATTTGATTTAGTACAGAGAATAAGAAGTTCCAATCTATGATGTCAAAGGCTGCCTTGAAGTCTACCTGGCATGCCACATAGTTTGTTAGTTTGTTTTGTTTGATTTAGAGTATTGTTTCTTGTGCTAATAATATTTCTTGAGATGTGCAAGTGCAAAGGGGAAATCTTAAGTAAAGAATACACATTTAACTGTTTGAGTATGATTTTAGCAAACATTTTCTGATCAATGTCTTCTAATGTAATGAGATGCAAATCATTTATTGTTGGATGTGGATTTTTAAGAGTTTTTTTCTTATACAGAATATTATATTTGTTGATAAGTGAGGGATGTGATATTTCTTCAAACAAAGTTGATTATAGTATTTATGTGGGAATGGAGATATAATGTAGTTCACTTGCTTATATATGTTAGCTGGAATGAGGTCATTTTCTAGTGATCTAGATTGTTTTAAATACACTATTTCATCAAGAACATGTTGTTTTGATATGTAGTAATTTTGTGTGAAGTTGGTTTCACTTGTTGATAGCTGTGAAATGCTCTAAGAATTTTTCAAGGGAAACTTTCAAGTGGTGCAGAAATGCCTCATCAACATTAGTACCAGATAGAAGTGAATTATCTTTTGATAGAATGGGAATGCCACAAGCATATGGGATTGGAAATTTTGCATAATTTATTGTGGTTTTCATTAGTACTGATAGATTTGGTATAATTTTTCTCAGTCTAAAAACTATGTTGTTCTGGTTAGATAGCTGAGTTAAGTGTTTGTTTTCACATTGGAGTTTATGGATGAGATCTTTTGCTTCATAAAACCTTGTTATGGCTTTAATGGTTGAGTTTATGTCTTCAATACATCACTTTATAGGGTTGTTTGAGTTTTAGTGTGATAGATGATCTGAACAGCACATGTTTAGTATTTTTTTTTAGTTGAGACCATTTTTCAATTGGAAAGATATTTTTCAACTGATGTAGATAGTTGCTTACTATTAATATATTATAAAAATCCTTTATGATAAGTTTGAATTGGCTAGGGAATTGTTTCTTATATGAAAATTTATATATAGTTTGTTTATTTTGCGGGCATCTTTGCATGAGTGTTACACAGATGTGGTCAAAAAATGAGACTGTAGTTAGGTGAATTGAGGCTTTTAGGTTTATAGGAAAACTAAAAAAAATAGGTCAATGAGAGAGGAATCTTGTGCACCCATGAATGTAATGGCATTTGTTGGATATAGGTGTGCTAATGGCAGCAGAGCAAGTTGTGAGAGTTTGGCTTTCAAGGCAAGTGGCAAGTCATTGTAGCTGCAGTTAAAGTCACCACACATGATAATTGTACCAGGCTTAGGTAGTATTTTGTTATGCACAACTAGTAGTGTATCTACAACATCTCTTGCCTTTTGACATGAATATATTGCTATGATATAGTAAAACTCAGAATGGAACATAAAAGAGATGATTATTGAATTAACTGATAAGAGTATTATTTTAAGTTTTGTTACTGGAAATTGATTGTTTATTAAAACTGCAACACATTGTGCTGGTCTAATGTTAGGCTGGTATGTAAATATGCATTTGATATGCAGAGTGTTAATTATGGTTGAATTGGTTACTCTGCTGATTTTTGTTTCTGTTATGATGAAAATGTCAGCATCATGATTATTTAAGAATTGAGTTAGTTGTGAGATTCTGTTATATGAGTTAAGACCTCATACATTTATTGTGGCTATTTTAATGAGAGACACGTTCAGTGTTTGATGAGTTTGACTTAAGCTTTTTGCTTGTGTGCTTTGTATCACAGTTAGATATTCTAATATTTTTACTATTGTCATTTGCAAGATGGATATCTATATTTGCTATTACACTATTTTGCTTTACTGTTATCTCAGGATAGGTTTTACTGAGCAGGGTGTCTTGGTTATGGCTGAAAGATGAACTTTGTGTAAAACTTATTCAAATCCATTAATGGTTCCTGTGGTTCATCAACAGAAATTGAGTTCTGTGAGGGGTGACTGTGTTGTGAATGTATGTCAGGTAAACTGTTATTTGTACTAAATTTAGGGAGAGTTGTGGTTGATTCTTGATTGGGAAGGTTAGAGAGCTGCATCGGATGTGAGGTGTAATTTTTTGAAGCCACGCTAACCCATGATATCATTTTCTTAGCTTTACTGCAAAGATGACTAAGTCTATCGATTTTGTCACAACTTTCACAGTTACCAATGTTGCATTGTGAAGCTATATATTCTATTCAGGAGCATTTGAAACATAGAGGTTGATGACCTTTGATACAATTCTTTAATCAGTGAAGAAATACTTATGGAATCAAATGTCTTTTCATAATCTAAAAATTCAAAGCATAATGATAACTCATATTCATTCATCCTTTTTATAAGTTCTCTCAATATTTGGAAATGATCCATTATACTAAAACCAGTTTTAAATCCAGCTTGTTCTTTTGGTTGTTAAAATCCAAGATTATCATATTCATTGGTCTTTCCTATAAATTCTCTCAATATTTGGATATGATTTACTGCAGTAAAACCACTTTTAAATCCAAGTTGTTCTTTGGTTTTCAAAATCTAAAGTTCACTGAAGTGAGTTATAATTCTCTTAGTAAAATTTTTGTATAGATTTAAATAATTTCTGATATCTTCTTTATCATTTTTTAAAAATATTAATATTAATACTGTATGCTTCCAATCATTTGGTACATCTTTATCATTTAGACATTTGATGTATAACTTTGCAAAAAAAAAAAAATCATCTATTTCTTCACCAGCTTCTTGTAAGATCATCCTGAAGTTTTTCTCTTCTTCAAATATTTAATTGCATTTCTCACTTCTTTATTTAAATTCCTGGACAATTCAAAAGATATCGTAGTTTTAGGTGATATTTTTGCTTGTTCTCTATTGTTTATAATTCTTTTTTTTAGTAATAGGTCTTTTTTTTTATTGTATAAATAAGTTTCTTACAAATACCAAGATGTTCTACACTCTTAAGACTTTTATTCTCTTCTATAGATTTCCTTATTCATTTACAATTATACTATCTTATATAAGTTTAGTTGTACCATTTTACAAAAATTTAAGATATTCAATACTTTTTAACACATCATTTTTACATATTTTCATATTTCTTCTTATCTTCAAAAATTGTCATCTCAATAAAAATTTTACTGGTTAATTGCTGCTATTTTGTACATCTATCTTTGTTGCAGTACATCTTATGTCATTTACATATTTACCAACTATTTTTCTATTTTTTCATCTAATTCTTTTGAGATACTTATTAAATAATTTAATTGTTTTTAAAGCTTTTTTATGTTTCATTTATAGTGTATTGAATTTTAAATGATGCCATTTCCATTTTGCTGCTTTTTTTTTTTGCTCCCTATTTCATAGTGTTTTGTGTAGAATTCATTTATATACTTCATAACATTATTATTACTTCTAGCAATTATGCCATTAAAAAAACTTTTATTCAAAATACTAATAAGTTACCCTTTGTAACTTTTTTTTATTTTCTATAGCTTACCTTGCTATTCCACAATTACATTCCCTTATTTTATTGGTAATTCTTTTCCATACTATTTTCGAAAATATTTAAATATTTACATTATTATATAGTCTGCTTTTAATCATTTTATATATTATCTGAAAGTATTACCTTGCTTCAAAGAAAATTTATAGGCATAATTGCTGCTTTTCTTTTCCATGACACTTGTAAAATGCTTTCAACAGTATATCTATTATTTCTTATTGAAAATCATACAAAAAAATTATTTGTTTTAGTTTATTTTTACTGAAATATTTTTAAAGATTTAAAAATATCAAGCTTTATAGCTTTTATATCTCTAGCTTAATATTGACACATATTTTACATCCTACTAGTTGATGATTACTCCTTTTCGAATCTAAAAAACATATTCCAGTTTTATAATACATTTTTTTATTTAATTAAAATATTAACCACATTCGCTTTGCTTTAATTTGAATATTCCTTTTTTTTGTTTTCGTAAGAATTCATAATCTACAGCTTAAAAATTGCACAATCTACTACTACTTCTACTTCTACTACTACTACTACTACTACTACTACTACTGCTGCTGCTGCTACTACTACCACTACTACTACGGTTATGGGTGCCATTCTTAGACATGGTTATCAGTTCAGTAATGATACTAAATGGAAATTGTTTTTTCATTGGTTCTTCCTATTATTGAATATGGTTCAATAATTTGGAACCCTAGTTCTTTGCAAGGATGTAACTTGTTGTAGTCTATTTCAAAGAAGTTTTTCAAATATGTTTTTGGGAGAGTAAAATGATTAATCTTTCATCTAGATGAAAGTATAGGGATTTGAAATATTTTATAAAATTGTTAATAAACAAGTTATTTTATCAGATATAGTTTCAACTATCTCAATTAGGTCTTTGAGTTATGATACTAGGTCTACTTGTGTATATCAGATTCAAACATGTTCTAATATTCTTAAATTTTCTCCTTTATTTAGGTTACCCTCTTTATATAATCAGATTGGGAGTAACCTTAATCTGTGTCATTGATTATAAGAAATTTTGTAAACTTATTAAACTGAAATGTTATGTTTGATTTTGTCTTTTAAATTTTACTTTTTATGTATACATTTATATTTTCATTTTATGCTATATGTTTTATTTTCACTTTTATTGTATGTGCAAACTGTAATTGGCTTTATGCTGTTGTTTAGAACTTAAATAAATGAATTGAATTATTATTATTATTATTATTATTATTATTATTATTATTATTATTATTATTATTATTATTATTATTATTATTATTATTATTATTATTATTATTATTATTATTATTATTATTATTATTATTATTATTATTATTATTATTATTATTATTATTATTATTATTATTATTATTATTATTATTATTATTATTATTATTATTACTACTACTACTACTACTACTACTACTACTACTACTACTACTACTACTACTAGTACTACTACTACTACTATTATTATTATTATTATTATTATTATTATTATTCTGCTAAAACAGAAGTGTTGAAATTCACATAATAAATACTGAACTGAATTATTATTATTAAAATCAAAAACAGTTTAAACATAAATTTAAAGATATGTTTGAAGATCAATAAATAAACATATATATTATACTACTGCTGTAAATACTTGTAGTTACTAAGCTATTATTTACAATTAACTAAATTGAATTATAATTATTATAAAGACTTTGCGAATAAAGACATTTTTGATTTAAATGTTAAACAATTCACTAGAATCATCTTTAAAAAAAAATATTTGGTCCTATCTGACAGATCAATCTTTTATCTATTTATACTTTTTCTATTTTGTATATATTATTTTATGTATTCTTTTTTAATGTTAATCTATACTTGTATATATTAATTAATTAAGCATTCTATAATAGACTTAATGCAGAAGATATGTACATTAAATAAAGAATTGAATTATTATTATTGTTCAATACTAGCATTAAAATTTTCTTTGATAGTTTTAATATATTCATTGATTCATTTGTAATGAATATATGTAAAAATATTTCGTTTTTTCTTCAGGATGCTAACTTATCAGCTGTAAATCTGATTTATAAAATTGATCATTATTATCGTATCATTTTTATCCATTATTAAGTCACTGCAGATTTCTGAGTTTAATCCATTTATTCCGATTCCTAGCTTCTTTTTTCACAACAACAGCAACAAATTTTTTTAAAATTTCATCCATCCATCTTACAAATGGTCTCTTTCTAGGTTTTTTTTACAATATCTTAGGATTCAATTTAAAACTTTAACTGTTCATTTATTATCATCTTTTTTAGCAATATGACACACCCATTTTCATTTCAGTCTCTTAAACTACTACCCTCAATTGAAAAACATATGTTTTCAAACAAAGCAACTTGCTTTTATAGTTATATAGAGTTTCAGTGGCTCAATATTTATATATTATGTTGTGCCTAGTTTGTTAATAATTATAAGCACTTTTATTTTCTGGACAAGATTGGTATAAAATTAATAAAGGTTACTTGACATCTGCTTACACAAATACAGCAAATTCTTTTTGTTTTCATCACATTTATGCCACAAGTGTAAGTTCTAGTAATCAATATATGCCTAATGCTGGTCCCATCTAATATCCTATGACTATTTCAATAATGTCAATAGTAACAGGTTTTCTTTCTCAGCCATGTATTTAGTTTCATCTCTTTTTTATTATTCCTAACATGCATCTCTCCAATACTTTGATATGTAATTTGGTCTCTTTATTGCCTTTCTGTTAAGTGTCCAAGTTTCAATTCCATAAATAAGAATGGGAAAACACAGCTTCCTTTTCAAACAGTAGGCATAATTTCTTTTAATATTATTTATACCAAAAACATTCCACTCAAGTTTAATTTTATAATTAATTTTATTTATTCTGTTTGTGTCTACTAAATTTGATTAAGATACTTGATTTGTAGTTGTTAACTTATTTTCATTCATGATTACCATTCTTTTTTTTTCTTCTTTTAAGAAAATACAGTAAACATTACTTTAGTTTTTGTAGCATTAGCCTCTAGTCCTACTGTTTTACTTTCATCTGGTAACTCTTGTAATATTTTCTGAAGCTCTGAAACTTTATTTAGAAAAACAATAACATCATCTGCAAATCTAGATAACTTAAATAATCTCTGCTTACTTTTACTTCCTTAGCTGCTCCTTTTAATCCACAAAATCTTTATTGTAAAACTGCTATAAAAAGTTTTGGAAATCTAAAATCACTCAGAGAAACACCTTTGTCAAACTTATTAGTATTACTATGTATCTAAGTGTTGCTGTTATTTTTTGATAAATATTCTTCAAAATAAACAAATATCCTGGTTCTATACTCCAATGCTTTAATATTTGTAGAAATGCTTGTAGAATTAAATGTCCTTTCATAATACACAATTCTAAAGCATAATGATAACTCATATTTATTGGATCTTTCTATAACTTTTCTCAATTCTAGAATTTGCTCAGGTCTCAATTTTTTATTTAAAACGCTGGTCAATTTAGAGGATAGAATAATTGTAAAGGATACTTTATTTTCTTCTTCTGTATTACTATATAATCTTTACTTAACCCTTTTACTCATTTTTGAATATTAATTTAAATTTATTGAAGTGTTTCTGAAAATTAGAAATGTCAACTGGTAATACTACCTTTTAAAATAATTTTCATCTCTTTAGTTGTGCATTAATAAATATATTACATTTCAATAATAGATCATTTCCTGTATTTAATTTATTAAAAACATTACAATCTTGAAATTTATGTATTATTTGTTAATCGAAATATAATCAAATTCTGCAGTATTTGTATTTGATTTATCATTTTTCGCAAAAACATAATTTCATAATATAAAGGTTTTTTTTTTTTTTGCAAACTTCACAAGTCTGTGATCTTTTTCATTTCTATCTCCATAACCAAATTTACCCACAGCTTTGATATTTTCAATTGAATTGAATAATTAATTTTTAATTTTGTCTAATAAACCATTATTCTCAATTATTATGCTTTCATGATTTTTATTTATAATGAATCCCATTCCACTTATGCTTTCAATAGTTGTGCTTTGGAGTAAAAAATATATATTCTTAATAATAAAATATATATATATATATTCTTTTTAACTTCACAAAATTTTTGATATTATCCAATTTAATATTAAATACAATTCTTTTTTCAATTTTACAATCTTTTTTTGTGTTAAAGTTATTGAAGTCATGAGTAGCCAGATAAAAAATTATCATCTAAAAAAATCTTGCCAGTAATCCACTATTCTCAATGACCTCTATTTCATTCATCAAACACTATCTTGATAACTTTATAGCTTCTGTGATATGATGGTCTTAATTTAGTTTTGTATGTCAAAAATGTAAATATAAAATGATTCTTCACATGCATATATGCTCTTCTTCAGATTAACTCATCTTAGCTAAGAACTGTTAGATATCTAAGAAGGAAGAAAGTACTGAATTTTAGATCTTGTTATTCAAAATCAAAAAGAGTTAACTCATGCTGGCTTATACATGCACATTTACCTAATAAACTATTGTATAATAAATAATAATAATAGCTGCAATAATAAAGATATTTGGATTTTACATATAGCATTAACAAATTTAATAAAGATAAGCTAAATTTTCTTCTCACAAGTAATATCTGATTTTATTTTCTACTGGAAACATTATACAACAAGAATGGTATTTGAAAATAAGCAGTGAGTGCTTTTTAATGTTTATAGCAAATGTTAAATATCCTGTATAGTAGCAAGAGATATATGCAGCATATATTGTATATTTGTATAAATAATATATATAAATTTCTTATTCCTGGAATTGTATCATTTAATAATCATAAGTTTCTCAGTAAAGAGTAGTTATTTCTGATATCATGTGTAAAGCTCTTTAACAGAAATTTGCTATTAGTGAAAGAAAGTTCTCAAAACAAAAATTGCTTATGAAAATATGGCCATCAGCATATTATACTCTTTTCTTTTAAAAATATCCAATGACAAGTAGGCATTGCTTTTTTGAAGATTTGCTTTGTAAAAAAAAGGTTTTCCAACTTCAATTTACAGTTTATTAAAATCTAAAATATCAAAAATTCCTATATTTTACTAACTTTTAGAATAGAACCAATAAATGTAAGCAGAAGAATGTATAAACATTGTTTAGCATTTATAGAAATTTTATATTGATACCATATATATATCTATCATATATATTTGAATATAATTTATATATATATATCTATTTTATATTGATACCATATATATATCTATCATAAATTTTTGAAGCAAATTTAGTGAGATACCAGTGTAATCACAATGTGTTATTGTTATACTGAGTGAAAAGAATTGATAAATCACTTTGCAGTATATATACATTTCAAAAAAAATTAATAATCCCTTGTAGTAAAATATCCAACAGATATATGCAAATATATATTTAACTATTCACCCTGTATTAATAAAAGTAAATTAACTGACATGATATTGAAGTATTAATATTCAGTGTTGAAGTCTTTTTATAAATTATATTATTTTAATTAACAGGTAAATACTGATCAAGGCAAAGTTTGATATAGTTTTTTAATGGTTTTATTGAGAAAATGAGTTTTAGATCCTATGTTTAGTTAGCTTTTATACCATATTAAAATAAGTTAATTTATAGATAGACTGATATTTGCATTTTAACATTATATCAGTCAATTACAGTTATTAATGTAAGAGGTGCAGTTGTTATATTTGTATGGATAATTGGAATCATTTTAAGTCAGTTGATGATGAAGTTTTTCTGAAATGTAAATATACTGAAAAGTGATTTGCCCATTTATATACATAATATGACAATCTGAATAACAAATATTTTATGCCCTGTAATATTTCTTCATGTATATATATATATATATATATATATATATATATATATATATATATATATATATATATATATATATATATATATATATATATATATATATATATATATATGGGTGATTAATAGAATATTTTAAAGATGGTTGTAGAAATACTGTAAACACTGATTTATAACAATGTTAAAGTTCCACCAATACAAAAAACAGATATATAAAACTACAAAATTATTAAAGTAATATGTTTTTTGAAAAATTCTTCCAAATAGGAGACAGTATGCATGTGTCATCATGTTTATTGATACAACTTGATCTTTTTAGTATCTCAGTGGTTTCTCAGATCTAACATAGGTAAAGAATGTCAAATCTGGATAGGATTCTGGTATTACAGAAATCAATATTGTGACTTGAATCCATAACACTCTCATTCCATGCTGTGAATTCAGATCACAATATTAATTTCTCTAATACCAAAATCCTATCCAGATGTAACACTCTCTACCAAGATATGATCAGAGAAGCCATTGAGATACTAAAAAGACCAAATTGTATCAATAAACATGATGATGCATGCAAATTTCCTCCTATTTGGAAGAATTTTTTAAAAAACATATTACTCTAAAAAATTGTCTTTTTTTTTTTTTTGCAATTCTATATACTTGTTTTTTTTTATTGGTGGAACTTTAACATTGTTATAAACCAGTATTTACAGCGCCTCTACAACCATAAAATATTCTATTTATCATCCAGTTGATGGCTTGTGTAGCCAAGTTGAAATGTTGCTATATTAATTATAAAAATCATACAGTAACCCATGAAATCTTCGTATCAATATATATACTACATATTGTAAACAAATTGTTAAATTAAAAAATATTTTTAAATTCAGCTTTTTCCAAATACTATCTTATATTTAATAATACGTATGAATCATATATATATATATTAGATTATTACAGTTTAATCTACAAGTGCTTCTTAGGGTCATTCACCTTTTTCAATATCTTTATCCATGTGTCTGAAACTTGTGTTGTGGAATAGAGGTTTTAAGTTTACATTTGCATATTACTTGAAACAATATTAAATCTTATAAACTTTTAGACATTTATTACTAGTTGTCATACATTTAAAATATTTACTAATAACATATTTCAGTCTATAGCTAAAAATGTATCAAGTGTCTCAGAATCTAACGTCGAAACTCAACAACACAGAGATGATGGACAAATACATGTGAATAAGTAAATTAGCTACATCATGTTATGATCTAGATTGAGAATAATATTTACCTGCACACAACTTGAAATGTGCTATAAAAATTAACAGGAGACAAGGTCTCATTTATATAAATATTTAATTAAATAATTATAATATGAAATATATGTTTGATATAAATTATACATTATATTTAATTTCTGGTTTCTTAGATATTTACATGCATCTGATTATTCTTAACTAGAGGGTATAACGGAGATTTTCATTATTCGGCAATTAGCGTGTGATAATTTCTACTTCGCTTTTCTTCTAAGAATGATTCATGGAGATGTTTTTGCTTCGCAGGTTGTTATTTAAAAATTGTTCTACTACCCATACGTAATATTAAATGCATCATAAATCATATTCAATTAATAAAATCTATATATAAGCTCATAATTAGTTTTCGCGCTGCAGTTCCGTCATTTCCTGTATTCGAACTTCTTATGAACTTGTTTGTGTTTGGATTTATTTATTTTTAAATATACTTAAAATATTAATAGATATAATAAACACCTCCATACTTCCCCATTCTTTTTAAATTCATATAAATAAAGATATAATAAAAGACAAATGACCACAATTTCGTAATTTTTATAAAGATGTTTTTACTTTTTATCTTTTTATGAAAAAGTTTTTTTTTTTTAATATAAAATGTCAAATATTTTTTTCTTTATCTTTTAACTTGACAGATTTAGTACGTTATACGAGTTCTTTGCTTTATTACTTTACGCCCTTTAACTTTGCTTAGATTTGCCAATTTTGAATACTTATAAAAAGTTGAAGTACAAATAAGTTTGGACAGTTAAGTTTTTCTTTCTTTGTAATTAATAAATAAACGTTATCACACACGTCTCTTTACAATTTATTACTATAGGTACAATTACGTTAAACCATTTATAATAATTTAAAGTTTGCCATGCTAATAGCATGCATTGGCATTATTTTACCATAAATTTATCAAAAGATAACAAATTTTTTTTAATTACATAAATATTTAAAATAGGCTGCATATAATATCAGTAAGATATTGAATGGTTATTTGCCTGGAAAGTCACATAACATTCGCGCATCAGAGCTGATAGATTGAGTTTTGATCCTAGAGCTTTTAGCTATTGAGGCCATGATTGTGGTAAATTGCACAGGGTTTAACGTCAGTAGTTAAATAAATTACAATGTGGTGGTGCGGGTAAAATTATTGACCCATGCCAATGTTATTTAAAATTAATATTTAAAATTATATTCACTTAAGAATCTTTTTCTCTCTGGCTATGTTTTATATTCATGTTAATATAAGTCTATAAAATATCATTTGAGTAGTTCACTGCAGAGTAAAGGCCTATTCAACTACTCCTCACACAATAACAGAGGGAAAAAATTCGCCTGGCTGGTCAATGATCTAAGCAGAGGAGAAAGTGGTAATTTGTGCATTTTTTTTATTATTGTTTAATCATGTTAATAGTAGTTAGATTCACATCTAATGATCAATACTGAATGACTAAGTGAACTGGCTATGGACTGTCTGCTTAAAAATATTCTAAAACTGGTTAAAATAAGTGATTTGGGCCTAGATTCGGATCCTTGTTATAGGCATTGTAGATAGAAATGCTATCATTGTACCACGAGGCTCTTATAGTTAATATATAAATATGTATTATAAAATAGAAAGATTTTAGAAATTTTATCAATTTTTCCTGCAAACAAAAAATAAGCAAAAAAATAGTTGAAAACCTAGCCCGCACACAATATTTATATATAATATAATATGTAATTATAAAGGACTTGAACTCAGCTTTTCAAGCTTTCTACATCTATCCAATCAATCTTATATAACACATACACATGGCCACATACAATTGAAAAAGATAAATGATCTTTAATATACGTATTTCATGATGAACCAGCATTCATCATATGGTCTAGATCACAATCTCCCACACATATATACATATATATGACATACGTATGTTGGAGATCATTTATCTTTTTCACATGTATGTGGTCATGTGTTTGAGTTGTACAAGATGGATTGGATAGATGTAGAGACCTTGAAAATCTGAGTTCAAGTTCTTTATTATTACATTAAGTTTATTATAGACAATATATATATATATATGTATTTAAATATTATATAATACTATAATAATTTACTATAATTATTTAGAAGTAGTGTTTATGCAGGAAGTATATGAGAAATCATTATTATTAATTTTCTCAAAGTCAATAAAAAAGATGGTGATAATACTAAGCAAATGTATTATTGATCGCTATTTGAAAGAAAATCGAATACCGGAAATGACAGAACTAGGCCTCAATTCGTGGACTTTAAGCTCCAGAACATGCCATACTATCAACTGCATTAAGTCATGGGGCAATAAACTGTATTATTTATAATATCAGAAATTATTCAAGACCATGTTTTTTTTTAAAAAAATCAAATTCAGAAATTAAATACTATAAATATGCAGCTCTATTTTAGTAAAATCAAGTTTTAAAAAACTAAGTCATTTTTAAAACTCATCATTGCATTGTTTTTAAAAAACAAGTTTACATTTTATTATTTTTAGTATCTTTTCATATGTATGGCTTTTCTCAATATTTCGAATTTAGCAAATTTTTTCGTATTATATATAATAATATAGTATTTTAGTTTTTTTTTAAATATATGATTTCGTAATACACATAATACCTTTTTCCTTTTTTTTTAATATTGTATATCTATATCTTTTAAAATTATGAATATTCTAAAATATAAAATTATCTATATATACACAGACGCACACAACATCTTATTGTTCTATATTGGTTAATCTCTAATACATTTTTCAACTCATGTTTTAATTACGTTGTATTATCATTTTTAAAACTGTTTTTGTATGAATATAGTTTACTTGTCTACATAATATTACAAACAGTATTTACAATAATTATTGTATATTGTGTGTATGTATACATGCATATATAAAGATATCGTTTTAGAAGTTTAAAAGTATTGAGACATAATATGGCTTTTACTTTTATTGTATTATATTTCTTTGTATATATTTTATCTTCTGTCAATTACATGAATTTTATTCACTTATATTTTTATATCTACATATATACATATGCACAAAATCTTACACACACACACACATATATATATATATATATATGTGTGTGTGTGTGTGTGTGTGTGTGTTAATTGGTTATTTATCTGATCCCATCATAGCTAAAGTTTCTCTAGATAAATACAAAAAAATCATGTTATCCTTTTCAATGCTCACATTTATAGAATCCATGAAAAATTTCTAATTACTATATGTACACAGATATAAGTATATACACATATATTTATTAAAATATATATGTATGTTCACACATATATATTTGTATCTTATTAATTATATATATTATTTGATTATAATAGCAATTTTTAAATATCTTTATTACATATAATATATAATTTATTTTATTATTATATTTATTTAATTTTTATTATTATGATAAGCTTATAAAATAATGTATTGGGAAATTATTATTTTAAAACACTATAATATTATATAGTGAATTATGTTAGAGAAAAAAGATCAAATGAAATCAATTACAAGGAATTTTAAAATTATTCATGTTTTCAATTAGTAATTGTTTATTAACAAACCTGCAATCACTTCTACTTACAAAGAAATACTAATTATAACTTATTAATAATGTTTAATTATTTTACTATGAAGTTCTAAACATTGACGTTAATATACAGTAGCTTTGAATATAAAATACCTGATTAAATTATATTAAGGGATAACAACTAGGATAAACTACAATCAAAATTGGTATAAAATTGAATTGATTTTATTATTTTGTCGTTATCAGTATAACAACATGCTCTTAGTCATCTAGCAAAAATATCTATCTATTTATAGGGGTGCACTTTTTTCTAGGACCATTCTAATAATATCAATGATGAAATGAAAGTGAACGCCATAAACATTTTCATACGAAAAATGTATTTAATAAAAAGTTAATTTGCTTTAATATTTGCAGATTTATCCACTTTAGGTGCACAGAAAAACAACTCTTTTCAAACAATTGACTAAACTTAATAATAAACAATGTCTAAAATCATTCTGTAATTTTTATTTACAAAAATATTTTTACAGAAATGCTACAGTTGCTTGATTCATATTGTTTTTCTATCTATATTCACTTATAATGATTTTATCTTTTTTTAAAAATTTCTAAATTAAAATAATTACTTATATAGGAAATGTATCAGTAATCTTTAGCTTTACTTTTATATTTATTTACATCTCTTTTTTAATTATGGTATCATCACTCATACAGTTTGTCTAATTCCTGACTGAGTTTTCATGTAGAGGCTATTAGTTTGTCTATTCATTAGTATATATATAATTTTAGGAGCTCTTAAAATCTCCTAACATGGATAAAATATTTTAGCATTGTCTACATAAAATTTAATTAAACATCTCACTTTATACCACCAAATGTCTAAGCAAATGAAAATAAAACCACTTCCATCTTCTTTCTGAATTCTTATTAGAAAGAAACAAATATGGAAATGAACATTATTTATGGGAATGTTTTTGCAGCCTGATTGAACTTTGTCTTAAGTAATATTTACAAAATAAAATTCTGAATTCTTCTTTTTAATACTCTTGTGAAATTTTATTTCATCATAAATATATAATAATATAATTTAAAAGCATCAATTAATTACATTGTTTTTAATGATAAATTAGAAATTCATAAGGGTACTAAAATGAAAATTTTGAGATTCTACCATGTGAATGTTACTTAAAACCAATTTCTCATATTTATCATCCTAATAAGAATTCAATAAACAGAAGTGACTATTTTTATTTTCTAGGGCAATTGAATGGAAACATTAATTTTATCATAAATAGCGTTAGAAGATTTCATCTGCTTCTAAAATTGTTACATATTAATTGATGTTATGTAATTATATTATTATATAATGTTATTGCATATATAAATTGCACGTTTCATTCATATAATCTTTAATAACATTCTTCATTATTTTTACATTTATAAATATTTATAAGGTTTTAGAAGTACAAACATAATCTCTTTTTTTCATCTTATCTGGAAAACTATTTAATTAGACATAAAAAGAAAAATGAATATGATAAATAAATAATAAAGACAATTATATAAGTGTATAATTATAAAAACAGAAACATTATTGTTTATAACTTTTAAATCTTTGCAGTAATTAGCAATACATATTCTGTAATTAATCATTAAAAACCAGTCAACATTTAGACAATCCCAATATCAATAATAATCAACAATTTCCAAACTGTTATCAAGGCAACCTCCTTTTAACAATAAGGGTGGAACCCTTATTAATAGTCTAATATATTTATATAGACCCTAAAGATTGATACAAAGAAATTTAAATAAACCCCTTTAAACAGGTAAATAAAACCTATTCTGAGTGCAGACTAATAAATAGTCAATTAAAACAATACAAACTGCAATTATAAATTTCAATTTGCACCCAAATTATTACTTAAATAATAAATGTAATAATACTCAAGGCTAAATGGGTTTATAAGTGATCATTAAAAACCAGTCAATACTTAGACAATCCCAATATCAATAACAAACGAAATCTTAATTAAAAGTTTAAAAATTCAAAATGATTTATCTTTACTTGCACACATATACACTATTTACATCAATGAAATAAACTGCTCAAATAATATATAACTTTCATATATAGAATGAAAGAACTAATAATTAGTTATATATAAATTACAAGGAAAGTCTAATAAAAAGTTTTCCAGTTAATAGACAAAAAGGAAAATATGTTTTTATTTTTATAATTTTGCAGTTATTTTTTATAAATAAAAATGCATAAGAAATGTCCTGTTATCTATATATGTAATAATATTATAATTCGATGTCTGTATTTCTTCAAATCAATATACATAATCTTATAGTTGAATATTTATAAATACAGTAATTAGAAATATGTAAAGTAATAGATAGTCGAAAGCGCTCTTAAGTGAATAAAAAAATTTTAAGTTATTACTTTATGTATTTCTAATTACTGTATTTATAAATATTCAATTATAAGATTATATATATATATACACACACAATTAATAAATATTCAATTATAAGATTATATATATATATACACACACAATTAATTCTCTATAAAGCTTCTGGTTGAAATATAAAAGCAGCTTTATAGAGAAGTAATTGTGTGTGTTTTTTTTTTATTAGTAACTACATATACAATGGTCAAATATAAAAATTAGTATTTTTATATATTTATATTTTCTTCAGTTAGTTCATACATATATAATATAAGAATCTGGATATAATAATTGGAAGAAAGAAAATGTAAACAAAAATAAACATTGTGAAAATAAATGAAGATAGTTTTTTTTTTTAAATTCAAATTTCCATTATTTATATTGCTTAACATAAAAATAATAATTTTTTACAATTGAAATTTTTTATGTTTATATTTCCAAATTATAAATCTTAAAAATGAAAATAATCTGCAATAATAATTTTAAATATAGATCAATTTACAGAAATTATAAAAAGTATAATTAGGCATAAAGATACCAAATATTTTCAAGAATGATTAAAATTAAAATTATCAAAATTACTACAGACGTTTGAATGAAAACTAATTTCAAAATTTATAAAACTAGATGAATTTAAAACAACACTTAATGAATATACTTACATTAACACATTGAAATTTGAAATAACTAAATTACATATTAAAAATAATCATATTAAAAAATATAAATTATTAAATCAAATCAAATATTTATAAGATAGAATGAAAGAATTAATTATAGTCAAAGAAATGAAAAAAAAAATTACTGATAAAAGTCATACTAAAATACAATAAAAATATTTGCAAATGTAATAACTACAATAAAAATATTAATAATAAGATACATTTGTAAAATAATAATTATAACAAAAGGAATATAAGTATTGATAAACAATGGAACATATGATAATAAAAACATAATATATATGGATATATTTTTCAATATGATTTTTATAGAACTATTTCCATCATAAAAGCAGAAATATAAATATAATAAAAGTAATAGAAATGATATATTTGGAAATACTAATAATAAAAAAATTGTTATAAATTTCACAAATAAAAAATAAAATAAAAATTTAAGTAAACATATTTTTTAAAAAAAGTTTAAATATGCTCTTTTTTATATTTATCAAAAAATATACAGAAGAACTAAAAATAAAAGTGAAACAGTGAGGAATTCATATTGGAATCAAAATATTACAATAATGTAAAATTAAATAATATTAGCTATTAAAGACGAAGCATTAATTTTTTAAATTAAAAATGAAATATTAATTTATAAAATAAAAAACAATTCAATTTTAATAATATAATAAATTAAAATTATTAGAAATAATAAAATAAAATGTAAAAATTTTAAATTTCTATATAAGATTAAAATACTAGTATAATAATTACATATGATAATGATTATAATAACAAAACTTTTGATTTTTAAGTAGTGAACAAACTGATGAAATAAAGTTTATTCATACTAATATATAAATATTAATCAAATTAAAAATAATGAAAACATTGATTAAAATATACTTAAAAAATAATATATGTATAAAAACAGTAATTATACATAGTACACAAAGTAAATCTCTACTTAAGGTCTATAATTTATTTAAATACAAATAAAAGAGCAAAAAAAAAAATATTTGTTCAAATAAACAGAATTTAGAACTTGAAACAAATACAATTTTTTAAAAAACAAAATTATTTTTTTTAATAAAGTAACTAATAAATACGTTGATTGTATTATTAATGATAATGAAAAAAGAATTCAAATATAAAGTGAAATAAATTTAATAATATTTTTAAATAAAAATATATATTAATAAAATAACATGATCCAAAACAGTGCTTAATATAAACCAATAAAATATCAATTTTTTGGGTAGTGTCATGTGATTTACAGAATCCATTTCTTATCTGAATATTTCTTTAACAAAGATTGATATTTTACTGATTTATATTAAGCATTGGCTAGGGTCATGTGATTTATATAACTAATTAGCTATATGCACTTATGGTTTATTACATTAATAAAAATACATATTTGCTATCCATAATATTAGTAAAAATAAATAAATAGAAAACACAACAATGATTTAAATTGTTGATTTGTTTTAAAAGTAAAAGGAATTTAAAAAGCCAATAAAATAACAGTTTTATGATTATAATTCCAATAATAATAACTTTTTAATGAATGTGAAAACAATATGAACTAAGCAATAATTAATGATGAGGGAGAAATTTATATTATTACATATCAAAAATATAGAGATCTAATAATTATTCAATCTATAAAAGAAAATGTAATAGTAAAACATTACCATGAGAAAAATTTTAAGATTTCCCAACATAAAATTAATATTAATTTCAATGTGTATATATAAGAAATTTATATATTTAAATTTTTTTTAAAACTTGATTCTAAGAAAAAACAATTTAGTTTCATAAAATTTCATAAGCTAACTAAAAAATTCTAAATTAATTTCATAATGCACAGCATGATGGTTCCTTTAAACTGATTAGTTAAAATTCAAATTTATTTATAATTATTTTTATAATAATATTGGCAGAACATTTTTATTTTTTTAGCATTTGTATAATGATTTAATTATTTAAGTCATAAGTAAAAATTGTTTTTAGTTATAATTTATCTATAATAATTATTATTATTTGTTTTTTTTTTTTATTTTATACATAAAAGTTATATAATATTTAAACAATTAATTTGCATAAATACATTTTGAATTTTAAATTTTTTGTTTTTGAATTTTTGAGGGTTTAAGTAGGTATATTATAATATATATACTGCTAATTATTGCAAAGGCTTAAATATTTTGAGAGTTTCAAACAATAATGTTTATGTTTTTAGATTTTTACATTTATGTAATAATAATAATAATAATGATGATAATAATAATAATAATTATTATGATTATAATAATTATTATTATTATTATTATTATTATTATTATTATTATTATTATTATTATTATTATTATTATTATTATTATTATTATTATCATTATCATTTTTCTTTATGGTTGTAATTATTTCAAAGATGGTCAACTTAGTTTTTGCTTAAATATTTAATTAAAAATTTTCTAGTTAGTAAGAAAAAAATATATAGTTTTTTAACTTTACAATTTTACATACATACCATTGTGTTTATAAGAAATATATTTGCGAATATTCTAATTGTATTATATATGTATATATGTATGTGTGTACATATCTCATTCACCATTTTTAACTTTTATCATCTGCCGCAAGATGAAGGTTTCTCTAAGGCTAATCCAGTTTTCTGATATATATATCACTTCTTCTTCTCATCACCCCAATAAACTATTTTATCTTATCTTTATATTTCATATGAGATCTCTAAATTTTTTTTTTTACAATTTCTTAAAATCTAGTTTAAAATTTCAGTTATTTATCTATTGTTATCTGTTCTAAAAAATATGTTTAATCCAATCGTTTTTCAACTCTTACCTTATTCAGTAATATCAAAAATAGCTGATGTTCTTTTACCCATATGTTTCATTTTCCCTACTTTCTTGTTTTTCACTACGTATATCTCTCCACATATTGCTATATTGTTTAAAAACTGTATTGTTCTTTTTTTGTGTGTATTTAACTCTTAGATCTATAATTAAGAAGATATAAAGATGTGTGTACATTTACATATATATATAATCGCACGATCGATAATTTTTACAAAAGATTTAATGATCACATAATTGTTAATCCGGTAATTTAGTTGTTTTTTTGTGTGCATATATATATGAGTTATTTTTTTAATTAGTTAATGATTTAAAAACTCTTAATATATATTTAAAATATTTTGTTTAAAGATACATTCTATAAACAAATTAATATAATATGTTATTTATAGTTCTGCAAAAATTAAATGAAAAACATTGTGCCTGTTTCCAAAAGTTTCAACAGGAGTAGTTTTGATTGCTTTTCCTTCACAGATTGCGATTAACATAACTGATAACTATCATCAAATTAATTTATAAAACAATTTATATATGAAAAAAAGAGTTAATATTTCTTTTATTTTATATAACTATTGCTAACCCTGCTTAGACGTCATTTATCTACTTTAATTGTATAAAAGTGCTAATTCTTTCTTTGCCAATTAAATTAATTGATTATTTGTGAATAAAACAATTTCACACACAAAAAAAATCAATTAAAAGTTCTTTTTTTTTTTTATCTTTCAAACTAAGTTAACTTTATATATACGAAAGATGCTTTATATATTGTTGACTTCTTCATACTTTATCGAAATACAGCATTTTAAAATAATATATAAACTTTTTAAAATCAATCGATTTTTTTAATCAATAGTGCGATATTAAAAACTTACTTAAAACAATTTATCTATTAAAAAAGCATTAATATTTCTTTTACCAATATTGCTATTGATAATCCCGTGCGAAGTCATTTATCCGCCCTAAAGGCACAACTGCGCTAATTCTTACTTTGCAAATCAAATGCTGTTATTTAAGTCAAAACAATCTAGAGACGAAAAAAAATCAATAGTTTTCTTTGAAAATGAATTTGGTTTATTAATTCAGAGATATAACAAAATAGGCACTAGAAAGTGTTTTTTATTAATCGTTTTTGTTTGTTCTATGTAAAATGTTATCGACTGTCTTTTTTTATTACTAAGAGGGAAATTATCCGAGGTGGAAAGTCACTAACAGGCAATCTTATTAACGTTAATGATACTACTGTTATCAATAATATGATTTTAAAAAAATGCCGCAATAAATATAAATTAATCGTTAATTTAATTCTTAAAAAATTAAGCAATAATTAAATATACATCACTGTTAATTAAAGTCTATTAAATAATTACGTAGTGACTTCAATGGCAAGAAAACCGAATTAGGATCTTATAACTAAACAAATAGTTGAGATAATATAACAAAGAGGGGGGGGGGAATCACATGTGCACATAAAAAAAAATACAATTGGAACGTACATGAAACGCAGAAATAAAGTGTTCTGACCTATTTATACTTTTAACAAAGACTAATAAAATATGATTTTTACACTTTGATTTACAAATGTCGTCAAACTTTCAGCACTCAAAACTTTGGCACTAGCCAGTACAGTTACACGTATTACTAACTATTTATTCAATTAAAGATTATTTCTAGTCCAAATATGAACTTTAAATCTCGCTAAAAAAAAGTAATATATGTTTTTTTTAATTTTATATATATATATACTCGTTTCTAAAACACGAACAATTCTTGATTAGTATCTGCAAAGTGCAAGCACATAATATGTTATTAAAAATAATTAAAAAAAGTAATGTCTGTATGAAAGTTTAAAATGATTGTATTTTAGTTTGTAGCTATATATTGGATTATATATAATTACAGCTAGAAAAATAGTTTATTAATTATAATATATTTACATCCTTCATTGAATTCAGTTTATATTGTAAAGTATACACATCACATGTAGATCTACATTCATTTCTTCATTTCTCTGCCCAAAGAAAGATTGAATAACCAGTCTACAGAGTAATAACCTTTGGCCATTAATAGCAATTATCTGTTGATTGCCATTTTTTTAACAATTTATTTCATCACCTTAAATTTAAATCTACCCTGAATGGTTTCGTGCTGCGGTGGAGTGTAGACTCTGAAACTCAAGATTCACGGATAATGACTCTAGCTCTGGTGTGACTCAAACTTTTTATGAAAAGCCAAGCACTAAACCATTTGACTATTCATATAATTTTAAATTTACATCTTAAACTTTATTGAATTCTGTCATCATAATTAGCTTTTCTGGGAGTCATGTTTCATGCAAGCACCACTGCGACAGAATGAGAAAAATCATTCTATTTAGTTAACCGTTTACCTTTTGTTTATTTTATATTTAGTTGGAAACATCCCTGAAACTCAAATTCTTTATTTCACTACTTTCATTACTAGAATAAAGTGCTCATATATATATCCTTAATAATAATCTATGCATACAATAAAATTTTTTATACAGTTTTATATATATCTAAAATAAACTTTTTGTTAATCTGTTTTCAAAACATGTTTTATTTGCTTGTTTAATGAGGTTCATTTAAACTTTTATAAATTAAAAACCTCAATCTAAATTTCAGCCAATTGTCAATTTTTAATGATTAGAGAGAAAGTGAGATGTCCATGTTTTTCATTAATAAAAGGTTGTCTTTATTGCAGATTGAACATTCATGCTGTTGAATGGGTTACTATTTTTACACACACACGCGCGCGCACACCCTTCTATATATATATGGCAGGTTTAAGAAATTAACCGAAAGTACTTGTGAGGATTGAAAGACTGTTTATAATAGTTTATTCCCATTATATTCATTATTTTTATTATGATTACAATTTTGTTCTAATTAATGGACATTTTATTTATATTATATATATATATATATATATATATATATATATATATATATATATATATATAAAAATATATATATATAAAAAACTCAAAGCTTAATAGAGTGCCTTAGATATTTGGCTTAATAGTAATGGAGTTTGGTAATGAGAAAAATATGTTTAGAGTTGGCATATTAATAATGGTGAATTTTCCCATGGTAACTGTTATCTTTAGGTCATAGAATTCTTTTGCTTAAATAATCTACCACCAGTCATAAAACTTAATATACATCCAATGAATGAAGAAAAGATTACTTTTTCCTAATGAAAAATAAAAAGTAAGGGAAGAAAATATCTCAGTCAGTACCAATGGGAATTATATGACACCTGATCTAGAACAATTGTCCCTATTAATATTTATTTTGAATAGTTAGTTAGTCTGTCTCTTTATATATGTGCAAAAAGCTTGAGTTAAGTCATAATTAATTTTGATATAAATGAGTATTTATTCTAAATAAAAAATGTTATTTACAAAAAGTAAATTCAATTCATATTTATTGAACACAGAGAGATCATGGTCTTTTTTCTTAGTTATCTGATAAGGCAGAATGAATGTATGTGTAAATGATAAATACTTTTCCAATATATATACAATCATGACAGAAAAAATAAATCATGGCCCTTATTCCCAGGAGGCTGTAAAGTCATCAACCAAGGCAGTGGTTGGTAGCTGAAGGTGAAAAGTGCTAAGAATCCCCTGATTGTGGACCCAGGCTGCCACTTGATGATGACTTTTTATTTAGGTACTTACAACTGCTGATCACTTTTAAGTGAAAGAAGATTGCAAAAATTAGGAGAAGAGCTGTTTTATATTAAATGGGACATTATTGGACTTTGTGAAGTTAGAAAAAAAAGTGAAGAGACAATTAATTAAAAAAGTGGACATGTACTCTATTATAAAGGTACAATTATTGGAAATACAAGTGGAATAGGATTCATTATAAATAAAAAGTGGAAGAACAACATTGTGGAGATTGATGGTGTATTGGACAGAGTGGCAAGATTAGTTATGCAACTTAATAACAGATACAAAATGCAGGGGAATTCAGGTTTATATCCCAACAAGTTCTCATAGTGATGAAGTAGTAGAAGATTTTTATATGGATGTACAAAAGGTTTTTGATCAAAGTAAACAACATTTTAAAATTGTTATGAGAGACTTTACTGCTAGAATTGGCAAACAAATGAAAGATGAAAGTGCTGTAGGTAATTTTGGTTATGGTAATAGAAATGAGAGAGGACATAAACTTGTGGAGTTTGCAGAAAAAGAAAGACTTTATATTATAAATTCTTTTTTTGAAAAAATGTTAAAAGGAAATGGACATGGAAGTATCCAAATGAAGGTACATCAGAATTGGATTATATTTTGACTAACATACCAATACATATTTCAAGATTGTAATGTTCTTAATAAATTTAAATGATCATTGATTAGTAAGATGTAAGATATGTGTTAATGCAAAACTAGAGAGACAAAAATTATTAAGAAAAACAATATTTACAATTGATATTCCTAATCTTCAGAAAAATTCTAATGAATTTAAATTAGAACTTACAAATCGGTTTCAAGTATTACTAGATTTTGAATATGACTCAGATTTGAATGAAATTAATAAGAGAATAACAGATACACTTTTAAAAACTGCAACAAAAATAGCTGGTAGAAAGAAGCAGCAATTGACCAATAAAATTTTTACAGAGACTAGAGAATTTATGAAAAAAAGAAGGAATATGAAAATATACAAAAATGATGCATGAAAAAGGATTGAATACCTTGAATTTTGTAAAATAGTGCTGAAAAGAGTTGAAAATGATATAAGAAAGTATAACTGTGAACTAGCAAGAAAAGCTGTAGTAGAGAATAAAAGTCTCAAGAGTGTAATACAACATTTTGGTATTGGTATGAAGTTTATATCTGCAATAAGAAAAAAAGATGGAATTATTACTAAAAAGAGAGATGACATCATGAAATGGGTAGAAGACTTCTATCAAGAATTATATAGTAATAAAGAACAAGTACTTCCTATATCTATTATATCTTCTGAATTGCCCAGAATTTTAAATGAAGAAATGAGACATGCAATTAAATTTATGAAGAAAGGAAAAGCTCCAGATAGTGATGGAATTATGATTGATATATTAAAAGAAGCAGGTAATATATATATATATATATATATATATATATATATATATATATTTGGTATGTAACTTTGCTATATATATATATATATATATATATAGCAAAGTTACATACCAAATATCTAAATGATAAAGATGTACCAGATGATTAGAAGAATGCAGTATTAATATTAATATTTAAAAAAGGTATAAAGAAAATATTAGAAATTACAGACCTATCAGCCTTTTATCAGTTTTATACAAAATTTTTATCAAGATAATTACAACTCATCTACAGAGAACATTGGATTTCTACCAACCAAAAGAAAAAGATGGATTTAAAAGTAGTTTTAGTACAATAGATTATATCCAAGAAAGGACAAATGAATATGAGTTGCCATTATGCTTTGGATTTATAGATCATGAAAAGGCATTTGATTCTATAAACATTTTTTCAGTGATTAAAGCATTGGATCATCAAGGTATAGATCCAGGACATTGTCATATTTTAAAGAATATTTATAAAAATGGAACAGCAACAATTAGATTATGTAATGATACTAGGAAAGTCAACATTAAAAAGGGTGTAAAACAGAGTGACTCAATATCTCCAAAACTTTTTACAGCAGTGCTACAATAAGTATTTTGTGGATTAAAATAGGAAGCTAAAGGAGTGAAAGTAAATGGAGATTATTTAAATCATTTAGATTTTGCAGATGATGTAATTGTTTTTGCAAATAATGCTTTAGAACTGCAGGAAATGTTGCAGGAGTTATCAGATGAAAGTAGAAAGTAGTAGGACTAAAGATAAATGTTAAAAAGACTAAAGTAATGTTCAATAGATTTTCTCAAACTATAAAAATAAAAATTGATTATGATAAGTTAGAAAAAGTTAGCAGCTACAAATACCTTAATCAAATTATTAATATAGATGAAAACATAATGGATAAAATTAATCATAGAATTAAACTTGATTGGAGTGCTTTTGATAAAAATAATTTGATACTAAAAGGAAATATGCCTATGTGTTTGAAAAGGAAGGTTTTTAATAAATGTGTTTTACCAGTTCTTTCTTATGAATCTGAGACTTAGACATTTAATAGAAGAGCAGTACAAAGACTTTAGACTACTCAAAGAAGTATGGAAAGATGCATGTTGGAGTAACAAGAAGAGATCAAAAACACAATATATGGGTAAGAAAACAAACAGGTGTTACTGACCTCATTGAAAAAAATAAAAGACTGAAGTGAAATTGGACCAGACATATTGCTAGAAGAGAAGATAATAGATGGACAATTGAAATCTTAAACTGGATTCCAAGAGCTTGTAAAAGACCCAGAAAGAGACCGCATGTGAGATGGATGGATGAAATAAGAAAGTGTGCAGGGGTGATGTGGAGAAAAGAAGCTAAAGATTGGAAAAGATGGATTGAACTTGGAGAGACCTTCATTCTGTAGTGAATTGATAATGGTTGATGATGATGACCATAGTATATAAAAATAGACTAAAATAGTAAATTTTTTAATATTGGACCAAAGAGGGTAAAATAAGAATGGGAAAATATTTAAATCATCATCACTTAGCTGTAGAGAAATCTGATGAATTAGTAATCACTTTTTAAGAAATTAGTGTAAAATAGGTATGGCATTCATAGAGAAATTTATATTATATATATATATATATATATATATATAAATATCTATAAATTTCTCTATATCATCATTCCTGTGTATATATATATATATATATATATATATATATACACAGGAATGATGATGTTTGACATGTAGAAATTTGTGCATAGAGGGCCTTTCAAAATATCATGAAAACTAGAATTTATAATTTTCCATGATTTAAATTTTTATGCAAAAAACTTTTTTTTTTAAAAAATTAATCTTAAAGAGTACATCGTTTTTAAAACATCTTAGCTTATATTTGAATGAAATCCAATCAGAAAAAATGGAGCCCAGTCATGTAGAAACTAATATGAAGGAAGTGTAAAAGGTGCGTGTTTGTTTTAATTTATTCATTCAACATGTAATATTTTTTCCATTTGTCTAAAGTAAACTAAAATATGAAAATGCATAGAGCCAACTGACGTATAAAACAAATTATTCACAACTAAGTTATTTATAATTTATTATAAATGCTAAGGAAATAAAAATACCCAAGTGCATTTTTAAAAATATCAAACAGATTATATCATGTGATATATGACTTGATTTCTCTGCAAATATATATATATATTGTAACGTGATAAAAATGATGATGCCAGGGAGATGATGAATCTAATCTGAATAAAACATAGCCCAATCATTGGTCACCATTTTGTAATGAACTATTAATTATAATATGGGATAATATAAAATAATTTACTATGACTCAGAATTGAGATGTCATTTGTAATAATATAGATCTAGCCTATATCTGGAATGTCATTTTATAAAAGTTCCAAAGTTAATTTTGGCATTTTGTAATAATTGCCACATGTACATGATCATCAATGGCTAGCACTGGGTAGCTACTTTGTCACAATAATAATGGATTTTCTATCTCACTACCTCTCTACATTTGTTCAGTCAACATTTGTCATAAAGAAATGCCCATACGATTTATATTCTTTATCACGGAGCAAAAACATGCATACACAAATAGTAACTCTGTCAGAATCTGTGTAAAATTATCTAGCTCAGTTATTGATCACACTAGACAATAACAATATTCCCCATAAATAATTATTTAAATTGTTCATTACATTATCATAAAATACTAACAAACTCTATTAAAATCTAATTTATTCAGATTATATTTAAAATGAAATAAAGCAAATGAGATCACCACCTCAGACATCAACAAATCTATTCACAATTCCAAAGTAAGCTACTATAAGCTTGGAAATCATACATCATTGCCCTAAACAATGATGCATGCTTAAGACATCTATTTGATTGATAATTGAATAAACCTAAATTCCAATCAATAAACAACTAAATTCCGACATATTTTACTAATCTAATATTATTTATAGTAATGCAAATTTACTTTAATATTTAATAACATTCTATTTAAATCAACTAGTTTCTAAATAATTATAATTACATTTTGAAAACTTTTTCTAATCTATTCAATATTTATAATGTTTAAATAAAATAAACTTTTACTCAGTTTTGTATCTATTTTAATAGAAGTTAAATATAATATCAATATTTCATTCACACCCTACACTATAGCAATATGGAACTTCACTCCACAAAAATTTGTTATTAATAAATCTATAAGATAATTTCACATTTTTACAGTAGCCAATCACATTATATAAAATATACCATAGGTTTCTATTGGATATTTACTGACTTGCAATCATTGATATTATTCATTTACTTAAATCTCCAATCAATTGATTATAAAAATGGATTTTATAACAATTAAACTATATATGATGATAATTGGCAGTTATCCAAGCCAAAGATAATATTCAGTTCTACTAGTTAATAGAATTTATGATCTCCACTTCAAAGAAATTTAAGAAGATAATTAAGACAGATCATTTTGACTAATGATAAAATAAAAATCTATTAAGATTTTTGTAACCAGACAAGATAAGCTAATAAATGATCAACTTTGAACTAATGAAATTATTTTACTAATAATATTGATTTAGACATGCAAATAAACATTTCAATATAATGATAAATATCACATTTATATCCAATCAGATTTAATAATGATTTATAAAATATACATATATCTAATTCTATTTCACTTGATCTTGGATCAAACTTTAAGTACCAAAATTATCTTGCACATTCAAAAGAAATAATTAGACACATTCACCAGATTTTAAATCAACTGTAAATTTATTGGTTTATAACAAAAATTGATAAAAGTAATAATAAAAATATAACATAACAAACAATCGAGGTTTGTAATAGACTAAAATCAATAAAAATAATAATAAAATCTATGTGTATAGAACTCCCAAAATATGTTGCATGACAATAATACTATATAAAATGGAAGGAGAGATTTTAAATATCTTCTTGAGATTTTAAATAGAATGTACAATAATAAAACAAATGTGATCAAATAAAAATTGATCTCTATTTATTCAATAATGTAATTTCTCGATAAATAAACAAACATAAAAAAGAAAATCTGTTATATTCAAATCCTTTTCTATCCAAATCTCCAAGTTAAATCTTGAACATACAAAAAAATTAAATATCTGAAAACATCAAGGTCAGATTAACTGATATCATCAGATAAGAGTTTAAATAATAAAAATAAAATGAATCTCTCAAACCTTTTCATTGCATGAATTCTACCATACTCATATATATATAATTTACTTATGTTTTTAAATATAAAATGTAAACACTCCTTTTTTAAAATTATATATATATGTTAAAACGAAGATTTGCACGGGTTAAATATATAAAATACATATTTTGCGGGTTCATCCGTGTTAATCACCTATTGAAACAGAGATAAAAAATAAAATAATCCCTCGTGAAAAATCTTGTGTCTGTCCAAAATTTTATGGACTTCCAAAAATTCACAAACCAGATACCCCTCTTCGTCCAATAGTAAGTGCAATAGGTTCTCCAACTCATATTTTAGCTAGATACTTATCGGATTTCATTAAACCTACAATCCCATCTATTAAATCATATATTAAAAACTCTCTTCATTTTATTTCTGTTTTAAAAAGTTTAAAAATTAATGCTAGTGACATTCTGGTCAGTTTTGATGTCGTGTCTTTGTTTACAAACATTCCAATTGATGAAGCTTTAAATATAATCTCACAACGTTGCAATTTACCAGACCATATTATTGCTTTGATTAAACATTGTCTCTTAAATATATATTTTGTATACAATAGACAGCATTACAGACAAGTTTTTGGTACTCCTATGGGCTCACCTATCTCAGGAGTAATAGCTGATTTATTCATGGAATATATAGAAACTCGTGCTTTAGAATCATCATCTTTAAAACCTCTCATTTGGCTCAGATACATAGGTGACACTTTTGTCATATGGCAACATGGAAAAAATACATTAGATGATTTTTTCTTACATTTAAATAATATGCATCCTCATATTAAATTTACAATGGAGACAGAGTCTGATGGAAAACTCCCTTTTCTTGATGTTCTAGTCACCAGAACACCAAATAGTTTATCTTTTTCTATTTACAGAAAGGATACACACACAGACAGATATTTACATTTCTATTCTCATCATCACCCAACTCAGATAGTTTCTGTAGCCAAAACTCTTTTAAATAGAGCAATTAACCTTTCAGATGACACACATCTGAAAGAAGAAATAAATCATATTAATAGTGTTTTATTAGCAAATAGTTATAATTACAAATTTATAAAAAAAGCCTTATTTCAAGCCCAAAATAGACAAAATAGGAAACAAAAAGATGATAAATCAGCTATTAGGATTTGTGTTCCATATGTAAAAGGAACTACAGACAGTATCGGACGTATATTAAAACGCTATAACATAGATACAGCATTTTCTGCTCATCAAAAGATCAGCAATATAATAACCAAGCCTAAGGATTCAATCCCTCTTGAATCTCATGGTGTCTATCAAATCTCATGCAAAAATTGTAAAGCTTCTTACATAGGTATGAGTAATCGTCGCATCAGTGTTAAGAGAGATGAGCATGCTAATGCAGTTAAACAACACTCATCATCATCAGCACTTTCACTCCATACTATAGATTCAGGTCATAAAATAGATTTTTCTAGTACTAGGATCATATCCAGATGTGATAATCTCTACCAATGCAAAATCAGAGAAGCCATTGAGATACTTAAAAGGCCAGATTGTATCAATAAGCGAGATGATACGTGCAAACTTCCTCCTTATTTGGAAAGATTTCTTTAAAAAACATTCTTAAATTTAACATTTTTGCTATTGGTGGGATTTTTAATGTTTTATTCAAACCAGTGATTGTAGCGCCTCTACAACCATCTTTCTACCTTTTTATAACTCTGTGGATGGCTTGTGTGACCAAGTCGAAACGTCAGTATATTGATATTAAAAGTTTTTAACACGGATGAACCCGCAAAATATGTATTTTATATATATATATATATAAATCATACCCTTTAAGTGAAAGTCTGTCCATTTTCACTCACTATCCATGGATCCATCATAGCTTCTGGTTCTTTATTTCTGATCAGAGATATTTTTCTTTTTAAGTAGAGAAGATAAATATGAGTAGTAATAATATGGATATGAATCTAATTATTTTTGTGTCAAAATTCTGATATTTTCTTTTAAACATATAAATATATCCAAGCATTTAAAACATTAGATACTTATTCAATGTAAAATTACACATCACTAGTTTTACTTTTTTTTTCATTGACAATAATGTGCAAAGATAATTCATTTAATGACACAATCTGGTTATAATCAAGTGAAGAATAAATACTGGCCTTTTTCTTTTCTTTCTAAATTACGAAAGTGAAGTTTAAATTGCCTAATATCATGCATAAGTTGAGTTAATCAATCTTGTAAAATTCCTTGATCTGAAATATGACATCCATAGACATATAATGGGTTTTATATCCATCACAAATAAATAAATAAATGCAATTCTGGATATTTTAACCATGGAATATCTTTATATAGCTGACCCACAATACAATGCATTTTGATAGGCTTTTCTTTCACATTCTTGCCATTTCCCTTGGAATTTCATCATCAAGCTACCCCATTGAATGGGCAGACAGTTAAAAAATTTATTCTTCCATAATGTTGTAAATTAATCACTCATTATTATAAACTGCACACAGCTGTGAATATGAAGCCATGGAGCTTTGAAAATGTTAAGCATAAATAAATATTAACAAATATAGCTTTTCTAACAAGCGTAAAAGTGCATAATCTTTGGGATAATAAAATTTAATACATTTTCAAAGACAAATCTAAACATGTCTGTTCTGGCAATGATAAAATTACAAGAACTCAAATTATAGCGTCTCTCTTCTATTTATAAGATAGATGATATTATTGTTGTCACAACAACTATTTAATAATGCTCAAATTTGACTCAATGATGTAAGAAATTGTTGAAAAAAATTTGTTTCCAATTAATAAGTGAAATGGAAATTTTAAAAAAAAATGAGATGCAGTGAAAATGAAATCCTGTTTTATAAGTTCAATATTATTTTTCCATTTTAAACCAAAATAAAGAATTCACATAATTCTAATACATTTTAATTGATATAAATATTTTTACATATGTTTTTTAATAATATGTTTTATATAACTAGTTCATGAACAACAAATATGAAACATAAAACATTTAATTTTATAATAAGTGTTGCTATGGTGATTGTAATAACAGAAATTGAAATGTATAATACTTAATAATAATACTGATTCTCTTCAAGTAAGCTTTTATAATTCACTTAACTATTTCCAAAATCATTTATTTATTCACATGCTCCTATTTTTTTCTGAGATTGATCACAACAGATTTATAAATTGATGCTAAATGTTAATAATAAATAGGAATGTTGTTTGAGTAGTATAGTTGCCATAGTTACCTGGCTAATATTAATACTTCAATATCTCCCTTATCCATAGATCAAGTGAAATAAAAATTAAACAAGACCAACAAACTTCTTTATTTTATTTATTTAAATACTGTGACATACACAAATCTGGTTACTTATAATACACTAAAGACCCCATAGCTCCAGATCAAACCCCACAGATTATGTATAATGTTGTGTACCCTCATAATTGATGTAAAGCCTCATACTATGGTGAAACCAAAGCCACTATAGCTACTAGGTTGTCACAGCATAAGTATAGGTATAATAAGTCACATACCAACCTAGAATGGAGTGCAATATTCATACATCAAAAAGTGGCTGGACATGAGTTCAAACGATCATTGCAAATCGGTTTGTACTGAGAGGCACAATATTAAATATAAGATAAAAAAGGCTTACTTCATAGTGAAAGACTCCTTCACCATTAATCACAAAGAATAATGTTTTGCTATGTTCAAAAGATGGGCTAATTGACTCATTTGCATAAAGTTTGCATATTGTGTATACATAAGGATTTCTATGAGTGAGTCATAACAGGCTACGATTAGGAGAAATATACTTTCTCAAAAGCACTAAGCCTTTTTAATGTGTTAATTATCATTCATATAGCTTTACATTATATGTGCTTTTGGCACAATTTTGTTATTATAATTTGATAAGCATAAAGTAGAAATCTACGATTTATTATATATATATATTCCATTTATCATTATGTAATTAGCATTAGTATTGAACAAGCAAACACATGTACTTTCATCTGAATAAAAAATAATTTATAAAACTCTAAAACAAATTCAAAACAATGATCATGAGAAACAAAGAAAAAAAACAACAATGATTAAAGTTTATAAGAAATTACATGCACTATCAAACAAACTTTGAAATGGTACAACATTAATCTATTCAAACCTAAGGATTTGATATTTTTTGAAACCCAGTGAGTTTATAAAATTCCATGGGGAATTGGGTAGAAGTAATTGTCACATCAGTCAAGTGATGAACATGCTGATGCGATGAAGCAGCCTTCATTATTACCAACATGTTCTTCCTGTTATAGATTTTGGTCACAAAAGACTTTTTCAACACCAAGCTCCTATTCAACTATGACACTCTGGATGCTTGAAAAACCAGACTGTAAAAACAAACATGATAATATATCCATTGCTATTTTGAAAAAAAAAAAAAACTTCTTAATGCTTATTGATTAAAGTTATCAGATTACTCATTTATTATCACCTCCACTTTACATTTTAATTGTTTTTGATTAAGTAGTCATATATTTTTGTCTCACATATAGTTTTTAATAAAAAAATCTAGTTGAAGTGCCTCTATCATATTTTAGAAATTATATTCCTAACCCATATGATTATAAGAGTGGTCCAATAAAAATGTCAGTAGAATATTAAGGTTGATTACTTACGTTTAACCTAAAACATATATTTTTTATATTTGTTAGCCACAAAAAAACTTTAATATATATATATATGTGACCATCTTATTACATATAATCATGTGTTTAGATACTTAGGAGGTCATAAGATATCAAGCAACCAAGCATTAGATTGAATACAATAAATTCTTTTAATTGATGAAATTGGGATTTTTTTCTACACTCCCACTGAAAATCTGTTACACATTTTTAGCTCTTGAATCAACAATTTATAATTGTGATAAGTACATTGGTCAATCATCTCATTAAGACAGTACAATGCCATCACGACATAATTCTGAACAATTCATCATATATATTTAATAAAATCAATATATTTTGCAAATATAATAATATAGATGATTAAACATCTACATGTTTTAATTTGAAATCAATAGCTTACATCATCATCATCAAACTATATTATTTTAAAAAATGAAAATAAATCTGTTGGATAAGTAGCTGTGAGCAGTTTCCAGATGTATGAATAAATGTTGCCAATGATTATTATATACAACAAAAAATCCCATATACAAATATATGTTTTTAAGTATACATATAGAACCAAGTTATATTGGATTGTTTGCATGGATTTATAATATACTGCTTTATGATGCTATTGTTTAGACATATAGGATGAAGTGTTACAATTACTTTGTGTTTATGTTATTCTGAATAGTTTAATACAGTAGTAGTTGAGTGGCAGACTCTGGATCTCAAGGATCATAAATTATGGTTTCATCTCACTTCTAATTATCAAACTTCTTATGAATTTCCAAGCAATAAAGTAATCACTTGTTGTTGTTGTTGCTATTATTATTATTATTATTATTATTATTATTATTATTATTATTATTATTATTATTATTATTATTATTATTATTATTATTATTATTATTATTATTATTATTATTATTATTATTATTATTATTATTATTATTATTATTATTATTATTATTATTATTATTATTATTATTATTATTATTATTATTATTATTATTATTATTATTATTATTATTATTATTATTATTATTGTTGTTGTTGTTGTTGTTGTTATTATTATTATTATGATGATGATGATGGTGATGATGTTTTAACAATGAACTTTACTTATGTACTAATGTTTGCCTAGGTTACATTGGCATATTAATTTTTCAGAAACAGGATAATACAGATTCATTTTTTTTCATTTCCCATGGTACTTTACTATAAATTGTGTTGGACACTATTTTTCTCTAGGAACATTTTTGACGTAATATAGACCCTATGTCTAAATAAGCATTCAAGCATAATTAATTGTGATCTCCATAAGTCGTTTCCACAGGATATTAGTAAATCCTTTTTTTAAAAATATGTGTGCAAAGATAATATATGTGAGAGTTTTCGAATATATATGTTTCAACTCTTGAGGAATAAGAAGTATTGTGAAAATAGAATTCATGTTTTTTCAATATGATTTTTAATTTTATAGACATAAAGATTATTTTATGTTCATTGAAAGTACTATGCAAGTACCATCTACTATGGAAAATCACTTCTGTTACTACTTATAAAATGTTCACTTTGCCAGTTGGCTTCGTGGATGTGAGCTTGGATTAGTTTTTCATAGGTTGGTAGTCTATGTTAAGAGCGACCAGGTAGTAGCATAGATGGTAGGATGCACAATTTTGCTGTCCCATTCTCTTAGTTGTTTTAGCTTATTAATGAAAATAGACAGAGGTCTCCTGGTATTGTGTCCAAGGGTGAATGTGCAATGAATGCTCCAGTATGCCTGGAGTGCAAATGTGTTGGCACATGCAATGAGGGATATGGGCTCCGATAGGATTGAATAATGTGCTACAGTGAGGTATTTGATTTTTGTATGTTAGTATTATTATTGTTGTTGTTGTCACCACCAACACCACCCAACATATGCAGTAAATAAAAAAATAATAAAATAACAAACATTTTATAATAAAATCTAATTATAGCTAAGGTTTATGAAATATTTATGTTTAAATTTGATTTTTCAGTTAGTAAACAATTTCATTAAAATTCAGTATTTTATAAAACTTTTTTTTTTATGCTAAAGAGACAGATATATATATAAAACAACAACTTTATTTAGAAAATAAGATTATATAATTGGAATTATAAATAATATATATTTTAATAATAAATTTGAATAGTTTTTTTAAAGCAATCTATCAATAAGAGTTACTAACAGGTGTTCTGCTGAATATATGTTTTAAAACGCTAAAGTTTTAAATAGAGGAGAATAGGGGAAATAATATTAAACGTTCAAATTTAATTTTCTGCTTCTATAATTTAAGTGTGGGTTTCTAATCTCCAAAATAATTTTTGCTTTTGCCTTAAAGCGCCTTTTTTCTTACTGTTGTTAGTTAAAGTTACAATCTAAAATTAATAACAATAATAAAAAAGAGCACGTTGTCTTAATTAATGACCCTTAATCCACTTTTCTATTATAGTCTCACAACGCTCTTAATATTGACAGACAATCTAGTATTCATTAAAAGTCAATTTTTATCAAACTAGTAGCACGCAAGTTTCACATGCTTTTAAAATATTTTTAAAAAAATTTGCCATAGAAATATATTAGATGTGTGTGTGAGTGTTCGCCATTGAACAGAAACTTTAATTATAAAAAAGAGAAAAGCAATTGATTTCTTTTGTAAACTGAGTCTGGAGAAAAAAATGAAAGTCGGGTAAATAAAGTTATAATTTTTTTCTTTCTTTTTTTATGAACGAGGAAAGATCATTTAATTAATAAACTAAATAAACAAATTTGATTAATTGTATTTTTAAAAGTAGAGAATTAATTAGAAAAGTATTAGAAAGTCTAAAAAGGTTGAAGAATAAAGTCTAAGAAAAAAGGTTGAAGAATAAAGTCTAAGAAAAAAGATCGATAATCTTAAGCAAGAAGACCTTTGAAATATATAATAAAAGATTACAAGACAAAGAGTTTATTATTTTTGGTAGATATTAGGAATTATTATCTTGTTTTATATAAGAGTATTTAAGATATATTTTAAAGGCTGAAATTGTACTGAATAATTTATAATAGGAGTGATGTAAAATAAATAAATTTTTAATTCGCTATAAAATTGAAAACTCGTCCATGTTGAGAAATAAGATATGAAATCATTGAATCCTAGTCTGATAATAATATAATATAGAATTAAGACATCGCAAGAGTAATTAAATAATTTGTAATTTGAAAGGTCGTGAAACATTCCAATATTTGAAGAAGGTTGAGCTTTAATTCAGAAATCATTAATTCTTGTGTCACTCTACATAGCATTATGCTAAAGCACATCAGGCATTTAACTATTATATATGTTTTACTGCTAGTCTACTAATGATTACTGTATTGGGGTGTCATCAATTGCTAATAGTTCATATCTAATACATATTACTAACACTTAATATTTTAGCAACATATAAATGCAATTTCATAGTTTTTGGTATTACTTTTGTAAGTGAAGATTCTGTGTCTAGTACTATTTAGGCCTCATTGTCATTATCTCTTAACAGTGGCTACAATATATTCAGATGCTTTCTCAACCAGTTCAAACTTTGGACTTATATATATATATATATATATATATATATATATATATATATATATATATATATATATATATATATATATATATATATATATATATGAGATTTATTGCATAATTCTTGAAAGAATCTATGAATACAGTTTATAATAGCACAGATTTAATGATCACTTAATGGCATATATAAAGAGATTGCATTTTAGATTGGAGGAGTTGCTTTTATGTAAAGTATTAGCATATGATTTTATTTTTATTTATTTATCTAATGTACTGTTTTGAGAATTAAATGATGTATTTACACTATCATTGTGTGATTGTTTTATTTCATTTACATCAATCCTTCTGAGTAAAATCATTTCTATGTGCAAAATGTGTGTGTGTTGAACACATGTATGATTTACAAAATAATTTTATACCAATTTTGAATTGCAATATAGCAATAATAATCCTATGGATAACTGCTCTGAAAATTATGTGATATTCAATCATCTAATGGCAGATTGAACACAGTATTTGAAATCATTTAATCAAACTGATTTTTTCCCATTTATTTCAGGTAAAAATTGATCAAATATCATTTATTCTTGAATCTGCTACTACATTAATTGAGTTAAACTTTAAGCTTCAAAGTTATTTGAGCTATATAAATGCTTAAATATTGTAATAGTATAAACAATGGACAACTTTAGCCGTGTTAGATATTACAAGTTTCTTAAATAAAAATAAAGTTAACAATGGGAAAATGAGAATAATTATTTCTTTTATATTTTTGTTAAATAACAGGTATTAACTTATTGAAATATTTTACATTTCTTAAATGATAATATGAAAATTTCAAATAAATAATAAGAATGTCAATATAATTTGTTAAATGTAAAAGAGAAAGAAAAATATAAAATAAAATAAATATTTATTTTTTATTCTCACTCTTCAGTAATTTTATTACTCGTTTTAATTTTGGAAAAAAAGTACTAAAATATATAATTTTTTTCTCTTCAGTAAATTATTGACAAGTCCTATTTTTAACTTTTAAAAGGTGATAAGAGAAATAAATAGATAAATTTTTATGTTTATCCAATTTTTAAAAGAAAAGAAAAAAATAAGCTTTTAATATTTTTGTTAAGAAATTTTGTTTTAATTAATTAAAGTTGTTTTTTCCCCTTTATCTCTCTAAAACAAAAATGTGATTTTGTTTAAATAAAAGGATTATTAAATGATTATCTTGAGTTTTTTTGATATGAGAAAAAAAATAAGTACAGAGGAATGTTTCATGACTGAAAAAGGAAGGAAATAACCAAATAATTTTTGTAAAAATATATTTAATTGATCGAGATTTAATGTTGTCATGTATGAAATAAGATGTGATTGAGGTGATACAGGATTGTTCCAAAAACAATATAGGGGATAGGTTAAAGCAGTAGACCTTAATTTCTTATGATGAACATTCATTCTTGCTTGATTTAGATATTAAAGAAAATAGTAGCATAAGTTCTGCTGTGAAGAGCATAGTGAGAAATAATTGGGTAATCTGAAGTAAGACTCATCTTACTCCTGCTTTGAAAATGTTTTTAAAAATAGATTTGAGAAAAATCATTTACTAAGTTTTAGATAGAAACTAAACATCATCAAGCCTCACTATGTAGCGTGTTCTCTAAAAGAAAATGTAAAGAAGACAAATACCCCCCAAAAAATCTGCAACAAGTCATGTTTCCATCCAAAAGCATGAATGAACCTGATCTGAAAATTATTGAAAATGTTAAAATTCAGCCTATACTAACCTGAAAATTATTATACTGCAAAAAATAACTTTAACTTTATTCATTATCTGGAAATCTGTATTATTGGAAAAATTATTATTATAAAAATTTGACTCTGCAAAAGAAAAAGTTAATAGAAAAATATTTAAAAAAAGAAAATTGTTTATACTTTACAATAAAAGCCAACATAAAAAAACTAAAAATTATAATTACCAAAGAAGAACTCAAAAGTAAAAAAAAACATTCATTGGTAAAAAGGGCATTGTAATGTGCACATCAACATCTATATTTATAGATAATTTTTAAATCAAGTAATGATTTGTAATAATGAATAATTTTATTAATTTTTTTGTTGAAACATGTTTTTATTATCTTATTTTTTCTACAAAATGTAATAATATAGAATCTTTTTTTTTTTCATAAAAAAATGATTTTTTTAGATAATTCAATATTTTTATCTTTGAAATGTTATTTTATAATTTTAATCATTGGGGGGGAAATAATTCTGTTTAAAGTTAAGGTTAATTAATTGAATTAGTAAGAGTCAATAACAAGTTAATATTATTTGCTATGTGGAATATTTTATTGATAAAAATGTATTTAACTTGGAATTATCATATCATATCATTGCTCAATTTTTTTAATTTATTAGTTAATTCATTAAATTATTGTTAAGAAAAACAGCATTGATGTCTTTTTTTCTCCAGATATTTATTCTATGAATTGGCAATGTGAGTGAGTGGATTTCATTATACCATAGTATTTTAAAGATTTGTAAATTATCCAAGTAAAGCTATTTATATTAAAGTAGGATAAACTTATACATTTCCACCTTCTCTTGTTCATGGTTACACTTTTTGGCTTCATTGTGATAAAACAATAATACTTAATTTATTTATATATGGGATCCATTCACTGCATTTTTAGAGAAGATTTATTTATAATTGGCCTATTCACTAATGATACTGTACAGCCTGAGCATTGATGATGAGCAGCATGTTTCAGTTTTTGGTTATATATATAACAATGAGGATTTAGGAATCTCACATCTTTAGAAAAAATGAATTATTGTTTACAGGATTCAAAAGAAAAAGTGAATTTTCTAAATTCTTATTCTTAAAAAATAGCTGCTGAAATATTCTAGTATTGTTTTGTATTCATTAATTATATTTGAATTTCAACTAGCATTATACATTCATTGATTTGTGTTTTATATGTATATTCTCATGGATAAATGATGATTTAACTATTATTTTTGGAAAATTCTATGAAATAAAAATAAAATGACTAAATAGCTGATGTTTCAGTACCATAAAAAGTACTTTCCTTAGAGCTTCTTCTTTTTGTCATATATATAAAGAGAGAGAGAGAGACCATATAAGAAAGATTGGTTGTGATGTCAGTGACAATAATGTATAGAAAGCTGGTTGAGATGTTGCAATCTTTGTTGAGACAGCTGAGATTGATAATGTGGAAAAAGAATTATGACTATTATCTGAAACTTAACTTGCTATTCATTATGCATACAATTTTTCTCTGTATTTCCACATACGCTATCCTATTCTATATTTTAATAATTGATTCATATTTAATAAAATAATAATTAAAGTTCTTAGGGTTTATAATAATATGTGTATTCTTATCTTATTCTATTTAATAATAAAAATCTTTACAAATACATTGTTTCTTACTATAAGAACGAATTAAGAGTAACTCAATATGTATTTTAAAACTAAAGATATCAATTTTAAATATAAAGTTGATTAATGATTTATTTCAGGGTTTTATAAAGTAAAAGAAAATAATGCAAAGTGCGTTTATGCATTTTAGGATATGACAATGTAAAAGGAATTTTATATGCATCATCTTACTCAATACTTTTATATTTCAAATTACATTAATACAATAATGATGTATTTAATCCAGTTAGATTTTATATATAAGATAATATCTTAAATGCAGTGATAATGTTTATTTAATAACGACAAAAAATAAATATTAAAAAATTAACAATTACTTCATTACACAATATAAAATAAATGATAAAAACTAATAATAACAATAAAATATCTAATAAATATTACTATTTTCTAAAATCTTATTTGAATTTGGGATGTGAAAAGTATGTTATCAGACAGGAATAGGTTCATTATTTTAAAAAAATTATCAATTTAAATACTGAAGAATAATAATTATCATTATAATCATAAAAGATAAATATTTTTTAACTGTCTTTATTAAGTTTGTTTCACTAACTAAACAATTATCAATCAACCTCATTTAATGATTCTAGAGAAGTTTTCACTCTTTTAAGAGAAGCCAGTATAAAGTATTGCTAAGCATATCTAGATGATATTTACCACATAGAACTCATTCATTTTGCTTCAAGATCATTTACTGGATTCAATTGCAGTTTTGAATATTAGGAATGCTCCTCTACTAACAAAATATGACTAAATCATTAAGCTGCCTTGTTGCATACTATATAATGATAAAAGATTAATAATAACATATGAGTGATGCATAAAATATTTCTTACAGATTTACTCATTTACATAAGGATGATTAACTTCTTTTTAACTTTGAGGTTGAACTTAAGAACCCATAAAACATATAATATTTGTAATATAACACAGTTTTATATAAGTTTAACAATTACTTATATTTAGACAACATAAACCTGAGTTAAATCCCATTCAATATCACTTATAATAGTATTAAATAAAATATTACCTGTACATGACATATGAATATCTTAGAAACTTTATTACATTAATAATAATGTTAACTAATTAAGAAAGAAACATTAATGAGAAAATGCATTGAATAATCCTCAAATTAATATGATGGTTTAAAAATTATTTCAATGAAATATTGATATGCAAAATATCTTAGAGTTCTTGAAAATTTACAAGCACTATAAAAATATAATGTAAAGCATAAATAATTTCACTTTGTAATATAATCATTTCTGGATACAGCATAAAGATTCTTAAATTTCATTTATTATACTTGTTGATTTAATGTTGATTAATCCATTTTAAGAATGATTATCACTTAGACATTTATCATATTCAATATTTGCTTTGATAATCCACATTTCAAGAGTAGCATTTAAATATTTAGCTTTCCTAATTATTTGTCCATTGAATATTATTTAAATATTTAGCATTGATAATTCTTTAAGCACTGGATACAAATTCGTAGTTTATTCCAGGTTATTTCATGCAGCAATTTAATTCATTTAAATAAATGCTATAATTTTATCCATAAGATTAGCATTCGTTATTTCTTTAACTTGAGAGATAAAATTAATTTATTCATTTTTAGATCTTTAATCAATGATGCCAGTAATTCTGCCTGTATCTCTGATAACGCAAATAGTTCATTATCCATAACAAAGCAATTTCCATTACTTTTTGAATCAAAGTTTATTTCTCTAAGCTTCAAGTTTATGGAGGGATATTAGAGTTTAAAAAATTATTGTTTAAAAATTTTCCTTACATAATTAAAGCCAAGATCATTCACAACTCTGGGGTGGATATGCATCCTTTCTTGTAATGGACAAAATAATTATTTTTACAATACTTCGAAAATAAACATCAGCCACATATTTGAAGTTAATAAATATAATTTTCCAAATCTATCAGCTATTTACCATTACTTTCAATTGAAGAAATCCAGCAATTTATTGTTGAAGGCAGCATTCCATAAGTCAATTTGTCCATTTTTCCTCTAATAGTTGTCTGCAATAAATAAGATTTCTTGAAATAATGAATTAGTAAATTAATTAATGATGGTTTTTAATTTATTTGTTGTTATCCATCTTTCTCCTAGAATAATGAGATGTCATATTTCTAAAAAAGGTAACTATCTAGCTGTTTAGTCTAGCCAACCACCATGTAGATGACAAACAAAATGGCTATTAAAGCTTTGAATCTGGGTTAGGTCCTGAATATAATGAAAATTTGTAAAGACTGTCTGGATTTTTCAAACTTCAACTTTTATACCAATTATCACACGATGTCTGGATTCCAGAATATTCTCCATCATGCATTGGGAGTTTCTTCATTTGTTCACAAAATTTTGAAGTGTTCATGGGTAAAATGCTAGAGTTAAGACTTTTTGCATCAAGGCAGTAAAACTTTAGAAACAACTTTAAAAATGAAGAATAAAATAAACATTTCAGTCTTTTTCAATTGCTTCATTTTTATTTTCGGGTTTTGAAATAATTTTTCAAGACTTTATTTAAAATAAACAAATCATAAAACTATAAAGTTCACGGATATTTACTGTACTAATTATTGTATTATTTTTTAAAGAATTATATATATTTTATTATAATTGGAATACAGACATTGATTAATAATTTAAATATACACATATGTATACATCCATTATACATTTTCTTATTCTTTTTCTTTCTTATACCTACTATCTATAATCAAATAAACAACCCCCATCATCATCATCATCAACCATTATCAATCCACTGCAGGATGAAGGTCTCTCCAAGTTTAATCCATCTTCTCCGATCTTTAGCTTCTCTTCTCCACAACACCCCTGCACATTTTCTTATTTCATCCATCCATCTCACATGTGGTCTCTTTCTGGGTCTTTTACAATCTCTTGGAATCCAGTTTAAAATTTCAATTGTCCATCTATTATCATTTCTTCTAGCAATATGTCCAGCCCAACTCCATTTCAATCTTTTAATTTTTTCAATAAGGTCAGTAACCCCTGTTTGTTGTCTTACCCATACATTGCGTTTTCGATCTCTTCTTGTTACTCCCAAAATACATCTCTCCATACTTCTTTGAGTGGTCTGAAGTCTCTGAATTGCTCTTCTATTAAGTGTCCAAGTCTCAGATCCATAAGTAAGAACTGGTAAAACACATTTGTTAAAAACCATCCTTTTCAAACACATAGGCATATTTCCTTTTAGTATCAAGTTATTTCTACCAAAAGCACTCCAACCAAGTTTAATTCTATGATTAATTTCCTCCATTATGTTTCCATCTGTATTAATAATCTGACCTAGGTATTTGTAACTGTTAACTTCTTCTAATTCTTCATAATCAATCTTTATTTTCATATTTTGAGCAAATCGATTAAACATTACTTTAGTCTTTTTAACATTTATCTTTAGTCCTATTTATCTACTTTCATCTGCTAACTCCTGCAACATTTCCTGCAGCTCTGAAGCATTATTTGCAAAAACAACTACATCATCTGCAAAATCTAAATGACTTAAATACTCTCCATTTACTTTCATTTCTTTAGTTTCCCATTTTAATCCACAAAATACTTCTTGCAGCACTGCTGTAAAAAGTTTTGGAGATATGGAGTCACCTTGCCTTACACCTTTCTCAATGTTGATTTTTCCAGTATTATTATGTAATCTAATTGTTGCTGTTGCATTTTTATAAATATTCTTTAAAATATGACAATATCCTGGATCTATACCTTGATGCTCCAATGTTTTAATCACTGAAGAAATGTGTATAGAATCGAATGCCTTTTCATAATCTACAAATCCAAAACATAATGACAACTCATATTCATTTGTCCTTTCTATGACTTCTCTCAATACCTGGATATGATCTATTGTACTAAAACCACTTTTAAATCCAGCTTGTTCTCTTGGTTGGTGGAAATCCAAAGTTCTCTGTAGACGAGTTGTAATTATCTTGGTAAAAATTTTATATAAAACTGATAAAAGGCTGATAGGTCTGTAATTTCTAATATCTTCTTTATCACCTTTTTTAAATATTAATATTATTACTGCATTCTTCCAATCTTCTGGTACATCTTTATCATTTAGACATTTGGTATATAACTTTGCTAAAATTGTTTCTATTTCTTCACCTCCTTCTTTTAATATATCAATTATAATTCCATCATTTCCTGGAGCCTTTCCTTTCTTCATACATTTAATTGCATGTCTCACTTCTTCATTTAAAATTCTGGGCAATTCAGAAGATGTAATAGATATAGGAGGTACTTGTTCTTTATTACTATATAATTCTTGATAAAAATCTTCTACCAATTTCATGATGTCATCTCTCTTTTTAGTAATAATTCCATCTTTTTTTCTTATTGCAGATATAAATTTCCTACCAATACCAAAATGTTGTTTAACATTCTTGAGACTTTTATTTTCTTCTACAGCTTTCCTTGCTATTTCACAGTTATACTTTCTTATATCATTTTCAACTCTTTTCTGTACCATTTTACAAAATTTGAGATATTCCATTCTTTTTAATACATCATTTTTGTATATCTTCATATTCCTTCTTTTCTTCATAAATTCTCTAGTCTCAGTAGACATTTTATTAGTCAATTGCTGCTTTTTTCTACCAGCTATCTTTGTTGCAGTTTTTAAAAGTGTATCAGTTATTTTCATATTAATTTCATTCAAATCTGAATCATGTTCAAAATCTCCTAACACTTGAAACCTATTTGTAAGTTCTAATTTAAATTCATTAGAATGTTTCTGAAGATTAGGAATATCAACTGTACATATCGTTTTTCTCAATAATTTTTGTCTCTCTAGTTTTACATTAACACATAACTTACACCTTACTAATCGATGATCACTTCCTGTATTAAATTTATTAAGAACATTACAATCTTGAAATATGTATTTTCTGTTAGTCAAAATATAATCCAATTCTGCTGTACCTTCATTTGGATGCTTCCATGTCCATTTCCTTTTAACATTTTTCTCAAAAAATGAATTCATAATACAAAGTTTTTCTTTTTCTGCAAACTCCACAAGTCTATGTCTTCTCTCATTTCTATTACCATAACCAAAATTACCTACAGCAATTTCATCTTTCATTTGTCTACCAATTCTAGCATTAAAGTCTCCCATAACAATTTTAAAATGTTGTTTACTCTGATCAAAAACCTTTTGTACATCCATATAAAAATCTTCTACTACTTCATCACTATGAGAACTTGTTGGGGCATAAACCTGAATTATCTGCATTTGGTATCTGCTATTAAGTTGTATAACTAATCTTGCAACTCTGTCCGATACACCATCAATCTCCACAATATTGTTCTTCCACTTTTTATTTATAATGAATCCTACTCCACTTGTATTTCCAATATGTATGCCTTTATAATAGAGTATATGTCCACTTTTTAAATCAATTGTTTCTTCACCTTTTCTTCTAACTTCACAAAGTCCAATAATGTCCCATTTAATATAAGACAATTCTTCTTCTAATTCTTGCAATCTTCCTTCACTTGAAAGTGATCTGCAGTTGTAAGTACCTAAATAAAAAGTCATCATCAAATGGCAGCCTGGGTCCACAATCAGGGGATTCTTAGCACCCTCCGCCTTCGGCCACCAACCGCTGCCTTGGTTAGTGACTTTACAGCCTCCTGGGAATAAGGGCCATGCTTTATTTTTGTCTGTCATAATTGTATATATGTATTGGAAAAATATTTATCATTTACACAAACATTCATTCTGCCTTATTAGGCACTGAGAAGAAAGCCCATGGTGTTTCTTGATCTTAAACTCAGAGGTAAAAAGCCAATAAACTCACCATGCTGGCTAATGCGTGTTGGTGAGCAGCCCATCCATGTTTGTATACTATGTGAATAATCACATAGTAATAACAGCTGCAACGACAAGAACGTATGGAGTGGACATTAGGAATTTGCCCTGCTCGGTTCCTTTAAGGCCTCCAAGAGGAATCAAAGAGTCTCCTTTCAGTTAATAGCAAACTCCTTTCTGCAGCTTATTAAGTGTATATACATACATATATTATGTCATCTATAGAAATTTTTATGAACTTCCAAGTGGTAATATGTGATAAATAAATAAATAAATCTCTGTTGCTCATATAATTCTGCTGTAGTCGAGATCATCATCAGCATAGAAAACAATTGGCACTCCATTAATATGTAATAGATTATTAAATGTACTATTTTTCAAATTGATGTTACAGCAGTAAAATATAATTAAAAGATGAACGTTATTCACTTTCAAATAATTGCTTTTAGCAGATTTATATATGTTTTTTTATTCTCAATAGTTTTAATTAAAGTACTTAAAAATTAATTATCTTCTATCTCATTCAACATTTACATATAAATTCAAAATAAACAACTTCATAAGAAGGTCACCCATAAAACATTTAAAATAGAGAACTATCAAATGATAATATTCTGATAATTTTGACAATATAATATATAAATAACATATAAAATTATAACAATTAAAAATGCTTATAATAATAATAGCATTTTCAATAAAATTATAAATAGTTATACTAAGAACTAATCCTTTTACCAAATATAAAATAAAATAAAAGTCCTTTAACTTGGGTCCTACCATTTGACAAAATACAGTCATTGAAAAATAAAGTTCTGAACATATTGCAGATATCCAGCTTATAGTAACAGCAACAATTGATATGAACAGTACTTGACACACTAAAATTAAGCACAAAATATTTAAAAGTGCTAGTAGGAAAAAAAAAAAGGCCATTCAAGCAACTGCAAATATTCCATAGATAAAAGCAAAAGTAATTATATATATATTTCATAGTCTAATATAATATCGTTTTTAACTTTTTCTATCATCTGAAAATACTTCTATTAGTAATAAGCAAGAGAAGCAATTTTTTCTTAAAATATCACATTTTTATAGTGCAGCAGATTTCTAATTATAATAAAAAGAGAGAATACTTTTGTAATAAGATTTCACACCGTATGTTTATAATTAGAACTCAGTGAGTTGAGTGTGAAGATATTTAAGATTCATGCTTTCAGATCTAAGTACTTTGGACTGGCTTGGATATATAGAAAGACAAGTAAAGAAGAGAATGGAACCGTTCTTTTCTTGTTAAATTCTCTGTCTCAGTATTTGTGATCTAATTGGCTAAGCACTTGAGAGGTTTGCACTCTCTCAGTTTAATTTCAATACCGTCTGTGCTTTGTAAAAATAAATAAGCACAGGATAAGTTCATAGATAAACTTGGATAAGAAATTCAGGAGCATTCATATTTTTAAGTTAATATTTTATGAATATTCTATTGGAAAGTACTTAATAGCATATAATAAATTTTATAAAACAGGAAAAATTTCAATGGAGTGAAGAAAAATATATTTCCTTACTCTAACTTGAAATAGACATAAACGTATATTGTCGCAAATAAAATTATTTTCACACTGTTATTATAAACAATAATAAATATCTATTAAAGATAATATCATAAATAAATGTCTCCAAATATAAGTTCAATAAACTAAATGTTTGTTGAAGTATGTGCAACTTCAGGTGAGACAACAATATCTCATTATTATAATGCAGGTTTTTAATATTTGAAATTGAAAGTTGTTTATTAAAAAATGAAACAAACTCCAAAATAACCTTGCATAGAAGAAGCAAACATTTTACAAAAAACAATTTTCAAATAAATATTTCTTAAAGCAATTAAATAATTCAGTCATTAAATTTAAATTGAATTATGAATTACTTATGATATGAATAATAGAATTAATGAAAGTGCTTACATAACAGGAATGACAATACTGCTTTATTCTTAACTTCAATGAAGTGCAAAATTCAAATAAAAATGATTTAAACATTGTTGAATATTTGATTGACTTTTCCATAACGTTTTCCTGTAATGTAAATCTTAAGCACTAGAAGTTATCAGTTTAAAAATTGAATCTGTATGCCATTAGTTTTAGCAACTCATTATTTTAACTTTTAAGAAAATAATATTAATTAAAAGAAACTAAAAGTTAGTTAAAATCATCAAATTAAAACAAAATGAGCATTTGGAAGTAGATATTAACAAGCAATTGAGTGAATGTGTGTAATCATAGATTCTATTTATAATGTAAGTCATGTGACCACTTTTTGATGAGTGAAATTTAGATTTTAATTTTCTCTCATTTGACCCAATTGATTAGGGTTCATAAATTTATTAAAATGTTAGAAAAGTTTTTAAAATAAACTAATCTGCATATGATGTTTAATCAGTTAAATAATTATTACATTTTTTTTAAAACAAATGATTTAGAAAACCAAAAATATTACATGAAATGAATAATATTAAATAAACAAAATTGCATCATTTTAAACAGAATTATATTTATTATCTTTTATTTTAAACACATTTCTTTAAATTTAGTAAAAAACCCAGAATATTTTAAACTAACTTTTTAAAATAAAGAAGTTAAATAATAATTTTACATTAAATTAGCAATGACATTTTTTTAAAAGAAATTACAGTTTTAATATTCACACATATACAGACACATTTTTATATTCTTTCTTTAAAATTATTAGCTTTATTATTACTTCTTCTTTAACTAATTAAATCTGGAACTATTTAATTAAAATATTTTGATACTATAATTAAGATTAAATAAGGCATTTTACAGTTAATTTATATCATAAAAATCCATTTTAAGGGTTTGAACTTGACTTTTAAGTTTTACACTAATAGTGAATTCTAAGACCCTGTAATAATTAAACTAAGATAGTTTTAATTATTCTTTAATATAATGCTGCTTAATACTTTAGGTTACTAATATTCTTAAAACTAAGCATTTAAAATTAGAAAGAAATACTTATGAGATTTAAAAATATCATAAACAAGCTACTAAAATTACTTTTAAGGTTATAAAAGTTACAAAATTCTTATAAATTGGCTTGTCATATAGCAAAACATTGAACTATTAAGCAGTGATGAATCTTATTTAACATAAAAATTACCCTTCTGGGGAAATTTTTTTTTAATTATTAGATAATATACAACTTAATATTTAGTTTCAAATGAAAATCTAAAGGTTACAATATATAAATATAAGATATCATTTACAATTGACTTTTATAATACATGTTTTATGGTTATCAAAATATATTATATTTGATGACTCGAGTTAACATCTCTCCAGTTTATTTACATAAATTTAAAGTCATTAATCTATTTAAACACATAATCAAGCAATATGTGTATATATGATATATTTTGCTGTTTCATCTATGTATGATTTTGATTGCAAATATATCAATGCTTTGGCTAGATCACACAAGCCATCAACTGTGTTATAAATAGAATATCATTTAAACTCAAGACTTACAAAAATGAGAACTTAGAAATCTCACATCTTTGAGAGAAATTAATTATTTTTTTCAGGGTGTCAAAAGAAGTGAATATTCTAAATTTTTAATTCTATAAAATGAGAGCAATAAATTCTATCTATCTATCTATCTATCTATCTATCTATCTATCTATCTATCTATCTATCTATCTATCTATCTATCTATCTATCTATCTATCTATCTATCTATCTATCTATCTATCTATCTATCTATCTATCTATCTATCTATCTATCTATCTATCTATCTATCTATCTATCTATCTATCTATCTATCTATCTATCTATCTATCTATCTATCTATCTATCTATCTATCTATCTATCTATCTATCTATCTATCTATCTATCTATCTATCTATCTATCTATCTATCTATCTATCTATCTATCTATCTATCTATCTATCTATCTATCTATCTATCTATCTATCTATCTATCTATCTATCTATCTATCTATCTATCTATCTATCTATCTATCTATCTATCTATCTATCTATCTATCTATCTATCTATCTATCTATCTATCTATCTATCTATCTATCTATCTATCTATTTTTATAAAATCAATTTGGTGATGAATAAAATATTATTTACATCCAGACAGTTGCATTTATAAGAATGAGAACTTAGAAGTCTCACATCTTTGGAAAAAATGAATTAAGTGTCAAAAGATATCATTTATATCTTAACCCATGAAAATAATCATATATATATATATAATATAAAAATAAAATATCCGTTAATTAAAACAAAATTGTAATTACAATAAAAATAATAATAATAACTAGTAACAAACTATTATAAACAATCCTTAAATTCGCAGAAGTACTTTCAGTTAATTTCTTGAACCTGCCTCAACTGCCATTAAAATTCAAAAAGAAAACGCAGCGGAAGCAAACATCATCAATTCAAATTCCATTTTGAATTGATGACGTTTGCTTCCACCTTGTTTTCTTTTTGAATTTTAATGGCAGTTGAGGCAGGTTCAAGAAATTAACTGAAAGTACTTCTGCGAATTTAAGGATTGTTTATAATAGTTTGTTACCATTATTATTATTATTATTATTATTATTATTATTATTATTATTATTATTATTATTATTATTATTATTATTATTATTATTATTATTATTATTATTATTATTATTATTATTATTATTATTATTATTATTATTATTATTATTATTATTATTATTATTATTATTATTATTATTATTATTATTATTATTATTATTATTATTATTATTATTGTAATATATATATATATTGCATTTAAGGTGATAACAATCTATGTCACATTGTTCAACTCAATAATTATTCATGAAGGATGGGTAATAAATGAAAACCAGTCAGCAATTGCAAACGGATAACTGATTCCAAGTAGTTTCTGCCTATTAGATTTCCTCAATAGGGAAAGACAGTTCTGCACTACTATTATTCATAAGTCATTTTTTATTCTATATGATATTTAAACTAATAGCTTGAGCTTTTGACATTTTAAGATTTTGAAGCCAACTAATATTTTAACTATATAAGTTAGATACTGATTTGGTAATTCTATTTTAATGATTTTAGTCATTAACCATCTTTGAATTTTTAGCTACAAACACAAAAAAAAGCAGTATGTATAAAACTTAAGATCAAAAACAGTTAGTTTATATATAAACTATAAATATTGTTGTTTTTGTACCCACTATTCATTTTTTTTACCTCTTCTTACATGTTTACTTTTGTATTTTCATTTCCTCTATTTTTTCTTCTTTTTGTATTTCTTTTTCTGATTTCATTTTAGAACAATAAAATGGTCACCATTTTGGCGTCACTTGCTTTTTTTATTGTTCACTTTTTATTCTGGCTTCTCAAAAATTTTTAATTTATTAGTTTTAATATAATTAAAAAAAAATTTCATCTTTTCACATATGCACCCTAATAATTTATATAATAACTCAACAATATCATGGTGAGTACAGAGGAAACTCTCAAACCTAAACACAAGATAGAGACTTGATAAAGATAAGAGTGGACATCTTATCTTTAACCAGAGCATGAAGATGTTACTCTGTTCACTTTTAAATCCATTATTTTCCTTCATACATTAGCAAAACCTTTCAATTTACTACAAGTCTTGTATTTGGGTTTGAGAGTTTCCTCTGTATACAACACAACATCATTGAGCTATTATATAAATTATGAAGACACATATGTCAAAAAGGCGAAACCTTTCTTTTTAATTACATACATTCTATATACTTAATAAATAAATAAATAAATTTGAACATTACATAGTTTTAATATAATGTACAGGTTTTGAAAGTCAGCCTTTATTTATTTTTTCTGAGTTCTATCCAATGCTTGCTGTTTTTATCTAACCTCCTTTCCTGTAAGTATTTTTGTTTTTTGCTACATGAGTTTAATTAGTTTTTTTTTTCACTTATTCCTCTAGGTTTCTAACTTAACCATTGCTTTTCATGTTTATAATAACACTATCATCTGCAGGTGTGTAGAAATATAATAACTCACTTTGGATTCTGGATATAAACACATCTTAGTTATATGTTGTTTTCATACCATATGGACATAATTGAGTAGCTAAATGTAATAGAATCAACTGTCAAGAGAATCATAGGATGATCATGCAATAATATTGGGAAATAAATGTAATAGAGTAGATAATATGGAAATATATGGTAAATATATATGAAAATATTTGATAAAATAAGTAGATTATCTCTGATGATGATGATTAAATCCAGTAATTAATGCACTAACTATTTTAAAAAACAATGAATGATTATATATATATATTTAATGAGCTTATTTGTGCATACATACACATTTCCCATAAGAAAATATTAAAATTATTATATAACTGTAGTAGTAGTCATAAATGAAATTTAAAGATATAATTAATACTAAGACAAATTTGCCTTTCTAAATTTAACCTTCTAGTAACAAAATATATTTGCAATATTCTTAAGTGGTTTTAGAGTTGTAGGCAATTCATGCTTTTAATGAAGCTTCAATGATATCATTCTTGTTGTAGTTGATTAATATTTGGTATAAACTATGATAATAGCTATATTTTCAAAAATTTACAGTAAATTTGTTTCAAAATCTTTTCTAATTATGGCTATAATATTGTGATCCATTTAAAAATGTAAGATAGTTTAATTTAGCTGTCATCTAATGGGCTGGAAGACATACTATTAATTCTGAATCATTGAAATTCTTTCTTCTCAAATTCAACTTCAATTCAAAATTAATTTTATCTCCAAGTGATCAAATTTGTTTTTTGTATCCTTTTCATAAGTTTGTGTTTTAAGAATACATTTGTTTTTTTTAAATATTTTTTATAGTTTTTCTATTGCTTAAATTCTAATAGGTTCATTTATTCACTATGTTTATGTATTCATTCCTTTTTAATTAATTAATTTATAAATATTTACCAAATATATTGTACCCTTACCCAGAGACTCAATTATTACTTCTGAGAGGCTAACTATAATTCAAGTCACTGTTATAGAAGCTAATCACCATTTTAAACTGTTACAACAAGTAACTCATCCAAATAGAAAAACGATCATTGCTCATTAATTGACTAATGATTTATCATAAATCTAGTAAACTACTACTTCTAAATTAATAATCCATCAATTAACTAATCAATTTAACTACTAATTAATTAAAGACTTAATTTAAATACCAGCTCATTAATAATTGCATTAATTTGAATACTAGCTCCATCTTATTACAAAACAGTTTGGTTAAATACTAAAATTATGAGACTCATAATTAAAAGCATCTAGTAAGGTACATGGTTAGTTTAACATTAAGAACATACACACACAAGATATATCCCCAATTGCATAGGAATATCACCACTACCTACTTCTTTAAACTAAAAGTAATATTTCCATGACTCACATATCATATAAAATAGACTATAATTAACATTACTAAAATGAAATTAAATCATTAAAATATTTTACACCCTTTTACTTAATAAATAATATATCACAAATTAAATAAAATACTCCATAACATAACTATAATCTTAATCTCAGATTCTTGTAATTAATATTTTAGCAATTAACATATTCATTAATATAGCTACATATAATGAGGAATTTTATATAAAAACAATAATAATTAAAAAAATAAAACTACTCAATAACTCTTATTTTAAAAAGTCATCTAACTAATTTACTAGTTAGCCTAAACAAATTAACTATAAAACACTACAAATAATATTTATTATATTAAATAAATCCAAGATACTTTTTATTATGCATTATATTTGTAATTATATTGTCCATATGGCATATTAAAAAATATCAAGCATTGTTATAACTATTGAATAAGATAATGAAAAATTATACAATTCTTAAGATTTAATATATAATATTTTCAATAATCATAATATAATAATCATACTTAATTTTCTTTAAATTATGTGCAATTATACCAAAATATAATTAATTCTTATAATGCATGTGTGTATGGTGAGAATGATTCATAATGTCTTGGATACAACAAAAAAAAAAACTCTCAAGACATAAGGTTAATTTAAAACAAACATTAACAATTTATTATAACAAATATAATTTTTTAAAATTTAAAAATATACATTTACAATATTAAATCATTTCAAAATTCAAAATAATTATATTCAAAAAAATATTTACATAAAAAATAAATAATTTCCAATTTAAATATTGTCTATCATGAAGTAATAATGTTTATTAGTTGAATCTAACACATTAAAATACTTTAGCATTTTTCTTAGATTACACATTTAAATAATTTGAATACTTTCATAGAATCAAAAATACATTTCTATGATACTCCTAATACCTTTTTTTTTTTTTAGATCTATAAGCATTAATGCATTTTAGCACTATTACTATAATAAACGTATTTATAAATAATTGCAGGTTCATAAATAAGATGCTCTTTGATAATGAAACATTTTGTCTAAATATTTCAATAAAATTTTCATATTCATTATCTAAATAGTTTATTAATTTTATTGTGCATTACAAAAAAAAAATATTCTTCAATAATAGTTTTTCACTCCAATACTCCATTATAATATAATAACTCTATAACTCATATGTGTTCTTTTGTTTATTTTATCTACCAAAATAAACATATAATTGTTTTAATAATATATAAAAAATATGTTATTTATTCACTTCATATTTCATGACATTCATCATATTCAGGTTTTAATTTCAATCATATATTTTATATGACTTTAACATGCATACATTTTTTGATATCTTAAAATATTTTTAAAATATCAAAACATTCCACAAAATGTTTTTCAACACTCTATTTATACATTATTTGTCATATATTTTGTGCTTCTTGCCTTACAAAAATTCTAAACATCACTTAAGAGTCTAGCTATTATTCTTTATATTTTTAACAATACTAACCATGATGTAAGAACCAGTGATGATAGTAGTGATTAAAAGTGAAGCATTAAAAACTCCAAGAACTAGGAAAAAACAATGAAAACATGGGTGCAGAGCTTAAGGCCACATGTCTACCTTAATTATCTATCATGGCTTCTCTCTGAGCACTTACTAATTTATGAAAAAAAATGCTACTGTCCACAAATCATAAAAACACACAGACTTATCTTAATTGTATTATACATAATATTCAAAGATTATAATTAATATTCAAAAAATCTCTTGCACTACAGGATTTCCTAATGCTACTCTCCTGAACCACTAACTGTTTATCATAAACACTCTATATATCTCTTAACAACATTGCAAAGAAATTCTTATATATCTCTTCAAAAAATAATTTCTAAACTTCAGTACATAGCATTCATTAAAACCTTAAAAAGATTAAATGTAGCACAAACAAATGATTTCAGATATTTAACTTATCAGCAATACATTCATTTAAATTCTTTATAAAACAATTCAGAGATCAGTTATGCATATAGTATATAATAATATACTGCTTATAACATTTTTATTCATACTTGCATATGGTATCTAAACAGATCCAGCATATAACATGTATATTTATACTTTCACATGGTATCTAAATAAATCCAGCATATAGCATGTATATTCATACTTCTAAAATAAATTATTCTAACATAAATAAACATAATAAATATAATATTCAGTTTGCATGATTTATCACTCACATAAATAAATACCAAAATAAAAATTTAAATACATTTAAATAAAATTTTAGTTTAATCATATTGCTATGATTATTAAAGTGATCCTATCTTGTTATATTATCTTCATTGAAGTTATAGATTTATTATCATTAAAGAAAAATAATAATTTTTCTTCCTTATTTTTTATACCAAATATTAAATATAAAATTACATATTATGTAAACCTTAGAAGTAAATCTTAAATCTAATGATACATATAATTATTAATAAAAGTTCCTTTTAATTTTTCTTGAAGTTGAAATTCTGGGGAAAAGTGCTTGTTACTATAACCATGTTCATTTAACTAAAGAGAATTTTTTCTTCTCTCTCCTCACTGTACTCTTAACTCCATGCAACATAAATGCAAAAATATTAAAGAAAAAAAATCCACTGAAAATATTGCTTATCAATGCAGAATAAAAAATACTTATATAATAAAAATTCATTCAATTTATCTTCTTGATGAAGCAACTTTCACAACAGTCAATAATAATACACATTGATTAATAAAATTAATAATTATCACATTTTAAAAGTTTCTTCTTAAATCATAGCAGCATTATGAATAATTTTAACTATATCACTACTGTGTTCATCCAATTTTATAATTCTTCTTTTACATATATGGATTTGCACACCAATGACTTGCAATAATATTTTTTCTAATCATATCATATATTTAAACGTTCTCCTCCATGTTATTATATTTTTATAGTTGACTTATAATTTATATAGCTCTTCTTATAACAGATCACATTTATTCTTCTAATAACTTGCAAAATACTTGATAAATATTCTTCATTTATACAATTCTTCTTCAGGTTAATATATATTTTTTATATTAAAAGCATTTGCAATTTACACATAACAAACTAGTAGATACTAAATTCATTGTCACTAAATAATTAATTAGCATTCATTCTTTCTTCTTAAACTAAATAAAAATTCTGAAAAAGTTTTTAATAAATTTTCAATAGCAAAGATTAATATCTTTAACAAACAACAATTTATTCTCCTTATTGTTTCTTATTATAATTAAATAAGTCTGTTCTTTAATATATAACATATGAATATAATTAAAAAGAAATTTTTTATGAATCCTTCACATTGCTCTTCAGTCTAAATGACACACTCTCTGGCATAATCTTCTGACTAATAGTATTTTTGTCTGATAACACATATTTTTACCATCCACCATCATAGTTTCTAGTAGGTTTTTTATGCAGTACTGATAAGGAATATCGTTTTTTTACTCCATATTAAAACAATTTAAATAAACTTTTTAAATTATTATTCATAATTTTATAAATTAGTTTTAACACTTTACTAACCAAATAATAAAATTTAAATAAATTTATAACTTAAAACTTAGACTAGAAGGAATAAAGTTTATTCCTAAAATTTTACTTGATTAAAAAAAAATTTAATAGATAACTAATTTTCTGAAGCATCATCTGTATTTATAGCCATATTTGATCCTTACCTGATTACTCAATTAAATCTCAGACAATAAAAATTTACATATGAATTAATTTTGTTTGGGTTTTTTTTATTAAAAAATAATTTAATTAATAAATCTTATTAAATAATATATTTTAAACTTTATTTAAATGCTATCTTTAAATATACTTTTAAATAATAAAACACTTTTATTACACTTAAATTTGACATATAAAAACTTTACTTATGTAATTATAATATCCAATTTTGATATATTTTGAAATAAATACAAAATAAATTGCAATCTAAAATCGATACAAATAATAAATTAACTAGCACCAAAAAAGTAAATTAATTAATTTAGCAAGAATGTATGTGCATACAGATTAACAAACATTGCTTACCAGAACAATTACATCCTTATTTAATATAGTTTAAAATAACTAAATAATAATTTTTTAAATTAAACTGTTAATACTTATATAATATTAATTTTTATTACTAAGATTAATATTTTAGCAATATACTAGATAATTCTAATAATTATTTGCTAGTATTTAACTATAAATATTATTCCGTATCTTAACTTTATTAGTAAATTTAAATAATATTACTTTAAAATAATTTAGATTAGCTTTACAATCAAATAAACATTCTATTTTAACTTACTTTAAATATAAAAATACTATATTATAAAAAACTGTTGTATAAAATTTAAATTTTTTTATAAAATGGGCTGTATTACATACACATTTATGGAGACATGTAGCAAAATAGAAAGGCTACAATATATATATATATATATATATATATATATATATATATATATATATATATATATATATATATATATATATATATATATATATATATATATATATATATCATCAACCATTATCAATCCACTGCAGGATGAAGGTCTCTCCAAGTTTAATCCATCTTCTCCGATCTTTAGCTTCTCTTCTCCACAACACCCCTGCACATTTTCTTATTTCATCCATCCATCTCACATGTGGTCTCTTTCTGGGTCTTTTACAATCTCTTGGAATCCAGTTTAAAATTTCAATTGTCCATCTATTATCATCTCTTCTAGAAATATGTCCAGCCCAACTCCATTTCAATCTTTTAATTTTTTCAATAAGGTCAGTAACACCTGTTTGTTGTCTTACCCATACATTGCGTTTTCGATCTCTTCTTGTTACTCCCAACATACATCTCTCCATACTCCTTTGAGTGGTCTGAAGTCTCTGTATTGCTCTTCTATTAAGTGTCCAAGTCTCAGATCCATAAGTAAGAACTGGTAAAACACATTTGTTAAAAACCATCCTTTTCAAACACATAGGCATATTTCCTTTTAGTATCAAGTTATTTCTACCAAAAGCACTCCAACCAAGTTTAATTCTATGATTAATTTCCTCCATTATGTTTCCATCTGTATTAATAATCTGACCAAGGTATTTGTAACTGTTAACTTCTTCTAATTTTTCATAATCAATCTTTATTTTCATATTTTGAGCAAATCGATTAAACATTACTTTAGTCTTTTTAACATTTATCTTTAGTCCTACTTTTCTACTTTTATCTGCTAACTCCTGCAACATTTCCTGCAGCTCTGAAGCATTATTTGCAAAAACAACTACATCATCTGCAAAATCTAAATGACTTAAATACTCTCCATTTACTTTCACTCCTTTAGTTTCCCATTTTAATCCACAAAATACTTCTTGCAGCACTGCTGTAAGGAGTTTTGGAGATATGGAGTCACCTTGTCTTATACCTTTCTCAATGTTGATTTTTCCAGTATCATTATGTAATCTAATTGTTGCTGTTGCATTTTTATAAATATTCTTTAAAATATGACAATATCCTGGATCTATACCTTGATGATCCAATGCTTTAATCACTGAAGAAATGTGTATAGAATCGAATGCCTTTTCATAATCTACAAATCCAAAACATAATGACAACTCATATTCATTTGTCCTTTCTATGACTTCTCTCAATACCTGGATATGATCTATTGTACTAAAACCACTTTTAAATCCAGCTTGTTCTCTTGGTTGGTGGAAATCCAAAGTTCTCTGTAGACGAGTTGTAATTATCTTGGTAAAATTTTTATATAAAACTGATAAAAGACTGATAGGTCTGTAATTTCTAATATCTTCTTTATCACCTTTTTAAAATATTAATATTATTACTGCATTCTTTCAATCTTCCGGTACATCTTTATCATTTAGACATTTGGTATATAACTTTGCTAAAATTGTTTCTATTTCTTCACCTGCTTCTTTTAATATATCAATTATAATTCCATCATTTCCTGGAGCCTTTCCTTTCTTCATACACTTAATTGCTTGTCTCACTTCTTCATTTAAAATTCTGGGCAATTCGGAAGATGTAATAGATGGAGGAGGTACTTGTTCTTTATTACTATATAATTCTTGATAAAAATCTTCTACCAATTTCATGATGTCATCTCTCTTTTTAGTAATAATTCCATCTTTTTTTCTTATTGCAGATATAAATTTCCTACCAATACCAAAATGTTGTTTAACATTTTTGAGACTTTTATTTTCTTCTACAGCTTTCCTTGCTATTTCACAGTTATACTTTCTTATATCATTTTCAACTCTTTTCCATACCATTTTACAAAATTCGAGATATTCAATTCTTTTTAATACATCATTTTTGTATATCTTCATATTCCTTCTTTTCTTCATAAATTCTCTAGTCTCAGTAGAAATTTTATTAGTCAATTGCTGCGTTTTTCTACCCGCTATGTTTGTTGCAGTTTTTAAAAGTGTATCAGTTATTTTCATATTAATTTCATTCAAATCTGAATCATGTTCAAAATCTCCTAACACTTGAAACCTATTTGTAAGTTCTAATTTAAATTCATTAGAATGTTTCTGAAGATTAGGAATATCAACTGTAAATATTGTTTTTCTTAATAATTTTTGTCTCTCTAGTTTTACATTAACACGTAACTTACACCTTACTAATCAATGATCACTTCCTGTGTTAAATTTATTAAGAACATTACAATCTTGAAATATGTATTTTCTGTTAGTCAAAATATAATCCAATTCTGCTGTACCTTCATTTGGATGCTTCCACGTCCATTTCCTTTTAACATTTTTGTCAAAAAATGAATTCATAATATAAAGTTTTTCTTTTTCTGCAAACTCCACAAGTCTATGTCCTCTCTCATTTCTATTACCATAACCAAAATTACCTACAGCAATTTCATCTTTCATTTGTCTACCAGTTCTAGCATTAAAGTCTCCCATAACAATTTTAAAATGTTGTTTACTCTGATCAAAAGCCTTTTGTACATCCATATAAAAATCTTCTACTACTTCATCACTATGAGAACTTGTTGGAGCATAAACCTGAATTATCTGCATTTGGTATCTGCTATTAAGTTGTATAACTAATCTTGCCACTCTGTCCGATACACCATCAATCTCCACAATATTGTTTTTCCACTTTTTATTTATAATGAATCCTACTCCACTTGTATTTCCAATATGTGTGCCTTTATAATAGAGTATATGTCCACTTTTTAAATCAATTGTTTCTTCTCCTTTTCTTCTAACTTCACAAAGTCCAATAATGTCCCATTTAATATAAGACAGTTCTTCTTCTAATTCTTGCAATCTTCCTTCACTTGAAAGTGATCTGCAGTTGTAAGTACCTAAATAAAAAGTCGTCATCAAATGGCAGCCTGGGTCCGCAATCAGGGGATTCTTAGCACCTTCTGCCTTCGGCCACCAACTGCTGCCTTGGTTGGTGACTTTACAGCCTCCTGGGAATAAGGGCCATGCTTTATTTTTGTCTGTCATAATTGTATATATGTATTGGAAAAATATTTATCATTTACACAAACATTCATTCTGCCTTATCAGGCACTGAGAAGAAAGACCATGGTGTTTCTTGATCTTAAACTCAGAGGTAAAAAGCCAATAAACTCACCATGCTGGCTAATGTGTGTTGGTGAGCAGCCCATCCATGTTCGTATACTATATGAATAATCACATAGTAATAACAGCTGCAACGACAAAAAAGTATGGAGTGGACATTAGGAATTTGCCCTGCTCAAAGGCCTCCAAGAGGAATCAAAGGGTCTCCTTTCATTTAATAGCAAACTCCTTTCTGCAGCCATATATATATATAGTATTTTTTTTAAAAAAAGATAATTTGCTTCTTTTCTTTCAATGTAAAATTATTTAGGTGTATTATTTAATTAAATATAAAATATATAATTTTAAATATTAAAAACTAACTGTGATAAAACACAGTTGTTGAAGCTTTTTAATTTATTGATTTTTGTTGAAATATATACATACATTCTTTTAATTTTAAATATATTTTTAAGATCTTTTAAAATCTTATCTTTAAAATTGTTTTTACTATTTTTTTAATTACAGGGGATTTGAGCACAGACTTAAAAGCTCTCTTTAGCTATCCATTTCATCTTATATATCCAATACACATAAAACACATACATGTGAAAAAGATAAATGATGTTCAATATATGTTTTTCATGCTGAACTGATATATTGGAAATCATTTATCTTTTTTACATATATGTGGTCATGTATATTGGGTATGTAAAATGAAGTGGATCACTGAAGGAAGCTTGAAAATCTGAGTTCAGCGCAAAATATACCTATATTATAGATCATTTATCTTTTGCAATGTTTTTTTTCTCTTTTTCCATTTTTTCAGAGAAAAGGCAGAAATCATATGATTGAGTACATAGGAGCTCATAATAAAATAAAAAAGCAATAGCATGCAATTATGAATATGTAGTACTTTTTTATGAGTTGCAACTTCTATAAGTAGATCTATTATAGATAGTTTTAAATGATTTACGTTTTTGTCAGTTGCACTGTATTTAATAGATATTATCGTCAATAATATATGATACATTTTAATAGTTTTAATGTATTTTCAAAATCTTACAATTATGAAATTAAATATATGTGGCATATTGATGTTTTATCTGGGTCATACTGGCCATTGGTGCAATCCAGCTAAAATATTACCAGTATGTTAGTGCTATAAATTATACATGGATGAATGCAGATAATATATTATTTATATCTGTAGCTCATTTGAAACTTAAGTTTAATATCTACACACACATATATATATAAGACATATTTTGCGGGTTCATCCGTATTAAAAAATTTAAATATTGATATACCGATATTTCGACTTGATCACACAAGTCATCTACTGGGTGATAAAAGGTAGAAAGACAGTTGTAGAGGCGCTACAATCACCGATTTGAAAAAAAAAACTGTTAAAGTTCCACCAATAGCAAAAATATTACCAAAATCACACTTTTCTTTATGTTTGCCGTAATATCCTATGAATATAATTTGTCCAAATAAAGAGTTTTGCTACAATCACTGATTTGGAAAAAAAAAACTGTTAAAGTTTTACCAATAGCAAAAATATTACTAAAATCACACTTTTCTTTATGTTTGCCGTAATATCCTATAAATATAATTTGTACAAATAAAGAGTTTTGCTAAAAAGTGTTTGAAATTTGGACAAATTATATTTATATCAATAGCAAAAATGTTAAATTAAGAATGTTTTTAAAAAAAATCTTTCCAAATAGAAGGAAGTTTGCATGTATCATCTCGCTATTTGGAAAGATTTTTTTAAAAAAAAACATTCTTAATTTAACATTTTTGCTATTGGTAGAATTTAACATTTTTTTCCAAATCAGTGATTGTAGCACCTCTACAACCCTCTTTCTACCTTTTATCACCCAGTAGATGACTTGTGTGATCAAGTCGAAATGTCTGTATATCAATATTTAAATTTTTTAACACGGATGAACACGCAAATATGTCTTTTATATATGCAACCCGTGAAAATCTTCGTATCAACATATATATATATATGAATGTGTGAATGTATTTCTTATGATGTGATTTACTTTTAATTCATTGCTTGATTTTTATTTTTATTTTAAAATTCAAGCTCTATAATTCATTTAGAGGAGAAGTGATTGGAATTTTTAAAAATTTGGACTTAGAGAATAAATATATGCATAGAAATAAAGTACATGTGGAAAGGAACTGTAAATTATAAAAGAAAATAAGACAAATGATTTCGTTAAGAGGAAATAGTCATAAGTTTCAAAGAGAAAAGCAAAAGATAGAAAAGCTTGATAAAAAGTTATTTTAGAAATTGAATATTATTAGTTCAGTGAACAAATGGTGGGCTACAAATCTAAATGTTCCTAAAACAATTATCAATTGAGCTATAAAATACAAGTGGAAAGGTGTTGTAAATTATAAAAGAAAGTAAAATAAATAATATCTTTAAGAGCAAGTAATCATAAATTTCAAAAAAAAAAAAAAAAGATAGAAATGCTTGATAGAAATTTATTTAAGAAAATGAATATTGTTAGTTCAGTGACAAGTGATTGGCTAAAATATTAATTTAGCAGATTAAGTTAAACTATTGTGCTCAACTGCTTAATAACTTGAACATCACATGATCTCTTGAACATTTTACCATTGTTTATAATGAGACTTGTATTTTAATAGATACTAATATATATCACATAACTATCATTATTTTCAATCATTATTGATCCAATGCAAGATGAATGGCTCTCATATTTACTCTGATACCTAGCTTTCCTTTTCTATATATGCTAGAAAACTTCTTTATTTCATCCATCCATCTCACATGTAATCTCTATTTAGGTCATTTTATAATTTTTTTAAATCCAAGTTAAAACTTTAACTTTCTTTCTGTTATTATCTTTTTTAGCAATATTTAAGATCACTTTCATTTCAGTCTCTTTCATTTTTGATGATATCAATGTTATATATTTGTACTCTCAACCATGTATTTTATTTTCAATTATTTCTTGTTATCTTTAACATATAGCTTTCTATACTTCCTCTATGTTGCTTTTCTGATAATGATCCAATTTTCAGATCCATAAATAAAAACTGATAAAACATATAGACTTTTTTTTTTCAAACATATAGATATTATCCTTTTAATGTTGATTTATTTCTATCAACAAAAAAAACTCCACCCAAGTTTAATTCTCTGATTAATTTTATACATTATTTTTTTCATCTGTGTTCATGATTATCAATCTTTATTTTCTTCATCTGAAAAATCCATTGAACATTATTTTATTATTTGTAGCTTTTATCTTAGTCTTATTTCTTATTTTCAATTAATAACTCTTGCAACATTTCCTGAAGTTTTGATGCATTATTTGAAAAAATAGCTATCCCTTCTGCAAAATCTAGATATATCTTAGATTCCTATTTTAATCCATAAAATACTTTTTATAAAACTGCTATAAAACATTTTGAAGACATAGAATCATTGTCACATACCTTTCTCAGTGTCAAATCTTTTTTTTTTAAATATCATTATGTAATCTAATCACTGTGTTGCATTTTGATAAATTTTTCAGGATATGATAATATCCTGATCTATATCTTGATGATACAGAGTTTTAATAATTGTAGAATTAAATGTCTTTTACTAAACTATTAATCCAAAGGATAATGGAAATTCATATTCATTAGATCTTCTTATAACTTGCTAAAATTACTTTCACATTCAATTTAATCCAAAGTTCATTATAGATGGTTTGTAATTATTTTGGTAAATATTTTGTATAGAATTGATAATAAGATGACTAGGTCTGTAATTTCTAATATCTTCATTTTTTTTAAATAACAATATTTCTGCAATATTCCAATAAGCTGGTATATCTTTATCATTTAAACTTTGGTATATAACTTGGTCAATTTTTTTTTTATTTCTCCACATTATTCTTTTAATATATTAATAATAATTCAATCATTTTGATGAGTTTTATCTTTCTTCATAGACTTTATTGCATGAGCACTTCTTCATTTAAAATACTGGGTAATCAGAAAATGTAATAATTGTAGAAGATACTTTGTTTTCATGTTCTTTATAACTATAAAATTCTTTACAGAACTTTTCCACACATTTCATCATGCCATCTTATTTTTTAATAATAGTTCCATCTTTTATTCTGCAAAAATAACTTTCCTTCCAATAACAAGATGTTGTTTTGTATATTTGAAACCTATATTTTTATAGGTTTTCTTATCATTTCACAATTATATATTTTTATATCTGTCATATCTGATCTTGCCTTCAGAAGTGTACTAGTCCAGATTATTTCCTTATCTAATCAGATTGAGCACTCATTGCCATTAATTAATGTGTAAACACGTGGATAATCAATGTATAAACATAGCCAAGTGGTAAAACATAAGTATGGCTAATGTGTAAACATGTGTATAAAATCCTACCATTGGTTAGTACAAGAAAATAGGCAATGATGTTCTGTGAATCAGATTGCTGCCAGTAAGGTAGGGGATCGGATAATAAATAGCCTTTTTGGAGGCAAGCAAGAGAGAGAGATAATGTCTGTTTAACCTGAATGACTGAATGTGTCCTCCATTGAAACCACTTGCAACTGTGAAGGTATTTCTATTATAGTCATTATCATTACATCTATGCAGTGAGGCAAATCCATAATAGGACTGAAAGCTACTACGACTAGCCGACTTGAGGCAAACTGTCCAGTACAGCTGGAAGAGTCTTGACTAGAACTCATGAGACAAGCTAATATATACAGCTGAAAGTGAGTTCAGTAATTTGCACATGACCAGCTCATTATTGACTAAGTTATATGTAAAATTCAATTTATTAATAGTATAACATATATGTATATTTGTTCTAATAAATTATATGTATTAACTTTGTGGGTGTTTATATTTCTTAATATTACTGTTGGTTGGGTCTGAAACTTGCAATTTAGCCAAATTTGGAAAAATTCTAGATATTAAATTCTTTTTAAAGATTCTCATTTCTTCAAAGATTTTTTTGTCTCACTAGAAAATTTACTGGGTGATTGCTGATGTTTTTAGAAGTTCTTAATATAATAAGAATTATCTTATTAATTTGACTGAACCATGTTTAAAAACTGTTAATATTTTAAAACAATTTTCAGTTGTAATTTAATTTCACTAAAATGTTTCTAAAGGTTAGGAATATCAACTGTTAATACTAATTTTTATATTGGTTTTTGTCTCTCTAGTTTTGTATTTAAGACATCTATCTTATATCTTACTATTCAAAGATCACTTCCTGTGTTTAATCTCTTAAAAAAACATTACCTTCTTGAAATACATAATTTGTGTCAGTCAAAATATAATATTTTTACTGAAACTTTATTTGGATGCATACATGTCCGTTTCCATTCAACATTTTTCTCACTAAAGGAACTCATAATATACAGGGTTCTTTTTCTGCAAACCACACAAATCTGTGACGTTTCTGATTTTTATTATCATAACCAAATTTACTTAAAGAATTTTTATCTTTCAATTATTTAACAATTTCTAGCATTAACATCTCTCATAGAAATTTTAAAATATTTTTTTGTGTGATCAAAAAATATTTTGTACATCCATATAAATCCTCATCTATTTTTTTATCACAATGATAACTTATTGGGACATAAAACTGAATAATCTGCATTTGATATCTTCCATTAAAGTAAATAACTAATATTACCACTTTGTCTAATATAACACTAATATCTACAATACTATTTTTCTATTTTTTATTTATAATGAATCTCATTTCACTTGTACTTCCGTTTGTAATAAAGTATATGTACGTTTTTTAAATTAATTGCTACTCTCCTTTTCTTTTAACTTTTTCAAAGTCTAACAATATGTTATTCAATATTAGAGAATTACCCTCCAATTCACACAATCTTCCCTTATTTGAAAGTGATCTGAAATTATAGATGCCTAAATAAAACGTTTTCATCAAATGGTAGCCTAGGTTTGTAATCAGGATATCCTTTGTACCTTCCATCTTTCGTCACCAATCACTGTCTTGACTGGTGACTTTTTAATCTTTTGGAAATAAGAGTGATAATTTAGTTTTATTTGTCATGATTATAAATATTTTTTTAAAAAAATTGATTCTCAAACATATTTATTCTGCTTTCAAGAAAACTAAACTGATATTTCAGTTAAGAACTAATTCCGAGGCAAAAAGCCAATGGACTTACCATACTCTTTGATATTTTGTTGAGCAGCCTATCCATGTTCGTTTATAATCACTTAGTAAAACAGCTGCAACGGTAGGAGCGTTTGGACTGATATTAAGAATTTGCCCTGTTCCATTGCTTTAAAACCTCAAAGAAAAGTCATAAGATCTTTCAATTAAAGCAAATTTCTTTCTGCAGTAATGTATAAACACATATAAGTATGTGTATGTGAATATTAAATAATTTTAAATTTGTAGATAAATTTATTAAATAAACTTAAAATCTATTATTAGTTTCATATAATTATAGCTAGATTCTAGCGAGAGGTTATTTTAAGAGCTAATTCTCATGTTGCGACTATACATGTAATAAGGATTCTTACATGAACAGATTTTCAAAAAATGTATAGCCTTAGGCGTGTAGCTTTATGAAGAAAGAGAGGAGTTTTTGTAGTAAGTATGGAGAACAAAATATCCATTAATTAATAGTAATATATTCTTGTATTTTGCACGCAGATGTAATTTTCAAATTTATCGTTTGATTGGATTTGAGTAAACTGTAAAAGTTTGCATTCACAAATCTATAACAAAAAAAAAAAAAAGCAAACCTATGGTGGAATAATAGATCATTGTTATGAATGCCAGCTTTAAACAATTTATTTCAGAAAATTAAAATTTGTTTTTGCAATATTTATTAAACCCTTAGATATCAATTCCATTTTAAAAATATATTTATTATTTAATACTTATCTGCATGTTTTAATTGTTTATTTATTCATAAAGTAAATCAACTTTCTATCGGTTACATTTGTTTTATATATATATTACAAAATAGCAGTCTTTTTGTTTGTAAATAATTTTCTAAATCATTCAGCTATGCAGTCGGTTGATCATCAATCCTATTTCGAGTCAACTCTTCTTTTTAATTTCAGGGTTAGATATAACTACTTTCTCCTTGACATGGTCTTATATGAGGAATCTGATTAAGATAATGCATCTACTTCAGCGAAGTCGAAAAGATAGCTGTGGACAGAAAATATCTTTCCGTTTTATTTGTAGCATTATATATGCAGATACATATTTTTATATATATAAACACGCACACACATATCTATACTGTGTATGGTTATATTTTCTTCGATTTCTATATATTTAAAAATGTATATATTAAATCAGGGATTATATATAATTATTGACGAGTATTTATTAAACAAACTTGTAATAACTAAAATACAGGCTGATTATATACCTGTATCAATATATGTAATATATAGGGTATAAGCGCACAGACTTTTACATGATCCAACACTCTCCACTCCATCTCATAACACTGATACACTTGAACACATATATGTCGAAAAGATAAATAACCACCAAATATATGTATTTCATGCTAGACCAGCAATCTTCAGTTGGACTAGATTATCATCTCTAAACATATATGCAATAAGTGCTCAGACATATATTAAGATAGCTAGTCTTCATACTTTAATGGACAACCTTCAATCCACTCCACACTCCAACTTTTCAACCGTTCATCCACTTGAAAATCTGAAGATGGAATGCTCAAAGGGCATCCCGAGGCCAAGATTCTCGCCACACCCATGTTGTGTGATAATTGCATAGACATTTTTATTTTGTTATTTTATTATTTATTAAATATCATTTTGTTTATTTATTTCATATATTATCTTTTATCCAATCTTTTATCCATCTTCATATCTGCTTGCCATTTTCTTTATGTTATTCTTAATTTTAGTTATCTTTAACTCCTCTATGCCAAAATAATGACCTATCTATATTATATACGCTTGCTTCATTTTTTTCGTTAACTAGAATGCATTTAATTTTACTTATTTAATCGTCACAATTTCTATTACAAATAGTTATGTAGGTGTGCAATAAAATGTTGATATTACTACAAATATAATTATTTAATAATTTCTGTGGTATAATTAATTTCTCTTTTTTTAGTCAAGTACTTTTTATTTATCTTAACAAATCTGCTATTAATAGAAATTATGACATAAGATCTGTTAGATATATTAAAGGAAGAAGATAAAAAGTAGATTTTGCAATCAAGCAAAAGCTCTTATTCTCAGCAGTAATTTGCTTTTTACCGTCTTCCAACAAGCATTATCAAAAATTAGCCTTATCATTATCGTCATCATTCACAATCATTCATATATAAATATATCCAGCTTAAATTTTAAAGAAAATTAAGAGAAAAAAAGATAGGGGAAAATCAAAAAAGTAAAGAATGAGATTTTCAATGATCTATATAAATGGATCCATGAAAGGTATTTGTCCATTTACTACATGCTATTATTTGCTTTTTTTGATATTATCTTTTAACTTCTATAATAAACTTTACTTTCTAAAAGATTTCATCTGACCTTGCTTTATTCTAATTATTCATTATATTTCATCCATAACCATATTCCTTCAATGAAAGCCATATAATGTTTTTGATAATATTTATAATCTGTAAATGGGATTTGACTCTTTCATAAAAACCACAAACATCATTATGAAATATTTTTTAAAAAGTATGTTATTCTTAGCTCATATATGTCTATTACAATAAAAATATGCTCTTATAATAGGAAGATTCAATAGTATCATATATAGACATTTCAAGAATATAGTGATTAAGGTTATAATTTTTTCCATTTTATTTTCTAAATATTTTGATCCAATTTAATTTAAAAACAATTTTTGTATAACTTTAATTAGGTTTAAGTGTCCAGACTTTCTATATAAATGCATCTAGTTTATTAAAAAGTATTTATTAAAATATTGTTACTTTATTATTAAAACAGATATATGCTCTAAATCTAGGTAAATGTCAATATATTTCTTTTTTTTATAAACTACTTATAATCAATCATTTAAAATCCATTCCCTTTTTACTCAAGTATATATATATGGTTACTAGATGGAGCTTACCAATAGCTCTAAACAAGCTTTATTTTTATAAGTGCCGAAAAGTCTCAGCCATCCACTGAGGTGAGCCATAAGCTCAAAACCAATTGGTCTGGAGATAAGGACTTAATGATAGAGATTTTGAATTCTTTCTCTTTCAGCACTTATAAAAATAAAGCTTGTTTTGAGCTATTGGTAAGCTCCATCTAGTGATCATTTAAATGCAAGCTTAAAAGCAAGTTACTATATATATATATATATAAATATATATATAAAAATTAAGAGCATGCTAATAGCTCTAAACAAGCTTTTTTTTTTTTTTTATTTATGATAAATGCTACTACAAGAGAAGGCATTCAAATCATTTTTATTTTAAATGGTCCCCATCCCCAGACCAGTTTCGACCTATGGGTCTCTTCAGTGAGGAGTTGGGACATTAGATCTAAAAAACCAACTCAAGCAAAGCATTTATCTAAAAGATAATTGTTAGAAGAAGATCTGAAACTTTTAGACATCTACATGTCTTTAAAGTCAGCTCTCCAACTGAAAAAATCATATGGGACTGAACTTAATTCAGATACTCCATATATTAGTAGGCTTAGCTCTTTAATTTAGCTAAAGCCACAACAGCAAAATAATAATAGTAATAGTAATAAGTCAGATGTCACATGACTTATATATAGCTTGCACTTACAAATATGTAAAATTAAGAGCGTGCTAATAGCTCTAAACAAGCTTTTTTTTTTTTTTTATTTATGATAAATGCTTTTTCAGTTGGAGAGCTGACTTTAAAGACATGTAGATGTCTAAAAGTTTCAGATCTTCTTCTAACAATTATCTTTTAGATAAATGCTTTGCTTGAGTTGGTTTTTTAGATCTAATGTCCCAACTCCTCACTGAAGAGACCCATAGGTCAAAACCGGTCTGGGGATGGGGACCATTTAAAATAAAAATGATTTGAATGCCTTCTCTTGTAGTAGCATTTATCATAAATAAAAAAAAAAAAAGCTTGTTTAGAGCTATTAGCACGCTCTTAATTTTACATATTTGTAAGTGCAAGCTATATATAAGTCATGTGACATCTGACTTGTTACTATTACTATTATATATATATGAAAACTTTGTGTATATCAGCATTACATTTTAAAAAAATGACTAAAGATATCAAAAAAAAAAAAAAAAAGACTTCCAATATGCTTTTTTTGCTGAATCAATATCTTAATTAAAATAATATATTCTGTGTGATTTGTAAGAAATATTATATTTATATATTATAAATTTATGCCATAAAATATTGTATAAAGTATTCACAACTGCAATCTTTCCCATTCCCTAAATGATAAATAATATGGTAATTCTCACCATGAGAATGTTCAAATAACCAAAGTGAATCCAACAAAATTATATGAAAATGTATTTAGAAAATAATAAACAAAAGAATAAAATTATATTCAATATAATGTAAACAATGTCCAAGTGAATTTTTCTTTATTGAGTATTCCCAATGCAGAATCATTAAGTACTTATTTTCAATAACTTCAGTAAAAGAATGAAGTTGATCTTTTCCAACGTTATAAAAAATGAATACATAATAATTCTGTCATGAAAATATTAAACAATGTCAGGTTTGTTTGAGGCTTAGTTCTATCTGAAATAAATTCAATTTTATTCTTCCATTTGTTATAGTTTAAATTTGTTTCCATATCAGCAGACAAAAACATATTTACTTTTGTTTCCTTAACAGATTTGGACATTAACACTGTGAGTTAGCACATTATTTATCATGCAGTGAATGGGAGAAACTGTAACTCTGATTGTATATTTTATGTGTGTGTGCTACTTTTAGAGTTTCTGTGCCAAAAATAATATAAAAAATCTCTAGTCTAATAAATAATTATTAATAAAATATACTTATCTAGAAAGACTAGAAAGAGAACAATTGTCATTAAGATTATACCTGAATTGTAGGTTAAAATGGACAGCTAATAAATAATGAACACATTTAAATGGATAGAATAAACAAAATGGATCTAGGGAGTCATTCACCTTTTTCTGATGTTTAATTTATTTGTTTGAAATAGATATTATTAAACAAAAGTTTTCACAAATATATATTTCAGAATATTATGAAACATTTTTCAAGAAATTTTTTTATGCTTTCATGTTTATATTTTTATATAAATAGTATTGCAAATCAACTTTAGTGTTTTGTATTTCATCTTAAAACAATAAAGATTCTTGTTTTATTAGAATATATAAAACTGAAATTATACAGCATTAAATAATGTGCAATAATAAAAGTGATAAATCTTCTTGCATTAGCTAAGTTATATGAGATAGTGTGGTATATTACTTTTAACTCCATGTACATGAATTATGCTTATATTTCAAAAATATTACAGATTTAGCCTGTATCTGTCCTATCCCTATTTTATGTGTTTAAATGAACAAAGTCCTATACATGATGGATCAGAGTGACTTAGGGTCAAAATGGGCACAACAATAATATTGGCATCAACAAGGAATTTGGATGTACCATCATCAGATTTTCAATAATATGGACAGCTGAAGAGCTGGAGGATGTAGTAGATTGAAGCCCATCCATTAAAGTTTGAAGATTTGCCATCTTTATATAAACTGAGCACTGATTATATATATATATATGTGTGTGTGTGTGTGTGTGTGTGTGTGAGAGAGAGAGAGAGAGAGATGGTGATCTGGACCTGCTGGTTCAGCACAAAATATTTATATTGGAGATTTTTTTTTCACATGTGTGTGGTCATGGGTATTGTTTATATGAGATAGAGTGGATAGGTGAAGAGAGCTTGGAAGTCTGTATTCAAATCCCACACACACCTACACACACACATATATATATATGTCAATCAAATACTGAATATATATTTCAAATCCCACACACACCTACACACACACATATATATATATGTCAATCAAATTAATTCAGTGTCACTGTACTGTGCAATCTCATGTTATCGATCTAGTTTAAAAAAAGATAAAAATCTTTCTCTTCCTTTTACAATAAAACCGTGAACTATGCTATATCTACATATACAGATTCAATTATATACTACCTAAACAAGTGTAAACAAACAAAAATGTAAATAAATAAATATACAAAAAAAAACATTAAAAATTTATAAATTCAATAGATTTTATAATTTGTGAGCAGCTGCTTTTTCATCTCTGAGAGCTATTTTCCTATCTTGGAATGGCATATATGATTATGTTTGTTAATAAAAAAAATTTAGTTTATGTTAAAAGCATATACATTTTATTCGTCTTTTATTATTATTTCCAAATATAATGTGCAATGTTTTACATAATAAAACGTTTACTAAGAATAATGCTAAAAGTTTTACCAAATTTGAGAATATTCTTAAAATTGGTATTGATTTGAAAATATCAAAACAATTAGATCAGTAGTTTCTTGGTAACAAAACTACTATTACATTTCTAAAAGAGTAAAAAGTTATTTAAAATATAAAATATAATCTAGATCATATTCAGTTGTGATAAAACTTAAATATTTTACTATTTATCTTATTTAAAAAATAAAAATATAGCAAAAGTTTTTTTTAAATATTTTTTCAGTGAATGAACGAATGAATGAATATAGATTCAAAAAAACATAAGCAAATGTGTTTCTTCAATTTATTATTAATAAGTATATATTTTTAAAATTTTGTTTATAATATCAATTTAATTTATATATATATATATATGTGTGTGTGTGTGTGTAGTATACTTATATGCATGTTGAAAAGTATATACTCGCAGTTCACTAAGCAACATGCATTCTATTCTAATAAAAGTTTATCAACTATTATATGCAATGTGTGCTATATGTAAGATGGCTTGGAGCACAATATAATGGATATTACAACTATGTTGGATATATATATAAATAATATTTAAATGTGTGTATATTTTTATACTAAACTTAATTCTCTTATAATTACATTAAGTTTAGTATAAAAAATATACATGTATTTAAGTATTACATATTCAGCCTGTATTCTGCCCATCCCTCTTCTGTATAATTCAATGGACATATTAAGATCCTATGTGTGAGGAATCATGATGTCTTTAAGTCAACAAGGGTATGATAATATTGGCATTAACAGACGATTTGAACATTTTATCCTCAGATTTTTAATGACATGGATGGCTAAAGAGTTGGAGAGTTAGAAGATTGAAGCTTGTCCATTAAAGTATGAAAATTTGCTATCTTAATATAAACTGAGCACTGATTGTATATAAGCATGGGAGATGGTGATCTGGACCAACTGATGAGTGCTTGTTCAACATGAAATATATATTGGAGATCATTTATTTTTCACATTTTTGTGGTTAAGTGTATCAGTTGTATAGAGTGGAATGAATTGCTGTAGAGAATTAAAAGTCTAATTTCAAAACCCTTATAATATATATATATATATGTGTGTGTGTGTGTGTTAAAACGAAGATTTGCATGGATTAAATATATAAAATACATATTTTGCGGATTCATCCGTGTTAAAAACTTTTAATATTAATATACTGACGTTTTGACTTGGTCACACAAGTCATCCACAGAGTTATAAAAGGTAGAAAGACAGTTGTAGAGGCACTACAATCACTGATTTGAATAAAACGTTAAAATTCCACCAATAGCAAAAAAAAAAAAATCTTTCCAAATAGGAGGAAGTTTGCATGTATCATCTCGCTTATTGATACAATCTGGCCTTTTGAGTATCTCATTGGCTTCTCTAATTTTGCACTGGTAGAGATTATCACATCTGGATATGATCCTGGTACTAGAAAAATCAATTTTATGACCTGAATCTATAGTGTGTGTGTATATATATATATATACACACACAATGGATATTTAGAGGGATTAAATCTGTATAAACAATCAGATAACTTAGAAATCATAGATTACAAATTAACAATCCTGACACTAAACAACTCTATTAATTTATAAGAATTATTTTGTCTTGAGTTTAATTAGAAAAAAAAGAAGATTCTCTTTTACTTCTAATCTGTTATTATAAAGACAACTATTTTTATAGGTATAAGAATCAATAAAATTCACATCTTCTTTTGATATTTTGTAAATAATAATTCATATTTCCCAGAGAGTTATATATGTTGAATTAAATATTTTTATGAATTTACATTGATGTAAACATTTTAATTTAACACATATAACTCTCTGGGGAAGATGAATCATGATTTATATAATATCAAAAGCAGATATGAATTGTAAAACATAATCATACCTATAAAAATAATTACCTGAGTTTAAATCTTTATAACAACTTGAGTTAAAAATAAAAGAGAATCTACTTTTTTTAAACTAAACTCAGAGTAAAAAAAAACTATTGTAGTTATTAGATAAAACTTCTTTAACTACAGGATTTTCAATTAGTAACTAATAATTCCTAGCAGCATCAAAAATAAAGTTTTCTCTAGTTATTTATATGGATATAATCCATCAATTTTTTTATATTTACATCATAATAAATTCATAAAAATATTTAATTTAAACAAGTATATGTATTTTTTGGTATAAATCTTTTATTATCATGTGTGTTAGAGATTTAAAAACTGATTGGAAACTGGTTAGTTTTAAAACTTGAACATCTTCACTATCTAATATACAAATATATAATAATAAAATCAATCAATATGTAATCATAGTAAAGTCAGGTTTTTATTTCTGGTGGGAAGATTCTGATGTTTAAACTTCATCTGATGATATGATGTTTATTTCAATATATATAATGGGAAAGAGATGTTAACTTTTTCACTAGAATAATACCTTATGAGATTATGGAGTCCATATATATTTCTCAAAGTATGATGTGTTCTAATGTGGATAAAAATTGTCTCTACCAATTAAAGATATTTATATTTTCCTTTAAAAGGTTTAATCATATGTATATAAATTTTAATCATAAGTATGCATATTTGATTATGAATATATTTAAACTTTAAAATCAATTAGTATACAATCATGATATTTAAATAGAAAGTTGGGCTATCATTTTGGGTGAGGTAATTCTGATATTAAACTTGTATCTCAACTAATAATTACAGTTTTATGTAGAGAGAGTCCAGTCTGATATTTTTTTCACTAAGTCAAGATTATTGCTACATATTTTCTTCCAGTGTGGTGCTTATTCATGAAAGGCTAAAAACTTGAAAATTGTTCTGATTTAAAATAAGCTTGGATTTTTTATTCAAGAATTGGCTCATAAACAATTCACAGCATGTCATACAATACTGAATGGATATCAAGATATTACCATCTAGAAATTAAAACAAGAATAGAAAAATTACATTATCTGATAGTAAATAACTTTCTAATCAGTAATGCCTTTATCATCACTGTCCTTTTAAAGAAGGAAGTTGTTGAAAAGACTCATGTTTAAAATCTGTTTAAAATCTATTTATTTATTTTTATTTATTTATTGTGCATATAATTGGAATTTTTCCATGTATTAAACTTGAAAAAATTCACTGTAATCAGACAAACACCAATTAAAACAACAATTATAAACTGAAATCAAGTAATACAGTAAATAACAATAGTATTTCTTTGATTTATATTAAGATAAAGATGAACATTTCTAATTCAAAACTCATTTGATATATAAATAGTGAAGCAGACCACTTTTATATGTGCAAGAATTTGAAATATAACAACTTTTATAAATCTGTACCAGAAACACCTATCATAAAATGTTATACAAGTTAAATGAAAGATTTTCATGGTCTCAAAATATAAACATTAAAAATATAATAAAAATTATTCTATGTTTCATACTAGAAAAAATATCAACTGCAATTTAACTAGATAATTGTCTATTAAAAACAATTAAAATCATGTGACCTAATAAATAACAATCGTGTTTGTCTGATTTACGATGGACACTTCTATCTCAATCTTAAAGCTGATGTATGACTAGTAAAACAGACCAAATACATTTATATATGTAAGGATAATTTTGTTAAGATAAAAAAATTGAAAATATAACAGGGATTTTGCTGTATTAAATTAGAAAAAAAAAACTTCAGCTATGACATAACCAAGAAAACATTAATTTAAACTGATTGTTGAGATTTGAAATCATGTAATTTAGTATATAACAATAGTAGTTGTCTGATTTATTATAATTAAAAGATACTTGCTTCAAAACTCAATGCTATATGAATAGTAAAGCAAACCAATGGCTTGCAATGTCTATCTTTCAACTTAATGTAAATCAAACAAAAGCTATTATTTATTTGATTGTGTAATTTTAGCTTATAACTGTTGGTTTTAATTATTAGTTATCTGGTTACTTTACAACTGAAATTTGCTTTTCTAATTTAATACATTAAAAAATCCCTGTTACATTTTTAATATTTATACTTTTAAGTGCATAAAAATGTTTAATTTAATACATTGATTCTATGTGGAAGAGGTTTTGTTGTTGGAAAATATTAAGAAAAGTTGTTATACTCCAAATTCTCACACATATAAAAGTATCTGACCTGCTTTTACTCATATATTAACTTGAATTTTGAAGTAAAAATGTTTGTCTTTTAGATTAATGTAAGTCATGCAAATGATATTGTTATTTATTAGCTCACATGATTTTTGTATTTGCAGTTGTTTTTAATTGATCATTTGATTATATCATAGCTGGGGATTTCTAGATTAATATTTGGAAAAACCTCCATTATATTTTCAATGCTTATTTTTAAATCCATGAAAATCTTCAATATACATAACTCTCCATGTGCAATGCTTAGTTGCCATTTGAGAATTCAGGAAAATTTTTATGCTTCAAATTCTCATACAAATAAATGTCTACTTTACAATTTATATATTAACTTGAATGTTAATCTAAGAGTATTGTAAATTACACAAATGCTATTGTTATTTATTAGATGCATCATTTTAACTTGCAACTAACAACCTGGACACATTATAACTTAGATTATTTTTATTAATCACAAAAAAAATCCATTTTATTTGTAATGTTTATATCTTAAGTGTCCATAAAAATATTTAATTTAATAAATATAGTTCTTTGCATAAGATGTTTTACTGCTGGTGAGGATTCAAAGAAGTCCTTATACTTCAAATTGTTATACTTATAAAATTTCTGATCTGCTTTACCCCTCATATATTAAATTGAGTCTTAAGCTAGAATCTGTCATCTTTTAGCTTGCAGCAATTAGATGTAATTGGTGATTGCTTGATTATATCATAAACTGAGGTTTTATCTAGTTTAATATTCTGAAAAATTCCCATTATATTGTCAATGTTTATATCTATATTTATATACTCTGCCATTATTAATAATAATATAAAAAATGAAATCAGATTATTAAATATATTGAATGAAATTAATTAAACCCAAATATATTTTCGATTAGGGTGCATCATAATTATGATTATTCCGCTGAAAAGACCCATTTTTTTGCTAGTTTCAATACTGTTTGATCTTTGATTCATTACATATTCATTTTGTGCAATGAAACATATCTCTTTAATCTTATGTTTACTATTTATTTTTTCTTCACACATTATTTTAATAGTACTAGGATCCAAACTGTCCATGATCTTTTTTATGATTGTAAAATACCGATGTATGAATTGCAATTATTGGTCTTTGCTTTTCTACAATCAAGATGTGTGTTACTTTTGTTTTCAGATTCGCTTTTGTTTCACTGTAGTAAGTACATAGACAATCTTTTTATCTGCATTTCATGGCGTATACCATGTTAGGTCAATCCAATTTAATGTATTTTGTTCTTTGTATTATTAATCAATCTATTTAAATTGGTGGGCATTCTAAATCCTATGTTAAATGTATCTGAACAGGTATTTATCATTTTAGTTCCAGTGTGTGTATGTATAGGTATATACACACACATTTATATTAAAACATATTTTTATCAAATATTTATTTTCAGCAATCATCTTTTAATAAATGCATAATGATTATAAAATATTAGGTTACAAAATGTTTATTAACTGTATACAGTATATAGATTTAAATTAGATAGTATCTATAATACTTTTTATGCAGATTCATGACAGTTACAATCTTTATACAAATCATTTTTTTCTATTTATGCATTACAATCTTTTATTTTTAGAAAATAATTTAAGAATTATTCTTGCATTTTATTTGATTTCAGGCCTGTAAAGGTCCCTACTATCGCATTTTTACGCGCATATTCTTGAGGTTACATCCTTAGTAAATATTACTTTAAAAAAGATAGCATATTTTTTCAAATGTCTATAATTTCAGCTCTCTGAAATGTAACAATGAATCTTAATTTAATTTCTAACAATATTTAATCGTACATGATTAAAAAGAGATGAGCATTTTAAAACATGGAAATTATCATGTATTTGTATAAAGAATATTACAAATATATTTAAACTTTATTAAATATGAATTCTATACCTAAGCTCTAAAATATTATAATAATGTAAATCCTAATAAAGGTGACTAGTAATCAATTACATATTTATTAAAAGGGGATTGATAAAAATAACTGCTTGTTAAAAATATATGTGACTTCATAAAATATATATCAATACATATAAAACAATGAATAATATAAGACAATATGTGGAATTTGATCTAACATAAAAGTTCAGATTGAGTTGGAATACACTTCAGGAGTGGCTAGCATATTTTTTTCATTGCCTGCAACTCTATGTTAAAAAGTAAAATTTGAGCATTATATATATATATATATATATATATATATATATTATTTTATTACTTATATATATATATATATATATATATATATATAAGTAATAAAATAAGAGCAATTCTCAATTTTAGTGCCATCTATAGTAAGACTGAATAATGAATGATTACCAGATGGAAATGGAAATTCATTTAAATCCTAATCCTCAGACTAGTTTCTAGCTTTTATCTTTATCAGTGAGTCTTTGAATTCAAAATGGAAGTAATGTAGTTATGTCCAGGAAATATGTTTAATATTATTATATTATTCATGCTGGAATCTGAAATTAAAAATATTCTAAGGTTTGGAACCCAAGTCAATCTTCCTAAATAGTTACATAAATCTTAATTCCTGTAAATAATCACATATTTTAGTACCCTTCAATTTTAATGAGCTTAGAGCCTTCCCTCTTGGCTAGAAATATTAATAATAAAAGTAAATCACTTATTTCATGGACTTACCCAATGTATGATAAAACCAGAAAAGCAATATACTCTAGTGCCATCTATAGTAAAATTGATTAATCATTGATTATCAGATGGAAGTGTATTTAAATTTGACAGAATGGCTTGGGATTCAAAATTGAAAGTAATGCTTTGAATACCAGATTCATTGATAAAGACAAAAATTAGTAAACAGTCTGCATATTGAAATTTTATATGCACTTATATCTAGCAATAAGTGATTTTTCAACTTTACTATAGATGACACTAAGATGTCTTTTTTTTTTTTTTTATAAAATATTGTGGTTTTATCTACATAAATAATTAGAGAAATGTTTTATCAATAATGTTGGTGGGTAACCAAATAAAAAGCTGTTGTTATCTACTAGAGCAAGTGGTTCAATTTGGGGATATCAATTTTAATTGATGGTTACCTAGCAACATCATTGCTAAATATATTTCTCTAGTTATTTTTATGGATAATTTCTCATATCTATTTATTTATATTTTTATTAGTCCATAAAATATTTATTTTAACATTTATATAGTCTGACAGAAAAGACAATTTTTTATTTCTAGGATTTTAAAAAAGATATGATTCTTTAAAATCCTGATACTTATAAAAATATATATCTAAGTTAATGTCTTATATAAGATCTTGGGCATTGAGTTAAGGGGAATCTCTTTTTGTATCTCAGTAAGCTCTGAAAAAAAGTATAGTTGGCTATTTGAATAAGTTGTTTAGCTTGGGACTATCAATTTCAATTGGTTATTATTTAACATTATTTTAAAACCTATTTACCAATATTTATAGATATTTCCCCCACATTTATTTGTTTAAATATATACACACAATAAAGTACAACAATATCTTAGAGCATTTTATAATGGGATTATCTATATTTTGTAGTAATTTCAAGTTCTTACTTAATTCACTTTTATTATTTTCACATAATTATAACATTATAAAAAAATAGATAAAGGAATGAGCGGATAGATATATAAAAAGATAGATAGTTAGATAGTCATATAGTTGTGAAGGTGTATGGTCATGTAGATAGATAGAAAAGTTAGACTTCAAATGTGGCTCAGGCTTAAATTAAGTTTATAAGATGACATCTGATATTTTATTAAGGCTTGCTATGTAGATACCATTAAAACCAGTAAATTTTTAAATGAGATAGGCAAAGTTTGAAATAAATATAAATATGAAATGATTTTGAAATAATCTATCTAGAATAATTTAGTATCTGGATTTCTGAATCAAAATTATAGTCATGAAATAATAAGAAAAACCATTAAAAAATCTCAAAAATATAAAAAGCACTGAAGTACTAAAAAGAAATTTATTTTTCATGTTAAGAAAATATTGCACTATTAGTAAAAAGAGGGATGACATCATGAAATGTATAAAAGAATTCTGCCAAGGAAGATAATAAAATCATTATTCTACCTTTTTAAGAGACTGTAAAAAATAAATTTAATGACTATTTTTTGAAATATGTATAAATTATAACTCATATTTTTTCATTTAAAACCTCATCATTATTTGTAAAATAAATATGTTTTAATGTAATATATATTATTTCTTCTTATGATGAGACAAGAATACTGAAGCAATAATGTGTTAACTTGTTAAATGTGTTGTTTGGAACACACTTAAGAGCCTTTTTTGTTCATTTTTATTGTATATTTTTTGTTATACTTTTTAATGAAAAAAAAACTTATTCATAATAAAATCTTTATAATTAGTTAAATTTCATTAAAAGCATAAATTCATCTTAAAAATGAAATATCACCTTTGCAAATTAAAAACCTACAAAAACAGTATCACTCAAAAAAATTTATTTCAGTATTCAACCAAAAAAATATATTTAAGAAAAAAAACTTACTTTTCTTCAAGTCTTTTTGTTTTAGATAAATTATATTAAAACTATAAATTTTAAAAATGAAAATAATTGTAGAAATATTCAAAATTCTATTTCTAAATTAAAACAATAAGTAAGTTATTGACAAAGATCATTTCTTATCTGATATCACATATATTTTTGATGGGATATTTTTTTAAAAAAATCAAATACATTTAAACTAAAACTAAATGTCACATATCTATTAAGAAATAAATATTTAACAATTTCATAAAAAAAAATAAACAAAAAACAAGCTAATTTTTCTGTAAACATTAGTGAAAAAAGTTGTGCAAGAATAGAAATGTATTTTTATTAATGATAATTTTATCTTATTCCTTATAATACTCTGATTTCTATGTACATCTAGGCATAATAGTTACAATTAAAATATTAACTGTTAAATGATTATAAAAATTAAATTATTATGGAAAGTTTTTATCATTAGTGATTTTAACATTTTAATGCTGATTCTAGAGCCAGTGATAAAACTAGATTCATATAACTCAAAGTTACATATCATGTGTGTTTATAGCTAATTGTTAAAAATATTGAAATTCTAAACTTATAGTGGTTGTAATTAACATATATAAATTTAAAAAATCTACTTATCATTTCTGTGTGGATTTTCAGATGTTTCAAATCTCTAGCTTGTTATATACATTATAGTAAAGATATTGATCTGGGAAATTTTATATTGACTGATAATTCAAGACTTATAATAAGTTTTAGAGAAGTCTGATATATATATATATATATGTGTGTGTGTGTGTGTGTGACAGACTTCTCTAAAGTCTTGATAAAGCTTACTATAAGTCTTGAATTATTAGTCAATATAAAATTTCCCAAATCAATATCTTTACTATAATGCTATTCCAAACAGGAAATGATCATAATACTATGTGTATATAAAATGTAAAGTAAATATAGCTTAGAAATAAGGTATTAAAAATTTTCACTTTGAATTTAAGATGCACCTCTCTTTTAGGGGTCCAAATTTTGTAAAAAAAGTGTGACTTATACTCAAAAAATAGGTAATAATTATTTTTTCTTTTTAAAAATAATTTTAATAAGTAAAGAGAAGTTATTACAAATTCATATCTTTTTTTGTTTTTAACTGACAGTTTTTTAAAAAAATAATATATGAATAACAAGCTTATTTACAAATTCAGATTATGTAAAACAATGTAAACCACTCTTTAAATATAAGAATCATTAAATCATTTACTTTTTTTCTGAAAAATATTAAAAGTTCATTTACGGTGATAATATAGTTTGTAATTCCTGTCTTTTAATCAAGTCTATGTCATTTTAGCTGGAGTTATTCAAAATATAATTCATAAGTTTAACAGATTAGATATAGCTAACTGTTAGTAATGTTCTTCCTTTTTATTTATGATACATAGTAAAATCCTGGAATTTGAATGAAGAAGTAGTCCCTTTTATTCAAATGAAAAAAAACCTGATTTTTTTATTTCCAAAACTAAGTTTCTTTCTTGAACCTTGTTTTAATTCCCCCCCTTTTTTTTAATCGAATTTGCACAGTGTTTTAAAAATTATTTTTTATTTTATTGAAATGATTAATGGATTGTTTATTTCAATATATATATAATGTTTATTGGTCAGGAATTTTTCAGAAGTTTGTGCACTAGAATATGTCCTTCTACTTTAAGATTCATACAGACATATATATATATTAAAACAAAATAAATGTCTGCTAATATTAATAATACAATAACGAAACTTAAATATATTCCAAACAACGGTAAACAATTTATAATATAATATAAATAAAAACTCATAAAGAAATATTTTCGATTATATTCATAATCATTATCAACTCAACTTTCAAAATGGAATCATCTATTACCAACCGGAAACACGTGTCGATTTAAATATCCCACAATTCATTAATCCTAACATTTGCTGACTGTCTGTTTATTATCGTATTTTTATACCTACTAATAAAAACTGTCTCTTTAATTTTTCTTTTTTCATTATCTCTCTCTTGGCCTAAAATTTTTATTTTGTTTATATTAAAATCAAATTTAAAATTACAATTCCTATCATGATCATAAAAAACAGATTCAGTATATAACTTGACTTCATTATTATTATCATTACATATCTGTACATTTTTCAAAACTCTTTTATACAACAATTTATGTTTTTTAATTCTTTTCTCCATATTACATCTAGATTTCCCCACATATGATAAGTTACACCCACAAAAAATTCTATAAATTATATTACTCACATTATTTTTTTCTAACTTATCTTTTGAATTATTAACCAATCTATTTAAATTACCCGATCCATAATATATATATATGAATCATAGTAGTTCAAACATTTGTCTGTCATACCCAAAATTTCTAAATAAACTCCGATTTCTTTCCAGTAAATCCTCATAGCCAATAAATTTCGGGTATCTACCTGGTTAGATTATTATTTAATTAAACCTAATTAAATAAGTAGTCATTTACTATAAATATCTATCCATTTGTTTAATGATTAATGTCATCTCTGTCACTACTCTTTTGTAAATACTTTGTAAAAAAAAAATAATTCTATGCATTAAACTATTTCTGTTTTACTTTTTAGTCATATATATAAACAATCAAATACAATGATCAGTTAGAGTGTTTCATGTGGAATTCTTGGTATTAGTTGTTAAAGATTTTTGTTTGTAATAAGTGAAATTTAATTAATTAATTATTACTAAATAAACTTCCATGTTCACATCATATTAATAAATGTTAGGTTGTGTGTACAGACTTCACATGTAACTAATATTCATGTTTCAGATTTTTTCTTTATTTTTAATGCTGTTGGAGACTGAATCTTTTCACTTTTAAATATACAATGAATAATGCTTTTTTTTTTATTTTTCTCTTCATGTTGTTTTTTATCTCATAAATCTCATAAACCAGAAATATAGAGGTGCATGTGGAAATTTCTTTCAGTTCTATTATATAAGTGTATTTTCTAGATAATCCTAGATTCTAAATGTGCTCTGATTTTTATAATGAATTTAAAAAAATCTGACTTCATTAAATCATCTTATAGAATACAGGATATTTGATCAATCTGGTATTATATTCTATATTTAATGTTGTTAAATATTTGGTTCAGGTTTAAGAATGTTTTGTAACTGACTCTAATATCACTTTGGTATATCTTTTGGATTGATGCATTTATAATAGGGGTATAAAATAATGTTGTCCAAGATGCATTAACTATGTCAGTTTTTGTTTATTTTAATATGTTGCATATGGAATCTTTCATTGTGTTTTATTATTGCAAATTTACTACAAATGATTTTATAAAGCATATCTACTGTATATCTTAATATTTTTTTCTTGCTCTAGTTGTATTTACACAGATCATCATTTCTATATAAAAAATACCTTAAGGACTGATGATTTATGTTATTCTAAAACAAAGAATTCATGGTTAATGTAATCAAACACATTTAACAGTTTTATTTTCATTTTATGGCTGATTTGCTTTTGAATTATTGCTAATTCCAGGTCAAAGAATTTTAGTTTATCATTAATATAATTTTTAATAGGCCACTTGAGATCTGATTTTGTGTTTAGTTCTTTAAGAATTTGAACAATGACCTCTAATGAAGCACAAGTGAGCATATCATTTATGCATCTTTTATAAATTATATTAAAATTATCAACTTTTATAAGAGCTAAGACTTTGTTTTTAATATGTGTTGCAACAATATTATTTGTGATTCTATTGATTAATAGAACTATCATCTATTCTATTGTTCCTTCAGTGTTATTATATCTTTACCAATCTAATTAGTGTAATCATTAGCTGTACGTTTACTAGAATATACCAAAAATAAAGTCTTAGCTTTATAATTTATAAAAGATGCATAGATGATGATTCCTTTGTGCCCCACTAATGTTCATTATGCAAAATTTTTAAAGAGCTAAACACAAAATCAAATCTCAAAGAGGTCTAGTGAAAATTGAGTTAATAATAAACATACCTACATAACAGAGCTAAAATAAATATTTGAAACATATGATGGAAGTGTGACTTTTCTTTAGATCAAAAAAATTTAAAGTAATCTGAGAGAGAGAAACGTGAAGAGAAAAGTCGAAGTGGCACTATTCATTCAAAAAGTGAATTAGCACTCTAAAAGTATGAAAATTAGTAAAAAGTGGAACATGAATACTTATTAATTTAACAGTCATCAATAATGTGCCATGAATATAATGTGGGTATTAAGAAATCTTTAAAAATTGATACTGAAAAACGCAATGGAATTTTTTTTAGCATTAGATTTAGTCATATATATCTACAGAATTTTAAAAGTGATATATTATATTTGAGTGCGCTAAAGACATGACTACAGTTTTCAATTTCTTTCATGTGTATAGTTGTCTATTATTACATATCATCAGTACTATACCTAAATCTTATCTGTCATTACTGGGTTATTTTTGGTAGCATAGTAGATAATGAAATGCATAATGAAAAACAGATTACAAAATATCTGTCACATATTTTAGCTGTGAAATTTAGAGAATATTAGACAAAAAAAAATAATGGGGATAGCTGATGATTAATTTATGATTATTTTTAACTGATTAGTTTTATAAAGAAATGTCCCTATAATACAATGTACTTCGCCTTCTTTTAATCTAACCAATTTTTAATTTAATATTGGATACAATAATTAATAGCTAAATCATGCGATAGATAATCTACAATCATTACCAATGTATTCATTAATAGCTTCTGAATCACTCATATTACATGTATAATAGCAAGTAAGATCCAACAGTACTATTATAATAGTAACAGGTCACACAAACATAAAATATTTTCAATTACCGTCATATTCAACGCTAACGTGTTGAAAGCATATCAGGTTACTTATTTAATATTTAAAAAACACATATACCCTATATTACATATATATAGCCACAGGTATATAACAAGCCTGGGTTTCAGTTATTACACTCTATTATAGTTTTTCTATTATTATTTATAATAATGACAGAGGTTTAATTTATTATATGGTTATAGAAGGGGAAAGAAATACATTCAGAGTTTATTATTTATTTTATTTGCTCGTCATTGTTAAAGTATTGATTTAGGTAAACTAAAAACATTATTAAAACAGTAGCTCAAAACTATACGATGGATGTGGAAAAATTTCCAAACTTAAAGATAGTTTAGATTGATGCATTAGGATAGACATTAATGTGGTGAAAAGGAACGGTTGTCAAGAACAATTATTTTCTTTTGCTAAGAACTTTATATTGGAAATAATCAGAGCCAAATATAATTAATTTTGAAAAAGTTAATTTTAATATTACTTTTCAAAATTAATCTTATTCGGCTCCGATTATTTATTTATTATTATTTGAGATAGTTATTAACACAAATAAATTTTAAAAAAATAGAGATTTTTTTTCTTTTTTATATGTGTGGGTAAAGTATGCAAAGTTTAATGTTTTAATCATTTTTATAAAGAATAAAAGTCCCTTCTTCTAAATATATATATATATACAGCTTCTTATTTTTTTGACACTTGAATGCTTGAAAACCTACAGTAACTGCAAAGTTTGTTATGGCTTTCCTAAAATGTAATAGCTTTTGACAATCTATTTCAAAAGCAATTATGAAAGACTTGTGATAAAGCAATTGTCTATTGATTTTACGTAAGGGAAGGTCATCAAACATTTAATTAAAATGTAATGCCAAAAAAATTGATTAATTAAAAAAAATGTTACTTTTTTTTAAAAAAAGTTAATTCAAAATTACAAACAAACATATACCATAGTGAAGAAAATAGTTGAATTAAAAATGCATATAATTTAATTTGTTATTAAAGTTAGTTTATATTGAAACTTAAAATCTAATTATAATAATTCTATTGAACATTTCTATGACTTTCAAAGCTAAATATTAATTTTGAATTATAAATTTAGTTTAAGAAGTTAAATAATGCTTTTAAACTAATAATTGTAAAGTAAGTAGATGTTTGTCATTGCCATACAAATATAATAATTCAAATTAGAAGCAAAAAAAAACAAACAAACAAACAAAACAGTGTTTATAAACTCAAGTAGCTATTGATATTTAATAATTAATAAATAGTAGTTGAAATAAAATAAATATTTTAATTTGAATCATTAAAACAAGAAATATAAAATTTCTGACAAAATTATGAGTAAATTAAAAATAAAATTAACTTTTAGAATTTTTTAAATAAAATTATTATGGTATTTTTTAAAAAAATAATATTGAAATGTATGAATTCAAATATTTAAAAAGTTCAAAATAAAATATATTTAAACACAAAATTAATGGATGTTGTTTAATTAAACACTTAAACTAATTGAATTTTAATAATGAATAAATACCAACTCAAATAACTAATCTTTATAAAAAAATTTTTTTTGTTTTATTCTAAAATAGTCGAATAATTAAAGCATTTGCTTTTTTTTGTTATTTATTAAGTGTCATAGCATTGGCCGGGATGCGAACTCGCAACCCTGGCAACTGCCTGCTAGTGCAAGGCAGCCACGCTGACCTCTTGACCCCCAATGCAAGACTAAAGTATTTGCTATTTTATCCACCGCTTGTAGCAAGTTCACATTTAGTTATATAATGTACATGTATATTTCAAGAAACTGGACATGGGCTGATGCATAATTTGAGCATATCCATATCCAAGTTTTCATTTCTAACAGTTGAACTAAATTACTGTTTATATGTACAAAATTACCTTTAAAGATGTAGACAATTTCAAAAGTGTCTTTTACAAAGTACATGAAAGAAGTGCTAATGGCATATGAACAAGCCAATAGTCTATTATTAAAAATTCTAATTTTATTAATTATGATCATTTGATTTTATAACTCTATGTTGATATTAAGTATAATTTTGTATTAGAATTTACATGCTTAGATTACTGTTCTTTATTGTCAGATTAACTTCTGATTATTTGGTCATTAATAAATGAATAAGACTGCTAGGACAATTTGTTTAGGATTAGTCCACAATTTATCTATTACAAAAATTTCTCCATCAACTCAACACACACACACACACACACAAAGAAAAACATTAAAAAATATTCATTAGGCTATTCTTATTCCACATAAGGAAGTTTTTGCATTTTTTTATTGTTTTATAATCTAACAAGAATTATTAATTAATATGATATATCAAATAATATTTTACTTGTTAAATAATTTGCATGTGGATTGTATATCCAGAAAAATTGTAAGTTTTTTGAAAATCCCTCATGACTTGGGAAGAATTTTAATGTTTACTTGTATGCAAACTCCATTGTAGTCTTGCAAAGCAACTAATTTCTATGGTATAAGGCTCTTCAAAATCTGATCTTTACAAATTACTGAATATTCAAAATATTATGAATTTTCACTGATATGATACATGTTATTGCATTTAAAAATGTCATATCAAAACAATATTAATTTTTATCAAATCACTTGCAACTGGGAAATTCTGAAAGAATTATTAATACTGTTGCTAATAAATGATAAGACTGGCTTTATATTTTAACAGAATGACACAATGTTTTTAACTCCCTGTTGCCTTTGTATTGAATAAAGCTTATATAATTTTTTATGATCACTCCCATTCATCACATCTAACCCAGAAATACTTTTTGTGTGCTATATCAAAGATTCTCTGCTTATTTCATTCCTACTAACTAATTTTAAAAGACAGATCAGTAAAAGTGCTGCCACAAATGATAGGAGCATGCTTAGATTAAAATATCACATCAATAAGTAATATACAGATGCTCTCTTATACAATTTTCATGATTTCAAACACAAGTTAGCATTTAAAATAAAAAATCATTTCCGTACTAGCCCTATTTAAACATATGCACAGCTGCATCAAAAGTTTTTCTTTGATTTTAGAAAGGGTTGGACAAGTATATATATGATTAAAACATTTGTTTTTTTATTTTAAAAAATAACTCTTTCAGGCATACATTTATACTTATTAATATATATTAAAATGTGCTAAAATGCAGGTATTGGTGAACCTAATTACAGATAATAAAATTAATGACCAAGTGCTTTCAATTAAGTTTTGTCTTCTCACAATCATAGCCAGAAAGTTGAATGATCATAATGGAAAATGTGTGTGATGAATATTTAAATTTATTTAAAGTAGGTTAGAGTCCACTTTTTGGAGAGAGGTAAGCATGCTTTCTTCCAGTTTATAGCATGGGTGTTGTTAGCTATAAGCCATGCTTCTTTAACTTTTTACATTTAGAGTCATGGTACTTTATACAAGTGATGGTGAAGAAGATAGTTCAAATATATGGCTGATGGATCTTTGGTGTTTCAAGAAGATGGAAGTATATTCAGATTTGGTCAAAGCCCTTTTGTTTAAGTAATAGCACTGAAAGATGTGAGTGGAGAGTGAGGCATGAGATTCACTATAATATATAACACTGCAGCTGTTTTGAGAGCATGTTATTTTATATACTGTGTAGGGAGTTTAATTAGAGAGTATGTGATCTTTTGAAGTATTGATTAGTTAATTATTTAAAGGGAGTGTGCAAAAACTTAGCTTGAAAGAATGAGAAAAGGTTTGGATAAAGCTTTTAATAAGGAAATGAATGTGTGGAAGAAGAAGCCTTAGTTTGTCATCCTTAGGAGGATTGATGTGAAACAACCCTCTCAACTATTATATTCAATAATTCAAAAGACCACTTACCCTCTGATTAAGCTCATGTGCCTTCATTCCAGCTGCAGTGCTAAATATTATGGTGAATCTTGCACCTCCATCTCCACTCATGTCTCTCAGCATTGTTACTTATATAAAACAGCTCTGAATAAAGCCAAATATACTTCCATCTTTTTGGAACACCAAGGGTTCACTGGTCATATATTCAATGTCTTCTGCCACCATTACTTGTATAAAGCACCATGACTTTAAATTATGTAAAATTAAAAAAAGCATGGCTTACCCATGCTCTAAACTGGACCGAAGCATGCTTCTCTCCAAAAAATGGATTCTCTAACCCACTTTGAATAAATTTAAATATTCATTTCACATGTTTTTCACTGTGCTTATTTAACTTGTTGGCTATGATTATGAGAAGATAAAAGTCCTCAAAAGTGCTCAGCCCTTAATTTTATTATCTGTAATTAGCTTCACCAATACCTGCATTTTAGCATACTTACACATATTACTTGTTTAATTGGGAAGTTTTCATTTTTTTTTATTATTACATTTATAATTACTCTATAATAACTTGTTTAATGGAGCAGCAATTGAATGCTGAGAAGTCACATTTTTTTCTTATTAGCACAGAACTCAAATAATAGATTTAACCTCTGTTGACTTTTCAAGAAAAATTTAATTGTTGATAATATCCACTCTGGATTATTATACATCATTATGATTAATACTTCTATGATAGAAACAAAACTTATAAGATAAATGTAAGAAAATATAATTTCTTGAAATCAGAAAATAAATTTGGGCTCATCTAGTATGCACATACATGATATAGAAATCTGTGTGCACTCACATATATAGGTGAAAAGTAATATTAAATGCTTTGATACTTCAAATAGAAATTTTGAAGCCATTTAATTTAATTTTTCGAATTCTATATTAACTATTTTAAAGTATCCAAATGCACAAAACAATGGTCAATATATATTCAAATATTTAATATTCTCCAAACCAATCCATTCCATGTTAACATTATATATATAAGATTCTAAACAATTAAGAAAAACAGAAATAAAAAATAATAATAAAATTAAATTATATATTTGAAGTACTAAAATTTAATTATAGTTTAAGTTTTGTATTATTAAATTATTTATTTGAGTATTATTAATTCGCTACTAACGTTTAATTATAATTTAATTTTTGTATTATTAAAGGGAAAATATGTAAACGGAATAGTTAATTTAAGTTACTTTGTATTCTAAAGTTCTCAAAACAAAAGTGTTCTTTATACTTTCTGCATTATGAACACTTCCGTATCATTACTTTAAATTATATTTAATATTTTAAAAAATGTAAATTAATAATAACTAGTTTGTTTTTTTTTTTAAAAAAAAAAAATAGTATGATCTAAATATAAACATTAACATTTACTAATGGCTGTATATTTATGAATTCATTCAATTTATTTTTCATAATATTGCTAATAAATATGCAGACATTTGTAAAATATACTGTATATGTATTGTGATGGTACATTTGTTGAGATTAGTACATGAATATCAAAAGTCACACATTTGAGATTCTCTTTTAGGTACTGGTTCATTATTTTAAAAAGATAGCTGATAATGAGCATACTCTTATTGTATAATCATTTATGTACTTGTCAATGGTGGTGGTAAAAATCAGATCTTTATGTGCTTTGGAGCATAATTCAAATCCTCAGTGTTTGAAATCACCATATTTATACATATGTTTAGAAATATTATATGGTGAAATCCAGCCTTCATTTCTTTCAAATACAATTGTAATTACAGTGTGAGAGTATTGCTATTATTTCTTAGTAGCATCATAAAATTCTTATCTCCATAACTTATCTGCCATTTGAGAGAGTTCAGTTATTTGGAGAAAAAATGAAGATAACTATAGAATGCCTTAGAATGCTGCAGCCAGCATCTATACATCAGAACTAGTGACAGTTCCATTATACTTTTCCAGCTCATTGAAAAGATTAATAGTACTGGTAAGATTGGTTTCCAGATGATTAAACAAAGATTTAAAAGTTTGGGTGTGAAAAAGCTTGTCATTTTGATTATGTTAGCACCATCTCTCAACTATCTTCTAGTTGTTTGTGATTCTGGATTTAACATTTCTTGGTTATCTAATATAGTCTTTAGAACATCATTCTTTATTATGATGATCAGATAATTACATATATACAATGTTCCAGCATAAAATAATATTTTAAAAATAAAATTTATATCTGATACAAAACTCTAATTTAATAAAAATTTAATATGATAAAACAAATATAAATTAAAAACATAACAAATATGGTTTAGCATAAAATTAATTTAAATAAACATGACAGTATTAATAACTAAAAGATCTACACATACATGGTTCTGCAACACAAATTGTTAAAAAAAAAGAATATTCTGTTAAAGTTACTTTAATATCATACCATAATTTCATTATTGAAATGAGAGTATAGTATGATAAAATAAAACTAATAACAGAAATCTATACATTTAGTAATATGCCTACACACATATTGCATTACCCAATAAATTATTTGATTAAAGAATAATATTTTAAAACATGCTATCTATTTTAATATAAAATAAAGGAATATAATAGTGTGTCCACATATGTGTGTTACATCTTAACTCAAAGTTTAACTCTGTATATATATATATATATATATATATATATATAGTATATATATATATATATATATATATATATATATATTGTAACAATATTTATAAATTAATATAAATATGTATTTGTAATTATTAAATTAATATAAAAGATATGTATTTGTAACTATAATAAATATTTAGATAGGGGAAATTATTAATTATTAGATATATGCCTATCCAATCTGTACCATTTGTAACTATATTAATTCATCATAGCATAGATAAAGAAATTATAAAATCACTGTGCCACTTGAAAATATCAGCATTAAAGATTCTTGGTATTTATTTATATATTGGGGCAGTCATTCGAACAATAAAACATACTGGCCATTGACATCTAATAAAAATAATATTAAATATAGCAACTGAATAAAAGTACCCACTGTGAGATTCCTGAGTGCCTTATGCTTATCTCCAATACTAGGTTCTTCTAACAAAGAATCCTTCCTATCCTTCTTTCCAAATATATAAGACCATTCAGGTCATATGCACCACGTGCTATTCATGACAACTTATAAAAAAAATATATTTTATAAAACTAATATTTAAGTTGGAAAGGGATGATATCACTCTTTATTCAGTTTAGCTAAGTACATGTTTTCCCATGAGCCACTAGATTGTTTTCAATCTAGATAAGTATCTATTTATAGTGTACTTGAGTTCAAACTCATTCAGTACATATTTATTACACATGACTTGTACTATTGAACAAAATGACATTCTTACATTTTATCTATATTGATAAAATTACAAGATCCCAATATTACCAAAGTTTATACTATAGATCAAAGATTCTTATAGACATTCTAGCTCATTAGCGTATATTATGAACAGACAGTATAATCCTATTAATGGCTTCCAAACAAGCAGTGAAGACCATTATTGATATTGATGGCATTTAACTAGTTATTTATCACAATAAAGGTAATAATGATGATGATATAATAATATCATAATAAGATAATAATAATGATATCATAATAATGATATAATAGTGATGATATACACATGGCTTATCAATAAACTCCAACAATAAATTCATCTTTATAAATATAGGATCTATTAAAATATCTTTTCATACTGGTTTAATAATACTAATGGTGATGATTGATATCATGAATCTCTTTCATAATATTCAATTTCTATAAACCCCTATTTACTAAAATATATTCATTACGCTAAACATTAAATTTAATGATATAATTTATTAATGATATTGATGGCGATCATAACTTTATATAGATTATTTGAAACTTTTAACTAATAACATATATCCATCTTTATGAGGATGATCTAAATTCATGGACACAACACAATTTTAGCTTTATGTTGAACTATAATTATCAAAATTTTATTCTCAAGCATAATCCTTAAATACTTAAATATCAACATTCTAGTTTACCTATCATTTTGCACTAATATTTGCAGTGATTGCTCAATATATACGAATGGTAATACTTAATAACTGCAGCAATGATGATGAATTAAAATGATAGAATTAAGACAAAAAAAAAAAACACAATATTCTTAATAATAACTCGGAAACCAATTAAGATATATAATTATATTTTATTAACACTACTACTCTTTTTTCCTTCTTTAAATCAAATCGACAATTAAATAAATGGCATATTAATATAAAAATTCATATAAGTATAAGCAAATAAACTTAATATATAGGTTTGTCACTTTTGATATCTCAAAATAGCTGACTTAAATCAATATTAAAAAAATACATATTCTATAAATGCTATTTAAGAATTTTCTACTTATCATATCATAAATTTTAGGTGTAAGTATATGTCATTTATTTCCATTCAAATGTAATGCCCTACTTTTCAATTTACCATTTTAAACTAATCATATATAACCTATTCTTTGATGTGTTTGGATAAGCAGTTACACATTCACGCATTCGGTAATGTTAACATATATGTTTAAAATGTATACCCAAAAATTACATATATAAAATATTCCGATCTTTTTCTTTTGCAACCTTATAGCGAAAGAAAATAAAATACATATATTAATTTTTAATATGCAACAAGATAAAATAAAAATAAAAACATTATAAATGCATATATCTATAGGTTGCTCATTATCATTAACAACTGAAGAACAATTAAAAAAAAAACATTTCAACATTACAATATATAATAAAAAAAAATAAAAAAAAATAATGAAAAATTTAAGTTTAAAGATTTAAACTATGTTTGTGCTATGTTGTGAGATATTGCAAATAACTATAGATAAACAAGCTTTAATGTTTCTGTATCAAAAAGAAAATTGCTTTGACCAGTAAATTAAGTTTACTTTTAATAAGTAAAAGAATAAAACGGTTAAAGAAAGTTCATATTTACCGTCTACTTTTACTTCTATTAATGTCCTGAATTTGAATTTTCAGACTGCTTTTTTGCTCACCAACAACAACAACAACAAAAAAGAAGTTATTGCAGATACTTTTAAGATAATGCTGAATCAATTGACTTTGCTTGTTCTTCAATTCCATTATTATTCACTGTTGATTGGCTTCCTTCACCATTTAAAAAAAGTTATTATAAGTACTTTGAATAAGTAGGTACCGGTGGATTTGCTTGTCTCTCTCCTTTAAAAATGATTGCTGTTGACACTTTAGATGATTGAGGTAAATCAACAAAATTTGATTTATGGCTTCAAACTTGGTTCTACATGGCTGTTATAGATTTTCTTTTCCTCCTATTTCCTCTTCTCCATTCATTCGAAGGTAATGAGCTTTTAATAAGCCAGGAACTAGAAACAAAGCATTCCATATAGCTTGTGTGGTTGGCTTCAAAATCTATCATTTTGTTGGTTATTACTGGATACATGACTTCATAGACAGATCAGTGATTTTGACTCATTCTGTATTAACCAGGAAGCAGAAAAAATGGTCTAGCAATGCAGAGGCATAGTATTATGCATAACCAAATATGTTAATATCATTTTTATATAATTATTACTAACTTCGAATAAATTCAATCTTGTTCCATTTCTCTCCTCTTCTTTAATATTGCTGGAAATTGCTTTATATCAACGCACATTTCATTTGCTCTTTTTTTTTTTTTTCAACTTTCAAAGAGTGAGAAAAAAAAATTAAAGCGTTCACTCTCTTTTAAAAAAAAAAAAATCCGAGCTTACATTTCTGCTTAAGAATAATAACAAGGAAGGACCGACTGAGTTGAGTCTCAAAATAATAATAATAATTTGAGTGACTCTCACTCTAAAAAAATTAATGACTAACTCATCATCTCTCTAAAGAAATTTAAGACTAACTGATCATCTCTCTAAAAAAATTTATGACTAACTGATCATCTCTTTAAAAAAATTTATGACTGACTGATCATCTCTCTAAAAAAATTTATGACTGACTGATTAAAAAATTGTTTCAATCATTTATATCGCGAATTTCAACCAAAGAAAAAAAACATCTGGAAATCTTTATCTTAAAAAAAAATCAAAGCTTCACAAGTTTGACGTTGGTCACAATCAATAAAGACTTAAAATTGATCGCTATCGTTATCTACATCAAAGCACCTCTTTTGTAAAAATAATCTTAAGATACAGATAACAACAAACCTGGAATCTATAGCCATCAGGAATAAGTGTAAAAGCATCTTTGTGTTTGTACAGATGTATTCATTGTTTCACACGTGTACATTTTTATCTCCTAATCTAACAATCTTAATTGCCTTCTTTCACACTTTTCTGATTTACTCTATTTTAACAAAATGAAAGTTAAATAAATTTAACACATATTATTTAATAAAAATATTATATAATAAATCATAAAAAGAACTGCTTATTCATAATAATAAATCTATACATATAAATCTCTGTATGTATATAAAAGAATAAAAAATTTTTTTTTTTTTAAATAATTGAATACTATATATATATCTACAATATATATATATATATATATTATAACTACTTTTAAAAATATGATGCATATTAGATTTTTTAGTCAGAAAACAATTTTAAATACTAAAAATTATAAGAAAAAAATATTTAATGCTAAAATATTTACAGAATAAGGTCTTTTTAAAATATATATTTTAGAATCAATAAAATTTTAGTTCTCACCTACATTATCCTTGTAGTTCATGCACATTGTATCGATAATTCTTAAATGTAGTTTATACTTTTCAAACTTGTTTGTTGGTTTAATATATTAAAGTTTCCTTTAATGTTTCTGAAGCATTTATTCTTGAATTTGATGGTAATATTCAAGATCACATGGCAAACAATATATTTTAAACAGACTAATTATTTATAAAACACTTTAGCGGGCAATGATATTTTCTTTCTTAAAAACATTAAGAAGTTCAGCTAAATGTCTTTCTTTACACTTATTACAAAGTTACATAGCTAGAAAAAAGTAACATTCAAAAAAAAGTATTACTAATTACCTATTTTGCTATTTTTATCTATTACATCTTGATATAACACAAATCAAAAATACAAATTATAATTCTATCTGCCATAGTAATTAGCTTTCTTATAAATGAATTTAATTTCAGCTTAGCAAATCTTAGTGAATTATTTTCCCTTTTCTCCCAAACTCTATGTACAGCTTTACCAAATTCATTTTTAGTATGATTAATTCTTTGGATAATGTAAAATAACTGAAATCTGAATTAGAAAAGATATAACTGGATAATAGTCTGAAGTGGAAATGAATTTAATAGATGATATAAATTGAAAAATATTTTTTGAGTTTATAGTCTGAATTGAAAAATATATAACTAGTTGTCTGCAATCAATCCTTACTCCTATTTATATTAACTAAACTTCTCATTTAATTGATGTTTTTTTGGTAAATATGCTTCTATATATCTTTATCTGATAAGATTTCAGCCAGAATATAGATTCTCTCGTAGCTTTATTAATAATTTTAATTCTGCCATTATAGCTATAGATTCATCTGTAAGTTCATGGATTGTGTTTATCCACATGTACATAAATAAATGTTTGCTAAAACAGATGGCTGCAATGATCACCGGTTATTTTGACTTTGTAGATAATTGTATGTAAGAACTGGCTTTATTATTGGATTTGGAAAAAAACATTTATTTAAAACCTTATATAAATCCATTTTTATGCCACAATTCTTCAATTGGAGATTCTTAACTCACTATTCAAAAAGGAAATCTTGAGGCAGTGAAACAATATTTATTGGTGAATTGAGTATGTTTAATGGCTTTTTTATGTATTTTCTTTGAGGCAACTTCTGTTCTTATATCTTGCAAAGAAATATATAGAACAATAGGAAGCCACTATAAAAGAACTGATTATGTGGCCAAAAATATATCACATGACCTTAGTTTACACTTTTTCTATATAAGCTAAGGCCATATGATGCATTTTTTTGGTCTTATACAAATTCTAGCCAAGGGTATAAATAATTAAGGTCACCATCATAGGTATAAACTAAACCAGTTCATACTTACATAATCATGAAAGGGAAATAGGCTTGAATTAAAAAAAAATTAAATGTTGCTAGAGGAAAGATACATTAAATCCAAAAATTCCAAGAGCACAGTTCAAAAATATCCCAAAAGCTTCTGAAATAATGAAAGTCATAAGCTTAAAAATTAGTCTGGGAGTATATGAATAGAAAAGCACTGGACAAAAAATTTTTAAGTACTACCATCTGGCATCTATTGATTGTTAAGGCTTACACTGGATGGCATAATAGTAAAAATAAAAGAATTTGCAAAAGAGAAGATATGAGTGATTTCTCATGCTAATATTTAATTGAGTATCCAGAAATTTAAGGTGGGAATTTTTTTCAAACAGGGGCACAATATTTCATAGCTAAAAATTCTGGCAATAAGGAAACAACTTTCCAAGGAAGTCGCTTTTAGAAATTAATTTTGATCTATGTTAGGTAAATTAGACTACGATATAAAGTTACTCCTAAATAGCATGATGTAGGATTGCATTTTAATCTAGGATCGCAAAAAGTTACATTCAGATTAAAAGCTATTCTCCTATTGTTCAATAAAATATGAACATACTGTCTTCATTGAAATAAAAAATATTTTAAATCTTTTTATATATTTATTTTTCTATTTCAGACAAGAACCTATTTTGAGAAATCAAACCAATATTATCAGTATAAACTAATTTCCTGCAATCAGTTTTACGAAGATCACTCATAAATATATTAAATAAAATAAATATGTGAACAGAAATCTATGGAAAACCGTTTAAATTTTTTTATCCTACTACGATTATCAATTAGTGTGTGTTGAATTGTTTTAATGGAAAGCATTTTGTCAAGAAAATTAATAGCTTTAGGTATTAACATTTTAGAAACTTTTAAAAGAAACCCATTTTTTCAAATGGAATGATAAGCTGAGATTAGAACGATAAAGATAAATCTCAGTTTTTAATTTATTTTCAAAAATTTATTTCGTGCAGATGGTTAAAATTAAAACTTACAGTAGTTTCTTCCTGACCTAAACCCAGTTTTCTTTATAGATAGTTGGTACTCAACTATTGGCTAAATTCTTGTTAATATGATTCTTCCAAAAAAACTTGTAGGAAATACATGATAGTGATATTGACAATAATGTTTTTGATCTTTAGTAAGTATATTTGGTTTTAAGACTGCTGTAGTTTGGTTTTATGAAAATTTTTGAAATAGTTTGTATATGAATAATGTTTTGCCAACCTTGTGTTTAACTTTAGATTTAACGTTTTTCAAAATCTCTGGATGTATGCTAGCTTTTCTTGAAGCATTTCCTGATTTAAGATAATCCATGGCAATTACAAGTTAAACAACATCTAATTATTTTGTCATATTGATATTAGAGAAACATTGCTGGAAAAAAAGCTTGAAATTATGCAAGTCCAATATATAAGATTGCCAATTTGATTAGCAGTGTCAATAGTAGTTCTCTTTAAAATCCTTTTGCATTCTCCAAATTTTACATAGAAGTACCCAAACCTTATGATAAGTTGTTAAAAAGTTTTGCTTTTTTATGGTCTTTTTCTGAAAATGTCAAATGATTTTACAAGTTTTTCATTAACTTCTATTATTTTAGTAGACAAAAATTGATCATAAAGAGCACTGCAGGTTTTGATCCAACCTAGAATGTTTTTTCAATGTCCTAGAGAGATGGACTCTATGGCAGCTGTTGTTATAAGTTTGTTAAATTTATCATAGCAAGAGAGAATTGGAGAGATTCTATTACTATTCTGTTTAAAATATCTAATATATTGGTTTTAGTTAGTTTTATCAACTTCCATCTTAAAACAAGATAACTTTCAACTATGGAACTAAGAATTCAAGAGTAATTAGTCTTGGATTATATTGGTTATGGGAAAAATGATCAAATATCAATTCTATTCTTTATCTGCTTGAATAAAATGTTCATCCTTGCTTGGCATTGTAAAGTAAATGCATGATGTTTAAGTTCATCTATTCCAAAAGTTGATGTCCTTTTGTTCTTTATTTGCATATCCCCAAAGAATATTATAAGAATTAATATCTGCAAATATTAAAGATACTAGAAGATTTAGAAAAGCAGGATATATCTAATTTGTATTGTAAGATTTGTAAATGCTACATACTTAAAAGCTATCCTTCCAAATGATAATTGCAAAATCATTTACACTATTTTTAATAGAAGTTGTTTTCTTTGCAAAAAGGTTTAAAACAAAATTAATCACATTATATTTAGAGTGTACTTTATCAATAATTAATGTAAATTCATAACTTTTAAGGCATATATTAGTAAAAGTATGACATCCCCTGAAATATAATTATGTTAACATTATTCTGATTAACTAATTTGTAGAATATCTTCATTTTTGATTTTGATATACCTAAGATGTTCCATACTTGTCAACTCTGTATTTTTTACTTGAAGAATCTAGAGATTTTATCTCTGTAGTCCAGGTACAGATATTTCCATAATATCAGAGTTTATGTTAGTAGCTTTATGCTATATTTTCATAATTTACTGCTTATCAAGATGAAGTCTGATTTCTATGAAGAGATTATTAATTTCACAAGCTAATATTTATTGTTTTCAGGATGGATAAAAGAAAGACTGTCATTCAACTACCTCATATTCTGCATGCACATATAGTTATGAAACTGTACCTTGAATTTACTTTTCTACATTTTTGACATCATGAAAATTAATATTGGAAAAAAAAGAAAGAAAAAACAATTTCTCAAATTCTATTTTTTTTATATATATAAAAACAGACTCTCAATTAGAAATCAATATTATTTAACTACTTTAACTTTACATACTTTTTTAAAATATATTTCAGAATAATTACTGAAAGATGAGAATCAAAAGAAATTAATCAATGACATTATATATATATATATATATATATATATATATATATATATATATATATATATATATATATATATATATATATATAGTATATATATATATATATATATATTGTACCAACATTGATATTGGCACATATAATTTTATCTAAAAAAATTATTAAAATAATCTTTCATAAAAGAAAAATGTAAAATTAAATGTTGAAGAGTTTATTACAGTTTGTTGTCAAAAAAGATAAGAGTCAAATAGTTTTCTATCATTAGTTTTGAAATAAAAGTTAGAAAAGTTAAACTAAAAGTTCTATAAAAGAAAGTAAAGAGTTTTTCTTATTAGCATTCGTAAAATATAAATAATTTAAAGTTTTAAAAATACAAATCTCTTTTCATTCGAATTAAAGAAAAGTAATATATGTGCGTATATATGTGCGATTGTCAATAATAGAATAAATGTATGCGTAATAAATGTTATTATAAATAAATGAAAGTTAAAGAAGATTATCATTAAAAAAACATGGCAATGGCTATTAATTAATTAAAAATATAAAACAACATGTCTTGCATAGCTATTACTAATTAAACAATCTTCCAAAACACATTGTCAAAGGATTATCAATGAAATTTCGACAACAGATATTGCCGGAGGATATCGAAAAGAAAAACACTTCACAGGTATAAATAGTAAAATTTTATCAGATAATCAGTTTAGTTTAGAAATTAATTGAGTCAGTTAAGTCAAGAGAAGACCATCAGTTGAGTTAATTGTATCCAGAAACAAAATGTGGTGATGAACAGCTTTTGGGAACACATGTTTTTCTCCACAGACTGATGTCCGATGAAAATAGCAAGATCTGCCCGTGAAATAATGTCAGCGTAACATCTTAGAAAATCTCCATCAGTATCTAATTGTCTCCGATAATAATAATCATGACTAATAAGGAAACTCATCAAGGAAATGTCCCAGCCAGCTGGAAAAAGCAGCAAACAAGAAGAAAACAAAGTTCTAAATCTATGATCAAAATCCTAGGTAAAACATTTGCTTATTTTCATTTATACTGTAATAGCCATTGCATTGCATTAATTTGTGCAAATCCTCCAAGAGTCTAATTATATGAACTCTATATCATACATAAAATGAACTATTGATATGTGTGTTTAAGTTTCAAATGCTATGTAATACTTTATTATTATATATGTGAGTGTATGAGCTAATATGTGCTTGATCATTATATCAGTGTTATTAGTTAAATTAGATAAATACCAGTGTTCTATTATTAAAATCTACAAGAATATTTAAACTAGTTTAGAAATGTTAATTTAAAAATATGCGTGTGTTTTATTAGAATTATAAAATGTTTAAAATTAGTAAATGTTAGTTAATAAATTGTCTTTAAAATTAAACTTTATTTGTCGGTCAATTCTTTTTATCAATTCCTTCTACCAATTATTTTATTAATTCTTTTATCATTAATTATATATAATCTGTTGGTGATTACAAATAGCTGAGCTAGTCATGGATATTTAGGCACTGAGATAGTAGCCATTGCTCAAAGTGCATTATTTATTCATTCTTGAATAGATAGATGGCACCCATGTTTATACACAAACAAAAAAAAGTGCTTTGAACATGGTGTTGAACTCAACAGTCGAAAAGAAGTTATGTCCTGGAAATGTAACACTAGTTATTTATATTTTATAGCTATCGTTTGGGCATACATACTCTCTGAGTATGTTCTTCTCTGCCTAAGAGGCCGGTGTTATGAATGGCACATATTCGAACTCGGTACAATATATAATAGCTATAATGCACACACTTTAGGATTTAGAATTTTAATAATATTTAAGTTTTGATAATAATATACAATCATGTAGAATCTTTTATGACAAGTTTAAGCATTTTTTCACATATTTTGTCACATCATTAAAACATACATCTGTTAGTGCTAAGGCTTACTTTAAACACATATTAATTAGCTGTTAACATGGAGAAATTTCTATCTTAATATAATTAATTATACTAAAAACATATAATTTAAAATTGAACTTAATTTCATTTTTATGTTAGATGAATATGCTTTTGAATAATGAATATATATATATATATATATAAAACAATAAAACTAATAAATATAATGGTAATTAACTATTATATACAGTCTTTCTATCCACAGAAGTACTTTCGGTACATTCTTTAGCCCTCCTCAATTGCTGTTAAATTTTTGATTTTCATTTTTGATTTTTGTTTTTTTTAAATTTAACAGCAGTTGAGGAGTGTTAAGAAATTAACTGAAAATTCTTCTGCAGATTGAAAGTCTGTATGCATATATATATAGGTAATAGAAATATTCCAATATATAATTACAAATAAAACATCATTATCATAAAACTAAGAGCATGAATCAGAATTGTTTTCCAATAATATACACACTAGAAAAACACATACAATAAGATGCTAAAGAAAGTTATCATTATCTTAACATAATCTATAATTGAAGACTAAAATTTTCAAAGGTTCTTTAAAATCTAATTGAATAGAAGTTAAATCAGAAGTTTTCTATTTTTGGTGGCCATAATAATTATTTTTAAGATAAGAATTTAATAGAGTAAAGACTTAGATGAACCTATAATAATTCTTCAATATCTTTGCATTGATATTTTCAATAATGATTGTTCAATGTTTTTTTAGTGTTTGGGATTAAATGTGCTTGCTTTTATTGTTGAAAAATACAAATTGTTTAACTTTGCCAAATTATAGAACCACTTTATCAATTTATTAAAAGCATGGATGTGGGTGGGTCCACAAATTAATTATATCCATCTCTTGTTATAAAAAATAGGGATTGACTTAATTAACTTCTGGATGCTTTTATTTCAAGATAAATCTAAAAACCCAATTGTGATTAAACAAACAATTATTTTTTCTTTTTAATCATAGTCAATAAAAGCATTTAATTTTTTTTTTAAATATCTCTATTATTTTTGAGTTTTTAGTATTGGTAAAGTAAATAAAAATGTAAAACTATATCATACTTTAAAATGATTGGATACTTATAGTTGATATATATATATGTTAAAATGAAGATTTGCACGAGTTAAATATATAAAATACATATTTTGTGGGTTCATCCATGTTAAAAACTTTTAATATTAATATACTGACGTTTCGACTTGGTCACACAAGCCATCCACAGAGTTATAAAAGGTAGAAAGACGGTTGTAGAGGTGCTACAATCACTGATTTGAATAAAATGTTAAAATTCCACCAATAGCAAAAAATGTTAAATTTAGGAATGTTTTTTAAAAAATCTTTCCAAATAGGAGGAAAAAAAACATTGCTAAATTTAACATTTTTTGCTATTGGTGGAATTTTAACATTTTATTCAAATCAGTGATTGTAGCGTTTCTACAACCGTCTTTCTACCTTTTATAACTCTGTGGATGGCTTGTGTGACCAAGTCGAAATATCAGTATATTAATATTAAAAGTTTTTAACACGGATGAACCCGCAAAATATGTATTTTATATATATTGTAATGGTCAGAATCATGTGATCAGCCAACAAGATTCAGAGACCTAGCAAAAGTATTTCAAACCCAGCATGTTCGGGATATGGTAGTCGCGGATCAGTACTAAGCTTTAACCTATTTGCCAGTGCTCCAAAACCTCCACTATCTGACCAATGCTCCTGATGCTACTAATGGTCATCATTTTTCTTCGGTCCCAGTGGTCAGGGTAAAACAAGGACTCTATCAATTCAAACTTAGCCTATCATGCACTAGAATTATCAAATTAATCTAAAATATTCACCAAATACTTTGGTACAGCTCAGAATATTATTTAAAATATTTCATAGGTTTTGAATACACATAAATGATTTAATCGAGTGTGGATATAGTTGGGTGGATATGATGAACCAGGGAATGACATGACAACTGTATAGATATATATGATTTATTAACACCATTCATTAGAAGATAAAAAAAAAAAATAACAATGTTTGGATCTTATTATGATACATGTATGGGCGCTACATTTAAACCAAAAAATAATAATTACCATATTTAACTATCAGTTATTTATAAAGGTACAGTATTTAGATATCACTAAGATAAATGTATGATTTTTACAAAGAATTACAATATTCAACTATCAATTATTTAATGTATGATTTTTACAAAGAATTACAATATTTAACTATCAGTTATTTATAAAGGTACAGTATTTAGATATCACTAGGACAAATGTATGAATTTTATAAAGAAGTCACCTGTCCATAATGACAACAAAGGTTATGAACTAAAGATAACAATCACAATAATAAACATCAATATTAGATGTGTGTGAGCATTACAATGAAGTCATACTATCAATAATGACAACGGAAGTTATGGACCAGAAATAATAATTTCAATAGTATTTAAACATTAGTGTTAGATGTGTGTGTGTATTACAATGAAGTCATACTGGCATTCATGACAACAACAATTATAAATTAAAAACAATAATTATAAATTAACCAGAAATAATAATTACAACACATAGTAAATATCAGTATTATGCGTGTGTATGCATAAAACAAATTTTTATGTTGATAATGATAATATTTGATCAAGAAATAGGCCACTATAAAATTAATATGCCAATTGTCAAGAGTAAACACAATACCTGGTTAAATTAAGTTAGAGGACAGAAATATATATATAATAAATTTATGTGTGTGTTCACATACATAGGGAAAGTTAAGTATATTTTTTTATTATTATATTTACTTTTAGTATTCCCAGCAGGAGTTATGGACCAAAGCACAATTCTAGCTCCCTTTATTATCAATAGTAATATGGTAAATACGGTTTATCTATCCTACACAGCATTACCAACAGGCATGATCAAGAAATCTAATTACAGAAGATCAGTGGCATCTGGATTTGAATCATGTGCCGGCTATATTATTAGTGGCATTGGCAAACATGGGCCAATCTCCTTTATCGAGCAATAAAATATATAGATTAGTTCGTATGAAAACACATTCGCAGTCAGCATGGCATGTGTAGGAAATAATAGAGCATGGGTTTAAATCCCTATCATCATAGAGTACCCATTTATCAGCTCAAAACATGACTATCTCCAGGACAGTAAAAATATCCGTCTGGCAGCTCGCATAGCATTACTCGATATATATTCATTATTAAAGGCCATATAGGCACAGATCATTCTATTAAGCAACACTGATATATTTTCCCATAAAAAGCATTAACTCATCTATATAGATATTTTCTTAAGCCTGTGTTTCATAAGTAATAATGGGAAATTTTAAGATAACCATATTTTATAGGCTATAAAACACCCATGTGCTTAAATATAAAGCTTAACCACAAAATGCTAAAGAGGCAAAAACACTACTGCTGAAATAATACTTTTTCCCCAAATGTATGCGTCACTAAATATATATATAGTGAGATGAACACATACTTTTGTAATAAGTAATATTGCCCATTAACACTATCATTATTTTTTAACACATAAACAAACGCATATATATATTATTTCATTTAATTGTTATAACAAATTTAATCAAATCTAAATTAAATAGATAATAATTTTATCAATCGTTCATATTCTTAATTTCTATTAATAAGGTATATACGAATAGATGGTGAATTTTAATATAGATATCTAACTTTCTCTTTTTAAAAAAAAATAAATGACATTTTTTTTTAGCAAGAATTGGGCAAATGATTTAAATTCAAATTTGACTTTTTGTTACTTTACAATTCTAAAATAGTTACCCTTCTCCCATTTAAGATTGGAGATAAACAAACAAATTTATGCATAAAGTGGTTTAATAGTAAAATATCATTTGTCCCATACTTGGCTGGGTGGCATAGCTAACACTAATCAATAAAGTGTATATTTTATAATTAAAGAGAACATACTGGCATATTTCAAAATAAATGATAAAAGCGATATTTATAAACTTCATAGTAATCTTTTGTTCCATTTTAGAATTAGACATTACACTCTTTTTTTTCTCTACCATTAGTAAGTAGAAATCTAGTTAGAACATAAATTGACTTGTTAAAAATAATAATAATAAATTAAAACACTCATATATATTAATGTTCTTTTGAAACATATCTTTTTTAAGATATAGTATTTTACTGAGCAGTTAGAAATCTGAGAATTTTGAATTTAGATATTCTAGAGTTTTTTATAGAAGTCATTTTAATTATTTTATCTTGAAGGATTAAAAGTTTGTACTTGCAATGCTTACTGTTACTTTGATGAGGCAACTATTTTCTTACTGGTTCACTTATTTCAGAATTGACCTTTGGCTTTACTGGACTAGGGACAGGCTGGATTTGAAGTTGTTCCTCCATTTTCTCAGTGGCAGCAGTATGGAATCAATTAGATTTATTTTCTCCTACAGATGCATTTTCTGAAGATTTTCCCCAAGAGGGGAAAGGTAAATGTGACTACTCAGCAGTCATGATGATTCTTTGACACCAGCTTATGTTCAATGTCTATTAGAGAGAGTCTTTCACTTTCACTTTAACTCTTAAAACTTTTTTTACTTCTGACTGCCCACAACTCTCTGCTTTAAAAAACTCTTTTACTTTCTTTGATTTTTACTTTTAAACTCTTTTACTGCCCTCACTAGAAAACCAACTTAGTATTTATATATCTGTAACTTTAAACAAAACCTTTCTTAGCACAACCAAAAATCAGTACAGTCTTTGTTTAATCTTATATTTTTTCTTAACACCTATATCATAACTGCCTTTGTTAGAAATGAAAATAGACTGGTTGACTGATCTTTTAATTTAAACTAACTAAAAAAATCCTATTAAGATTAAATTAAGGTACGAAAACTTTGATTGCATTTTTAACTGCCATTTAAAGATGAGAAATAATTAACATTTTTATGCAACTATATCTCTCCTGAATGTTTCAAAAAAATAGACACATAAAAAATGTTATTTCCAAAGAAGGAATGAGTCATTTTTCTTTGTCTTTTAGGAAAAACATATAAGACAAAGGAAATATATATATTTTCCTTTCCAAATATATAACTAAAAAAATGTATTTCAATAAAATAAGATATACATATATTCCCTCTCATTCAATAACACACACACACATATCCATATATTATTTTCTAACCAAAAATGAAAAGAATCAAATATTTGATCTATAATATATATATATATTCTATTTTAAATGACTAACATGAAGCTCTGTGTGTGCATACACACTGAACACTTCAATATATAAACATTAAAATCATATATATATATATATATATCACTAGATATTTGTGCTATAAATTAAAATGTATACCTCTTATGTATATATCATTTTTAGTATGTGTACATAATCATATATGTGTATATAAGTGATTAAAAGTATGAAATTAATATTTTTACTTTGATTGGAAATTTTTATTTTTTTTATTTTAAAAATGCTTACCAAAACTATATTGTAAATGAACTCCACTTAATACATATAATTTTACTTTAAATCAATTTCACACATGTAGTGTTTATATATCACTAGATATTTCTGTAGTATGTTTTAATATGTATACTCTTTATATATATATATATATATATAATATTTAGTATATGTACATAATTATATATCTATAAAAAATCAGTAGATAACTTTTTTGTTGAAAATTGTTGACATATATAAGTTACCAATTTAAAATATTAATGTGACTACACTTTTACTGAGATAGAAATTTACAAAATTTCAACAAATTATCTTGAGCTTAAATCTATTAAATATTGACTTTAAAATGTTATAAAAACATTATTAAATTGGAAAAAAAATCTTTATTCTATTCTCTCATGAGCCTTATTTACAACAAATGAAAGTTCTAATAATGATTTTTAACTGTCATGCATAAAATTATTGAATATTTTTAACATTTTTCTGCCTACTGTTCCATTTCTAAAAAATTAAGTGATCGACTAAAATGATAAATGTCTCATGGGGATTAGCTTGGTAATACTTAATTATAAATCCAAACTTCAAGCAATCCTATTGAATTTAACTATATTAAACCTCAATTTTAAATTTTCATTCTAACTTGGAAAAGTTCAAAAGTTGACAAACAAACCAATTTTTCAACTTCAATAAAAGCATTTAAAAAGTTATAATCATATATAGATGATGACATTATTTATTTTTTTATTAATTTTTGCATATGTTATCAGTTTAAATTTGTAAACATCATATTTTTCTGTCAGTTCACAAATTTTTCTATAAATTTCTTTTTCTAATTTCTCTATCCCTTACTCTTGTTTTGACATCTTTTTCTCTTCCATAATGGTGTTCAGTTTAATATTTTTTTGGTTATATTTTCTGATACCCCCTCTAGACCTCCCTATGTGATTCCAATTATATTTTAATTTTATTTACAATAGTATGTTCAACATCCATTATTTTTCAAATTATTTTACTACTTCACTCTTTGAATTTCCTGAAAATCTTTAGCAGAAGATCATTTTTAGAACTACCAATTTTTTGTTCATTGCACTCTTTAACTGCCAAAACTCATAACCATATATGATGATATTTTTAATGGTGTCATACATTTGTTATTACTGACTTTGAAATATTCTAATATTTTATGTATTGTTGATACAAATTTTCTTTACAATATATTACTTTTTATAGCTTCATCTGATGTTTGTTTTTGTATGATCGTCATATCTAACTATTTATATATTCCTCATATTTTTTATCAGTTATTCATTTCTTAGTATTATATATAATTATGTTTCCCTCAGTGCATTATTTATATTATATTTACTTTTAGATTTTACTTCTTATATTCCTATATTAATTTTTGAATCATATTATCATCATGATTTTGAACCAAAACCATTTGATTATAAGCATAGCATAATTATTATAATTTAGAGAAATATCCATTCTCTTCCATATTTTAAGAATTTGTTCTAAATTTTTTTAATAATATAGGCATAATAAAACGTTTTTGTTTTAAGCCTTAGTTTAATCTTTGATATGTATTTGTATACATGTATTAAATGATCAAATTTCAATGTTAAAATTTGTCCATAATGTTGCCTTTTATATATAAACTTTAAAATAATCAATTTAAACAAAATTGAAACAGATAACTCACTATATAAAAAAATATTAAATACATCAAACCAGCTTTCATTTCTTACTAGAACCATATCAAGACATTTCTTTCTTGGAAAATCACATGATCACTGCAACTTCATCCAATGGACATTATTTACATTACATTACAATAAATATAAGTTTTAAAATACATTCATGTACATAAAAATGATTAAACTTATTATAATCCTTTTTATAATAATATATATATATATTTGTGTGTGTGTGTGTATTTACAAAACAATCTAAAATAAAGTTTCAAATAATCTATCAATGCCTATTTCCCCCCTAATTCTGCTGGACCTTTAACCATATTTACATATTTTTTTAAATTTTTTTGAATATACAAAGTTTCATAATATATTCTTCCTTTGCAATTTTTAGCATATTTTATTACTTTAAAATTTTTTTCCTAATTCATTTTATGTCCAGTATCCAAAAAATGTATATATATATATGATATGGTCATGATATCTTTTATGTTAATTGCTCTATCAAGGTCTTTATCTCTTTCAATGGCAGTTATTTCTGTCTGACCTATACATATTGCAAAATTCACAACAAATTTTATAAACTAACCCTATCTCATTTTAATATTACCCATCTTTTTTGCATTACAAATCCATTTTCCTTAAGATTTACCATTTTACCATCCTATTTTAATGTCATCAGGTAACTTTTTTTCTCATTGTCTTATATAAATGTTATAAATTTGAAACAAAAACCTACTTCTTATTTGCATACACATGCCTTACACTATCTTTTGTATTATTATTTTTATTTCCAAAAATCTTTTTAATATCATTTTTATGGCTCATATTAACATAATCAATCTCAGTTTCCAATTTCTGTTTGACTTCATTTTCACTTAATGTTAGTCTCAGAAAATAGCTTCTTTGAAATGGTTTATGTTAAAAAATAATAGGCTAACATTGAATGAAGATAGAGCATTTGAACAGAAATTGGAAGTTGAGAATGATTATGTTAATATGGGCTGTAAAAGAAAAGATATTTAAAAGATTTAAAATAATAATAATAATAATAATAATAATAATAATAATAATAATAATAATAATAATAACAATAATAATAATAATAATAATAATAATAATAATAATAATAATAATAATAATAATAATAATAATAATAATAATAATAATAATAATAATAATAATACAAAAGATAGTGAAAGGCATATGTGTGCAAATAGGAAATGACTTTGCACATTTAGATCATTTATATAAGACATTGGTGAAAAAAAAGTTACCTGATAATATTAAAATAGGATGGAAAAAATAGTACATCTTTAGGGAAATAGATTTGTATTGCAAAAAATATGGGGAATATTAAAAATAGGGTAGAGATAGTTTATAAAATTAGTTGTGAATTTTGCAATATGATATATAGAGGTCAGATAAGAAAGACTGCAATTAAAAAATGTAAGGAGAATAATAGGGCAATTATTAAAAAGAATCTAAGATCAAGACCATGTATACATTTTTGGATACTGGACATAAAATGAATTGTATAAAAAATATTCAAGTAATAAGGTATGTTAAAAATTACAAGAAAAGAAAATGCTATGAAACTTTATATATTCAAAAAAATTTAAAAAATGTCTAAACATGGATAAAGGTTCTGCACAATCAGAGTGGGGTGAGGCATTGTTAGATTATTGGAAACTTTAGAGTTATAATTTAAAATACTTTTTAAACTGTTTTGTAAATATATATTATTAAAAAAAGGATTGTAACAATCTATAGAGAGTAATCATCCTTTCCTCACATGCATCATTAAACAATGATGTTCCATCTGAAAGGTTACCTTCACTGCAGCCAGAAGATTTAGACTTTAAAAAAATAAGAGCAGCCATCTTATGTTTAATGGTGCTTGTGAGGAAAGAATGATTGTTTTCTATAGTTTGTTACAAACCAAAAAACAGCATTTTGTAAAATTTATTCTTAAAAAAAGGTTTGTAATAAGTTTAATCATTTGTATGTACATGTATGTATTTTGATAATTATATTTATTGTAATGTAATGTAAAGAATGTCCATTGGTGGAAGTGCAGCAGAATAGCTAGTTAGTCATGTGATTTTGTAAAAAGAAACATCTTGATAAGATTCCAAATAAGGAATAAGACCTGTGTTGATGTATTAAATTTTTTATTTAATTATAGTAAGTTGTCTGTTTCAATTCTGTTTTAAATTGATTATTTTAAAGTTTATATATATGTATATTGTCTACACTAGACTTAATGTAAGTATAATGAGCTTGAATTCAGATTTTCAAACTACCCACAACTATCCAATCCATCTTATACAACTGATACACATGGCCACATAGATCTGAAAAAGATAAATGATTTCCAATAAAATGTATTTTGTACTGAACCAGCCCTCATCTACTGAGCCGTGATTGTATATATGTGTTGGAGTTATTTCAGCACCAAATACATTTATTGGAGATCATTTATCTTTTTCACATGTTTGTGGTCATATGTATCAGTTGTATAAGATGGATTGAATAGCTGTGAAGAGTTTGAAAGTCTGAATTAAAGTCCCTCATAACATATATATATATATATATATATATATATATATATATATATGTTATGTGTGTGTGTGTGTGTGTGTGTGTGTGTGTGTGTAATTATATAACTGAATATTTGTAAATACAATAACTAAATAATTAAAAAAAATTTATCCACGTAGGAGTGCTTTCAATTATCCCAGTAATCTGCGTCAACTAAAGTTTTGAAATGCTAACTTTCCCACAATTCTGTGATCTTAACATTTGCTGCTTGCCTGTTAATTGAGTCATGTTTATATTTGTATATTAGCATAGCCTCCTTTATTTTTCTTTTATTGTTATTTTTTTCAATTTGTAATATTTTTACACTGTTAAAATTTAAGTCAAAACCATAAATACATTTTTTATTATGGTCGTAAAAAACAGATGCTGAAATATTATTATCTACTATGCAATTTTGTTTTGATTTCTGAACACATTTTAATAATAGAAGTGTTCTTTAGTTCTTTTTTCCAACGTACATCTAGATTCACCTACATATTTACTGCCACACCTACATATCCATTTATAAATGACACAATTTTTATTTATAAATGAGGTTTTATCTTTGGAGTTATTTAATAATTTATTTAATGTAGGATGTGTGTAAAATGCAATATCACATATATCTTTATAAATTTTCCTTATAAACTTTACTTGATAATTTGAAATATATGGGATTGATATCCATATTTTTTTATTAGCAGGAGAATCAATATTATTATTAAAATTTTTATTTTTATATTTTGTATTAAAATCTCTAATAACATTATATATGTGATTATAACTATAGCCAACATTTAACAATTCATTCGAGTATATTTCAATATTTTTGCCTTTATCTGATGAATATTTGCAAAGACTATTATTTCTAAATAAGAAGAACTTCAAACCTGCCATTTTGTGTGATATTGGCACTTTTGATTTATATGGAATATAACCTCTTTTTACTATTGGTTTAATGGTCATACAGTAATCCAGCATGCCTTGATTCCTAGTTATTTTAAGATCAAGAAACTGAACACACATTAAATCTTCATCTGTTTTTATCCATCTTATGCCTTTCAAACCATTTAATTCCTCAAATAACTCATTAATTGTATTTGGTTTACCACATACAAAAACATCACCAGATTACTGGGATAATCGAAAGTGCTCCTAAGTGGATAAATTTTTTTTAATTATTTAGTTACTGTATTTACAAATATTCAGTTATATAATTACGTATATTGCTTTAAAAATACAGACATTGAATCATAATATTATATATATATGTTAAAACGAAGATTTGCACAGGTTATATATGTGTGTGTGTGTGTGTGTGTGTTAAAACGAAGATTTGCACAGGTTAAATATATAAAAAACATATTTTGCAGGTTCATCCATGTTAAAAACTTTAAATATTAATATACTGACATTTTGACTTGGTCACACAAGTCATCCACAGAGTGAGAAAAGGTAGAAAGATGGTTGTAGAGGTGCTACAATCACTGATTTGAAAAATGTTAAAGTTCCACCAATAGCAAAAATGTTAAATTTAGGAATGTTTTTTTAAAAAAATCTTTCCAAATAGGAGGAAGTTTGCTTGTATCATCTCGCTTATTGATACAATCTGGCCTTTTAAGTATCTCAATGGCTTCTCTAATTTTGCACTGGTAAAGATTATCACATCTGGATATGATCCTGGTACTAGAAAAATCAATTTTATGACCTGAATCTATAGTATGGAGTGAGAGTGCTGATGATGATGAGTGTTGTTTAACTGCATTAGCATGCTCATCTCTTTAATCATCGTCTTTAAAACCTCTCATTTGGCTCAGATACATAGATGACGCTTTTGTTATATGGCAACATGGAAAAAAGAAATTAGATGATTTTTTCTTGCATTTAAATAATATGCATCCTCATATTAAATTTACAATGGAGACAGAGTCTGATGGAAAACTCCCTTTTCTTGATGTTCTAGTCACCAAAACACCAAATAGTTTATCTTTTTCGATTTACAGAAAGGATACACACACAGACAGATATTTACATTTCCATTCTCATTATCACCCAACTCAGATAGTTTCTGTAGCCAAAACTCTTTTAAATAGAGCAATTACCCTTTCAGATGAGACACATCTGAAAGAAAAAATAAATCATATTAATAGTGTTTTATTAGCAAATAGTTATAATTACAAATTTATAAAAAAAGTCTTATTTCAAGCCCAAAATAGACAAAATAAGAAATAAAAAGATGATAAATCAGCTATTAGGATTTGTGTTCCATATGTAAAAGGAACTACAGACAGTATCGGACGTATATTAAAATGCTATAATATAGATACAGTATTTTCTGCTCATCAAAAGATCAACAATATAATAACCAAGCCTAAGGATTCAATTCCTCTTGAATCTCATGGTGTCTATCAAATCTCATGTAAAAATTGTAAAGCTTTTCACATAGGTATAAATAATTGTGCATCAGTACAATAACAAGTACTTTCTTCAAAGCTTCTTTCTCAAATCATAAGAGTGTGTGTGTTCTTATGATTTGAGAAAGAAGAAGCTCTGAGAAAAGTACTTGTTATTGTACTAAAGTGGCAGCTATTTAGCTATTATATTTTTATTATATGGAAACTTCAAGAAATTATATATGTATATACATATTTAGTATATGGAGTTTTCCATTTGTAATTGTTTAGTTAGAAAGTTGTTTACTTAGGACAGTAGCTAATTAATGTTAATTGCCTGAGCTAAAAAAAAATAAGACTGTCAAAATATTGCTTTCTCTTTTATCCTGATGCAGTTTACCTTGATTGGCTACTATCCTAAGTAAAGAGCTTTCTAATTAAATAATTATAAATGGAAACTTCACATACTAATTATTTTCATCCAAATATTCATTAAAAATATTATGTACATATATTAAAAGTTTTTTTGATAAATATTGAATATAAATCTCCATGTTAAGAAATTTTTATGATCAGCAATCACAGAGTCCTGTTTTGTCTTTAAAAAAATTTCTATTCACAGACACAGAAATTCTTATTTGTAGAAGTAGGTTGTCAACGTTTTGATAATATTTCATTTATCTTAATAGTTATCCATTAAATAAAGTGCTAGGATTGCCCTGGTAGTTTTAATCTAATGCTTGAATATCCTAGCACCTCACTGAGAAATCCAGTAACAGAAAACGGTCTGGGGTTGGGGATATTCTGCAAGGCTTGCTTGTTAAAAGCTTATTTGCGAGCTTTATATATATATATATATATATAAAATATACAAACCATTATACAATTACAAATATCTAGTAACGCCCTCTGTTTAAAGATCTATATCTCAATAATAGCATAATAATTGTATAATGGTTTGTATATTTTCTATAATTATTTCAGTTAGTGTTAACAGTAACTTTCTTTTCATATATATATATAGTATTAAACATTATAAATTATAACATAATATATTTTGTAAATATCTATAATAAACCATAGAAGTACTTTCAATCCTTTTTTTTATATGTTACAAGAGATAATTGTTTGTTAACTTACAAATCATAATCAAACTATTGCAAGATATATATATATTCTAACCTTGCTCTTGTGCATCCTTACCTCAGAATAGTATATGATATAAAATAAAACGGGTTATAGCTCAGTTAATAATTAATAAATAAAATATTCAGCATTAAAATTAAATATTCCACTAGCTCAAATTTAAAATTCGAATAAGGTTCAATTTATAAAAATAAATTAAATAAATATTTAATTTTTTCATGAGACTTGAAGTGAAAATACAGGTGACAAGATAGATTACATTGAGCCAATATCCCACAGGATACTACCTCAATGGCATAAGAACACTATCCCCCCTTTATTACTATTTTAAATAACAAACTCATAGTATTCTTACGACTTTAATAACTTCTACTCACTAAGATTAAACCAATAATTAAATCTTAATCTTCTATTTATAATAATCTAACTCAAATAAAATAATCTCAGGTTCATAAAGTTTATTCTAAATTAATAAAAAATATGGTAGTAAAATATGAGAAGGGATTTTATGTCATAATCTACTACACTGAAACTAATAATAATAATAAATAACAGTAATAATATTCTTCATTGTTTAACTAATTCTGTATATCTTTTCTTTTTACTATAATTTTATTACCATAATAAAATAATGAAATAATATAATATGATTTTATATCTTCATGTAATGATATAATAAATACGTGGTAGCATTTTAATAATCTGACAAACAAAATATGCGTGGCAACTGATAGCATATAATTCAGTATACTATTGTGATAACTGATTTATGACCAATAAAACAATGTAAAATTATAATTATTTAATTATAATGAATACCAATAAAATATTTAAAATTCTTAAAATAATTCTCTATTTATCTTTTTGTGCAAAATTATATATTTGTTTAGATTATTATGCATATATCGTGATTTCATGCAGCGATGTGGAGAAATAAATAACTCGGACAAAAAATTTTTGAAATAACAAAATTTAACAAAGTTTATTACTAACAACAAATAAATAAACAATTTATTTACACTATTTACAGTGGATATCCTTAACCTTTTTACTTTACAGTTTGATCTACCGGGTTATAAAAAAAATAATTTATATTTCAATTACATCTTTATTTAGATTTAGGACAAAATTTAAAAAAATGTTACTATTTGGTTTATCATTATGGTTAACTTATTACAAATAAATTTATCTACTTTATTAGCAACAGCATTTTATCCTTAATATTATTAAACTATCTTATTTTTTAAAAAAATTCATACTTAGAAAACAATCTTTTCTAAAAACCTTAAATGCCTAGACTCTATATCTTAAAACACAATTCTCTCTTTTCTTCATAGCGTGCTTGTGTTTTTAAGACCTATAGGCCCTCCATTTTCGCGCTTTTCTGTCCCTAGTAATTATTACTTAATATAATAATGGGCGTTTAATAAAATTTATAATTAAAACATTCTATAGAAAACAAAATTTTATAATGAGTATGGATTTCTCAAAATATTAAAAAATTTTCATCTTGCAAAGTCAAAGATGTTACACAAAATATTATCCAAAAATTCAGTACTAGATTTTAGTGTTTATCACACAATGTTTACTAATCATAATATATTCTTCTTTAAGCCTTACTTTAGTATGATGTAAATGTAATCATCAATATATGTCTGTTAATTAATAAACAAAAATATACTATGCATATTGTTTACATAATTTACTTTGTACTATTGTATTTTAAAAATATGCAATACTTATTTTCTCTTAAAAAAAAAAATAATACTAAAGCATTTAAAATTATTATCACTTTAAAGAAAATATCTTTGTTTAGATACTTTATTTTTGAAAAATTTTATATTTCATTTCCGAAATAAAATTCAAAATATATTCTATGATTCTTTTCTTTCCTTAGGATACTTTGGATCTTCAATTTTAAGTTATAATGTCCTATTCCTTCTAAGCAAATAAACCAATCTTATACAAAACGATAGCATAACCTAAGTTCTAAATTATTTATCATTTCTCTTAAATATATCTTACTAAACGATGCAGTTACATGAAATAAAGATAGCGAAAACAGATGCATAGGATTAAGGAAGAAAGCTAGAATATTACTCTTAACATATCTCAAAATCATGGCACAGTGCGAAGAGGTATGACATTTACCTGCCTAATATCCTCTAGTACAGGGATGATGTTAAAGCTATTTCTTCAGCTTTATTAGAACATCAAATATTTAAAGAAATATAAACACTGTCCAAATAAAATGTGTATCAGTCATAGAGCTTTGTTAACTATGCTGATATTCACATAAAGACTAAATATTATTTCCATTCCTTATAACATCCTATTTCTTAAAACATCATCTTGGTTTCCTGTTCACTAAGTACTTCCAAGCCACTATCTCAACATTATTTCTCAAGATTTTCCACATCTTACATCGATAAATAACTATCTGCATTTACAAAACAATAAATAAAATTCATTAATAGTTAAACAATCTTGCGATTCCATAAGAAAAGTTGCTTACTTCATTGCTCTGTATGTTTAATCATATACAATCTACTTAGACAATATTTGAATATCCTAACATGAAAATTTTAAAAGAATCACATAATTATTTGTTATGCTGAATTATATCACTAATAAAAAAAAATAATCGTCGTATGCATATTTTCAAATCAATCCTATCTCATAATGTTTTTTTTTTTTTAATGTTGTATGAAAATGCATTACATATAATTAAAAAAACTTTTACACTTCATTCTTCTAATTTATGGATGATCTAAAGAAAACAAAAAAAAATATACATTATAAATTATCAATAGTTATTATTATTACCAATAACCTTTATCTAGTCATCGTGTTCAGTAGGCTTCCTTTGTCCACTTGAGCATTGCAGATATAAAAAAAATTCACACCCATACACTTTATATTAAAATATTTTTAGCTAAATTATTAGATTGTTATATTATAAAATTTTAATATTAATAAATTAATGTTTTTATGTTTTTCCTAATCTTATATAAAAAATTTAAATTTAAACTAGGTTAACAAAATAAAAGGAATCAAAACTATATTTACATATTTTCTTGACAATAGTTCCTGATAAGTCCAAAGTGTTTATTGTTTTCTCTCGAGTTTTTAAAAATGTTCTTTTCCAAGCGCGTTAAAGTTTAAAATAAAAATAATTATTAATCCATTTAATAAAATTTATAGAAAATAATCCTTGGTTTTAGTATTTAAGACGATAATTATTAAATCATAATATTAATTAATCCCGTGAAGCTTCTTAATCTTCTCTACCAATATTCTCTGTGTATCCGATGCATCAATCCATCTAATTTAACTTTTAAAATATTCGATAAACTTTTAAGTACTATTTGTATTTCCATGGATCCATCTTTTATTCATCTATGTGTTCACTTTTTTTTCTATGTTTCCTTCTTGATACATTTAAACTTTCATTTGGTATTTTTTATAAATCTCTTTTAATAATAAAAAACTTCAAGTACTTTTAAACAAATCTTTTCTAAATACATTTTTAAATAATTCTAAGAACGGATATTTTAATATCAAAAAATGCTTCTGTTACATATTTTCCTGGGCTCTTTCTTTAATTCTTGAAAACACTTTTAAAAATGCCACCTTCAGAAAGTATATAACACTTTACTCCTTTGAACATAATATTCTATAAAATAATTCATGAGACATAACTGTCTTATCACCATTTTAAAATAAATCTTAGATAAACTTATAAATAATACGTTTCAATACATTTTTTAGACTCCGTATAATGTCCGAGCTGTGGTTTTTTTTATGTACCAAAACAGTTCTTCGGTGAAATATTAATAAAGCTGTATCAATAAATATTCCAAACATTTTTTCAGCATTACAACTTATATCCATTTTATTTCGTAGTATATCCATCCTTTATTGCAAAGCTTAGGTTAAATTTTTAGATAAAATACGACTGGTAAGTACTTTAAAAATTAGAAAATCATTTCCACGAAGTTTCTAAATTATTATATTTTAAAACTCTCTTTTGCAAAAAAAACTTTTAAAAATTATCAATTAGTTTTTTGCAAATAAAACGATAAGAAAGTACTAAAAAAAATTGACTAAATAAAAATTTTAAAAATAAATACTATCTCTTTGATAGTTATAATTTACCTTTCTCTAGTTTCAATACATTATTAATCTCCCCCTATACCCCCGTGCAATTCATATTTATAGTCTGTAAGAATACCTATTCCTATTGGTTAATTCTTACTTTAGCTTGAGAACAAATTTACATATTTTCAATTTATAGCAGAATTATATTTCAAAATCAGAAATTATGACGTAATGAACCCAAAATATTATTTAAAATATTACTTTTAAATAAATTATTATTTTATTAAAACTATTTAAACATTTAAAATAACTTTTAAAATAATTTTAATAACCTATTCCATTTTTTTTTTTAATATTCAATTTATCTTGTTTTTATTTAAATAAAATATTTAATTTTTATTATAACTGTATTCGTCTTTATGATACTATTTAAAACATTACATCATTTAAATATGCAATAACGACAGTTAACTTAATATTTATTATTATTTGCTTTTATGATAGGCAATAATTCTATCCAATTCTATAATATAACTTTTAAAATATTTTAAACTTTGTTATTATTTCAAACAAGCGTGTGTGTGAACGTATGTAATATACAAGTCACATGATCAATAACTTTGACAGACGATTTTCAATCTATTTCTCTGCCCAGATTTATAAAATTGATACACTTATTATATTATATAAAATAATTATAAAAAATTTGGAAGAATAATTTAGAAAATATAGAACTAGATATAATTTTCACCATCATAAAGTTTATTTTAAAATATACTATATTAATTTTGACTATTTAAATATGATTACAAATTTAAACATAGCATTTATTAAATTATACATTTTTAAACTATTAAAATCGAATTTTTAAATATACTTTTAATTATTTATAGCTGTGTTATTTAATATGGCCAGCTTTTACAACCATATGAAACAATATTTTAAGCTTTACATAACTATTTTTTAATAATTCGCTATAATTTTATATACTACATATTTGCTTTAGCTTTAAATTGTACTTTAAAAATATAATCGACAAACTATAATTAATGTATTAAAAGAACATATTCTAAATTTAAAATTTTTAGTAATTGACTGTTATGAACTATTACTGACCTATAGAAAAGGGCACAATATATATATATATATTGTTAATCAAAAGTAGCAGTTCTATAAAAGTTGGCAAGCCTTGGAGCTTTTTTATTACACAAAGAGAAATTATGTCATTATGAAAATAATAATTACAAAATATTGAAACATTTATAAAAGAGCTAATTGAAGCTAGATATAATATTAAATAAATTTATTATACTTTATGTCAATTATAAAAAAAATAGTTTATTTTAAAGCAGCAGAAAGTTCATGAATAAAAATGGATATCTATTCCATATGTTTCAAATGCTCAAGATAAATTTTTTAAATATATATATATATAGTTAGTCAAAATAAGAGTCATAGATCACATGACCCTAAATCATTAAAAAAAATTATACCTTTAAAAAAAAAAGTAATATTGTGTATCAAATTTTATCTAAATCTAATGCTTCACACATAGGTGAATCAAGATGTACTTGAAAAGGTCAAAAGAGCATCAATTATTATACAAATGTATAAAAAAATAAATGTAATAATCTTTAACAACAGCATCTGTGTGTCTGTTTTTAATCTCAAAAAAAAGTTTTTTTTCTATTTCGATCTAAAAAATACTAAGATTTTTCATGAGGAAAGAAACTATATTTTAAAAAAATTAAGGAGAAAATGTTGATAAATAAAAATAAAATATATTTAATTAGCAGACAATATTCTAACATTAAAATTCATGAATCTTCCGATATGACATAATGTTTATTCCTGCTAAATTTGAATTTAAGTGGCTTTCAGTTGAAGAAAGTTAAAAATTAATTAAAAGTGCTTGTATGATTTATTATGGTCACTTGTAAAGTATATTATCATCATTATAATTCATTATTTTTTTAACAATACTAGTTCAAGATTTTATTTACACACACACACACACATATATATATATATATTGTTTTAATCACTTAATCAATTTCTGGTTTTCTTTGTTTCTTTTTGCATACAAATATATATCACTTTTTTTACAATTCCCATTTATATATATTATTTTTTGTAAAACATATGTTTGTGGGTGATGACATACATTACTGTGTGGATATATCTGTTATTTTGTTGTTGTTGTTATTCTATTTATACAATTCGTACATATTATCATAAGTATTAACAATCATGCAAAATACGGATCAATATATAACATGATATATTGATGTCATTCTGTCATTAAGATTATTGATTCTGTTTCTGTGTGTATAGAAGTTCACATCTACTTAATTACTCATTGTTATAGACAAAATAGTATCAATTAAATAGGGCAGATGATTTCTGAAAAAAAACTGTTTAGACCTGGTAATGTTAAAATGTTATTTATTATTACTATATTTTTTCTGAACTCATTGACATGCACAAAATCAAATACAATTAAACTAAAATGTATGCGGTAACATAACTTTATCTTCATAAACACATTAAAATAAATGATATGTCTATATTATTATTATCAGAATCAATTCTTATGTATTAGAAATATATGATTGCTTTAAAATACTAATGGTTAAATTTAAACATTTTAAATTTTGATTGTGAAATATTAACAAGTCAATATTCAACTGTCCCTTGACAACAGTTTGAGATTGTTGATTGTTATCTATATTGGGATTGTCTAAGTGTTGATTGGTTTCTAATGGTTATATATTTATAATGGGACTTGAACTCAGACATTCAAGCTCCCTATATCTATCCTATCCATCTTATACAACTAATACACATGATCGCATATATATGAAAAATTTAAATGATCTCCAATATATGTATTTTATGCTGAACCAGAATTCATCAGTTGGTCCAGATCATCATCTCCCACACATATATACAATCAGTGCTCAGTTTATATTAAGAAAGCAAGTCTTCAAACTTTAATGGACAAGTTTTAATCTTTTCCACTCTCCAATTCTTCAGCAATCCATTTCATTAAAAATCTGATGATGACATGCTCAAAGCCCTTGTTGATGCTAATATTATTGTCATTCCCATGTTGACCTTAAATCATTCTGATCCCTCACATATAGGACCATAATATATCCATTTAGTCATAAAGAAGAGGAATGAATATGATACAGATTGAATATGTGATATTTAAATATATTGTTTAATCTAGAGAATGTAATTATAAAGGACTTAATCTCAGACTTTCAAGCTCCCTACATCTATCCAATCATACAACTGATACACATGACTGCATACATGTGAAAAAGATACATGATCTCCAGTATATGTATTCATGTTGAACCAGCACTCATCAGTCGGTCCAGATCACCATCTCCCACACATATATACAATTAGTGCACAGTTTGTATTAAAATAGCAAGTCTTCAAACTTTAATGGACAAGCTTATATTTATATTGGAGACCATTTATCTTTTTCACATGTATTCAGTCATGTGTATTGATTGTATAAGATGGATTGGATAGATTTAGAGAGCTTGAAAGTCTGAGTTCAAGTTCCTTATAATTAGATTAAGTCTAGTATAGACAGTAGACATATATTTAAATATTACATATTCATTCTGTATTCTGCCCATCTCTCTTCTGTATAATTAAATGAATATATTAAGATACTATGTGTGAGGAATCAGATTGACTTAAGGCCAATATGGGAATGACAATAATATTAACACCAGCAAGGGCTTTAAGCATTTCATCCTCAGATTTTCAATAAAGTGAATAGCTGAAGAGTTGGAGAGTGGAGAAGATTGAAGCTTGTCTATTAAAGTTTAATGATTTGCTGTCTTAATAGAAACTGAGCATGGACTATTTATGTGTGTTGGAGATAGTGATCTGAGCCAACTGATGAGGATTGGTTCAACATGAAATACATATATTGGAGATCATTTACCTTTTTCACATGTATGTAGATATGTGTATCCGTTGTATAAGATGGAGTGGATAGATGAAAGAAGCTTGAAAGTCTGAGTTCAAGTCCCTCATAATTATGTTAAGTATAGACAATATACATACATTTAAATATTATATATATAAAACCATTAAAAACCAATCAATACAGACAATCTTAATATAGATAACAATCAAAAATCTCAAACTGTTGTCAAGGTGATTTTCTTTTAGCAATAAAGGTGGAATCCCTATATATATTTTAGTTTGAATGTTATAATTTACTATTTGTTAGTCGGTATTTAGAAGAAGATTACATTTATCTGTTTAAGGAGCTTTATTTAACTTCTTTGTATCAATGATTTCAATCTCTGTAGACAAGTTACAATGTTTAGTGTCTATATAAATGTATTGGCCCACCTTTATTGTTAAAATGAGATGCTTTGACAATAGACTGAGATTTTGATTGCTATTGATATTGGAATTGAGATTATTGATTGCTATTGATATTGGAATTATCTAAGTGTTGACTGATTTATGAATTTATGTGTGTATAAATACACATACACTCTCTCATAAACTGTAAAATATATATTATTAACACAAATACTTTTAACCGTCAATTGTTTTTTTTTAAACTATAAATTAAGATCTTTTGTCTTTTTTAAAAAATAAATTAAAATAATATATATTGTTATTTTTTATTATTGTTACTATATTTTTTAATAAATTGTTGTGAATATACTGTTGTACATATATTAGATATCATCAAAAAAGCAAACACTTTCAAACAAGCATGGTTATTCCAATTTTAAACATAAAAAAAATATATAAGGACAAATAATAATAATAAATATGACTTTTTTAATGTTTATAAAACCAATTTGCTAAACATAAATATATCCACTACAGCGCATTCTAATATATTATTCTCTTTGATATTTTGTTATAATGTTTTTTAACTTTTTTTTGCAGCAAACTTTTATTTCTGAAAGACTTACACATCTTGTCTACATCTCTCTATTATATATTATTCCTAGTCATATCTTCCCCATAAAAGCAATCAATATTTTACTTTGCTACTGCATTCAGTCCTTGATAATTTTAATAGTAGTTCAACCACTACCTCCCACATTTCCATACTTAAATCTTCTGCACATAAAGTAGTAGCCCTAACAAACTTTCTAATCATTCTATTTATATTTATGCTTTTATAATACACTTTCATTTTTTAAATCAATCAACTATGTCCCACAATGTTCTAATTAATATTTTTTTTTGTGTGTTAATTTTTGTAAATTCTCTTTGTTTGATCTATAATTGGAATAACTCACACCCAAGTTCACAATATTTTTAAAAAGTATGTTATCACTCATTCATTCCACTTTAAGTAAGATGTGTTTTTATATTAGGATAATTTATAGCATCACATCCAGAAAAGCTGAAAAATATATCGATTGATTTTACAATCTTGTCATCAGATTTTAAAAATTTTATGGTGGATTTTCAAATTTTATAATATCTTTATATTGACATGAATTCCAAGTAATACTTTTATAAAATAAATAGGAAAAAATAACAACTAGATCTATTTACTCCTTAAAACACTACTAGGATTCTTAAATTGACTCACATTTTGAAGGTGTTAACCATCCAATCTAAAAATTGCTAAATATTTTCTTTTATTATTGGTTATTAAAATATTTAATTTTTTTGAGTATTAATTATTAAACTAAAGTCTTTATATGTTGCATTCAAAACATTATGAAAATTTTTAAATAATCTTTTGATTTAACAAAGATAACATAATCATCATCAAAGTCTGAATCTAGTCATCAAAAATATGAAGTTCTTGTTTTTTCTGTTAATCAATTCAAATTAAAAATTCCACCATCAAATCTATATTTCATATAATGTCTGCTTCTTAAAAAGACCCATAAACAGTTATTAAAACCATTGTCACAGAAATTGAAAACAAAGTGGAATTTGTACATATCCTTGTTTAACATAATTTCATCTTAAATGCCTCAAATTTTACATCTGTAGTAATAACACTTCCTCTCATTACATGAAATAGAAATTATATGATACAAATAAATTTTGATAGAGTACTCATTCAAACAATGCATAAACCTGTTTATTAATTGAGTTAAATGCCCATATAAATCAATACAAGCAATATATAATTCATTCCTTTATTCCTGACACTTTTGTTATATTTTCTTGGCAACAAAAATCACAATGAATCTTTGGTAAATCATTCATCATAACTGAATGCAGATTCTTCAATAAAATCTTTGAAATTACTTTGCAGTTGTGAATAAAAATGATACTCCATAATAATTATTGCTGTCTTGTCTATTATTCCCCTTATCTTAAAACTGTAAAGTAATAAAAGCATTCTTAAGATTATATAGAACAATTTCATGAATCCATATATTCCTTAAAAAATTTCAATATTTTTAATGCTAACATACCATCATTATATTTTAAAGCTTTTCCAGATAGCTCACCAAGATCTTCACTTCTTTTATTTTTAAGATTACAAAGAACAGTTTTGACTTTACAAAGCTTTATATGTTTGTCTAAATCTAAATGAGTATGTAAAATGAATACATAATTAAAAGCCATCATCTCAGTTCTAGTATCATTGTTCAAAAGATTATCAAAATACTATTTCTGTCCACAATAACATTGTCATTACATCAATTAATGTAATAAAATTTTGATTACAGTTTTTCCATCCAAATGTGACTTACAATGTACAAACAGAGGATAAAAGAAATGACAATAACCAGTAAATATCTGTATGTCTTTTGCAGTTTTAATCTATCAATCACTTTTAATCCTTTGTGTCATTATTGAACTTTGGTTATGAAGCTCCCCATTAAATTTATTATTATAACATGTAGAAAATATGCATTTTATTTTAACTAAACTATTAAAATTATTCCTGTCAAAAAAATAGTTATAATCTTTTTAGTGAATTCTAGCAATAGGCCAAGTTTTATTCATAACACACTTCTTACAATAATTCCACACCTCAGTAAGATGATGATCTTGAAAATTAAAATTAGCAGTTTAGTTTTTAATAGCTGTTGAAGTCAAATAGTCATTGCTTTTAGAGAGTGAACATCACATTTTTTATGAATATGATTGAAATAATTTTTTTAAGTGCAAGTATCTCTTTAACTTTAAACACACTAGTCAGGTAATATAAATTTCTTTTGTGTTTTGACACTTAACTATAATGTAATCTATTAGATGTCACTGTTTTGTTCATCTAAGTTCTTCTGTAGTGACTTTTTGTCTAAACAAAGTGTTTACGATAGTCAATCTATATGTTGTGCAAAAGTTCAATAATATTAAACCATTTAAGCTTATAGCTTCAACACCAACTTGAATTTCACATTACTCATTACTGATTTTATTGATTTGAGAAACTATTGCAATTAAAAACTCTCAGTTTACTAAATCTATTTTCATCTTAATGTTTTAGTGTCCAAGGACTTATGTTAAGAAATGAAACAGGAAAATTAGAGATAAAAGAGTGCTCATAGTTAAAGGATAAAAAAGTCTGTATTAGAAACATAATCTAGTCTTGATGAACCAATACCTTATTCTACAAAGTATCAGAAAGTACTTGTGGCTGTTTATTCACAATTAATCTTTATATCTGAAGTCTTTCGTCTACCCACCATCTATATATACCCAATCTATATTAATAATTATTAAAAGTAGATTAAAATCAGTTGAAAAAGAAACGAGTTAGACATTCTAGCACTTTATTTCTTCTTTTTTTTTTTAAATTGACAGCTGCATTCGGCTCACGTATTATATTAAATATTATTTATATAATTATTTTGTTTTAATTATTACTAATATTATAAATTATTAGTATCTTTTAAATTAATTAACATCTATTATTAATTACTTGTAATTATACAAAACCAGTAATAATAAAAGTAGATAAAGTACATTAATAAGTAGGGATGTCACACGAAAAAAATCTCAACTCAGAGAAGCGACTATTAGAAAGAGTATTAAAAAACACAGATCTATATAAAAAAAACTATTATTATTTTGCGTATTATATTTCTTTTCCTGAAATTCAATTCACTCTAAAACACATTTTTAAAAGATAATGTTATAAAATTAAAAAAAAACAAAAAACGTTTTTTTAGTAGAATGTTTTAAATAATTGTCACAGTAAAAATATATTAATGTCTTAATAAAATAGGCTGCTAAAGATTACAACTATATTTCAAATGCTATAGTATTAAAAAAAAAGTGATAAATAAAGACAAACTGCTATTGATATATACCTGTTATAATTATCTCGATATGCTTTTGGCTTATACAAAAATATTCATGAATACAGATTTAATCTTTATAATGTTTTTGAGGAAAATAATAGAAAAGCAGAAAAAAAACTCTTACATTTAGAAATGTATATGTACTTGAAAATCAACGTTTTGAATGTTGGCTAAGAAGAAATTTTATTCAGTATATATATGTAGACAATGGCTGTGCGCACTTTTAGCCGGTGAAGCTAGATTTTTATACTGAAAAACTTTCATAAAGTGTTTGTCATGGCAAAAAAATGTAACAACATTATTTGGAAGGTAATTCATGAAATAGGCAAATGTATGACCATGTCATTAAAAAATTTCAAAAGAGGGATTATTTTCAGATCAGGTTTTTGTTTAGACAAAAAATATTCTCTTTTCAAATAAAAAAAATACTAACATTTCTTAATATATATATTTTCTATTTTGCAACCCAACAGTACTAGAACCTTCTTTAAAAATTAGCAAGCCTAAAGAATATACTGTATAACAGAAAAGCCAATTTTTAACTAAATGAAAATCTCGTGCAAGAGCTTTCTAAAACGGTTAAAAAAACTTAGTAAAATCTCATTGCAATTTTATTGTAAGATTGTAGCAAATAATGAAAATAATTGTTATTTAGATCAATATTCGACAACCCGCTGCCTCTCTTTCTATATCGAATATTTTGCAGCTCATTAGTGGATCACATGAACAAATCAATGGTGTAAAATAATGATTACTAACAGAATTTATATATATATTATGAAAAAATAATAATAATAATAACACCTTAATATGCATATGAATATAAAAAGATATATATGAGAGATAGTGACCTGGGACAATTGACGAGTGCTGGTTCAGCATGAAATGCATCTTGGGGATCATTTGTCTTTTATTATATCTGTATTTATATGAACTTGAAAAGAATGGCGAAGTATGGGGGGGGGGTGTTTATTATATCTATAAAGATATTACATACGGGACAGAAAAAGGTAGAAAGGTGAATAACTCCGTGTGTGTAAATTTAAAAAATCAGATATATTAATCTTTAACTGAGGTTTAAAGTTTATATCTGTGCTAGAAATAATCTCTAGTTTCAAAAATGATTAGTAATAATCATTAGTGTATTTATCTGAAATGGATGGCGTCAAAGTTGTGAATGGAGGGAGTTTGACAATGGTAAATGAAAATATAATAAAAAGTATATATATATTTTTTACTATGCAAACTCAAATCATAAAAAATAACAATACTTTGTGGAAAAATATTTTATTCTTTTATCAAATTGATTAAAAAAATATAAAGCAGTAAAAATATGCAAAATTTTTATTTAAGTCTTGTGTAAGTTAAAAATTTAATTTCAAACTATAACAATTAGATCGATGACTTTTTTGCTGCTGTTTTTGACTGCAGAAAAGTCTCTAAATCTGTTTTGTAATTTGATACTTTGATGCATATTTAAAATATAATTAATTTGGGAAAAGATTTGCTCACATATATGAGTAAACCTATTATTATAAAGCGCTGAAAACTTTGAAATTATTCAAATGGAAGTCAATCTCCGATAATGCACTATTTCTTATTTGTACAATTGAATATTTGATTATAACATTATGTACACAATAGACTCAAGCCCTAAATTAAGCATAGTCTGAAAGAGTTGGTGTATATAGAATATATGCTCTAAATTTAAGTGATTCATTTAAGTTTTTTAAAATCTTACCGGTGGAAGAGTGCGCAAAGATTTATAATATTTAAGAAATAGTATATTATAGGAAACTGACTTCCATTTGAATAATCACATATATGAGGTAAAATAAAAATAATTAAAGTAGATGCTACTAATTTTTCATTGTTAAAGCTGTTTCATTTATTTGTATATATATATTTTCAATTTCTACATTTCTTAGGATTTATTACTCCAGATTAAAAAAATTTAAGATCAATTAGATTAATTTCCAAGTCATCGATTCCCAATAATAATAATAATAATAATAATAATAATAATAATAATAATAATAATAATGATGATGATGATGATGATGATGATGATGAAGATGATAATGATGATGATGATTCAATTCAATTTATTCATAAATAAACAGCTCAAACAAGGCCACAAGTATTTACAAAGTAATATATATCTGTATTATAAATTACAAAGTAGTACATACAGATATGTTAAAAATACTATTTATATTATTGTCAATGAAAGATTGCTTTTATTTTGTCCTTAAATTGTTTATAGTTTAAAGATAAAATATCAATATCTGAAAACTTTTGATTATACTCTAGTTGTAATCTATGCAATGGTGAATTAATTGAATGTTTTAACTGCCTGACTCGTAAAAAAACGAGTAGATTTGACGTCACTCTAAATCAGCTACTTTTTATCCCATGTATACATATTATACATCATTCGAAAGAAAATCAAAAGTTCTGTAAGATGGTGCCCTCTTCAGAATTATTTTACAAGTAAAAAATAAATAAAAATGACCATATATGTCAAACAAAACCAAAGCACTGCCTCCTCACCACCTTTTCTTGCATCTTATTGGCAGTCCAACTTCTGTCAGAAAGGAAAATGGCTGCCAAAAAGTAAAAAGTTACGTTCGTTTTGATTTTTATTACGAAAATGATAAACGAATGTTTACAACATTTTAAACAATATTTGAATTGAATTACAAATTATTATTGATAAAATAATACTAAAAATCAAACTATTTTAGAAAAATAGTTAAGATATTACCAAGAATTATTTATTTATTGCTACATATTTATCATAACATTAAAGTGAAAAAAAATGATTGTGTCAGCAATCTTTTTTGGTTGGTTGAATAGCGGTTACTTTTATTTCACCGCAATTGAATATTTTTTAAATTATAAATCAAATTTTATTTTTGAAAAGACTTTCGTTTACTTTCATAATCTGACAAATTAGTAATATACTTTTTACAAATGAAACTAATGTATTTATATTATTAAAAGTGAATCTATTTTAACAATAGATTTTGTTAAAGTTGTGAGTTGGCCAATTAAAAGTTTTGATTTTTAACTCATTCGGCCAATTAAATAATAATCGTTGAAAGGGTATAGGTAAACAAAACAAATCATGACATCTAGAATTATAAGATAGAATCCTAATTGCAATTCTTGTGATTGCATATTCTAAGGATACAGTTCCATGTATTAATTTAAATAAAAATGACATGTCTTTCAATAGTCTTTTATTATACATATTATTTACTTTCTTAGTATATATTTTATTTTTATAAATATATTTAAAATATTTATCTTGTATTTTTTGTAATTTACATATATTTGTTTGATTGTATGGATTCCAAATAATAGAACCATAATGCAGAACAGGTACAATTAAAGTATTAAATAGTAATCTATATATTTCTATTGTAAATTGAATGTTTGATCTCAAAATCATACCCATAATTTTAAGAGATTTATTAACTACTGTTTGAATATGCTCATTAAATTTATAATAACTTGTGAAAATGATACCCAGATCTTTCTGTTTAAATTTTTTAGCAATTTTGTTCCCATTAACATTATATTGATTATTACTAATTGTTGTTTTCTTTGTATAAGACATTGAATTGCATTTTTTTGTATTTATTTGCATATTATTGATATGGCACCAATCACAAAAATTATTAATATAATTTTGCAATATTTTACAATCGTTTTTATGTCTGATCTCTAAAAAGATCTTAATATCATCTGCATAACATAATATATTTTTCTCAGTTATGACAGAAGCCAAATCAGAAGTATAAATGGCAAAAAGAATGGGATTAAAATACTTCCTTGGGGTATTTCACATTCATAAGTGACCATAAAAGAAGATTCTCCATTAATATAAATATAATTCTTTCTATTAATAAAAAAAGACTTTAACAATTTTGTAAGATTAATTGATAATTTAATATTATCTGCTTTTATTAATAAAATATTATGATCTACTTTATCAAAAGCTTTAGATAAGTCAAAATAAATAACATCAAGTTGACTTTGAGAATCAATAACTTGTGTTATAACATCTGATATGCATAATAAATTTGTTTCAATAGATCTTCCTGGTAGAAAACCATGTATAAGTGAATGAATAATATTTTTTAATTGATGTATAATCCTATTATAAATTGATTTTTCCAAAATTTTACCACAAATTGGTAACAAAGAGATAGGTCTAAAATTAGATATATCTGATTTTTTTTTCAGATTTATAAATTGGACATATTTTTGCAATTTTCCAACAATCAGGAAAAATAGATGTTTTTAGAGCCAAGTTAAATATATGTACTAAAATCGGATCTAAAAGTTCAATACAACCTTTATAAATAAATATAGGTGTATCATCATGTGCAATACTTCTTTTATTTTTTAAAGATTTAGATGCCATTATAATCTCATCCTTACTCAGATTAGATATATTTATTAAATTATTATTGCTTATAAGATCATTAGTAGAATTATAACTATATGAATTTATATTATTATTAATCATTTGTGACGAGAAATATTTTATAAAATCATCTGGCTTAATATCTGTTGTTTCTTTATTTCTAACTTTAAGATGTTCTTTCATGATATCCCAAAATTGTCTTGGATTGTTACTAATGTTATTTTGTATGTTTTTCATATACAAATAAAAATCTTGTTTTTCCAATTTTCTTATCAAAAATCTATAATTTTTAAAGTTATTTAAAAACATTCTATCTTTATATTTTTTGAACAAATTATAAAAATATCGCTTTCTCTTTATACATTTTATAAGTTTGTTTGAAAACCATTTAGGATATTTAGTTGATTTAATATGTTTCAATGGAATAAATCTATTCACTACATCAAATAATAATTTTTGAAAATTTTCTGCTGTTATTGAAGCATCCGTATTGTTATAAACTTCCTCCCAGTTTAAATCTTTAATTGCTTTATATAAACCCAAATAATCTCCTTTTGCGTAATTTTTTTTAGTTAAAGATTTAAATTTAGCTATTTTAATGTTTAATACCAATTCAATTTCTAGTGCAAAATGATGATAATCTTCAGGTACAACTTCTTTCAAAAATATATTTTCTTTAGATAAATTATCTAATTTTTGTTCAATTGTAACGACATGACATAAAAGTGATTTGAAACTTAACAAAATTTTCTTACAAAAATCACTATTATTAATAGATCCTACTATTTCTTTCTCCAAATTAAATGTATCATTTGAAAAAAATTTTAATGTAATATTGTCTTCATTATCAATAATATTAAAATCAGTTTGTGTATCAGAATTAAAAGTAACCTTCCTTTTTAACTGAGTCAAATCAGAATCTATTCCATTACAATCAGGGCATTGATAACAATTAATGTCATTCAATTTAAGCATATTTAAGTCTACTGAATTTAATTTTAGACCTTTCCCATGAAATCTTCTAGAACAAATTCCAGAGCAAATTATAGACAATTGTTCATTATTAATATCAGAAAAACAAAACTGACATATTTTATTGCAATTAGTATTATTATTATTATTCTGTGTGACTTGATCAATTATTTTATTTTTTTGTTTAATAGTTGATTGCTTATTTCTATTAAATCCAATATCTTGTTTGAGTTGATCAGATATTTTATTTTCTCTAGTTTCAAAAGTAACATCATCTTTCTCCAATGATGTTTGTCCTACTAAAATAGTTTCAAAAACCTCCATTTTGTTTTCAACATTTGAATTATTATTACATTTTTCACATATATAACAATCCATTACTTTTTCATTTTTATGCTGAAATGCCACAGTAAGTTTTAAGCATGAGTCATGAAACTTTTTATCATATATATTGCATTTAATTTTTGCTTGCTTGCCAAAAATAAGTCCATTGCATAAAGCACATGGTGTTCTACCCATTGTCAAAATTTTTCTACTTTATTTTATACTTTCTGCTGATATTTTAAAATCCAAAATAAAATTGAATTAATATTAATGCAGATTTAATGTACTTTTGCTATTTTTAAAGTTGATTTTTTTTATTTATTACTATTATGACTATTAAAATGACAATATTTTTCAGACATTATAGAATGAAAAAAAAAATAATAATAATAATAATAATAATAATAATAATAATAATAATAATAACAACAATAACAACAACAATAATAATAACAGTAATAGTAGTAACAGTAATAATAAAAAACTACTTCTTTGGAAAACAATTAGTACATTATATTAAATGCTTTCATGAATCACTAAATGATCTGCAGAATTATAGATCGCCAACACTGGTTTAAATCACTTAGACTTTAATAAATTAACTTAAAATGTAATAACATAAATTTAAGTTAAATTACTCTATATCTTTTTTATATGGGTTAAGCCATTAATACGTTAATCCTAAATTGACACAATTCTAGAAAATATCTCTGCAGACTATTCTAGAATTTTTAGTATTTTTTTAAAATAAAGTATTACATCATTAAGTTCATTAACATCTATAACATAGAGTTTATTATTTCTTCAATACATCTCTTTAACTCCATTGTTATTGGTACACCTCATCATAAAAACAAATTGGGGATAAAGTTTAGCATGTATAATTTTAAATTTTATAAAATAAAATAATATTCACTTATTAAACAAAGAAAAATAAGTTATTTTAATTACCCTAGGATGTAAACTTGGATTTAATTAATGTAAAAGTTAAATTTTGTTAAGATATTTATTTTTAAAAGTATCTAAATGATAAAATAAAAAAAACTATAAGTTAATATTTTATAATCAATAATCATCTGATAATAATTAAAATGATAAGGGAGTTCAAACCTAATTTGATAAAGAAATATGCATTATATAGATGAATAATTAGGTCTCTGCACATTTGGGATTATTTATCAATAACTGTTTCCGGTGAAATCTTAAGTTAATTTCTAAAATAAATGATTAATATTCATTTTTGGAATTTTATGATTAAGAGTTCATAGAATTAATCTCAAATTCAATCTGTATGAAATAAAAATGATTTAAATTGTAGTTTTATTAAATTCACTAAAAGTATTGTTTTGTTTATTACTAATAAATATTTTAAAAAATATTTGGTTTAAAAATAGTTCAACTAAAAGCAAGTCATGAAATATTTAGAATCAAAGATGTGGGAAAATTAACCAATGAGAATGCACCATTTGAAGTACATAAACAAGCAGACGATATTTATTGGAAAAGGTTTTTTTTAGAGGAAAGAAATAAGTGATAAATAAAAAAAATATAAACCAAGTAACTGAGTTTTGTTTGATTGAAAAAAAGATTTGCTGAAGTTTTTTAAACCTTTTTTTTAAAAAAACAACAAAAAAAAAACAAGTAATTAAAAATGATCAATTTAAGGATTTTAAATTTTATGGTAACAAGTTTTCAGTAAAGTGAATGCTAAAACAAAGGAAATCTCTACTGGCTAAAAACAACAATCAATAAATTTGCTAAGGTATTGTAAATCATTATATTAGAAAAATATTAAATCAATGGAAAGAAAAAAGTGTACATGCGTACTAATGTTTTATTAAGAAATATCAAAACAGGAGGAACCAACTGTAATTAATATATTAATGTATAATTATAGAATTAAACAAGATCAAATATGTAGACCTTTTAAATGTCATAATATTTATGAAAGACTAAAATTGAATAGATATAGGAATGATAGAAAAATCAGTTGTGACAAAGCTAAAGATATGGTTATCACGATAATTGATATTAAGTCAAAAATAAACCAGAATGGAGATATTTGCGTATTAAAAAATATAGTTAATATTCAAATGCAAGTTATGAATATCTCTCTGAATAAAAAGTGTGTAAGTAGAAAAGATTTAAACAGATTTCCATCAGTGAATGTAATTTTTATGTATAAGGAAAATTTTTATGATAAACTATAGACAGGGTTCAATGAAAAAGGAATATTCTGACTAAGAATTATATTTATAGAGAAAAAAAAAACATAGCAGTCTACTGGGCAATTGAAATATTTAATTGTTAATACTGTCAATGGAAAAAAATATATAAGCTAAATAAAATGAATTCAATAATTACTAGAGACAACCAACAAAAAATCAATATGTACAAGAAAAAAAAAACGTAAAATAAATCATGATTAGTGACATTAGCTTCCAGAAAAATCTAAACTCTGTGAAAATAATTTCAATTATGTTTAAGGAGAAGGTGCAATATGTGATCTATAAAATGTGAATATTTCCAAGGAATACGTTGAAAATAATGAGAACAACATCATTAATATGAAATGGAGCTAAGGTGAAAAGTAATTTTCGATCTTGGGAAAAAAAACCCATAAATTTTGTGGATAACATGAGAACATGGGGGGGATTCCATATTTATATTAGTGTTCAGGTAAATATATAAATAGAAAAAGTGATAAGAAGATTGGTGCATAACAAGTTGGAAGCATGAAAGATGAGAAAATAATTGAGATCTTATTATTAATATAAAAAAATTTTTTTAATTATAAACTTGCGTCTTTAAAAGAAAAGAAAATGAATAATGAAATGTTTGTATATATAGTTACGTTCACGTTTTAAAATAATAATTATTAATATGGGGGGATAAATCAAAAGATAGTGAAATCAACAATTAATATAATTTATCTATGCTATTAAATGTGTAAAGTTTTATTTGATTGAATATTACTAAACTATTAAAATAAATGTTTATAAGTTATGAGCTAGTAATGTACACACAAAAATAGTAAAAGTAAGATATTAGAAGAATGGGGGTCTGTTTGTGTTCCAGTATAATATTAAATGACAAATGGTGATATTTAAAATTTGATCTAATATTGAATTATTAATTCTGTAATATAGATATAGCTAATTTTAATTTGTCTTTATGAGCATTATTTATAATACAGGCATAAGACAAATAGAAACTTGAAATCGGAAAGTACGACTTACATTACTAGATAAGATGGAGATAATATTTTTTTTCATATGTCATAGCATCGTCTGGGACCAACTACTTGCTTGCAAGGTGGCTGCGCTGACCTCTTAACTAACAACACTTAACTCATATTTTTATTTGATGCAGTATTAGCACTAGAAAATGGTTTTATTTATATTCAGTTAAAATTCTAAATGGTAAATGAAAATTAGTGTAGGAAGAGATAAATATTCATATTGGATAGGATAAAGGATAAAAGAGATTTGTTATATTTTTATGATATCGTTCAGTGATAAACCCATAAGAAAAAGATCAAATGGTTAATATCATAAAATAGCACAGATAAAATATAATAGGTCATTGTAATATTATAATAAAATTATTTCAATTGAGAATAAAATATCAATCCATATATTTTTTTTAATTTTCATGTTTTCATCACAATCTATGAATGGTAATTAACGAAAAAGAAAAATAATTACTAAAAAAGGGATTGATTGTTTAAGACATACATTATTTGATAGTACAAAAAACAAAATTAAATGTCACATAAGCTCATGGCAAGTAAGGTAAATATTACCTATATTATTATTTTATATTGGTATATAAATTTTTCCATTGTTTTGATGTTAAGTCATTTATTAATTCTATAGCATTATTAAACTTTGTATATAAGCTGTTATTAAAATTAATGTTTTAAAAGTTACACCAAGTGTTTTCTTTTGTGGAAGATCATCATCACTACACCATCATCAGAGAGTATTAAATATAATATACACATTAACCAGAAATATAGTTTGAAAAGAAATTGATCCAGTACAGGATGTGGAATCACAATTATCTGGGCAAATATTTATTAAAGTGAATCTTAAATTATTGCAAACTGCCTTGATCACATCAATCATTGTTCAAATACATTAAAAATGTAGTAAAGTATGTTTATTATTAAAAAATCATATTAGGAATTCGTTTTTATTTTAAGTTCTACATGATGATTACAATTTAAATAACAATAGTGATTTATTATGGAACATAAATATAAAGTAGTAATATAGTTTTAGTTATAGATATGTGTTATAAGTCATTTTGGAAATGACACACTACCTATAGAGTTAAGTAAAATCCATTCTTGATATTTTATAGGTAGTACAAATAAATAATTAAAATCAATGATAATCCTGAGAGTTCCTTAGTATCATATTGTCATTATTATTATTCTTAATGATAATCTTATAAAAGTAATAATAATAATAATAAAAGATCAATATACAATCAGATGATAATACAATTTATTGAGTAGGTTAATTTAAATTTAATAATTATAAATGTTTTATTATATTTATTGAAGTATTATTGTTAGTCATGAGAATATTTAGATACTGAATAAGGAGGAGTGTCTAGGTATTCTTATGCCATTGGATAAATACTTTAGTATTTATTTAATGTTAAAAGGTATGTAATATTGTTAATATGATAGGTGAGTCTCACAATTGTTAATATTGACTAAATATAGTTGAGAAAATGGTATGAGTATTAAATAGTACCTAGATAAAGTCATAGTATAACCTAATATAGGGACTTGGCATATCTTCTAGGGGTTATCTTCTTATTGGCAGGGTACAATATATATAAATTTTAAATTAAAAATAACTCGACAAATTTGTAAACAAAGGCAGTAAATCACCTTTTCTCCAGACTATGAATTAAAAGCACTAAAATGTATACAAAGGTATGCTTATAAACATCAGAGCTCCTAGAATAAGTGGATTTATAGAATTCATTCTATTCTTGATTCTTTATTCAATATTTAAAATGTTTTTAATTCATGGCCTGGGAAAGTGATTTACTTCTTATATATATATATATGTGTGTGTGTGTGTGCGTGCGCGCGTGCGTGTGTGTGTGACTAGAAATGTAATGCATATTCTGAACTTTAGATGTAATTAGAGGGGATTTGAACACAGTCCTTCATACTCTAATTAGCTATCTACCCCATCTTATATAACTGATATACATAACTATATGCATGTGAAAATGATAGATGATCTCCAATATATGTATTTCATGATGGATCAGCACACATCAGCAAAAGAACAAATACATTAAATAATAGTTAAACTATTGAGTGTTAAGATTAAATAAACTATTAGGAATTGGATTAAAGAGTCAAAAGGGGTTGGTGAAGTTTATTATTTAGATTTAAAATTCAAGTGGAGTAATAATGCATTAAATTACAAGATAATTGTTAATTTATTTAGTGTTAGGATTTATTGTTAAAATAAAGCTTCAAATACCAAAGACCCAGTCTTTTTGTATTGGAATAATTTTTAATGTAAATTTAGATAATTTGGAAATTTATACTTCTGATATGGTAATGGATGGATTTGGTTTCAGTAAAATGATATATATATATATAGGTTTTTAGAATGGATGGATTTGGTTTCAGTAAAATGATATATATATATATAGGTTTTTAGAATGTTTTAAAATAAGTAGTATGTACAAGAATAAAAAAATTAGTGATGATAAAAAATAAATGTCATTACTATAGATCCTGAGTATCAGAAATAATGCATATGGACTTAGAAATAGTTATAACTTTGAACAGATTAATTAATAATAAAAACTAATTCCACAAATGTTTTTAATATTTTTTAATCTTGGGAAAAAACATAGATAGGGATCAACTAGGTTATTATTGAAATGATTTTATCAAGAAAGCAATGATAAAAAGCAAATAGTTTATTGCACAAAAAGAATATGGTGCTGATTCAAATAAGTAAACAATGGATTTTTAAAATCATATTTGATATTGAAAGTTAGTAGGTTTATCAAAATAAATATCAAATTATAAATTCTGTTATAATGTTTATTATGTGGATAAATAAATACATGGATAGATGCATGGATAGCTGAATGTATTTATGAATAGATAGATAGATAGATAGATAGATAGATAGATAGATAGATAGATAGATAGATAGATAGATAGATAGATAGATAGATAGATAGATAGATAGATAGATAGATAGATAGATAGATAGATAGATAGATAGATAAACAGACAGACAGACAAACAGATAGATAGTAGGTAAATAGATAGATGTAAAAACATATCATTTATTACATTTAGAGCTTTTTTTAATCTTTTATTTATACATAAGTGAAATCATTTATTTTGTGTGAATCTAATATATAATATATTATACACTAAAATATACGTACAATTAAAAGTACCCGCATTTTTATACATGGAGAGAGGATAAAAATACAATAGAAAAAATCTAATATATTTCTTTACAAAATCAAGACATGCATATTTACATAGACGAATAGTTTCACGCCCATTAAATAAATAATGGTTTTATAGAAAGATTGAAAGTTAACGGTGTTTAATAAATAAATAAAAAAATTGTTTATTATGTTATTAATTAAATTCGCATAAAAATGATATATAGATTGTTTAAATGCAGTATATTTCTTATATATATATATATAATCAATATATGCGCAGAAAACATAATCTACATTCAATATACTTATTGATATACAAACTGTTAAAGCATGATACGCCAAAGTTTTTGGATGAATAACTTACATTTATAGCTTATATATAATCCATAATTGCAAAAATTACATTTCCATTAACTTAATTTTAATTAAGTTTTTTAAAATAAATAAAAAAGTTATCATAATGTATTATAAAGAGTTATGTATTTATTTTTAAGTTTCTCATAAGTGACTTGTCTGCTCAGACTTTCAGATAACAGTTTGTTGAAGATTTGTTTCTCTAGTAACCATTAACGAATTAAACATTTTGATTTTTCCTAAAGAAAAAATGATTAAGATATATTTATCCTGCTACCATCTTTTTAATTAATATATTTAAGTAAATTAAATGAAGTGCTTACGATTTAAATAAATGGTGTTGAAACTTGTTTAACGATAAAATACATTGATATTTTCTGTTAAATTAGAAACTTTTTAGTTAAAAAAAAATAAACATACGCACACTCTGTTTAAATAATTAATTTCATATAATGAATTTAAAAAAATTAAAATAAAATTTAAGATAATAATATTTATTAGTAAGTAATTATAATAATATACGCATGAGAAAATCTACATATTTATAGAGTTATTTCATTGAACCTATTCATTAATCTTTTCGCGTTAAAAATAAATATCTTCTAAAAGTGAAAAAAAAAAATCAGGTCGTTCGTCATTTTAGGATATAGGTTATAACAGACATTTTTACAGTCGAACTTGGTGTAGATCTTGTGGCTTGGTCTGATAATTTGTAATTTGCAGTGAACTGTTTTAAAGTGGTGTGTTTACATAAATTTTAAAGTGAAATCAACGTATAGGCTTTGCATTTTGTAATACAAGTGCTTTCAGAAGATATTGAGTAAATTAGAACAAAGTCTAAGAAAGAAGTAATAGGAAATCTGATTTTGATATACTTCATAAAAACTTTTCATGCAAAAAAAGTATTGTGAAATCTTTTTTTTTTAAAAAAAAAAAGGGGGGGGGAACGTTTTTTGTTCTTTTAAAATTAATTTTATCATTGAACTGAGTCAGTTATCTATTTAGCTATGGAACAATTAATTCTTTTTTGTAACTAGTCAAGAAATTGTTCAGAATTTAGCAATAAGTTTTGGAAATTTTGTATATGATGAGGGGTTGAATTAAAAAGTATTGATAGTGAGCCTAACAAATTTCATTTATTGTAAATTTCATTAATTTGCTGATCATTCAAAATTGAGCTTCTACCAGCTGATAATGGTTTATGCAATTAATCAATGAATTGTGTGATTGTCTTGTTTTATTTATGTCAGAGAACTGGTTTCAGGATATGATAATCATTATTATTTTTGTACTGTATTATTCATCATTAGGTGAATATAAATCTTTTTGACCTTTTTTTTTGGCTCTGTAAGTCTTTGTTTCAAATTCATTTTGTTTTGTTTTTTTTAATCTAACAAATTTGAATGTTTTAAAAAATATCTTATTTAATTTTTATATTAGATCTAGAAATGGTCATTCATAGATAGAACTTTAAGCATTTCAGATTTATTAAATTTAAATATACTGTCAATTAAAGTTATATAAAATTTTTCAGTGCAATGACTGTTTTTATTATTAACAGGCTTTAATGTACTATGTGTAACCTAGTTTTCAGAAACATTTCAATAACAAATAAAATCACATATCATTTTCAACTTCAATACTTAACTGCTGGAGAAACTGTATCCTAGGCAGTTTTACATTTTATTTCCAATCACTGAGTCATTATTAGATCAGTGAGTTTTTAATGATTTTGATAAATATACAAATTATTCTTTTTAAAAAGTTATGTAAACTTGTTACACTATTTATTCTCAAATCATTTGATGAAGATTTTTTATTTATTTAATGGTACTCAACTCTACTAATTACAAAATTGTTAATTGCAGAGCATACATTAATTTAAATTTTATTAGTAAAAATATATTTAATATATAAATTGTTTTAAATATGGTAACATATGATTTACATAAAACTTGAATTCTTCTAAATATGAAACATATGAATAATTAGTAAGTCTACAATATTCTTATGTTAATTGATGACAAAATTTGTTACTCTACATGTTAGAAGATCCTTTAATCTTCAAAAATGTTGATGTTCCATAAAATATATCATTTTAACCTGGATACTGAGATCATTGGTTATAAAAAGTAATTATCTAGGTCAGCGTTTCCCAACCTGTGGTACGCGTACCACTGGTGGTACGCGAGTTGCTGGTTGGTGGTACACAAAAAATAATCAATAATGGTGGAAATAAAAAATTAAATCATAAAAATATCATAGAAACATTTTTTCCTATAATTCATAAAAATTATTTTAATGAATAATATTATACAGTAAAGTTGTTAATATGTACAGTCGATGATCGAAAATCCAGCAATTGATATCGTTTTTTTTTTTTTTTGGAGTGCACTTTTAAATTTAGCCATTAGCCACCAGTAACTTGAGATGTCGCCGCCACTGTTGTGATAGTGCTGCACTCTCACTCACTTCACCGCATGACTTACAAGTGACAGGTTATTGTTTGTGATTGTATCGTCTTTGTTTATTAAAATTTATTGATCCCTATATAACCTGCTTATTCGAACTTAGACAAGAAGCACAGGTTTTTTTTTTAAGACAATCCTTTTGATCTCTCTTCGAAATTGTATGATTTTGATTGGCTTCAGGTGTTTGCATATTTATCTGATATTTTTTGCAAATAAATGAACTTAAATTTGACACTTCAGAATAACTCGATAACGATCTTTAATGTTAATGATAAAATTGAAAGTATGATTAAGAAATTAGATTTTTGGAAAGTGTATTGAAAACAATCAACCGGAAAAATTCGAAACTCTACATATTTTTTTGTTTGAAAATAAGGTTAGTCTGTCTCAAGATATACAGAAAATATAATAGCACATTTAATAGGATTAAAATTGTCTTTCATGGAATATTTTCCAAAACCTGAAAACACAAATGATAAGTGGATTTCAAACCCCTTCTATGAAGAAAATTTAGAAAAAGCTACATCATTATCAATAAAAGAGAAAGAAAATTTAATAGAATTATCGACACAATCTAATTAATTTTGGTTAAACATTAAAGAATATGAACAGTTTTCTGAGAAAGCTCTTACATTATTATTACCATTTACTAGTATGGAATTAGTAGAAAGAGCTTTTTCTTCATATATTTTTTTTAAAAAAAAGTATTGAAACAGATTGAATGCAGCTGTAGACTTAAGGGTATATCTTGCATCTTCTGAACCAAATTTCAAAAAATTATGTTCTTTGAAACAAGCACAAGGATCTCATTAAATTTATTTTATAAAAACATTTGATTATGATAAAAAAATATATTAATTGGGTTTTTATAATTTTGTGTTTTTATTAAAACCATTTATTAGTAAATGAAATATGACAAAATAGTAGATAAATATGATACTTTGAACAAACATATACATATATGTTACAGTGAGTTTATAATTTCAGTGAGTTTATAATCCAGCATGACGTTTAGGCATGTTACAATGTAATTTGTCTCATTATGTGATGTGAATACATGGTCACCCTATAATATGTATAATGCAAATAAAATAACACACTCGCAATAACAAATTTCACAAAATACAATCATTTTTACGAAGTGGTACAATTTAGCATGATATATTACCAAGTGGTACGTGAGTCAAAAAAGGTTGGGAAACGCTGATCTAGGTGGAAGAAATGCTTTTAGTAGGAGTAACTTACTATTAAAAGTAAGTAGTCTTAAAGATTCTAATAAATGTGTCATCAAGCATTGCTTACAGACATGACACTTTCATACATAGTAGATGAACAGTATAAAGACTGCTAATCACATAGCAAAGTATGAAGAAATGTACATTGAATAAACAAAATAGATTAAAAACAAAATATACGAAAAAATTAAAAGGATAAGATGAATATGTTGTCATAGAGATGAAAATAGAACATCAGAAGTTTCCAATAGAAACTTTAAAAGATATTTTAAAATATATATAAAGAAATCGCATGTTGAATGGATAGAGGAAATCAAAAAATTTGCTGAAGTGATTTGTACAAGAGAAATTATAAATTAGAAATATTAGTATGAGCTTAAATGTACCTTCATTCTGCAGTATAATGATATACATATAAAGGTAATATGTTTGTAAATTTTTTATTGCAAGTTTTATCGTCCAGTTTTGGTAATCGTTTTTTTTTAAAGCATCCGTAAACTAAATTGAAGTTAAAGTACAAATTTAATCATATAGTTGCTTTTGCTAATCGTTTTAGGAAATGGTCTATTTTTCAAAATTAAAATTATATAAGTCTCAAATATTTTCACAGTTAAAAACTTTATAATTTATTGCTCATTTTATTTATAAAATCACACATATAAAATGAAGTTTTTAAAAAATGCCAACGTTAAAATATATTTTTCTATCCTTAAAATCTCTTAATTAGTTTTTTTTTTTTGTTTTTTTTTAAGACTGGATACTGAAGAAATGAATGTTTAATTTCATACGTTTATAGATCTTCTTATTCTTAATAATTATTCAAATGAGTTGAAATATTTTTTTATGAATCTTCTTATTTGATTCAGCAAGCGACTTGTTTTGAAATTGAAGCTTGTTTCACTTTTATATTTTGATTAAATTAATGTCGGTATAAATACAGATTGGTGATCGAACGTTTTGATAGTTTTTATTTTATTGGAAACATCTTATAAAAGATGAACCTTTTTTTTTTTTTAAAGAATAACGAGAGCCAAATAATATACATATGTCTTAATGTTACTATGATAACTTTTCATGTCCATGACTAGGGATTCAAGCTAGCCAATTAAAATTGAATTTCTTTTTAATTTTTACCAGTCTAAGAATTTTTTTTAGGTGATAATTTCATAGTTAACCCAAATAATCAACCAACATTGATTGGTAAATAAAGGCAAAAAAAGGATGAAAAACTACTCAAACCACATTATCCAAAAGTGGTAAGCCTTGCATGAAAATGTCTTTGTCTTATTTGCAGTGACTGATTTAAAAACTCTTTTATCTGTTTAAAATTTTTCATCAATTTGTAGGTGTAAACATTGAGCTATAAAAAGATTTTTGCTTTAAATGGCATTATTTCAGCTTCCATTGCCAGTTTTAAATAGTTGTTTTGTCTGGTTTCATAGTAATTAAAATTATATTTAGATTATTACCAATAAAAATCCCATTATATTACGTTTACGCACACATGCCCTCACATATACATTATTTGCGTGGGTTAGTGCATACATTATATTTAATTAAACATCTCATAATATCATTGTCTAACTGCGAAACAAACAAAAAATGAATTTATTTTCAATTGCACCTGAGATACAATGAGAATTATGAGATCCAATATCCAAATTTATGGCTGTTTGAACTGCCAAATCATGTCTATAAGGTAGAAGAATCACTTCTTATTTATTTTAGTAATTTCGTAAATAACTGAATTCATTATAAATATAAAATATTAGAATTAAATATTGCTAAGTAAAATCAAATATATTGAAGAGATGAACTGTTAAACCATACAAAAGAACGATCTGTGGCAATAATATGGAAAATTGCGGTTGAAATGTTGCAATCGATAATGTGAAAAAAGTGCTGCTATTAACCTCCCTTGACTTGCAATTCGCTATGCATATAAGTTTTTATATATTTCCACATAAGCTAACACTATTCTATAAGTTAATAATAGATTCACTTTAATTAAAATAAAATAATAAATAAATTTCTCAGGGTTATTAATAATATGTGTACTCTAAATCTTCAGATGATCACCATTTCTCATGCTTGTTCATAACTGCTATTAAAACAGGCAAAACTCTCTATACGTATTGCCACTCAGTGCAAGCCAGAGTAATCAATGGAGGATCACAAGCCAGAAACTAGTTTGGGGACATTGGATGAGTAGGCACTACATGGGGATTTTATGCACAAGCCTTCTGGCATCCATTGATTGCTCTTGTTGGCACAAGATGGCACTACTGTATGGAGAGTTTTGCTTTGCTTTGTTTAATACCAATTATGTGCTAGTATGAGATAGTGATCATGTGATATTTAGTAGTTTAACATCAATCCTACCTAATAGGATAGTTTTGGCTATGGTTGTTAAAGAGCCAAAGACACCAAAATATATGGGTACTAAACTGAGTTCAGATGCATATGACTATATAAGCTATTGAGCTTAGATTGAAAATATTATTGTTTTCCAATTTCATTCTCATAGTTTTGTAGTTAAGTAAAAATAAAAGGTGGCTGCTGGAGGGTTGCATTAGATCCTAAGATCTAAGTGCAGTGCTCTCAGATCCAAAGCTCCTCACTGATAAAGGCCACAAGCCAGAAACTAGTTTGGGGATATTGGATGAGTAGGCAGTAGATGGGGATTTTATGCACAAGCCTTCTGGCATCTATTGATTGCATTTGTTGTCACAGGGGGGCACTACTGTATGGAGAGTTTTGCCTGTTTAATAACTTAAATATTATTATACAAGATATACTTGGGTTAGTGAGAGGGATTTTGCCACTACCCAGATATAGCAAACAAAACAGCTCTTATTACAAAATAGAATTAACAAGCAATATTTGGCAATTCCAGATAAACTTTATAAACTCCATAATATTTACATCACATGACCACCACTTCTTATAATATTATGAACTTTAAGCTTCAAGGAATAGAATTACTTTTAATAACTAAACACAATAACTTACCAACTTCCTTTTATCAAATAATTATGAGCAATATGATCAAGATTGGTGAATGATATATCTGTGGGTTCAAATAAACCAATTAAATCAAAATTAAGTGGTTTATCTTTTAATGTACTATTTAAAATATGCAATCTAGGTTAACAGTATTTTGATTATTAAGTGATGATGCTTTAGATGTATTTTTAAACTATAAGGGCTTAACAAAATTATTATGATATACTAACATACTATATTGATTGATGATGCCTTCAAAATAATAAGATAATGTGTTGATAGCAATAACAATAATAAATGTGTATTGTCATTAGCAATAAAACTACAGACAACTAAATAAACTTTTAAAACAACAAGATTTATTTACACTATTTACAAATTTATTTCAGAAACATTAGAGACATTATATAAAATCAGGTATAGAAAATAATGTATATTCCATTGAATACATGCATAGTATATAAAATAATATAGTACAGTGATATCTTTATTATCACTATCATTATCAGCTATGTTTCTTCTATTTTATATTATAATACAGGAAGATTAAACTCTGTTTAACATAAATTAGCACCCAAGTTATAAAATAAAAATGTATTCATATCTTTAGGATAAGTGAAAACTTTAAAATCTAAATTTAATGTTATAAAATAGCACGTTACACTCTATAGCTATTTTATTTATATCAGAATATGATATAAAGGCAATTATATGCAACACAAATAACAATAATTATCACTTGATATAAAGAGATTTATTATATTAATGTGGGACTAAACATCAGAAGTCAAATGTATACATGACACCAAAAACCTTGCCTATGTCCAACAACATAATCATTCTAATCATTAACCTGTCTTACCAATCCATCGGCAAATCACTGCTTGGTGAAAATAAAATGACATTGTACATGCATATCTCTTGCTATACCATACAGAAATTTTATAATTACTAGTAAGTAATGGTTGGTTTGATTGTAAACTGATGAAGGTACTACAGCATTGTACATACACTATTTACAATTAGGCAAACACTATAAATAAACCAGTGTCCCTGAATCTAACTTTATCCTATCATTGCTATATCATTTTAAAATACCAAGAACTTCACCATACATGATGGAAAACTAACTACATACCATCATGAGAGATCAGACAATAAAGAGAGACTCTACAAAACAACATTATAGAGTTGTACAATAATATGGCCAATTCCAATACTTTTTTTCTAGGTACAAAATGAATTGAAATTGTCTCATCACAGGGAAACAGAATATGTGCCATGAATATAATCCTCTCTAGGGCTTAACTGTGCTAACTAAGCATTAACTATTTATCAGTCTCGATAATATAATCCTCTCATAGAATAAGCAATGGGAGAATGCTCCATCTACCCATGCACAATATCAATGATACTATATTTGATGCCATTATCTGTGGCACATACTTATCAGCTGAGAGCTGGCACAAATCCTTATCAATACAATAGCAAAATCACTTAATTCTAACAATAAAAGTTAAAATATAAATATCCCATTTTACAATGCATAAACTAATAGTGTATTTAACAAACCAACATTGTACGTCAACTGACAATTAATAATTTAAAAATAATTGATAATGTTTTAGTTACAACGAGAACACACATGTAGACAATGAAGAATAGCCTACATTCTATAATTAAAGTGGACATTCTAATTTCTAGGCAAAATTTAATAAATGTAAAATGCTTATATAAAATATTCTATATAATAAAATGATTGTATCATTACACTATACTTCTGACAAATTATTTTGTCTGTTTACTCATCAATAGAATATCAGAAGCTATTTTCAAAATGTGAGAGATAAATATATATATCTCTGTCTAGATAAATGAGATTTAATATTATATTTTCAACCAATTGGGAAAATAACAATATATATATATATAAATATATATATATAAATATATATATATATATATATATATATATATATATATATATAATGTTTATACCTTTATACATTTATCTGTCCTTAAAGTAATTATATATTCATACCACAAATACAAAAAATATATATATTCCTCAATAACATATTACAAACAGTATATTATAATACTAAACATGAGTAATAATAATAAAAAAAAACATTTCATCCCATTTTATTTTATCCCCCTTAGTTCAAAGTTTATTCCCTTATTATGAGCTGACTGACAAGGGAAACTAACATCATGGGCAAAACATTTAATGAACTACACATCCATATATTTTTATTATTATTATTATATTTGATCTTGGTACAGTGAAACAAAATCAAACACTTCCAAAACTGTGTAGCAACAAAATAAGAATACCATGTTTATTCGCATTTTGTGCAGATAATTTTCCTTAAAATGAAGCTATAGGTTTCTTAAGATCAACAAGATAAAACTTTTTAAAACCATTTAATTGATATTTTTCCATCCACAGTAATATCTGGAATGATTTTAAAATGATCTTGGCATTTTTAAAACTAAAAAGTAGATATTTATTTATTGATTTTTATCAGTAAACTTTAATATGTTCTTTAATAATACTAAAGAATTTATTCAATCATTTGCAATTATAAATATGATATACTTGGGCATTTATAAACACTGTAACGTTTCCATTTTTAATAACTAGGCAAAATAATGCTAAAAAAAATTATCAGATAATTTTTCTTCTTTAATAAGAATAGGAAATAAGTTCACACATTTTTATCTTTTTAAATTGATTAAAATTTATACTATTTGAAGTGATAGTTTGGTTGGTTTGACTTAAATCTTAAAAGTTTAGTTCAAAATTACTTTTGATTACATTTTTATTAAACTTATAATTTACTAGAAGCTTTATTTATAAAGAGCACGCAAAAACTTTTTTTCTTTTTTTCTTGCCACTCTAAATAATTCAAACATCATTTTTAAATATAAAAACTGACTAACATAAATAAAATAAAAGTTCATGCTTACACTTTCTTGTATAGTCTTGAGTTTGAAGTCGTATTTGGTCAGACAATTAATTCCCAATATGGCTCTCATTTTTCCTTTCCAGTATGAATTCCATTAATTATAAATCAATGGAAAAGCAGCTAGAATGTATACAAAGAGTAAAATTTCTTAATTTATGTTTTTAAAATTACATTATTATTCAATCTTGTTCAATTCAATCCTAGTGTTTTAAATTTTTCAGCTCTTTCTTTCTTTCTTTAATTTTGTAAGTGTTAGATCTTAAAGTTTTTACTCTGATTTTTCTTTCTTGATAGACCCCTTACAAACCCTGTTAAGTTATTTATACCTTGTATTACATTGAATTGTGGTACAATTAAAAATAGACCAATAATAACTTAGTGTGAATATCATTAATATTACTCCATCTACCTTCATTTTTGATAACTATCCAGGATATTCAATACTGTTTTAATTCACTATAAAAATATGCTTAAGGAATTGACTACAATTATTTATTTACAAGATTTATAAATTTAATCTTTCCAATTACTATTCAATAATAATAAAATAGCAAATATATTTATACCCCCAAATTAATAATACTACTGTTAAATTATCATTTTATCACTATTGAAAGTTGACAATGCATAGGAAATCTCTTCTACACTCAAGCAGATTTTCTAGTGTATCTGGAACAGTCTCTATTTAAAGTCTTTTATTAAGCTATTAATGCCAGATCTATCTTTAAAATTTAAAATTTTGGACTATTTAATACAGTGGCCTAGATTGTGCCATGACATTTTGACTTTGTAAATTTTCAAAGATTATGCAAATATGGTGGCTGTTTGAGGGTGCCACCAAGCATTTCTTACTTGAAACCGGATTGTAAAAATTTCCACAGTCATGGTCTATTATTTATTTATGAATGGCAATCATCAGATATATTCTTAAAGGTAATCTTACATGCATTTATTTTAGCCAAATGAACACTGAATTAAATTACTAGACCAGATTAAACAGGGATACTCAAATATGATATTTAGTAGATTTTATTATATTCACTTTCAATTTTTTTTTAAAAAAAAAACATATTCTCTTTTCCTATAGTATTCTAAACTGACTCAAATCTTTTTTTTATAAAGAACAAAAACAAGCTTAAATTTAAATGCAAACATTATCATTTTTTTTGATACGGTACAAATTATTTAACTAATATTTTTTTCTTGAAAAAACATGCGCCATCACTTAACCTACATATGACAGAAAACCCTGAACAAGTAGATGTAAACACAAGGATGACTTGCTAATAAATATGTGCTGAATGGCAACACTCATACACTCTCTTTCTAACATTAAACAATTTATTCTAATCTCCATGTACGGCATGTCTTTCATTTGCTTACAGCAATCGGGGGATCCATTTTCCCTACACCATATTCTAACTTAAGATTCAAATGTTACTTATTGTCAAACATATAAGTGGCCTAAATCCTTCCCTCCTCCCTTTGTCTTTTAAGATCGAGCATTAACACTATTAGGAGAAATCTAATCTGATTTACATATGAATTATAATAACATGCATAACCCCCTCTCTCTTTTTATTTTAACTAACTTAACATAATATAATACAATTCCCAGCAATAACCCTGCACTCTATTGTTGAAACATTTAAGACATATAATAATATATATGTATTTCAATCAATGATGATCCTGTGTGAGAAGTATTTCATCCTTCTTGTCATGGTTTGTCTTAGATTTCCAGGTGGATCCAATTTCCTCAGTTAGCTCTATACATCCTATGCAAGGTCGGCATTTCCAATGGCAGTTCCAGGTGGTAACGGAAAGAGATATTCCCCAAAGGGGAAGGTTTTGACACCTCTAGCCACTCAACATATTCTCTCCACTTTTTATTTTATTTTACTTTATAGTTTTTAAATTGTCGAAGAGTCCAAGCCAACAGACTAGTCACTAACTTTGGCAAAAATTCAATTAATTAATTTTAAACAAAAGACAATCCTGTAATTTATAGTTTTTTTTCAATGTTAATTATAATCCTGAAAAAACAAAAAACATTCCAACTGTTCAGCATAATAGATAGTACAAAATACTTCCACTATCAAAGTTTTAATAATAGAGGTAATTGCAAAAAAATTCTATACAGTACTTTCTTTCCCCTTTTATCTTTAAGAATTTCTAAGAAATAGAAATCAAACAAAAGACAAACTTTTATAATAAAAAAAAAACTTGCTAAGATCTTATGTTTTATTTTCCTTTTTTTTTTATTTCATTGATTTCAAAACTTTTAAATTGCATTTCAAAAAATAAGTTTTATTATTTATTTTTAGTATTAAAAATATAAGTTTTATTATAAAATAACCTATACACGATTTTAATAATATATATATATGTGCATATATATATTGAACCTGGTGGGGAATGCCAAATGAACCAGGTGGGGTAATTAGATCTCTTGGAGAAACAAAATCTAGCATGAACTTTGAACTCTTTAAATATAATCTAAACTTGTGAAAACTAAATTATAAGACTTACTTTTATACAAAAAAATATGATACAATTATAAACTTATACATTCGATCCACATCAATGCAATTTAATTATTGCACCACCACAGTCCCTTAGACAGAGAAAAATAATGCCCAGATGGCACCTGTGATCAAGCCAGAGCTATATATATATATAAGGTACATAATTCAGACTACATTTCAAGGGCACAGATCTTCTCAGCTGCAAAATTCAACACCTATCATTCAAGGCACTTTTTTGTTTCAAGTAAAACCTCAGGTGCCAGTTAGCTACAAGAACTAACATGCCCTGAATGATGGCCAACTAATTCAGTGCCTAAGAAATCCCAACTAGCTCAATCAAAAGCATAATATAATACATTACTGCTTTAATTAATGGTAAAAGAATTGACCTACAAATATTAAGTTTAATGATAATTTATTTTAACTAAATGCATATTACTATAATTTTTAAACTATTTTTATAACTTTTCAGTTAGTCTAACAATGATATTTTATATAATAACCAAACACAAATTCTTAATACATGCAATAGAATATATCATGTAATATAATATAACAAAGATCATTAAATAAACACAAAACATTTCAAAACAGGCACATCAATAGTTTATTTTATGCTTGCTATAGAGTTCATTGGTTTTACTGACTCTGGAGGCTTCAAATTATTGCAATGGCTACTTTAATATCAGAAATGGAATAACAAAAAGGTTTTTTATTACCTATAGGATTTTGGATGCTAAATTCTTGATGTTTGCTGCTTCATGTGAGTTTTTACAACCAGTTGGATTTTAGGCTTCTGTGGAGGTTCCTATGATTGCTATCCATAATACTCTTATTCAAGACAGATATCTCTGGTGGTTTCAAGTTATTAGGCAGGCATCACTTTTATCAGGCAGATTGCTGATGTTCCATTGGACAAAGACTGGAGTCTAGCCATATAGTTCTGATGACTGTTGACACTGCATTGACTTTAGATACATGAAAAACACTGATTCTGACTGAAGACTCATTGTAAAAACTGATTATAAACACAATATTACATGGAGTGCTTTCATTAGCAGTACAGTATGAATAGAAGCTGGCAGAAAAACACCAGCTCAATATATATATATATATATATATATATATATATATTGAAGCTGGAAATATAGTACATATTTCTGCTTCACCTAGTGTTAATGTCATCAGCACTAGTATGGGTTTGAACCCAGTTTTGTATATTAACTGACACCCATCTCATAATAGGTAGTAGTATATTTATAATCAATATTATAATCTTTTATGTAATTTATATTTCATTAATTTATATTTCATGATTAAAAGTAACCTTTTTATAATAGTTTATTTATTTTATAATATTTGTAGAAAATGTATATTGTGGTTATTTTATTAAATTGGCATGAGTAAATAATTGAATCCTAGATATCTATAAAATGTTACAAATATTTTAAATTCTTTTATTAAAGTTCATTTTTCTTTAATTAATCAGTTGGTAACATTTTATATTTATTTTTTGATAAATGTACATGAAAGGATCAATTATGTAAACAATCTAATATTTGTAAGAATATTTTGTAAATATTATTTATAGAATGTACCAAATTCCTAAAATTTTTGTGAATAAAATTTACATTTTTTAAATCTAAATTTTAATTAGATAGGCTTTGTTAATATGATGACTGATCTTAATCATGCTTGTTGCTGTTTTCTTTTAATTAGCAAAATGAACCCTTGGGGCATGTTTAATGCAAGATTATAGATTTCCTGCCCAGGCAGACACCAACCTCAGAGAAATGCTTAGAGCAATTGCAATTGGTATTTGTCAGTGTAGATTGAATTCTATAGATAAGACCAGATCAAATAAATAGTAAAAATTTTGATAAGTGATGAAGAGAGTCGTTTAGTATTTATAGTACATCGTGCCTAAAGAATGATGGAGTGAAAAGATTGGCCATTTGCTTTTCAGAGCTCTGTTCTACCAGCTCATCACAATGTCATTCCAGTGCTCTCAACATCTAGCCCAAGACTGTACTGTGTCAATAAAGCCTGCTAAATGATCTGATTTTATAACTGCCTATTTCTACTGATTGGTTCTGAGGTAACCTCTAATTTGCCACAAGCCTCTGATTCTAGCTTATTTTGTTTTCTAAATCAATATTAATTTATATTATATATATCTGTAATGTATATACAACTTAATTTTAAAATGTGTCTTTTAAAATTTTCTCTTAAATTTAAAATTATCAATTCTTATAAAAATCTCACATTATTTTGATGTGACAAATTTAACTTATATTTTTTGTTGGTTTATTTATAATATTGACTTATTGAAACTGCCAAGCATAAAACTCAATGAGCAACTAACTTTAAACCCTCTCCCTCTTATTTTCTCCAGTTAAAAATCATTTTAGGATACTTATTTCCATTAAATTAATTAATAGAGAAAGCTCATTTAGTTTTGTACCTCTTATATTATAAATTTATTTTAAATGATTGAAATTATTTTAAAAGTTAGGTATCTTATTATTATCTCCAACTTAAAAGTGCCCTGTAATTATTTCTGAAAGGATAATGAATTTTATTAAATCAGTTAAGTAAAACCTATCACGATTTCTGTAAAACAAATGTCTTGAAAAAAAATTATTGAAAGCACATTTATCATAGCATTTTATCAGTATATGTTTCATGCATATATATTTTTATTTGTCAGAAAAATAGTAAAATTGTGATGTATAATTTATTATGTTGTATATTGTCAAACTTCACCAGAAGTGAGTAAGATATTTAATGCCCAGTCTGTTTATGTTACTTAAAAGACTGACTGATTTTTGTAATCTTCAACGATGAACTATTTAATAATTTACTAATACATGAAATATTTGGAAAATGTGGAAAACAATTTATATTTTAGTTTTAATTCCTGCCTTTCTTTATATTATATTTTATGATCCATTCATTAATGGCCTAAGGTTTCTGAGGACTTTTGATTATGTCAGGGAGCCGATTATTTTAATCAGGAATTAAGTTATTATTTTTGTTAGTGATACACTATCTATCTATATATGTCTAGTTATGTATTTATAGTTTCAATAATTCATTTATTATTATTCTTGCTTTGCTACTTACCCCTTAGAACCTTCAGAATTTTAAATATGACCAGTCCAATCTTTCACTTTCCCTCAAAGTAGACATATTTCCTACCAAGGGATCCTTTTTCAAGCATTTCCATTAAGATGTGTATGGGAAGTTCAGCACATCAAATCTATTATTATTATTCAAAGATATGTTTTGGCTGGAGGGCCAGCATTGCTCATCATCTAGCTGTATTTACTAGGAATTTTCTTTAGCAAAACCACCCAGAGGTTCATAACAGACCGCATTTGTTCTTTTGTTGTAATCTATAATATCATACTGCCTTTATCATTATGTATATATATTTATTTATGAACCTGAAATGCTCTCTGCTGTGATGGCACATCCTTCATAAACCAATCTCATTAATTATTTAAATCTGATTATTTAATTTAAAATGAACTATTTTGCTTTCCACACTCATTATAGACAACTGATTTAAATGTAATAGTGTTTTAAATACACATCGCTCATGTCTTATTATTTATGTCTAAAATAAGATTTATTTTGTAATCTCTTAAAGAGGGCTCATGATATTTTATTGCTGATTGGTTCTTGGCAGACCAATTAACAAATTTTTATTTTGTTATCAAAGCCACATCAAAACGATTTCAAGAAGTATATAATAACCAAAACTCAATTTATTTTGTATAACAATAATTCAATTTCTTAATCAATTCCTGTAATATTATTATTTTAAATTAGCTTAGTTTGTCATCACTCCAAATCTCTAATATTAATAACCCTAGTTATTTATATTTCTTTGAGTTAAATTCAATTCTTTGTAATGTTGCCATAAAGAATTATAATTGTTACAGTTCAAACCATTAGTAATCGATATCCAATCACATCTGTACTATTCTGCAATCAGCAGAATTCACTCAATCATTAATTTTTCATATAAACCCTTTATTATTTTTAGTCTCTTTGTGAACCGTGACCTCCAGCTGGGATAAAATAAAACCAAGCACTGCTAGTGTCATCACAAACGTTATCCATTAGTCAGAGAGACAATAGTTCAGGAAAATAGGTTAGGATTCACCCTTGCCCTGACATCTGTAACTTGTGCATGGTTGGATTCAATGTACTTTTGCTTGGATTATTGGTCCTGTTGAATGAATACACGATTTTGACTGGCACAATATATATATATATATATATATCATCATCATCATCAACCATTATCAGTCCACTGCAGGATGAAGGTCTCTCTAAGTTTAATCCATCTTCTCCGATCTTTAGCTTCTCTTTTCCACAACACCCCTGCACATTTTCTTATTTCATCCATCCATCTCACATGTGGTCTCTTTCTGGGTCTTTTACAATCTCTTGGAATCCAGTTTAAAATTTCAATCATCCATCTATTAGCATTTCTTCTAGCAATATGTCCAGCCCAACTCCATTTCAATCTTTTAATTTTTTCAATAAGGTCAGTAACACCTGTTTGTTGTCTTACCCATACATTGCGTTTTCGATCGCTTCTTATTACTCCCAACATACATCTCTCCATACTCCTTTGAGTGGTCTGAAGTCTCTGTATTGCTCTTCTATTAAGTGTCCAAGTCTCAGATCCATAAGTAAGAACTGGTAAAACACATTTGTTAAAAACCATTCTTTTCAAACACATAGGCATATTTCCTTTTAATATCAAGTTATTTCTACCAAAAGCACTCCAACCAAGTTTAATTCTATGATTAATTTCCTCCATTATGTTTCCATCTGTATTAATAATCTGACCAAGATATTTGTAACTGTTAACTTCTTCTAATTCTTCATAATCAATCTTTAGTTTCATATTTTGAGCAAATCGATTAAACATTACTTTAGTCTTTTTAACATTTATCTTTAGTCCTACTTTTCTACTTTCATCTGCTAACTCCTGCAACATTTCCTGCAGCTCTGAAGCATTATTTGCAAAAACAACTACATCATCTGCAAAATCCAAATGACTTAAATACTCTCCATTTACTTTCATTCCTTTAGTTTCCCATTTTACTCCACAAAATACTTCTTGCAGCACTGCTGTAAAAAGTTTTGGAGATATGGAGTCACCTTGTCTTACACCTTTCTCAATGTTGATTTTTCCAGTATCATTATGTAATCTAATTGTTGTTGTTGCATTTTTATAAATATTCTTTAAAATATGACAATATCCTGTATCTATACCTTGATGATCCAATGCTTTAATCACTGAAGAAATGTGTATAGAATCGAATGCCTTTTCATAATCTATAAATCCAAAACATAATGACAACTCATATTCATTTGTCCTTTCTATGACTTCTCTCAATACCAGGATATGATCTATTGTACTAAAACCACTTTTAAATCCAGCTTGTTCTCTTGGTTGGTGGAATTCCAAAGTTCTCTGTAGACGAGTTGTAATTATCTTGGTAAAAATTTTATATAAAACTGATAAAAGGCTGATAGGTCTGTAATTTCTAATATCTTCTTTATCACCTTTTTTAAATATTAATATTATTACAGCATTCTTCCAATCTTCCGGTACATCTTTATCATTTAGACATTTGGTATATAACTTTGCTAAAATTGTTTCTATTTCTTCACCTGCTTCTTTTAATATATCAATTATAATTCCATCATTTCCTGGAGCCTTTCCTTTCTTCATACATTTAATTGCATGTCTCACTTCTTCATTTAAAATTCTGGGCAATTCGGAAGATGTAATAGATATAGGAGGTACTTGTTCTTTATTACTATATAATTCTTGATAAAAATCTTCTACCAATTTCATGATGTCATCTCTCTTTTTAGTAATAATTCCATCGTTTCTTCTTATTGCAGATATAAATTTCCTACCAATACCAAAATGTTGTTTAATATTCTTGAGACTTTTATTTTCTTCTACAGCTTTCCTTGCTATTTCACAGTTATACTTTCTTATATCATTTTCAACTCTTTTCCGTACCATTTTACAAAATTCGAGATATTCAATTCTTTTTAATACATCATTTTTGTATATCTTCATATTCCTTCTTTTCTTCATAAATTCTCTAGTCTCAGTAGAAATTTTATTAGTCAATTGCTGCTTTTTTCTACCAGCTATCTTTGTTGCAGTTTTTAAAAGTGTATCAGTTATTTTCATATTAATTTCATTCAAATCTGAATCATGTTCAAAATCTCCTAACACTTGAAACCTATTTGTAAGTTCTAATTTAAATTCATTAGAATGTTTCTGAAGATTAGGAATATCAACTGTAAATATTGATTTTCTTAATAATTTTTGTCTCTCTAGTTTTACATTAACACGTAACTTACACCGTACTAATCGATGATCACTTCCTGTGTTAAATTTATTAAGAACATTACAATCTTGAAATATGTATTTCCTGTTAGTCAAAATATAATCCAATTCTGCTGTACCTTCATTTGGATGCTTCCATGTCCATTTCCTTTTAACATTTTTCACAAAAAATGAATTCATAATATAAAGTTTTTCTTTTTCTGCAAACTCCACAAGTCTATGTCCTCTCTCATTTCTATTACCATAACCAAAATTACCTACAGCAATTTCATCTTTCATTTGTCTACCAATTCTAGCATTAAAGTCTCCCATAACAATTTTAAAATGTTGTTTACTCTGATCAAAAGCCTTTTGTACATCCATATAAAAATCTTCTACTACTTCATCACTATGAGAACTTGTTGGGGCATAAACCTGAATTATTTGCATTTGGTATCTGCTATTAAGTTGTATAACTAATCTTGCAACTTTGTCTGATACACCATCAATCTCCACAATATTGTTCTTCCACTTTTTATTTATAATGAATCCTACTCCACTTGTATTTCCAATATTTGTGCCTTTATAATAGAGTATATGTCCACTTTTTAAATCAATTGTTTCTTCACCTTTTCTTCTAACTTCACAAAGTCCAATAATGTCCCATTTTATATAAGACAATTCTTCTTCTAATTCTTGCAATCTTCCTTCACTTGAAAGTGATCTGCAGTTGTAAGTACCTAAATAAAAAGTCGTCATCAAATGGCAGCCTGGGTCCACAATCAGGGGATTCTTAGCACCCTCCGCTTTCAGCCACCAATCGCTGCCTTGGTTGGTGACTTTACAGCCTCCTGGGAATAAGGGCCATGCTTTATTTTTGTCTGTCATAATTGTATATATGTATTGGAAAAATATTTATCATTTACACAAACATTCATTCTGCCTTATCAGGCACTGAGAAGAAAGACCATGGTGTTTCTTGATCTTAAACTCAGAGGTAAAAAGCCAATACTCTCACCATGCTGGCTAATGTGTGTTGGTGAGCAGCCCATCCATGTTTGTATACTATATGAATAATCACGTAGTAATAACAGCTGCAATGACAAGAACGTATGGAGTGGACATTAGGAATTTGCCCTGCTCGGTTCCTTTAAGGCCTCCAAGAGGAATCAAAGGGTCTCCTTTCAGTTAATAGCAAACTCCTTTCTGCAGCCATATATATATATATATATATATATATATATATATATATATATATAGAGAGAGAGAGAGAGAGAGAGAGAGAGAGAGAGAAAGAGAGAGGGGGGGGAGAACGAGAAATAGAGAGAAAAGAAAAGTCATTTTAAAAAAACTAACTAAATGAAATATGCAAAAGAAATAACTGTAACTGACCTACTAGCCCAATTCATTAAACTATGATGACTACACTGAGGAACAGTATCAGTTTACAACCTATTTCTGAAAATGTTAACTCCTCACAGTAATATTTAATCCACACAGTAATATTTCCTGCTCATCATATGGATATAAACTCAGGCTATCTAGGTATGCTAGAATATTTATTAGTTCTAGAAAGTTATATTTTCGACGATCAGAATGGTGCCACTAGCAACTCAGATTTAGATATATATCCTTTAAAGAAATCCTGTTAGTTCTGGTTCAATAGCTCTGAGGAAATTGTAATTCTCACTTGTAATGTTGCACTACTTAATTAACTTGATGAAATACACAAATGAAAATCAAACAAGGGCAAAACAGATGTAACAGTAACAATTTTATTCCAGTAATAACATGCAAGTGGTCTTTGTATTCTCTCAAACAATTACTATTACTGATTCTGATGAGACATTTGCATCACTAGGTAACCATAATATTGCATTAACTTTTCTTTTAAATTAGGTAAATACACATATTAATGAAATACATATATTTATTATCTAGATGCCATGTCAGGGTTGAAATTATATACATAAAAAAATCATATTAACAAATAGATAATGCACATATATATCTAAAATACAAAATAAACATACACATCTTACTCTAAAGTAAACACATACATAATATTTAGAGTAAGTGGATTAATAAGAAGAAAAATTGATATTGGTTCATAATTAACCAAGAGAAAGAAGAAAATATATATATTTTTTATAAATATTGGTGAAAGTCTTGCTTTATTAGTCTTATGATTTTGGATTTTGTTCATAATATTTTATCAGAAAAATGCAATTATTCTGAAAAATCATAAAACTAACACTTTGGTTCAGTGAATAGTTCTTGTGAAGGAAGATGAAGTAAAACAGTTCAGTAACAGATAGTTGAAGTAATTTTGTCATTTATTTTCCACAGTTTGAAATGAGTTCATTTACTAGTTTCTCCTATGCATTTTATAATCATATAAAGTTTTATCCCTGTAGTTTTAGGAAAATTTTGGATTCTGCTAAGCTTAATAAAATGGGTCATTCTAATTTTTCCATGGTCAATTTGTAGTTTGCTATTAATTTGGCTGGTTTTTGTTCTTCTTTCTTTTTCTCTTGGGAAGGAGCACTTAGGTATTTATATATGATAGAATTGTTATAAAGCAATAAAGTTTTTTTTCCATGTTAGGTTATGAAAACTAAACATTTTATTTTCTTCCGTGGAACTGTTTTTTATGGAGCACTATTCAGTCAGGTTAAAGTTTTTCTCAGCAAGCCATTTTTTTAGACTTTAGCTTATGTATATGTGAATCTATGTCATATTTGAATTATAACATTCACTTTCTGATTTTAGCATGTATTTATGCAGTCTGATGGTTTTTCACAATTAAAAAAAACATCTGCTAACCAACATGAATGTATTCTGCTTATGAAACATCCTCTTCCAAAATGTGCATTAACTTAAATTTACAGTGCTAGTCTTTTTATATGTTATCAGATTTAATTGCCCCCACCCAAACTCAAAAGGATGTTGTTCAATAAATAGCTTAATTACAAAAAATATATATAACAAATCCTCTTTTCAACAATTATCAATGTCTGCTGTTTGAAAAACACAGATTAGAAAGTCATGATGATTTATGACAAATGGCAATAGAGAAAGAAAATGATAAAAAATATTATTATTTTCCCTTTATTACTATAGACATTCATTTAGAAATATTTTGTTTTTATAAACTGAAAATCACTTCAAACATTTATCATCCTGGATAACTTTTATAAAATTATTTTTTCTCCCTTTCTCTCTTTTCAAAACTTTATTTTTTTCAACTAGTTAACAAGTTGTTGTTTTTTTAACAGAAATATTTGTTTGAGAGAAAATGTAAAGAAACTCGCACATATATACTAGAATAAAATGTTTAAGTAGTGAGGTGTTAGTATTAAATTGCAAATAATTAGTGTTATATAGTTTAAACTTTCATCTATTGAGAGTTTTAATAATTGAAATGCTGATAATCATTATTGTCACATTTGCCACTTATTTTTAATAACCGATGTAACTAGCATGGCTACAATATGCTTGTTAATATTTCAACTGAAGGAAAGCCTATCTTCTACATATAGTTTATATAGATATATATTTTTTGTTGAATGAGTCTTGCCTGAACAACAGACTTTTTATATTCTATTGGCTTATTTGAATGTGAGGGTTGTGATATGTCATTTGTCTATCATAATAAATTAGCTGTTATTACTTATTATTTAATATGTATATACTACAATGGAAAAAGCACTGAAATTTTCTCTACTTATTATATATATATGATCAATAGATGGAGCTTTACCAAGACCTCCAAACAAGCGTATTTGTTTACATAAACGTCAGAGTCAATATTCACTGTCTCTTTTATTTTGCTCCACCCTCAGATCATCTGATTTCAAGCTGATTTGCTCTCATCAGTGAAGGGATAGGAGTTAGAAACTAGACCTAAATATTAACTCCAAGCGTTTATGCAAAACGTTTCTATCAGTTTGCAAGCATGAATTTTTTAGACATCTAAATGTCTTCAAACTCAGCCTATCAAAATAGATAGCTATGTGGGTCTGATATCAGTTCAGTTTCTCCACATAATCAAAGCTTCTGCAATCTATATCATTGCAAGAAAACTTTAAAGATACATTTATGAAAAACAAAACAAGTTTTATATACGTAAAAACCTGCTATCGCTTGTATTAATGATATAGATTGCAGAAGCTTTGATTATGTGGAGAAAGTGAACTGATATCAGACCCACATAGCTATCTAGTTTGATAGGCTGAGTTTGAAGACATTTAGGTGTCTAAAAAATTCATGCTTGCAAACTGATAGAAACGTTTTTCATAAATGCTTGGAGTTAATATTTAGGTCTAGTTTCTAACTCCTATCCCTTCACTGATGAGAGCAAATCAGCTTGAAATCAGCTGATCTGAGGGTGGAGCAAAATGAAAGAGACAGTGAATATTGTCTCTGACGTTTATGTAAACAAATACGCTTGTTTGGAGGTCTTGGTAAAGCTCCATCTATTGATCATTAATACAAGCGATAGCAGGTTTTTACGTATATAAAACTTGTTTTGTTTTTCATAAATGTACCTTTAAAGTTTTCTTGCAATGATATAGATTGCAGAAGCTTTGATTATGTGGAGAAACTGAACTGATATCAGACCCACATAGCTATCTAGTTTGATAGGCTGAGTTTGAAGACATTTAGGTGTCTAAAAAATTCATGCTTGCAAACTGATAGAAACATTTTGCATAAACGCTTGGAGTTAATATTTAGGTCTAGTTTCTAACTCCTATCCCTTCACTGATGAGAGCAAATCAGCTTGAAATCAGCTGATCTGAGGGTGGAGCAAAATGAAAGAGACAGTGAATATTGACTCTGACATTTATATAAACAAATACGTTTGTTTGGAGGTCTTTGTAAAGCTCCATCTATTGATCATTAATACAAATGATAGCAGGTTTTTATGTATATAAAACTTGTTTTGTTTTTCACATATATATATATATATATATATATATATATATATATGTGCGTGTGTGTGTGTGTAATAAATAAAGTTTGATATCTGTATTCGTTTCACAATATATGTAATATACAAATCAATATATATATATATATCAAAATACAGTACAATTTACATAAATTATATTTTTTTAGAAGTACTTTTGACTATACATTTTGTAGTTGATAAAGACTACAAAATGTATAGTCAAAAGTACTTCTAAAAGAATATAATTTATGTAAATTGTACTGTATTTTGATATATATATACACACACAGTATGTTCAAATTATAAATAAGAAATGGAAACAACTTTCATTTGCATGTGCTATCAATCTCATTATACTGTTCATATTTATTGAAAAGTCATAAAGTATAAAATAATCATATTTTTTGCAATTGTATATGTAATAGTAATGAGAATTTAACAAGTAATGTGAATAAAAGTCAAAACTTAAATCCACACCAGATGTAAATAAAAGCTCATTCAATAATCCAATAAATAAAATGTAAGGTAGAATAATTTCTCCGTATTTTAACACCCTTATGAACAAATAACAATGTGTTGATTATGTAAAAAAAATACATATGACGTTATTTTTCAGAAATTTATAAGATGTTTAATTGACAGAATTGATTCTAGAACTTCCCAATCCCATCGGATGCTCTGCCTACTGTTCCCAAATTATGCAGGGTAAAAATCTACTAATGACTTTATTACTTGGGAGTTAATAAAAAGTTCAAGCATTAGAACTGTGGATGCCAAAATAAATTCTAGGACTTCCAAGTCAGACACTTTAGAAACTGCACTAAACTGCACCAGGTGTCAATTATGTAATATTAATAAATACAACTTTCAAACTTTATGTAAGAAATGAAAACAACTTTCTTTCTATATGCTGCCAATATCATTGTGTCATTTTTTATGTATAAAGACAGCAAATATAAAATCACTTCTGCTTATTTGACTTATCATTATTTATTTATGAATATCTTATTTATTTGTTGGCTGTATTTAATGAGGCTTTGTTTATATCTGGTGTTGGATTTCCCATTTCTATAAGTTTTGAAATCACAAATATAAACAATTGTTTTATATTTGCTGGCTTTCTAACATTTAAGAATGGTACTCTATGATACTTACATGTAACTAATTAGATTTAGTGTTTCATATCACATTTATCATTAGATTCAAACTTATCATATATACATATACACACTATTTAGAAGATAAATATACTTGGTAATTTTAATTTTAAAAGACTGAAGAAAGAAAAAGTTGATGCAATAAAGAATCTATGACTAAGTATTATACAAAAAACAGATTGTCTAAAATTCAGCAGTACATACTAAAATGCTAACAGACAAGCATAAAGTTATGTTCAAGGAAAATTGACAATCTTAGATAAAATAAAGAAGAGTAACAGCTTAGAGTATAAAAATAATAAATGGATCCTTCTTAACAGAAATGCTCTATTTTGAATGAAATCTAGTAAGTACATATAGTCTAATAAATATAATCTAATAATACTATACTATTTTATCTCAAAAGTGACTAGATTTTTTTTTTAAAAAAGTCCATTTGAGCAACAAGTCTCTTCTTAAGCATTTATATCATATGAAATAATAAATTATGGTGACAATTTAATAATTAATTATTAAACTACATATATAAACTCAAATTTAATGAAAATTATTTTTCTAATTTTGTAAAATATATAACTAAACTATATAATTTAAGAAATTATTTTTTTTAAAAGGACAATAGTCATATAATCAAATGCTTATAAGTCATGTAATATTCAAACACTCTAGTTGAAAATTAATCTAGAAATCTTTAGTCTGGAGTGTGATACTCTAACACTATGATAAACTACACAGAACAAATTGATAGCTGACATCATCTTTATAAATTATTATTTCTTTGGAAAAAATACAAAAGATTGAAGATAGATTTTGTAATGATGATACAAACCAATCGGTGAAAATGCTAATGCATTTATATATTTTACATACTGGCAGAAAGACAGGTTATTTTACATCTTCATCATATAAACACCATTTCCTATGCTTACACAAGCTGTTATTGCAGCAGCAAGCTCTCCACACTAGATGGCACTCCTACTGTATTACCAGCTTATGTAAGCATAGGAAATGGTGATCATGTGATGTTTTAACAGTTTTACATCAATCCTACTTATAGAATAATGGTGACTGTGGTTTTTAAAAAAACCCAAGACACCAAATGTACAAATACTGAACTGGATTCAGATTGATATGATTATACAAGTGAATGAGTTTGGATTGAAAGTATTATTGTTTTGATATTAGGATCATAGCCTTATAGTTAACTATATAGGTAAAAGGTGGCTATTAAAGGATTGCATTGTATCCTAAGATCTAGGTGCAGACTGTCAGATCCAAGATTTCTCATTGATGAAAGACAAAAGCTAAAAAATAGTCTGGGGATAATGGATGAATAGTCAATAGATAAGGATTTTATGCATGACTTTTTGCATCTATTGATTACTATATCTTGCACTGGGTGGCACTATTCTATGGAGAATTCAGCTAATCAATTTTACATGTTGCAATATATTTTAATATCTGCAGCAAACAATTTTTTTGAAAGACTTCAATACATTGCTTAATTATAGCATTTGTATTCTATTTTCAACTATATCTCTTTAAAAAAAGTAATTAATATTGCATCTGTTTAGAATACCTTTGATGTCATATCTACAACATAAATAGATGTAAATCATTCCTAAATTCATCATGAGGTATTTTTTGGAAAGTTTGTTATGGTTCATTTGCTTCACATGCTCAAACCATTAAAGTTCCACTCTCATGGTAATAGATTTAATGTCACCATATCCAGAAAGTTAAAAATCTACTATATGTTTTTATTCTGTCATTATGTTTCAAAATATTGTGATCCATTTTTAAGTTAAAAAAGTTCCATCTGCAAGAATTCTGAATTTATAATAAATGTAGGATATAAATAGGCTAGTCATAAAGTCTGGTTTTTAATTTTGTATTAAGAATTTAAATTGTGTTAGCTATTTTCAGTGAAGATTTTGTATATTGGGAGAAGCGAGTACAGTATTACAGCTAGATGAGCCAATGTTACTATTACTGAAATATATGCAATTTGTTTATAGGTGTTTAAGAATAAATTTCAAAATAATTTATTATTATAAAGGAGCATACAATATAGTTTTATAGAATATTGAAGCCCATTATTAGCAACAATAGGCTAATAATAATTTTGATTAGAAGGTTAGATAATTTACGATTCATTTTTGTTGGAGAATATTTGATACTTAGTAACTATTATTAATGTTTCAGCATAAGATTTAGAGTTAAGAAAGTAGTTAATCAATTAGTCCAAATGCCAACTCTTATTTCCAATGATAAATAATCTAGAGAGAGAATATAATAATATTAATCATGAATCTAATTCTTTTAATAGTTGATAAAAGTGGTACATTTTAAGAGACCCAATCTTCCTCCTTTAAAAGTAGAAATTACATTTATTAAAAAAGAAAAAGACATATTGATTAAAAGATAATTGTTGATATCTCATTGCAGATTACATAGGATGTTCCTTTTAGAATAGTATTTCTGATTTGAATTTTGAGCTTAAACATTTATTCACATTCACATTTAATGATATTTTTCATAGATTTTTGAATGGAAATTTGTTGCATTTTTCAATATTTTTTTTATAAATCCTTTGTATTTTATTGGAGATAGCTTTCTGATATCACGTGATTTTTAAAGATGTTTTTTACCTGTATAGAATATCATATGTGTTTAAATTTCCATTAATAACAAATACTTTTTGATAAATTTTATAGTATGAATATTTAGTCAAAAATAATGATTATATTTTCAATGTGAGTGTTTGATAATGATATGGTTGGGTGGTGAAAATAATATATTTGCATCTTTCTCTAGTATAGAGGTCAGTAAACTGGATTCATGAGTCACTTGTGGCTCTTTGATACCAAACTTATAGCTTTCCTTATTATGATAAACATAATTTTTTTATTACGTGTACAATAATTTGTAAATAAATATTTTGACTCTATAAGAGAGAAAATGTGCTATTCCATGATAATTCCTTAGATTTAGCCCAATTATAGAATAATAAATACTGTGTATAATGAATGTTTAAATAATAGAAAATTTGTGAATAAATCAAATTGTTAATTTTATATTTTTGTTTAAGACATCTTCAGTTTTCATTATATGTAAATTGTTTCTATTAATCTATTTTTTACCTCTTTGTTTTTTTTTTATTTTTATTTTTTTTAAATCTGGATATTTAAGCAAAATGGCGTTTTATGCTAAAAAGGTTGCGCTCTGTTCTAATAAATGATTCAAGTAAATTGATTTCTTGAAAGAGTAGCTTACTGAGATCTCTATTGATTACTAAAAGTAATATCTTTATAAGAGTATCAAACTCCCCATACAGTAGTGCCATCAAGGGCAAGCTTTCATAGTCAATTGATACAGGAAGATTTGTAAATAGAATTCCTATCTGATGCCTACTTATCCAACATCGCCAGATTAGTTTCTAGCTTGTGGCTTTTATCAGTGAGATTTGATGATTTTAATATCTTTATAATATATTTTTATATCTAAAATATGATGAAGAAGCTTAGAATTTTTCTTTGTTAAATAAAATATATTCATTCTATCACATATCAAATCAAAATCTATGTTAAGTACGTGTTATTTGGTAGTATTATGTGTGGCATAATTTATATCTTCTATAATAGCGAAAATAGCCGACATTTAGATTTAAAAAAAATAAAATAAAATGCTGTAGATATGTTAGATTGAAACTAACCAATTTTTTTTCTTGTATATATTCAATTTATTTGTATATTTATCAAAATTCAGATTGTGATAAAAAGTAATTAAAAAGATTGCATAAATTTGAAAAAAACAAAAAGAAATTTTTTTAGCTGTATTTATAAATACAAGTTATCTTTTGTTTGTTTGATTTGTTTGCTTATAGTGCTCTTAAAAAGAACCTTATTAAAAAAAAGTGTTTGTAAAAATAAAAAATGTAATAAGAAATATACTGTAAAAAGTTACTTAAAGTCCTAGATATAACGATTTAAGTGAAAACTTAGATATAATTTCTGTATTTACTTATAGTAAAAAGGGAATATTTATTTCATTTCCAGTTTTTAACTAAGCAAAGAGAAATAACAAAGGGATTTTTTGTATTCATCTTGTTTACCTGCTATTAGTGATAATGGTTGTTTATTAAATTTCTACATTTTGTCCACTCCTTTAGGGTTACATCTAGTACACATTTGTATGTTTTATGTAGCAAAGCTTTTATTCAGATTTTTGTAGATATCACTTCCGAACATATTTTCACTTACAATCATTAATCTTTAAAACATTCTTTATTTTGTCACGAATATGAAATGCTGATAAGCAAAATCAATTTGTTTTTAATGTATATTTAAAGAAATTGTCTCAGTTTTCTGAAGTCAGAATCTCTTTCAAATGGAAAACAAATCTTCATCATTCTTAACGTACATTTCATAAGTAATATTAGACCTAAAATGCAAAATTAAAACTTTTGTAGATATTGATTGATATAGAAGTTTGAAAATAAGCTTATGATAAACTGCATTGAAACAATCTCATGAAATGAGTTTAGAGTGAAATTGGATCAGAATTTTGTGCTTTTAAAAGTGATGTTGCATAAGAAACTAACTGATATCATTAATTATGATACTACATGAAACTTTTGCAGTCCTGGCAATTAATGATTTTGACCTTGGAAATCTGAATGATTTAAATAAATTGATTTCTGCTTAAGTATAAAGATATGTCATAATGGTTATGTAGCATTAGCTTTTTATGTGGAAAGAGAATTTGGATTGTGGACACCATAGTTAATATATATATATTTATATTAAATGAAAAAAGATGAAATAAAGATCCATTATCTTTTTATAATGAAATCTATTTTATAAGCAGTAGTAGTGGACAACATAATTCTTGAGATGTATGAGGTTAAAAATGTTATCTTAATAATCTAATGATAGGTAAAGAAATAAAAAAAAAAAAAGCTTTATAGTTTGTCACTTAATCATTTCTATAATTTCAAACTCATTTTCATAGCAAAGAGTGAAATGGACATGAAGATAATCAGAAAAACTATAACCCAAAATGCGTCTGCCTGAGAATAATTTCCAGAATAATGACTTCGCCAGTAAAAAGTGAAATCAATGGCAGCTTAAAAATATTTTAGTAAATTGATAAGAAATTTGAATATTAATAATCTAAAAAGATGAGAAAAATATTCATAATATATTGTGAGCTTTAAATTTGAAAAAAGCAGAATTTGAATTTCATGTTTCAGCTTTTTTAAAATAAAATTTAAATATCTCAAAAAGAATAGGTTTTGATAAAATGTTTTCATTCAATATTTTTAAAAAAGGCAAATATATAATTCTTCTGTTTACCAAATCGTTCTTGATTGCTAATATTAGTCTGATTTATGAAATTGAGTGACTATTTGATTTTTGTTATTGAAATATTTGTTTAGCAAAAAACTCTTAGATGAAACGATAAAACTATGAAATGTGTTAACAAATCTGTGTATGGTTATGTTTGCTTATTTCTGCCTTGATATATTACAAACATTGAAGTACTTCTGAACTTTATATGTTGCAATTACACTTTTTTTAAATGTAATGCAACATTATAACAGCAGTTTACAAGCCAATGAAATCTTCATTACTATCATAATATTATGGTATGTAGTGACATTATATTTCTTAATGAAATATTAAATATGTGATATTTGTTAAAACAGATAAATAATAAAGATTTGGGATACTATAAAGAATTCTTACATTAATGCAAATAATTAATTAAACTTATTTTGTATATTTGAAGTAAATGGACTAGATACATTCAGAAAAAGAGATCAGAAAGTATTTTTAAATAAAAACAAATCACACCATAATAAAGTGATTCAACATATGAAAGCAATTTACCTGATTGCATATTGCCATGATCATATATGTGATTAAATACAAATTATATATAAAGATAATCAGCAAAGGCAGTGAAAGTAAAATTAATTCAGTCATTTGAAAAGTGAAAACAAATAATGAAGAAACTGATGAGACTTAATATTGAAATTGTGAAGGAAATGGATGTAATGGATAGTTATTGTAGCAAAAGAGGAAAAGATGTTAATCCAAAACAATAGTGAATATCAAGTGATAAATATCATTATAATTATCTATGAACAGAAAATATATCTTTTGCTTGTAGTTTCATGTATAAAAGAATTTAGTAATGAATATATATACATTAATAAAATCATTATTAAGCAGAATTACTTTTGAAAAGATGGCAATATTAATTCAAATTTTAATGCCGTTACATTTCTTTCAAATAAAAGTAAAAAAAATGTATAAAATTACATTCGAGTATAAATATGTTTGGTGCTGATATAGTATGCACTCGGTGGCCATTTTCAATTTCAAAACACCCCAAAACACTGCTGGCACATGCAAGTGATAAATGACTTCGACTAGAAACACTCAGTTTTCAAAAAAATAAATCGCCTAAGGTACAACAAATAAAAATGGGCGGAGACAAGAAAGTAACATGAAAATTAAATAGCTGGAGGCCTCACACAAAAAAGTGCTGAGAAAGAGAGAAATGCTCTTACAATGCTAGGATTTATGATTTTTTAATTTTTTGAGATTTACTATTACAATGCTAGGATTTATGATTTTTTAATTTTTTTTTTTTATGTTTAATAGTTTGATTTTAATTAATATATATAATGCACAGATGGCAAACTAATTATATAATTTAAAGTTAAAATCTAATAACAAGATTCTTTTTAATATAAAATAATTTTAAAAGAGAATGCTATTAATTAGTTATTTTTATTCTTAGAATGGAATGATTTTCTATTTTGAGGTAATTGCAAACAGGCCCTTGGGCATATAGTCAGATAAGAGAAAAAAAAAAAATACTACTGATAAGAGTGGACAGGGATAAAAAAAACAACTTTGAAGGGAGAAGGGATTTTTGAGATTGCTATTGCTGATTGTGTATTACTAAGTATATTGAAGTGTATTGCGGATCTCCAAAATGTAGGGATCAGCAATAATTTATGTTCCCTGTATTCACAGCAGCTGAAATGGTCTCCAGAATAGGATGGTTCCCAGGAAAATAGCCAGCAACGGACTTCTCTCCATCTAAAAAAAATAGGAAATGGAAAGAACTTCGAATTCTACCATGCATCAAGGATTACAAAGATGGACTTTACCTATAGCATTGGAAAGTATAAACTTTACAATGGAAAGTATAAACTTTTCTTTTAAATAAAGTATGAACATTAATCATATAATGTGAACTTTTTCCAGTATTTTAAGTGTCACTTAACTTTTAAAAGAAATCTCTTATCTGGCTAAATTTTAAATTATTTATATATGTTCTTTTTTTTAAATATACTTAATATCATTTCCATTCTTGTAATTTCTACTATATTAGTTATTTAAAGTGAGCATGAATGGCTGCATAGATTTGTAAGATTGTTAGTTTAAAGTGTGTTAATTTTGGGCTAATTGTTTCATAGTTGGTTCGGTGCAAGTGGATAGATGTACGGATGTTTTATGTCAATGTAACTTGAGTAGGTGCATTGGATACTCATTCCCTTGTACTTCATTAGCATACAGGGCATAATACCCACTTAAATGTATGACCCTATGCCATTGATTTTCTTACACTGAGTGGGACAGTAAGCTGGCAAAGACCGCTATCACCATTTACAGAGCTTCTCATATAATTTCATTCTTGTATCATGGGGAAAATGCTCATTCCTTCTCACCATGGTCCATTATTTTTCTAATGATATCATGCTACAGATGTAAAATTCCTGTTAGCATGATTGTGTTATGCTAATAATCTCATTTTGCATTGGTCACATCGGTATATCAGTAAGCTAGCATTGGTTTAAATATGAGATTTTTGGTCTAAGATTAAAAGGGATTGGGTTGGTTGTTGCATAATCTATGCAGCATATTCACATTTAATAAAATATTAAAATTGTATTTAAATCTATTAAACACTTCCATCTGTGCATATAATCCAAATCAAATATATTTGGTTCATTTAATTTTCAGAATCTTTTTAATGCGTGTGTGCATTATAATAAAATGTTTTGTTGAATTAATTTTGGCAGTAACTTATTTTATATATTTTTTTAATATTTAAAAATAAGCATTAGAAATTTGAATATACAGTACGATATTTTAAGCTCAGCTTCTCCCTGAGCTAGCAACTGGTGCTTTCGGTTCGATGAAAAGGTAACTTCTCTTGTGCGTATCTGCCTACTGTATAAATTTTCCAGGTTCAAATGGCCTGGTGGCACTCTGTTATGGCATATTAGGTTAGGGAGGTTTGTCGACCATTGTACTATGAACAAAAAAAATATCTTTTGCTTGTAGTTTTATGTATGAAATAATTTAGTAATGAATATATATATATATATATATATATATATATATATATATATATATATATATATATATATATATATATATATATATATTAACAAAATCATTATTAAGCAGAATTACTTTTGAAAAGATGACAATATTAATTCAAATTTTAATATACAATGTGCTCTGATAAAATACAATCCATGAAATTTGGCATATTTTAGGAAAACATCTGTGCTACAGTTTTCAGATATATAACCTAAACATAAATGTAGTTTTTCATCATAAGAGTTCATTGTACAATACAATTGTTACAGAATATCTTATATGGTGTTTTATCTATAAACATAATGAATTTAAAGATATGTTAATTTCTATTTTTCTATCTCACAAATAATAATAATAATAACAATAATAATAATAATAATAATAATAATAATAATGATGATGATGATGATGATTATGATGATGATAATGATGATGATGATAGTGATGCAATAAAGTTAAACTTAAATTTTTTTTTTTTCAAATATCGATATTCTGTATTAATCATCTATTTTATATTCATAATATAATAATTTATGTTATTTATGTAACATAATTACTCTTGAATAAAAATTTTATAAAACACCAATATCTGTTTTATATAATAATAAAAAATATGGTGAGAGCTTCCATTATGTACAGTATATTGTTTTTACTAATTCAAATCTCATTGTTATTACAGTCTTTTTTATAAAACAATTTAGATTTAAAATTTTTCTAGTCTTGCATCTTAATGATATAAAGCATTTTTAAGGTTTATGATGTAATTTTAAAACTAACATATTAGAATATGTTGTGTTAAGAAGGTGATAAAATTCTATCAGTTGTAATATCACATGAATGTCATACTGTATTGCATGTCTAATTTCTCAACTTGTCTTTTAACAGAGAATACTGCATTAACGAAATGAATTGTTATTTTATATTAGTTAGTGGTTTACAATCATAAAGCTTAAATCACCAAAAAACTGTATAATTAATATATATATATATATATATATATATATATATATATATATATATTATACAGTTTTTTAGTATTTTATATATATATATATATATATATATATATATATATATATATATATTAATTGCAATTACTATTTTTGTATATATTTAACTTAGTTGTAGTGACATTTACTGATTCAGATAAGATTGTATTGCGAATGGAACTAATTGTTTTGTCTTGTATGGTGTTATATAATCTTACCATGTGTATTAATATGTTCGTATTTTGAAAATAAATAGTTTAAGACATTTATATATTTAAAGAATAGGCTGATATTCTAATATGTTTAGCAGATATTCAGATCTTTAACACATCTTATGGAGATGAAAAGCTGAAATATGCATATATTACAAAATGTCTAATCTGTTATTATATGTTGGCTAGCAGTCTATATTTTTAAATTGTATATATATATAAAAGAAAGTTACTCTTAACACTAACTGAAATAATTATAGAAAATATACAAACCATTATACAATTACAAATATCCAGTAACGCCCTCTGTTTAAAGATCTATATCTCAATAATAGATCTTTAAACAGAGGGCGTTACTGGATATTTGTAATTGTATAATGGTTTGTATATTTTATATATATAAATATATAATAGATTGCGCTAAAATCTACCTATTGTTTATTTGTAAATATTGTTTATACACCTTTTTGATAATTCTCATAGTTTAACAAACTAAAATGAAATTAATTGTTTTTTAATTTACTAATTTAATGACATTAGAAGGGATATGAACACAGACTTTTAAGCTCCCTTTAGCTATTCACTCCATTTTATATAACCAATACACATGACCCCATACATGTGAAAAAGATAAAAGATCTCCAATATACATATTCCATGTTGAACCAGCTCTCAGAAGCATGAAATATGTATATTGGAGATCATTTATCTTTTTCACATGTGGTCATGTGTATTGTTTATATAAGATGTAGTGGGCTGCAGAAGAAGCTTGAAAATCTATGTTCAAATTCCCTCTAATTACATCTAAAGTTAATTATATACATTATACTTGTATTCAAATTTAATGACATAAATGCATTTAATGAGTTGAGTACATATGATAATTATATTACCAACAAAACATGAGAAATTCTCTTTATTTCAGAACCATCTATTAAAAATTTGAATCATCACAGAAATTCACATTTTCATATTTGTTCTGATTTATGGATGTATGAGAAATTTGGATCTAATGCATTTAATATTCAGCATTCACATTTTAATTCTTTATGCTAGCTAACAGACAAAAGTTCAAAATCAGATAAGGTTTTTAAATCACTTACAAAGTTATGCAAATCTGATATTAGCCAGCAACTATATATGTTAAAGGCTTTAATTTTGCTATCTGTAGCACCTTTTACCCCTTAGCTAAGAGTAAAATGCAACAAATTGTTTCTAAAAGTATGTGTTAAATGTAGATAAAGAAATTTTTATGATGTTTTGTGGGTATATACTTTCTTAACTAATGAATATAATATAATTATTAGATCACTGAAATATATAAAAACTGGATTGATGTTAGATCACAAATGCAAATTGGTTTTGGTTCAAAATTTTAAAATACTTTTTTCAATTTCAAATAATTATTTCAATGTATAAAAGTGTTAAAAGATAGTTGCTATCTATATACTGCAATAGATCCAAATTCTTCACTGATGAGAGCTATAAGCCAGAAACTTTTTAAGAATGTAGATGCAATAGCAATATTATTTAATGCCCATTGTTTACTAAGTTTACAAATAGAAAATTGTGCTTCTAAAATAATATGATGATTGTGCATAAAAGTATAGAAATCTTGATTACTAATCTTACACTATATGGCTCTGAAGTAGAGTGAAGAAAGTTCTCCTAAAAGTATATGACGATTGTGCAGAAAAATTTACAAATCTTGTCTATTGTATTTTTATGGTATAAAATTTTATTTGGGAAGGGAAAAATCATTAAAGTAATGATCATTTTAAAACAGATATTATATTAGTATATAAAATTATAAATTTAGTTTATCATTGACTGAATGTAAACCTCAATAAATAACAAGTATAATTCTATCCATACATTTGTAGTTTTATCTTTTCAAATTTTGAAATTTGCATACTATCAGTAAAATACTTTATATTTTTAAATATATAATTTAAAAATGCATACTAAAACATATAGTATTAGTTATAAAATTACATTTAATATGATGATTCTGGTGTAATCTTTACTAATAATCAATTATTTATATATCACGTAATCATTAACGTAAAACCAACTTTGTCTGCTTTTGTATATTATTGCTATATGGTATTGAAAATGATGTTCATGCCAAAACTGTCTATAGCTTATTATTTATTTGATATAACTTATAATTTCTAATAAAATCCATTTACATACAGATCGAATTTTTTTATTTGTACATAAATAAATTTTAATATTTGATGGCATAAATATGACTAAATATTTAAATGTGGATAAAAGTGGAATTTATATACACATATATAACTGTAGATAACTTTTTTGCAGGAAAAGGTTTATAATCTTAAATCAATTATTCACATCCCACGGAACAATTTATTTATACCTTTGAGATATCTATAAATGTACTTCCATTTATTTTTTATAGAACAGCGTGAATTAAACAAGCTAATTTAAGTTTAACTGCTTAACACAGAATGAATATTAAGTTCTTTTCCAGAAAACAGGTTCAGGTTATTATGCTTATATAGTGTTTTGGCATTTCTTTGTTTTTGCTAGCGTATCACAATTTATTTCAATATCTGAATGCTTAGTACTGCATCACAATGTTTAATGATTTTTTTCTATCACTAATGCAGAAGGCAGTTTAAACTATAAACTTTATATATATGAACTTATCATCATGCAAAAATAACTTTTAACAATTATTTTCAGGGCGGATATTACTAGATATTCCATGTAAGGTTTGCCGTGATCATTCTTCTGGAAAGCACTACGGGATTTTTTCTTGTGATGGGTAAGTTATTAATTCTTTTTTAATTACTTATATTAAACCATAACTATCATTAATTATTTTTAAATTATTATAAAGAACATAGAAATATGTTCGACAATATATGGGGATGGGGATGAATTTAAATAAAAAGATTAAACTATTTTGAAATTGGTCTATACAACCTGTATGAAAAGTTCACAAATGAGGTAAAAATAGATAGATTTTTGATGTGATCAAATTCAGTCAATTCATTTTTAGTCTATCACATACAATAAAGACTAAACTAACAAATCTACATTCTTAGTTGCAATACTAAATAGCTATAATTTTTTTCTTCTAATTGATATTTAAAGACTCTCGATCCAATTTTACATTATGTTAGAAATTGACAATGACATAATTTGTAATTATATGTTGGATTATTTTCATCGTTTCATTAAATTGTTAATTATTTTTAAAATAAGTCAGACTTTATATTTTTTAAATATATTCACTTGTTAATAATGATGCACAAGGTCATATGGAATGCAGTTTTAAGTGTTATTATTCTCCTCCATTTTTCAGGTGTTTCTAGCCTGACAATTATATCCAGCAGAGGAATTGATCCATTGACATTTATATATGTGAATACTGAATTTAAGATGATACTAATCAACTAAGATATTCTATCAAAAACTTTTGACAGAATCATCTAGTTTGTTAGGACCACCTTAAACTCACAATGAATCTAAATTTTAATAGTTCACATCTCATGCTGGTCAGGCCAACAACATGTGAAATTTGCTGTTTGAAATACTGTGTTTCATATTAACAGTTCATTATATTTTGAGACATACAAAGTTGACTTTTTTAAAGTTCAATAATGCAATTAATGTTTAAAAAAATCCAGTACATAACTACAAGTAAATTGTCATTACTCATAAGTTTAGACAATCACAATAAATGCAAGTTCAATTCAGAATAGTTGTTGTTATGTCAATGCATGTAATCTACTACATGCTAATAAAATATTAGTGACTACAATGTAATTATGATAGAGTGACACATTTTCATAAATCTGGACATAAAGGTTAATAACATATATAATTATATGAAAACTAACTTCTATTTATTCCTAATACTACCTAAAATTAGTAATAGTACTTATTTAGTAATTGTTTGACCATTTAAATCAAAATATTGAATTTGTGTGTTTACATTTGAAATGTATTTTAATTGTCAACAAAGAGTTGTTGGTCTAATCTTTGGTGTATTTGAGTTTCTTTATGAAAACACAGTAGAATTAGTACAGTTGCCAAAAAACACAACTTGCACTTATAATTAATAAGGATAGAATCACATGCTTTATAAAAAGCCAAACTCAGACAAGAATATAATAACAAAAAAAAAAAGAACTACAATGTAAAACTTAGAACTATAGAGGAATTTGATTCAAATAGCCTAAACTTATCAAACATTTTACCAGAGAAGTAAAATTAATTGTTCTGGTCAAAACAGTCTTTGTAGGTGTTCAGTTTACTGATAAATGAGGTTTTATATTATAATAAACTGACTTAATAAAGACATATTTCTTCTTTTTTAATTTACTAATTCAAAAGCAATACATTATGTGACAGAAGTAAGGAAATCAACTTTAGCAAATGATTTTAAGGAGTTTCTAGGTGGTGCATTAAGAGGATACTTTTTTATAGTATAAAGGACTGTGATTTTCAGATCAAACTGCTAATGGGCTGTATGACTGTCTATTCTGCAGTTTCTCAAACTTTACTATTATCAGACAAAACAATAAATGTGATTCACATTTTAAATGTGTACTTTAAATCAGGTTAAAATATATATAACTGTGAACTTCAGAAAAAGAGCCAACTTGAAGAATAATATCTACATATATATATATATATACAAATAAAATGTCGGTTAATTAAAAAACTATTGTAATAACAATAAAACTAATAAATATAATAATAATTAACTATTATATACAGTCTTTCAATCTGCAAAAGATTTTTGGTTAATTCCGTAACCCTCCGCAACTGCTATTAAATTTTAAAAAAAAAAATGGAAATAAACATCATCAACTCAAATCCCATGAATCCTGAATTTTAACATTAGCAGCTTGTCTATTAATTATATTCATTTTATCTCTATTTATTAAAATTTCTTTTATTATGGTTTTTCTCTTCATAAATAATCTTATATCAAACTTAAATTTATATTTACATGTTCTTTCATGGTTCAAAAAAACTGAAACAGTCATTAATTCTTCAACCACCTCTTACGAGGCATCTCGTCGACATCTGATGTCACTCTAATTCTGCTAGTTTTAATGGTAGAATATTCGTTTGACAGTTATTGATTAGGTTTTTAAAAGTTCTGGAAGATGGTGCCCTCTTCCGAATTATTTTACAAGTAAAAAATCAAAAAAACCACATTTAGAACTAAACAAAGAAGAACCTTGTCGGTGATTGGATGTCAGCTGGCTCTCAGCCGAAAAAGACATTCTGATTGGCTGGAAAGAACAAAGAAACCGCCTGATCAAAGAAAATAAAGAAAAACGCTGAGATTTTCATTTCGAATGTAATTTAAAGTATTAAAAAAATATAAAATGAGAAATTAAAATAGTTTTTTAAAAAATATACTAAAAAAAAACAAAATTATTTTCGAAAAATATTGAAGATTTTAGTAAAAATATTTAAGATTTAACAAAAAGAAATCTTTACTTTTTCAGAACGTAAAATTGAAAAAAAGCGTTTGCGTCAGCACTTTTTTGTTTAGAGATTCGCTTTATATTTGCCGAAATTGAATATATTTTATAATAAATAAATAGCAATTTATTTTTGAAAGAACTTTCGTTCTCTTTCATAACCTGAAAAATTAGTAATATACTTTTTATAAACGTATCTGAGTTGAATTTAATATTATAGGCGAATATGTTTTAACAATAGGCTTTGTCTTCAGTTTGTGAGTTGGCCAATTAAAAGATTTGATTTTTACCTCATACAACCAATAATATAATTAGCGGTTAAAGAGTTAAATCATTATTATTTTTACTTTTCACATGCTTATGCAAACAATTCATGTTTCATTAATCTTTTTTCAATATTGTACCTTGATTCACCTATATATGAAAAACATCCATCCATAAAAAATTTGATTTACAACATTACTTTTCTGCTTGACAGGTATGACATTTTTAGAATTATTCGCCAGCTTATTAACATTTTTTGTAACAGAAAATGAAACATTAAACACATCTTTATATATATCCATTTTTTAATATCAATCTTCAACTCCTTTAAATCATTATAACTCTTTTTAAATTGACATAAAATATTGTCAATCTGTTCAATGGCAAATATCTCAATATTTTTTAATTTATCACATTGATAATGACATAATTTCAATTACAAAACAAAAAAGATCTAAAACTTGCCATCTTATGCATAATTGGTACTATTGATTTACAATTTATATACCCTTTTTTGCAATGGTTTGATTATTAATTTATAACTTAACATACTATCACCTCTTGTAGTATTTAAATCCAAATACTTAATACCTTGTCCTGTTCCTTTTCAATAGTCCATTTCAAGCCTATCTCCACAAACAACAACATCATCCACATACCTTTTGTAAATTTTAATATCTTTAAAAGTACACATATTTAAAATACTATTCCCATATGTAGACAAAACAAAATTGCAAACTTGTGCAATAACAGGCAGACCCATAGACCAACCTTTAGACATTTTATAATATCCACCTTCAAAAGAAGCAATAATGTTATCATAAAAAAGTTTTAATGAATCAATAATATATTTTATCACATATTTACTAACACCTTTACTTTTTAATGCATGTTCAATTATTTTTATGAAAATCACTCTATCAATAGATCCATACATTTCTGTGACATCTAATGAGGCAATAATATCATTCTCATTAATCACTATATTTTTAATTCTATCTACAAAGTCAAAAGATGAAGCAATAGTATTTTTCTCAAATCCTAAAAACTCTTGTAACTGCTTACCAATATATTTAGAAGTTATATATAAATGAACTGTCAAAATCAATCATAATTTGCAAAGGATTCCCTTCTTTATATAACTTTATATTTGTAAAAGTATAAGGACATAGATTGAAAGACTGTATATAATAGTTAATTAGTTATATTTATTAGTTTTGTTATATATATATATATATATATATATATATATATATAATATATATATATATATATATATATATATATATATATATATATAAAGTTACTGTTAACACTAACTGAAATAATTATACAAATATATAAACCATTATACAATTACAAATATCCAGTAACGCACACTGTTTAGTAGTTTATATCTCAATAATAGTGAACTTCAAAATGATACCATTTTGAAGTTCACTATTATTGAGATATAGACTATTAAACAGAGTGCATTACTGGATATTTGTAATTGTATATTGGTTTATATATATATAACATTTGTAATACAAGCTTGTTAAGTTAGGTCATGTGACATAATATGTAGCTGTTCCCATGGTTTATATATTTACGTATTATTTACAAGAAATAATAATACATAAGTTATCAACAGCAGCATCACAAAAAATATAATTTTTATGATCAGTTATACTACTGAATTTGATCAACTTTTTGGATTTTCATTTAAATGCATTTCTCACATAATAAACTGATTTTTAAAAATACCTATGAAATGTTAACATCACGGTATTTTATTCACATTCCATTTGCCAGTGAGAAATTAAATATGTAGTATGAATGAAATTTAATTAATTTAAAATATATTTATGAAATCAGAATTTATATCACTTTACCAAAAACTATAATTTTCTTCATTTCTGTAGTATATATCTCAATGTACAGATCACATACTCATTTAATCTAATGCCTGTAATATTTTACTTAGTGTTGTCCTCTTTTTGTGTTTTTGTGAAATCATTTCAAATTGATTACAACTTCTACACATATTCCAAATTACCAAAATTTTTAAAACAAATACCATAAAGCAAAAAACTATAGTTCATGTAATTCTCCAAAAAAAGGGAGAAAAAAATCATGCAAGATTCGTCAAAATAAGTAGAATGTTTATTGAGATATAAGTAATGAACAAACTAACAAATTTTCAAGCTTGTATATATAATAGAAGATATACAGTATAGTAATAAAACTACACTGTATCTAACTCTGCAACTTCAATTTTATGGTATCCAAACATAAAACTAAGCAAACAAACAAATGAGTCATTAAAATTTGTAAATTTTATGATATTTAAGCAGCTACTTTTTCTTCTTTGAGTAGCATAAGTGATCACATTTTAAAAAAATAAAATAAAAGTTGTAAATAAATTTTACAATATGCCAGTAACTCTTTTTCTATCTCTGATATACAATTATGTTTATCAATAAAATTTTAGCAGATTACATTGCAAACACATACATTTTATTACTTTATTACCATTTTCAAATTTGATGTGCAGTATTTTGTGAAATAAAATATTTTCTGAACATAGTTCTAAAAGTTTTATAAAATCTTAAAACATATTAAAAGTTGATACTGACTGGAAAATGTCAAAACAATTATAAATATCCTAATTTATTGGTAACAAGACCATTATTAATAGAAAAAATAAAATTTATTGAAAAAAAATCATCCAGAGCATATTAATAGCAATGAAAGTTAAATATTTCATTATTTATTTTTAAAATAAAAATATGTACTTACTTTTTTTCTTATTCTTACTCCTTCAGTCAATGCATGAGTGATTATACATTCATTTAAAAATATATAAATGTATACCATCAATTTATTATTAATAAATATATTATTTTTAAAATTTTTGTTTATACTATAATCTTAAGTTATACATGCATACTTTGCATATAAAAATATCTATTATATATATAATATTTTAATATGTGGAAATATTTGTTTAATTTTCATATTATAAAAATCATCAACAGCTGAGAATTTAATAGATATTTCCACATATTGAAATATTTAGAACATTTACATCTATTAAAAATTATCAGGGATTGTATCCTTGGAAGCAGTGATAACTTTAGCTTTTAATGTTGCCAGGAAACTATTGATTACTGCTTATTGACAATCCTCTTGAAGTTAAACAAGTTATTGTCCATTAACCTATAATAGCTCTTTTGTTGGGATTTATTGAAGTAAACCACATCAAAATCTAAAGTTATCTTTGTTTATATGGATATAATTTCTTAATTTTTATTTTTTATTAAACTAAAAATCCAGGAAAAAATAACTCAACACCCACACACACACACACACACACACACACATATATATATATATATATATATAAGTACTTTGCAGTTCAATATACAATACCTATTTTAATCTAATCAATGTTTATCAACAAAATGTGAGCTTTTATATGGTATATATATCTGTACATAAGGGGGCTTGAAACAAAATATAACATAGTTCATAGCTTCACTGTTTGTTTATATATATATATATATAATTAAAATTACCCCAAATCCAAAATTCAACCAGACCAGCAAAAAAATAATATTAAAACACAATCAAAGGTTTCACTGCTACAAGCAGACTTCTCAAGTGTAAAGAACTACAAAAACTACACAATATAAATAATATTAAACATTACCTACAAATCCATTAATTTCCCATCCACCCTTAATATTAAAAGAACTCAAATTAGTTAATTGCTTCAGAATAATATATTTTCAATAATAAAGATGCTTTAATTCTTTTTGATTTCATTTCTCTCAAAGAAGACAACCTTTATTATTGAAAATATATTATTCTGAAGCAATTAATTTATTTAAGAGTTCTTTAATATTAAGGGTGGATGGGAAATGAATGGATTTGTGGGTAATGTTTAATATTATATATATATTGTGTAGTTTTTGTAGTTCTATACACTTGAGAAGTCTGCTTGTAGCAGTGAAACCTTTGGTTGTGTTATATATATATATATATTGTAACAGTCGGAATTGTTTAATGCTGTATTCCACTTCAATTGAAGAAAGAAAGGCCCAAAACGTTGATGCCAATTTGTAACTGACTGAATTGATGGATGAAGGTGATGGTTAGGATGATCAATCTGATCTGATAAAAAATCTAAAAATTCAATATAAATTAATCTGGTCTAGCTCAATCGGGTCACCATTATATAATAAACCATCACAAAGCACAAATAATCTCTTTTAAAGTTTCATTTACCTAAGCTATATGTAAAATGAAGAGATAATGCGACCATCTGCTCCAGACATCAACAAATCCGTCACAATTACAATATAAATTGCATAGAGCAGTAAAACCAACTACTATTGCCCTAAACAATAATATAGGATTAGGCTAATTACTTGATTGGCAATCTAATCAAAACCAAATCCCATTAATAACTAACATAGATTCCAACACATATATATTTTATTAGCCTGTTAATTATTATAGTAATTTAACTCTACTTTATTATTTAAAGATGTTGCTTTTATAAATCAATGGAAAAGCTTCTAAGTACCTGTAATAGCAATTTACAAAACATTTGTTTTGCAAACAGACATTATTTAAATGACAAAACAAAATAATGCTTGAACCCAAATATGCGTATATCTATTTCAGCAAACGCTAAATAGAAAGATAAACATTTTGAAAATTTATACATTCACTTAAATGTATACACAAACTAATGGACGCCGCTGATCTACCCATAAACTACAAAATAATCTATAAATAACTCACAAACATCTTCCAACAAAATGATGCTTAATTCGTGCTTCGCTTAGGTTTAAAATAGACTACTTCATTGGAGTTTAATATCAACACTCTATTAGCTCATTTCTAACTTTCAATGTCCCATCACATTATATAAAAGACATATAGAGCTTCTATTAGCTGTTTATTAACCTTTGAGCCTTAATACAACTTGTTTGAAAATTTTAAACAATTGAGTAAAATTGATTGATAACAATTAAAACATATGATTATATTTGATATTTATATTGATTGAAATAATATTCAATTGAATCGGTCAATGAAATTTATTCTCTTCATGTTATAAGAGTCTAAGAAAATATTCAAGACGAATTATTCCAAACTAAACGATAAAGTATAATTTAGATCTTTGTGACGGAATCAGACAAACATGAAATGACTGACTTTGTACTATTAACTAAGATAAATGATAATATGTATGTATAATATTCGCATGCAAATATAAATATGAAAATTATATAGAAACAAATTAAATTTACTAGTAAGCTAAACATACCTTATCTTATATTCCAATTTGCTTACCAAGCTGAGCCTGAATTCCGCTACTTAAATAGCTACGCCGTCTTACGCAATCCAAATAAGACAAAATAATTAAATTAGTCTTGATATTCAAATTAACTCAATTTATTAGATTATAAAAAAGAAAATTGACAATATTCATGATAGAATACATCCGAAATAACTTTATAATTTTAGATGGGTTGATTAAATAAAATGATCCTATTGCTATGTGTTTCTCTATATACGTGTTGCAATAACAATAACGACACAAACAAAAAAAAATCAATGAATAAATGACGGGAAAGGCCCCTAGATATTTTACTAAAATAAAGTTTACTTATAACCTATACCAAAATGTGAAATAGGAGGATATCAAAATCTATTTGTTTATCAAAATAATTACGGATAAATGAATATGAAATAGAGAACATTTTGAGCCTCTCCGATCATTTTCATCTAATAACTTATATTACTTTTAGACAATAAAAAAAAAATCATCATATTTTTACTACATAAAAAAAAATATATAACACACGTACATTTTATATAACAAAAAAAAAATCATACCATACATTTCTAAATCAGTCCGTTCAATATTTATTGGTCTATCGATTGACTTCAGTTATAGTGTATAGAAAGGTTTCTCCGTCAGAAATAGTAATCGTAAACCATACAATATTTCATTAAAAAGTTTCCTTTTTCCCCTTTTTTTTTTCTTTCTCTTTCCTCTTTTTCTCCTGAAGATGTGAGTGCACTTTGACTATTCCCATTATGAGGTGAAGTGATCCATTGGGTTCTTGTTCCGATGTTTATGCAAATCCATTTTTTTTTTCTTTTTTTTTTTTCACTTCATAGGTTTCTTATTTTTTTTTTTTTTTTACATTGTTGCCGCCTTCCGAGACTCCCTTTCCACTGCCCGCTGAATGATTGAACGGGCAGACAATTCCCTTATTTTTCCATGTTTTATAGTTTTACATCCAAAAATATTAAAAAAAGTTCATTTTTTTTTTTTTTTAAAGACACGGAAAATAGATCTGTCCTTTACTATTGCAAAATGATAAAGTTTGTGTGTCCTCTTATCTTTTGAAACGTCATTTTTATATGTTCTCTTTCTGACGTTGTCTTATCCTGGCGACCACACACGGTTATAGATAAGAAGATACGTGAAGATTAAATCCAAATTCGATTACAACAATTTTTTTTTTATATTATTTTATAAACCAAAATACAAAACTGATATAATAACCTTTTAAATTATTGATACACATCAATGATTTACACCTATCTATATACTTCCCTTTAATAATAATATTTTTATAAAAAATCTATAAATAAAATGTACACAACATATATGTAAACATTAAACTGTATGTAATAATGTTACTATGGTGTCTGCATTCATATCTGAAAAGTATAAAATAATATCAATCCGATTTAGTTAAATTTATATTATGCTGAATTGTTTACTATGTTTTCTTTTCTTTTCTTATCATTTTTTTTTTTTATATATATATCTGGATCATCAATTTGAACACTCACAATATATATATAGGCAATTTTTTGAATCTACTATTGTTTAGCTACCTAGGTGAAGTTTACTTTGTAAAAAAAAATGTAGATAGACCAAAATAAAAAGACGAAATGATGCACCACTAAACTCACAAAAAGAGTATGGATTAAACAATATTAAGCATGCAAGTTCAACTTTCAATGTTAATATTAAAATAAATAAATGTTAATAATAACTGAGTTGGACTCTGATTCAGAAATTTTCATTATTTCTATAAAATACTGGTTGATGAACATTAAGTATTAAACTTATAAACTGCAGATGTGCAATAAAGTTATTAAAGATAATTACAAAAATCCAGATACTTATTATTCACAAAATTAGAGTGAAGATTACAAGACCCAGTAAAACATTTCACCTTCTATTTGTTATTTTAGTCAAGAAAAATAATAACTAAATGATTCATGTTGATTTGTTTCATTTTGGATGTATGAAGGCTAGAATGAAACTGCTTAACAAACCTTGGGAAAGTCTTCAAATATTTGATTATAAAAAAGTTGACTATTATTATTTATGAAATAAATATTAATGCACAAAATTATTAAATTAAAATTAAATAAAAATATTGATACTATAAATTATAAATATAGAATCCCTACATTTTTTTATGCTTGGGCAGGATGCAAGTAGAAAGAATCATTAAAATGGTGACATATTCTAAATCTGTATATCCAATTCTTCACATCATCAAAATCTTTTTTTTTCATAACAACATTTGTGAGATTATTGATGTAAAACAGACAAATGCACTTTCAGTACATAATTACTCACATCCATCCACCACACTGCATAGTAGATTGATGTAAAAATCAATATTTGGCAGACATAACTCTAAATATGTGTTTGTGAACAGATATCAAGGAAATTGGAAAAAAGCACACACAACGATCTATTTAATAAGAGTTGATTGCTCTTTGATATATCAGTGACAACAGTTGTATCATCTGTGGATAAGATAATTAGTTAATATATCTTAATTTAATGACTTTCTTATTAGGGATTACAATCAACCAACAACTGTTAAACAAATTTAAATCTGTTGGATTTAAAATAAACCTAGATAAATATTGAAGTCAAGGAATTAGAATTTTTATTGATATGGTTGATACTGAAAATATTCATTCTATAGTAATAAAGTTAAAGTTAAGTCATGAGTCTAACATCCTTAAAAACAAAAAACTCAATAATTTTTAGATCTTGAAAATTACTGTGGAAGCTTTCTACACCACAAAACTGATACAGCTAAATCTTATTGTAGACTTCTTGATTTTAATTGAATTTTGGTAAATCAAACAAGTCATAGCATACCATTCATTATTTTAGTCCATAATTATATGAAATTCTTTTATTATTTTTTGTGGTGATTCACCAATTTGAGTTGGTGTCACATTAGCTGTTAGAAATGCAGATGGAACAGATATTCTTATTATATTTTCATTTCAGTCATTTTAATTGATAAAAACGTTCTATCTCTCATTAATCAATAAATAAATCAATAATATTCTGTCCTATGGACAAGTCCAGAGAGCAGTCCATCACAAATTCATTTAATTCTTCAGTCTGTTCTCTTCATTGCCCAGTGCTTCAATTCTCCTTATCACTTCCCATCTCTTATATTATCCAGCAAGGTCAACCCTTTTCATCCTTTCTTCTTGTTTCTACTGACCATTCCCTCCAAAAAATCTTCTGTTAAACTATTATTTCTTCTTAATGCATGTACAACCCAGTTTATTTTTCTATCTTAATTTCTTTAAAAAGTCTTCTTTTTTCATTTATTTTTTTCAAAACTTTTTCATCATTTTATTCATCCAACTGATTTTTTCCATCCTTCTCCATGATGACCTTTCAAAAGCTCTCAATCTATTCTTAATTCTTTACTCATTGACAACATCTCACAACCATACAATAGTACACTCCATATACAGCATTTAATTAACATTTTCCATAATATTATATCAGGGATAAAAAATCGTATATATATTTATTGTAAATCATTGTTGAGTATTGATTTTATATTTTGCCTGCCAGTATTTAATTCACTTGAGATATGTAGCATCAAATGACTAAGAGAATTAATATAGAAAATGATTTTTCTCTTAATGTGTATGTTTTTTTTTTTTAACAAGTTATAATTTATATGATTTTGATTATTTTTAGATGTAACGAAGATCAATATGTTAGGGATATTTTAAATAATTTTTGTTTTTTTATTAGGAATGGAAAAATTTATTTAAGTTTTTACTTATATAAGCAAATTTAATCAGGTTAAAGCTACTTGTTGGCACTAGCAGTTTTTCTTTATTTTTTTACAAAACCACGTAGCGTTGGTTTCAGATGACAAAGGGAATATTTTTGATACCAAAATATCTGTTGACAATATTGAAAACTCTTCTTTTAAAAAAATCCTGCATGATTTGATATATAAAAATTTGCAAATAATATTGTAGCTGATAAAAAGAAAATTAATTCCTCTGGGTAAAATATAAAATATTTTTTCCCCTTCCTCTTAGTCAATTTATTTGTTTTATTTATATAAATTATTTATATAAAGATTCTCGGCCTCAGAGTGGCCTTTGAGCATTCGATCATCAGACTTTTAATTGGATGGACAGTTGAAGAGTTAAAGTGTGGAGTAGATTGAAGTTTGTCCATTAAAGTATGAGGTTTGGCTATCTTAATATATATCTGAGCAATTATAGCATATATGTGTAGAGATGGTAATCTGGACCAACTGATGATTGCTGGTTTAGCATGAAATACGTATATTGGTGATTATTTATCTTTTCAACATATATGTGTTCAAGTGTATCAGTGTTATGAGATAGTGTGGGAAGTGATGGGTTGTGTGTAAGTCTGTGCACGTAGCCCCTATATATTAAATCATCGTTTGTAAATTTTCATATTTCAAGTTTTATTTGTATATATATATACACATATATAATTTTTTTAAAATTAATATTTTATATAAATGCAATTTAAGACCATTTATATTAGCTTATTCTATCTGTTTCATTCACTAACATTGTTGACAAGAAACACGGTATAATTTGTCATACATTTAATGTATCTATTAAATAAATAAAAATAAATAAATAATTAAATTTAAAAACAGGCAAATAGTTAAAGCCACCGAATCAAAATATAGGAAAATTCCAAATTGATGTTAAAATGCAATGTTATATGTAGTGAAAAAATAAAATGAGGTTCTACTAACATTATATGCAACAGAAATATGCAACAGAAACTTTAAATCTTAACTGCAAAAATTAGAAAGCAAAACTCCATTACTATTACAGCCACCGGATGTAAGAGGTTTCATAATTAAAAGGTTTAGAGAGAAAAACTTATTATAGATATCAACTCAAAATATGAAGTGAAACCATCATTATGGTCATGATTCCAATAAAGAATATTCTCCAAAAAAAGACCAAAAAAAAAACTTTTTCCAAGTTTATATGAGAACCAAACTAGCACCATCATTATTTTTAACAACTATTGATCCACTACAGGATGAAAGTCTCTCCAAGTTTATTAAGTTTCTCAGATGTCTAAGCATCTCTTCTCCATATCACACCGGAAAATTTTCTTATTTCATCCATCCTTTCACATATAATCTTTTTCTAGATCTTTTAAAATGTTTTGGAATCCAATTTAAGATTTCAATTATCCATTTATTATCATCTCTTCTATGTATGTGTTCAGCCCAGCTCTACTTTAGTTTCTTATTATTTTCAATGATGTTAGGAATACCTGTTTGTTCTCTTGCTCATATATTTCCTTACCTCTTCATACTTTGTTAAGCGGTCCAAAATGTCTGTATTGCTCTTCTGTTAAGTGTCCAAGTCTTAGATCCATAAATAAAAACTGATAAAATACATTTATTAAAAACTTTCTTTTCAAACACATAAGCATATTTTCTTTTAATTTTAAGTCATATTTACCAAAAACATTCCAAACAATCTATGATTAATTTTATCCATTATGTTTCTATCTGTAATAATAATCTGTTCAAGGTATTTATAGTTGTTAACTTTTTCTAATTCATCATTATCAATATTTATTTTCTTCTTTTGAGAAAAATCTATCAAACATTACTTTAGTCTTTTAACATTTACTTTTAATCTTACTTTCTTACTTTTATCTGATAACTCTTGCAACAATTCCTGAAGCTCTGAAGCATTATTTGCAAAACAATTACATCATCTGCAAAATCTACAAGACTTAAATAATCTCCATTAACTTTAATTTGGTTAGCTTCTCATTTTAATCCACAAAACACTTTTTACAAAACTGCTGTAAAATGCTTTAGAAATTACAGAGTCACTTTGTTACACTTTTCAATATTGATCTTCTGTATAATTATGAAATTTATTCATGGTTGTTGGATTTTGATAAATGTTCTTCAAAATATGACAATGTTTCAAATTTATATCTTGATAGTTCAATGTTAAATGTCTTTTTATAATTCACAAATCCAAATAATAATGGCTATTCATATTCAATGATTCTTTCTATAACTTTTTTTCAATACTTGGATGTGATCCACTGTGTTAAAACTAATTTTGATAAAATCTGCTATTCTGGATAAAATCTAAAATTTGCTGTAAACAAGTTGTTATATTAATAAAAAAAAATTGCATAGAACTGTAATTTCTAATATTTTCTTTGTCACATTTTTTTAAATATTAAAATTACTACTGCACTTTTCCAATCATCTGATACATATTTATCATTTAGCAGTTGGTATACAATTTCACCAACAATTTTTTCTATTTCTTCATTTAATTCTTTTAAGATATTGATTATAAATCTATCATTATAACATATATAAAAAGTGTGAAGGTTGCCTTGACAGCAGTTTGAAATATTGGTTGCTATATTTACTGTGAATGTTTAGGTGGTTACTGGTTGGAAACTAATTAAATAATATATATTGTATAAAATATTTAATTCATTATCTATATATTTATTATATACATTGTAACAATGAATCTGAAGTCCAATCTATGCATCACAGCCTCCTATAAACTTAGTTAGTATTATAGACCTGAATTAAGTTTATAGTCCAATATCAGCAGGGTTTTGCATTAAAGCTAAAATTAATTACGTTTATATAATTTGTATTGCATTTAAATATTTTTTTAAATAAATTCCATTCTAAGATTAGATTTCTGTTAATAAAAATTACTTGTAAAATCTATTAGTCAAACATATATATAAGTCAACCGTATATATATGAGTTAATGCAAAATTCTGCTGAAATAAAATACTTATTTTATTAAAAGAAATAAGAATGTATTTTTCTGTATTTTTCTTTTTAAATCTTGTTCAAATATTTAGTATGATTTGATTTTGAGATAAGCCAGCCAACATTTTCTAAAAGAATGTATATTTTTAATTAATTAGCCCATTCAAGGCAAATTAAAGATAGCCTTCTCTTTTTTTTTTAATTAATAAAATTCAAAGTTTAAAGAAAGATATTTAGAGTAAAAAAGTAAAGGTTATTTTTAGAAAATGTTACCTTGAAACAAAGGAGCATGGGGGCTTATCAAGATCTAAGATCATACAAACAATAGAAGGTAGCTTACAAAAAATTATAAATAGGAGGGTGAACAAAAGACTGGGGATTCAGAGTTTTCTTGCTGGCATTCAGATTTCTCTTTGGAGAACTCTTTCAGATTTTGCTTGTGGAGATTTTATTCCAAAAAGTTAGACAACTGTCATCTTCAAAATCATGGAGAAGTTTGAACATGCTCAAGCTAAAAGTCATATGAATTTGATGGATTCTACTATGCTTGGCTAGGCAAATAAATAGCTTTGCTTATCACCAAGGTTCCTAAATACCATCCAAAATGCCTTGGTATCCACTCAATAGTCATCTGAACTCTGTGCTGTGTCTGTAGGACTTTTCATAAAAGCATGCTATTTATTTCTACTTTCCTTGTCTGGGTAAATACCTACCGATGATCGGATCAAGCCACGAACACCGTAGGAAACATGACCAAGGAACCAGGATGGTAATCATATCTCTCCTCCAGTGAACTATTTACTTTCTACCCTTTTGTTCATACCTTTCTTAATTGAATTATATTATAAATTGTTGTATTTAATTATATTTGTAATGTAACCATTTTATTAGACTAGTCTTAAATATATATATATGTGTGATCATCTATCTATATTTAACCTTTTTTCCTTCACTATTCTTCATTACTAACATGTGTAAATATTTTGTATTCCATTGCGGTTAAGTTTTAAAGTTAATTTTTTTCATTTAAAATCTCTTTCCAATTTTATTTATGTTTCTAAATTCATACAAGTAAGTTTCCTTTGTTTGCCAACTTGATCTCCTCAATAACACCACTTTTGTCTGCCAGTAACTTATTACATATATATGATTTAGCTATATACGTTTTAAATCATTTTTAAACTGTCTGTTTTTAGCACAAAGCAATTAGAAAATGCTTTGCAAAAGATTTTTGCTATTGTACTTTATCAAGGAGATTCAAGTTGCCAATTTTATTCAAATTGGGAAGAAAAGAGTTAGACCGCAAAAATATTATATCATTTAATCTGTTTTTAGTGTCTAATTAGTTTTTCATTAATTTAGGGGAATAGCAGAGGCCATTAAAACATTCTTAATATTTTAAAGTCATTAATTAAACATATTTAACTATCAAAAGCTTGAGTTTCCTAATTTTATTATAATGCTTTATTTTACTTTTCCAATGATCCAGACATGCAAAACATGTTTCTTAGTACTTTTATTGCACATTTAACTATTTAGCTCTGTAGGTGTTCCCATCCATGTCTCTACCTCTGTTGCTAAGCTTTGTGGCCGGTGAGAAAATAATTTATGTGTCTCAGATAATGTTGTTTGTTCGTAATTAGCCTCGAGAATAGGCAAATAGGGCAGAGGTCATAGTATTCTTGATTTAATATCTCATGTATGGATGGCCTTGAGGTACTTTCACCTAGTATTCAAACTGGGTTAAACCAACATACATCATCTGACTGTCACAGTTAAATTTTTTTCCGCATTCTGGCACCCAACGTGGGGCAAATTTCACTTTTTTTTGGAAATATAGGTATAGATAGATATATGTAAAAGTTTTCTCCGAGTTGTCACCGTGGAACGAATGTCATTTTTTTTTATTAAAAAAAAATTAGTACCCTGAGAAGTTAGTTTTAGTTCAATATATTTATATAAAAATATATGTATAATTTTTTCGAGTTTTGTTTCCTAATGTGAGCCAAATTTCATTTTTTTAAATTAATTAACAAGTTAAATATGTCATAAGGTAAACATTTTTTTTCCGAGTTTAGTATATATAAAATGAATATTTTACATTTAGAAAAGTTAACACTCCGTTAGTTAGTTTTTTTTGTGATTATAAAATGAGATTTCAGAGTTATAGCAAGATTTTTTGCCCCTAATGAGTAGTTTTGTCAATGGCCAGTCACCAAATTTTTTTGTCGTATAAAGTAGATAGCTTCAATGAGGTGGAAGTGTCAAATATATACCCACCCACTCTCTCTTAAAATAGCTTTTGTATTTTATGTTACTTTAGTACTGCTTAAACATGAGAAGTTTGGAAATAATAATGTTTTTTCAAATTATAGTGTATATTCGGTGTGTTAATTAATATTTTGGTAAAAAGTACAATTAGATAATAGAATTTTTTTCCCCGTTTGTATAAATTTTTGTAAAGATCTGATAGATAACATTTTTACCGTTAATAGAAATTTTTTCTAAGATCAAGAAGTTTGATAAGTTTGAATTAACATGTGTCAATGCACGGTGTTAGCAATTTTTTTTTTTCACTTTCTCTGCGTTTCGTTTCTTTATATGAATAATTTTAATCATGCAAAATTTTTTTTTTCACTTTTAAATATTTTGAAATTACATTTCCGTGCAAACAATATATATAAAATAAGTTTTGTTTCAATAATAGCAAACTTAATTTTCAACTTTATAAAAAGTAAATGCATATGTTCATTTTAATAAAGATATATATATAAAATATATTTTTGTATAACAGATATGTCAGCCACCCTTTAGTTAAGATTTTTTTTCTCAATTCAGATTATGCTATTGAATCATTTATTGAGTAACCGTTAGGTGAAGCCCTTGTTTTTTAGTGATTGTTTTTGGTGAAGACCCTCTTAGTAACCGTTTAGGTGAAGACCCCTTACACTTTAGAGTTTAGGATTGCTGAGTAGCCTGAAATAATAGGCCTACGTCTGCAATCATTGCTTCCTTGTTATAGTTGCAACCAGCATTTACTAGTCTGAAATAATAGGAGTATGCAGTCTGCAATATGACGAATCATCTAATAAAATCATGTACATGATAATAAAAGAAATGTTTGTATAGGTATATCTGTTTGCATATATATGCTTATTTAAGGTCGTACATATTCATATATATGGGTGTATATGGTATACACTTCGTTATAGTTCGGTAAAACCCATTTTTATATAAATGTTTTTAAACAGTTTTTGATCTCAATGTGTGATTCTGTAAAATTGCTTGATAATTGTTAATCTATTTCGGATTGTGATCAAAATGGTAGTTGGTTTCGATCCCAGGTTCATAATTCGAAGTGGTGGTTATCATGGGATTTTATTTTTATTTTTAATTTTTTGTGTATATTTTGTTTTGTTAATCGTACTTTAGGCTGTTAAATTGATTTTTTTTGTGTCTTGACCAAAATGGTAGCGTGGTTTCGAACCCAGGTCAGACATGTTACCTTACTGAGTTGTATACATCTTAGACTTAATATTGTCATTTAAAATACCATTTACTTATTCATGCAGAGATTTTTTTTTTGAAAGTGAAGTGAAAATCAAAATAAATTGTAATCGCATTAAACTTTATAAACCTTATCAATGTGTGCTTGGATCATTGTCCATTAATGTGTATATTTGATATGGCCATTGTCTTGTCAACTGGCACCCTTATCAAATAAATTTGTCAGCAAATGCAATCTCTCATATCAGATTACAAATAAACAAACCATAGAAGGTAGATGATCAAAATAAAAATGTAGGTGTAGTGAGCCAAAATAATTTTTAAACATGACTTATGTATATTTTTGCTCACATATTCTTTAATATATATATATATGTTAAAACGAAGATTTGCACGGGTTAAATATATAAAATACATATTTTGTGGGTTCATCCGTGTTAAAAACTTTTAATATCAATATACTGACGTTTCGACTTGGTCACACAAGCCATCCACAGAGTTATTGATATTAAAAGTTTTTAACACGGATGAACCCGCAAAATATGTATTTTATATATATATATATATATACTTGTATATTAATGTAAATGCATTTTTTAGTTGTTTCAGGTGTCAGAGAAAGCCAGGTCAAGCTGTAAGTGGGTTATTTTAATTATATTAACATAGCAGTGACATTTTAATGAAATATAAAAATAAATAAAGTAAAGTGAGGAGAATAATATGTAGTAATAAATATTAAAAACAGACATGGCAGGATTTTATATATTTTTTCATGTACACACAGATACATATAGGCATAGGTTTAAGATAGGACCTTGTGAGGTAGGCAAAGTTAATTTCTGAAAACATATAAATAAAACAGATAGTTGGAACTTAGAATACTGACTTATTTTAGAAAGAAGTAAAATTTTTTTTGATATACAGAAGGATATAGCTCCTAGACACGTGATATAATATACTTCTCTTGATTGTTTATAAAAGACTAAAATATGTTTTAGAAATAAGGTGTGTTTGTTGTCTAACAAAATAGCCGATAGTAGGCAAAAATGGAGGAACAGAAGAGAGGCGAAGTTTATAGGTCAATATGTACTCATAGTGACCTAAAATACAATTTGGAAGATCTCATCAAAGAAATGAGAGATGAAAATGAAATGATGATGAACATGTTCCAAGAATTCATGAATATTACATCACAAAGATTGAACTGTTTGGAGGCACATATGGAACTCCGTCAAGAACAGAGTATTGTAACAGAAGCATCACCAGAAGATGATACTTAAAAACAAGATGACACTGATATGAAATCCTACACTGATATGAAATCCTCGAGTGATTATGAAACAGGTGAAGCCACTCACCAGTCAGATTTCTCTTGACAAATAAATGAGGATAGTAAAAAAACAATCAACAGCTGTTGAACCAAATCCAGGCGCAACAAGGCAGTGAAATCTTTACTGCAACAGTAATCAATACTATAACTCCTGTGGCAAAGATTAGCAATATAAAATGTTTTAGAGAAGAACCGGGTGGGAACCGAAGACACCACCTTGATAGCTTGAAAATCTGTCTCCAAGTCCAGAACATGACTGAGCAAGAAAAGAAGGCAAGGGATAAATTAAGACATACAGCTTGGCATCGCAAGAATTGAAACCGGCAATATAAATTCAGGAAAGGAAACCAAGCATGGCTAAGAGACCTTAAGCCAAGTAGTAAAGCATGGAGGAAAGTTAAAAAGTTCTTCCCAATATATAAAGGTTCATATGCGATAAAAAAGAAGTGTAGAGAAAATGCTTTTCAGTTGAAAGATAGTCACAGCATACAAAGATGGTATAATGCTCCAAACCTAAAACCTTGCTTACCATCGGACCCCGGAAAATTTAGAAGTTAAAAAGATAAATATAACTTGTTAGACAAAAAACAACATGGACTCGATTTAAGATACAGAAGATTGAATTATGGATAAACCGTTAGTTGTATGGTAAAAGAAAGAAAGACTGTTAGTCAGTAACAAATTAAATATTACAGCAAATAAAGGGTAGGCTTGAACTCACCTGGCACAAAATTTTTATCTCTGACCTGAATCAACAGCATTTTTTTTAACATTTTTTTTTTGCTCACTAACTATTGGGAAATGAAGCAATGGATCTGAAGTCCAATCTATGCTTCACAGCCTCCTATAAGCTTAGTTAGTATTATAGACCTGAATTAAGTTTAAAGTCCAATATCAGCAGGGTTTTGCATTAAAGCTAAAATTAATTATGTTTATATAATTTGTATTGCATTTAAATATTTTGTTAAATAAATCCCATTCTAAGATTAGATTTCTGTTAATAAAAATTATTTGTAAAATCTATTAGTCAAACATATATATACGTCAAGCGTATATATATATATATGAGTTAATGCAAAATTCTGCTGAAATAAAATACTTATTTTATTAAAAAAAATAAGAATGTATTTTTCTTTTTTAAATCTTGTTCAAATATTTAGTATGATTTGATTTTGAGATAAGCCCACCAACATTTTCTAAAAGAATGTATATTTTTAATTAATTAGCCCATTCAAGGCAAATTAAAGATGGCCTTCTCTTTCTTTTTTAATTAATAAAATTCAAAGTTTAAAGAAAGAAATTTAGAGTAAAAAAGTAAAGGTTATTTTTAGAAAATGTTACCTTGAAACAAAGGAGCATGGGGGCTTATCAAGATCTAAGATCATACAAACAATAGAAGGTAGCTTACAAAAAAGTTATAAATAGGAGGGTGAACAAATGACTGGGGATTCAGAGTTTTCTTTCTGGCATTCAGATTTCTCTTTGGAGAACTCTTTCAGATTTTGCTTGTGGAGATTTTATTCCAAAAAGTTAGACAACTGTCGTCTTCAAAATCATGGAGAAGTTTGAACATGCTCAAGCTAAAAGTCATATGAATTTGATGGATTCTACTATGCTTGGCTAGGCAAATAAATAGCTTTGCCTATCGCTGAGGTTCCTAAATACCATCCAAAATGCCTTAGTATCCACTCAATAGTCAGCTGAACTCTGTGCCGTGTCTGTAGGACTTTTCATAAAAGCATGCTATTTATTTCCACTTTCCTTGTCCGGACAAATACCTACTGATGGTCGGATCAATCCACGAACACCGTAGGAAACATGACCAAGGAACCAGGATGGTAATCATATCTCTCCTCCAGTGAACTATTTACTTTCTACCCTTTTGTTCATACCTTTCTTAATTGAATTATATTATAAATTGTTGTATTTAATTATATTTGTAATGTAACCATTTTATTAGACTAGTCTTAAATATATATATGTGTGATCATCTATCTATATTTAACCTTTTTTCCTTCGCTATTCTTCATTACTAACATGTGTAAATATTTTGTATTCCATTGCGGTTAAGTTTAAAAGTTAATTTTTTTCATTTAAAATCTCTTTCTAATTTTATTTATGTTTCTAAATTCCATACGAGTAAGTTTCCTTTGTTTGCCAACTTGATCTCCTCAATAATGCTTCTTTTGTCCGCCAGTAGCTTATTACGTATATATGATTTAGCTATATACATTTTAAATAATTTTTAAACTGTCTGTTTTTAGTGCAAAGCAATTAGAAAATGCTTTGCGAAAGATTTTTACTATTGTACTTTATCGAGGAGATTCAAGTTGCCAATTTTATTAAAATTGGGAAGAAAAGACTTAGACAGCAAAAATATTATATCGTTTAATCTGTTTTTAGTGTCTAATTAGTTTTTCATTAATTTAGGTGAATAGCAGAGGCCATTAAAAACATTCTTAATATTTTAAAGTCATTAATTAAACATATTATTTAACTATCAAAAACTTGAGTTTCCTAATTTTATTATAATGCTTTATTTTACTTTTCCAATGATCCAGGCATGCAAAACACATGTTTCTTAGTACTTTTATTGCACATTTAACTATTTAGCTCCATAGGTGTTCCTGTCCATGTCTCTACCTGTTGCTAAGCTTTGTGGCCAGTGAGAAAATTTATGTGTCTCAGATAATGTTATTTGTTCGTAATTAGCCTTGAGAATAGGCAAATAGGGCAGAGATCATAGTATTCTTGATTTAATATCTTGCATATGGATGGCCTCCAGGTACTTTCGCCTAGTATTCGAACTGGGTTAAACCAACATACATCATCTGACTGTCACAATATTTATTATCTATATATCATTTCATTATTTCACCTGCATTATATGTATTTCTAAGAATAGAATATATGTAGATCGAAATTAATTATATTCTTAGAAGTGCATAAAGTACATATCTGTAAGATTAAAAATTGGTAAAATGATGCATGAATAATAATAATAATTAATTTATTTACAACAACAAAACATATGAAAATAACTTAAGTTCTTATAAATTTAGTTATACAGAGTTAATAAAATTAAATGAATATTACAAAAAAACTATTTATAATGGATCTGGGAAATCAGTCAAGTATATAATAGCTAAACTCATTTACTTAGAATATATATATATATTTAAAAGTCAAATCAGATGTCACATGACCTAATTTAATCAAGCTGGTATTACAAGTGTTATATAAAGAGCTTGCAAATAAGCTTTTAACAGGTTTTGCAGAATATCCCTAACACCAGACCGTTTCTTGTTATAAGCATCGTCAGTGAAGTGCTAGGATATTCAAGCATTAGATTAAAAACACCAGGACAAGCCCAGAATTTTATCTAATGGATAATTGTTAAGTAGAAAATCTGAAATTTTCAGACATCCATATGTCTTCCAATCTAGCTATATAACTTAAATAGCCATATGGGACTGAATTAAGTTCAAATACACCATATATTAATAGATTTAGCAATATAAAATTGCCAAATCCTTAATAGCAAAAAATAAAATTACAAAAAAAATCAAGAGGAATCCAGTAGAAGAAACTGGTCTGGGGTTAGGGATATTCTGCAAAGCTTAATATAACATATATAATCAAAATTACCCCAAATTCACAACTCAACCAACTAGCCAAAATATAAACTCTAAAACACTATCAATGGTTTTACTGCTATAAGCAGAATTCTCAAGTGTAAAGAACTATAAAATAACAATATATTTAAAATAACATTATCCAAAATTCCATTTACCTACCATACACCCCTAATAGTAAAAGAATTTTTAAATAAGTTAATTGCTTCAGAATCATACATTTTTAATAATAAAGATTCTTTAATTCTTATTTCATTTCTCTCAAAAAAATACATTAGTTTCATCAAAATTAATAGTGTGGCCTTTATCTTTTTCATGAATATATAAAGTAGAACTAAGATAATTATTTTAACTCTATCTTTATGTACCTTTATTCTTTCATTTAAGCTCAACCTACTCTGACCTATATATATTTTTTTTACAAAAACAAAGGATAATATACACTATTCCAGCAATAGACCTATCAAAAATTCCCTTTGTATTATTTAATAAATTATTCACATTAATACCCCTTTTCCAAGCAATTTTCTTATTTCAAAACAAATTATTTTTACATACAATTTTATAAGAAGACAATTTAAATGGAAAAGAAATAAAATTCATATTTTTCTTTATCCTTTATATCATTACATATATTATTACTATTAAATAAAATACTTTTAATAAATTTATCAGAGTAGTCAACACTCAAATAATCTTTATAAAATTCACCTTTTTGAAACAAAGCTATCCCATTAGAATTATTTAATCTCTTATTTCTATAACAATAATTTCTTAAAGCAGCTACTTTATGAGATATAGATTGATAGCTATCAGATTGAGGTTTATCCCTTTTAAGAGTAAAAAATGAAGTTCTACAATTAAACCTGATAACTATCAATCTGTATCTCATAAAGTAATTTCTTTAAGAAATTATTGTTATAGAAATAAGAGATTAAATAATTCTAGTAGAGTAGCTTTGTTTTAAAAAGTTCAATTTTATAAAGATTATTTGAGTGTTGGCTACTCTGATAAATTTGTTAAAAGTATTTTATTTAATAGTAATAATATATGTAATGATATAAAGGGTAAAGAAAAATATGATTTTATTTCTTTGCCATTTAAATTGTCTTCTTATAAAGTTGTATATAAAACTAGTAATTTGTTTGGAAATAAGAAAATTACTTGGAAAAAGGGTGTTACTTTGAATAATTTATTAAATAATACAAAGTAAATTTTTGATAGAAATACTATTCCTGGAGTAGTGTATATTATGGCCTTGCATTTGTAAGAAGGTATATATAGGTCAGAGTAATTTGATCTTAAATGAAAAAATAAAGATACATAGAAGTTGTGTTAAAAATAAATATCTTAGTTCTGCTTTATATATCCATGAGAAAGATACAGACCACACTAAATTAATTTTGATGAAGTTTAAGGTTGTATTGTTTTGAGAGAGAAATGAAATAAAAAGAAGAATTAAAGAATCTTTATTATTAAAAATTTATGATTCTGAAGCAATTAATTTATTTAAAAGTTTTTTTAATATTAGGGGTGTATGGGAAATAAGTGGAATTGATTGTAATGTTTAGTTTAAATATGTTGTTACTTTGTAGTTCTTTACACTTGAGAAGTCTGCTTATATCAGTGATACCATTGGTAGTGTTTTAGAGTTTATTTTTTGGCTAGTCTGGTTGAGTAGTGAATTTGAGAGTATTTTGATTAGTTATTGACTAGTTTAGCTTTATGCTTTTAATGTTTATATATATATATATATATGAAAAAACAAATACAAGTTAATCACGTAACCTGCTATCACTTGTTATTTATGTCCAAAAGATGGCGCTATACCAAAACCGCCGAACAAGTGTAAGATTTGTTTTACATAAACGAAAAAAGAGTCAGAAATTAACTACCTCTTTCATTTGCTCACCCCCAAACCAGCTTGAAATCAGCTGATCTGGGGGTGAGCAAATGAAAGAGGTAGTTAATTTCTGACTCTTTTTTCGTTTATGTAAAACAAATCTTACACTTGTTCGGCGGTTTTGGTATAGCGCCATCTTTTGGACATATATATATATATATATATACACCCTAATATTCTCATGGACAAATGATGAATTTATTGTATTATTTCTGAGAGCTTCCATGTAGTAAAAATATAATCACTAAATAGCTGATGATTCACTACAATAACAAGTACTTTCTTAAGAGCTTTTTCTTATAATTTGAGAAAGAAAAATTTATTGTCAAAACAACTTCTATAAATAAAAATGGATTCCTCCTTTAACTTTGATCTAAAATCTTAATATAAAAAAGAAAGTTGACATTTGGACTATCATATAGTAAGTTTTATATATTCATAGAAATGGAAATAAATCCCAATCAAACAACAAATATAACCTGTTTTGAAAACAGACTAATAAACAATCATTTTTAAATTTGCAAGCTCCTCTGCTATTTGTTTTTATTTGAATAATAAACTTGATTTTTTCACAAAGCTAGATAATTCATAAATATAGAGCATATTATAACAACCCAAGCTTAACTACAGCAAGAATCTTCAATTGTTGTCACAGCAACAAATTGACACTTAGATTGTAACAGATTAAGATTTTTATACAATAAATCCCATCAAATAGACAAATATAAATTTGTTTATTTTTTAAAAAAGATGTTTGCTTGTTTAATGGGGGTTATTAAAACTTCTATGGATATAAAAATCTCAATGTGATATAGTACAAGTGTCAACTTTCTTGTCTATAGAGCGAAAAGTGGAGTTCATTTTTTACTTATAGAGATTATCTTGACAACAGAATGCTGATTTCTGGGATAGACAAGTTTAGGCTATTATTATGTGATTTGCATTTATGCACATAGCTTTGTATAGAAATTAAGTTTATTATATATATATAAACATATAATTATATGATAAAATATATAATAAATAAAAAGCTATGACAAGTTATTTATATAGTGAGTGAGAAAGATCACTGCTTTTAATTTATTATCTATATATCATTCTATAACTTCACCTGCATTTAAACTATATTTTATAGTTATTTTTAAGATTTATTTTTAATCCCTTTATACAATTATCTTTACTCAATAAAGGAATTGGAAATAAACCTTTAAAATTAGCCTAGAATTTGGAGTTTGGTTGAAACATAGATGGAGATTGTAAGATCTAATATATGAATATATTATGAGTAAATAATACTCTGTTATCAAATGAGCAAGAATAAAAATGTTAATTTAATGTTTATTTGGATCCATTCTATTTTCGACCCTTTGTCAACAATGTTATTTATTCATAGCCTGAAGGGAGGATGATTTAATCCATTAATTACATATACATTGGTCTTTGCTAATATAATATTTATTTTGATCCATTCTTTTCTTAATTCTTTGCCAAAATAGTGTTATTTATTTATAGTCTGAAAAGTAAGTGGTTTACTCTGTTAATTGCACATATGTTGAGCTATGCTAACAACTTTTGTTTGATTATTAAAACAAAATTATTACAATTAAGATTCAGTCTCCATTCTTGTATAATAGATAATTAGTTTAATAATTACTAAATGGCATGTTTTCATCTAGCTAATATATTGTCTTCACTCTGAATTGTAATCATTCTAATCTTGATGTTTTATCAACGGTATTTTATATATATATCACATGAAAGCAGCCCACATTTATCAACATCATAAATCTCAATCTACTGATAAGGTAACAGCCTTTTATTTATATAAAATCAGCATTATTAAATCTTAATATTAAGCAGTAATGGGGTGTTAACTTAGTTATTACATAATATTAACCGCTGAGAAAAATTTATATTTAAACATAAAAACACATGTCAGTATATAATTTAGTTTCTACAATAAACAAAATTTATAAAAACAAGGAATATGTGGAATATAAATTCTATTTATTAGAATTAATACGTCAATTTTAAGAAGTATGCAGAATATAAATTCTACTTATTAGAATTAATACGCCAATTTTGAAGTGAAAAAAGAAGCTATTTATTCATTTAATTAAAAATATTTTTCTATTCTTAAATATGTCTATTTTAATTATTATTGTCCATAATGGAAATACGTGGATAATCAAAATAAAATATTCAGAAAGTAGCAAAGCTTTTAGTAAAAATTATTAATATGCTACTTAAGTCAGTGTGTATTAAGTCATTCAATTATATGCACCATTGAATTAGAGCATATTCTAACAAGAATTATATTTTATATAATAAATCTTATGTGCTTTATTTGAAAATATAAAAAATATATCACACAGAAATTAGTTACAACATGTAATTTGTAATCAACAAGAACATCTACAGATATATCCTAACTAGACAGAAATTAAAATCAATTCCATTTATTATAAGGATTATCATGAATATGTATATATGTGTGTGCGCTCGTGCATATACATATATATATATGAATTGCAGCTAATGCTCATTACTACATTTGAAACATATATATGTAAGCAAAAATTATGCTAAGGTTCCTTAGATAAATTTCAAGCCACTATATCTTTTATTTTAGGTCTTAATCTACTATTAGTTTGCATTAAGTGCTGTAAATTACACAAATTTACATTAATATATTTTACAACAATCACTTGTATTCATACCTATTACATTTTGGAAATTCAAATTTGAGTGTTAATTACTCTTTATTAAGATAGAAATTTATTATACTTATTTTAAAATGATATAAATTTTAAATTCAATCATTTAAATTTTATTAAATTTTAAGTTTATATTAAAACTACAAATATATAATAATTTCTAACTTAATAAAAAAAAGCATTAATAATCATTTATATATTATTGAAAGGCAGTTGTTGTGAATAATTGCTTGCTATAAATAAGGTTCTTCTAAATTATATATATATATATATCAGCAAAATAATAATAGTAATAATAACAAGTCAGATGTCACATGACTTATATATAGCTTGCACTTACAAATATGTAAAATTAAGAGCGTGCTAATAGCTCTAAACAAGCTTTTTTTTTGTTTATTTATGATAAATGCTACTACAAGAGAAGGCATTCAAATCATTTTTATCTTGGATTGTCCCCATCCCCAGATCGGTTTCGACCTATGGGTCTCTTTAATGAGAAATTGGGACATTAGATCTAATGTCCCAACTCCTCACTGAAGAGACCCATAGGTCGAAACCGATCTGGGGATGGGGACAATCCAAGATAAAAATGATTTGAATGCCTTCTCTTGTAGTAGCATTTATCATAAATAAACAAAAAAAAGCTTGTTTAGAGCTATTAGCACGCTCTTAATTTTACATATTTGTAAGTGCAAGCTATATATAAGTCATGTGACATTTGACTTGTTATTATATATATATATATTTAAAATTAAATTCAAAACTCAACCAGACTAGCCAAGAAAATAAAATCTAAAACACAACCAATGGTTTCACTGTTGCAAGCAAACTTCTCAAGTGTAAAGAACTACAAAACAACATATTTATATTAAACATTACCCACAATTCCAATTTACTTCCCATACAGTATATAACTTAATATCATTTGTGATAGAATTTTCCTCTTCTCTTGCATTCACAAAATTTTCAACTTTCAACAGTCTGGTTATTATTCTAATCATTTTTAAAAACTATCATTTATGATGTAATACCAGTGGTGATTGATAGTGATTATAGTGAGGGATAAGACTACAATAATAACTCAAATGAGTATAAAAATATAATGATTACAGTGCTTAAGGTCACATATTTATCCTGTATTGTAAATTCCACTCGTGGCTTCTATCTGAGTTCTTACTAAACTATGGAAAGAATGCAACTGCCCATGTAATAACTATACAGTCCTTTGTTACCTGTATTTAGATTATCAACTTATAGCAGTATGATTCACATATAATCTCCTTCTTTAATATCCCAGCTCCTAGGATTTTATTTAATAACTACTTTCCCTGACCACCATCCTTTATCTTCCACATGCTGAATAATTCTGTTAACATTGCATAGAAATACTACCCATGCTATAAAAATAATATCCAAATCACTTTTCTAAAACAAATGTCCAATATTCACTTCAAGACAGTTCAAAGCATTTTATGCACAAATGATTTCGATAAAATATTCATTATTATCACATATCTATTCATTTATTATAGTATTATATAATTTAGAGATCAACATTTTCACATTGCTGTATCCCAACAGATACCATCCATAATGAGATACTAACAACTTATAATCATGTTATAAAAATATATACATATTCAAGCATTTATAATAAAAAGTACTTAAAATATCTTTAAATAACTCACAAGGTACATTTACTTTACATTCATAAAATAATTAATACATTCATAATCATATAAATATGATTCATCTAGCCTTAATATTTAAACAATATGATAATAAAATAAAAATTATCAATGAAAATATCATTTAAAATATTAAAATATCGTACAAAATACATAACTAGTTACCTATAATTCTGACAATTATTATAATTATATATGGTGATTCCCTTCTTTTCTTGATTGTCCAACATCAAATAAGCTGTAACTATTTTATTTATCTTTCAGAAAATTAATTTCTGATACCTATCTTTTTTTTATTTATTAAAAAGAAATAAATTATGTCAATATTTAAACTAAAAACATATCTCTAATGAACATATTAATTAATTTATCATTATTAAAGAAAATGTTTTGAATGAAAACTTCTCTCTTCTCCTGGTGCTGCAAAACAAAACACATAAAACACAAAGTCGATTCTTGAAAAATTTAAGTGAAATATTGTTCATCCATATTAAATAAATATACCATTGAGTCCATTTTCTTAATATTTATCAAGATAATCAATATTTCAATAGAAAAATATTCAGTAATATAATTTCATATTAAATATATATTTTCCACATACATATATTTTTATCATACTAATCCAGACTTTTTATAGCAAAAACATAACAATATTAATATTTTTCATTAGTATGCATTCATCAAGCATTTTATAGAATAAGATTTATTCATTTGTTAATTTTTAGTAGACAACTTTTATCCTTATTTTCTTCAAAAAGCAAATATATATATTCAAATTTATTAAAGATAAATACTTTTTTAGAAAATTCAAGATTTTTTTTCTTTTAAGTGTGCACATTTCAATCAATAATTTTTTATCTACAATTATACAACTTCTCCATCCAGGCAATATTATATTGTACTGGTCAAAAAGATTAAAAAACCAAGCAAAAGTACCTCGAATCCGATCACGCTAGAGATACACAGGTCTGGAGCAATCCTGAATTCTAACCTATTTGCCTATTCGTCGAGTCTCGACCCAATGAATAACAGTCCTGATGATACAGTATAATTATTTAATTCCAGACCTAGAAACATAGTGGTAGAGCATAAGATCTGACTGATGATGATGATCGAGGCAAGAGTAGTCCAAAAATTACATTTATTAGAGTTATATTTTTTAATACCAAGTTATTAGCCAAAGAAAATAATTCTAAATATTAACTAGAAAAAAATAATAATTCAAAAACCAGGATTTACATGAAATATATATTTAATAAAATATTAAGAAAATGCATATATATGTTACAAAATGTTTCATGCTTGGGGTGATGTTGCCTATTTACAAAACTTGGGATTTGTTTTATAAAATCCCTTTTATATTAATTACTTAATAGATATAATTTTATGGGGTGTGTTATAGCTTGTGCAGGGTTAATATGCCAATTTAAAGATGTTTACAGATAAAATGCTGTGGATGCATCAAACAAATATAATAGATCGTGACAGGTTTAGATGATTAATGATATAAAGAGTAGTTTGCAATTTAGTAGTAAATGATTTTGTAAACAGGCAAAAATATACAATCTTAATCATTTATCTATCTTATGAAAATCATTATATATGTTTTTACTGGCATTGTTTGGAAAAGATGTCTTTGGAATTTATACATAAGGAACAAAGGATGTGCTACATTTACAAGAATAAATAAGTTATACAATCATTAATCCAAATTAATTTACATCTATGGGAATTGATAACGATTTTAAATGAAAGTAGTTTAAATCAATGTACTGAATAATTAACATGATTGTGTATTTCAAAATGAATCATTATGTTCAACACATCATTGTGACTAACTAAGGTTAGATAGACGATGATCAAATTAATGAGAAGAGTAATGATACTAGCATACAATAAAGAAATCTGGCTATTATGGCAGTTTTGGATATTTTATCATTTTAAAAGAATATTTGAAACTCACTTAGGGTTGGTACATCCATGCATTCTGGCGGAACGGTAGTGAAATAAAGAGGTTGGGTTTGAAGGCCCAGAGCTGGCTGTATGGACATCCGCAGCACAATTAAAACCTCACACCTTGCATTCCACAGAAAGTAGTATATACTTCTGATTAGATCTCAAGATAACTAGAAACAAAGATAAACTGGGTTACTATATGACTATTAAACCAATAGCAAAAAGAGGATATATTCCATATAAATCAAAAGTACCAATGTCACATAAAATGGCAGGTTTAAAGTCTTTATTTAGAAATGATAATATTTGTAAATATTCATTGGATAAAGCCAAAAATATTGAAATCTATTATAATAAATTGTTAAACGTTGAATGTAGTTATGATTATGTTTATAATACTATTAAAATTTTGAATTCTAAATATAAAAATAATAATAATAATAATGTTAATTCTTCTGATAAAAAATTTGGATATCAATACCATATATTTCAAATCAACAAAAAAGTGCACCACCTACATCAAATAAATTAAACCATAAATAATTCAAAAGATAAACTTTATTGACAAATAAAAATTGTATCATTTACAAATGGATGTGTAAGTGTGGCAGTGGATATATAGGTGAATCAAGGTGCACATTGGAAAAAAAGGACAAAAGAGCACTTGTTATTTTAAAAAGGGTTCAAACTACAAAACAAAATTATAAAAATAATGATAATTTATCAGCTTCCATCTTTTATGACCATAATAAATCATGTATATATGGTTTTGATTTTAATTATAGTAATGTAAAAATACTGGAAACTGAAAGAAATAATAATAAAAGAAAAATTAAGGAAGCATTGTTAATATATAAATACAAGCAAGATTTAATCAATAGGCAGGCAGCAAACATTAAAATCATGGAATTATGGGGAAGGTGACATCATGGAATTATAGGAAAGTTGATATTTTAAAAGTATTAGTTGACAAAAACTACAAGGATAGCTGAAAGTGCTTCTAAGTGACATTTATAGATACAATTTTTATAAACTTTTAAGTACTGTATTTTTTAATATTTATTTATAAATTTACACACACACACACACACACACACACACATATATATATATATATATATATATATATGTTCACTAGGTGGAGCTTACCACTAACTATTAACAAGCTTTAAATTATAAGTGCCAAAAGAGAAAGAATTAAAAATCTCTACCAGAAAAACCTCATCGCCAGACCAATTGGTTTTGAGCTTATGGCACACCTCAGTGAGGAGTTAGAATTTCAGACACTAGTGGTAAGCTCCACTTAGTGAACATTTAGTACAAGCTTAAAAGCAAGTTACATAATTTGTCTTGTTTTATTAATTATTATAAGTGTATCCTTGATGGCTTTTGCAATGTTGTATTGCTTTGGCTATTAATATATGGTGAAACTGAACTGATTTCAAACCCATATAGCTATCTGTTTTGTAAGGCTGGATTTGAAGACATTTACATGTCTGAAATCCTAACTCCTCACTGAGGTTAGCTATAAGCTCGAAACCAATTGGTCTGAGGGTGAAAATTTTTTGGTAGAGATTTTGAATTCTTTCTCTTTTGGCACTTATGATTAAAAGCTTGTTAGGAGCTAGTGGTAAGCTCCACCTAGTGAACATTTAATACAGGCTAAAAAACAACTTACACAATTTGTCTTGTTTTATTAATTTTATATATATATATATATAAATTATTAATTTTATATATATATATATCAAATCAATCTTCTTTCTTTACACTACATTCCTTTATTCTTCAAATATTTATATGCATACTTCAGATTACTCTATCAAATGTTTTATCTAAATCTAAAAATTACATATAAATTCCATTTGCAATATATTTTTCCACAATCATTCTTACAATTTTAATAGTATTTCTTGTATTATTTTCCCATCTAAAAACTATAATATGTTTCTCCAATATAATTTTTTTTTCTCATTTATTTTTTTTAGTTAAATCTTCAATAATATTTCTGAAGCATGTTATATTAAGTTTATTGACATACATTTTTCACATCTAACAGTTTCCTTCTTCTTAACAATTGTAATTCATTATAGTTCTCGAGAAGTCCTTATGTCCATGTCTACTATAGACCAGTTTCCATTATTATATATCTATTATTTTAGCCATGAAGCTCTCTCAATTTTTTTAGTATTTCTATACATATTTTGCCCATTTCAATTGACTTACCATTTCTCATTTTCTTAGTTTGTTTAATCATCTATGTTTTCAATATATCTATATCTTACTTATTCTTTCCAATATTCTCTTTTTTTCTCAATAATATAATGAGCTGCATTATTATTACAACTTTTCAAACAAATCCTGAATATAATCACTCAATCTTTTCAATAAGCCATCTATATCAGTTGACTTCTATTTCTTCTTATCAGATACTTCATTCATTAATTCTTTCTTATTATCCCAAGTGGCACTTTTAATTTTATCAATTAGCCTATCATTTTTTTAATTAAGTACTTCTATTTCTCTGCATTCTTTCTTATATCTCACACTATTTTTTCTGAGTTCATTAATAATTTTTCTGTGTATTCTTTCTTCTTTTTTTCTAATTACATCCTTCCATTTTTTCTGTTTCTCCAACTTCTTTAACATTCTCTTATGATCTTCCCCTCTTTAACAGTAATATTTCTTATATTATCATGCATGAATCCAAATTTTTTCTTCTACGTTTGTCTAAATTTTCCCAAATCCCATATTCCATTTTAATTTTATCATAATCATATTTTAAATGAGCAGAATTTATATCAAGGTCAGATACAGTATGACACCTCTTTCTATATAACCCATCTAATATTTTTCTTTATCATCCATGAACTTGTATGTTATTTATAAATATAAACTTTGTTTTCGTATGAAACTCTATAGCCATTCATCTCTTTCATTTTTTTTTCAATATCATATTCTGCCCATAATTTTGCTTTCTCAATTTTTTTTCACAACTGCATTTCAATCACCCAATAATAATATGCATGCAACTACACTCTTACTTTATAATTATTGCTTCTATCTTTTCACACTGTTCATCAATCTCTTCATCATTATGACTAGTAATACATATATAAATCTGAACAATTATCAAATCTTTGGGGTTTGCAGACATTCTTGTCATCAAAAAATTCATCATTACCATTCTCTTTCCAATTATAATATCAGTTCCATTTATTTCATTATCACTATCAGAGTTAAAAAAATTAATATGATTTTACCTCATTACATCTTTCCTACTGCATTTCATCTAGTTTCATTAATATTATTTTATTTATCCATTTTTCTTTTCAATTCTTTGAAAATTTCCAGCATTCATCAATGTTCTCATATTTTATCCATTTATTCTTAATGTTCATTTCTCTCTCAATATATCAACTTTGAATTTTATAGGAGAATCTTCTGTTGAACTCCGTATCCATTACTTCTTGATAAAGTACTCAAAGTTTTGTAATCAAGGTTTCAAATATATGCTCATGTTCATAATAAACAAGGAAATTATAAGACAAAGTAAATTCTTATTGCTTTTTCTATCCAAAAGTAAGTCTTTTCACAAGATTGATACATTAATTATTTCTCATTAAAGATTATTTGCTTAATGATCACTCTCTTTTATTGTTATTACTCCTAATTATCTTTTCTGGATTCAATTGAAGGCTATTGCTGACTCAGCATTTATAGGGTGTTGACTTATTGAATTCAATCAACTCTCATCAATAAACTTTCATCATTATAGAAGTAGATATATCACTGCCTTTTTCATTACTTTATATTGTAAATACCATCATATTGCCCATCCAATAACTGTTTGTTTATTTTTTGTCTTAACATATTCACAATTAACTATCATATCTGAAAAACAATCTTCTTTACATAATCTAAGGATGTTCTGTGTAGTATGAGATTGTGCCTGAAAAATATTTTGCCAACCCAATATTATTATTATACTAATAAATATTTATTAATATTGAGGTATATTATATTTAAATGATCAATAGTACTGTATATGTGTAAAATTTGAGGTATAAATTTATAATATAATTCTGAAGAAACAAATCTTAACTAGTAACTCTCATGTATAAATTTCATCAACAAAAAATATTTATTAATAATTTTATAATTCAAGTATAGTGTCTATATTAACTTTTAAAATTATTTAAACATTATTATTGTCATGATCATTTCCATATAAAAATTTATTTGATTAAAATTTTAAACCTTAGATTTGTAACTAGTTTGTTTCTTCTTTTCTCTTCCTTCTTCTCAGTGTTGACTTCTGCTTCACTATCTATCATTCTATATTAAACATTGTAACATCAAATCAAAATTAAAATTGTCGTAAACCTAGTTAAAAATTTGTCTTTGCTAGATTTTATAACTCAAGAAATTCCATCTTCAAATATATTGTACTTATGTACACACACAAACATATCAGTATGATTCAATATAAATAATACATACAACATTTATCCTTAGAAAAACTTGTTTACTACTTTAAAATACAAATGTTAATTATATCAACAGAGTATGTTGAGCATGCTTTCACTAATTGGTAATCATACTCATAGATATAGTAATCCAAGAGAATTGTGAGATTTATAGGAACTTAATTTTTTTTAAAACAGCATTCTCAAAAAAAAAATAATCAAATTTTAATAAATCAATAAAGATGATTAAATTGTATGAAACAAATATTGGTGGGATACCATTTGAAAAAGGGTGGATGATAGTGGTGGTTATAACTCAATAATATTTTTTAAAAAAAGTAATTATGTTCATTCTTGAAATGTTTTGAGAACCAGCAAAAGTTTGTTTCATTTGCTTCATTGTTCAACAATAGGATGAGCTATATGTTCTTCTTTGGATACCAGAAGGCACAATTTTGTAATTTTTATTAGTACTTATTGTTTTTGTTCTTTTTTTACTTTTCTCCTAAAACATAATTAAAAGGGTCTTCAGTTTAATAGAACTTTTTGGCTGCAGCTTTCTTATTATTCTTGTATATAAGATATCCAATGGAGACCACTAACTGCAGGACAACATAATGCAAGAGTCAAATTCTGTTTAGATAATATACTGTCAACTGTTTGCTTTATGTTATTTAAACTATTTTGATTTCATGACTAAATTTATAATTGTCAAAGGCAGCACTACTTTTTCCACTCTGAGAATTTGTTTTCTGCTGAATATCTGCAAAGCCCTTATCTATCTCACTGTCTGAAAAACTTTTCTTTGATAATTCATTAAAATGTCATGCATTAAAGTGTCTACTTTATGTCTTTTAATATCAACAAACTGACTAGAAGTGCCATCTTGATGACTAGCAATCTACCCTTCACCTGAAATTGAAGAAATAACTCTGCAAGAGTTCTTTCTTGATGATCAATAACTATCCAATTTCCAATGTAGTTTCTGCATTGTTATGAAAATTTGATTTTGCCCTTCATATATTTGATATGATTCTCTCTCTTGCTGATACCCAAACCAGACATCAAGTTTAGCTTCTTCTACCTTTATTTGGTCAGAGTGCTTCTTCTGATATTCCCATATCTGTTTTTCCAACTTATTGAAATATTAATCATATTTTTGGGAAAAAAATTTTTTAACGTCTTCTGAAAAAGGCATCTGAGCTGTAAGTGGTTGATTAAATGGAGTAAGGCCTATAGTTAAAAAGGGCAGAGGATCATGATTATTTGCAAGACCACCTGTGACAGCAGACATAACAAAATAACCATTCTTAGGTGGAACATTTTCTGCACTCATACACAACTCATACTATTCCTTCACATTGCTAAGGCTACGATGAACAAAAACTGTTAAAACTTTTTATAGCTTTTATGTATTATTTATATTGAATTACATTTTTCCAAAAAAAGTTTTAAAAGATTGGAAACATATATTGTAAATTAAATTTGTTACAGTATTGTACTTACACACATGCATATATATATATATATATATATATGCATGTGTGTAAGTACAACTCCCCAATATATATATATATATATATTGGGGAGTTGTTCCTATCACCCTAGATTAATTACTAGATCCCTATCTCATTACAAATGGCTATCCAACTGAGGATTGATGATGATCATGTACTGGTGAAAATAATTATAAATGGCTGTCCAACTTAGGGCTCATGATTATCATCACTTTAAAATTATCAACTTGATCTTAAACCACAACTGAGAAAAAAGAAAGTATGCATTTTATGCAGAATTAATTTTAAAAATTGCTGTGAAATAGGTGATAAGAGTATTGATGATGATTATAAATTATAAAAATAGTTTTCATGTATGTTTAAAAGAAGTTCATGTTTAGAGTTAAATAAAAAATCGATGATTTAGGAGATTGGATTGGGTCTTTGATTACTGAAAGTTGTTTAGCTGTATTTTTAGTTTTGATGGTGGATGGAGTGTTTTGTCATTCACTTGAGGATGCAATGTTTTCATGCAATACCATGAGGTTTTCTATCTCAGCTATTTGCTTAACCCATTTTTTTAATTTCCTATTGTTTCTCATAGAGCAGTTAACATAGTCCTGCCATGACTCCAGCCTCTAAGTCTCCAAAGAAAAGAAGCAAGGCATAGCTTTTATTTCCCAGCCCATAAGACTCAAAGAAGCAGGGCATCATTTTGTATTTTCCAGCTTCTCAATGGGAACAGGGATTTGCAAAGAGTTTTGCATTACCTTTAGCAAGGGTTGTACTAACTTATAGTGTCTCTGTTGAGGTAGTCCTTTTCGTGTTCATGGTGCATTGTGTACTTATAGTCCAATGGCTGAATTTTTTATCTATCTCAAGATTGCAGGTCACCATTCATTCTGTTAACTATCAGATATCTGTTAGGTTTTAAAAAATTGATGAATACATAGTTTGAGATATGAACTTTGTTTTGAATATACATGTATTTTATGAAAAATATTGTTAAATAGATGTTTCATTTCTACTTTCCTTTTTCCCCAGATGGAGAGTTATGAGTTATGTAACAGGACTGTTATATGGCTCACAATAGCATAGTGTGTGTACATATATATATATATATATATATATATATATATATATGGATATATATATATATATATATATATATATATATATATATATTCATATTCCAACCAGTCACCACCTAAAATTTACAGTAAATATAGTAATCAATATTTCTCACTGCTGTCAAGGCAACCTTCACACCTTTTTAATAGCAAGAATGGAAATCCATTTTTACTAATGGTCCATTGAATATATATGGACACTTAAAGATTGCAACTTGACTACAGAGTATGAAATATTGTTACAATGAAGTTTTAAATAAACCTATTTAAACATGAATAAACACATCACTATAATGCAGACTAATAAATAGTCATCTATAACATTACTTAATGCAATACTTTTAAATTGCCCATGTATTATTTAGAAATAATAAGTGAAATAGTGCCTAAAGCTAATCTGGGATAATGATGTAATTAGATTCCAACCACTTACCACCTAAACATTCACAGTAAATATAATAATCAATATTTCTCACTGCTGTGAAGGCAACCTTCACACCTTTTTAATAGCAAGAATGGAAATCCATTCTTACTAATGGTCCATTGAATATATATGGACACTTAAAGATTGCAACTTGACTACAGAATATGAAATATTGTTACAATGAAGTTTTAAATAAACCTCTTTAAACATGAATAAACATGTCACTATAATGCAGACTAATAAATAGTCATCTATAACATTACTTAATGCAATACTTTTAAATTGCCCATGTATTATTTAGAAATAATAAGCGAAATAGTGCCTAAAGCTAATCTGGGATATATATATATATATATATATATATATATATATATATTTATATTTATACTATATATATATATATATATATATATATAAAGTTGAAAGGGAAAGTAGAAATAAACACAGACAAAAATTTTAGTAGATATTTTCTACCTTACTGGAATAATGATTTCTGAATTTAAAATAAAATTTCATTATAAATTAAACATTTAAAAAGGTCTAATAAATATTTTTATTAAATTCTGATTTTGAAATTTTTTAATTAATTGATAAATTTTATTTATGTAGAAATCTTTGTATATCACACTTTGATAAAAATTTCAAAATTGTTTCAAAAGGATTAGAAAGATAAAAACAGTTTTTAAATTAGTGATTTTGTCACCTTAGCAATCCAAGACTATAAAAGGTTTGGATAAAAATTATTTTAGTTTGGTTTTAATATTTTTGAGAAGCAGTAACAGCTAGCTTCAAAGTTTGGCTTGTAGTTTTTTAAGAGCTGGCCAGAAAAATTTTGGTTTTAATATTTTGAGAAGCAGTTGGCAGATAATAATTAGCTTTTGGTGAGTTATAAAAATTAGCTTCCATGAAGATGTAGCTGAAGTCCAGGATAGTAGATCCAGGATCTTTTACTAGTTTCCTGTCAGAGGAGTTTTGATTCACCTGAAGTCCAGATCAACTTCTAATGAGTCATTAGCCTGTATAAAGAAGAACAAAACAACAAAACACCTTGCCTGAAGTCAAAGTGTAATCAAATACCGAACAACTTTTACCTGATTATACCTATTCTGATGATGACAAGTCAGTCTACCAGCTTTCCCAAAGTCCATCAGCTTAATAAAGAAATCATTATACATATGCTGATGTATCTATATGCAGAGAAACAGATAAACATATATGCAGCTGATGGTAATGTTATATATAATGATAATGAAAATTTAAATAATTTCTTTCCTAAAAATGACATTTAAAAATACCAATAATAATTTTGCTTGGATGAAAAATAAAAAAAAAAAAGGAAAGGATTAATAGACATTCTATATTATAAATAATCATTTAAAATTTAAATATGTTGATAATTAATTAATAATCAAAAAGTGACCTGTCAAAAAAAAGATTTATTTTTTTTTAAAAGAAGAAAAGAAAATGTAATCATTAACGATAAAATTTGATAACTAATTTTAAATTATATCTATATTTTATTGATACACATGTGTATGTGTGAATTTTATGTATTTTAATCAAGGAATCAATTATGGAAAGTATATTTTGAATAACTTATTTTTTCTCAAATTAAAATATGTAAATATCAGTGTGTGCATTTACACACAATGATGTGATATAAAAATTAATAAATCTATTATATAAATACAAATGTTATGTAAATAAATTAATATATCACATATCTGTGCAGATTATATATATGTGTGTGTATGTGTTTTGAGTAAACCTAGCATAAGTTATTCATATTATTAAAATGTAATAACTAAAAATTTTAATCAGTGAACATACATTTCTAAGCACATATATATATATATATATGTTAAATATTTGTATCATTAAAAAATGATAACACTTTTTTATTATCTGACAAGTCAAATATGTCCAGAAATCATTATGTCACATATATGTGGTGTGTATATATATATATATATATATATATATATATATATATATATATATATATATCAATGAGTGTCAAATAGACACATACATGAATTTTGATCATTGTTTAAATTTTATTAAATGTCAATTGAAATATATTCATATAATAATAAAATGTGCATCTGTACAACTATGTGGAAAACCTATATGGAACATATACATAAATCATAATGTAATAACTTGAATTTTGTATATTATTCATGTAAATCACAGTGTGATAATTTGAATTTGTATATTACTCAAAATCAGAAGCATTAATTGATGTGTGTATAGCTTTATTTTTTTCATTGTTGTTAATAAACTTGAATTCAGTTGTTAAAATTGAATTGCATCATTATCTCTTTGTCAACATACAGTAATAGAGCTTATGTTCTCTGAACTAGATTCATGCATAATGGTCTATTATATTAAAGGGGGTGTATTTTTAGTGCAAGGGCATTCTAGTATGATATTATCCTGGTTGGTGCATAAGATTACATTCTTTAAAACCCCTGTACTACATTTTATTTAGTTGTTCTATTAGAAATTAAGTTTATAGTTGGCCAGTAATGGTGGACGTGGTCAGAGCATTGATGATATCAGCATGTTTTAATGTCTCGGCATTATTGTTTTTGATTATTATGTATTCTTATGGATAGTTTGAGCATCCAAATTAATGTTTGAATAATTACCCAAGCTGGCAAGGGTTCAATAGTTAGTCTGGTTTATAGTAGACCCATTTCCAATTCAGTCACCAGATTGACTGTTGATTTATTGTATTTATATATTTTGATTGTTGATCATTCATAATGCTGAATGTTTACTTTTGAATATTACTTATACTTACTTATACTTATTGATAATGCTGGTGGATTTATGATACATAGATGCTCTCAGTAGTTATCTGGGCTGATCTCACAGAGTGATCTCTCCCATGCTGTCTTTAATATATAAAATTACTTATATTTTTTTTATATTAAACATCACTTTAATATTACTTTAAACATACTTAAATATTTTAATATTAATATCTTGAATATCTTACTTTAATATCTATATTTCAATAGTTTGAATAGCTTACTTTAATATTATACTTATAACTTGAAATATTATATCTTATATATTAAACTTTACTTGAACTATTTTTCCATTTATGTGCTTGGTGATGATTCTCCATCACCCCAGGCTTACTCCTTCGAAATACCCATCTTCTTATAAATTAAACATTAATATTTTTAAATTTCATTATTTGAACTATTTATTATATTTTGAAATATTCATTCTTCAATGATCAACCCCCTTGATTCCCATCCCATTCATCATCATCATCAACCATTATCAATCCACTGCAGGATAAAGGTCTCTCCAAGTTTAATCCATCTTCTCCGATCTTTAGCTTCTCTTCTCCACAACACCCCTGCACATTTTCTTATTTCATCCATCCATCTCACATGTGGTCTCTTTCTGGGTCTTTTACAATCTCTTGGAATCCAGTTTAAAATTTCAATTGTCCATCTATTATCATCTCTTCTAGAAATATGTCCAGCCCAACTCCTTTTCAATCTTTTAATTTTTTCAATAAGGTCAGTAACACCTGTTTGTTGTCTTACCCATACATTGCGTTTTCGATCTCTTCTTGTTACTCCCAACATACATCTCTCCATACTCCTTTGAGTGGTCTGAAGTCTCTGTATTGCTCTTCTATTAAGTGTCCAAGTCTCAGATCCATAAGTAAAAACTGGTAAAACACATTAGTTAAAAACCATCCTTTTCAAACACATAGGCATATTTCCTTCTAGTATCAAGTTATTTCTACCAAAAGCACTCCAACCAAGTTTAATTCTATGATTAATTTCCTCCATTATGTTTCCATCTGTATTAATAATCTGACCAAGGTATTTGTAACTGTTAACTTCTTCTAATTCTTCATAATCAATCTTTATTTTCATATTTTGAGCAAATCGATTAAACATTACTTTAGTCTTTTTAACATTTATCTTTAGTCCTACTTTTCTACTTTCATCTGCTAACTCCTGCTACATTTCCTGCAGCTCTGAAGCATTATTTGCAAAAACAACTACATCATCTGTGAAATCTAAATGACTTAAATACTCTCCATTTACTTTCACTCCTTTAGTTTCCCATTTTAATCCACAAAATACTTCTTGCACCACTGCTGTAAAGAGTTTTGGAGATATGGAGTCATCTTGTCTTACACCTTTCTCAATGTTGATTTTTCCAGTATCATTATGTAATCTAATTGTTGCTGTTGCATTTTTATAAATATTCTTTAAAATATGACAATATCCTGGATCTATACCTTGATGATCCAATGCTTTAATCACTGAAAAAATGTGTATAGAATCGAATGCCTTTTCATAATCTACAAATCCAAAACATAATGACAACTCGAATTTGTTTGTCCTTTCTATGACTTCTCTCAATACCTGGATATGATCTAATACTAAAACCACTTTTAAATCCAGCTTGTTCTCTTGGTTGGTGGAAATCCAAAGTTCTCTGTAGATGAGTTGTAATTATCTTAGTAAAAATTTTATATAAAACTGATAAAAGGCTGATAGGTCTGTAATTTCTAATATCTTCTTTATCACCTTTTTTAAATATTAATATTATTACTGCATTCTTCCAATCTTCCAGTACATCTTTATCATTTAGACATTTGGTATATAACTTTGCTAAAATTGTTTCTATTTCTTCACCTGCTTCTTTTAATATATCAATTATAATTCCATCATTTCCTGGAGCCTTTCCTTTCTTCATACACTTAATTGCATGTCTCACTTCTTCATTTAAAATTCTGGACAATTCGGAAGATGTTAATAGATATAGGAGGTACTTGTTCTTTATTACTATATAATTCTTGATAAAAATCTTCTACCAATTTCATGATTCATCTCTCTTTTTAGTAATAATTCCATCTTTTTTTCTTATTGCAGATATAAATTTCCTACCAATACCAAAATGTTGTTTAACATTTTTGAGACTTTTATTTTCTTCTACAGCTTTCCTTGCTATTTCACAGTTATACTTTCTTATATCATTTTCAACTCTTTTCCGTACCATTTTACAAAATTCGAGATATTCAATTCTTTTTAATACATCATTTTTGTATATCTTCATATTCCTTCTTTTCTTCATAAATTCTCTAGTCTCAGTAGAAATTTTATTAGTCAATTGCTGCTTTTTTCTACCAGCTATGTTTGTTGCAGTTTTTAAAAGTGTATCAGTTATTTTCATATTAATTTCATTCAAATCTGAATCATGTTCAAAATCTCCTAACACTTGAAACCTATTTGTAAGTTCTAATTTAAATTCATTAGAATGTTTCTGAAGATTAGGAATATCAACTGTAAATATTATTTTTCTTAATAATTTTTGTCTCTCTAGTTTTACATTAACACGTAACTTACACCTTACTAATCGATGATCACTCCCTGTGTTAAATTTATTAAGAACATTACAATCTTGAAATATGTATTTTCTGTTAGTCAAAATATAATCCAATTCTGCTGTACCTTCATTTGGATGCTTCCATGTCCATTTCATTTTAACATTTTTCTCAAAAAATGAATTCATAATATAAAGTTTTTCTTTTTCTGCAAACTCCACAAGTCTATGTCCTCTATCATTTCTATTACCATAACCAAAATTACCTACAGCAATTTCATCTTTCATTTGTCTATCAATTCTAGCATTAAAGTCTCCCATAACAATTTTAAAATGTTGTTTACTCTGATTAAAAGCCTTTTGTACATCCATATAAAAATCTTCTACTACTTCATCACTATGAGAACTTGTTGGGGCATAAACCTGAATTATCTGCATTTGGTATCTGCTATTAAGTTGTATAACTAATCTTGCCACTCTGTCCGATACACCATCAATCTCCACAATATTGTTCTTCCACTTTTTATTTATAATGAATCCTACTCCACTTGTATTTTCAATATGTGTGCCTTTATAATAGAGTATATGTCCACTTTTTAAATCAATTGTTTCTTCTCCTTTTCTTCTAACTTCACAAAGTCCAATAATGTCCCATTTAATATAAGAGAGTTCTTCTTCTAATTCTTGCAATCTTCCTTCACTTGAAAGTGATCTGCAGTTGTAAGTACCTAAATAAAAAGTCGTCATCAAATGGCAGCCTGGGTCTGCAATCAGGGGATTCTTAGCACCCTCTGCCTTCGGCCACCAACCGCTGCCTTGGTTGGTGACTTTACAGCCTCCTGGGAATAAGGGCCATGCTTTATTTTTGTCTGCCATAATTGTATATATGTATTGGAAAAATATTTATCATTTACACAAACATTCATTCTGACTTATCAGGCACTGAGAAGAAAGACCATGGTGTTTCTTGATCTTAAACTCAGAGGTAAAAAGCCAATAAACTCACCACGCTGGCTAATGCGTGTTGGTGAGCAGCCCATCCATGTTCGTATACTATATGAATAATCACATAGTAATAACAGCTGCAATGACAAGAACGTATGGAGTGGACATTAGGAATTTGCCCTGCTCGGTTCCTTTAAGGCCTCCAAGAGGAATCAAAGGGTCTCCTTTCAGTTAATAGCAAACTCCTTTCTGCAGCCCCATCCCATTACAATATGTTATATCTTAATGATTTTAATGAGCACATAAATAATTTTAGGGCTTACAAAAATATGTATTGCTAAAAATATAAACCTATTTCATAGAACAAACAAAATAAATTGGCAATGATATAGTGCAAAGATGAGACTATTTATAGATTTGTTTAAATGATTCTATATGCTTGTAAATTTATTGAAATATGATAAACAAATACTTAGTGTTAAAGTGAACATAAAGTAAATGGATGAAAGAATATATGGTATTAAAGTTATATATTAAATTATCAAAATGTACTATTAGTTCTTATCTTTCTCACTCAATTTTTACTTCCTGCTGATTGCTAATCATTATCCAATATTTTATTTAAATAAAACAATATTTAATTTTGAAATTATATGCATAAAAATTAAATGAAAGGAGATAATTTCTAATAAATTATATATGTGTGCAATCTACAAACTTGATTGTTTTCAATAAATATGCTATATTAGAGTTCACTATTTTGTTATTTCTATTTGCAGCTCATCTGTTTGAATATCACTTCTTTAAATCTCTTTTGTTGTAAGATTGTATGGGATATTGTTTTTAATTTTTGCAAGTAACTGGGATTAGTTCTTATCTCAGCATCCACTATCAATAGCATGCTGGCCTGGAATGATTTTATCCAAGTTGTTTGTGATATTTTTCTCCTTCCCCATGAGTGATGATTATGCGTTTGTTTAACTGATTATAAGGCTGCCTGTTGTTTGAGTAGTGACCAAGTGGCAGCATGCATATCCAGATGAGCTATTTTGCTATCACTGATTTTTAACTGTGACAACTTTTTGTGAAAAGTAGAGGTTGTGTCATCTTATATTATTGTTTAAGGCAAGGATGCATCATGTGCACCAGAATGCAGAGAAGATGAATGTGGTTGCATGCACTAGTGGAATTGAGCTTCCACGACATGCTTTGATGATATGTTGAATTGTATGTTAGGCTGCCTAAATGGGTTATACATTATCCTTTGTGTTTCTGCTAGTATTGAAGATTCATAGATTAGTTGTTGTTGTGTTTCTTCAGGATGATGACATAGCTTGCAGAATGGATCAAAGATAGTGTACAGTCACTGGTAATTGGAGGAAGTAATTTATTGGCAGAACATAGAGGATGAAGTCAAACAATTGGGCTCCAGTGATCATTTTTTGAAGTTGGGAAGTAGCTTTTTATTGTTAATCCTCAGCATTGGAGAAGAGTTATTGGTGGTCAGTTCTTGAAGCATGAGGGTGTAGACCTGCCAATATGTATATTTGTTAGTGATTGAGCAGGTATCTGGGTGGCTGTTGTTTTCTGCTGACTGATTAGATATGAGGGTTCTGATGAAGGTCTGTCTGTTGATATGATTTAAAGCAGGCATTGTAATTGTGGAAACTATTTTAAGATCGCAGCTATTAAATTTATGGTCTCCTGAATTTAAAAAATGTTTGTGTAAACCAAGTCCATTGTTTGTGGGTAGTTGGCTGAGACATCTAGTTGAGATGGTGACAGTCTTTCTATGCTATATGAGCTTATTGCAAATTTATTTATTATGATAATGATGCAAATGAATCATTAATTACAAATCAAATTATATAAAAGGGTTGTTATTTTAGTATTATTCCTTAATCAGTCAGTGCTTTCTTAAAATATCTACTGGACTGCATGAATTCTAGTGCAAGTTGTTATCACTGAAATATTTATTCTAATAACTTCATTTTATTGCCATCACTTTTATATTAAGATGAAAAATTATCTAACTATTCAATTGAGAATTCACTTTATATTTTTACTATTCTGTTATTTTAGGAAATATAATATTAGCTTTATTGCTATTTGGACATTTTATTTTGAATATGAAATACTTAGATGTTTATATATATATATATATATATATATATATATATATATATATATATATATATATATATATATATATATATATATATATATATATATAGAGAGAGAGAGAGAGAGAGAGAGAGAGAGAGAGAGAGTACCTACTGGGATACCAAGGAGAAGTGAGAGGGAGAGATTAAATTGATCTGAACCATAGCTTTAGAGAAGTTGCAAGGGAGAGAGTAATCTCTTAAGTAATCAGGATCTCCTTCGACCAAGCACAGTTAATTAAATTATAATTTACTTTGCTACTGAGACATGTGCCCAAAAAAGAGAGCTATAATAACAACAGATGCTTATTATTATTTTAAAATATATAACAAAAATAAATAAATTCAGAGGAAGAGAAAACCCAACTTACTCTTGGATAAGATGTTTAAATTAGCTGCTTTTCCAATATTAAAAGTACATCTCCCAAGTAGCAAGGGTACAATACATATCTTCTATAATAGTAAAAGAGTCTCTTTCATTATTTCCCTTCCAAAATATTTTATAATAACTTATTAATCACCAATTAAATATTATTGCCATGATCTGATCTGAACTTATTTTTATAAAGTAAGAGTTAATGAATTTTTTTGTATTATAATTACTAGAATTTGATCTGTTGACATCACACTTCTGATAATTTTGCAAAATAAATGCAATTCATATAATTGTAAAATAATATGTGATAATCTCAGGATTCTTAATATAATAATCTCAATTGTGACTTGTTTTATCATTTGTTGAATATCTGAATGGTATCCCAGTATACTATAGGAGACATACACTTCACCTATGTCCTAATATATCATAATAATAAATCATATTAAATAAAGAAAGATTTAACTTAAATAAAAACACATGAAACAATAAAATTTTGAAGAATAAAGTCTTCATCTAGAATGACATTCAAATATCCAGAATGAAAAGGGTATCTTTTATGCCATTTCTGATACTCATTAACAACATAATATCTAAATTATTTTCAAAATTAATATAATTCTCATTTGTATTATAATCAAATAATATGCAGTCTTTGAATGACAGTCAATTTTAAATAAACAAAATAAATAGCTTTATTTCAAATGCAATGTTAACCTTTGTAATCATCAATCTTATGAAATTTTCAGTCTTCAACTTTGGACATGTGTTTTAAATGAATTGTATATCTGATTTTATATTCAATTGTGAATACTCATCTTTATTAAATTTATTTATGATAATTATCAATTTGAATATTTGTAGTTTGATATTTCTACAACATATCACAAAGGTAATTCTAATTGTTTACACAGTCTAACTAATTATCAATTATGCAACATTTGAATAGTCTGTCTTATTAATATTTTTATATTACAATAAAATTTATCATTTTTTTTTACTTAAGCAAAACTTTAAATAAAGCATTTAAATATTACCATGGACAAAGCACAGGGTTACAATATATATATATATATTGTAAATATCAATAAGTCGATATTTATATTTTAAAAATTTGTCATTTGTTATTAAAAAAAAATCTCTTTAAGTTGATGTTTACATAGGAAATATTTAAATTTTCCTTTTATGTTTATTAAATATAGTTATTATTTGAAGTTATTATTTTATTTATATATATTGATAGTACATCATTATAAACATTTAATTATTGAAATAAATAAGGACATATAAATTATTGATTATAAAAAAATTATTTTATTTACAATGATTATTAAATGTAATAAATTATAATATGTATATATTTTTAAAGATGTCAAATTTTCAATTTAATATTTTATATATATATATTTGATATTTTATTTTTATTTTAATGTTAATTGTTTTAAAAGAGAACATATATAACATGAGTTTTAAAATAGCATCTGCTGGCGCATGGAACAATAGCAACAACAATAAGGAAGTTATTATTATCATATTATTATTATTGAAATAGATATAGAACAAACAACTAAAGGATAAAATTTTGTTGTACTAAATTTCTTTAAAATTTACCATTCTTTAAAATACTGAAATAACATATATATCTTATGGTAAATACATAAATTATGGCTTGCTAAGAAAATATATATCGCAGCTAGGAGCTGCATCATCACTTTCATTTATTTCAAGGCAATTTTCAATGGAACAACTAAATAAAAAAAAATTCAATGTATAAATTTCGTCGCGTCTGGAGTTGAAACTTGATATAGCTATCTTAAATGTATAATCGTCAATTTAATCATAATCTGGAAGTAATTGGAATTGACATGCTGGATTTAATATTTCGATTTGTTTATTTATTTATTTTTTCAATGAAGGAAATTTTGAAAGGATAAAATATGCATGTGTCTAGGAATTAACAATTTTCTTTAACATAATAATTTCTTCACCTTCGACAGAATGCATTCTAATAATAATAGTAAACGGATAAAGAAATAACTCATGGAGTAAATTAACTTTTAAAGGAAAACTAACTAAGGAACTTTTAAAAAGGTAGTAAAGAATTTTATATGTATAAATATATTTTTGAGATCGATATTTTTGGTTTGTTTATTTTATTTTTCATTATAAAATATAACGTTATATAAATAATCAATTTAAGCATCTTGTTTTATAATAATATTAAACGTATAACAGATGTTCAGACAATTATCTTAAATAATTTAAAAATCTTAAAATGTAATTTATAAGTTGATATTATATATGAACTATTATATTTATATTATAATTATTAGGCAGAAATATGTCTTTATATATTTAATCTATATATACTTATTACAAGTATATACACATAGTTATTCTTTATATTTATATTTAAAACATCAATATTATTTAAAGTTGAACTATAACATAAAATAAAGGATGTACTATTTGTTTTATAAATAATGCCTTTGTAATTATTTACAAGAGCGATACTATATTATTTTTATTTTCTTTTAATGCCAAATTCATTATAAATAAATTGAATTTACAATTTAATAAAAGATAATTTCATATTTCATTTATTATTTGGTTTGTAGATCATTTACACATATTATTATTCATTCACATATTTAGAGGTACATAAATTTACATAATTAAATGTGTATATTTGAATTTAGTAAAAGTCCCTTTGTTTCTGATATATATATTTGATGAGTTAGTCACATCAACCTTAAAAATAAATTATAAAGATAGGTCTCATTGCTTTACATGATTTTAGATTTGTTTTATGTATAGCTAGCTGGAAGGGCATTTAAACAATTTATTTAAATATAACTGGAATAATTTTGTTTTTCTTCATTCTTTAATTTTAATGGAATGCCTCATATACGTTCCATTACATTTGGCGCAACAACTAGGGCTCGAAATAAGCTAATTAGGGCTTGAAATACCCCACATACCTGAGAAATGTATAGTATATATATATATTAATATGAGATGTATAGTTTAAAGAAAAAGAAACATTTTTGTATGTTTAATTTTTTTTTTTTTTTTATATAAATGGAAATATTTTAGCCTTATGTTTAGATGGTGATGGTTAATGTTATTGTATTATTTTTTAATGATGGTGTTAAAGTACGGCATAATAATTTTGTCCATATTTGGAAAGTTTATGTTGTAGAAAATCTATAATTTTGAAGGTTGGATGGGATATTTGATTGTTGGAGTTTGGTTGGTTCTGTTGCAAGTATTGATGTTGGATGGGGAATTTTTGTCATTGTCTTAGGGATGTAATGCATTCATGTCATTTGTGATTGATTAATCTCATTCATTGCTCCAACCCAAATTTTGATGTTTATTATTATTATTATTTATCATGAAGCAGCTAACAGTGGTCCTGCCATGATTTTATCTTTAAAACTCCAGAGAGAGTAAGGTATAATTATTTTGATATATGTATGATATTTACCTCTAAGTCTCCTTAAGATGAGCAAGGAAATATTTTATAAGTAATAGCCCCTAAGACTTAAATATAAGCAGGGTAGTGTAATAGTGTTTTCAGAAAATTATTATGGGTTGTAGTAAATTGGATAGAATGAAATGTGATAATCATCTAAGTATTCATGAAACATTGTATGCTTTGGGAATAATGATTGAATTCTTTTATCTATATCAAGGTTGTGAAGTGCTAATCAATCTTTTGGCTGTCAGTATCTGTCGGATCTTTGAAGGAATAGATAAGTATATAACATAAATATATATAACACCAAACTTAAAGGCTTGATTAATTGATTATTGTTAGTAACAAATAATCTATTACATTGATTATTAATTAAGGTTTGAAAACAAGTATAGTAATACTATATTTTCATTATAAGTGACTTTTAAACATGAAGTTCAATTAGTGAATGTTTGTTGATAATGGACTGCATTAGTACAATTTTATTAAAATATTTCGGGCACAAAAGTTAATAATTAGTGAAGTGGATATTTTTTTTTATATATATATAAAATGTTATTAAGTTTTAAGGTCCAGAAAATTTATAGGTATCAATTTAAGTATTTTATATTTAACTACCATTATTTTGAATGAGAAAGTTGTCTCATTATATTATCAAATTAGTTATTTTTAAGGCATGTGAACATTTAGTTGTATTTTTAAATATTTCAAGGTTATATTGAATTTGATATGAAGTATCCACATTTTAATATGATATAAGTGTAGAATATTTATTATCATTAAATATAAATGAATGTTATTTAGTGATATCAGTTGTTACTCCCTTTCTATATATATTTTAGAAAAATTTGTTGATATTATGGTGATAGATGAAATTTTTTTTTTTTTTGTTTTTAAGCCAAGAAGTTCATGAGTTCAAATAAGTAAAATTTAAATTGTCAGATAGCTATTATGTATTATAAAATTAAAAAGGCTTGTACTTTGCTTAGTTGAATAATTGCTTGTTGGAATAATGATTGGAGATGGTGAGCCCTTGATCTGTGATAATTACTATATAGAAATATATATATATATATCTTAGATATTTTTTTTTGGTATAATATTGCAGTTCTAATAATAATGGATAACAATAGTAATAAAATGCCAGTTAATGGTGATTTTGACTTAAGAGATTTTATGGAAAAATTTGAATCTAGATTAAATACCAAATATGAGAGACTAGAGTCTAGATATGATGAACTTTCCCAGAAACTAGAGACTAATTTAAAAACCAACTCTAATGAATTAAAAGAAGATCTTAGAGCTGAGATGAAAATTAATTCTAATGAATTAAAAGTTTTGGTAGATGATAGTATTAGAAGAGTAGAAGTAAAATTTGATGAAAAGATGGAAAAATATAGAGAAGAGACAATAGTAGAAGCTAATTCTTTAAAAGCAAAAATTGAAGAAATAAATAATGAAATGAAGGAAGAAAATCAAGGAATTATGGCCAGATTAGAAGAATCTAAGAAAGAACATGGGGAATTTGAGGAAAAGATTATTAATAATAATAAAGTATTATGGGATAAGTTCCAAGCATTGAAAATTGATAATGAATCTTCATTTAAAAACCTATATATGACTATCTCTACTGAAGTTAAAATTGCTGTGGGATTGCAGCAAGAGGAACAGTTGATTGATATTAATAAATTACAAGATATAAATGAACGTATTAATGTAGTAAATGAAGTTACTTCTAATCGTATACAAGAAATAGATGTTAAATTGGATCAAATTCAAGGAAAATTAAGACCCCTTTCAGAATATATAAATAATAATGAAATTGAAACCTGTAAAAATTATGAAATAGAGGTACGAAAGGATGTGGCAGAAATGGATGTAAAAATTGAGCAAATAAAAATCATTACGTTAGAAAATTGTGAATATATAACAAATTTGCAAAAACAATGGAAAGAATATGAAATAAAGATAGATATAAATAAAATGAAAGATAATATTATAGACAGAGATTATCTTAAGGATGAGACATTTGTTAAGGAATTGATAAATAAAGAAAATTGTAAGTGTTGTTTAGATAAAGTTAATAATGGAACAAATTTAATAGAATCTAAAAGATCTTCTGATTTTCCACACCAAATATCTAGTGATTCATATATGAATCATAATGCTGCAAAGTTCATTAATGTTAAAGTTTTTAAAGGTGAGTATCATGAAAATCCTATGGAATACCTGAATACATTAGAAGAATTGTTTACACTTAGTATCCTGTCAGAGAAAGAAAAGTTGGCAATTGCTAGTAACCATTTATACGCTTCAGCTAAAGAATGGTGGAGATCTCTGTTTGAAAGGCCTCAAACTTATGGTGATTATCGTGAAGCAATAATGAATAACTTCTGGAATGAGGATAAACAAGATTTTATACGCCATAGACTTTCTCACAAGAAAAATATACTTCTCGTGATGGGAGTTATACTCAATTTTTTAGACATCAAGTGGCCAAATTCAAAACCCTAAATGCATTTCCATTATCAGAAACTCAGATTGTGCGGATTTTGCGTAGAAATTTACCAAGGCATATTGAACAAACATTGGTGGCTGCAGATCGACATACCGTTGAGGAAGTAGCAGATATCTTGGGAATATTAGAAGCTAGTGATGGTATTTGTAATAAATCAACTGGAACTACAAGAGATAACTCTAATTATAATTTAGCAAACGTAAATTATCATATACCAAGAAACCAATTTACAGGTCGCATGCAAAGGTTTACCAGAAATTACCACAATAATAGAAGACAAAATCCATACCGGGATCATGGAGGTTACAATAGAAATCATGAATATAGTCGTGTTACTAATTTACAACCAGGGAGTTATCCATATGATACCACTAACACTGAGGTTAATACTCCAGCGACTGGATATTTAAATCATCCATTAAACTGAGTAGAGATAAGTTTAAAATAAATTATCTTAAAGGAAGTATAAATTTTATGAAAGATATTGGCAAAGCCAAAATTAAACTTAAAATGAGAAGTGATGATGTGATTAGTAAAGATTTTCTTCAAGAAAATATAGCTAAGGAAAGAGATTTAAATAAACCTAAAGTTAAATTGAAAAGACTTAATATAGAATAAAATGATTTTCAAAATGATTTTTAAGAGTTCTTTAATGTTAAAGTTGTATCACTGATTTGCAATTTTTAAAGGATTATTTAGCTTAGAAAAATTATAAATTTGAAAAGTTTTTCGATATCTGTTAATTAATTAGTTGTTTGCAAAGATTTTTTTTTTTTTCGGTGGATTAGAGGGTATTGTAAATATCAATAAGTCGATATTTATATTTTAAAAATTTGTCATTTGTTATTAAAAAAAAAATCTCTTTAAGTTGATGTTTACATAGGAAATATTTAAATTTTCCTTTTATGTTTATTAAATATAGTTATTATTTGAAGTTATTATTTTATTTATATATATTGATAGTACATCATTATAAACATTTAATTATTGAAATAAATAAGGACATATAAATTATTGATTATAAAAAAATTATTTTATTTACAATGATTATTAAATGTAATAAATTATAATATGTGTATATTTTTAAAGATGTCAAATTTTCAATTTAATATTTTATATATATATATTTGATATTTTATTTTTATTTTAATGTTAATTGTTTTAAAAGAGAACATATATAACATGAGTTTTAAAATAGCATCTGCTGGCGCATGGAACAATAGCAACAACAATAAGGAAGTTATTATTATCATATTATTATTATTATTGAAATAGATATAGAACAAACAACTAAAGGATAAAATTTTGTTGTACTAAATTTCTTTAAAATTTACCATTCTTTAAAATACTGAAATAACATATATATCTTATGGTAAATACATAAATTATGGCTTGCTAAGAAAATATATATCGCAGCTAGGAGCTGCATCATCACTTTCATTTATTTCAAGGCAATTTTCAATGGAACAACTAAATAAAAAAAAATTCAATGTATAAATTTCGTCGCGTCTGGAGTTGAAACTTGATATAGCTATCTTAAATGTATAATCGTCAATTTAATCATAATATGGAAGTAATTGGAATTGACATGCTGGATTTAATATTTCAATTTGTTTATTTATTTATTTTTTCAATGAAGGAAATTTTGAAAGGATAAAATATGCATGTGTCTAGGAATTAACAATTTTCTTTAACATAATAATTTCTTCACCTTCGACAGAATGCATTCTAATAATAATAGTAAACGGATAAAGAAATAACTCATGGAGTAAATTAACTTTTAAAGGAAAACTAACTAAGGAACTTTTAAAAAGGTAGTAAAGAATTTTATATGTATAAATATATTTTTGAGATCGATATTTTTGGTTTGTTTATTTTATTTTTCATTATAAAATATAACGTTATATAAATAATCAATTTAAGCATCTTGTTTTATAATAATATTAAACGTATAACAGATGTTCAGATAATTATCTTAAATAATTTAAAAATCTTAAAATGTAATTTATAAGTTGATATTGTATATGAACTATTATATTTATATTATAATTATTAGGCAGAAATATGTCTTTATATATTTAATCTATATATACTTATTACAAGTATATACACATAGTTATTCTTTATATTTATATTTAAAACATCAATATTATTTAAAGTTGAACTATAACATAAAATAAAGGATGTACTATTTGTTTTATAAATAATGCCTTTGTAATTATTTACAAGAGCGATACTATATTATTTTTATTTTCTTTTAATGCCAAATTCATTATAAATAAATTGAATTTACAATTTAATAAAAGATAATTTCATATTTCATTTATTATTTGGTTTGTAGATCATTTACACATATTATTATTCATTCACATATTTAGAGGTAGATAAATTTACATAATTAAATGTGTATATTTGAATTTAGTAAAAGTCCCTTTGTTTCTGATATATATATTTGATGAGTTAGTCACATCAACCTTAAAAATAAATTATAAAGATAGGTCTCATTGCTTTACATGATTTTAGATTTGTTTTATGTATAGCTAGCTGGAAGGGCATTTAAACAATTTATTTAAATATAACTGGAATAATTTTGTTTTTCTTCATTCTTTAATTTTAATGGAATACCTAATAGACGTTCCATTATATTTGGCTTGTCCAATCGTAAGCTACCATATAGTTTCCATTACAATATATATATATATATATATATATATATATATATATATCAATTCAAAATACTGTAAATAAATATTTTAAATATACTTTATTCTATTTAAATAGACTATTGAATAATTCTAAGAGTAAAAAGATGTTTATTCATCAAAATTGTATAACAAATAGATGTATTGTAAATGTGGTATGAGTTATATTGGGGAGTCTAGGTCTACATTAGAAAAAAAACTAAGGAACATATTTTATTATTGAAGCATGTTCAAAATTCAATTTCTGAAAAAAATGGGGATATTTTATCTTCTATATTTTTTGATCATAATAGAATTTGTAATTATGGATTTAATTTTGATTTTAATAATGTTAAACTTATGGGGATTGAAAGAAACCATAATAAATGTAAAATTAGGGAGACTTTATTGATTAATAAACATAAACAACAATTGATTAATAGACAAGCAGCGAATGTTAAGAATAGTGAGTTGTGGGAATTATAAAAGTGATGAACTGTGGGGGAAATGTTTATATGACGTATTGTTGTAACATTATTTTTGAATTTTGAATAGTTGACAACAACTACTGAGCTAGTTGAAATAAATTCTGAATAAAGTATATTTAAAATATTTATTTACTGTGTTTTGGATTGATATTGTGTGAAATAATTATATTTTTATAATAACTTTTAATACAGATATTGCTTAATATATATGAAAAGAAAGTTATCGTTAATACTAACTGAAATAATCATACAATATAATAACCATTATACAGTTACAAATATCCAGTAACGCACTCTGTTTAATAGACTTTTAAATAGAGGGCGCTACTGGATATTTGTAATTGTATAATGATTAATATATATAATTTACATTAATCCAGCTATAGGTAACATTTAATTGTTATCATTCCTTTTTTATAATGGAATTCTTTATCCAATTATGCACTTACATTTATTATTATTCTATTTTTTATGTATAATCACTTTTTGCATTAATTTTGAAGAAATTTTAGCACTTGTTGCTGGTAATTTTTAAATCCTATAAAGAATTTACTTTCTACAAGAGAATTGGTTTCTTATGATTCTATTTTATTTATCACAACATGACAACTATTCTACAGAAACATTAACAGTATGATAAATTTGACATATTTAAAGAATAATGCTTTAAAATTAGAAATATTACTTCAGAATTTTGCATTTTTCCAAGACAATTCTTAAACATGCTTTTAAAAAAATCAACATTGGCCAATTTTTCAGCTAATTACATATACAAAGATTGAAAGTTTATTTCTTGCTGCATTTTAACCTATAGATTACTGAAATATGTATTTACTTTTTTATGAATTTGTTGAAAATGAAATTTTCACAATAAATTTAAATTACATAATAATAAATATAAAATATTATATGTTCCATAAAAATAATACACAATAAAAATCATAAGACCAAGAAAATTAACCATTTAAAAAATTATTTTAAATTTTATTCATAAATTGTAAATTTTGATAATAGTTTTATAACAAATGTTTTTTTAATTATTTAAAAGTATATTCTACATAAAATTTACACTAAAATGATATATAAAGTTGTTTACTAATCATCATTAATAAATAGATTTTTTCCATATAAAAACAATTGTCCTCAATATCACCAACAGACTTTGGGTCCAAGGTAGAATACATCTGTATAGGAAGTATTTTTTTCCCTAAAAAAAAATAAATAAATATTAAATTACATATTAATATGGTTTTAATTATTTATTTAATAATAATATTGATAAAGATGGGAAACACAAATCAATTCCTGGCTGAATTTGGTTAATATATATATTTGAGCACATTCATGCACATATATATATATTGTTTGCAAAAACATATACATTGGAAGTATTATTCTATGATCTATGTTTTATACAACTTAATAACAAAATATTAATATTGTATAGTAAACTTTTTTTATTAACAGAAGTAATTTTACATTGAAAAAATTCATTTTTGATATAGTGTAAATATAATTATTAAAATCATATGCATCTGAAAGTATATATTAATTTGTTTTAAAAAATCTCATGAATGAATTTTTTATGTTATTTTACATATATATAAAGATGTTTTTTTTTTTTTTTAATGTAACTTTTACAAAAAAAATTAATTTAAAAAAAACTATAAATCATATTGCCATTTTGAAAATATCATTGAAAAGAGAAATGACATATTATATGCATACATTGCGTGTTTCTTTCCCCCCTCCATTTTCTCAAAAATAACTTCACTGACATTTGTCTTCTATACAGTATACTAATAAATGATGATAGATAATGAAAGAGTTATTAAATGGTAGAAATAGACTTATTCCACACAAAAAAATCATTATTGTATTAGCTTATTTTATTTTAAAGAATCTATTAAAAGCCAAGAAATAACAGAATTAATATTCTCTCATTATTGTTGTCAAAATTACTATGTTATTTTATAATTTTTAAAACTATTTGAGAACTATAAAATAGGTGACACAATATTACCGGTGAATACATATATACATCTCCATCTGTCATACATACTATCACTTTCAGAACGTCTATATTGTTAATGCCCAACAAGTAATAAACCTGAAGTATATGATAAGAAACCAAAGAAAATAATTATCAATGATGGTTAACTAAATTTCAAAAAATAAAAAATCAGCAAAACTTTGAACTTTAATATTATAAATATTGATAATTTAAATTCGTCTATGTTTTATTGCAGATCTTTTACTTATTAAACAATTTCTCAACAATCTAATTTTAATTAATTGGTAAATAATTAAGAAATGCTTTCTCCTGGAACACACAAATTATTTTTTCAGTCTGGGAGAGAAGATAGCACGTAGCAGAGAAAGAGAAAATGTACAAATTCAACTTTATTTGCCAAATTATGAGTATTTAATATGTAGAGTGGGGGGCTGATTTGAACATTTTATACTTGAATTTTCAGCTAGCATTATGTACTGTGATATTTTCATATATATATATGCATTCCATGAGAATGTTAGAACAATTAATTAATAATACATTAATAAACTTTAAAAGATTTACTTAGGCAGGTTTTTGATACAGAGTATTTTTATCAAAGTAAAACTACGCTTAATTTTCTTTTTAAAAGGAATGCTATTAATTCTAATACTAATGAAATTTTTTGAAAAAATTATATGCCAAGTATTTTTTCTTGTACATTTTTTATTATTTCCTCAGACAAATAATTTGGTATTAGCAGGTTTAAGTAAATCACCAGTTTTTTTCTCATGTTCAAAAAATACAGAATTATATGCATTATTGTTTTTAACTCTATATATTGGTTGATCTACTCTAAACTTTAAATTTGCTGTGTTTCCCATAATATCTAGCATTACTAGTCTGACAATCCAGAGCATAAATTAAGTATGCATCATTCTCAACTTCAAGCTTATAGTTAATTATTTTACTTAAAGATAAAGACAAGAGATATCGAAAATTAAAATTAAACTTTTTATTCATAATTGAAACTATTTTTCCATGCAAATTAGAAGTATATCAATCCACGGTTTTTATTTAAAGATTGATTCTTTTTATGTTTACAGATGATTTTTTTTTATTTGTTTATCAAATATGATTTTAATATCTGTATGAAGGTTTGTGGTGATGGTATATTATTAGATGTGATATGTTGGTCTATTTCCATCATCTATGAGTGAATGCTGAATGTATAGAAAATTTTAAACTTTATTTAAACTTTCCAAATACAAACAACTTGTTAGTAATAATACACAAATAGACAACACAGATTAGTAATTACACAACATTTTGAGTAGTATTATTTCCCACTCTTCTTCAGGTATTGCTGGCCTATATGCACAGTGACAATATTCACTTAGAAGTTGAACTCACATATTTAGATTCTTGAATTAGCTTATTTTATTTTAAAGAATCTATTAAAAGCCAAGAAATAACAAAATTAATACTCTCTCATTATTGTTGTCAAAATTACTAAGTTATTTTATAATTTTTAAAACTATTTGAGAACTATAAAATAGATGACACAATATTATGAGGGAACATATATATATATACATATCCATCTGCCATACATACTATCACTTTCAGGTGCTCTACTTGGTAGAGCGTCTGTCTTAAATTCAATATTCAAGAATCTAAAGGTGTGAGTTCAACTTTTAAGTGAATATTGTCATTGTGCATATAGGCCAGCAACACCTGAAGAAGAGTAGAGAATAATACTACTCAAAACGTTGTGTAATTACTAACCTGTGTTGTCTATTTGTGTGTTATTACTAACAAGTTGTTTGTATTTGGAAAGTTTAAATAAAGTTTAAAATTTTCTTTACATTCAACATTCACTCATAGATGATGGAAATAGTCTAACATATCACATCTAATGATTTTAATATGTCTAATTCTGATTGTATCAATTTTATAATCTTTTATATTATTTTTTCATTAGATTCAAATTTCCAAAGTTTTTAAATTTAGAAAATTATAAAAATGATTTGATCAGATCATGTTTTTATAAACAAAGAAAAAAAAGCACATGTAAATATAAAAACAATAGAACGTCTATTACAAAACCCAAATCCTAATTGATATACCATATATTCCAAATTTGCGTAAGATAAAAATAATAGCGTCTATTATAAAATCCAAAATCTGATTGATGTACAACATATTCATAATTTGCATAGGAAAACGATTTTAATTATAAATAAAAAATTAAATATTGTTTTTTGATGTTTTTTATCTTTAAATAAAAGTTTGTAAGTAATGATTAAGATAGTTGATTTATTGCAAGATTTATAACGCTAAATGTTATAGAAAATACAAGAAAATCTAAAATCCAGAATAGCTATGACGTTCAATTATATAATAGAGCTAAAAATAATAGTGCATATAATGCTGCACTTTTGAATATGAAAAAAAAATGTTCATTTGTTTAAACTCTGATATCAAAATTATTTCTCTAGAGAAAAATAATATTTAAAAAAAAAAAAAGTAAAATAAGAGATTGGCATATAATTAATTCAAAAATTTTGAATAATGTTAAAATCAATAGCATTTCTCTTTTTAATAACTTATTTTTTTCAATTGATAGTGATATATATATATTTGGGTTTGCTAAAATTAATCATAATCTTGCTTTGATAGATACTCTGCATCAAGAGAGTGGCTTAGCAATTTTTTGAAGTTTATTAGCCTATTATTTTTTGCCTTTAAATTCTTCTGGAATATAATTTTTACATTTTACTATTGTTTAAATATTTTTAATATATATATATTATTGAAAGGAATTAGCTATTAAATAAAAGGAGACTCATTGACTACTTTTTGAGGCCTTAAAAAATCTGAGCAGAGAAAAATCCTAATGTTTATCTCTTACAATCTTTTTCTTGCAGCTGTTTTTACTATATGATTATTCTGATAGTAAATCAACATGATTAGTGTTTTTACCAACACAAATTAACCAGCATAGAGAGTTTATTGCCTGGCAATTCTTAATTGAAATATCAATTGAATTTTATTGAAGGCAGAATGAAATATTAATTGAGTTTTCTTAAAGGCATGATGATTATGTATGTAAGCAATATTTTAACTAGATATTTTCAATCATGACAAACAAAAATAAATTATGTCCCTTATTTCCAAGATCTGAAAAGTGAGCAGCTAAGACAAACAAAAATAGAGGGTGTTAAAAATATCCTGATTATAGATCCAAACTATCATATGATGATTCAGCTGCTTACAACTTGGATCATTTGTAAGTCAAGGAAGATTGTGTATATTGAAAAAAAAATTATCTAATATTAAAGATAATACTGATGAACTTATTTAAGGTTAGAAGAAAAGAAGAAGAGACATTTGATTTAAAATATGGACATATATTGGTAGAACAAGTGAAATGATATTCATTATAAATAAAAAATGAAAGAATAACAGATAGCATGATAGAATAGTTCAACTTTATGGCAGATTCCAAATGCAAGTAATTCAAGTTTATGCTCCAGAAAATTCTAATTGTCCTAATAAAATAGATGATTTTATATAAATATACTCATACAAAATAATTTTGATCAGACCAAATGATATTTTAAAACTGTCTTGGAATGATAGAAGTGAAAAATGATTGAAGAATGAAAGTGCTTTAGTAAATTTGATTATAATTGACAGAAATAAGAAAGTATCCAGATTTGTGGGATTTGCGAAAAAAGAAAATTATACATTATGAATTTCTTCTTTGAAAAAAATGCTGAATAAAAATAGAAATGGAAACATCCAAATAAAAGTATAACAGAATTGGATTATATGTTGACTAACAAACAATATGTTATTTCAAGATCGTAATGCTCTTAATAAATTTGACAAAGAAAGTGATTATTGATTAGTGAGACATAACATGTTTGTTAATGCAAAGCCAGAAAGATAAAAACTTTTATAAATGTAGTATTAATAGTTAACTATTCCTAACCTTATCAGAAATACAACATTGAATTTAAATTTGAATTTTCTAATTATTTAAAAATATTAGTCTTTAAAGAAGTTGAAACTTAACTGAGATCAATAAGAAAATAATTGATATTCTATTAAGATAGGCAAAAAAGATAGCTGGTACAAAAAATAGCAATTCATCAGTACATTTTCAAATAAGACAAGTCAATGAAGAAGAAAAGAAGGTATTTGAAAGAATCTAACAGGTGATCTATTAAGAAGAACTGAATTTGTGAAGTTTTATAAAATGGTGTAAAAAAATTTGATATAAGAAAGTGTTACTGTGAAGTAACAAGCAAAACTATAAAAAAGGATATTCTTATAAATATAAAAAAACATCTTAGGATTTAAAGAAAAGTTATTTCAGCAATATAAAGAAATGATCAAACTATTATTAAAAATAGAAATGACATCATGAAATGTATGAAAGAGTTCTACAAAAGATTATTTAGTAATAAAAAAAATTAAAATAACTACTACAGTTACTATTTCATCTGAAATGGCCAAAATTTTAAATGAAGAGGCAAGACATACAATTAAATATATTAAAAAGGGGAAAACTCCAGTAAATAATGAAATTATTATTGATATTTTTTAAAAAATAAAAAAAGAGAAGAAATAGAAAAATTGTTGGCAAAACTAAATAACAAATGTTTAAATTAGAAAGATGTGCCAAACGAGTGGAAAAAATATAATAGTGATATTAATATTTAAGAACGATGATAAAGAAGATATTAGCAATTACAGAGTCTGTAGCAAATTTTGGATTTAAGCAATCATAAGAATTATATGATTTAAAAATGATTTTAATTACAATAGATCACATCCATGTGTTGAGAGAAATTACACAATGAACCAATAAATATGAGTTGTCATTGTGCCTTGGACTTGTTGATAATAAAACGGCATTTGATTTATAAGTATTTTTACTATAATTCACGAATAAATTTTTAACAGAAACAAAGGAATGTATGAAGAAAAAAGAAAAAATGAAAATACTTTTAAAATAACTTTTTTTAGATTATTTGAATATCTGATATTCTGTAAAATGGTACAAAAAAAAGTTAATAATGGTGTAAAAATATGTAAAATAGCAAGAAAATTTATATAAGAAAAGGAAAAACATAAATATATATATTGTTAAATCACTAAACATCACATGATCACCATTTCTTATGCTAGCACATAACTGTTATTAAACAGGAAAAACTCTCCATATAGTAGTGCCACTCAGTGCCAACCAGAGTAATCAATGGATGCCCAAAGGCTTGTACATAAAATCCACATCTAGTGAGATAAAAGGTGGCTTCTCAGATCTAGGTGCAGGACTCTCAGATCCAAAGCTCCTCACTGATGAAGGACACAAGTCAGAAACTAGTCTGGGGATATTGGATGAGCAGGCACTAAATGGAGATTTTATGCACAAGACTTCTGGCATTCATTGATTACTCTGGTTGGCACTGAGTAGCACTACTGTATGGAGAGTTTTGCCTGTTTAATAACAGTTATGTGCTAGCATAAGAAATGGTGATCATGTGATGTTTAGTGATTTAACACCTATCCTGCCTAATAGGATAGTGGTGGCTATGGTTGTTAAAGAGCCAAAGACATCAAAATATATGAGTACTGAACTGAGTTCAGACCCATATGACTATATAAGCTATTGAGTTTAGATTGAAAATATTATTGGGTTTTCAATTTTATTCTTATAGTTTTGTAGTTAAGTAAAAATAAAAGGTGGCTGCTGGAGGGTTGCATTAGATCTTAAGATCTAAGTGCAATGCTCTCAGATCCAAAACTCCTCACTGATGAAGGCCACAAGCCAGAAACTAGTCTGGGGATATTGGATGAGTAGGCACTAGATGAGAATATTATGCACAAGCCTTCTGGTATCCATTGATTACTCTGGTTGGCATTGAGTGGCACTACTGTATGGAGAGTTTGACAATCAGAAAAATCCACCTTGGACTGAGATTTCCTTCCTGTTGCATGACCGAATATTCATCTCATATTTTTCCACTAGAATGGCCACATCAATATACATGCGCAGTGTAGATATGATGTGCAGTGATTTTCCAGTTGATCTGATTAATTTCAATTTTGTCTTTGCATTAGCAAATATATATATTTCCAACTTTTGTGAAACCATGAATGCTCCAAAAAAATGTAAAATTGGTAATGAATGTCATGTGTTTAATGAAGAATGGACAATCAAATATTTCTTTGGTAATACAGGGAATAAAGCAGTGTGTTTATTGTGTCATGAAAAAGATGCAGCCCTCCGTTTACCTTCGCTTCCACAAAGTGGCCCCTGATGTGGCCCTCCACCAACCAATGTGGCCCCTGAGCCAAAACAATTGCCCACCCCTGATTTAAGCAATAAAGTATTATTACTAAAAAAAAGATTACATCATGAAGTGTATGAAAAAATTATACTAAGAAAAAAACAAACAAAGAAAACATCTTTTGAATTGCCAACCATTTTAAATGTAGAGTTGACACATGCAATTAAATCTATGAAGAATTAAAAAAAAAACTCCATGAAATTGTTGAAATTATTATAGATATTTTAAAAAAAGCAGGAAATGAAATAGAAAGTAATAAAAATATATCAAATAATTAGGAGAATTCAGTAATGACATTGATGTTTAGGAGAAGTGAAAAGGAGATATTAGAAATTGCAAATCCATCTATCAGTCTTTATCTGCTCTATACAAGATCTTTAGCAGACAACTACAATTTGTGCATGACAAAATTTAGATATTAATAAAAAATAAAAAACAAGCAATTTAAAATTGATTATAGCACAATAAATCACATACAAATATTAAGAGAAGTTATAAAATAATCCATTGAGTATGCATTGTTGTTTTGCATTGGATTTGTAAATTAAGAAAATAATTTTACATGTTTTAAATTACTATGCTGTGCTCTAAACGCACATCAGTGAAGCTATTTTTCTTCAAAAAACTTTCTAGCCAAGTGCTTTCGGGACTTACATATTCCCATATTCATATCAAGTCTTAGACTCAAGTTACTGGAAAAATTTGCAACATCAGTGACCGGAACACTGATGATTAAGAAAAATATGAGTATATATATATATAAGTGTGTTTCATATCTTTAAAATTATTTACAACATATTTTGTGAATTAAAGTGGGAAGCTAAAGGAATAAAAACAAATGGAGATTCCTTCTGTTATTTACTTTTTACAAATGATGTAGTTGTTTTTGCCAACTATGTATCAAAATTTTTAAAAAAATTAAAAAACTATCAGATTAAAACAAGATATTGGGATTATAATTAAATATTAAAAATGCTAAAATAATGTTCAATGGCTTTACAAAAAGAAAAAATAAATGAATTAAACAAAATTTAAAAACCTTGTTCAAATTCTTAATAAAGATAGAAACATAATGAATTAAATTAATCATAGAATTAAACTTAAATGAAATGGTTTGGTATTAAAAAACATATGTTTAATATGCTTGAAAAAAAATAGATTTTCACTAATGAATTTTATTAATGCTAATTTACAAACATTAGATTAGGATTTATTATAAAAGAATAATACAGAAATTGCAGGACATATATTAAGTATAAAAAATGGATGTTGAGATTAATAAAGAAGGATTGAAAGCAAAATACATGAATGAGAGAACATAAAAGTGTTATTGACATCATTGAAAAAATTAAGAAGTAAAATGGAATTGGGCAAAGTCACAATAGATAAAAAAAAAAAGTTGCATCTCTAGAGATTGCAAAATTCCTAAAAAGTGATGTATGTAAGACAATTATATAAGATAGTTTGCTAAAAGGCTTTGAGAAAGTAATGGATCACAAAAATTAAATTGAACTTTGGAAAGATTTTCATATTGAAAGAATTGGTAATGATTGAAAATAATATATATGAATATATTTATGTGTATGTGCATGTATGGGATATATAAAGTATATGCTAATGGAGATGGTTATAGCTTAATTTTTATATAACTGACATTGTAATATAGGGGATTTGAATGCAGACTGTCAAGATCCCATTAGCTATCCACTCTGTCTCATGCAACTGATGCCCATGACCACACACATGTGAAAAAGATAACTGATCTCCAATATAGTATTTCATATTGAACTAGCACTCATCAGTTGGTCCAGATCATCATCTCCCCCCCCACACACATATATATAATCAGTTCTCTGTTTATATTAAGATAGAAAACTTTCAAACTTTAATGGACAGGCTTCAATCTATTCCACACTACAACTTTTCTGCCATTCATACTATTGAAAATCTGATGATGTAACATCCAAATTCCTTGTTGACACCAATTTTATTGCCATGACCATGTTGACCTTAAATCACTCTGACCCCTTATGTATAGGATCCTATCCATTTTAAATACACAGAAGAGGGATGGGCAAAAAACAAAATGAGCATGACAATAATATTGGCATCAACAAAGAATTTGGGTGTAATATCAGATTTTCAATGGTATGGATGGCTAGAGAGTTAGAGTATAGAGTAGACTGAAGCCTGTCCATTAAAATTTGAAGATTTGCTATCTTAATATAAACTGAGTACTGATTATATATTGAAGCAATCGATGTCTAATCATCATTGATGCTTCATGTTTCACAATCTAGACTAACCTCCTAGGGGTCTGCAATTCAGACCTTGCTATAAATATATGCTATTCACTCACACACTGTATGCTGAATCATTAGAAATTAGTAAGATTAATTTTTGTTTAATAAAAATGAAACAGTACTTTGAGTGATGCGTATATATATTATGACTAAAGCAATAATTTTATTGATATGAAAATACATTTGCTTATATATTTGTAATTATTTTTATATCTGTGTGTATTTAATGTAACAACAAAGAAAAATGAGGAAGGCTTGAAATACTGAAATTATCTTTATCTCTAGTCAGATCGTTGTCTATAATTAAAATTTATAAATTTTAAGATTGAAAACAAATCATTTATCAGTTGTTGTCGAATGATTTAAAATAGCTAAAAATGGTATTTCAAGCCTTATCTATTGAAAATATTTGCTAATTAAATCTTGTTTTTAAAGGGATTATAGAGATATGGTTGGTATATGAAATTGCATTCTGGGCGGTATTAAAATGTTATAAAAGGAACCATAGAACAAAGGAAGTTAGTTTACTTTGAGTTACTTTCAGTTTTTAGTTGAGTTCAGAGGAGTTTTTAGTGAGTTGAGTTGAATTACTTAAGAAGCCAACACAAGTTCTGTGTGATGAAGAGTGAGTAGTGGAATCTAGCACCTTTTTCTTCTTCTCTCAAAGAACTGTCTACCAGCCGTCAAAAATTCCATCTGACCCGCCATAAGAGATGACGTAGATTTGCCAACCTACCTGCTGCTATGCTGATATCTTAGGTAAAATCATGAAATTTCGAGCTGCTTTAATACGAACATTCACGGGTGATTTATAATTTGTAACTAAATTAATTCATAGATCCATTTGTGATGTTTTGCTAATTTTGCTCGTAAACTCTCTCTCTATAATCCTTTATTAATACTTCTGTAATTCTAAATATATGTTACTTTCATGCTTAATTTATGTTTATATAACTTTATGTGGCTCAATTAAATATATATAACTTATTTTGTTTAATATATATATTATTTTCTCTAATATGTTGGTATCAATCAATCTCGCGCTTTAATTAAATTCATTAGTAAAATTATATTCATTTGTTTATTTAAAATAGAAATTGTTCCCTAGAATGGTTGTATACCTAAAAGTATTTTATTGTGGATGCTTATTTTGTTTTGTTGTTTAAATGCCTTTATAAAAGTTTGCGACACCTAATATAAAATCCTACCTTTTCTTACCATCGCCCAGAGGGCTAAATTCTTTAATTAAAACGTATATGGGAATCATTCAAATATAAATTTTATTAGCTTAGTAATATAAATAAAAGTTATTATTCATTATGATTTGTTAAATGACTCAGAATTGAAAAACAGATTATTGCGCAAGAGGTTAGACAATTTCCAAGTTCTAAAATAATTTATGAAAATTATGTTATAAAATGATATTCATGTCCAATAACGTTGCTGGCATACATTTCCTTTATTCTGATATTTTATCTTCTCCATTTCTCGATTGTTTAGTCATTGGGAATGTCTGAAGCTCCCATCCTACTTTTCAGAATCGTTCGCAATCAGGTACAATGCTTCCTGTGGAACGTAAAGTTTATGAGGGTTATGATATTATGTGCTGCAGAAGACAGTGCATCCAGATTCTGGGCTCTCAAACCCAGTCCCTCCTTTGATATTACTCCGCCAGAATGCGCGGACATATCAAATCTAAGTTCGTCTCAAATATTCTTTTAAATGATAAAATATCCAATCGCCATGAGGCCTTATTCCGTTATTGTATGCTAGTACCATTAATTTGCTCTTGAATTTGATCATCCATCCATCTAAACCTTTAGTAAGTCGCAATGATATGTTAAAGATAATGATTCATTTCGTAAAAATACATTTAGTTCATTGAGTTAAGATGCTTTCTTTTAAAAACCGTTATCGATTCCTATAGACGTAAATCTAATTTATATCAATGATTGCATAACTTACTCTCGCAAATAAAGTGCATTGTTTGTTTCTTATTTCTAAAAGATGTCTTTTCCAAACAATGCGAATAAAAGTATAAATAATGGTTCTTCTAAGAAATACATGATTGAAATCATATATTTTGCCCATTATCAAATCAATCATTTACTGTTAAAACTGTCACAATATTTTATATTTAATTTCGGCATCCACAACGCTCCGTAGCAAAAGTTTTCTTTAATTAGCTTATTAACTCTGCATAAGTTATAAAACACTATAAAATTGTATCTGTAAAATTATATTTATTAACTCTTTCAGCTTCAAGCCGCCATATTGAACTTTTTAAAATACTGGCCTGACACACAATTTTCACAATAACTTCAGTTTTAATTATGTTAGAGCAAAAACAATTACATTGCTAAAAACTAGAAACATTAAGGAAAACAATAAACATAAAATAAATAGTGATAACTATATAAAAAATAAGGAAAAAAAGAAATTTTCACATCCGAAATACTTATTATTTTATTGTTTGTTCATAATATGATAAGTAACATTAACTAAAATTGAAAATACATCTTCAGTGATAATTTCTTTGCATTCCTCACAAAACTATCTTTCTAAACATGTATAACATGTCTTACCTGAGATAATCCACAGCTTCACAATCTCCAAAAGAAGTCAGATATGACTTCTTCATTTTTATCTTGTACCCCAAATGTTCTAAATATCAAAGGCGTCTATAAAGAAAAAGATTCATCCTAATAAAAGATACAAAATAAATCATCATAGCAATTGGCTTCTTGTCTGTCTAAAACTAGAAATTGTAGGCTACTGTCTATATCACTATGATAAAATGAGTTTCATCTCTTCATTTTATATTTTTTGTGAGTTATGTTTATATTCTTTATGCACACAAGTGATTCTTATATTATTTATGCACAAAAGTGATGTTTATATTCTTTACGCACAGAAGTGATGCTATCTTATTATATTTATTGTACTACATAGATATAATTTATTTGCATATAGTGTATTTGTTAGCTATTGACTTGAAAATAATGTTATGAAACATATAGCAAAACCAAAGCATGAATCACGTATATATAATTTATTTCCATACAGATTATTTGTTAGCTATAGACTTGAAAAACGTAAACAAGAATCGGAATTATAACAAATTACTTATAAACTATATTATATTATATATATAAACATAATTAATGATTTTCATAACAAATTATACTTTTTGAAAAACATTATTTTTATAAGTGTAGAACGTTAAAAGTTACGTTAGATATTAATTATATACGAACGTAAATAACTAACACACACAAATTAGAAACTAAAAATAATTAATAAAAAGTATATAAAAATATATTATGCTTTTACTAAAAAAATAAAAAAAAAATTTTAAATGTTACTTACAAAATTACATTCAACCGCTTCTGTCAGCCATTTTTTAATAGTACCAGAGATATGTCATCTGTAGCCCCATAAATTATTTTTGCCTTTTATCGCTCCGTGATAAATACAAAAATTATTAAATAGACAAAAGAATTAAATACTGTGGTTGATTAAAACTGTTGCTAAAAATTTAAATTTTAACCGATTTTTTTTTAAATAAACATTTTCTGAAAGCTACGTCACGAAGCTTTCTAACAATCATATTTTCATTTACATCACATTTATACCTTTTACGTCAGTAAAGAAAGAAAACAAAACATCATCAGAACGTCACCTGATGCGCGCTCGCAGCGCTCAAAGAGCTGAAAGAATAAAATGAGTGATAGAGAGGATTTTATACAACAAATTCCCAAGTCTTGTAAATAAATAATATTGTCCCAAGCATGAAACTATTTGGTCAAATATACATACGTTTTCTAAATCTTTTGTAATATATATATGCGTTTGTTTAATATTTAATAAATATATCTATTTCATATAAATTTTGGTTTGTTTTTGAATTATTATTTTTTAGTTAATATTTAGAAACTATTTTCTTTAGCTAAGAGCTTAGCATTAATAAGTAACTATAATAATGTAATAACTGGGCTACTCCGACCTCGATCATCATCATCAGTCTGATCTTATGCTCTACCGCTTTGCTTTGCTTCTGGGCACGGATTTAAAATAATTTTACTGTGTCATCAGAATTGTTGTTCATTGGGTCAGAGATTCGAAGAATAGGCAAATAGGTTAGAATTCAGGACTGCTCCAGACTGTGTATCTCGAGCATGATCGGATTCGAGGTACTTTTGTATAGGATTTGAATCTTGTTAAGTGAGCATACTATTTTGACCAGTACAATATGTATATATATGTGTGTGTGTGTAAGAGCTGATGATCTGGATTAATTGATGAGTGCTGGTTCAGTATGAAATACTATATTGGAGATCATTTATCTTTTTTCACATGTGTGTGGTTGTGTATCAGATGTATAAAACAGAGTGGATAGCTGATGGGAGCTTGAAAGTCTGTGTTCAAATTCCTTATGTTATATTTAAACTCCAAGTTTATGAATTATGCTTATATTTCATAACCGATATTGGTATAATAATTTTTTATAACATTAACATCAATTTTGTTTCTTATATACATGTGTGCATAAAAACAATTGCACATTAAATATTATTATATCTAACAATAAATAAATAAATCATTTGAATAATGGTAAAATAGTACTAATACTATAGTCGTAGAATTGTGAAGTATTTTTGATTATATCACTTGGAAATCTTTATCAATTTTCGCAATTTCCATAGACTTAAAACATATAGATAATGACACACAAAAAAGGCAAATAATTCCTCAGATACATATGTAGAAAAACCACCCTACATTAATTGGTTCAGATTTTTACTTTCTCCTATCTTCATTATCGTAGTTAATATTTGTCTGTGGCAAATTACTACAATTTAATTTTCAAGTGTGACGTTTCCTGAATGCCCTTATTTGAACGTTAATGATTATAAATATTCATTTTTATTAGACTATAAATTAGTTCTTATTTGACCATTAATAATTATAAATATGACCATTAATAATTATAAATATTTACTTTTATTAGATTATAAATTTTTTTTTTTTTTAAGTGAGATATGTATATAAACTTAATTGAAGATTCTTTAATAAGTTCTATCATGAATATTATTCGTTTAACTTCTCCCTAATTTTTTATTTAAACTAGCTAAGATATGCTAAACATTTTCAATTTCCCTATATATATTTAAAACATATAGATAATGACATATGAAAAAAGTAAATGATCTCCAGTTGCATTCCTTATAAAAGTAATCTTCATCATTTAAACCAGATTATTGCCCTTATATAACTTCATCATCATAGTTCACTATTTATTCTAATTGCTACAATTCATTTTCAAGTTGCCACATTTTCTTATCAACTATTTTAAAATAAATGTTATAATTCTTTTATTATTTTTAAACAATTAATAAAGATTTGTAATGTTATTATTATTTTACCATTATTTAAATCATGTATTTATTTTATATATATATGCACACACAAATATAGATACTTATAAATACATATTCAATATATATGTACAAAAATATAAACAGATTTGTAACTAAACATATAACAAATTTCTATGACTAGTACCCACTCATATAAAAGCTCCAGATTATCCTCCTTTATTATAAATGTATTTTGTAATACATTAAAGATCAGCCTGTCAAGCTATTGTGCATGCGCTTTTTACAAATGTTAATAATAAATGAATACTTTCACTCCCAACACAAGATATAGTATTTAAGAAAGAATAAAATGAATCCACTTATTCTTTCCAACCCAAATGCTTATATATGGGAAAATCTTAAGTACTGGAAGTGAAAGTGTGAGGATAGACCATTCACTTTAAATTACTGTTTACGATGTCTGAATGAATGACGTCGATGAAATTATCTAGAATTTACTAAACGTCACTCTCAAGTGAAACTTAAACATATTTTGTAAATAGCATTTGTTCATCAAGTCATCTAAATTTGAAACACCTGCACTTTTATGACTGTATTAACAGTTTGATATATGTATTGTAAATACAACTTGTTTGTGCCATTTATATAGATGGTTGCAACAGCAGAATCATTTTTAAGTGAAGAAAGATGGCATGAATTGAAAGAATTCTGTAATATTAAATAGGATATTGTTGGGCTTGCAATTGATATAAAGAGTGAACATATATTCTATCACAAAGCCATAATATTGACAAGTACATATAGCGGTATTCATTATAAATAAAAACAATCGTGGATATTGATGGTGTTTCTGACAGAATGGAAGATTATTAGTTATTCAGATTAATAGAAGATGCCAATTACAAATAATTCAAGTTTATGCCCCTAAAAGTTCTCATTGTGATGAAGAAGTAGAGAATTTTTATATGGATGTACAAAAGACTTTTAATCAGACCCAACAACACTTTAAAATTGTCATGATAGACTTTAATGCCAGAATTGGCAAAGTATTTGTAAGATAAAAATTCTGTGAATAGATTTCATTATGACAATAAAAATGAGAGAGGATACAGGTTTGTGGTGTTTATAATAGTATTAACTGTTTCTTTAAGAAAAATATTAAATGAAAATGAAAATGGAAGCTTCTAAATGAAAGTACAGCAAAAGTGGCTTATATTTTGATTAAAAGAACAAGATTGTACTATTTTTTTTAAAAATTGAATATAGGGAGTGATCATTGGTTCCTAAGATATACATTAATGCAAAATTAAAAATAATCAATTTAAAACAAAATTGAAACAAATAACTCACTATAAGACCAAGGCCATATATACATTTTTTGGATATTGGATATAAAATGAATTGTAAAAAAATTATTCAGGTAATAATGTAAGTTAAAAATTACAAGGAGAGAAAATGAAACTTTGTGTATTCAAGAAAATTTAAACAAATGTGTAAACAGGGTCCAAGACAATTAAGGGGGAAATGAACATTGTTAGACTATTGGAAACTTTAGAGTTATAATTTTAAAAACATTAGAGTTATAATTTTAAAAATAAAAGGAAGAGATTATTATTATTGTTTCTTATAGATTATTTATATATTATGAGTGAGGGGGGAAAGGATTGTAATAAGTTTAATCATTTTTATGTACATATGTGTATTTTACCAGTTATATTTAATGTATATATTTTAATAATTATATTTATTGTAATGTTATATAAATAATGTACATTGGAGGACGTGGGGAGTTTCTGTAGGGTAATTAATCATGTGATTGTGTAAAAAGAAACATCTTGAAAAGGTTCCATTAATAAATGAAAGTCAGTTTGATATATTAAATACTGTTTTTATTTATAATGAGTTGTCTGTTTCAATTTTGCTTTAAATTGCTTATTTTTAATTTTATATATAGATGGCAACATTATGGACAAATTTTAGCAGTGAAATGTGATCATTTAAAGAATTAATATAAAACTAGAGAGATAAAAATTATTTTAAAAAATAGGATTCATAGTTGATATCAGGATTTACAATTTGTATTACTAATCTTTTAAAAACATTTCAATGAATTTAAATTAGAACTTACAAATCATTTTAAATATTAACAGATTTTGAAGATGGTTCAGATTTGAAGGAAATTGATTGGAAGATACTGATATATCATTAAGAAATGTAATAAAGATAGCTGGTGCCAAAAAGCAGCAATGGACCAATAATTTTTTTCTGAGATTAGACAATTTTATGATAAAAAAAAAAAAGAAAATATTATCTATTAAAATGAATTGAATGTCTAGAACTTTGTAAAATATGAAAAACAGTTTATAAAAATATAAGAAAATATAATTGTGAATTAGTGGAGAATGTCTAGAAAAAATAAAAAAAAGTGTCAAAAGTGCAAAACAACATCTTGGTATTGTTAGGAAATTTATTTGTGCAATAAACAAAAATGATGGAACTATTACTAAAAATAGAAATGATATCATGAAATATGTAAAAAAGTTCTACAAAAAATTATATAGCAACTAATGTATCATACAATTAGTACATCTTCTAAATTATATGGCATTTTCAATGATGAAGTGAAATGTGCAATTAAATCTATAAAGAAGAGAAAAATTTCAGGTAATGATCGAACTATAATTGATATCTTAAAAGAATCAGGTGGAAAAAAATTGTTAGCAAAGTTATATAGCAAATGTCTAAATGACAAAGATGAACCAGATGATTGGGAAATACAACAGTAATGTTAACATTTAACAAAAAATGATAAAAAAGATATTAGGAATTACAAACCAATAAAGTCTTTTATCAATTTTATACAAAAATTTTACCAAGATAATTACAATTATTTTATCTACATAAACTTTAGATTTTAACTAACCAAAAGAACAAGTTTGATTTAAAAGAGGTTTTAGTACAGTGGATCACATCTAACTTTTTAGAGAAGTTACAAAAAGGACAATGAATAAGAGTTGCTTATTATACTTTGTATTTGTAGATTATGAAAAGGCATTTAATTCTATAAGTACTTATTCAGTGATTAAAGCATTGGATTATCAAGATATAGATCCAGAATACTGTCATATTCTGTAGAATATTTTTCAAAATGTAATAAAACAACTAGATCCCATAATTATATAAGAAGATTAGCATCTAAATGGGTGTATGATAGAATGAATCCACATCTCTAAAACTTTTACATTAGTGTTACAAAAAGTATTTGGTAGATTAAAATAGAAAGCAAAAATAAATGGAGATTATTTGAATTAATTGAATTTTGTAAATAATCTGATTGTTTTTGCAAATAATGCTTCAGAGCTTCAGAAAATGTTGCAAAAATTATCAAATGAAAGTAAACTATATGACTAAAGATAAATTCTAAAAAGATTAAAGTAAAATTCAATAGATGTTTTTCAGAAGAAAATAAAGATTGATAATGATAAATTAGAAGAAATTAACAACTACAAATATTTTGGTCAGATTATTTATATAGATAGAAACAATTATAGAATTAAACATGAAGTGTTGTTATCAGAAATAAGTTAATATTAAAATAAAATATGCCTATGTGTTTGAAAAAGGTTTTTAATAAATGTGTGTTACCAGTTCTTTTCTCCAAAATATTTAAAAGGTTAATTTTTATGACTTTTTCTTTCTTTAAACTGAGATAATACAAATCAAAATCAATGTAATTTCTTCTATTTCAATATTCTTTTACAATGATTCATCTTTATCATACTTTTTGTTTGACATAAATTTAATAACTTCTTCATGTATCTCCAAAACAAAATAAGATTGATTGTCTTCATAAATGATTTATTAATTATTTATCTTAATGTTAAAGCTCCATTAAACATGTAATAATTACTTCATTAGTAATTAAAATTAGTGTTAATAATTAATTAAAAGATTATTTAAATTGTCAAAGTAATTATTATAGCCAAAATTTGAATATAACTGATGTTAAGTATAATAATAAAACAACATATTCTTCCTAATGTGCTTTCAATTTTCTGTTGACTGCTTTTAAAAATTACTAGAATTTTGGCATCTTTCAAGGATTTCCTGTCTGATAAGCCAGTTGAGCATATGCTTTAGAAGTAGTACTGCAATGGTTGACTTTTTAAACTTTCTATTTAAACATTTGAAGCAATAAAAACGTTTTTTTAGCTTTTAAAATAAAATGTGAAAATAATAGTGAAACAAAACCAATCAATTTAATTTTAAAAAAAAGTAAAGTGTGTATTATTTAATTTAAAAAAAAAGTAAAGTGTGTATTTAGTAATAGTGTGTGTGTTTCTTTTATACACACAGGCACATTAAGATTTCTACTGCATTTCCTGGAATGTAATATAGTTCAATCAACCCCATTTAAGTATTCCATTATAATATATAAATTATTAGTGCATTTTTTTATCTTTCATAATTAATCTGATTTTCAAGTTTTTTACTTAATTAAAACTATTTAGTCATGTGATGTCTAGGCAGATAATTAAAATACAAATGAACTTCATTAACTGAATTTAATTATTAAAGAAATGATTTATTTAATCAATTTAAACTTATTTACTTATATTTTTTAAATTACACCTTTATTCAAAATGCACTCTCTATAAAAGCTTTTAATATTGTAATTATTTAATGTACCTTTTTTAATTAAAATATAATTTTTAATGTCTTTTAAATTTCTCAATTTTTCACATGCATGCCCATACACATGTACAGTAAACATAAACCAAGATTTTTAAACAATGAGTCTAAATTAATGACTAACATTTAAAACTGATTTAAAGTAAAACTTATCCCAATTAGTTGGATTAAATTTAATATTTCTAAACTCTGACTTTAAACACTCTTACATTAACATTTTATAAATTATGATTTTAAAACCATTTATTTTAAAAACTAACAAACCAAGACTCTAACTGAATTAAATAACCATATTTTATACAAAATAAAACAACTTTATTTATTGCATCTACTTAAAACATGGCAAGCTTTAAATTAACTCTTCCTGAAAATCAAATTATTAACTTTAGACTTTTAAGCAAATATCAAACAATCTAAATACTTCCTAAGTAACAGACTTAAATAGACCAAGTAAATTATTTTAATAAATAATATTAAAACATTAAGTTAAGACTTTATAATTTAACATTAAATGGGAAACTTATTTAATATAATCTAATAAAAATTTTAACATATTATAGAATATATATTTATCCCACAGGCTGAATATATAGTTACAATATATAATTTATCACCCTAATCTATGACACTTACTGTAAGTTTTAGTAAGTAGTAACAGATGCCAGATGATAGTGCTTATTAAATACCTATCCCTGTTCTAAATTGCTCTATTTCAAACTTATAGATTTCATAAATGCGATTTGGATCTTGGACCAATGTACCTGACCCTTTAGGTTCTAATTTATTCTTCTTCTAGCACCTATCATTTATCTCTCTGTTATACTATCAACCTATCAACCCAAACTAAAAAACATAAATGTTTTCATTCCAAGTTAACTTATTTTCATGATCATACAGATGTAAAACCAATTCAGTTTCTATAATATTATGGGGTCTCTATGAAACCCTCTATCCTGAGACCATAAGCTTGAAATTAGTTCTGGGAATATTGTATAGGATGGCACAGGATATGGATTTAATAAGCACTATAATCTGGCATCCATTATTACTTACTAAAGCCTACAGTAAATGGCATAAAGATGGTGAAAAATTATGCTGCTAAAACAGAATTATGTAGACTAAAGTCATGTAATGGAGTCAGGTAGGAGTTTATTGATTTACACGAAATTCTGATCACAGAATAAGAATTCCCATACTTATTAAAAAGTAAAGACACCATAATATAAAAAAAATAAAATAGTTTTAGATTTATATGACAATGTAAGCAAGTTGATTTAAATTGAAAACATTTACAGGTTTTTTTTTAGTTTAGACTAATAGCTTATTAGTATGACAGAGAAATAAATGGTAAAGTTTTAAATGTTGGCTAAGTAAAGGTTTATTTGATTGAGCTTGTTTATTTAATTCAATGTGCCTTTACTTAGACATGCCTTTACTCAGCCAGTTCAAAACATTGAAACTTGACTAATTATAGTAGAATGAATAAAAATAATAATTCTGAATATTTTCATTAGAGAAATAAATAATGTGCTGAAAGAAGTTTGCATTAGATTCTAAAAGCCCATGTGCATTAGTCAAAGATCCAAAGTTTCTCACTTATGAAAGCTGTAAGCTTGAAACTAGTCTGGAGATATTGGACAGGACAGCATTGGCATTTTTTATATTATTTTTAAAAGATTACAGTAAGTGGCATAGAGATGGTGAAAAAATATGCTACTCTAACATTAATATGTAAGTTAAAATCATGTGAAAAAATCAAATGATATTTTACTAATTTATATATATATATAAAATGATTATTAAAGAGTTTCTAAACATTAGAATTCATTAAAGTGTATGATATATGCTAAAAATGAGATGCTACAGTAAATTGTAATAAGAGGATATAGGAAACTTAATCTGATTTTACATCATATATATATATATATATATATATATATATATATATATATATATATATATATATATATATATATATATATATATATATATATATATTCAATATTATTTATGAAGTTCAGAGATCATATGTAATTAATGAGAAAGATTTATACTTTCAACATATGCACTGTACTGATTTACAATAGTTCAACAATGTTGTTTTAAGGATTGAGGCTATTCTCAAACCCAAACACAAGAGAGAGACTTTTGAAAAGATAAGAGTGGTTGTCTTATCTTTAAACCTACATTCTAGTTATATAGGCCAATCTAAAGCATCTTAGTTTGAGAATGTGAAAAATTTTCTTTATTCGTTTTTACATTTATTATTTTCTTTCATATATCAATATTCACAAAATCTTTCAATTTACTTCATGTTAATATTATGAATCATTAGAAACTATGTAATATTCAACATTATTTACCAAGCACAGAGATCTTATGTAACTAAAGTGAAAGGATTTCCACTTTTAACATATGCACTTTACTGATTTCATAATACCTCAAAGATGTCATGTTGAGTACTGAGAATACTCTCAAATCCAAACACATCTTATCTCAACACACACTGTTGAGCTATCATAAAATCAGTACAGTGCACATGTTGTACATGAAAATCTTTTTTTTAATTACATATGATCTTTGTAATGTAACGATCCGGAATGTGACTTAACGTAAACTGCACTACGGGGCGCCATCTAGGCATTTGAACCTAGAAAAATTTATAAAGTAGGCAGATACGTAAGTCAAAAAAAAAAATTTTTTTTTTTTTTTAAATTTTGATTCCGGTCGTTAGCCCATGTCACTCACTAGTCACTGATTAATAATTTCCAAATTTTCCTTTTATACGTATTCGAAGGATTGACTTAACATTACGTCATCGATGAGATGATCCTTTTCGTTGAGGTCCGATTCCATAGGGATTTCTTCTTATTTGCTAACAGTTTCTATTGTTTTCTTATCTGACCAGTGTTTTTACATTTAAATGCCGAAGGCTGGTTTACATTTAACTAATTAACAATCATTTCCATTTCTGATTAATTAACCTGTTTTCCAAATCAAAAATATATTTAAAGATAAATTTAAAGATATAATTTCATCTCCAAATCTTTTTAAAATTTAGTTTTAAAATACTTTTTCTTTAATAAATTTTTATTTTAATAATTTTTCATTATCTGTGCGATTTAATATATAAGAGTTTAAGATGATATTTAATTTCAATTTTTAATTCTAAAAGAAAATTTTTAAATGCGAACTTTTTAATTTACTTTCATGTTTAATAAATAAAAAACAACAACAATGTAACGAACGTCTGTGCTCGTTACAGTAATTAGTAAATAATATTGAATATTACATAGTTTCTAATGTTTCATAATAGTAACATATAGTAAATTGAAAGATTTTGTTAGTGTTAATGTATGAAAAAAGAATAGATGTAAAAGTGAGTAAAGAAACATCTTTACACTCACAGACTAAGATGCTTTAGATTGGCCTATATAATTAGAATGTAGATTTAAAAATAAGATAGCCATTCTTATCTTTTCAAAAGTCTCCAACTTGCATCTTGGTTTGAAAATCTTCTCGATACTCATCATTAAGCTATTATAAAATCAATACAGTACATATGTTAAAGGTGGAAACCTTTCTCTTCAATTATATATATATATATATATTGTAACGTTTATTTATATATGTTGCAAATATATTGGCATTTGGTAAAAGCTAAAAAAATAAAGGTAAATTTACATTTTTTTTGACTAATTTTTTTTTTTTTAAAAAAAAAAAACTTACAATGAAAGTTAAATTATTCTTTCGTTTTTTTTTTTTTTTTTATGTAATTAGAAATAAAAGTTAGAATTGGAGAGAACAAAAGACACAAATTACCAATCTAGATAAGAGAAAGCAAAAATATTTCAACTAATTAAAGATGGCAGAATTATGCTAAAAAAAAATAAAGACTTTGTAACATAAATTTTATAAACAATATATAAGATTATCAACGTATATTTTGACAAACAAAAGATATGTACAGAAGTCTAAAAACTGGACCTCTGGTATAAAAAGGAGGGATTCGGTTGGAGGAACGTCTTGGTTTAGCTGATATTCTTTTGGTTGGTTTTGGATTAAAGAATCCAGACCACTCTATGATGAAAAAGTTATTCATACGAGAGTAGACCGGAGCTTTAGCTGACATCGTTACCGATGGACACCAGAGAAGCTTACGCGACTAGCCTATGAAATCAGCACCAAGATCAACTAATAATCAAAGGCCGTGAGCTCAATTTAACCCCGAAAAACTATGCATAGTTATCTATAACCAGCGTGAATTCACTAAAACATACCGGTAAGACTACTTATTCCTGATTGTGACAAAATTAAATGTTTGCAAACAAGTCTTAAAATAATCCCGATATAGACATTAATTTTCTTATTAAAGAGACTTTCATTTAAATAATTTTATACAAGATCTTGGAAGTGAATTGTAATAAATGAACATTATTAAATTACTTTATCCAACTGTTTTTTATAAATTGATTCATGTTCTCTCCAGTTTAGTTAATTCGTAATTTAACTTACAAATATTTTTAGTTTGTTGGAATAAAAGAGATTTTACTTTTATCAACCTTTTTCATTGTGCGTTATTAATAATAGTTATTAATTATTATTAAATTTATTAATATTATTTTAGTGATGTTTAAATATGTAATTTACCATTGCCAATGTGTTCAATAAGTCCAGGAATAATAATTTTAAAAAATAATTCTCGTTACGGTATGATGCAATACCGATTAGTTTAAAAGTATTTTCTTTTTTTTATTTGCGAGACATGCTGGTGACAGATTTCAGCGGTCTCTTTGGAATAAAAAGACCTGGAACCCATATTAAATAAATTAAAAGCTGATTTCATCAATAGCATAATTCTCAACAATTAATAGGCCGAGTTTGATCAGGAAATATAGTTATGTTTTTAGAAATAGAAATACAACTTTCTTCTTTTCGACATAACTTGATCATTCAAGCACAGTTTATATTAGCGTGTAGAGGCCTAACAAAATGGAAAACGTTATAATGGCTTACCCAACTAAGGCTTCGATTTAACAAGTACGTCCTGAGATAAGTTGTAATAATAAAGAACGTTACAATGATGACCCAAAGAAACTCACAGCCAGAAAATAAATAGTAGTTTTTAAAAAAATTATAAAAACTAACTAATTAAACCCTGATTATTAAAATATAAAAAAATATTTTTTTAATATGACTTCCAGAAAGAAAAAAATATATGTATATTTTTTTGATATGTCTAAAAAAAACACGATCGTGGCTAATGTAGACGTAAGTCACAAGTATTTGACTGGGTAGGCGGTTACTGAAGAGGGGAAAAACATAGCCCCGAGTCCTAGTATGCAGTATATTAACATAAGACCATCTTTATATGCCCATCAGACTATTTCTAGCAGGGATCCCAATAAAGAGGAAGGCGGATCAAGTTGGACCAAGTTGCCGTGAGCCTGTAAGACTCAAAATGATGAGCAATGCTCATTAGTGCTTATAACTTGGGCTTCTTATCGTTAATATTACATTAAAGCAGAAAGGACACAGATGAATGTGAAATATTTTCCATTCCCACCATGTTAGACCTAAAAGTGGGCATTAAAGCCGAACGTCACTTGTGAATGAATCTACAGAATATATCAGCACACTACTACAAAAAAAAACACAAATATGAATTTAAAAACTTAAGAATAAAATTAGTGTAAACCCCTATTTTATTCTCATCTCCTAGCCCTGGTGGTATTGTAATGTTTATTTATATACATTGCAAATATATTGGCATTTGGTAAAAGCTAAAAAAATAAAGGTAAATTTAGATTTTTTTTGACTAATTTTTTTTAAAAAAAAAAAAACATACAATGAAAGTTAAATTATTCTTTCATTTTTTTTTTTATGTAATTAGAAATAAAAGTTAGAATTGGAGAGAACAAAAGACACAAATTACCAATCTAGATAAGAGAAAGTAAAAATATTTCAACTAATTAAAGATGGCAGAATTATGCTAAAAAAAATAAAGACTTTGTAACATAAATTTTATACAGAATATATAAGATTATCAACATATATTTTGACAAACAAAAGATATGCGCAGAAGTCTGAAAACTGGATCTCTGGTATAAAAAGGAGGGATTCGGTTGGAGGAACGTCTTGGTTTAGCTGATATTCTTTTGGTTGGTTTTGGATTAAAGAATCCGGACCACTCTATGATGAAAAAGTTATTCATACAAGAGTAGACTGGAGCTTTAGCTGACATCGTTACTGATGGACACCAGAGAAGCTTACGCGACTAGCCTATGGAATCAGCACCAAGATCAACTAATAATCAAAGGCCGTGAGCTCAATTTAACCCCGAAAAACTATGCATAGTTATCTACAACCAGCGTGAATTCACTAAAACTTACCGGTAAGACTACTTATTCCTGATTGTGACAAAATTAAACTTTTGCAAACAAGTCTTAAAATAATCCCGATATAGACATTAATTTTCTTATTAAAGAGACTTTCATTTAAATAATTTTATATAAGATCTTGGAAGTGAATTGTAATAAATGAACATTATTAAATTACTTTATCCAACTGTTTTTTATAAATTGATTCATGTTCTCTCCAGTTTAGTTAATTCGTAATTTAACTTACAAATATTTTTAGTTTGTTGGAATAAAAGAGATTTTACTTTTATCAACCTTTTTCATTGTGCGTTATTAATAATAGTTATTAATTATTATTAAATTTATTAATATTATTTTAGTGATGTTTAAATATATAATTTACCATTGCCAATGTGTTCAATAAGTCCAGGAATAATAATTTTAAAAAATAATTCTCGTTACGGTATGATGCAATACCGATTAGTTTAAAAGTATTTTCTTTTTTTTATTTGCGAGACATGCTGGCGACAGATTTCAGCGGTCTCTTTGGAATAAAAAGAACTGGTGCCCATATTAAATATATTAAAAGCTGATTTCATCAATAGCATCTCAACAATTAATAGGCCGAGTTTGATCAGGAAATATAGTTATGTTTTTAGAAATAGAAATACAACTTCGACATAACTTGATCAACTCGCGCGCAGTTTATATTAGCGTGTAGAGGCCTAACAAAATGGAAAACATTATAATATATATATATACACACACATTTACTTCATAGTTTGTATGTATATATATATATATATATATTCATATTCAATATATGAAAGTTTGGATAAAAGTCTAAAGAAACCAAAATTTGAAGTGATATACTCTAATATAAGCTTTTTAAAGTTAACAATATATCTTAATAGTTATGTTTCTTTCCTTAATTTGTTTGTAATTCAATAATAGAGAACGTCCACTATACAGGAAAGATTAAACAATAGCACTGGTTTCAACCAGGCCATTCATATTCATAATACAAAGACAGGTAAGTGTGAAAAGAAATGTTTGAATTAATAAATATACATGTTTGTAAATTTACCTATACCACTTTCCTGATAGTGCAATGCATAAATCTTTTTTATTATGTGTTATTTGTGATAAACCACACATCTATGTATTTTTCTATTGATTTCTGCACTCAGTGCAAACCATTTAATACCAAGCAGATTGAAATTATGGTCTGTTTAATCTTATGCTCTAAAAATACCAACTTTATGTTAGGGTTATTATAATACAGTTATATATATATATATATACATACATACATACTTGTGTTGCCTAATCTATTAGAACTGTTGACATGTGACTTACTATAGTAAATTGTATTAAAAATAGGTTTATTGCAGATTATTTTGTAGGTCATTTGGAAATCCTAGATCTTTAGGTAACTTGTCTTTAGAGTTATTTAATAACTGATAGAGATTAAGAGAGGTCCTGAAGCTAATATTGAATTCATCTGAGCAAATTGTTTTTAACTTTCACAATGCAACCAGTATAAAAAAACAGGCTAATTTATACCTTAGTATTGTTGTGGTTCAGAGACATAGTGTTTGTTATGGAATAAAATTCTTTAAGGGCTTTTGTTAAACAATTATCATCATACCTTATGTTAATTAAGTCTTTAATGTAATTTTCAATGTTATCTCTCCTATCTGCTTCACTTGAAGCCAGCTAATTTATGTGAAGTGGAGTATGTGAATGAAGATGAATAGCACCATGAATGTTGATGGGTTTTATGATCATTTTAAAGTTTAATTCTGCATTGGAGTATTTGTTGCCCACATCCAGGAATTGTATCCCTTTTTCTTCCATATAAATCAGTACAATGTCAATGTAATGTATATATCAAGGTGAGGTAGTTGTGTAAAAGTGTCTTGGAATGATTGCCTTTTCAAATTTGTTTAATACACTGCCACAAACCATGCTATTTAGTGACAACCCCATGGGTCAGCTATGATCCATTATGTAAAATCTGCCATTAACAGAGATGTGATGTCACCATACATACATCTTAATATTGGGGGTACTTATTTCTATAATACAGCTGAAATAATAGCATAAAGGCTTATAGCTCACATAGGATTCAATGAAATTGCTATCAAATCTTTGTTTTATTATGCACAACCACTAAAACCACAAAATTTGACTCATTAGATATAGTAAGTTATATGGATCAATACCACATTCACAATCCCTAAACATAATCTATGATACATTAGTTGAATCAGGCTTAGATAATAAAACCAATTTCATTATTTATGCTCTTAGATGGATGCATGGTGATATCATTGCTCTGTTCAATCACAGATTTTACACAATAAAGTGTGCTGGCTTTTAGAGTTGTCACTAAGTGAAATGGTTGTGGCATTGTATTAAACAAATTTGAAAAGGCAGTCATTCAAAAACACTTTGCCACAGCTACCTCACCTGTTTACATACACTAGTTCAACAATGTGTTGATTTATGCTGAAGACAAAACTGTCATTAAAATTTGGAGTGCGCTGAGCCAGCTATCATTCTTGGTCTAATAAAAACACATCAAAAGGAATAAAATTTCTGGATATGTACATCCAATACTTCACTGCAGAAATAAACTTTAAAATGATTGTCAAACCCATCAATGTTTGAAGTGCTATTCACCCTCATTTATATATTTTTGACTTTTTAAAGTATTTTCTCCATAGAAACCAAAAACTAAGCAAATTTGAGGCAGATAAGAAAGATAATATCACGAACTTCATTAAAGACTTAATTAAGGTAGGATATGATCATAATTGTTTAACAAAATCCCTTAAAAAATTCTATTCCAGAACAAATATTAGATTTCTGAACAATATAATGTATGGATTAGCATTGTGAAAGTTAAAAATAATTTGCTTGGATAAATGCAATATTAGTTTCAAGTCCCCTCCTAATCTCAATCAAATATTAAATAACACTAATGACAAGTTATTTTCAAACCAGGCTCTCCAAGTAATCTACAAAATTAGCTGCAACAAACCTACTTGCAAATCAATTTGCTATGGTAAGTCACATGCCAACAGTACCACTAAAGTAGCGCAAGACAAGTATATATATAAACACACTAAAACATACCCTAACATAAAGTTAGTGTTTTTAGAGCATGAGATTGACTCGGACAACAATTTTTATCTGCTTGACATTAAAGTGTTTTATGCTAAGTGCAATAATCGAAAGAGAAAATACAAAGAGGCATAGTTTATCATAAAAATACTCGCACTATAAATAAAAGAGATTCATGTGTTGCTCTATTAATGAAATCCAAAAGTTTGTTCTCCCACTTAGTGTCTTTGTGCTATGAATATGACCAGACTTGTCAAAAGCAGTACTATGCTGTAAAATAGTTACAATTGCTTAATCTTTCTTGAATAGTGGACCTTCCCTATTTATTGAATTAACAATATATCACATATATATGCGTAAATATTAAAACTTATTTGCTAGTATTGCTGCAATTTTGTATTTATGTTCTTATTAGATATAAATAATATTAAAACTAGGGCATTTTGAGCGTGTGGAGTTGCATACATTCACATTTTTTTCTCATTATCTAATGAATCTATCATCTAGAATTTCTCTAAAAGTAAAAGCTGTAAAGTTTATGTCTAATTTCCTTTTTTTTTTTTTCATGCTTTAACAACTACTTTATTGATAGAATCAACCCATCTAGTTAATAATCTTCCTGGATTTTCACCTGTACCAATTTGTCATTCTAGCAATTGTTCTGTGATCTCTCATCCAGGAAATGTGTTCTGCCTATTTTCTTTTACAAATATTTTTTCTTTCATTTGACTTGTCAATCTAATCTTTATAAAGTGTTCAAGTTTATTAATGAGAAAAATCTGAATTTCATTCACGCTTTTTTGTTTTTATTTGTTTAAATATAATTATTATTATTTATTAACATTAATTATTTTAAATAAAATAAAAACAAGTAAAATATATTTAACGTCTTATTATTTCAATATTACTTTAATAATTTTTAATATTTATTTCTAACATTTAGTCAGATAAATGTCATTGTGTTGATTATAAAAACAGTATTGATTGTTTGTGCGATGGACCACTTCTTAATCGATAAATACTAATTTAATTATTTTAGTCTAATAATTTATAAACTACTTGCTTTTAGATGTTTGATGCCTAAACCTTAATATTCTTTAAATCTAAATTAAATTTTCTTTTTAAATTTTAATTAACAAAAAACAGTTAGTGTAAATTTTGTTTAAACAACGTGGAATTCATTAAAATTTATAATTAGCTCCGAAATTGAGATTGTACAACGAATGTTGTTAATATATTCGCGAGCAGTGCCAAATAATCTGTTATGATATTATAAGTTAATAATATGACAAATGCAGAAATTACAAATATGCATTCTATGATAATCATTTTGTATTTACATATTAAATTTTTGTTTGTATTTATTTATTATTTTTAGATTAAATTTAAAATCAAACTGGATGCTAGACACTCCAGCTAGAAATATCATTTTTGTAACAGTGATTGAGTTTTGTTGTAATATTTGAGGGCACAGGTCTGCACTCCTCATTTCTTTCACAGGGGTTGATGATGGCAGTCATTGGGGGTCTGGTTTGTGGATGCGGGCTGTTGACGATTATTGCCACTTCCGGAAAACCTGCTGGGAAATACAGGGTCAAAGTTTTCAGTGCCTTCCTGCTCTGATGGGCTGCTGCACTCCCTTGATGGATTGTTTTTGGGCAGTGCATATCTGTGCTCATCCATATATAGATACCCATGGAGTAATGTTATACAACCCTTTTGTGGATATGTTTTTTTATCGAGCATATGTACTTTGTTTTTACCTTGTAACATTGAACACTGTAATATCATGTAGCAGGTGATCAGTCACCTGTGTTTTTTTTTTTACCTTAATAAAAAAAAATCTAAAATGGGCCATTTTGGTGGAAGTGTTTATTGTAGATTGATTCAACATAGAAATACAAGATTTGCTAGCTATATAAATAAAATACAAATATTAGAGTAAAATATCCAAAAAATATAAGAGCTTTAACAATTAAAGTTATAATCATACAGGATAATTTTGATTTTTTTATCAGTAGAATTGACATACTATTAATACTGTAAGATTTTAGTCACAAAATTTTGATGATTTTGCTTTTATTATTTGGGAATTTTCAAGTAGATTCAATTACAAAATGCTTTGAAACTATCTTTATTGGCAGACACCATTATATTGGATTTCTTACTTTCCCTTTCTTGGACAACAGATTGATTCACCATATTACAAACATTAGCAATAAAATTTATGAAAAACATCTTTGGTGTTAAAGAAAATATAATTATATTTACTCTATTTATAACTAGAGTTACACTTTTCTATTCATAGCTATTTTAATATACTTCTATACTTTGGAAACTTATAAGTGATAAAATTATTTTTTTTACAGATATTGGCATTTTAATTGTATTTTTATATTGGACTATTTCCATCAACTAATAGGAGTACTGAATGTCTTCAGAAAAATTTAACTTAATTTAAATATTCCAAACACATTCAACTGTCAGTAATAGCACATCAAACAGGTTAGTATATGCACAATGTTTCAAGAGGTATTATTCTCACTCTTCTTCAGGAGTTTCTGGTCTCACCAGCATACGATTTGAACCTGGACTCTTAGATTTTTGAATATTGAATTTTAAGGTAATGCTTTAACAAATAGCCATCCTGCCAAAGGCAAAAACCAGTAGAAATTTCATATACTTATCTATGAGGTTCTTCCTGATTTCTCCACTTTTTCCTAAGAGGAAAGTTGATTACTGGTTTCCATACATTATGTATAATCACACTAAGTTCGCTTATGGGATTGTTGCCATTGTAATGTGAGCACCTTCTTTAAATTTTCTTTTTTTGTACCTTTTCTTCTTTATCCAATATTTCTGTATTCTCCCAATTGAACATATGTTCATTGGCACATACATGGTCTGCTACCTTAGGCACATCTGTTTTCTCTTTTCTAATCATCAATTTATGTTCTTGCAAGTACTTTTCAATGGTATGATTGGTCTCACCAATATATGTTCTTCCACATTCACATGGCATTTCATAGATGCGGTTTTTTCTTTTCAGCATTTCAAGATTAGGCTGTGTAGATGTTAGAATTCCTCATAGTGTGTTATGACTCTGGAAAGCTGTTCTGATGTTATACTGATTGCAGGTTTCCTTAATTTGTCTATTTTTTGAATGTATGGATGCACTATAATACCAATAATTTTTTTTCTTTTGATGGTTCTTTTTGTTGTCTATTTAAGGTTTTCGTAATAACAGTTGATGGATAATAATTTTTCATAAAAGTCTGTTTTATATAGATCTTTTCTTTTTATAAATTGCTGGTTTCTGATCAAACTTCTTTTGCTCTGTTCTATAATGATAGTATAACTCCATGTTTTGTATTTCTGGTATGATTAAATGTATAAGTTAGGTATTTTTTATATGTGTGGGGTTTTGGTAAACTATAGTTTTGATTTTTTCATGAGGAAATGTTGTCACCAGAACATTTAACAATGCCAATTTTTGTTCTTGTTCTGATTCTATTGTGAATTTATTTGAAGGAGATATGTTGTTGATGTGTTTCCAGAAAGTTGTAACAGTGCTTCATCATGTGGTCATACAACAAATTTATCATCTATGTAGCAAAACCAAACTTTAGTTGGATATGGAGCAGTTTTTATGACTGTGGTTTCAAGTTCTTCCATGTAAATATTGCTAATCAGAGGTAACAATGATGAGCTCATAGCCATTTCTTGATTTTGTTGGAAGCACTCTGTGTTATACTGAAAGTAGATTGTTTTATACAGAATGTTAATAGTTCCATTGTATTATCAATAGAAAGAACTGTTCTGGTTTGTAAACTATTATCACCATTTAAACTTTTCCTCACAAAAGACAATGCTTCTTCACATGGTACATTTGCGAATAAAATTTCAACACCAAAGCTTACCAGTAAGTCAATTCTTTCAATTTTCATGTTCTTGATTAATTCTACAAAATGTCAAAAATCCCTCACAAAGAACTAGGTCTTGTTTGCTAAAGGTCTTAGAACTTTGAGCAGAAATCTTGACAAATTTTGGTAAGATGAATTTCTAGAACAATAGGTCTTAATGGAACATGATCCTTATGCATTTTAGCTTGACCATAAAGAAAAGGTACAAAGAAGAAAATTTTAAAAAGCTGCTCACATGACAATGGCAAACAATTCCATAAGCCAACCTAGTCTGACTATACATAATGTATGGAAACCACTTAGGAAAAAGTGTAGAAATCAAGAGGAACCTCATAGATAAGTATATGGCAGGATGGCTCAGTTGGTTAGAGCATTACCTTAAAATTCAATACTCAGGAATCTAAGAGTCTAGGTTCAAATTCCATGCTAGTGCCATCACTGATCAGGACAGCAACACCTGAAGAAGAGGGAAGAATAATACTTCTCAAAACATTGTGCATATACTAATCTGTTTGAAGTGTTATAAAAATACATCTAAAACACCATCATCACAAACATTCAGGAAAACATTGGCATTTTAACTTTTCTTTTAGAATTTAAAATCAGATTTTATAGCTTCCCTGATTTAGTAATTATATTTGTACTCAACAGCAAATAAGCAAATAATTACCCACATCTCTAAATAGGACTCTGAATCTAAAAACCATTTAATGGAAACTCTTTTATACTTCACAGTTGCTTAACTCAAAATTTGCTGATTCCTATTTTGTTTATATTTTTATCTCTAAAATACCCATGTTTTTTTTTTGCATAAATAAAGAAAAATCCTCTTTAGTTGTTTATACATGGATTGAAATGTCTACAATGACTTATGCTTTTTATTTTTTATATATGAATTTAATTCGATGTAATTTTAAATTTATATGATTTGATTCAAAATCCTATATATATTTCACTCAGTCCTCAAAATAATTATAAATTTAATTAAATATAAAATTTGTTCAGTATTTATTTAGACTTAATTATAGTCATTTAATTCTTATAGGAGAAAATATTAACTCTATCACTCTTTGCCTCTCCCCATCCTAAAATATAATTTGTTTAAAATACTGTTTTTTTTTCTAAGAATGATGCAAAAGTCATATTTTCATTTTTTCTATGTTGGATATATATAACATTTATAGCCTTATTTGTACTGTAACATTGTCATTCTATTAGCTTCTATGTTATATTTCAATAAATTTTTGGTTTAAATTCAAATCTAACCAATTTATATTAAATAGTGTAATGGCCATGAGACCATTCTAATTCATTTCTACTTCTCTTTAAAGAAGAACAAATGTGATCATTCTTTCTGAGTTTTGGCATCTCTTACTCTTTTCATAGTTAATGTTTTTCTTTATGGTCTATAGATTATGCAATTGGATCTTTCAACTTCTTTTTTATGATGCTGTTTTATTGACTAGAGAATATCTTTCTTGAAACAGCATTAATAATCTCTCCATACTCAAAATTTGTTCACTAGATGGAGATCATATTTTGCTTACCTATCTATCAAATATTTGAACTTGTATCCATCAAACAATCAGAATCAGTCTTGTTTATGCTTTTCTAAAGTCTTGTGGAATTTCTGTATAAAACATTATATAAGTATTTGTATTTTTATATCTCTCTTAAAGTTTTAATTTCCATCTAGATGCATCCTATCTTGTTAAGATGAAAAATTTTAGCATCAATAAACCCTTTTGTTGTGATAATGAAAATTTATCATTTGAATTCTTTCCTCAGCTAATGATATCAAGATTTAGTTGCAACAATGATGATGTGTTCCTGATGGAAATTTGAAAACATCTACCAATCATATGCTGAATACTATGAGTTTAATTAACCAGGAAAGCTACATTCTGACAAAACAAAACTATTAACAAAACCATAAATTATGTATTAGATATATAAAAAAAAAAGCATAAATAATAAGATATTGGAGTTCTGATATGGAAAGTTAAACTCAGGTATGAATATCTAATAATATTATATAATATTTCATAAATCCTTTTATGCAAGTATATAATAATACAAACACAATCAACTTGGACCTATAGCAGCATAATTTTTCATAATAAAAATGATTCAAAAATATTTCCAATCTTCTGCTTTAACAATAAATTCTTAAAAGTATTTGCCCTCGTTAACTCTCTCCACATCCTTTTCTTTAACTTTTAAAAATAATGAAATCCCATTTTTCTTTTTTATTCTTTTTTGAAAATGTGATTAATAACCAGGCACATTGTGTTATTGGTTACTTTTTCATTTTGTATTGGAATTCTTTACCTGCTGTTAACAATTGTACAGAAGGCCTTAATAAAGATTTTGAAATTTTTGTATTTATACTGCTCTGAGTAGTGTAGATGAAACACTTGTATAAAACCCAGTCTCCAACGTTTAATTTATGAAGAGTACTTTCTATTCTCTTTTTACTTTTATTAATAAAGCTGACAAGAATTTCCTGTCTTTTATGTCTATAACTTCATTCACTATTGATAATGATAAGCATTAGACTATGCTTTCCAGAATCTACACAGTTATGCATAAACCCTGTCAATTCATTTGAAGATGGTAATTAATGTGATTCACTATCTTCTTCATTTGGTTTAGCAAACTTCTATGAATAGTTTTCATATAGATGTAAAACAATTGGTTTATCTTCTTAGTGTCACATTTACATAGGTTAAGTTGAAATTTCTAATTGACATTAAAAATATGATTTTTATTTTTGTGATTTACTATTGCCCTTCGATTGATATAAAAAGAATAACATGATCAGAAAGAATAGTTTTTGGTTTTGTGATAATAATGATTTTCTATGTTTCTGAGATATGAACTATACTCAAATATAGGTTGCTGTCACATACTTTGTGAACATATAGTAGATCATCACTGAACACTTCAATTTTTGAATGAGATAATGGTTTATAGTAGTTTCATCTTTATTTATGCATGGATTAAATTATTTACTGATGGTTTGGACATTTTTAAGTTTTGGTTTTTTTTTGTTGTTGTTGTTGTTTTTTTGTTTTTTGTTTTTTTTTGTCATTTTTAAAATTCTATCTAGTCTTCACTCAGCTCCTTAAAATGTATTATAATTTATTTATTTAATATTGAATTTTCACCACATTTCTTTAGACCCTATTTTAGTTTTTAAAATCTTTCGCTATAATAATTTTTTAAAGAAGTAATGACTCTATCTATCTCCTCTTTCTCCAAGAAATTATATATATATATTGTACCAATCGGAATGAAAGTGAAGATCGAATCTAACCGCAAAAACAATATCTGCACTACAAGGGCTCCATCTAGGCATTTGAGCCTAGAAAAATTTATAAAGTAGGCAGATACGCGCTGTTAAGATTCCACTTTATTTAAATATTCCGATCGTTAGCCCAAGTCACTAGCTCAGTGGAGACGCAGAGATAAAAATCTATATCTTAATTTATATCTTAAATATCAAAGAGTAAAAGCCACTGCCATAAATTAACATATAAAAATATTTATTTACGCACATATAAAATAATATTTAAATTTTGAGGAATAAGTTTAACATTTTAGATTTTTATATTAACTTTTAATTTTACATTTAACTAAGTTTCAATGAGTTTAATTATTATTTAGATAGTCAAGTATGAATAGACTACATAGATCTGCATTTGAAAAGAAAATATTCTTCCCTGATTTAACCTTAGGCAACAAATTTCGCAACCAAATTGGCGCCAATCCATCTGATACATTCATGTATTCAATGTAGCATGATACGACAACACAAAATACTATATTGTCAGGAATGTACATCTGAACAATAAGTAGAAATAGAGAAGACCTTGACTCTCCACCAACAGGAATGTGACATCTGTTGGCAAGTAGAACAATAAACAAAAAACTCCATAGGAATGGACTGCGGTCTTCTGCCGACTTACAAACCTATCCATAGGCAAACAGAGGGTGTGTGGCGTATATCTATAATCCTGCTCGTAGCAGACCTCATACTACATCTACTAATTACACAAATATATCCAATCCATTGAACCAATTCAACTACGAAATGAATAACCTAAGATTACCCTCCCTTAATACAACTTTACAAAACTATATAGCCATTCATGCCCGACTTAATTTTAACATTTAAATACGTTCGCACAGATTTGTTTAAAAATGTTGGGTATAGATCGATTACATAGATTCCATGGTCAAAAACATTTCAAAATAAACATAAACGATCAAAATACAAAATTATTGATACCGACAATCACAGAGGGAAACTTATAAGTAACCCAATAGTATTCACCATAAGATACTTGCGTTGTCACCAATAACTTAAAAGACATCCGAATAAATACATTTTAGATACTCACCGTAAGGTATCATTATTTATCGAATGTCTATATATTTTGATCAAATATGAAAACCAAAATATAATTAACCGCAAACGAATCCATGCAAGCGTCTATAAACAACTTAAATTTCATACATTTAAATAATCTTTACAATCAGAAAAAAAAAAAATGGAAATGATGTTTATCAATAGGAAAACATATAAAATTAAACATTATTAATTTGATTTAAAAACTTACAAAAGTCAGATAAGAGTCCGTTTTAACATTTCAGTTTTCTTGTTTATCAATTTGTAAAACTTGACGAAAGTTCTTAATTGATTTTAACAATTGTTCATTTCATATAGCTTATGGTAGAAGAGTCCAGGCCTCTGCTTTCAATTCCCGCGGCGCCTCCGTTGGAAGGTAATGTTCTGGAGATGGCAATAGCTGGTTCAAGGTATCACAGTCTTTTCATTTTTTTTTTTATAGAGAGTGTGGTATGTGCGTCATACCACATCTCTCAAACACACAACGCTGTAACTGTCCGAAAAAAAACTGTTTTTCCCTTTTTATATTATCCACAAGGATTCAATGAACAAAACGTCACTAGTCTATCACTTTCGTTAGGGTCCGAGCCAAGGCTTAGTGCTTCCATTGGTCAAGCTAATTTCTCTTTCTTCTCTTATCTAACTTTTCATCTGACTTTTTAATTAAACAGCTTTTAGATAATTAATAAACAATCATTTCCATTTACAGATTACAGGAATTAATTAATACTTGTTTTTATTTTAACTTACGTTATTTTTTTATTAAAATATTTTTATATTTCAATCTTGTATTTTTTTATTTAAAAAAATACGTTCAAGTACTTTTTTTTTCTTGTTTATGAAAAAAATATTTTTAAAGTTTAGCATCCGTGCGAATATATATATGTTTAACAAACATTTTAATTTTAGCGTTTAGTTTTTTCCTTTTATTTGCGAACTTTTAAGTTTTTATTTTAAATAAATGTAACGACATATTTATATATCGTTACAATATATATATATATATTTATTTATTTATTTAATGAGAGTATATTATTTCATATATAATACATAAATCCAGCAAGTGATTTATATTGTTATATTTTTATTTTCATCATAACATTGTGACATTATTAGCCTCTATATTTTGCTTAAATAATAACAGGTTTTAATTCAATTTTATGCAATCTATATTAAATTATGCAATAACTATAAAACGGATATTCTGTCTCTTCAAAATCTTTGTTAAGAATGTTATGGAGATTATTTTGGGAATTAAAATGTAAAATTTGAAGAATAAAAATAAATAAAAATCTCTTAAGCCATCAAGATTTTGCAAGTGCTATCTTTTGGAAAACAATGTTTCTAAATTGCAAGAAATATTATAAGTCTACCATAAGAAATGTTGGATTAAAGATAAACGTTGAAAATTCTAAAAAAAACGTTCAAGTTTTGGACTAATGAGAATGTTACAACTGATAGTAAATTAATTACAAATTGACAATTATAAATACCTTAGTAAATTACTGATACAGTTGAAATATACTAAATGAAATTGTACATAGAATAATAATGAAAAATAGACATGGATGTGAGAATAAGCAAATATTACTGGTATCATTAAAATAATTATGAGGCTGAGATGATTTTAACTAAATATGTTTCTGTAAAAGATGACAATATAAGGAAATCCTAAATTAAATTCCAAAAGATTTTTAAAAAATCGTGATTTAAATGGACAAAAAAAAAAGATGAAGATTTGATGGAGTGAAGTGTAAGAGAAAAACTATTGTTTGAAAAAATTAGATTAAACCTGAAATGAGTTTAAACTAAGCAATGAATTGTTAATAGTTGAAAATTATATATATATATATTCTTTCACTTATAAGTTTTTTTACAAACTTTCAAGAATCAATGTTTAATAAAAAAATTAATCAATTTCTAAATTTCTTCTGGGCATATGTTTCTGTCAATAATTGATGACATCGATAGTCTGGAAACTAGTTAAAACCCTACTAAATGTAGCAAAACAATTTCTACTCAATCTTTCACAATGTCTAATTTCATATTAAAGTTGGAATGTAATTTTAGCAGTAATTAACAAAAGCTATCTTTGTATTAGTAATGTATTTAATAGACAAGGTAAAGCTTTTAATCAAACTAATTTTTTTTAAAAAAAATTGCTATCAAATAATATTTAAATGTTCAAATAATGAATTTAAAAACCACATAAATTTATAATAATTTTAAATAATGTTAATTTAACTTATTCAATCTATAGAAATTTTACAAACATTCAATCAGCAGTGGTATTTTTTTCACTATTCCAGGTATCTTCCAAGACATGAATTAGTATTATAAAAATTTTTATTTTATTTCTTTTTTACAGATTGACAAATTTCCTTGCTAGAGATATAAAAGAAATGTTTAAAAATATTTTTACCTATGTATTGTGTTTTTAATAAATTATAATCTAATAAAATGTATGATTATAATAAAATAAAAATATCAAATTAAAATATTTTTAATAATAATGGAATGATTTATTACATAGGAGTTGAAGTGTGATTGCAAAAATAATAATCCACGGGCTTTCGGTTTCAAGATTCACCACTCTATCACTACCCTAAAATATAATTGAAACTAAAAATATCATAATTTGAGATTCATAATCATGCATGTGTCAATTATTTGTGTCATCAGTGGATGATTTCTCCAATTCATAGACATTATTTGTTGTGTATACATTATTTAAAAGAACAGTTCTTCAGTATAATCATAATGTTGCATTCCAGATGATAATCACTGTAACATATAAATAATATTGCTGCTGCAAGCAAATGAGAAATTATTCTAGTAGAAATGTTATTTTTCACAACCGACTATGTCATATTCTTTATCCCAAATCGTTGCAATGTAAAATTGTTGTAAGGATTATAAATGAATCATGAAAAAATAAAAAGAATTTAAGACTTTGTTAATTTGGAAATATGTTAGGTGTAAAGTATTGTTTCCAATACAAAAATATAATAAAGTCTTATAAGTAGCACTTCTTAAGTAATAGATTACTGATGCTTAAAATGAAAGCAGCTCCATATACTTTCTGACTAGTACTCTTGAGAATGATAGTAATTATTCTGATGTACTTCTAACTAATGATTATGATGAAGTAATAGTTATTTAGTCATATTTTAAAACTAATGATTATGATAATATAGTAATAGTTATTCAGAAGTAGTTTCTGACTAATAGTTAAAATAATAATGCATTTTCTAAATAATGATTATGGTGATAATGTAGTAATTATTCAAAAGTTTTTTTTTTCAGATGTACTTTCTAAATAGTAATTATGATGATAATGTAAATGATTATTCAAATACATTTTTTACTAGTGATTCTAATGATGATGTAATAGATGTCCAGTTATATTTTCTAACTAATGGTTGCAAGAATGATGTAATAGTTATTCACATATATTTTCTTACTAATAATTATATAAATGATATAATTGTTATTGAGATGTACTTTCTGTCTAGTGATAAGGTGATAATGTAGTAGTTATTCCACTGTTCTTTGTCAAAAGTGTTTATGTTGATATAGTAACTATTCAATTTTATTTTTTTATCTAATGATTACAATAAAGAGATAGTAGTTCACATGTATATTCAAACTAGTGATCATAATTATAGTGATGATGTAATTATTCATATATACTTTCTAACTAATGATTACTATGATAGTGTACTAGTTGTTCAGATTTACTTTATGATTAGTGATTATGAAGAATATGTAAAAATTTATTATGTTTTTATGACTAGTGATTATGAAGATGATGAAGTAGCTATTCAAATCTACTTTCTGATTAATAATTATGATGATGAGGTAATAGTTATACAGAAGTATTTTCTACTAAAAATTAGTGCTGGTTTTGAGTTGATGTTATACTAGTGTCTGGATATTCTAGCTTCTCACTGAGATGAGCCATAATCTCGAAAACAATTGGTATGGGAATAGAAATGTTCCAGATAGAGATTTTAATTATTTTCTCTTACTGTACTTTTGAATTAAGAGTTTGTTCAAGCTATTGATATGCTCTCTATATTACATATTTGTAAATATAAGCTTATAAAAGCAATGTCACACTATACATATATGACTTGCTTTATTGATTATGATAATGTTATAATTGTTATTCATATGCATGTTCTAATAGTTATTCAAATGTATTTTCTAAGTAATAATTATATTGATTATGTAATAATTATTCTAAAGTACTTTCTAAGTAGCGATTATTACGTGTTATCACATGTATGTTCAAATGAGTGATTATGATAATGATAGATTGATGATGTAATAAAAAACCATATCAAAAATTTGAAAAAGCAAATCCAAAGGAAAGGGGAAATATTTCTATAGTAATAATAATTGATAATAATAATAAGAATGATGATGATAATGATAATAATAATAATAATGATGATGATGATGATAATAATAATAATAAAAAAGAAGCAACAGAAGAAGAATAAAAAGGAGAAGAATAGGTAGGAGAAGGAGAAAAAAGAGAAAAAATTATAATGAGAAAAACAGAACAAGAAAAAGATAGTCATTGGATTATAAAAATTATGAGTTAAGGATATGAAATGAAAAAATAAAAATGAGTTTTATTTAGAGCAATTGACACTATGGATACATTGGTTAAAATGTAAGGGAAAAGTTATACTTAGGAAAATAGAAGTAAATAACAGTAAATTTCAACTGAAATCAAAGTAATTTTCAAGAAAATATTAAGTGTGCATATGCATATAATTTTGAATCATAATTTCTTTAGTAAAAGCATAGCAATTAGTAATTAGGAGTATGTATTACATCAAAAACAAATGGTATGTTGATAAAATGAAATATTAAAAAAATCTAATTTGTTAAAAAATAAATAAAAGTGGTAGAAGGCAATAATGAAATTAATTCCAATTAAAGATAGAAATTATATAAAAAATAAAACTAGCAAGTTTTACAAAGAAATAAAAAAACAAACATGAAATGATTAATTAAGCAGTGGGAAAAAATATAAATATATAAATACTGGGGAACCTAAAAGCCTGTATAGAAAGAATAATAATGGAGTTGAGATAAGAAACTAATAAGCCTAGGTTATTGTTATTAAAAGAGTAATGCAAAGAATTAGAGGAATTAAGATACTTCACTAGATATAGTAACCAAGATAGATGAAGAGATGTTTTATTTAAATATAATTTTAATTTAGAAACTTTCAGAAATAAATATTATGAAAACAACAAGTGAAGAAGATGTTATATAGTATAAACAGTTGAAGAAAGCTTATACTTTAACACAATCTTTACATCATTTTTGACCATGATCAATAAAGTAAATATTTCTACAACTATAGTTCAGAAAAGCAATTTTCCAGATAATTTTTTTCAAGGCTTCATCAGTAAATTGGGTAATGATTACTGAAGCAGACAAATCTATAGCACTTTATTAGTTAAAAAAAAAGGGGGGGGGGAATTACATAAGAAAGAATAAAATTATATTCTCATCATCAAACATAATGTTAAAATAATGCAGAAATACTGAAAAACCCCAGTAAGCTATATGTATATTAACTGTCAGTGAATGTAAAATGTAGAATGAGCCCATTTCCACTTTAACTTTGATCGAATGTAAGCATATCATTTACTAAAATACTTACACACAGAGCACGATTTATACATACTAATGTAATTTCAAGACTCACTGTAACTAATCAGAGGGTTTTCAGTACTTTCACATTATTTCAATAATATTGGAACTGGTAAAAACTTATATTTAAAGTATCATCAATTAGTAAAATATAAAATATATGTTAATACAAAACTAGAGAGACAAAAATTATTAAGAAAAACAATATATACAGTCGATATTCCTAATCTTCAGAAACATTCTAATGAATTTAAATTAGAACTTGCAAATCAGTTTCAAGAATTAGTAGATTTGAACATGATTCAGATTTGAATGAAATTAATAAAAAAATAACTGATACAATAACTGATACACTTTTAAAAACTGCAACAAAGATAACTGATCAAAAAAAGCAGCAATTGACCAATAAAATTTCTACTGAGACTAGAGAATTTATTAAGAAAAGAATGAATGTGAAGATACATAAGAATGATGCATTAAAAAGGATTGAATATCTTGAATTTTGTAAAATGGTGCAGAAAAGAGTTGATAATAATATAAGAAAGTATAATTGTGAACTAGCAAAGAAATCTGTAGAAGAGAATAAAAGTGTCAAGAATGTAAAACAATATTTTGGTAATGGGAGAAAACTTATATCTACAATAAGAAAAAAAAAATAGAACTATTACTAAAAAAAGAGATGACATTATGAAATGAACAGAAGAATTCTATCAAGAATTGTATAGTAATAAAGAACATGTATCTTCTATATCTATTATATCTTGTGAAATGCCTAGAATTTTAAATGAAGAAGTGAGACATGCAATTAAATTTATAAAGAAAAGTTCCAGATAATGATGAAATTATAATCAATATTTTAAAAGAAGAAAGTGAAGAAATATAATTTTTTTGCCAAAGTTATATACCAAATGTTTAAATGATAAAAATATAGCAGATGATTGAAAAAATGCACTATTAATATTAAAATTTAAAAAAGGTGGTAAAGAAGGTATTAGAAATTACAGACCTATTAGTCTTTTAATCAATTTTATACAATTTTTTACCAAGATAATTATAACTTGTCTACAGAGAACATTGGGTTTTAACTAACCAAGAGAACAAGCTGGATTTAAAAGTGGTTTTAGTAGTACATCATATCCAAGTATTGAGAGAAGTTATAGACAGGACTAATAAATATGAGTTGCCATTATGCTTTGGATTTGTAGATTATGAAAAGGTATTTGATTCTATAAGCATTTCTTCAGTGATTAAAGCATTGGGTTATCAAGATATAGACACAGGATATTATCATATTCTGAAGAATATTTATAAAAATGCAACAGCAACAATTAGATTACATAATGATTACTAGTAAGACTAATATTAAGAAGGGTGTAAGACAGGGTAACTCCATACAGAGCTCCAAGAAGTAATCTGTTGTTCATTTTTAAAGAAATGCCCATACATTTAAAAAATCTTTCCAGGCTTTCCATCACAACTCTGCTCAAAGTTAGTTTATGATGAATTTTTTGGTTCCTGACCCTATGTTTTTTGATGAATGATCTAAATGTTTCAAAAGCATTCAATGTATTCATCTTTAGTTTTGAGTACAGTTGCCCCTGATGTCATAATTTTTATTTTTTTCTTATTAGCTATAATCTTTTCATCTTGTTTTTTAACTTTTCTAATAAGAATAGGTATGCTGTTATGCACATATTTAAAATTGTTGATGTTTCTTTCACAAATCCTGAATTCACATTGTCTTTGTCCGCTTATTCATCAACCACTATTTAAAGATAAGGTTTTAATCTTAGTGACAGCAGCGTTTTTGTATGTTTTAATACTGGCTAAGGATTTTAGCATTGCAATGATTTATCAAAAGACCTAGCTTTTGAATACATTTATCAATCTTATTTTATTATCTTTATTTGGCCATTAATCAATATTGCATTACCATTTGTATATATATTGATATGCCAACAAAAAAAAATCTAATAAAATTTTGGTTTTAAAACAGACATTTAATTTTATCTTTTTACTAATATATTATTTATTTTATTATTATGCATTGTGTCCGCGTATATAGAGTACATAGCGAATGTAACAAATAACTGCTTTATATTTAAAAAATATATTTTTTAAGAGTTTTAAAATTGTATTGATTGCAGTATAATCTTTTACACTGAAGATAAATATCTCTTTATATATTCATTTACACTATTATTATTATCATATTCTTTAGCCATAGATTTACATACCTGAATTATTTGGCGATTCAATTTATTATCTCAAAAATAAATCCTTATATTACAGCCAGATTTTAAGTATGTGAAATATACTTGTATTTAAAATAATACTCATATTTGTAAAATATTTTATATAATGTTCACAGTTTTACATTAATTTCATATATTTTCATTTATTTAATATATAATTTTTTAAAATAGAGTAATATGTGTTAATTGTATGCTTTTTTAATTTTATCTAAGTATTATTTTTTTAAATCTTTTTTATTTCATACTTTTATTAAATAATCCATAGTTTATATGTCGGCGTACATATATGTAGAAATGTTGGAAATAAAAAGTTTTCCTTCTTTAAAAAATACTTTTATTTATTGCTTTATACATATATGTACTCGCAATATTTTTTAATTTTATTAGTATTATTTTTATTTCTAAATTTTAATTATTATTTTTTTATATTTATAATTTGTTTTGATATTTTTATACTTTTGTTATTTGAATTAATTATTTATAGATATGGATTATATTTTTACAAATTGAATAAAAATACTAGCTTGACGCGGTCAATTATATTTAACTTTTTGCTATAAATTAAAAAGAAATCGCAAATCGGACTAACAACATTTGCTTCTGCCACTTTAATTAAAATAATTGTCTTTTTCTTTAATACGTTGGCGGCTTTAACAGTAATTTATAATGGTTAATGACAGCGAAAAAAGCTCACTTAAAACCGAATTTATTGGCATCATTTCGCTTCATGTCAATTGAGGCCAGAGATCTATTTAACTGAATCTACCGCGGCTTCGTAAAAGGGCAAATAGTAACAACAAAACACCGGAAAGCTTGCTTTAAAAAGCTTTGTTTGTTCTTGATTTAATTCAGAACAACAGCCAATAAGCAAATAGAGATCATATCATTTCTCTAAAATACAAATAACGTACATTCAATAATATCAAATTAGAGTGTACGCTTAAGCAATCTTCCGATCTATTTCTAATTTTACCTTGTTAAACTTGTCATTTTAAGAAAAAAGAATATTTGGTTGGTGGCAGTTTATATTCTGCTAGGTACAGGTGGCAATATTTGCCTTAGTTAATTATGACAAAAACTCTGGTTTTGTCTGAAAAATACAGTAACAACAATATATTATGTAGTTTATTAACACGAGAGTGCGCTATTGATAAAAGTGGCATACGGAAGATAGTGATGTGTATATAAGTCTTTGGAATGCAACATATTTCTTTAAAATCTTGTCATGGTTAACTGTAAGTAATTTATTCTTGTATATTAAGCTGATCAGTTTACCGTCAGTTTTTATGAGCAAAAATCACTTTAAATGAGGGGGGGGGTCGAAAATCTGTAGGATGTCTATCATTAAAGATCACATACAATTCTGATTGTTCAATTGCCTTTTTAATACCAACGACCATATGGCAAATTGAATTCTGCACAAGTTCGAGGATTTTCGGGTGGGCGTCCAAGTGAAGTGAAAGCCGTACTATCTGCGTATTCTTTCTATTTTTTTTTAAAACATAAATGCCACTTATCGGAGAAATGGCCCATCTGCGCTTTAAAATTTTTCTGATCTATATACGGCTAGTCTTATAATGTTTAGATAGCTGTGCCAGGCTTGACCCTTCTCTCGAGTAGGATGCAAGCCTAAGCGCCACTTAATCACGTGATGATTATCAATTCATATTTACTAATCACTGCTTTTTCCTTTTTTTTTCTCCCCAGGTGCGCGGGTTTCTTCAAGGTGAGTCTATTGTATTTTTTAGCTCTCTTTTTCTTTTTTTTTCATTATTTAAGATCGTAATTCAAAGAAGTATATTGACATTTTTTCAACAGCGCTCAATGAAGAGCAAGCTTTTTAACGCGGTGATAGACTTTACATAGCAGTTTAATAGAACAGTTCTTCAGGTCTTAAAGGAGCACTGTACAACACTTAGCTAGTTATCTTGAATATTTAATGAAAGATCATTTTGTGTTTGCATATATAATGTATAAATATATATCGTATATATTAATCAGTGCATGTGAAAAATAGAGAATATTTATAGATAAAGAGTAATAAGACAATTATAAATTGATGATAGGTAGATAGATAGTCTGAGAAAAAAATGTTTTAAAACAAATAAAACATATACCTAGATATATAGATAGATTATAACAAATTGAATAGGAAAAAAGACTGCTAATCTTTATTATTAATTATACATACACATATTTTTATGTAAAAAAAAAAAAAAAAGAATCTCATTCTGTAATGAATTAATTAAAAATTGTTGTTATATATATACGTCATCAGGAAATTAATGTTAAATGTGATAGATTATAACTACTTTCTCAAAAGGTAATGAAACATTTGAGTGTACAAGTATTCAAAGATTGAGCATCATAGTTTTAATCAATTGAACAAAGTAAAATTACTTTTTTTACTTTACTTAGTAAGAATTGATGCAGAAACCTTTACCTTTAAAACCCAACATTCTGCAAGTAAATTGATAGATGAATATTGTTAAACACTAAATGTTTGATAATTGCTCATTGACAGAAGATTGGCTGGAATTTTTCATACTAGTGTTAATTTATTTATTATTTTTAGCAAAAAAATGTTTTTTCTAATATAGTGATAGAAAAAATTTATTTCATGATATCAGTTTACTTAAGTAAAGCCAAATCTTTCCTTCAACATTCTATTGGTTAATTTCCTTTTTATTTATCATTATTGCAGAATACTGCTACACTTTTGGTATTACTTTTACTGATAACTGTTTTGCATTCACAAAAAAATGTTTGGATCATTTATCATTTAATAATTTTAATACAGTGAATTTTTTATTATCAATCATAAATTTATGTCTAAAGACTAGCAGTGTTTACTGTACACGAATTAACATATTCATTGCATATCTAAAAAAATTACTACAATGTTTTATCACATCTCATGACCTAAAATTACTCATTCGGTTTTACTTTAGATTAAAATTGCTGTTTTTTAAGGATTTAATTAGTATTGTCCCATATTTATAATTAAACTTCAGGTGTATATGTGATAATATATTAATATTTTGAAGAGTATTTAGAATATATTTTTAATTATGATTATCTCACAGTTTATTGTATGCTATAGCTAATTCACTTATACATGTGTGTATTTATTGGTATTAGCAGTATTGTATGTATTGGATCTCTGGCAACAATATTAATAAGATAATTTTTGATTATATATTTTATCATTCAATAAATTAATACCCTACTGTGTTCCAGATCAAAAACAACATTCTTCCAAATCAAGGGAAAATCATTAGGAATGACAATGGTGAAGAAGAAAATGGTAAGTGGATGATCTTTAATGAGAAACAGTTAGCACATTAAGCCTATAAAGAGAGTTATTGTTGAATAGAGAAAGCAATGAAAAATTACTTTGCCCTATAATTTCTTTGTTTATTATAAGCATAATTACATAATTAAGTAATATAGTTGTTGGACTCTTAGACAAAAAATGTTTGAGTAGATTTTTCTAGCAAGTTGTCACACTTCAAAATGCCTACAGAGCTGATGGATTGGGAGAGGAAGACATAACAACAATGGATACATGAAATGTGGCAACATTGAAGAATGCTGGCAAATTGGAAAACTTAAAAGGGAAATATGAATGAATAAAATAGTTATTGTGAGATTAAGTGAAGTGTGATGAAAAAGATGCAGTAAAATATAAAATTAGGATGTTAAAAACTGTTTTGCTCCGGTAGTGGTAGAGCAATAATTGAAATTGGGGCATTGCCATTGGGAAAATAGTATTAAATAGTATGGTAAAGATAGATTCGTATTGGGGATAAACTTGATAAAGATATTTATAAAACCCAGACATTTGGTAATTATGCAGATTTATATGCCAACTACTAATTATAATGGTGAAAAAAATTATGAAAAGATTAAAAAAATAATACAAAAAAGGATAACGTGATGCATATTATTGTTGATAATTGGAATGCAGTTGAGGAAAAATATAAAAAGACAAAATTGGGAGAAACTTATTGGAAGAAAAAATGAATAAAATGGTCAGCTTGCAAAGTTTTGGTGAAAAATAAATTTATAGTTATAAATACATAGTTTCAAAATTCATCCAATATGATTAAATATATAGAAGTCTCAAGTGATAAAGATATCATATAAATTATATATTAACATTGAAAAGATATTGGAATGCTATAAGGGATCTCATACTTTGCATAGAGCTGTGGTAAAATATGATCATAATATAATGGTGGCAAGATTTGGACATGTTGTGATGATACGGTAAAAAAAAAAAAACTATTAAAGATAAAGAATACATGAATTATTCTAATAGATGCTAACATAAGATAGAGAAGAGATTATTAAAAATGATAAAAAATTCAATAAAAACTAATCAGTTAAAGAGTCTAAATGCTTTCAATAATATTGAAGAAGTATTGAGGGGCAGAAAAGATTGCAAAATGTAAATAGTGAGAAAGAACAAAAGATAGATAAGAAAATTAATAATAGCTACAAAAAAAAGCAGATTTGTCAGGAGAGAATTGATTGAAGAGAGAATGCAAAGAAATAAAAGTGCTTCAGGAAAAAAATAGATCTGATGTTTTATAGGATTCAATACATCATTTGGGATAAAAAATTAGCTGGAAAGAATGAACATATGTTAACCGATAAAGATGATATATTAAAAAGATTTGTTTTAAAAGGATAATAATAATGCAGATAATTATAAGATAGAGAGAGAAGAGGATGCTGGAAAAAATGAGCAATGTAAAAATATACTGAAAAAAAAATTGGTTAAAATAACTGAGGAAATAGCTTGTTGTCATTGATACAATATCTAATGAAATGTTAATTGGAAGTGTCTGCAGCAAAGAAATTATGAGATTGTGCAATCTGATACATTATAGTGGGAAATTAGCTTAAGGACTTTTTTTGAAAACTATAATAATTCCAATTGCTAAGAATGAGAAAGCTGTTAGACATGAAGAGTGTATGACAATAGATTATTAAAAATTAAATTCAAAGATATGGAAAACTAAAGTATTATATTGGAGAAGAATAGTGTGATTTTTGTAAGAAAAGAGATATAAAAGATGCTAATGGAATTGTTAAAATGATTAAGGAAAGATATATTGAAAAAGGGAAAGAAATTGGCATGTGATTTATGAATTTAAATAAAGCATTTGATAGAGTAACCTGGAGCAGGCTTATGAATATGTTGAGAGATAAGGGAATGTATTTGAAGATAAAAATATTGATAAAAAAATATGTATTTTGTGCAAAAAAAATAAGCATTAAAATAAAGAATAAAAAGATTAAAGAGGTGAATATTGAAAGAGATTTAGACAGAGATGAGGTTCATCATTATGGCTTTTAATATTAACTTCAAAGACATGATAGAAAAGTATTTGGACTGTGCAAAAGCTAATGTTTGATATAGAATAATAAGATATATAAGATTCATTGATGATATGGCTTTTATAAAATAAAGTCTCCAGTGTACATTTAATGGATTGGAAGAAGAATGCATGCTTCAATGGGTGAAGTAGGAAAAAGTGAAAATGAGCTTAAAATAAGAATAATACTGGCAAAAGAGACATTTTGCCAAAAAGAAAAAAAAATATTGTGGATCTTTGAAGAAAGAATTGAAAAAGAGGTTAATCAAATGTTATACATGAAGTGTATTGTTCTCATGATTTTAATGAGCATGTAAATTATTTTATAGCTTATTAAGAATAAAACCTATTTGTGAACAAAAAAAACAAACATTTTTTCACATAAGATTGACATTGGTATAACAATAAATGAATGATATTTACAAGTTCATTTAAATGATTATTTATAGTTTAGCTTGTAAATTGGATAATAAATTTGGATGTGTTTGTTACATGAATAAATGTATTGTTATACAAATTTGGATATTTAATGCAATAATTTAAGGATAGATTGAAATTTTTTAAGATTTGGATATGAATAATCTTTTATTTATATATAAACAAATCCTAAAAAAGACCAGTCTGAATATATGTTTTGTTGCACTTGCTAAGATAATAATTTAACATACGTTTGGTATCGATTCTCAGCAGAGATCTTTTTAGTATGTGCAACTTTCATGCTAATTTCATCATTCAAACTTCTACTTGCAGTAAGATAGCATCCATCAAAAAGTGTGTATGTAAAAAAGACTTTATACTATTTTTATTTTAATATATTTGTTTTTCTAGCACGTGTGCGTGTACGGCGCAACTGTTCCCAAAAGCTATTAATATAAAATAGATAACTAAAAACAAACGAGCTGAGCGCTTTCAAAGGATCTTGCCTTCATAATCATAGCTTGCTACTATGTTTAATGACTTAATTATATTTGTTTTTGGAAAAATTTGATAAGTCCTAATCATTTTATAAATGATGTTTACACTAATAAAATTAATTATTAATTCTTCTTTCATTATTTTTATGCATCTTCCATGAAATATTTGTAATTTAGCTGAATTAGAAAGTATAATACTTCAGAGTTTTGATAATGTAACTATAAATATTATAAAATCAATAAAGCTATAAATAACAAAACGAAGAAATATGATGTAGCATCAATATTAAAGTATTTGTTTAAAAATGTGTATCCTGTTTCGACTTAAAATGGCAATATTGTCTATCAATAACTCAAACTACAGTACTGTAATAAAAAAAATAAACTCAAGTGTGTGTTGTTTTCTCCATTAATGGATTAGTTTGATGAATTAATTATTACACTGATTAATAATAATGAATATCGAAACTCAGAAACTTCAAAAAACTTTTAAAAAATTGAAAATTTTTATAAATTTAAAAGCTCAATTATTTTAACTATAAAGAATAATCGTTTAGATAGTAAAGTATATTAATACCTATTATTAGTAAAGTTTCACTCAAAATTATCAGCATGATTTTACATCACTTCATAATAATTCTGACAGTTTAAACAACAATATTTAAACTTATAATAATGTTTTGGATGGCAAAAAAAAAATATGTTTTAGAAAAGCATTCGTTAATATTAAAAATAAGCCTTTAACAAGTGTTAAATGTTTTGGCTACTAATTAAGCTTGGTTCTATTCACACTGATGATAATTATTTTTACTCTCAATTTAAAATTTTCATCACAATCATAGAATTTTACAAGTGTTAAACTTAGTTGAGTATATAGATCTAGATTTTTTTATTAAAATGTACTAAAAGTCTATGTATTTTTTAAAAACTCTTTGTAGTAATTAACTTTATATTGAAAAACTATCTATCATTTAGCCAGTGGTCCCCAACCTTTTTGCACTTAAGAACACATTCTATAATACCAGCCAGGTGGCGGGCACCATTTATTTTTTGATGTAAATTTATAGTTGGATATTGTTAATAATACACATAATGTACAAAAAAATATTTATTTCAAAAATAAATGTTAACATTTGATTACAATATAATACAATAATTTATAAGAAATTTTAAAAATTAAATTTATTTGTATCAGAAAAATAATTTTTTATCATGTTCGGATAGCAGCGGGCACACGTAAAATGGTCTGTGGGCGCCATGGTGCCCACAGGCATAGAGTTGGGGACCCCTGATATAGGGAGTATTGTATTTAAATTTTATGTGGCCATAAGCTAAAAATAACTCTAAAGCCTTATTTTTTAAAGGATTTTTTTCTTAAAATATACAACTTTCAGTGTGTAATAAACAATCATATCACGTTTTTCTCCATTGCTCACTAATATAATGTATTTTCAAGAGCAATTTTTCTCAACCGACTCTAATGCCATCTACTGTAAACTTGAGAAATCAATGAATAACATATAGTATCATGCTATAATATTTCCAATTCCAGATCAGTTTCTGGCTTTTGCCTTCATAAGTAAAAACTAGGATTTACAGCTGGAATCAATGCACTTATGTGATACAGCAACCAAATTTTTCTCAAAAGTAAATAATAGCTACTAAATAATAATAGCTTCTTAATAATGTAATTTAAATCATTTTCTAATGATGAAATTAAAAGTAGTAAATACATATAAAGGAAATAATATTTCAACACAATAATATCAGATTCAAATGCTTCAATTCTTATTATATTAAAATTATTTATTACTGGAACTGAAATCATTAAATCTTAATTTATTTTAGATTTTTTTGTCAATAAATTTATGCAGTGGTTTAAATTTAACAATTTTTATCACTTGTCAGCATACATACAAAATGCATTCATGCATATATACTTCTATTAACTGACTATTTGATCTCATGCAAATTAATAATTATGTGGTCTTTAATGTAAATAAAGCATTTCTATTAATTCTTTATTTCCCAACACTGCATATGCTCTTGTCTCACTTTCAATAAGCTATAAAAAAAGCTATTAAGTTTTAACATCTTAACCCAGCAGTATCCAAACTTTTGGCTTATCTGGGCTACATTGAAAAAGAAGAATTGGCTTGAGCCAGACATTAAGTATATGAACATTAGAGAAACCTAATAAACAAAAAGAGGTATGTGTATAATTTTTATAATATCCATCACCACAGACAAGCAAAAACCTCCTTAAATAATAGTCCTAATTATGTAGTAACCCATTGAGAGAGTCTTTTAAAATCACTGAGTAGATTCCACATCTATAATCACTAATATAGAAAATATACATATCTAAGTAATAAAACATCATTAATATCTTTTTGTTTTTTTATTATAAAACTAAAAAAGGGAAAGATAAAACTAGTTGGATATTTGATATTGTATTTGAGTATGTATTTATGTTTATTTTAATCACACACAAAAAAAACCTCATGTCTTTAATAAGTTTATGATTTTTCATTGAGCTAGATTCAAAACCATCTTAGTTATATGTGGCCCTCGGGTCACAGGTTAGACACTCCTGTCTTAATTTATTTTAAATTTAGGGATTATTTTATATATTATTATTATCATCATCATTTTGAGCATGATTGGGTATGACTGACCATTTCAATATATGTATGCTATAGCATTCTTCATAAAAAAAATTTTTTTTAATGATATCTAGGATGAATAGTTGTTTTTGTTTTTTTTTTGTAAAAGAGTGATTTTCATTCTACACTTCTTCCCTGAATGGTAAACTCAATCATCTCATGCTCTTATTGAAAGAAAGTCCTGGTTATAGATTATGTCTGAGAAATATTGATTGTTGGGTTTTTCAAATATTTTTCATATTTGGTGAAATTGGTAACTGTTGATTTAATGCTTAATGGTTCTTGAAAAAAAGGTTATATTGATGTAATGTAAAAAAAAAAAATCTGTCTTATAAATATTACCGACCTGAAATAGTGTTTGTTTGTTGTTTTTTCCTAAATTTTAAAAACACTCTTTGTATAATGTAATTTTCGAAAATTCTATATTCCTATGAAATGTTAAAAAACATTCTTAACAGATAACGTATAAAGTTCATCTTTATAAAATTCATTTATTTTCATAGTATTAAACAGCACATAAAATCAAATCATTTACCAACCATATGTTTGAAATATATGATATAATGTTAGTCAACGTAAAAGCATAATCTTATCTATAAAAATTATTCAAAAATAAATATGAGAAGCAAATACATAAAATTCACATTTTTATAAATACAAAATTTTTATCAAAATTAGAATAACAGCAAAAAACACATACTTATCACATTTTAAGTCAAAACTGAATTTTTAGAATCTATCTTTAAAATCATCAAATTTTATACTGCATTATAAAATAAGACAGTTAACTTTTTAAAAAAAATCTAAATTCTTGTTTAAAAATAAATCACATTTTTATCAACTAACCTATTCAAAACAATTACATATTATTTGATATTATGACAACAAAGTAGTTTTAAAAAGATAATTTTCAAATGGGAATTTAATGAAGGAGCATTTATAGTCTCTTACAGCCAAAATCAGACTTTTATCACTGCTGTAAGGTGCTAGTGATTTGAACATTAATCTCTAATTACAACTGATCTTAACTTGTTTCATGTCAATAGTGTAATCTTCTAGCTTTTCTTATAATCTCAGTTCAATTCCATCTTTTATTGTGAGTTATAAAGAACAATATTTAAACAATTATCCTCTGTATTTCATTTTTAAAAAGCTTTTAAGCTCTTTCAAGGCATACACAATAAATTGATTAGAGAATAATACTTCAATTGTTTAATCCTTAATTGCTATGCTTAATTCTATTATAATACATATTTTATCTCAGATAGTTATCCATAATATAATTTTTATATTGTTATTACAATCTTTTGTAAATAAAAATAATGAAAAGTTATTTAGATTAAAGATGCCTTTTAAATGCAGCAAGATTTATCCATATGATAATATAATTAAAAAAAAAACAATACAAAATAAAGATGTTTCTCCAAGAGCAACCTAAACTTATCTACTTCATAATATAATTAAAAAAAAAACGAAAATTTTAGACTGGTGATATTTTTTTAAGAGCAATTGAAATGTATGTATATTTGTATTATAATAAAAGTGAACATAAGAATTAAAGCAACTATTTGGAGAGCTATTTTGGCCCCAGTCCTCCCCCTCATTTTACTTAAAAACTATCTTTAGCATTGAACTAAGCTTCTAATCTGGAGATCATTTTGGCAATAGTGCATGGTGTTACTCATGCTTACATAGATAATTCACTAGACTGAAGTAAATATGTTATTGTATTTAAATTATTACATTGGTGGCTGAGAGGACAGTGACAGCTGCTTTACAAACAGTTGTCCCGGGTTAGCGGGTTCACTTCCCAGCTGATGCTATAAGACATAAAAAAAAATTCCAATAATTTTCATAGTAATTTAAACTTACAATTTATATATATATGTTAAAGGTCAGAATAAAGTCTGATTAAAGATTAGTTCAAATTTATGTTATCATGATGGTTAATAGATATCTGTTGGCATGATATAAATTTCTAAATAATGAAAATAACTCATTTTTTTAAATGATCTGAAATTGTAAGCATAAAATTCTTTGTAGTCCTCAACCCTGTGCCTGCCCTATGCCTGTGGGCACCATGGTGTCCACAGACCATTTTACGTGTGCCCGCCGCTATCCGAACACAATAAAAAATTATTTATCTGATACAAATAAATTTAATTTTTAAATTTTCTTATAAATTATTGTATTATATTGTAATCAAATGTTAAAATTTTATTTTTGAAATAAATATTTTTTTGTACATTATGTGTATTATTAACAATATCCAACTATAAATTTACACTAAAAAAATAAATGGTGCCTGCCACCTGGCCGGTATAGAATGTGCTCTTAAGTGCAAAAAGATTGGGCACTGCTGATCTAGATTATATATATATATATAATTATCATCAGAAAAGCAAAAAACTCTGAGAACAGATTTAATCTGTAATATTCAGATGATGCTTTTAAGCTAAATCTTATTTAATTAAAAAAACACAATTTAGTGTAAAATTTGGACTTCCTAAATCAAAGTCTCAGCATCAAATTATGGATTAAATAGATTTTTTTTTATGTGAAAATATTTTTTTAATAAGATAATGTTAGAATATAGTGCAATAATCTTCATTAATTAATGTAAAAATAAAAATTGAAATATATCCATAAACAATGGATTGTTTTCAAACATTTATCTAAGATTTGAAAGCTATAGAAATAAGTATCCATTTATGCTATTGGTATATCCAGTTCTTAGTTTAGAAAATATGCAAGTATTGTGCTAATCCATTTGTTAAGCCAATCTACTAAATACTATGTTTTTATGGATTAGCCAAACAAGTTACTGCTATTGTGAAACACAATTCTATTATTTAAAAACATGTTGAAAGAAATGCCATGTGCTTTAATTTAATAGTGTGTCTTTGGATATCTTTATTGAATAAATAGAATATATACAAGAATGTGCAGATACAAATTTTCTAAAATTCTTTATTCTTCATCAATAATTAGAGATTATCAAGTCATTATCTGTGTTGTTTTCTTCAAGACTGACTACCACATCATCAAAATAAATTATGGGAGGCTAATGTGATAAAATTTTTATTTTTAAAGATTCTATCACATTATAGTAAATCAATGATTCTTATAACCTCCTTATAAATGAGTATTATAAAAAGGTAATAATTGAAGTTCAAAAGTTTTATAATGCACTAAGCATGCTTCTGGCAGATTACTGCCAGACTCATAGTTCTGTTTAAAATTTAGAATTTAGAACTATGCCTATAAATATATTATATAGTTTATACAATATGTTTTATGACACTTGAATAAATGCAGCTTGGAAGATGTCTACTGACCAGAAAGTATTGATCACCAGGAAGAATGACATCAGAGACAATTTCTTCACCAGGAAATATTGATGTGGATTTTTATTGAAAGAGTGTTATTTTGTATCTGTGTGCATATATATATATATATATATTGCAAATTAATGAACCTCAATGCATATATATATATATATATATTGCAAATTAATGAACCTCAATTAAATATATATATATATTGTGCACTTTTTATTAGCCCTGTCTATTCTAAAATAAAGTTTTAATATATAATTTTAAATTTTACCAATTCAATAATATTTACTTATTAAAAGAAGACAATAATGACATAGTAAATCATAGGGTTTGAACTTGGTTTTAGCTAAGGGAAATTTATAAATGATCTTAACTAAAGATACATATAAATAGTAACCTATAGAGTCATATATATGCAGATGGATAGACAATATCAGCTAGTATTTAAAACCAGCGAAGTTTAAATTGTAATTTTGTAAACATGATGCATAGCAGATATATGTAAACATGATGCGTAGCAGAGACCAGTAATTATTGTTTGTGCGCATTTGATTTTAAAAATAGAAATTATTTATATTCAAATCTTGCTATATTTATATTTAAAAGTAAATAAATAAGGTTTAATTTTACAAAATACTGATTTAAAATTAAAACAGTAAATTCTATCTTTATTTAATTTCTAAAAATATTGTATTTCAATATTTTTTTTAAAAAAACGAAAAATCGGTCATTTTAAAATAATAAACCAAAAAACTTGGAAGGTAAATCTATGTTGTTATAAACAGAAAAATGTGGGAAATATTAGCCAATCAAAAAGTTTCAAACAATCTTGGAATATGAAATTTAAGAGAAGAAAAAAAAGGACTTCTTGATCATAAAGAATAAGTAACTAAGTTTTTTTTTTCCGTGTGTTTTTTTTTTTTTAAAAAAAAAAGTTGGATTAAAAATTCCTAAAATCGTATTATTGGCAAGCAGAAAAAGTAATGGATTGTAGCTGTATCGATATAATGGATAATTATCATCTTTATGTTTAAACTAATGGAGTAAATTAATTGTTTTCTACTGGGCAGATCAATAGTCAATAATTCCCAATAATCTCTTGAAAATTAATAAATATTGAAGAAATCATCGGAGATGAATGATCAACATATATACTCACTGAAAAGTAACAATAACTGTTGTGGGAAAAATGAATTGCAGTAATAAACCAAAGGAAATAAATAAACATCGCCAATATTCAGTAAGGATAAATAAAAGAACTGTAAAACTTGGGGAAAAAGTTAAGTATATATATTTAAGAATCCATAGAACAAAATCGGTAATCACTGAAAAGTGTTCATTATTATTCTAGCTGTATATAAAATCCTAATTACAATAAATTATAGAAGTATTTACTTTGAGCCATACCAGCTGGAATGTCCGTTGCTATAAAGTTTTAGCTGAAAAATGTTGCATGACACATATATTTTAATTGAAATCCTAAGAGTGCCATATACTAGAGATAGAAATATATGTCATCTAAAATAAATAAAGCAAGCCATAAATAATTTTTTCGCATTACTAAACAATGAAAAAAGGAAGGATTATTGTTGCAATAACTTAAATACCTCACGAATCTTAGGATAAGTAGACTGTACAAAGAGAGAAGAAAAAGAAAAATTATAATTTTATGTGGAACAACCAGAATGCTAAGAAAACTTAAAGTTGTTATACTTTTAGCTGAGAGTTTAAAAGAGAATTTCTTTCTAATGTTAGTATTTATATTTTTAATCTATGATTTGTTAATATAATAGGGGGGGGGGCGACTAAATCATTTAATAAGGAATTAATTCAAGTGTTGTTATAATGATAGTTATTTAATAATTAGGTTGAGATTAAAGATTATTAATGATTTGAATAAACAAATATGTTCAATATTTTAGTATGAAAGAGTATTTAAAATGATATATACACAATCCAGAGAGTAGGTTGTATTTACATGTGCGAATGGATAAACTAAAAACAATGATTTTGTTCTTATGTAAAAGATAAAAGTATTAATTTTGTTTGCTTACCAACCTCCAGAATTATGACCCTATGTTCTCACTTATTTTTTGTATTGTTACTTAATCATCAAGTACTACTATTATGTAAAGGTTGAACTAACAGACCATGAATGGAAAAAAAATGATTGTTTAATCAACTGAATGTGTGATATGTAGTTCACATACATAGGGATAAATATCTCAACATATAATGGGAAATTGTTAGTTTTATTTAATAATAATACTCCAAAGATTAATTTTTCTGTTATTGTTATTATAATATATGTGTATCATTTTAATATATGTGTATCATTTTATTATAAGTTATTTTAAATTAGATGTTCATGGTAATGTTTATTGTAATCATTTGTAATGAATATTATTAAAATTATTGTTTTAAAAGTTTTATTAAATTCTAATTGCTGCATTTCTTTTCTGGGCTCATTTTCACCACATCACAAGACTCAAAGTGTACAGTCAAAATTAAAATGAAAAGTCAATTCAATTTAGAGCAAATCTAACAGTTTAATAAGCATAAATCTCTTAGTAAAGATTTTTTACTTGTTACATGCTGCCTTGATCCCATAGGTCATTGATGACATTGCCAATTATGAAAGTATATTTATTAATATGAAATTAAATGATACATTAGTTATTAGTGAAAGTATTAGTGTTAATTACAGTTTAGTTAATAATAATATTTTAATAATAAGTATTAAAGAACATAAATATAAATCCTAATTATAGATTTAAATTATAAGCTTTTCTCAATTTGTGCACTATCCATGGAAATCTGTAAAATCCCTCTTGATATTCCATAGATAGTATGAAGAATTAATAAATCAATGATTATCCTGAGATCTCCTTATTATAAAGTTATTCTTGTGATTATTGCTAATCTTAATTATTAAACATAATATGAATCAAAGTTTATCTGTAATTATCTAACAGATTAATTTAATGAGTAATTGAATGAGAACTTGATAGTTATAAATATAAAATAATATATTAGATATTATTGTTAGACATGAAAGTATGTAGATACTTAATAAAAAGAAGTATCTGGGTATTCTTATGCCATTGAATAAGTATTTTGTATTTGTTTAATGTTAAGGGGATGTGATCTGTTTATAGGTAAACGAGTCTCATATCGATTATATTTAAAACCCATCTTATTTTAGAAATATTTACTCATGTCAAAGTAACTTGGGATAAATACTAATCTTATCTATTTTTAATTGTTATAGTTAAAGAAAATGGTCAGGATATAGTAAGTCTGTTATTAGTACTTAGCCAGAGTCTAAGTAGGGCCTAATATAAGGGACTTGGCAACTCTGCTTAGGGTTGTACCACCTATAGACAGGCCACAGTATTTAAACCCCTTTATGGCGCCCAACATGGGGCTGGATTAGTAAACTAATCATTGATTATCATGATTGATATGTATAAAAAATGCCTAACGCGTTAATTGAATTATTAGACATAATAATACTAATAATAATAATAATAATAATAATAATAATAATAATAATAATAATAATAATAAGTTTTTATTGATTTTGTTAGAATATTAATTAAAGGCTAGTCTAATGTGGCTATGTGATCAGTAGGCAAATCATACATAGATTGATATAGTTTATGTATGAATAATTCATGTGGTGTTTGTGGTGATGATGTTGAGAAAAGAAAGTATGCAACTTGTTTATATGAATTTGAATTTATTGTAAATAAATAGTTATAAATATGGTATATGGTATCTAATAATAGATATCATGAAAATGAAATATAATTGATTTGTCAAGTTATTTGAGGGAGTTGTTGATTGTTGGAATAGCCTAGTAGAAAATATTTTTATGAAGTTGAACGAAGTCATAATTTTAAAGAAAAATTAGCATAGTGCTTTAGTGAAAAAGAATTTTTTTTTCAAAAATGAGTGAATTGAAAATTCAGAAAAAGAAGAAAATAGTTCTGTTCATGAACAAGATCTTAAGAAGATGTTGGAGGTGGAAATAAGGCTTGAAAAAGAAAAGGAAAGTCATAGGAAAGATAGAGAAATAAGAAAGGATATCCAATGTGAAGTTATAGAAGAAAAGAAAGTTGTTGTGGTGGAAGAGAAGAAAAGTTTAGATGATTTGTTTATATTGATGATGAAAATAAATGAATCTTTGAGTGAATCTTTAAATAAAAAGTTAGAAGAGAATAGTAAAAAGTCAGAAGAAGATAATAGATTTTTAAGAGTACAGTTAGAAAAGACTAGCAAATCTTTAAGAGAAGATTTGAGTGGAAAGTTAGAAGAAAGTAATAAATCTTTAAGAGAAGAACTACAAGAAACTAATAAAGTGATAAGTGAAAAGTTAGAATTCATGAATAAAGGTATAGTTAAAAATCAACAAGCCATTAAGTTTATAAAGGGAGATTTAGAGAAAAAATTTGGAGAATTAAGTGAAAAGTTTGCAACAAAGGAAAATGTTATAGAGGTAGTAAAAGAGAAAATAGATGAAAAATTAGAGGGATACATTCATAAAGATGTTCAAGCTCTCCAAGTTCAGGGTAAAGAAGCTATCCAACAATGGACAGTTAGTAAAGATAAACTGAATGAGAAGATAGAGCATGTAGATAGTAGTGTTAAAAGTATACACCATCAAATGGAATTAATGGAAAACAAGTTTGAATTTTTAGAACAGAAGTAAAAGAAGAAATGGATAATAGTACTTTAGAATTTAAAAATGAGTTGGGAATAGGAATAGAGAAAAATTTACAGGTTATAAAATTGAACAAAACTGAAGATCAAAGATATTGATCTAAAATGGGAGAAAGGTTGAAGAAGTTAGAGAAAGAATTAATAGATTGAATAGAGAAGAATAAAGAAGTAATTGAAGAAAATAATAGCTCAAAAGAGATGAGTAATGTAAACATTGATCAATTAAGAGAGGAGCAAAAGAATTATATAGATAGTTTGTTTAGTAAAATGAAATTGGAGGATAGAATACTTGATAATGATATTAGAGTTGATAAAATTCAAGTAAGCAATTGTGACAGATGGAAAGATGTAAAAGACTTAATCTGGTCATGATATGATAAATTGAGAAGTAAACAAAAGAATTATGTAGATAGTTTCCTTGATAAAATAAAATTGAATGATTTAATGTCAGATATTTATTCTAAAAGTAAAATGATTCAAGTGAGTAATCATGATCGATTGAAAAATTTAAAAGATTTAGGAAGGATATGGTACAATCAAATGTTTCAAAATGGATATAATAATGAAAACTGGGATAAAATGGAATGTAGGAAGGAAGTTATAAATAATCATAGAGAGAAGTTAAGTAGGTGTCAGGAAACCAAACATGTTAAAAGTTGCCAATCAGTTGAAGAACAGTTAGATAAAGAGGATTCCATGGACATAATGTTTATTATAAGAAAACCAGTACAAGAGGATAATACAAAAGACCATTTAGAATCTCTAAATAAGTTAGAGAAATTGTTTTATTTGTGCTCCATGTCCAAAAAGGAAAAATTGGTCCTTTCTAATATGTAGATGCAAAGGATTGGTGGCAGTCATTAGTTGAAACACCTGGTGAATATAAAGATTGTAAAAATATAGTGTTAGTTGGTTTTTGGGGAATCTAACCCACAAGCTCAAATTAGATATCAGATGATATCAGAAAAATATAGTTTTCAATCCCATGGTTTTGTGAAGTTTTTCCATAAGCAAGCTGTTACATTAAAAACTTACATTTTTTCTATATTGAAAGTTCAAATTGTAAGATTGAGTAGACAATATCTACCATATTTAAATGAGCAAATTTTAAGACTAATGAATCAATATAATAGTAAAGATATCATTAATTTGTTAGATGCATTACAAGTTAATGAACTTAATGTTGTTAAAATAGCTATGGATGTTCATGAGAAAATGAATTACCATATTGATGATATAGAATGTGAAGTTAAGATATTTCACAAAATTATGAATAGAAAACAATATGTTGATATTAAAAAGGGATTTGAATTGCAGTTAAGTCAGCCTCTAATTCTGAATAGCCAGAAAAACATAAGTGAAGTTACTGCTATTTCAGAGAGAAAGGGACACCAAGTTATAAATAAATTATTATAAAGTTAGGGAGGTCTTAGTGATTATGTGTTCCTTACAAAATTCTAAAACAGATTGGAGAAAATGCTTTCCTGCTATCAACTCCAGAAGGTATTAGAGGAACATATAATGTCCAAAGCCTCATTCCTTATGCTGTAAGAGTCTAAAACAGAAGCTGTCAAAATTAGTGTGATAGGGATTATCAATTTAGTTATTGGGATATTTACAGTTTGTTAATTTAAGGACAAATTAATAAACCTAATAGTTTAGTTGTTGTGACATTTAAAGTTTGTGAATGGTTCAATATATATATATATATATATATATATATCAATGTTTGTGAATAAATCCAAATAATAACCCATGCCTGTTGAATTTTCAATACATAACATTTTCTACTGGAGCAATCGACTCTCAAATAATTAAACACACACACACACACATGCTGTAAGTCCAGAAACAGAATCAATCTAAGAATTCTAGTCAAGCATGGGTGGTCAAGAGGTCAGTGACAACTGCTTTATAAGCAGTTGTCCCAGGTTAGTGGGTTCACTTCCCAGCTGATGCTATGACACATGAGAAAAAAAAATCTAAGGATTCTAAACTTCAAAGACTGTGCTAAACTATGCACAACATTGTTTTGACTGGATGTTTCTTGCTGACTTTTAGATAGTATCAGTGACTTTCACTATTTTCTAAGAGTTCTCCTATCTATTAAATACATCCCTATATAGTTTAACACAGTAGTAGAGCAATATAAACTAAAGATTCAATCAAAGCTCAATCTGTCAATATCTGGTGTTCAAACAGCACATAATCTCATAAATAACTAAAATTATTTAATCATTATTTTTTTACTTCCACTTACTGATACTATTATGCTGTCATAAGACATTTATATACAGTATATAAATGTCTATGTGTATATTGATATAAATATTTTATAGATAAACAATGTGATCTGTTCAGTAACATGATGGTTTTTATTATTACACTGTAGCCAAAATTGCTTTCTAATGATTTACTGATATCTTAAAATAACTGAGATATTATTCAATCAACAGCAAATAATTTTGTATACCATATATAATTACAATAACTTTTCACTTACTAATCTTTCTTTTCTTAATTCAACTCTTCCATACCCATATTCACAAAATATGCACACATTTATATAATATAATATCTGTTGAGGAATTATTATTGTGATATAATAATATAATGGTGGCAATATATGTTATAAATAACTATAATAAAACATGAAATACTTTCAATTAGTTTCCTAAATTTCTTGAATTGAAAATTATTTTAAGTGGTTTTCAGTTGAAGAAGGTTAGAAAACTAACTGCATTTTATTATAGTTATTACAAGATATGTTGGCATTATAGTTTATTATTCTATTACACACACCTGTATATATACACACATTGTCAGTAAAATAATATATAATAAAACAATATACCAATTTTCAATATACTAATAAATCCAATATTTCTTATAAATATGTATATAATCAAATATCAAAATAATCTATATTTAAAATTGTACAGCCATGCTACAAGTCTTGCCTACAAGCAGATAAAAAATGAAACCACTTTTTATTTGCTGCTAAGATTTTAAATAGATAGAAACTCAAAACAATGCAAACAATAAGAGTGAATTTAAATAAGCCAAGATGTTACTACAAGATTGTAATCCAAGTGGAGCAGCTGGATAACTTTATACATAGATTGTTGTGACATTTGTATTATTATTACAGTGTAGTTGTACATATATATATGTGTGTGTGTGGATTGTATATATGTGTATGCATATATATATTAACCTACATATATTCAAAAACTGCAAACGGCATTAATATTAGAAAAACAATTTTTTTTTTATAGATAATTCATTTTAAATAAATATTGTTTTTATTTTTAAAAAAACTGCAATATATATAAAAAGTAAAAACCTGGTTTAAAAGGAAAAAATTTGGGGGCAAGAAAGTCTTATGAGTGAGGCTTTGCATTAAAAATATAATAAACTAAAAAGGTGAATACAATTAAATATATAAAACATCTTCATTTCTTTCAGACCGTCATTTCTACAATCTGAGTTTAAATTAATCTCATATTAATTTTTTTTTTTCTGATTTCAAACAGGCTTAGAATTTTTCCTTCAGGAATCTAATTTATAATGACTTAAGTACTCTATCACTTAACTGATTGGCAAGACATGTATGAAAAATGCTAAAATCCTCACAATTCAATAATAGACACACTTTAGTAAATAATATCTTCATTACTTCTTTTTAAAAAACTGCTGAAAAGCCTTGACTTTGAAGTATATTATAGGAGGTATAAGTAAATAACTTGAGCATTATTATATATTTGTGATGTTCAGTTAATTAATTATATATTTAAAATGTTTATTTGTCACAAAGTTATTTTAAGTTGTTTAAAAGATTTGTCTTGTTTAAAAGTATTTTGAGGCTTTAGAAATGTGCATTCACATTTTATGATCACATTAAATATTTATATGAAATTAAATTGCTATCTTATGGAATCTTTTCCATGCTACTGATGATTCCAGATCTGATTCACAGAAACATGTATATCAAAATATTATTATTTTTTTTTTTTTACTCAAACATTGCCATTTGAAACATTGGAAAATTTCTATAGAGAATGTAGGTTTAAAAGATTCACATTATTAAATAGAAGTGAATGTTTAATTAATATTTAAAATATTTATTTGTAAGCAAGGATACTTAAAAATGAGTTGTTTATTAATAACATGAACTAATATAATGAAGACTTTAGTTTATTTACTGCTAAATTTGCATTCAAGTTTTAAGATAATATTGGTTGATATTTTTGTTGATATTTCAACTGAATTCCCAAACTACTGATGCATATGTAAATAACATTCATATTATTATGTATTTGTAATGTTTTAATTAATTAATTACATATTTAAAATATTTATTTATAATCTAAGTTACTTAAATATGTGTTGTTCAAAGGTTCTGCCTTGTTTAATAATATTAAACCAACACAAAGTAGGCTTTTATTACATTATTGTTAAGTTTACTTCAAGCTTTAAGATCACAATAGTGAGTATATTTATATGCAATTGAATTTCTATGTTTGTTGGAGTTTCAACCGATTTCCTGAGCCAGTGATGATATCAAGTTTGATTGACAAAAATACATCTCTAACTAGAAGCTGCTTTCATCAAACATTGCTGCTTGAAATATCAAAAAATTTCTTTGGAAGCAGTACATAAATAACATTAGCATTGTTATATTTATTAATCAGAAAAAATACTCAATGTTTTGTTCTTTATTACTATATAGTTCTTTGTAGAATTATTTCATATACTTCATGGTGTCATCTTTGTTTTTAATAAATGTTTCATGTTTTCTTATTGCATAACTTTTCTCCCATTGCCAAGATGACATTTTACAAAACTTCTGTTTAGTCTGAAGCTTTTCTTACGATTTTACAGTTATATTTTTATGACATCATTTTATACTTGAAAATTTGAGATATGCAAGTTTGTATAAGAAAAACCAAATTTATATTTAATAGCAATAAGCTAGATTTCAGCATATTACTGCTATTAAATATAAATTTGGTTTTTCATATACCTTTTGGTATTAACTTGCATATCTAACATTTTCAAGTATTACATAGCTATATGAAAAGAGCTTAATGTTTGATATTATTTTTTGTAATTTCAGGTATTCAATCCTTTTAAATGGATTGTTTTTAAGTATTTTTTTTCTGCATACATATTTTTGTTTCCATAAAAAAATTTACTGTTGTTTCTATTTTTATACAGTTTCTTTTAGTAAAGTATCTGCTTTTTTTTATAGGTTTGAAAGTTATCTTTAATAACTTTTAAATAATGTATATGCTCTAGCTTAAATTCGTTGTAGAATTTTTAAAAGTTAAGAATATCACTTATCTTATTTAACAACTTTACAATAACACATATTTTACATTTCACTAATTGTTTAATATTTTACATGCTTAATTTATTACATTCTACAAAATATATTTTCTGCTAATTTACATTGTAATCCAAGTCTACTGTTACATTATTTGAATATTTTTATGATCATTTCCTTTTTTAATTTTGTTTTAAAAAAAGATTATGTTTTTTTCTTTCTCTCTTTCCAAATTCTACAAATCTATCCTCTCATTTTTTCTTTATATGAAGATTTAGTGATGTTACTTTCAGGATTTAAGCATTTTCCAAAATTCTTCGTGACTATTTTGAAGTGTTGTTTAATCCATTCAAGAGCATTCTGCTCTGTTAGAATAAGAACTTATTAGAAGTATAAATCACTAAACATCACATGATCACCATTTCTTATGCTTGCTCAAGCTGTTAAAACAGGCAAAACTCTCCATACAGTAGTGCCACTCAGTGCAAGCCAGAATAATCATCTAATATCCCCAGACTAGTTTCTAGCTTGTAGTTTTCATCAGTAAGGAGCCTTGAATCTAGGTGCAGTGCTCTCAGTCCAAGACTCCTCACTGATGAAAACCACAAGCTAGAAACTAGTCTAGGGATATTGGATGAGTAGGCACTAGATAGAAATTTTATGCATAAATTTTCTTGCATCCATTGTTTATTCTGGCTTGTGCTGAGCGGCACCATTGTATGGAAAGTTTTGCCTGTTTAGAAGTATAAATCAGAATTATTTGTATTTTCAAATGAATTTTGCTAGTTTGTTTGTCTGCTATATCATCTTTCTATCTGATACTGTTATTTCACTCTTTCTGAGAGGAAAAAAGTCCATTGTGTTATCTTGATTTCAAACAGCACTAACAAGAAAGTACCAAGTGAATATTAAGAATTTTACTTATTTTTCTAATATATATATATATATATATATATATATATATTAATTCCAAAAATACAAAGTTAAATAATAGTTAATAAATAGCAGTATAACCTAAATTTATTTCCAGTGCTGATCACTCTTATCATGCCATTTATTAACTCCTATTTATTTTTTTGTTTTTATAGTTGATATTCCTTGTACTACATTTATATTTGAGATGAAGTTTTCTATAAATATCATTTTTTAAAAATCCATACAAATATATGTGAAACAATAAAAAAATAAAATGTTTATTAGCGCATCTCAATTTTTCAATCTATTAAGAATTGTTTTCCTACCAAAGCTTGATTTCTATTAATTATTCCATACTTAATATACTTTCAATATTTTCATATTATTTACAATGAATATGATATGAAAATATCAAAAGTGCACTGTGTGGAAACTTAGAAATCAAGTTTATTGAAAAAAAAAAAAACTCTTAGTCTGAAAACCATGATTTCTACAGATAAAGTTTGTATTACATTTTCTTATACAATGTAGCTGCAAACTACACTGTATCTCACTGTAAGCCTCAATTATACATTATATAAAGAAAAATCTATGCAAACAAAAATATAAATTTAAAAAAAAACTATTAAAATTTTCAAATTTCACGATATTCAATTAGATTCTTTTTTCTCCGAGTGCTATACATGATCATGTTTAAAAAAGTAAAATTTATAAATAAATTTTACAATATGCCAGAAGCCATTATTCCATTTCAGAGTGGCATACTTGATTGTGTTTATTAATAAAAAAGTTCAATTTATGTTGAAAGCACATACATTTTATTCTTCCTTAATTATCCTTTCTAAATTTGATGTGCAAAATTTTGTGTAATAAAATATTTGTTTACTGTAATACAAAAAGTTTTACAAAATGTTATAATATATCATTGATACTGATTTAAAAACATTAAAACAACCGGAATTCCTGATATCTTGATCTTGATAACAAGATCACTATTATGTTTCTATAAGAGAAAAAAAATATTGGAAAAAAAGAACATCACCCAAATCATATTTAATAGTTAGAAAAGGCAGACTTTTCACTATTTACTTTATTTTAAAAATAAAAATACAAAAGTTTGTTTTTTTTATTTTATTGTTTCAGTGAATGCATGAGTGAACACATACTCAGTAAAATATATGTAAATGTGTCACCTCTATTTATTATTGATAACTATTATTAATTTTTTAAATTTTTGTTCATACTAAATTTTAAAATGCATACTACATATATAAAAGGGTGTCTGTGTTGTATATATTTGCATGTTAGAAAGAACAGTACAATAAGTATTCTAATCTAATTAATATTTCTCAACAAAATTCAGCTCCATTGTACATATATATATATATATATATATATATATATATATATATATATATATATATATATATATATATATATATATATATATAATTTAACCTATAATATCTCATTAATTAAAATCAGAATAGAAAAATAAAAATATACCAATTGTGAAGAAAAAAGGTTTTAATGTTAAAAAAAGGTTTTAAATCTAATTCACAAATAAAAAAGATAAGGGAGTATTTTTAGGCTTAATCTGTTGAACTGCATGGAAAAAAGTGATTTATAAAGAGACAAAGTTACCAATAAGATAGAAATATAATTGTTGCTTTCTAGGGAAATAAATAAGTAATCAAAACTAGCAAGATCAGAGATAATTACTTATTGGTATCTTGAAAAAAAATGAAGAGAGTTAAAAATAATAAGGGAAAGAAATTGTTAAATGCTTTATAAATAAGATTGTGTTGTTACTAAATATGCACGTAAAAAAATTAAATAATTGTTATTAAGTACTTTGTTGGATTATGTTGTTACTTCCAAATAAAATGTTAAACAAGCCATACTAAAAATTAAAATATAAAAAAATAATATATTTGAAAAAAAAAGTCAATGATTTATATATTACATTATTACTAATTAAACTTGTTTGTGTTACTATTTTCTTAATAAGAGAAATAATGCCAAAGAATGATATATAAAAAACGAAAACAACTATTACCAATTTTTTTCTTTTCTGAGCCAATGTAATATCTGGTAATTAATGAATGTACTCACAGAAAAGGTAGTTTTTTAATATTCAGCTTTATTACTGCCTAACACACTTTCAAATATATTTAATATATCATATTCATAATCTCTAATGGTATGATTACAAGTTCTTTATATCAGTGTAGAACTTGTAATCATACCATTAGATGCTATGAATATGATATATTAAATATATTGAAAGCATGCTAGGCAGCAATAAAGCTGAATATTGCAAAACTATCTTTACTATAAGTATATTCATTAATTATCAGAAAGAAAACAAAGAGATTTTATCTTTTAGTGGCGAATGCAATGTATTAACTGAAGAAGATGTTGATAAATAAAACCTAGGATTAGTAAACCAATGCAAGTAATACTCATTACTTCAGACAATTAATGTAAAACTGCTAGCACTATTTAAAAATGAAATGTATGAAAAAAAAATTATATGAAGTATAAACTATATCATAACTATTTACATCTTTCTGTATTCTATATCAGAAGAAAATTTGAAGAACACTTTCCATTATAGGATATCCATATTTCAAATAAAAATTATTTAGATTATAATAATAAACAAACAAATGTAAAATCTGCCAATATTTATTTTAAAATATCAGCATTTTTTTAATATTAAGTGATATAACAATCATTTATATTTGGTTATTGAGATATTATGTGGTTTTATTTAGTGGGCCAGTATTAAGAGTGCTTGCACGTGCTCAACATTTATACATCTATGAGTTTTATTGAACACTATTTTTTATTTCTTTAAATATAAATATGTGTATCATATAATAGCATATATATATATGAAAAACAAAAACAAGTTTTATATACGTAAACAGGATGGGATAATGAGGTGGTCATCCTTGGGGTAAAATCAACATGGGGTGATGGCAATTATCATCACTTCCAAGTAAATTAAATTTAAAATTTACCAAAAGTATATTAAAGTAAGATATTATTTAAAAAATGTTAAAGTAATGTTTAGCATCCAAAAATGTACAAGCAATTTTATATCTTAAAAGAGCATGAGATCATTAAAGATCTCTGTGAGATCAACTCAGTTAACTCTTTAGAGCAACTAGAAGTAACTATAAATATAATTATCCAAATTCACCAGCATTATCAATAAGTATAACTGATTATAAATAGTAGTAAGTAATACTCAAAATACCATTCATCATCATTAATGATCCACAATCAAAATAAATTATATAAATCAACAGTTTATCTGGTGACTGGATTGGAAATGGGTCTTCTGTTGACAAAGCCAACTATTGAGCCATTACCAGCTTGGGGTAATTATTTAACCATTAATTTGGATGTACAAACTAAGGCTCACCCATAAGAAATACACAAAAATCAGAAACAATAATACTGGGATATTAAAACATGCTGATCATCATCAATGATCTGCCACCTAGTACCATTAATGTACTAGCCAACTATAAACTTAAATTCTGACAAATAATAAATTAAATAAAATGTAGTGCATGGGCTTTGAAGAATATACTCTTCATGCTAAAACAAGATCCTTGTCAACTGAATGCCCCTGCACTAAAAATATATCCTCATTCATATATTCAGCCATTATACTTGAATCTAGATCAGAAGAATACAAGTTCAAGTATTGTTATGGTGTCCAAAAGATGTTGCAATACAATTTTTAGCAACTGAATTCAAGTTTATTAATAACAATTTAAAAATGATATTAAGGCCTTTAGAATAGGCTATACATATAAATTAAGCTTTCTGATTTTGATTAATAGATAAAAATTCAACATTGTGATTTACATATGTGATTTACAAAATTACTATACACAATTCAAATTATTACATCATTATTTACATATATGTTTTATCAGGTCTACTTAAAACCCATTCAGCTATAGACATGTGGCTTATTATAAAATGAACATTTTTGAATTGACATTTAATACTAAAAAAGGATTAAAATTTACGTGTTATACTTGACAAGCATTGATCTATATGTGCACACATAAATGTGTGTGCATGTATTTGACTTGTTACAAAATAATTATCAAAATCTTTAAGTTGTATAAAAATACAATAAATGATTAAAATTTTTCTATAGGTGTGGATAAATATAATAAAATCCAATTTGTTTCACTGTAGTTTTCAATATCTCTTAATGGCTTTATTTACAGTACATATATATAATCTACACACATACATGCATTTTATCATATACAATGAATCTATTTCAATTGACATTTAATAAAATTATTAAAAAATAATTGAATTTTACATATATGTCCTATCTGACAAGCATTAACATATTTTAATTTGATGCAATATAATTATTAAAAATTATTTTCACAATTATTCTTTGTTGAAAATATATAAATTTCATTTGTTATTTTATAGTAAGTTCTACTCTTTATCGGTTAGTTTTCTTTTTTTTTAAATATATATATATCGACTTTTTTTTGACAGTTGGATAAAAAAGTTTTTTAAATTTAAAATGTCTCTTTTTTTTCTTTCACATTCTACAATACAATGGTCAGTGAATTATTCTTGACTCTTAATTATAATTCAAGTGATATTATTTGCATTTTAAGTTATATTTTAATGTCATTTTTTAAAGAAATTATTAAAACGGATTTATGTAAAAATAAATATATCAAATTATCTTTGGATTGATTCTTTCTTTTAGATGTTTGACTCAAGCAAATTATTACTTGTTTTATGTTAAGTTATAGATTCAAATGTCATTTTAAACCAAATGAATTATTTAAAATTTCATTATTATCTATAACATTATCATAGGTTGCATTTACCTAATCATAACATCTTTAAATTAAATATTAGAATTTTAAAAATGTCTTTTTAATGAATTATTTTAAAACAACTTACTTTTGTATATTTGTTAATTTGTGCTTCTCTACATACATAGATGAACAGCAGCATATATATACCAATTCTTCAAGCTTTTTCTTGCTAAACTTGGATTTTGGTCCATCACTAAATTAGGCATAATCCAGGCAATTGTCAGCAACAGGCAAGGCATTCAAGTAATTTGTTGGCATGTCATGAGATTCCTTCTGTCTAGAGTTTGATGAGTTTCAGAAAAGCAAACTGTCTTATCATTTAGAGCTAATGATTGATTTGAAGTGACCCTGGCTTCAGAAAAATTAAAACTTCCCATACAAGCAGTAGACTGCTTCTAAATCTCCTGGCTTGACTTCAGCTACATCTCATGGAAGTTCTGTATAAATCTTCCAGTCATCTTTTTGGTCAGTTAAAACCAACTGCTGCAAACTTCAACAAACTGCAACAAAATATTATAATCAACTTTGAAGCTAGCAATTTGGCCACTACTGCTTAAAAAATATTAACCCGACTGAACTGATATTTTTATCAGTCCTTTTATAGAATCATTTGGAGATGATAAAAACACCTTAATTGAAAACAGGATTTTTTTATCTCTCTAATCTCCTTTGAAAACAAGTTTGAAATTTTTATCAATGTGTGATTACATGTTTTTACTTAGAGAATTTTACCAATTAATTAAAAGATTTCAAAAATATATAATAGAAAAATTTACAATTATTAGAAACATGCTTGTTTTTAAATTTCAAAATCAGAATTATAATAATAATTTATTTAGACCTTTTTAAATGTTTTAATTTATAATAAAATTCTGTTTTAATTGAGTTAAATCTTTTATTTATTATTTTTATTCCAGGAAATGTAAAAAAATATCTACAAAAATTTGTGTGTTTATTTCTACTTTTCCTTTACTTTTTATATATCTGTGCACTTACTATGTTACTATATGCCATATAACAGACCTGTTGTAATATATGTGTATGTGTGTGTGTTTTGATAGAGAAATCCATATATGTATTAAAGTGACAAATTTTAAAAAAGAAAAGAACTAGCAATTAGAATAGATTCCATTACTTTCTATTTCTTACTGATTAGTAGGAATCTTAATATTGTCTGGTTAATGTTATTTTCTTTATTAAAGTTTGTATCAATTAGACTGTACTTCTATAAATAATAGAATCTATCCATTAATAACCATTAAAATTTAAATGCTTAAATATATTACTATTTTTGTACTGCCCAAGTTAAAAACTGCAGATGAAACAAATTGAAAGTAATTAATGCAATTAATTGTACAATTAATACAGAATAAATCGTTCTCATATAATTTTATAACTTGAATGGTACAGTTTTATATTGTGTCACTGAACATATTAATTAAAGCATCTTACATCAAAAGTTACAAAGTATTATGAATCAATAGCTCATATTAGCTATTCATGCATTATATTTCTTTATATATTATCAGACATCTAAGTATGAACCACATATATATACTCTATTTTTGTTATAGCAATGATGAATAAAATAAACATATATATGAATTGAAATATGTCTTTCTTTTCTGTGCCATCAAAAAGACAAAAAAAAAATCAGTTACTTAGTAAATATACTTTTTTTTATATGATAGTAACTTTTTTTGTATATTTTACTTTATAGCTATTTATGGACGTGGCATTATAAATGTAGAAAAATTACTTAAGTATGGCCAGATTAAGACTCTAATCACAATCTATAATGGTATGCGCATTGGCCCTTCTATCATTTAACTGGTGGAACACTAATACCCCCAAAAATGTAATGACATTTAAAATGCAATTTTCTTCAAGATTGCCATCCATAACAGAACATACAACTACATTAATATAAAAATGTTTTGTTTTGTTTTGTTTTTAAAAGAAAAAAAATTCTAAACATCAGAAAATCAATTTTATAGTTTGTAACTGGGGCAACAGAAAAATTACTAAATTTTATCAAATTTATGAACATTCTTTAATAAAATAGCTAGGATGGAGGGGGGAGAAAGAATTTATATTTTAATTACCCTTTGATAGTTTATAAAACAAAATAATATTAGATGTAATTTGTAATAAATTTATAATCTACATTTTTCAATTTTGTAAATTTACTTTCTAATTAAATAGTTTGCTTCTACTTTTAAGTCTTTGACTGAATAATCAAAACCAATCTGCCTTAACAAATCGGATTCTACATTGTTTACATATATAATAGTTTTTTCAGAACTTTTTAGTATATCTATGTTGCGAAAAGAAAACATTTGTCTTACAATTTGTGGCATTAACATTAAAAAATATATGCAGGATAATGTCCACATTTGAAAACACTCAAGTTTGTTTCGAAAATATTTTACGAAGATTGGCATGACTAAATCTGAATTTTAAGTTTTTGTTGTGATGAATTTATGATGCATATGTTGATAAAACAGCTGAAGCTCAGCTAGGAATTAGTGTTCAAGTCCTCCGGGTATGTAGTGAGATACAATATATGTATTACCTGATGACGGAGACTGATCATATATATAACACGTGTGAAATTCAATTCAAAACTTATTATTGCTGGCGGGGGGGGGGGTTTGCTAGCTTTCTTTTTGTACAACTTAAATGTATGTTTTGAGTAATAAACTATAACTAGTCTTAATGAATATTAATATATGAAAATCAAATAGAAAAATATGTAATTTAAGATGAGGATAAGATTAAATAATTTTGATTAGACACAACTCGCACGCACGCACACCTAAGGATATATAGCTTTATTCTCTACTGTGATGTTCATAACTAAAGACGATAATAGCACAATATAAAGCCAAATTATATTATACCAGTCTTTTAATATAGGATAGGATAGATCTTACAGTTCATGAAGATTTTTAAATAACTTGTATTTGAAGAGCATACAAATTTTAGTATATTTTAAGCTCTAATCTATTTTTTGTTTACTTTTAAGATTCTTTGATAGAAATATATGACGTATCTTTTGGAATGTACCTTATGATTTTATAAATAGACAATAAAAATAGTTGTTTGTTAAATAATAAAATAAAAATTTTTAAAATAGGTTTATCACCGCAAGTGAAAAAATGTCATTATATTTTTTACATATATGTGATAAAATGTTTTTTTTTTTTTTATGAATGAAAGTATGAATAAAGATTTAGAGTTTTCTTATTGTGTTGTAATATTGTTATTGTAATAATGTTCAGCCGGATTTCATCTGCTATGAAATTCAGCCAAAACATGAAATAAAAACTTTATTCATTCTTACACACACTCTCTTTTATATATAATAAATTAAATATTTTCACGGTTAATTTAAATGGAAACAAATAGAAATGTTGGACAAATCCACATATGAATAGAGAAATATAAACAATTTAAAGCAAAAAAGGCATCACCTTAAAACTGAAAGTGAATCTTAGGTGATAAAAGTTAATATTTTTGAGAAAAGAGGTAATAAGTCAATTAAATGTAAACATTTTTTCTCCCGTCTTTTTTTATTTTATTGTAATATTAAAATTTTAAAATGAACTATATTTTCTGAATCATATTTATGTACAACGTAAGCTTATTAAATTCTTTATATGAACTTACTTTTACAATTTAACTGTACTTTTAAAATACTTCCTAACACTCACTCATCCACATCATCTGAAAGATTTTTATTCCAGGATAAAGTACTAGTGACAAAATGATTGCTGGTTTTCCTTTGCATTTATACAGATGACTTTATTTATTTATTTACATACTTGTGTGTGATTAATTAACTTTGTTACATATATTTATGCATTTTTTAATATGTAGTAGACATATTATTTAAATCTAAGAGTGAATTTCTATTTATAAGTTATATATATTAAATATGTGGTCTTTTAAGAGTTTATTGTTTTTTTATTCTCTTGATTAAATTCACACATTTCTAATTTTAATAATTGCATATAATAATTATTTATACGTAATAAGTAGCTTTATGGCATATATCCGTGATATACTATCAATAATTTGTAATATATATATATGTAAATTTATATTTTTCAAGGGTTAATTTTATCTCGCTCTTGAACAGAATCATGCGTTTTTATTTAAATATATAGTATCCATGTTGATGTATAAAGAGGACGGATATTAATTTTCAAAATATCTGTTCCAAGATAAATTTCTGTATAATGATAAAATAAGTTATTTTCTATTTATTGACATGGGTGATTTTCTTCTTATTCATTTACACACTAATGTGTGGTTTGATTAACCAACTTTGTTATATATTTTTAAGTGTATTCTGATATATGTCATGTGCATATTATTTAAATATGTATTTTGTAATGATGTATATATAATGGACTATTTTCATCTTTATTTTTTTTAATTGTTAAATATTTTTTAAAAAAATTAAATTTTATTTATATCTTTCCAAATACATTCAACTGATGGTAATAAGTCACAGTTTAGTATATATACATTTAACAACTTAACAATTAAAAAAATATTTGATAATAAAAATAGTTCAACATATAATTTCAAATAAAATGCTATAATCCATACACCATCATCAGCATCTACCCACCAATAAGTATGCACATTCCAATTCCAAGAAAAAAAATATATGGAAAGTCAAAGAAGTAATAATAATAGTAATAATAATGATATACTAGAAATGAGTTTTGCAATAACTACGCAAAACCAAACTATGAAATTTGTAAATATATATATATACATTGATCCGTTATTCTAACTATTTAATATTTTATTAATGCTATCTTTAAATTTTTTCTGCAGAGAACTTTTCCTTCTGAAAGACTTAAACATTTTGTCCAATTGTAGATCTCCATTATATTTTATTCTTACCCATATCTTACCCAATGAACAATCAATATTGTACTTTTGTGAAAAGTTTTTGAGATAATCTTTATAACATATGCAGAGTAGGTTTCTTCCATAAAAACGATGCTTAATTTCACTATAAAACATTTTCTTAAAAAATCTTACTGTTTGTTTGTTTTTTATTTCCAATATGATGAATGTGTTATTTTTACAATAGTGAATTTATAGTATCATATTCAGAAAATTAATTGGTCTTCCATTGTATTTTGAAACATTTCCAAAGCATTCTTAAGTGAAATTTTTCTAATAATAATTTTATATACAGGTAATTTAATTGCAGTAGTTATTATTTCACTGTGACAAAATATCTTTTTTTTAACTTCTTAAAAGCAGTGGTAGCACATTAGAGTATGGGCAATACCCAAATTCTAAATCCATCTTTTTCTACTTAAAAAACTAGCAAAATATTTAAATTGATTCACACCCTTAAGTTGATTAATTATTTAAAACATTAAATACATTCTGTATATTATCTTTTAAACTGGCAAAAATAGTACCATCATCAGCATACTATAAATCTAGAATCCAAGAAGATAAATTCTTGTTTTTGCTTTTAATCAAATTAAAAATTTGATCATCAAATCTGTAATAATCTCAATTCCTTATTCTCTCAGTTATTATAAACAATTCCAAAGATCACTGCCATAAAAAATTAAAAACAAAATTGGAATTAGTACACCTCATTTCTTAATATCAGTTTTTATTTCAAATGCTGCACATTGTACATTTATAACACTTTCTCTCATTCCATTGTGAATTTTTATAGATTGTAAGTTAATTTTCAAATAATGTTATAAATTTTATTGAGTCAAATGCCTTGATCAAATTTATAAAAGCAGTATATAAATGACTATTTTGTTTCCTTCAATTTTTTTTTTTTTTTTGCATTTTCTGGCAATTAAAAACCATGACTGTAATTTTTCTTGATTCTCTAAACTCCATTATGTTTCTTGTAATCATTCAGCTATAACTTGAAGCAACTTATTCAATAAAAACACATTTATTTAGTGGATGATTATGATATTCCATGATAATTAATGTAATCTTGTTTACTCTCTTTCTTTTTAAAAATTGGAACAGTAGAAACATCCTTAAGATCAGATGGCACAATTTTATGAATTTATATATTTTTTAAAAATTCCAATATTTTTGAAACTAAAATATTATACAACATATTTTAAAACTCCCAATATTTCATAAGAATCGGCAGCCTTTTCACTTTTAAGATTATAAAGAATTGTTTTGACTTCACTAAGCTGAATAACTTTATCTAAATTTAGGCAAGTAAATAAAATGTATATATTATTTAAAATCATCATTTCAATCATTGGCATCATTTAAGAAGATGCCATTAATGAATAGAATTGTGATACTATTTTATAACCCATATGTAGTTTGAATGCATCAAAAAAGATCTAAAGTCATTATGATCAGCAAATATCTATATCTTCTTTGAAGTTTTAATTCAACCAATACTTTTTCAGCCTTATCAGTCACTGAACTTCAGCATTTAAATCCTCTATCAGTTTATAATTTTGCCAAACAGAAAATTCTGCAGATTTCCTTTTAATCAAATCATTAATAATAAGATCATTAAAAAAAGTCATTATTCTTTTTTTGTAAACCCAAGAATAGATTTATTTATAATACACTCTTTAAGAGAATTACATGTTTCAGTGACATCCTGAAAACCATTCAAATTTAATATGAATATAGATACTTTTAAAACAAACATCAGTTTTTCTTGTGAATATGATTGGAATAAGATCTCTTTTAAATGCAGTTATCATTTTAGGCTTGAAGCATATTAATCTATAATCTTTCCAACAATCTTATGTAATGTGGACATTTTTTTCTGACTCCTAACTACAATGCCATCTATTTAATGACATTGTTTTGAGCATGGATACATTCATATTCTTTTTATAGTAATATTTCTCTTAAATAAAATGCTTGTGATAATCAATCCATGTGTCATACAAAAAATAATAGACCATTTGAATTTATAGCACCAATGCCATTCATTATTTCAACTAACTTTTGGCCAAAGTCTACTGTTTATATCAGCACATGCATTAAAAATTCAAAGAAAAGAACTTGATATTTGAAAGGAATTGCTGTAATAATGTTATCTATCAGAGAAGAAATGCTTTATTCTTTTGAATTTTCTGAATCTAATATTGAAATATATGCACTGATAAAATGACCACAGATATAATTGGGAAAGCCAAATGGTTTCATATATACATTAAGAAATTCCCATTAGACTTTAAAAAAAAGCTAACACCATGATTTTTCCATTTGCTGGTTGATCTACCCTTCTAGAAAAATTTGCATCCATCTACCTACTTTATTAAACTTCTTTCTTTTAGGATGAATTTCACTAAGAGTTTCGTAGCTACTAGTGCTGTCCTCTGTTAATATTTTAACATATTTTATATACCTACATTAGAAAAAAATCGAATTGTAATATCTTTAGTACTACCATTGCCTCCTACTTTACCACCATTATTGATAATATATATACATACTTATATGATGTATACATTTGAATTTTATACCTTTATATTAAGTTATTTGGTATTGTTTATAAATGTTTTTAATTTTAAAACAAAAAAATCTATTTTTCTTTAATTAAAAATATAATATAAATTTATATAATAATTAAAAAATTTATCATTAGTAATATTTTTAATTAGAAAAAGTTGTTGATATTGTACTTACCGCCATTATCCATTACTACTCACTATCTTCTCTAGCCTGATGTCTCATTCCAAAGAAAAGACAATGCTGTACATTTGTCTAATGTAAAATAGTTATAATAGTTTGTTTTTTTAATCTCCATAGACTCTTATTTAATCATTTCACATATCATGAAGCTTACTATCTACTCAATAAGAAAACGCCTTAAGCAAATATTAGATTAGACCTATTCTACCAATTATAACGGTGTTGATTATTATAATACATCACTATTTATTATTTATGCCAATACTATTAACAACTCAATCAGACAATGATTTGTGAACATAAATTAAGCTTTATTTAAGCTAACATTAATCCATTTTACCATCATACATTAATATAGAATTTCAAAATCTACTATTTTTAGTTATCCACCAGTCTATCAAAGATATGCCATAAAATTTAACAATACTTAGACATTATTGGCAGAAATGAAGATACTGATTAAATATTAAATATATGTTTACAATTTATTAATAAAATTTGATTAAACAAATATCAGCATGTTATGAAATTTAAAACTCAAAGCTCATTTATAATTATAGCAATTGCTAATACCATCAGTAATTGACTATCATTCTTTCTTATTTATCTTGTATAGTTTAGTACAGTTGTAAAATGATAGACTTTAAAGCTGAATGCCATATATTGAGACTCATTATCACTTCTAACATCCAAACTTTAAATGTATCCCTAAGCAATTAACCATATGATCATTTTTTAAATTGATCTTAATTAAATAATTTAATTTTGGTTTTTTTTTAAAAAGTCTTATTAATTTAACATGAATCAGAATATTGAATCTTAATCATGAAGTAGTTAACAATAATCAGTTTAGCAATAATCTATGGAGCTCTTGGAAAATCATTTATCAATCTATACCAAATAGAAAAAAAAATCAATAAATAATCTACATAGCATTAAAATGTGTTGGTATTTGCAGAGATTAATAGCAAAACAAAAGGATCAGAAGTTAAAGCTCATTTATGTCAAATACACAATCTGAAGAGTGGTGATTCCTATGTATTTGCCATCTTTAAAATGGTAGGTTGACAACATAATCCCAAACCATGAAGCACAAATCCGGCATTATCTTTGGTTGGCTTAGTCTTGGTTTATTTAGTCTGTTAAAGAAAGTTACTCCAGCATTATAAATTAATGAAACTAATAATTTGTGCTTGCATATACAACTATATCACTTTTAAAAAACTCTCAATCTTTTTGATTATCTCTAATTAGGTTTATCATTAGATCAGCAATAATATATCTTACTAACCCCAATAGATATCTTTGACTGTTCACTTTTGGATAGATTAGTATCTAGTTAATCAGAAACCAATAATTTGATTCCTTTTAAACGTAGATAAGTCTGACATTTTTTTCTCTTTTTTTCTCATAAGGTTATGAAATTGGTGTAAACTTTTTATAAAAAATTATTTAAGTTTTAGTTTGTTTGTATATATTTTAATTTTTATGCTGGATATTATTAAAAGTGTAGTTAATACATATATAAGTATTCTGCTAATTTGTTCAACGTCTATATTGCTCACTTTCCATAAGGTTACCAAATGTATAGAATTAGGATAAAAACACCTGCAAAATATTTTACTATTGTTTTTTATTTTATAACATTTAAAATGTTTTGGCTACTTCATACAATCTTCTTCAGTTTGTTTTTTCTTCTACTTGCCAAAATTGAATTTTGATAGTTGTTTATATATCATCTTATGCATGTGTGTTAGACATGGAGAATGTGGTTGATATATCAAAATCTAATTCCACCATCATAAAAATACCATTGAATGTTAGAGAAGCCATATATCCCTTTAAATAAAAATCTGCTTCTGAAACAGTTGCCTTAATATTTATAATTGCTTAATTAGAAAGCACTTTATTTATAACAACAACTAATGGAAGCTAACTGTCCCAGGTTAAGAGTAAAAGTAAAATTGTCAGAATAATTACATTCAAAGTGAATTAACCTGATAATTTTACTTTCACTCTTAACCTGGGGCAGTTAGCTTTTGTTAGTTCTTGTTATAAGTAAAATGCTTTCTAAGTAATTATAAATGGATAACTTTACACATTTCCATATATATATATATATATATATATATATATATATATATATATATATATATATATATATATATATATATATATATATATATATATATATATATATATACAATAAATCATTCCACATAGGTACAAAATTCAGCACCATCATCTGTGAAATAAATATATAAATAGAGTTCTTATTTCAAAATAGCCAACTCAAAATGATACTACCTTGAAACTGTATGCTATTAGATCTTAAATACTGAAACATGAACTAATTCAACAAAAGAGCAAGAAATTTAAATAAGTAACAACTTAACTTGCAACTAAACTAACATGTTTGCTACTTTTACATAAAGACAAACTAAACAGTAATTTTAATCTTTAAACTATCTAACCCAATTATATATTAAAATAATCCCACTCCTTAATGCTAAACTGAAATAAATATCCAAATATTAATCACCCCATATGGTTACAAAATTCAGTACTGCCTTCTTGTGATTTAATATTTGGATATTTATTTCAATTAGCATTAAGCACTAGGATTATTTTCATATATAATTGGGTTAGGTGGTTTAAAGATTAAAATTATTAATGTTTAATTTGTCTTTATATAAAAGTAATAAATGAGTTTGTTGAGTAACAAATTAAAAATTTAAATTTCATGCTCTTTGTTTGAATTAGTTCATATTTCAATATTTAAGATCCAGTAGCATACAGTTTCAAAGTGGTATCATTTTAGGCTGGCTATTTTGAAATAAGGATTCTTATATTTATTTCACAGATGGCGGTATTGAATTTTGTAACCATGTGGGATGATTTAATTCAGTTTAGCATTAAGGACTGGGATTATTATATATATGTAAACAAATAGAGTATATCACCCTCCTTCAGGCTATGAATTTAAAGCATTCTAAATGTTGAACAAAGGATTAAGAATAGAATGAATCCATATATTTTTAGAGCTCTGATGTTTATAAACAAAACTTTGTCAATGTTGTTGGTAACTCAAAATGAAATTAATATATCAGCAAGATGGGGTGGTATGTGGCAGCTAATATTTATTAAATTAATAATCAATTACACAAGAATGAAGACAGAATATCTTTTAACATCATGATATATATATATATATAGTAATGAAATGAATAAAAGGAATAAACCTGGAAAATGACAATCATCTTCCACAATGAATAATTATCAACAAATATAAAAGGAGCATGAGAGAATCAGCATAGAATAAAATAAGCAGTTATGCTAATAATAAGTTATATCACCAGGATTAAGCAAGAATATTCAACAGTGATAACTTGTAACTGTATTTAAAAAGTGTTCAATGTCAATATGTAGATTAATTATCTAGCTGATGCCAAACTTAAGGCATAATATAAAAACAGTCATCTGCATGCATATACTTAAGTGCTAAAGTATATCATAATAAAAACTGCTGGGATCCTGATACATGCTGATCATCATCAATGCTCTAGTCATAAGTATCAGTGAGTGTACTGGCCATCTATAAATTAATTTCAAATCTGCATACATAAAATGCAGTGAATAGACTTAAAAGTGATCATTACATTTGTACCATCAGAATTATCTCAATGTTCAAACACAATCATTCATATATATATTAACTGTTATTTCTCTAGAGATAGTTCAGGATCATGAAGACTCTAGAGATAATGATAGCAAACAAGAAAAAATGCTAAAGCATACACTTAATACATTTTACTTTAAATAGTTGTACTGGGATAATTTACAACTCCCTTATAAGCACTATGCTATGGTAAAATAAAGTCACATACACTATCAATTCAATAAAGTCACATACACTATCAATTCTTAGAACAAATAGCTGAAGGAATAAAAGATTTAACATGCAAAAAATAATTTCAAAAACTATTACTTTTTAACAATTATTTAATAAAGTTAACTAATGAATAATAAAAAAGAAAAATAATAAATATAATGTAACAATTGCAAATATAACACAATCCACATAAGAAATATAATTTCATATAGCAAACAATATTATTTCTTGTTGATTTTTAATAATTAATTAACATTTACTTTAACTGAGTTATTCCTCTTCTTAAATATTAAATCTAAAACTAATATTTCACAGTAAGAAATAAATTTAAAATTAGCTAAAACCTTATTCCCCTTTTATTATGAAAATGGAAATGTCCCATACTTTTTTCAACAATTTGGGAGGGAAAATAAAATAAATAAAAAAAACATTTGAACAAAAAAAAACCTAAATCAAAATTATTCATTATTATTAAAAATTATATATAAATGTAGATATGAACACTACAATACTTTATTATTATGGATTTTTTTTAACTCTTCCTTTATCTAATTTTAGTTTTTTTTAGGTGAGATTTTCTTTTTTCAGCTTTAAACATTCAGATTAAAATTATAATAATAATTTACAGCATAGGTTAACACAAATTGAATTTATCCTTTGTTTCCATTATCTTCTTATGTAACTTCAAGTTTTTTCTTTAAAATTATAATAATTTCCAGATTGACAAAGATTTCCAGGTCAGGTTGTCATAGGCTGAAGTTATCCATTATAAAAGATAATTTTTATATTAACACAAATTTTCAGTTCAAGTTATCACATGATGAAACAGTGATGATTTTGAATGGACACACAAGGTTTCTACAAATTTCTCCCAGGGTCATTCTCCTTTTTCTACATTTTTTAGTGAAATTGGTTACATGTTGGATTGGCAATGTTCATTTCATTTTTAAAAACATTTTAAAATAATTAGTAGTGAGGCTAGTCTTACATTGTTCTCCTTTCAATGACTGATCTGCTACTGCTGTTTTCTTCTCCATAGCTGGATCAAAAATTCTTGTTACTGACTAGATACTGAAGTCTACTGCTTTAATCTGTCCCTTTTTTTATTTTTAGAACAATCTTCTTACCCATCCAAGCACACATTATCTCAGAAATGACATCATTAAACCTGGACCAATTGATTCTATTTTTAAACCATTAAGCATCACATGATCACTATCTCTATATTACTCCAGTTGGCACAGGGTGGCAATACTGTATGGAGAGTTTTGCTTTGTTTGATTCTATTTTTACAAACAGATTATTTCCCTCCTTTTTTAATTAAAAATTCAATCATACCCTAATTATTGAAAAATTCATCTATAGTTATTTTTTTTCATTTTAATTAACAGAAACAGGATAATTCTTTAATTATACTTTAATTTAAAAAAAAACATTAATTTTTTTAGACAGAGGGGGAGAGAGAAAAAATCCCTTTTAATTAATTGATAACAATTTTCAAAAAAAAAAAATGGTTAACCTTATTTAAAGATTTTACTTTCTTATCTCTCTCTTTTTTTTAAAGTTATAAACTAATAAATAAATAAAATTACTGAATAAAGAAGGAAATGTATATATTTTGTTGTTTTTTGCATACTTTTTCTCTTTCTTTTACAATTACCCATATCAAACCACAAATACTCACCATTCTTATTTAAAATGTTTGGAATTTATCATATTATCAATTCAGGAATGCAACTCTTTTAATATGTTTAATGACTGACATTCTGAAAAAAAATTGAAAAGAAATAATTCTTTTTCATATCTATATTATAAATAAAAAGTTTTGAATTTTTTATATGTTTTTTTTATATTTTAATGTTATTTATATATATATATATTAGCACAATAAATTTGCATGCATAGAAATTATTTACTAATGAAAAATTTTTAAGTCTAAAACTTTTAGATATTTGCTTCTTAATATTATAAAGAACTCGTAATATAAATTTATAATTAAGATGTTACATGAATTTTCATAGTAAGAAAGTCAAGTCATACATCATGTGACTTATTATATTATAAATTGTTATACATTAAAGATCAGCCTTTCAAGCTATTGTGCATGCGCTTTCTTACGAGTGTTAATAATAAATGAATACTTTCATTCCCAACACAAGATATAGTATTTATGAAAGAATAAAATGAATCCACTTATTCTTTCCAACCCAAATGCTTATATATGGGCAAATCTTAAGTACTGTAAATGAAAGCATGAGGATAGACCACTCACTTTAAATTACTGTTTACGATGTCTGAATGAATGACGTCCATGAAATTATCTAGAATTTACTAAACGTCACTCTCAAATGAAGTTTCATTTGAGAGTGACGTTTAGTAAATTCTAGATTTGAGAGTGACGTTTAATAAATTCTAGATAATTTCATGGACGTCATTCATTCAGACATCATAAACAGTAATTTAAAGTGAGTGGTCTATCCTCACACTTTCATTTACAGTACTTAAGATTTGCCCATATATAAGCATTTGGGTTGGAAAGAATAAGTGGATTCATTTTATTCTTTCATAAATACTATATCTTGTGTTGGGAATGAAAGTATTCATTTATTATTAACACTCGTAAGAAAGCGCATGCACAATAGCTTGAAAGGCTGATCTTTAATGTATTACAATTTATAAACATAGCGCTATATAAAAATAAATGCTTATTTATAAATTGTTATAAAATGTTAGCAAGCAAAAATAAACTAATACCAATAACATGCAAGGAAGCAATTTTTTAGTTATATTAACAAGTTTAAGTGACTGTATTCAAGCAATAAAATTTAATATTTGTAATTAATTTGATAAATTTCATGTTTAGTTAATAACTGGAGTTTATACAATTTTCAAATCAGTTTTCATAGTAGCTTATATCCATATAGTTTTCTGAATCATAAGCAACACTTTATGAATACATGTCTTTATTATATTTTATGAAAAATCTTTACTCACAAATACTTTATAGTTTTCAGATAAAAATCAAATTAATCTTTGTTCTGGATATTATGCATTTTGTTATTGAAAATACGATATTTAATATTTAATTTTATTTGTTAGTGCAGAGATAGTATGTAATTTAGGCAGTAATTATTTTTTATCCTCACACATGCACTGTACTGCTCTTATAATATCTTAATGATATACATAATAAATCTAAACATTTTGTGAGAGTTAATATGCAGAAAGAAAATAATAGAAGTAAAGTGAACAGAGAAATATCTTTACATTCTTAAACTGAGATGCTTTAGATTGGCCTATATAACTAGAAAGTATGTTTAAGGATAAGATGGCCACTTACATTTTTTTTAATGTCCATCTTGTGTCTTAGTTTCCCCAATACTAAACAAGACCTTACATTCAAATATCAGCCTTTCAAGCTAATTGTGCATGCACATGCACAATTAGCTTGAAAGGCTGATATTTGAATGTAATACAATTGTAAACACAGTGCTATATAGAAATAAATGCTTATTTAAACAAGACATTGTTGAGATATTATGAAAATTAGATGACAACTGATCTAAATTGTTTTAGGATTGCATATTAAAAACATAATTAAACTATAGTTTTGTATGCATTAAATATTTAACATGAATAAATTGAATGCCAAAAAGTTGAGATTTATTTTTAAAAAGTGCATGTCTTTAATAAGTTAAAGTAAATTATCATCTTCTCAATTTTATAATATAGATTTGGAAATGTGGGTTAAAAAATGAAACCAATTAAAATAATCTTGAGATACATTTGCTGCATAAAGATGTTTAAAAATGAATTTAATGTTTTATACATTTTTAATATGGACAATGAATTTTTGAAAATAAAGTTGATTAAAGAATTAATGTTTAAATCATTCATGAAACCACTGTATGCAATTATAATGCCATTGAAGTAAGAATGGCTGTTATTAGAAAATTGTATTAACAAACTTGTAAAAAGTGTCTAAAATCTGATGGATTCTTGACTGCAAAATAATTTAGGGAAACTTAAATTTAGAACACTAGTATATTGGTAATTATATTATTCCCAATACATTTCTTGCTTAACTGATCAGTTGTGTTTATTATAATGATCACAAAACTAACTCAAGAGGTATATATTGCTACTAAACTAGAAATGATTGTATTAAATATTCTTTTTTTAATATTCTGCTAAGAAAGGAAAACTGTAAAAGTTTGATTTTATTTTCTAGTTTGTCAATAACTTATTCAGCTCATAAGTAGAAGAAAATTTAATCCAATTTATATTTACAAATTTTTAAATTTATCACTAATTCAATGAATATATTTGAATTATCACACTTAAATAAGAAATATAAAGTCTTCTTAAATATTTTCTTTAATTCTTAAGACTGCAAAAAAAAAAATGATATTAAGAATGGGCTATGATAATTTTTCTTCTAAGAATAAAAGAGAAAACTCACACATAATTTTTTCACTTATATACTTCAATTACTTTTTTATTTTCTAAAATAAATATGATTATATAAAATTAAATTGGTCAAAAAAGAGAACAGAAAATATCTGGAAATTTGAGTGGGAAAGCATTTTCAAGTGTATTTGCTTAATATTTTGAGTCATGGTTTTTTTGCTTATAATGGCATGATATGAAATCTTTTTATATAATTTTTGAATAATGCTATATAAATTTTAGAATCATGGCTCTTAAAAAGTACTTGATCAGAATTCATTAGATTTGGCTTTTTGATCCAAATGGATTTAGAATGAAATATTTTGTTCAGAGAGATAAGATCTCATCATTATACTTTGATCGAATTATTTTCTAAGAAAAAGTAATAATGCATAATCCAGTGATTGATAAATGGTATATGTTATGGAAACCATTTTCATTATAACTATACTGATTTTAACTTTGTAAAATTTATTTTATGTAAAATACTATTCATATGGATTAAAATCATTATGGCGCCATCTACAAACATGCACTAAAGACCACTACTAATTCAATTCCATCAATTGTCTTTTGTATTGAAGATATGACTTCATAAGATAGATTTCGCTTTTATGATTCTTAAATAAACAATATGTTTTGGTCTATAACGAAATAATAATTATGCTCAATTCTGCTAAAATGCATATTCCAGAATTTTAATTTTGACCATGCAAAGTAAAGAGAATGTTCCAAGCTAAAGCAAAATAGTGGGTTGTAGCAAAATAGTTTATTATTTGAAAGATTAGTGTAAGAGGGAATATTTCTTCTAATTAAAAAATAATATGATATTATTAGGAATTATAAATGACAAGGGATAGTTGCATCAACTGGCTAAAAAAAAACATTGTACATAATATACGCATACAAACAGACATACGTGCACGCACACACGTATCTATACATATACATAGTAAATCTGGATTTTATAGGCCCTGAACAATTGCTGCAATAATAGGATTAACAAAAATTCTTTATTCCTGACAGAAAAAATGGAAAAACAATATCTTATTTTAGTCAACTGAAGTGAAACTCTGCCAATAAAAAGCTCCAACAAACTTTGAATTTAAAATTCTCATTTAATTAAAAAAAGCAATTAATTAAGAATAAATGTGTTTCATAGAAACACAAAAACTATTTAAAAAAAAAACAACTTCAAGCAAAAAAATAATTTTAACATTTTTTTTTAAAATTGTAAACATTTTAATAATATGTATATGTATTTTAAATATATATATGTATAATCTCTAATACAAGTACAAAAAAAATGATTGGAGAAACAAAGTTGTTTGTTTATATAATTTTTAATTACAAATTTTATTATTTTAGCGTTCCATAAGGCGGAATCGGCAATATGTATGTAAAGCACGTGGTCAAGGTGATTGTCCTGTTGATAAAACTCATCGCAACCAGTGTAGAGCATGCCGATTAAAAAAATGTTTAGATGTAGGAATGAATAAAGATGGTAAGTTTTAAAAATTATTTTTTTTCATTATATGTACATGTGTTTATATTTTATAATTTAATAAAAAATAAGCATTTTATTTTCAAACAGATGACGTATATTTTTGATCATGTGTTATATAGTTAGTCAATCTGCTATAATGGATAGAATAACAATAATGTTTGACTATTGTTATGATCTTTGACAATATATATTAGAGTGTATTTGCGATATTGGTTTGCAATCAGTATATCTATTAGGTAATATAGATAATTTATGATGTGTGGTATTCAGTGTAAATAGATGTTATAAGATATTCCAAATTAATATGTTTAACATTACAGTTTGGATTGTAGATGTTTATTCAATCCTACTTCCTCTTTGGATTAATTACATAAGAAATTGCACTACATAGTTTCCATTTATCTCCAATAAAATGCTGATATATTTAAACATTTCTTAATAAATAATTCCTAGTCCTTATATATATATATATATGTATTAATTGATTACATCTTTAATAAGTGCAATAATGCTAATCAAACTATTATTGCAAGATCAACATTAACAACTAAACAGAAGTATATACATTGCAATCTCATCTAATTGCTAATTCTTTTCCCTCTTCTCTTTAATAATTCATTCTATTTATTTTAAATGATTAGAATATATATGTGATGTGAATGCATGTGTCACTGTCTTTATATTTATATACTATTGAATAATGCATATACTACATCTACATAAAAGGGAATGGAAAATTGATATATCAAAAAACTCTTCATATAAATGTGTATAGATAATGACATTGATACTAACTGCATATATCTATTCCTAATTTACAAATATACTCTAATTTTACTAAATAATAATTTAATAGTGCTACAATTATCAAATATAAATATGTGTTAGCTCACTTAACACAAATAAAAGAAAAAGTGCATGTATTTAAAAATCTATATTGGAAAATTTTATATCTCATTTTAACATCATTTATTATTATAATATTATTGATAATTATTTACTTGAAATGTTATCTAAAATGTTTTTCAATCTTTTTCGCAATTTGCATTACAGAAGAACAAATAAGGCTTACATCTCATATAGTTTTTTTTTTTTATATAGCTGCTTTTATATGACAGAATTTTTTAACTTATGATCTTGACTAAATAAGAGAATCTTTGATAATATTTCAAAAATGAGTCTCTAAAGGATATTTCCTCAAATTTTATATTGTTCTTTGACATTATTTTCTCTTATTTAAAAAAATAAATAATAATAATTAGTTTACAATTTGCCACGTAATTATATGCCTCTTAATATTTTATTTCTTTATATTTCAATATTTTTATTACAATGTAATTATCATCATTTTATAAAGTATTTAACAATTTCTTATTTCTCTTTGTTTTCTTATTTTTAATTAACTCTCTCTCTCTCTGGTTTTCTTCTAAAAAAAAAAAAACAAATATCCCAATTTTGATAATTTTAATTAGTTGTTTACTCTCTATAAAATAATAATTATGTTTATGTCTTATTGTTATTATTATTTTAATTCTTCTTTTCTTTCCTTGTAGTATAAAAAATAATAATAATTTAAGAAAATATTATTTTTATAGCTTATGGGTTTAAAGTCTGAACATTATATGAACCCCTGATACCTTTCATTATTATTAATCAGAAAAACATCATATTTTCTTGTAATTTGACATAGGTCTCTATATAAACTATTAAATATTTTATAGCTAAATTGATGTGAATGACTAAGGTCAGGTTTTGACAAATACCCATTTTCTGATATTTAATTGGTAATGGATTTTTTTGATTTATTTCCTTTATTGTATATCTGAACTTGACATTTTTTCTTGTGCTTTTACTCATTTTTTTTTTTTTTTACATTTCTTTATTACTTTGGTATTCCATCCAATCTTTTTTATTTGTTAATATAAAATGTGTTTCATTATATGATAATATTGTCTTGGATTTATTGACAGATAAAATTTGTTATGTTTCTAATATTTACATTGTACTTTTTGCATTATAATAATCAATAAAGCAAGTCATATATAATGTGACATTGCTTTTATAAGCTTGTATTTACAAAGATGTAATACAGAGAGTGTACCAATAGCTTAAACAAGCTTTTAATTGATAAGTGTGGTAAGAAAAAATATTTAAAATCTCTAAGAATGCTCTGGATAGAGATTTTAAATATTTTCTCTCTTAGAGATTTTAAATATTTTCTCGTACCACACTTATCAATTAAGAGCTTGCTTAAGCTATTAGTACACTCTGTATTACATTTTTGCATTATATATGTAATTATAAATTTTTAAAAAAGTCATATATAATGATGGAATACTTGAATATTTTATATAGTGAGAGGTGTCTATAAAAATCAATATTCAGAAGTGTATTAAGATGATAAAAATAATTTAAGAAGCTGAACCAGAATATGTTATTGGAATCTTTGATCATTAAACAGACCTTATATGTTTTTAGAATGTTCACGATGCTAACATGCATTTTATGCAGTTAAATAAATTATACATTATTTATTCTACCTTTTCAGACCCTAGTGTTCTAATAGAAATATAAAGCAACCATTTAAGATTCTATATGTATTTTATTAAATATTTGTTTATTATCTAATTTAGTTGTTTTTACTTTCTAATATAAAGTGAGTAGGCTTTAAAGATAAGAAATTTAATAATTATTATTTAATATTTGCTCTGATTATCATTCTGAAATTACAGAAATTTGATTATAAGAATCAATCAATGCTTTTGTGATAATGCCCTTAATAACAACATTAATTTTTGAGACAATTTTATAAATCATATAAGACAATCTCCTTTTCCAACTGGACTTAATATTAGCAGTAATCCTCAAAATATTGTACAGTCCAAGTTCAATGTTTCTGCAAACAATTGTTAGCCAAGTACTGAGGAGTTTTCTAATGAGATTTCCACAAGTTTTCCAAAACTCATTATTTCCAGTCTTAGCACTTTATTTTGCATATTATTAGGATCTTAATATTGATTGGTTGTTCTTAATAACTTTTGGGAATTTGGATATGTTTTTTAAACCCACATCACTTGATTATTGTTTTGGAACATTAACAGTTATTTAATTCTATGATATCAAATCAATGCCTTTTAAATTCTTCTTGCTAAATGGTTTGTTTTTATTTAGATTTGTAATATAATAAGTGATCCACAATTTTTTTTAAACATGTCCCTTATATTATCATTTGTGATGTTGAAAAACTCAGCAACTTTTTCAATTGTCCATTGATTGGATATAATAAGCACCTGTTTGACTAACTAAGTTGTAAAACCATCAAGACAATACTGTATGGGTTTGGTGCTCTTTTTAAGGTTAATATTTTTCTGAAACATTGATTATAATCTTCCCCCATCTTTTATTTTTATATTTTTCTGCATAATCTAATATTTGACTTCCTACTGCTATCCTTAATTCCAAAAGTTACTAATGATTGTGTTACTATAATTTCTGTATGTGATGGACAGATAAGGATATCTGGCAGCATAATATAGATGATTACTGACTATTGCTATTTTCTTTTTATCCTATAAGAAGTTGATTAATAAAAAAATGGCCAAACTATTCAGATGTTCTTTGGAATTTTTGTCTACATTTTTTCAGAATACTTTTATATGTATAAATTTGTTGACAGAACATTGAACTGTTCCTTAATCACTGCTATAACTCCATTTGATCCCACTTCCATTAGATTTATTGCCATTATTTATCATAATTTTTTCACTTTGTGAATTGGCTATAGGTACTTTCTCATGATTACTCTATTTTTTCAATTATTTATCCACTCCTCCTAACTTCTCTTCCAACTTTATGATCATTCTTTTGACTCTATTTTTTATTCTTTTCACAAATTCCTTTAATATCTTTTCTTATCTTGCTCATATTTCTTCCTTAATCCATTCCATTTTTTTTAAATACTAATTTGCATCATAAAAAAATCAAAAGTACTAATCCCTCTTGTAACTTTGTGATTGTTGTTTCTTGATCTCTATTAATGTAATCTCTCACTATAAATAATTTTGACAATTATTCATATTTCCATGGTTTCTTTCATATATTTTTAGTTGTTTTTGAGCTTTCTATACTTCCTTCTTTATTTTTTCGACTAGTTCTATGTCAATTTATACATGATTCTTGTTTCCCTTTTCTGATATCTGTTTTATTTTTTAATTTTATTTCTTATCATCATATTAATTAATAATGAAACGTTTTTATTATATGCAGTATTCAATTGCTTTAATATTTTATTCCATATTTTGCAAATTCTTGGTATTTTTTTTTTCATAATTTATCTGAAGATTTTTTTCTATTTCTATTTTCAACTTGTAACTTCAATATTTACTACTTTACTGTGATTTTTTCATATGTACTAATATTTTTTTAAATTCTTTTTTTTTTTGTATTTTAGCTTAATCACTGATTATTACTATTACAGTTTATAAACACATAGTGCTATATAAAATAATATCTTATTACATATTTTTTTCTATGTTTTTTCACACAATTTTTTTTCCTAATTTTGTTTTTGCTTTTTTAAAAACATTTTTTCTACTCATATGCCACATTTCTTCCATGTTGTCTATAATTTTTAAAAAAATTTTTTACAACATTTCTTTCATTCTTTTCTAGCCTTTTTCTCTATGTTTCTCTATCCACTTCCCTATTTTAATGTCACATTTCCCCCATAAAATTCATTAATTCATAATTAAATATTTATATTAATTTTATACATTACTATAAATATTTCTTGCATGGAGCATAAATTATAATCCTTAAATATATTTTTTAGCAGAATATTTATTCAAAAAATAAATATTAGAAAAACAATAATAATAAAACAGATTTAAATTTCATGTCATAAGCATGATAGGCATAAACAGTAATTATTATACCATAAAGCCATTCTATACATGCACAAGTTAACTTGTTATTGAATCGATTTGATTTATTTACACATTTCCATTGCATTTACATTTAATAATTTCTTGCAAATAATATGATCTGCAAATTATTATTTTAAAGAAAAGATTTTTAAAAAAATTATATTATTAAATCCTAATTGCAAGCAACTTTTTTAAAATATTTTTTCGTATATCCATACGTATAAATTGATAGCAATGATTGACACACAAAAAAATGTTCATTAAATTCTGAGATTTCTATAAGTTATTTCTAATATAGTACTGTAAGAAGCAAATGTGATAATTCTAATTAAATGGAAAATGTATACTTATTGATTACGAATAGTTGAATTTTTGTGTGTTTTATAATTATTAAACTTTTTAATATTATTATTTATAAACAAAATTTAATCTACTTAAATCTCAATTATTATCTAGAAATTCCTATATCTTCTATTTAATTTATTTATTATTAATAATGAATTTTTTATTACAATAATTATTACAGTTGATGAGCGAAACATATCCACCCGTCTGTGGTGATACGAGTGTGTGAGTAATATTATATATAACGTTTTCCAATATTAAAGACGAATTTTCCTGTTTTGATCATTTAACAGAACATTGCTAAATCACCTTTTAGCGCCCATCTCTGCTAGACTGTAATATGCACACAGTTTATGGAATATTACAATACAGAACTATTATGACGACGGTTTTTTTTACTTTATTCAAATATCTAGTAAAGATTAACAAACTCTCTCGCTGATATAAGAAAATTAATATTATGATCCAGAAATTTGAGTTGTTGGAATTATGTTATTCAAGTGACAAACAATGGGCAACTGTTACTGGCAATGGTCATGGTTGTTGGACAATGCACTCAAGCTGTTATTAGAATCCATAGAATGTGGATAATATAATGATCTTCAGATAAGAGAGTTAACTATAAATGTGATGTAATACACTATGACCTCCTTTATCATAGTCAGGAATCTCTCAGCCACTATGCCCAGAGAAACCAGTTAGCCACTTTCCCTTTCCATTCCCACTCTAAGTTTTCCCATATTTTTCTCTATCTTGCTCCATCCCCAATTCCATATCATTTCTCTTCACTCTATGTCTTTACATCTAGATTCCCCTTATTTTTTCCCAAACCCAGCATAAAAACCATGAACTCTCTATTTGTTTATATTTATTCTCCCACAACTTCATTATTTGTATACTCTTTCTACCTGTAGGCATTTACATTCAATTTGCAGATTAAATCACAAATATTTTTTTCCCATTTATGTGTATATTCTCTTGTTACTAACAATCCTGTTTGAGCCTTAAACAGTGAACTATTTTCCTTGTTATTATCATGAATTAACTTGCACCCAATATTCTGTTTATTTATATATATATTTAAACTCTTTTTACTTTCCAGAGTTCTCATCTCTCCAACTCACAATTTTTTATTAATGCATCTATTCTTCTATCCAATGCCTTGCCACTAATATAATCCACAATCCTCCTAACACAATTATCCTATATTTTGTACAAGCATACTGTCATATTCATCCAAATCTTCTGCATACTCTACTATCTTTCTCACACAGCTTGTTGCCTATCCTTTATTCATTTTTTGGCTACTCTCTTACTATCCATAAACTGCAATCTACCAAACATTTTCATTTGGCTTTTTGCATCTCTCATATAAATACTTGACCCATTTCTTCTTGAATTTCCTCATTTGCCATCCCCACATCTGCATATAATGCATGTCTTCTTACATCTCTTTGTACTTTTTCTAAGTAATATAACACCCCTTTACTATCATATAATGCATCATTATCATAAGTTAACCTTGTTACTGCCACTTCTTTCCATACAATTCTTGCTATATTATATAAAAACACTGTTAATTTCTTTATCAGCCCCTTTTCTTTCTTTGTTTCATTTATCAATTTTTTCTCCCACTCATCCATGCAATTTTCTGATTACTTAAGACAATTCCAGAATAGTTATACTTATTCATTACATTTAACTTTATATCCCCCAATCATTTATTATCATTACTTTTGATTTGTCTTCAATAAATTTAATTCCCATCTCTTTACCAACCCTTGCACACATCTTCAATAAAATTTCTGTATCTTCCCTACTTTCTTGTGCACAAGAAGATATCATCAGCAAATAAAAGGCCTGATAGTGTATACACTTTCTTGCCATTTATTAATAGTATCTCTACTCTACACCTCTTTTTATTGCTTTCTCATTCCTGTCAAATATAACAAAAACAAAATAGGTGACATAGGACATCTTGCCTTAGTCCCACACTATTTTAACTCTAACTGATTCTATATTTTCTAATTGATACATATAGTAATTATTTTCATAAATCTCTTAATAAGATGCACTAAAGTTCCATTCATTCCCAAATTTACTAAACTTATCCATAATCTATTTCTGTTTACTCTATCATAACCAATAAACACTAAGTGCTGCCCTCTGTTTAGGGTAACATTGGTTTGTTTCCAGCACAAGTAGCACTTTTTGTGCTCTTTTGTTTACTATTTCCGGTCACTTAAGATAAGGTCTTGCCATCGTGAACTTCTCAAGTCAGCCTTCTATATTAATTGTGGCAATGAGATTTGTATTTTTGCAACCATATTTTTATTCTTTAACTACAGCACAGAAATTTTAACTCTAATATCTTAAAAACTCATTATAATTGAGTATTATGAAAAGACAACCATTAAAGTGCAAAAGTTTTATAATGTACTAAGCATGCTTTCAGCAAATACTGCCAGAATCATAGTGATGTTTAAAGTTTAGCAGTTAGAACTATACTTTAAACAGCACTATGCTTTCAGCAGATTACTGCCAGAATCATAGTATTGTTTAAAGTATAGTTCTAACTGCTAAACTTTAAACAGCACTATGATTCTTGCAGTATTCTTCTGAAAGCATGCTTAGTACATTATAAAACTTTTAAACTTTAATGGTTACTTTTTCATAATACTCGATTGTAATGAGTTTTTAGAATTACAGTATTTAATGGAAAGAGAAGTAAACATTTAGAATTACTCCAATCTCATATAACATTTTTCACTTTTTAACTTTTGATTTCAGAGAGCAATAACAAGAATAGATTTAATAAACAGAGAATTTTCATCTTTCTGTGCTTTCCATCACTCTGACTAGCTTTGGGATGCATACTCTGCTCACTGCTACTTAAATCATGTTTTCTTATGCAACCAACACTCCCTTTTAGCAATGATGTAAATGCATGGTTGTCACTTCCTTCTGATAAAGAAGTAACAAGAGCAGATTCCCAATATGTTGTCTGATTATTATGAGCAGCAGATTCTAATTTGTAAATTATAAAGGTGAATAATAGACTGGATAATTCCAGAGTGTTGCATTCAAGGAAGTACCTTTAAATATCTTCAGATTCCAGTTGAGATTATAGATATGGTAAAAGAAGATGTAATTATTAAAGAAAGAGGAAGAGATGATTCAAAAGAGAAAGAGCTATTCAAGAGGTCATAGTACTAGTAGTCTATGTGTATTTGATACCCATGGTAGTAAGTTGAGGTGATCCTCGATGAGATGGCAAGTCAATACAATCACCAATGAGATGAACTGCTGTCAAATTTAGAACAGGTGTAAACACCTAGATGAAGGCAATCCAATTTAGATATGTCCTTTATTTCTATAAAAGTGGAAGGGATTAAGAAAAGATAGTAAAAATAATTTATGTTGAATAGTCCAGCTAGCTTGCCATTCCTGATGGATAACCTACTTATTGTTAATGATATCACACTATGGAAACTTTACTTGATACAAAATCTTCAAGATCTGAGTGAAGAACAGCATTTGTAATTAAGAGATTATCAAATTTAAATAGAATAAAACTGCTCTTATTGAAATTTATTTTCCAAAAAAAATGAAACTAATTGAATAGATATATAGTTATAAGATTTTTTATTATATTAAAACAAGATCATTTAATGAAAGGTATCTGCATAGTGTTGAATTTACAATAACATCTAATTTAGTATCTTCTATTTATATAATTCCTAAATATATCAATGAAAAGCTAATAACATTAAAACTTGGGTCTTTACAATAATATTTGTACTATTTTATTAGTGTTATGCTTCAATCCTAGAAAATTCTGAGAAATAGCATTATTGCATCAATATTCTAAAAAAAAAAAAATCATTTTTTTTTTGTTTTTTAAAAAGTCATGTCTTGACGGAATTAGAAAAAGGTAGGCCAAGATCATTGAAAGTTATCAGTATCATTATTTAATTTTTGAACAAGACATGCATTGACTATCTCAAACATTTTATTCAGAAAAAAAAAATATTATAAAAGAATTTGAATGCATTCATGCATAAAACAATGCCATCTAACAGATGATAATGTAGTTAGAAGCCAGAAAATAAAATAAGTTTACAACAGAATATTATTTGATATATCATAGCCTAGTATATCCAAGATTAAAATGATAATTGCATTAAATAACAAAACTATTTCATTATATTAGTAACAATGTTGGTATTTATTCCTTAAAAGCATTCGTGTATTATTCATTATTATATTCCAATAGCTATTAAATACTAAAACTGCTAATTTGAACTCTCAGGATTTTCATGCATGAAGCACAAAATTCTCTCAAGAAGTGTACTGTGATTATAAACAAGCCTATTATTGGGTTCAATAAAGAAAAAACTTCAAAATAGTTACTTGACAAGATACTATTATTAGTGATTTGATTAAAAGAATAAATAACTTTTTCCATCTGGCAGAATAGTAAATTGAATGTGGAGTCGATGCAAGTTTAAATGTAGGAGTTCAATAAATGATAAGAAAACTTTAAAATGATTGATAGAATAAAACTGCAAAATGACATTCAGATATTTTCTGATCATGAACATATTAGATCTTTTTTTTTGTATTAAAAATAACATGTGGATTTAAAAAATATCATAATCCTATTAAATCCATAAAGAACACTCTCTTATATGATAATAATGTTTCAAGCTGAAAGAAGAAATGTTTTAATTACTTTTTGAATAATGCATTATACAAAAATTGAAATGATGGCTTTATGAATATACCTATTCTTCCTCCATTTATATTTGAATAAAGCTGTCCATCAAAACAGTTATTTGCCATCTTAAAAATGGGAAATCTGCAAGTAAGATATTTAGTGATGTTTTAAAATATGGTAATGGTAAGTTAACTTCGAAACTATTTGAATTTATGTCTTTTGATTTTAAAGATGCTTCTGTTGTTTCGATTTGTAAAAAAATAAAATGAATAGACAACATTGCAATTAATTATCAGAAAATATATCTTCAAGCTGTTTCTAATAATATATAAATAGTTGTCAGAATTTCAATCAAGTTGTAGGAAATTAAGAAGCACGATAGACATAACTTTTATTGCCAAGCAAACGCAAAAAAAATTTATTAAGAATCAAGGAATTATTATATATTATTTTATTGATTTTTCCAATGCATTTGACTCAATTAATTAAACATGTATATAACAATATTTGAAATAAATTGGTTGTTTCCCAAAGTTTATTCATTTATATATCTCCTATATGATAGAATGAGAGAAAGGGTATTACTACTGGTGAAAAATGTGAAGTATTTGTAATGAAATCTGTGTTAAATAAGGTGTATATTAGTTCAAACTTCATTTTTCATTTTTATGATAGTGGTCTTTGATACTCTTTATAGTAATTTTATGAATTAAGGATCAAGATGCCATACAGATTTGATGATAAAATTTTTAATTTAAACTGTTTAAATGTAACTTTATCTTCTTGGTTTCTGAATTTACAGTGTGCTGATAATTGTTCTATTTTTTTCAATTCATAAAATAATCTATAAAATGTTTTAAATATTTTGAACTCAACCTATAAAGAATTTTAGTAACTGGGTAATGTTCAAAAAAATTCAATTTTTTTTAATCAGCTAGTGCTGGAACAAAAGTCTTCAGCAACTTTTAGATTTGATAGTTATCAACTTAATAATGTAAACGTCTTGTTAGAAAGGCAGACTTAATAAGATATAAGTTTATTTCATTATAAATAATGTAACTATTTCAGTAAAATTAATTGTAAAAAGTGAAAAACTATTATGCTTCTCAGTTTATTATATGAAATTGAGAACTAGATAGAACTCTTATCAATATAATATATAACAAATTTTCACTTAATTATGCTCCATTCAAATTTTAAAAATATAATGGGCAAAATTATAAGATCAATCAAAATCTTCATTAGATTAAAAACATGAAATGAATGAATGAATGATAACATACTTCTCATAAGTATTTTGTGGTGAACTTGAGCCTAGTTTTTATGGAAGAGACAGAAAACATTTACATTATAAAGATTATCTCATAGTCATTCTAAAGAAGTGCAATATTGTTTGTGTCTATTGGAAGTATGAGTCAAGACAAAATACAACAGAGCTACAGTTAAAAAAAAATATTAAAATAATTTCAGAAAGAAAAGTTTGCTGCAAATAAAAAAAATATTACAAGATATCATGTATACAGATTAATGGACTAGCATATTATGTAAGTATATTGATTTAATTAATCATTACAAAATTCATTTCATAACTTATTATTATAATTATTTTGAAATTGGGATGACTATACTTGTATCCAATGATTAATGATAATGAATAATCTGTTATCTAATTATTTTTAAATGCTTTTATTGAAGTTGGAAAATCAATTTGTTTGATGGTGTGTTTGTTTGAAAACTTTTGACCTTTTTAAAGTTAGAATGAAATTGTAAAATTGAGATTTTATAGATTTCAATTCAATAGAATTACTTGAAATTTGATATATAACTAATTAATATTAAACTAATCCATATGGCACACTAATCTTTTTCGTAGATCACCTAGTTTCTTAGATATGGAACAGATGGCATAAAAATATTGAATGTATTGTAATTTCAAATTGAATAATTCTTAGAACTTTCATTTGTTTTAAGTAAGGCTTGTGAGCTGAAAGATACAGACATTTTTTCTTTCATTTTAATAACATTTTAAAATAGAGATTTGATAAAGTTACATTTAATATAATTTGTTGAAATTTTGTACTTTTTTAAAATCTTTATAAAAGTGATAGGACATATTAATATTTTAAATAGGTGATTTAGTTTCTTAGATATAAAAAAAGGGAGAGATAGCTTCAATGTTGTAATTAATTTTCATAATTTTTTTTTTGCTTGCAATTGTAAGCTTCATTTAGATAATAAGAAAGGTTGCTTATAATATATTTTTGTTAAGCTGTTTTTTTTAAAAAAAAAAAAAAAATTCAAATAAAAAGAAAAAATGTTAACCAATTTTAAACAGAAAAGTTGGTTACTGATTTGTTATACATATGACAATAGTTTGAATTTGTTGATTGTTATTGATACTGAAATTGTCTAAGTGTTGACTGGTTTTTAATATATAATTAAATATACATACACCTGGGTCTCATTTTATGCAGGAGATAGGTTCCTTAGAAAATGCACACAAAAGAAATTGCACAAAAATAGACTTAGCTTACCTTGAAAAATGGGGGATACATACTGTAATTTTCAAAAATCACATAAAAGCAAACCAACAATGTAAAATTACTTTAAAATTCACATAAAAAAATGAAATAAAATATGACTAATAAAAAATTTCAAATTTGAAAAAAATTGATACAAGACAAACTTTTTTTACTTTTTTTTATTAACTACAGTATTTAATTTTATTCAAAACAATATATATTTTATGCGTAATTTACAGTATTTTACATTTTTTATACACATACGGTATTTTAATCATTATTGCTATTTGGTGATATGCAAGCTCATTTGTGAACTGGTAATACATTAGATTTGTCACAAGAGAAAATACAACTAGCACCAACTTCATTTTTTTTAATTGCTCTTATAGTACACTGGCCCAAACTAAAATGTTTTCCAATCACTGTTGATCCTTCCTATTTCACTAAGCAATCTAAAATTGAAATTTTTGTTTCCAAAAAAATTTATTTTCTTGGGTGTTTTTTTCCTCTCCATTAAGGTAAGCTAAAAGTTTAAAATAAAAGTAAGAACTTAGACTTGTGATAATAAAAAGACACCTACTCACCACTGTTGGGCAAAATGTAATTAAAACTAACAATTAAAAAGTAAATTATTATTTTTGTCTTTAATTTTCAATTCCATTTAAAAATCAAATTTCATTGTTTCACATCACATTAATTTCAGATCACATTACATAATTTTTAAATTGTTAATTACAATTAAAAATCAGATTTTAATTTTTAATTGTAAAATTTAATTGTGCCCACCGCTGTACTCACATTTTAAAAATAAACTTGCGAACACTAAATGATTAATTGATTAAGTACTCTTTTTTTTAAAAAGCAAAAATAGAATGTGATTTAAAATGCAAAAACAACAACATGCATAGTATAGGCATCTATAATGTTTGAACAGATTTACATTATAATCTTGTAAAATTTAATGTGTGCATATAAAATGGGAAAATCCTGATTTTAAATGAATTATGAACTTCTTTATTGCATAAAATCTATTATAGTACTATTATAAAGCGCTGAAAATATTGAAATTATTAGATGGAAGTCGAACTCCGATAATATACTATTACTTTAAATATGACATGTGAGTGTGTAAAATTTATAATATGTAAAGTAATAGTGCCTTATTGGAGATTGACTTCTGATCTAATAATTTTTATCACATAAAAAAAAACCACATACAAAGATATTAAGAAGAAACATGAATCGCATAACTTCAAAATCGCATTGAAAAAATCCACATAAAACAAGACCCGGGTGTATTCAATATGACATTTACATAAAGAGAATACATATTAACTTATTGCAGAAATATCTAATGATAGTGTGAAATTAATTTAAAATAAAATTATACATATTAAATGAAGTTCATTTACAATATAGTTTTTTTTTATAAAAAGAAAGGCAAAAACATCAAACAAAATTTTTATTTAAAAGTTTATTTAATATTTTTAATCACTTACATACACATATAATTATTATGCACACATACTAAATATGATATTACGTAAGAGGTATACATTTTAACTTGTAACAGAAATATCTAGTGATATGTATATATATCAACTATAAGTGTCAAGTCAATTTAAAACATAATATAGTTTTACATTTTTATTTACTGTTCCAATACTAAAAAGTAAAAATAATAGAGATAAAAAATTTTTTTATGTTAAATGCTTTCATTTAGCTTGCACTAAAAAAAAATAATAATAATTGTTTCTTTAATTTCCATTGGGGATTTTTAGATTTATTTTGAAATAAAATGAGGGGGGGGTCAGAAATTAAATCAATTCCAATTTTTATAACAAGGGATTGAATTAATTAATTTCTGGTCACCCCATGCTTTTATTTCATGTTAAATCTAAAATTTCCAATTGTGGTTGAAGAAACTTTTTTTTTTTCTTTTTAATGTATGATAAATAAAAGCATTTAATATAAAAAAATATTATTTTTAGAAAACGATTTTGTATTTTTTTTTCTCTTCTGTAAACTACTCAAACAGTTGGTTACCTTAAATCATTATTAGGAGTTATAATATGTGTGAAAAACATTTCAAACAACATAAAAATCCTTGGTTCCAGAATATTCTTTAAACTTTTTTTTTTTTTTGGTATTTCAAGAATAGGTCTTTTATTTCTTCATTGCAAACCCAAACTCTGTTAAAATGAAAAAACAGCAGCTCATTGCAAATAGGTTTATTAAGTATAGGTTATTTACTCAATGTTTTTTTTAATTTTATTTGTAAACTAATTTATTTATTGCAAAAAAAATACCATAGAAATTTTATTTCTATAATAGAAGCTTTTGAATAATATTCATTGGATTAACAGTATTCTACCTATGTTACATTTTGTCTTGTTCAGAATCAACCCAATATCTTTTAATTTAATTAACATACAATTTTTGGACCAACAGCTGAATGATCTGTTTCAATAATTATGAAATAAAATATGTGATGCTATTTTAGAGTAGATAATTTAATATTCATGTTTTTGACAATGTACTATTATATATTTTTCAATGAGGTCAATATCATCTGTTTGTTCTCTTACCCATATATTGTGTTTTCAATCTCTTCTTGTTACTCCCAACATGCATCTCTCCATACTTCTCTGAGTGGTTTAAAGTCTCTGTATTGCTCTTCTATTAAGTGTCCAAGTCTCAGATCCATAAATAAGAATTGGTAAAAAATTAAAAGACTGAAGTGGAGTTGGACTGGACATATTGTTAGAAGAGATGATAATAGATGGACAATTGAAATCTTAAACTGGATTCCAAGCGATTGTAGAAGACCCAGAAAGAGACCACATGTGAGATGGATGGATGAAATAAGAAAGTGTGCAGGGGTGATGTGGAGAAGAGATGCTAGAGATCGGAGAAGATGGATTGAACTTGGAAAGACCTTCATCATGCAGTGGATTGATAATAAATAGTTGATGATGACTATTTATATAGAATTACTTTAAGTAAAGAAACTAAAAAGTCTTTAATAGAAGTTTGTTACTTTTAAAGGTAACAGAGTATTCTAATCAAAAAAGGTAATATTTAATCGCATTAGATTTATACATATTCAGGTACATATATATTGCATGTATAACCTATACATATATGTATATATAAATAACATATCGTAATCAGTATACATTTAATAATGTATGCATGAACACATTCTTAAGTTAGCTTGAGGTACTAAATTTTTTTATACTAAAACAGGTTGTCACAAATATTATATTCAAATCTATCTCATGAGTCAAAATTTTTCTAAGTAGCTTTTACATATAAATATAGGTTCTTCCAAAGTAAACTGATATATAACTGTATCGACTCTATTTTCAATCAGTTAGTCACTTGCTGGCTCATTTTTTATAGAGATTTTGTGGCTACTCAAAACGTGTGTATGCGCGTAAGATTAAAGTGTGCATTTTTCAGTAGTAGTAATATAAAAATTTTAACAAAAAAATAATTCTCTACTAAATCAAAATATAATGAGCTAACTTTTAACTGTTTTCATTTCATGTAAATGAGAATAAAATAGATCTGGGAACTTCTCCACGTGACATAGTTTCAATTTTAACCTGAAAGATTGCTTTCATAGAAAAAAAAATAAGAAAAAACATGTGACTGAAATTGTTAAAAACAGCTTATGAGATTGACGTTTTCTAAAGATGCCAGCAAACGATCAATTTAAACCAATCTTTAAAGTATTGGAAATATTACGGCTTTGCCTTGGTATCTTTTCTCCTTTTCTTTTTTTTTAATTCCCGTTAATCAAAACAAGGAACCGCGCATATGCTGACAAGAGAGGTAAAGACAATAACCGATTCCACTTGTTCAATACAAGTACTTATTACACCAACTTCAAGAGGCGGTTTTGTTGATTAATTCTTGAAAAGGCAGAAATAAAAAAAAGAGTCCGTTTCTCTCTTCATAACCTATTTTGTCAACTCAATCATTAAATTCTTATGTTGATCTTTCAGCAATTTGACAATGCCATGTGACAGCAACAATTTTGAGCCAACATTGAAATGTACATCTTAAATGAATTACGTTTCCTTTTCACCATTTTATTTTTTTAGAGCACGAGTTTACTTTAGCGATACGTAAAGCTTCATCAATAGTTATCTTGTTTGATTATGCGATGTCAATCTTCTAGTCCCTGCAGCTGCGCAAATATAAAATTCATTCGTTCTGTAAGAGCTAAACAAAATCTGTATATAGTATTTATTGGTGTATACTTGATTAATATATATACACACATATCTATATATACTGGCATATATAATTTGGAAAAAAGGAAACTGAAGAATCTGTAAAATTTATACCCGGTTAAAAAATAGAAAATACTCAAAATTGAATCTTTATTTTAAACTATATTGTTACATATATCTATCTTTCTATAAATATACATATATGCTAAAATAAATGTAATCACCAAACTTTTGTGCTTTAAAATAAATATATACATTAAACATGTTTGACTCCATTTATGTGAGTTTGATAGTAATAAAACTATAATGATATTTTTTGATCTAATCTCTGAACTTACCAATAATGGATGTGTGAGGAATGTATTCCTATTTTCTAGCCCCTTTCTTATTCCCTCATTGTATGTGTGTATATGAGAATGAGTGCGTGGAAAGCAACTTTTTATTTCATGGTTATGACTTAAGAAAATGAATCCACATCTTAATAGAAATGTGGATTTTAATGTTGAAGGGTAAAATAAGCTCTAATATGCTGCTGCATTTAACACATTAAAAGATATCGTATTTCATCCTTGTAATGTAACTACCACAATTAAATTAGATGTTATATAAAACTATTATTTTGGGCAATATATTTTCTATAGAGATAATTTTAGAGAAATTTGGTTTGACAATGCTCAATCAAATTTCAATAGCATAATAGCTATGTCGGTGTTCTTATAGCTTGCTCTGCTATTAAATTTTTTATTATAAAAGCACATCTTCATTAGATTGGACATGTTAAACAAATGAATGAAATAAGACTTTCTAAATAATTGTTTTATGTTGAGTATGTTTTAATGAGAAAAGCAAATTTCATAATATTATAAAAATTATCTCAAAAACACTCTAAAACTATGAGCTATTATTCATTGCTTTGTTAAGAAAATATTGCTGAGGATAGAATGCAATGAATATTTATAATTACAATAAATTTCTGTGGAAAAAATCGTAAGAGAATATCGCAATATGTTACTTAAATAATTATAGGATCAGCATGTGATATATATGGATATATTCCTGGTTTGTATAGTCAGTGCAAAACTCATTTTTAACTTTTTCCGTCTTTTTCTTTGTTTTTTTTTTTTTTACTTCTGGAGGAGTAGTCATGATGATTAAAAATAATAGTGACAGCAGTAAATTATTCACTTAAGAATGGTCGCACAAACTCATTTGGCATCATTGTAGATAAAAAAGAGAAGTAGAGAGATATTTTCATCCACTTTTCTTCCTAGAAATGAAATTTCATTTGGAATTATCTTTTGAAAAAGACTAATATTAAAAATTGTTTTCCTTTTGATAAAAAATTGTCTAGATATAACGTTGCTGATAAATGATTAATTTTAGTTTGTACTTTCTTGCCATCTTATCCAAATGATAAATCACTCCACAGGGTTAAAAATCCAGCACTGCCCTCTGTGAAATAAATATATTAAAGTCTGTATTTCAAAGTAATGGGGTGATTTAATATTTGAATGTTTATTTCAGTTTAGCGTTAGCACTGGAATTATTTTAAAATGATGTATGTACCTAAAAATATACATACTGTATATGAAATCATTTTTACAAACTTATTTACTTAAATGAAATATTTATTGATTATATAGAGAAGTTACAATGAGCATGTATGTATGTAAACAGAGATATTAATTTATATGATTAAAATTATGTGTTCTTCAGAATAATAATGTTTATAAAAAATAATAATAGATATATGAATGAGAGTATTTATTAAATAATAAGTCTTTAGATTCAAATAGTTTTCTAAATAACATCCATATTAGCACTTGGATAATAAATGCAAACTTTTATACTCCAGAGGCCAGCCACAAGTAAACTTAGTAATGACCAGAATATAAATGAGAGAGAGAAAAAAATATCAGCTAAAAAGATAGCAGCTAATTATCATGAAAACTCTGTCATCTATAGATATTGAAAGTAATCTAAAGCATGTGACAGGTTGTTTAGGCTGTATTATTAATTTGGTAAGTTTTCAAGCTAATCGATATTATTAATAATAATATTTAGTAGTATTAATCTATATTCATTTTAATATTGTAACAGCATTTTTTAATTCTTTGTAACAAAATGACTTATGTGATTTCATTTTAATGAAATGATATTTTTGTAAATTTAATTTCTATACATAGTAGGAAACTAAATTTATTGGGATAAGTCACCATGAGTACTATTTAAATTTTACATGCATAAGTTGACAGTAATACTACCTAAACATTATTAGTTATAAGACACAAAGAAACTATCAGTATTTGTTTAAATTTAGATTTATTAATGCAGTTAGAGATACAATTCTGGAATAATTTAGACAATTTATTACAGCAGAAAATTGGCAACTGACCAATTAGTTTCAGCACTTCTAAATTTGGGAGGAAATTAATGGTGCAGGGTAAAACAGTGTTTTACATAGTGAATAGAATATTAATGTTAAGATAATTGTAAAAACAAATTTTCTGCCATAATTGCAATAAAAAAGAAATAATTCTAGCAGATCATAAAAGAAAATTTTGATAGAGAATACTGTTGACTGCTGGACAAGTACTAAAGCTAAAAAGTTTAATTTAATAGTGCAGTAAAATAAATTTTATATATTAAAAAAAAACCATTACCATTTTCTTAAAAATTCAACATGTTACTTATGGAGAAGTGAGGATATTGGTTATTCAAATACCCTTACTGACAATTTTTAAGCATATGTGAGGAAACCAGTCTGAACTCAACTTGATAAAAATTAGAAAATAATTTAAAAAGTAGATTGTTCTAAAAACAAATGGCAGGCTTTTAAGTCTTTCTATCTATGAATAAAAATCTTCATAAATTTTTAGCAGATAGAAAAGATAATATAAAATGCTATAGGAAGGACTTGATTGCCAAGCTTGACAAACAAATAAAGATATTTTAAGAATGCACACACATATAATAATACAACTAAAACTAAAACATTGATCGACATGCCATACATCCCTAATATATACTCAAAGATAATATCCATTTAGCACATGGATTTTAATATTGATTTCAGATGTCCTCTGTCACTAAATAGATTTATCTATAACTCTAATGATAGAATTAATTCATGAAGACAAAGCTCATTTGGTTTAGGCTCTGGACTGCAAGTTTTTTCATGGCTGATACTATGGAGAAACCTGTGCAAACCTAAAATCTAGACTAGTCTAGTTCATTTATATAATAGAGCTAAGTTCAGCAATGATTATAGTTCGATGTTTGTTGACCATGAAAACAACACTGGTCATTCCTTCAATCCTGCCAATGCAAAAATTATCTGCCTCAAAATTAATAATAAAAAATGGAAAATAAAAGAAGCATGGCATATTATCAACTCCCAAAATTCTATAAAAAGAAGAGCCTATAGCATTCCTCTTAATAAACATTGGTCATTTAATACAGTGACATAGTTTGAAACCTTTTGCATGCAAATTTATAATAATTACCAGTCAATTTGATTTATATTTTACACATAAATAGATATTGCTAATATTTTACTAATTTTATTTCTTTATATTGTACTTTGACAAGTATACACCACATCTCGAAAGCCTGGTTTAGAAAATAATAAGATTTTAAACTTAAATTTATTACCATATTTGAGTTTCAGTTTTCTTATATACATATATTGAAACAGACTATGTTTTAGTCAACAAAGCTTAAATGTTAGACATCAAATTATAACCGACTATAATATGTATTGTATTATCAAAGATTTATTTTTAAGCAGGTGTGAATATCAGAAATTTAATTGTCTAATTAAACATGTATCAAATTAACACCTTCAAGTTTGAATGAATTAAATCATAATAGTTAATATGATCAGATATCAATTTTAATATACGCTGCTATTAATTTTATAACAATATAAAATCAATATCTCCTTAGTTAAACAACAAATTAATAATAGATATCTGACAAATAATAATTTAAAATTATAAAATAACATCTAATTATAATAACCCTTATTTATACTCTGAATGTAATAAAATATTTATGCCCTAAATATTTGTTAGATTAGCTCAAATATAATTTTATATAAAATAAAATATTGTAAATGATTATTAAAATATCGATAATGATGTTATAACAGATGTCCAACATCTAACTATAATAAATCACTTAATTTATCTCAATCCAAAATAACACCTTAACTACAATTCAAGATTGAATACTTTAAAATATGTATTTCCTTTTGAAATACTCTATCTAAAATAATACTAAATAAAAGGTTATCCCAATATCTATAAAGTTATATTAATCTTCTATGAATTTGTATAATGATATAATACTAATATCCTTTAAATTTATATTCCTTCGATATAATTATTTCTTTCTAAGTTTAAACAATTTAAATAAACTAAAAAAATTTGACGCAACTTTAAATTTAATTATCAACCTATCGTGTGTTTGCTGTCATTTAATTAAATTAAGTATATTATCAAAATCTATTTAAATAAGTCGATATAAAAACTTTAGATTTATATATTTTAATATTTACCTGTTGAGCTCATAAAGTACTGATTGATTAAATATTTGTTGCACCTAGCTCAAATAATAATTAAATATGCCAAATATATAACTTTACAAGCATAAAGCTAAACTATTCAATAAATAATTAAAATTGGATTTGGGGTAATTTTAATCAAATATATAACTATATATGCATTTATCAATCCAACCGCTGATTTCTTCATTGTTTCATAATTATTTAATGTAAAAAGGATAAGATGTAAATTAATATGTAGCCTCTAAGTATTTAAAGTAATATTAGCAAATAGATGTGTATGCCTAATTAAAATGATCACTGAATCAGATTTATTTATTCTCTTAAATCAACATTTATTATTAATAATAAAATGATAAATTAACAATAAAATATATCATTATGGCGTTCTAGCTAAACATATCTACAAAACATAAATTTATTTGTTTTATATTTATCAAGTAATATAATAGAATCTGTGTAAAACTTAGTGTTCTTAAACAAATACACAATTAAAATAAAAGAAAGCTAATGATAAATATTTAACATTCATACTATATGATAATTTACTTAAACAAAACAAGGCTATGTATGTTTAGTTGCTTAACGTATATACAAAATATGATGTCAATAAACCGCTATTGCAATATAATGCTTTAGATTTTTCAATACTCACAGTATACGTATTGAAATAATATATAGTTAACAAATAAATATATCCGACTTTAAATTAAAAATTTAAACATTAAATTTATAATATAACCTTACTTTAATTAAGATTTAAACTTTTTTTGACTTTTATATGTGAAATGACAATTTATTAATGCAAAAAAATAATAACCAATAATAATAACAAAAATATAATATAAATGAATAATAGTAATAGTAGCAAGTCAGATGTCACATGACTTATATATAGCTTGCACTTACAAATATGTAAAATTAAGAGCGTGCTAATAGCTCTAAACAAGCTTTTTTTTTTTATTTATGATAAATGCTACTACAAGAGAAGGCATTCAAATCATTTTTATTTTAACTGGTCCCCATCCCCAGACCGGTTTCGACCTATGGGTCTCTTCAGTGAGGAGTTGGGACATTAGATCTAAAAAACCAACTCAAGCAAAGCATTTATCTAAAAGATAATTGTTAGAAGAAGATCTGAAACTTTTAGACATCTACATGTCTTTAAAGTCAGCTCTCCAACTGAAAAAATCATATGGGACTGAACTTAATTCAGATACTCCATATATTAGTAGGCTTAGCTCTTTAATTTAGCTAAAGCCACAACAGCAAAATAATAATAGTAATAGTAGCAAGTCAGATGTCACATGACTTATATATAGCTTGCACTTACAAATATGTAAAATTAAGAGCGTGCTAATAGCTCTAAACAAGCTTTTTTTTTTTTTTATTTATGATAAATGCTACTACAAGAGAAGGCATTCAAATCATTTTTATTTTAACTGGTCCCCCTGTATAAAATCCTTATATACATTCTAGAGACGCACAATAGTTCAAATGTTTATGCTGTGTAAGCTTCAAATAATCCAATTAAATTCATTAAGATGATCAGTATAAAATATATTTTAGATGGTTATTGGAAATAAGATGAATTTCAATTATTATTTTATAATCCTTGGAATAATAATATCATTAATATCATAAATAATGTTTAAAACAAGCGGATGCTAATTTCCTTTCATAACATAGTCAATATTAAGTAAGTAAATTCCAATCTAATATTGAAATAATCCATTGCAATCATTAGATGATATTTTTAAGCAAAATAATTTATGTATATAGCAATATATAGATAATTTTGACATTAGATAATTAAGGCATTTTGTTTCTCCATTGCAATAATCCTTTAGCAGAAAATTTTTAAATGAATTTTAAAATTAGGAAGTTTTCTTTCTTCTTCCTTTGCAAGTACTTGACCATTAATAAAGGTGGGATCCACCTTTATTGTTAAAAAAAGTTTATCTTGACAACCGTTTGAAATTGTTGCTTGTTAATGGTATTGGGATTGTCTAAGTGTTGGCTAGTTTTTAATGATTACTTACAAACCCACTTAGCCTTGAGCATTATTACATTTATTGTTTAAATAATACTTTGGGTGCAGTTTGAGAATTATAATTGCAGTTTGTAACGATATAATTGACTATGTATTAGTCTGCATTCAGAATAAGTTATATTTATCTGTTTAAAGAGGTTTATTTAAACTTCTTTATATCAATAATTTCAATCTCTGTGGTCAAGTTGCAACTATTAGAGTTTCTATATAAATATATTAGATCATTAATAAAGGTGGAATTCCACCTTTATTGTTAAAAGGAGATGCCTTACAAAGAACACAATAATATTTCATAAATAATCATACAAAAAAAAATATTTACACTTTGAAAATAATTTTGATACCCTTTAAATTAATACAAACTAAAATAATTTAACTTACATATACATAATATGGTGTCAGAAATATATAATTTATATATTATCCCAACCTAAATATCACACATACTATAAACATATAAATGGGTATGCTTAAGATATTAAATATTTCATTTATAGCATCTATGTAATACCAATTATGACTGCAATAAAAAAATAGAAAGAACAAAGCAAATATTAATGAATTTTATTAAAGTTATTAATGTTTTATCTAACATTATTTTTTTATTGACATGTCTTTTTAAAAAATAAGATTAATTTACTAATTTTATGCTATAATAATAATGTGTTTCTTCCTCTAGCATTTTGTTGTCATGGCAACTATTTTAACATTCTCTAGATTAATGCATAACTTTTAAAACTATCTAAAAAAAATTTTTTTATACATGATCTTACATCATATACAAAATTAAACTCAATTTCTATTGGTACAATATATTGCAACAATCATGTTCAAGTCCTTTTCGTTGCACATTTTAGTTTAACTAACAAACCTATCTGCTGGGTTCAAACCCTACTAAAATATTTGTTTTAATAAATAAATGTATAAACCTTTCTATCATAGCTGGGTGTGCAGCATTATATATGCTATAATGATCAGGAAGAAAGGGGTCCTAATGTAACCGCACTACAAAGGCACCATGTAGGTTTTTGAACCTAGAAAATTTATATAGTAGGCAGATACGTAAGTTTAGAAAAAAAAATATTTTGTATATTTTGATTCTGACCATTAGCCCAATGTCACCAGCTCAGTCGAACAGCAGAGATAATAAAATAATTATTATCTAAAAACATTTTCAAAATAAAGGAAACCACTGCCAGAAATAACACACAAACATTTATTTAAACATATATAAGATTTAAAATTATTTTAGTATCAGTTTTACATTTTTAACTTTGATTTTAGATTTTAATTTACATTTTAATTTTTATAAGTTCGCACAGATGGATTTATAAAAGTTTGTTTTATAATGTTGAGTATAGATTGGTTACATAGATTACATGGTTAAAAATATTTCAAAATAAACAAACGATCAAAATATAAAGTCGTTGATGGAATTGCAGAGGGAAATTTATAAGAAACCCAATGGCATTCATCATAAGATGCTGCATTGACACCAATAACTTAAAAGACATCCGAATAAATACATTTTAGATACTCACCATAAGGTATCATTATTTACCGAATGTCTATATATCTTGATCAAATATGAAAACCAAAAACATAATTCACCGATAACGAATCCATGCAAGCATCTATACCCAACTTAAATTTAATGCATTTAGAGTGTCGAGTATGGATAGACTACCTAGATTGCATTTAAAAAGAAAATATTTTATCCCTTATTTAACCTTAGGCCAAAAGTTTGCAGTTAAACCAACGTCAATCCATCTGATATATCAATGTATTCAATGTAATACGAATACGACAGCACAAATATAGGTTAAGAGAAGGAATTGACTCTCGTCCAGATAAAAAGACTACATCTATCTGACAAGAAGAGCAATAAAAACTCCATAGGAAGGAACAGCATTCTCCATCTTATTATCCCTTCCATAGGCAAAACAGGAGTGTGCAGCATATACTAGCAATTCTGCCCGTAACGAACCTCGTACTACATCTACTAATTACACCAATATATCCAATCCATTGACCTAATTTAACTACGAAACGAATAACCTAAGATTACCCTCCCCTAATAAAACTTCACAAATCTATATAGCCATTCATGCCCGACTTAAATTTAACATTTATATAATTTAGTTTAACGAAAAACAGAAATCATAATAAAAACTTAAAGAACAAAAAAATAAAATAAATAAATGGAAATGATTTTACAAAAGAAATACATCAAATAAAATTATAACTAATTCTAGTCAGATAAGAAATTCTTCTATTTAAAATATTGAAAAGTTTAGCATTTAGAGTTCTTTTTGTTTAGAAATTAATTAATGTTCATTAAATTCTATAAAGTTCTTACGGTTTTAACAAGTCAGTAGTTTCTAATTTCTTGCAGTTGCTTGCCATCTTTGAACGCGAATTCCCATGCCATCCTGAAGATATTTGTATCCAGTTAGCCATTTTATTTATTCATCCGAAGGTCTTACTTTAGCTGGTCCTCAATGTAGAAAACGATTGGTCATTTCTCTTTCTTTTTTTTTCAGAACTGAAGGGATAGAAGAGTGCGTCTTTTCAATCCCTTCTCCTTCAATTCCGCACTAACACATCTCACCACTGCTATCACCCATCTCTCCCAGCTTTTTCTTCATTCACTTTTTATAGTAGACTTTCAGATCTAGTGGACTTTATGTCACAACGATGGTGATGGTCTTTTCACTGAGGTCCGATTCCATGAGTGATTTCTTTTATTGGTCATTCTGATCCCATTGTTTTTCTCTCCTATCTGACCTTTGCTTATACATTTTAAATGCCCAAGGGCTAGTTTACATTTAACTAATTAAAACAATCATTTCCATTTTATGATTAATTAATGTGTTTTCCAAACTTACAGATATATTTTTATCTCTAAATCTTTTTAAGTTTTTGTTGAAAATTTAGTTTTAAAACTTTTTCTTTTTTTTAAATAAAGTTTAATTTAATAATTTTTTAATTTCTCATCTGTGCGATTTTATATATATTAGAGTTTAGATGATTTTTTAATTTTCAATTTTTAATTCTTAAAAAAGAAGTTTTTATATGCGAACTTTTCAATGTCTCAATTTTTAAAAAAATAATGTAACAGCGTATATGCCTGTTATACCTTGGGCACCAATTATAATGATCGGGAAGAAAGGGGTCCTAACATAACTGCACTACAAGGGCACCATCTGGGTTTTTGAACCTAGAAAATTTATATAGTAGTCAGATACGTAAGTTTAAAAAAAAAAATATTTTGTATATTTTGATTCCGACTGTTAGCCCAATGTCACCAGCTCAGTGGAACAGCAGAGATAATAAAATAATTCTTATCTAAAAACATTTTCAAAATAAAGGAAACCACTGCCAGAAATAACACACAAACATTTATTTAAACATATATAAGATTTAAAATTATTTTAGTATCAGTTTTACATTTTTAACTTTGATTTTAGATTTTAATTTACATTTTAATTTTTATAAGTTCACACAGATGGATTTATAAAAGTTTGTTTTTTAATGTTGAGTATAGATTGGTTACATAGATTACATGGTTAAAAACATTCAAAATAAACATAAACAATCAAAATATAAAGTCATTGATGGAATTGCAGAGGGAAATTCATAAGAAACCCAATGGCATTCATGATAAGATGCCACATTGACACCAATAACTTAAAAGACATCCGAATAAATACATTTTAAATATTTACCGTAAGGTATCATTATTTACCGAATGTCTATATATTTTGATCAAATATGAAAATAAAAATATAATTAACCGATAACGAATCCATGCAAGCGTCTATACCCAACTTAAATTTAATGCATTTAAAGTGTCGAGTATGGATAGACTACCTAGATTGCATTTGAAAAGAAAATATTTTATCCCTTATTTAACCTTAGGCCAAAAGTTCACAGTTAAACCAACATCAATCCATCTGATATATCAATGTATTCAATGTAATACGGATATGGCAGTGCAAATATAGGTTAAGAGAAGGAATTGACTCTCATCCAGACAGAAATACTACATCTATCTGACGAGAAGAGCAATAAAAAAAACTCCATAGGAAGGGACAGCATTCTCCGTCATATTATCCCTTCCATAGACAAAATGGGGGTGTGCAGCGTATTCTAGAGATTCTGCCCACAGCGAACCTCATACTACATCTACTAATTATACCAATATATCATCCATTGACCTAATTCAACTATGAAATGAATAACCTAAGATTACCCTCTCCTAATAAAACTTCACAAATCTATATAGCCATTCATGCCTGACTTAAATTTAACATTTATATAATTTAGTTTAATGAAAAACAGAAATCATAATAAAAACTTAAAGAACAAAAAAATAAAATAAAGGGAAATGATTTTACAAAAGAAATACATCAAATAAAATTATAACTAATTTAGTCAGATAGGAAATTCTTCTATTTAAAATATTGAAAAGTTTAGCATTTAGAGTTCTTTTTGTTTAGAAATTAATTAATGTTCATTAGATTCCATAAAGTTCTTACGGTTTTAACAAGTCAGTAGTTTCTAATTTCTTGCAGTTGCTTGATTTGAACGCGAATTCCCACACCGTCCTGAAGAGATTTGTATCCAGTTAGCCATTTTATTTATTCATCCAAAGGTCTTACTTTAGCTGGTCCTCAATGTAGAAAATGATTGGTCATTTCTCTTTCTTTTTTTTTTTTAGAACAGAAGGGATTGAAGAATGCATCTTTTCAATCCCTTCTTCAATTCCACACCAACACATCTCACCACTGCTATCACCCATCTCTCCCAGCTTTTTCTTCATTCACATTTTATAGTAGACTTTCAGATCCAGTGGACATTACGTCACGATGATGGTGATGGTCTTTTCGCTGAGGTCCGATTCCATGAGTGATTTCTTTTATTGGCCATTCTGATCCCATTGTTTTTCTCTCCTATCTGACCTTTGCTTATACATTTTAAATGCCCAAGGGCTAGTTTACATTTAACTAATTAAAACGATCATTTCCATTTTATGATTAATTAATGTGTTTTCCAAACTTACAGGTATATTTTTATCTCTAAATCTTTTTAAGTTTTTGTTGAAAATTTAGTTTTAAAACTTTTTCTTTTTTTTTAAATAAAGTTTTGTTTGATAATTTTTTAATTTCTCATCTGTGCGATTTTATATATATTAGAGTTTAGATGATTTTTTAACTTTCAATTTTTAATTCTTAAAAAAGAAGTTTTTATATGTGAACTTTTCAATGTCTCAATTTTTAAAAAATAATGTAATGGCGTATATGCCCATTACTATGCATATATGAATAAATCTGTACATACACATGCTAGTAAATGTTACAGTGAATATAATGGTTTAAATTTTATGAAGAAATGATTTATATTATAATTTTAAATAGTAGAAATGTCAATTTATTAAATTTAGTAAATATAAATTCGTATATGAATGTATAATTCACTTTATATAATAATATATACAGAGCGGCATGATTTAGTTTTGTAAAAGAGCAAATAGCTTTTAGTTAAAAATAAAAAGTTAGCCGTAAACAGATTTCATTTAAGTCCACCGCACCTGTGGTTAAATCAAAGTTTGAAAATTGATAATTGCTATACTCAAATTTGTTTATGGCAAAAGTGTAGTCATTAAAATCACTGGAGCAAAACTATTTGACCTCTAGAAAAAATCTGAGGCACCATGGAAGCCCAAACAAAAGTATTTTGATCAAATTGAGAAATCTTACAATTTAGTGTGATATTTTAGAGTTAATGGGTTTCCAGGTGAAACAGGTTCTTTTCTAGTTAAATACTTTGAAATAAAAGTATAAATAGGGTATATTTTAAGCTTGAGAGGGGAGTCATTAATTTTAGAAGAGCATCACTATACCTAATCTGCATCAGATTGATCTTTGAAAGATCTGATGGGATAAAGGTGATGGCTATTTCTAAAATCCATGGGAAATAATGGTGTGACCACTGCCAGCCAGTGCTTCAACCATGAGAGCTGCCACATGAAGCCATACAGCAACAGCCTACTTCCATAATGACACTACATGCTGCTCAAGAAGATCACCATGATGCCTGAAAGCCAAACCACTGCCTATCCAGTTCAACTAATTGGTAATGCCAACCTATAACTGCAGAGCTCTGTGTTAATGAACTATTTCTAAATCCAAATTTTCTACTTAAAAGTTCAAAGCTAGCAAACTATAAACTAATGTAACTTTCTAAATCCTATATGTTTTATTATAAATTCTCATTAAACTAAATATCTCATTTGTATAATTACCTATATCTTTACAAATATCTTAATTAAACTAAATGTAACCTATGCTAATTTCATTATCTATCACTGTGGTTGTGTCTTTAATATTTCTTTACTGTTATTTTTGTTATGTATATGCCAATGCTTTGAAGCAATGAGCATTTAAACATAATAAATATTCAGAGATATTGCAAATATCTTCCCATCACTATTTTCTTAATGACATTCTCCATGCTCACTGGTTTGAATTCCTATAATTCTTATTTAATTAAAAATGTATTATGACTCACTATTAAATTAAATTCTGTCTTATTGAGATTTCTGAAAAGAGTGCTGTACTAGTCTTAGTAGTATAAAAGTATATTCAGTAATTATTTGGCCAGTCAATCAAATATACTTCCTCCCCCCCCCCTCATAATAATTTTTATGTATAGATTGAAACCTATAAATCAGAATTTTATTATATTTTCTTTATCCCTCTAATGTCGCTTGATTATATAGCATTGTTAGAATTGGCTCATAATAGTAATACTGGACAAGCTATTGCCTATGTATCTCTGTAATAATAATTAATGTTATACTTTCACTTGATGGATTAGACATATTGAATTCATGTTCAATGTTTAATATTTTGCTGCATCTTTTTAAGATGGGACCTCAGAAAAGACCACTCCATCTTACCTTCTTTCGGGATGCACACTAGTAAGACCTGACATATAATTCCAGGCAGTCGTGTTAGCCACCCTGACCTTTTAGCAGTATGATGCTCGGTCAGGGGATATTGGTATTGGTCACAAAAACCCTTGACTCTATTATATCTGCAGGGTGCTCTGTTATTGTAATTTGCCAGTGCTATAATATGTCAGTGATCTCGTATAGCCAATTCTGAGTCCCATAATTTAATTATTCAGTATTAAACCAAAATTTATATCTTTGGTTTCTGGGTTCAATCTCTACCCTGAGCTAAGTTATATGCTTATACTTTATTAAAATAATAATGTTACAATAAATATTTTGTTTAAGACTGGTGCAGTATTTTGCAATAGTAGCCACCACTTTCAATAGGAATTGGCATAATCTTATTTAGGCACTGCTTAGTGAGTCTTTAAAGGTATCTATTCATATTAATAATTAAAGATTTAATGAGGAGACATGCTAAATCCTAGTGTTATAAAGCCTGCATGCTTTTCCCACATTAATTTATGTTCTGTTTGATTAATAAATATATGTTAAATTTATTCTGGTTTCGTGTGATTTCTCGTTCCTATTTCAATCCAATTCAGTTTTGTTAATTATATATATATATGTATGTGTCTGTGTGTGTGATAAAACTATATATGCATTAATTACCATTTATGAATGTTATCTTTAATTTTATGTTGAGAGCATTTAAGATAATTAATATTTAAGTCCCGAGTTTCATGCTTCTCCCTGCCCTATGCTGGCCGCGAAAGATGGGTATACTACATGTAACTTCAAGTGTGGTTGTTCATAGGGTCTTGAGTTTTGAAGTACTGGCAGATGAGTTGAAGTGTGGTCAGATTCAGGATGTCAATCCTAGTCCGGTCAGCTGAAGTCTCTTTGTCGGGATTCTAGATTCTGTTACGCGAATGAATAAAGCTTAACTGTTACAATATATACACAAGTGCTAAAATTAGTATTTAGCTTTTTATTATAATAATAAAATAGTAATAATCATACAAGTGACTGTATCATAATTTGATATTAACAATCTTAGTGGGTTTTCATTTTTAAGAGCTACTTTGAAAATGTTGTATTGGTCAATGGAATGATGAATGAAAAAAACGAACTAACAACTCTTTGTATCTTTCTGCGTCTACATTTTAAAAATAACTAACCACTTACATGAGACCAAACTTCGAGAGTAATCCTCACAGTGTGATAACTAAAAACATTGGGTGCTCATTTCAATCTTTTCACATGAACACTAAATCAAAGGGAAGAGAATCATTGATCTGCTTAAAGGTGATTGTGATAATTTTTTTAAAAAGCATTGGTTAGATAATTTTTGATTGTTGTAATTGGTGGTTATCCAGATAGACTTTATTATCAAACTACACCTGAACAATCATATATCAAACAATGGTTATATAAACAGCCTTAAAAAATGCCCAACGGACATCCAAAAAGAACTTTTAATAAGTATAATCTTTTTTGTTGTTTTTTTTTTTTAAGTGTCATAGCATCAGCCGGGACGCGAACCCGCAACCCGGGCAACTGCCTGCAAGTGCAATGCAGTTGCGCTGACCTCTCGACCACCAATGTTGTTGTTTTTATGTTAAAAAATTTGAAATGAACAATCTATTATTCATTTCAGTAAAAAAAAAAAATGTTTTGCCTCCTTCTAAGCAAAGTGATATGCAAATTCATTTTGTTTGTTTGTTTTTTTTTTGTTGTTTTTTTTTTTTAAAAAAAAACTGAAACAAAGTTAAAGAAAAAAACTAAAGTTTGATATAAAAGCAGTTTTTCTTTTTTAATCAGGTCAGAAGGGAATACTATTTCATTCAAATCTCAAATATTATCACTATACCTTGTGAATAAAAAAGATCATTACTAACAGTTAGCTAGATCTAATCTGAAGCACTTTTGAATGATACTTTGAATAACTCCATCTGAATTGAAGAAATAAGCTTATTTAAATGGCAGCTAGAAATTACAGAACTATCATCACCCTAAATAAATTTTAAATATTTGTCAGAAAGAAGTAAATGACAATTATTTTGTTTTGAGTGAATTTTATTTAAAGAGTGATTTGTACTTTATTTTAAATAATTTGGATTACTAAATAAGGCTCATTATCCAGTATTATTTTAAAAGAACTGCCAATTTAAAAAACGAAAGAAATTTGTAATAACTTCTCTTTAATTTTTAGAATTTTTTTTTAAATAATTATTATTTTATATCACATATGTACACTAAGTTTATGAATTTTATATAAGTTATTAATAAGAGAAAAAGGTTAAGTAATAATAATAATAATGTAAATGCAATGCAGACATAAATTGCATGAGTCTTAGATAACTGCAATTAACATGTAATTATTTCTATTAGTCTCATTTGTTCATAGTTAAACTTATATTTGATTACTAAAAATTAGATTTTATGTAGATGAATTTATATATGAACAGTTGTTTGTTCAATGTTTAATAGTTTGCATATGTTCACATCCATATGGGAAAATACATTCCTATCAATTTAATGAGTTAGGGATCGATCTCAAAATAAATCATCCTTTTATAAATTGTAGTGGTATTAAATTAGGTTTAGGATCAAAAGATCACTTCTTATAATTATTTTATAGAAGGTTTATTCAGTTAGGGTTAGGACCAAAGGGTCATCTCTTCAGAGTTATTATTATATAAGCAGTTATGTTCAGGATTCAGATCTAAAAGACCATTCATTATGATTATTGTAATAAATATAGCATTAATGTCTATGTCATATAGAACATATATATGTGTAAATCCTAGGAGCCATGTGAGTCAAGGAAATGTTTTATTTATGGATCCATATATACATACATACATAAAACTATATTTAAATTTATTGAAGTCAAGGTTAAAGGTAGGGCATATGTGTTACATTATTTATGAACATACTGGATAGTATGATGTATAAAGATTAAATATATATGCACAATCCATGCAGTTATAATACATATAAACTCATGAATAATTCTATCATGAATTTATCAATAGAATTGACCATTTTAAATCTCACACAAATCAATTCCAACACACATCTATGCAACAGTTTTTCTTTATGGAAATTAGCGTGGATTAAATGTATAAAGCCCCATTGCATCGGAAATCCAAGGTTAATACTAAGGTTTGAAGTGGGCTTCTGTTGAGATGTCATCAAGCTAGGATTAAACTCAGATCCGACTGCTTCAATAGTTAAAAATATATATTCATTCTAAAGTTTCATTGTGTCAGGAATGTTTATTTTACTTTTAAATAATTTGTTCAAATTTCAGTGATTAAAAGCTACATTCTTTCGATAAGCTTTCAGATTGTCCCTTTCCAAAAACAATGGGTAAAGTTTTATTAATTAGAAAAAAAAGATAAGTATTTAAAATTTAAGGATTTCCTAATTAAAATCAGTTTTCTGATTTTAAAAATTCATTTTCTAATTAGAAAATGAATTCAAGTTAATGAGTTTAAAAGCCTTATTGAAGGAATGTATCTAAAAACAACTAGTAAAATTTTGTAACATCGATAATGAAAGAAGCACCAGCCTGAAGGCATCAGAGGACAGTATAAATAGCCTGGAAAAGTTTGGAGAAAGAGAAGCCATCTTTGTTTAGAGAAGTACCATTAAACTCTGTGCATTTTTAAATTATGATTTTAAATAGTGTTTCTATCATGGTGAGGGGCTAAACTTCAGGAATCTGACTATTGTTCCTGAAGTCCCCTGAAAATCTTCAATGAAGCTGCTAAATCCTTTCTGGACCAATCATGCTGCCCAAAAATCATAAAAATATCAGTCAAAATGCTATTCAAGTAATTTACAAAATGCGTGCCTACATTTCCATCACTCAGATGTGTAAACTAAGGAACCTGCCATGGAAGAAATGGTAATGTAATTCCATAATGAACCGTAACTTTCTGGTCAGATTCGAACTTTACTTTACACTCCTTTAAAAGCTCTTCTCATTTATTAATGTAATAATATGTACAAAACTTTCTGTTATTTATACTATATTTAAGTCATGTAGTAATTCTCTCAACCTCTAGTCTTTAAATTTAACTTTCCTTTCTTACGATGGCAGTTCGTTTACTATTATATATATTTATTGAGTGATTTATTAAGGTTGTTTATTTTTAATTATATGCCAATAATCCTTTTACTCGATGAGCTCCTTTGTTCCATTCACCTTATGCAAATAATATAATATTAAGTCTGATAAATAATTCTCGCCCATTAGAACTAGATTTATGCAGTTCTATCAATCATCGAGTTGAAAGAAATTATTAAATGTTTGTTATTTTTATAATTGTCTAATAATAAATTATTAGCTCCATTTCTAACCTATGTCCCCAGCTCCTTTATTTAATTTATAAATGTTTATATATCCATATTTATGATCTTAAAATATTTTTGCAAAAGGGTCAATAAAGGAATCAACTAAATATATTCTAATTCAAATTTCTGTTACTTTCTATTAAGATTCAGGGAGGGCACGATGTTTGGGGCATAATTAATATAATTTTATAAATGCTTTAAAATAGTTTTAGTTAAAAACTCATTTGACTTTAATTAATTTGATCAAGTCATCACATAGAGCATTCTATAAAAAATTGGGTTTTATTATTCAAACAGTGACTATCAAGTCATCATTTTTGAACGTTGCTGACATAGGGCAATCGACCACTCCGTAGGCTTGTTGGTGGTAATATTACTGTTATTTTAAATTATAGATGAAGAAAGTACTTCCTTCCCTACTTATATTATATTCAGAACACCAAAGGTTTGTAGTTATGACTCGGCCTGTTTTTCCCCGTGTTCCACATCTCCTTAAAGGGCAGTAAGACTTGTCAAATACAAGCCACCATACTACTTAAATCACCGACCAGCTATTATCTTTCGTGTTCATTTTATAGCTCATAAGTCATCAGCACCGTTACCTCTCTGTTCCAGTAAAGCCCACTCTTATGCTCGTAATTCGTGATGAAGTGATGTCATTAAAGTCGAACAAATTCTCAGTTATCTCAAATTAAATAAGTTTTCTAATAATGGTTAAAGTTATGCCCTAAATACGTATCTTGCTCTTCATGAATGGATTTGTGAATGTGAAAATAAATCTCACATTCTTCCATATAAAATTAGAATAATAATTTCCGTCAACTCTGAATATCTTTATCTGCCTTTATTTTTTGTTGGGGGCATAGACATATAGACTTCCTTAATATTGCATAATACTTGTTGGTATATAATAAGAACTGCCTGTTTAAGGATTAGAGGTAATCAATATAGTTATCATTTAAAAATTGAACAAAACTATTACTATTATTATTAAAATATTTTATAAACACCTGGGTTCTTAATTCTTTTATTCAATAATTATTTTAATGTTAATGCTCACTGTCTGTGTTGGCGACCCGAACATATACATATGATTCGACTTAAAATTATCTTTAGTTAGTTTATTATCCGATATTAGTGTCAGTTCAGGGGTCTTTTATCATCACCAACCATTGAGATAGTTCCTTGGCACATAGCACTGTGCCGTCGATTTAAATCATCCATTGATCTGAGCTGGTGAGTTGGGTTTGAATTCAGTTTTGTTCGACTGAGTTTGAATCCAAATTGCAGTTTAGGTGGTGGAGGTTGCAGTGATCATTAACTGGTTAATAAATATTATGAAAATAGTTATAAAGAATCTGTAAATATTGATGTATAGTTATAATAATAAATATTCTATTAATAGAAAACAGAAATAATAATTAAAAAGAATTATTTAGATTAATGAGTTTAAAAAATTCTTCCAAATAGAAGATAATAATTTGCATGCATTACTATGATTGTTGATAAAATCTGGTGTTTTAAGAATCCCAGTGGCTTGTCTGATCTAACATTGTTGGAGAGTGTATTAATAAGAGTGATGATACCTGCAAATTTATTTGGAAATTTTTTTTAAAAACTCATTTAATCTAAATAATTTTTGATATTTATTACTTCTATTGGTTTTCTATTAAAAGAACATTCATTATTATTATATCTCAATGTTTGCAGCACTTCTACAACTCTATTTTCATAATATGTATTACACAGTTGATGACTAAAGTGACCAGGCTGAAACATTGGTAATATATATATATATATATATATATATATATAGATAATATATTGTGATATAAGCAATGATATATATATATATATATATATATATATATATATCATTGCTTATATCACAATATATTTTCTTAAATATAAATCACATTTATAAATGCATCCAACTGCCAATTTTCTATGTGGAATTAATTGCAGACTTATAGTTTTTCTCTCAGGTAATTGATCCATAGATAACCTAGATAATTATCCAGAATTCATTATTAATTTTAATATCTTAACTATTATGAGACAGAAGGGAATGCATCAGACTAATATAAGTTAGTCAGATATGCTTCCTGCAAAAAGAAAAAAACATCATCTTAATATGATGTGGTCTTCATCATTGATGGAGGAAAGTTAATATTTTTAGAGGATTAATCCCATTTTTTTAATCTTTGGTTATCCTATTATATACAATACAAATAGGGTTTCTGGGTTAATGCCTAACAGTCATTTCTGAGTCACTTAATCATTTAATAATTTCATATTTTAAAATAGGTTTTGAAGCTACGTATGTCCAGCACTTACACAGATAAGCAGCATCATAAATTATGAGTAGCTTCAATGCATAGTACTTGTCAATTTAAATGGGGGCTGGATTAAAAATTGGAATTTTATTTGGGTTTAAAACAAATTTTGGATTTTATTCATTATCTATTTCACAGTCAACACAGCTTTTTATAATATTGATCCATAAATAAATAATAAAATAAGACAGGGAATCTTAAATTCTTACAATCTTGAAATTGGCAAGCCAATGAAAAGAAATGCAGATGATTATTTAAAGAACGTTTCCCTTTAACTTTTTTCACCATTTAAAATGCATCTTTTAATGTCACTTCTAATGTTCTTCCCTTCTCATTTATATGGTAGTAGAAATAACTTCCCTTTAATATTTTTATTATCAATTTTTCTTCTTATAATATATATAAAAGAATAAAACAGTCTATAAATAGTCACTATAGGAGAAAAAGTCTCTCTTAGCACTTTTTATAGAGAAATTATAGAAAAGATGATACTTACTATGCTAATTAAATAACAATCAGTGAACTTTTTCTTTTGCATTTATCCTCTACTTGAAAATAGCTAAATACCTATCTGCTAATCATTAATTGGATGATTAATTGTATCGATTATAAATTGGCTAACTGAAAAAAATTCATACCTTGCTTGTGACATGAAAAAAACCTAAAATTTTATCCAAGTTTGATCTACAAATTATTTTTCCAAAATACATACATCATTATTCCTAAGATGTTGTGTTAATTTTATTCATCCATTTTACTCCTTCCCTTTTCATCTATGCCCCTAAGTGTTTCCCTTATTCTTTATATCTATGTTTCTCATCCTTGTGTTATCATTGCTATAATTCTTTTTCATAATAAAAAATGGTTCTTCATTCCTTATTATGTGGGTATATATAGTTTTGAAAAAATAATGCATAAAAAAAATGATAAAGACAAGATGTCAAAGGTTGTGAAAATAAAAAAATATACTTTGCTTCAATTTAGATTTGAAGATTTTATTTTGTTAAATAATGTGGTAAATAATTTTAAATTTAAAAAAAATCTGAATATTTCTCAAATGTATTTTTAGTAAACATATGTCACTTTAATTAAAAATAGAAGAGTATAGAAACAGCTTTCTAGATATAAGGAGATAAATGAATTAATTGAGGAATTTGAAGAATAAAAACAATTATGGAAATATATATATAAACAAATGTGTTTTTAAAAAGAATTTATAAAAAGCAGAACTAATTTAATTTACTTCATTCAGAGAGAATACAGAGAATTGTAGATCAGTTGTAAATATATTTGCTCAAATACTGTCATTATTAGAACTATGAATCTGGATATAAACATCAAAATTATGCTCAGCAAGTTAAACACCTTATAAATTTCTTGTTAAATATGCAAAATGCTGTTTAAATATTCAATAATATTTATAATTATAAGTTCATTTAAATCTGCCAATTCAAATGTTTAAAATATAACTTTTCATAATTAAGTTACAGTTTTAATATTTTTCTTGTTATATAGAGTATATGAGCACAAACTTTCAGATGACCCAACACTCTCCACTCTATCTAATAACACCGATACACTCAAGCACATATATGCTGAAAAGATAAATAATCACCAGTATACGTATTTCATGCTAAACCAGCAATCATCAGTTGGTCCAGATTATCATCTCCCATACATATATATTATAAGTGCTCAGATATATATTAAGATAGACAATCTTCATACTTTAATCTGAAAGTCTGTGCTCATATACCCTATATTACATATATAGACACAGGTATATAATAAGCCTGTGTTTCAGTTATTTTTCTTGTTGCAAATATTCATATGTTAAGTGCAATCATGAAATTGACATATATATATATTTGTGCAGACAAACTTGATTTATCTTAAAAGAAAGTTATTTTGTTATTTTAAAAATAGTTTTAATTTGCAGTCCACACATATATGTAAATAAAGAATTTCACAAATATATTGTTCAAAAAAAAATAGTTTAAGACATTTCAAAGCAATTTTGCTTCCAATTACATTAAACAAAAAAAAAAGAATCATAAATAAGAAAAATAATATTATAAATCTCTTGTTCTTGTCTTATACATTCAGAATTATTTAATTAATTTACAATATGATTGCTAGCATCACACAGTAATCATATTTTATGAACTGCTAATTGCTTTTCTAATAATTATGAATCTATTTACTAATTAATATTATTAGATCTGAAGGATTTTTATTTTTTAAATTTATTAAACTATGTAATCTACTTTAAATCTATTATTATAAAGTGCTGAAAAATTTGAAATTATTCAAATGGAAGTCAGCCTCTGATAGTGTGCTATTTCTTAAATATTATAAATCTCCATGCACTTGCCTGCCAGTAAAAGTTTAAAAAACTTAAATGAATCACTTAATTTTAGAGTACATTGGTATATATACCATCTGTCACTGATTATGCTTAAATCAGGGCTTGAGTCTATTGTGTGCCTGATGTTATAATCAAATATTGAATTGTACAAATTTAGTTAACCTATTGCAGATAAAAGATAGTGTCTCATTTTTAACCACCTACGATTAAACATATATGACTTATAAATGTAAATCTATTATTATAAAGCATTGAAAATTAATGAATAAATTAAGTTTAGAGTGCGGAGATTTATAATATTTAAGAAATAACGCATTATTGGAAGTTGACTTCCATTTGAATAATTTCAAAATTTTCAGTGCTTTATAATAATAGATTACATTTATAAGTCTAATTGTAAGTGGTTAAAAATGAGACACTGTCTTTCTCCTGTGATAGGTTAATTAAATTTGTACAATTCTATATTTGATTATAACATCAGGCAAACAATAGACTCAAGCCCTGATATGAATATGGTCAGTGAGAGTTGGGTGTATATACAAATGCACTCTAAACTTAAATGATCCGCTTAAGTTTTTTAAGCTCTTACTGGTGGGTAAGTGCGTAGAGATTTATAATATTTAAGAAATAATGCATTATTGGAGAATGATTTCCATTTGAACAATTTCATAATCTACTTTAGTATTTTAATTTTTATGCTTCTGATGTGTGTATGGAAAGAAGTAGACAATATTAAAGGATTTGTTTGGTGGTATGATGATTTTCATAGTTTAATTTAAAAGCGATAAATATTAACTTTGTACTTTTGATTTATGGCATAACATTCTTAGAATATTAGATGTTTAAAAATGGCATGGCTGATATCGTAGGTAATGGAAAAGTAATTGCTTCAGGTACTGAATTAAAATGAGCACTAAGATGAGATATACATTTATTTAATCAATATATTTATTTGAAACATATTTTTTCTATTATATTCAGTGTTTTGTCTATACTAAGTCTTTTCAATAATTTTAAAATGTTTAATTTTTAAGGTTTGCCTCAGACAGCAAAATTGATCAGCCTGATCTTGGTTATGGATATATAGTGCAAAGCAAGTTCACACCACATATTTCCATTTAAACACGGTAGTTCTAACTATTGGAATCATTGTTATTATTATTAATTTTGATGTTTACACTTTAAATGGTCATTATCCATTACAATTAACTACCAGTTCTACATAGCTATATATCTGTTATCATCAACAACAACTTTATTCTTTGACATATAAAATAATGTCCCCTGTGGTTGTTTATTTAATCATCAATTGATCACCATCAATGAATGACTCATTTTGAAATACCTATCACACATTGGCACATGAATATAAAACCAGGAACACAGACGCATTAATCATTAAATTATCTGTTTTTATTATATTAGATCACTCAATATGAGAAAAACTCATTATAAATGGTTAAACAATTCTCAAGTTACTTAATTCCATTACATTTGATTGTTTAATGTGAGATAGGTTTATTGTCATCAGTGGATGACCTATTCCCAAATTATCTATGTATTAAATATTTATATATAATAAAAGTAAAAAATATATATACAATTTTAAAATACTTATATTAGTCAATTCTTACCATTCATCAATAACCATTTGTATTTATATGTCTGTGTATGTATTAATAGACATATATTATGGGTTTGCCATTCACATCGAAATATTAATATTGTGACTTAATAAGACTTTCATTTTTTAAATTGTAACTGTAAAATGCTATTCAGAATAGCAGTTATGCTATAAACTGGTTATGGCTTTTATTTATTTAATTTGTATTTTTAAAATTATAAAATTGTTTTCATTGTTTGTTTTATTATATATACATAATCACTGGGGTAATAAAACAAATGAAAATGATAGAAACCAGTTCAAACAGCATTTGGAAAGTTTATCACTCTACTAATTGTTTATTTATTTATTTATTTTAAGTGTCATAGCATCGGCCGGGACGCGAACCCGCAACCCGGGCAACTGCCTGCAAGTTCAAGGCAGTGGCGCTGACCTCTCGACCACCAATGCAAGACTGAATTATTTACTATTAACACTATATTAATTGGTATTTATGCATATAACTGTTAATGTTATTTGGTTTATTGAATAAATTACAAATATTATTCAATTTTTGTATTGAAAAGGATTATTGATTATAGATTTTTATGTGTATATAGAATACAAAATAGACATGTGAGTACATATGTATAGATACATATAAACTGTATTTAAATAATAGATAAGAATTATACATATATTATTTTGTATGTAGATAAAAAGATGAGTATGAATATATGGTATGTATATATAACATTAATATATTATATTAGTAATAATAAATAAAATGAAAAGTCATATAACATTACAATACTAGCCAAAAAAACTAAACTTTATTAATATTTTTCTACAACCATGATTTCATCTATTAACAAACAGACGTTTTCAAGTGGACATTCAACTAAAGATGCCACCTATATATACCAAACAAAATAGCCTTCCCATCATTCACTTCAAAACCTAACTTCCTTTAATATCAAAGAATGTGCCTCAGATTCAAGATACTTTATCATCAAAGTTTCTTTAATTCTTCTTTCCAATTCACTTTTTTCATAAAAGATAACTTCTTCATTGGCAAATAATATTTTAGGATTGTGGAAGAATATTAATAAAGATTAGTTGTTGGGTTTTTTTAGATAGTATTGTAATGTTATATGAATTTTTATTTTAAAATTAATATAAGTATGAATGTGAATGGAATTATATGATGTAATTAATGTAGTACATTTATCAATTGAGAATCTGAAGAAGACTGTTAGATAGTCAAAACTTAAAAAAAAAAAAAACACTAGCTATAAAATACATTATCATTTTTAAAAGGAAAAAATATGTGAAAAGTGTATACTTTTATCAAATAATCGAAAAAGACAAAAATGAAAATTTGCACACTCTTATTTATTTCCTCATAAAATCCAAACTGTTAATAAAACGTAATTCATATTCATTTAAAATAAGGTTAGTGAGAAAAAAAAAGCCATTGTTGTTTATTATAAACGCATTACTATAATCATATTATTCTTTGTGCGGTAGAATGGTAGTCTATTTTTATGTTTATTGAGAATGGTAGTCTTACAAACTTAATGAAGGTTCCTGAATCGATTCCACGGAATAAAGATTATTAATATCCAAGAAAATGATTTTGTTATCAATTCCCTAAAAACAAAAAAATAAAAACTTTTTGTTTTTGTTTTTAAATCCTAACAATTAATTGTATATTTATGTAGTATTTTTAACTGTATGAGATTTTTTTAAAAACGAAATAGTTAAGTGATGGATATAAATATGCAAGAACTCGATCTTTCAAATCTATTATGTCATCCTTTTTCAACTAATTAAACAACGACAGGTGTGAAAACTGAGTATTATATAAAAATATTAAGCCAGAATTGTTTTTTTTACTTGGAAACTAACCGCGGATTAAACAAAATAATAGTTTTTTTTCTTTTTTAGATTGGATTATTTAGGTAGACTTTATTAAATGGATGCAGGTGATTTAAAAAAAAAAAAAAAATCAATGTTAATACCTTTTTCTCTTTCTCTCTTTCTATCTCGAATTTTTTTACCGCCACAGTCAATAATCTAAAATATCTCGAGGCATAAACACCTTTTTATTATTTTAACGACAATAAGTTAACACGAGCGCTCTATTAAGAGTCAAATATATATATATATGAAAAAAAAAGTAGCGGATGTGGGGGGGGGGGGATTTTGATTTTTGAAGCGATTCAAGTAGCTTTATAATAATAAAGCGTCTAATGGTTATTATCTAATATTTATTGCAGTCACGAATTGTTTTTTAAAGAAAAGTTATAAAATCAGGACTTGCTTTAAAACATCTATAGTCCCAATGTAATTTTTTGATTAAAGCGCTTTTTCTAATTTAATTATAAAAACTAATTACATATTAAAATAAAATAAAAAAAGAAAAATGATAAATTGTTACAAACAAAAACTATATATATATAATTTAATACATCAATTAAAAAGATAGAGCATTTCATCATAGTGTTATAGTCTGCCAATTTATTGTCGAAAGTCCGTTCCGCCCCCCCCCCCCGCTATTAACAAATAAAAGCGCTGAATTTTTTCATTTAAGGATATTCTTATTGTGTGTTTTTCAGCTTGATGGATGTTATATCGAATTTACGATTACAAGGCCTCATCTATTTTGTACTGGGATCATGTGAAGTGGATGAAAAAATATCCATTTTTAAACAAAAAAAAACAATCTATACTATAATGAATTTGAGCACGATTTTAATAAGAGTCTGATCCCTTTTACATTATAGAGACAATTTAAAGAGGTACAGTAGTAATTGTTTTCAGTGGAAGAATAGCTAAGGATAGAATACAGTAAAGAACTACAATTAAGAAAAGTGTTGAGATCTTTAAGAATGAAAAGTTTGCTGTAGAAAAGATTAAAATACGCCAAATAAATAGGACTAAAGGAATATATTGCTGTAGTATTTGCAGAAGTAATTGTATTTCAGGGACTTATTTATATCATTATCTAAATGTCATCTTTATTTTATTTGTTATTTTTTTTCATCTCTGAAGACGATCTTATCATTCTGGCATAAAATAAAAACATAATTTTAGTGATTATAAAGAAATAAAAAAATTCTGAAATTTTGGCGTCTAGAAATAATCTTTCAGCAGCTAACCTAATGTTAACTAGTTTATTGACAGTAGGCCGTTTAGTAAAAAGAAGTGAAATACTACCTACCATGATTAAAATTGTAATAAGTAATTTTATATTGTGATCTGTTTATGATAGGGATAGCAGAACAGCTTTAGTAGAGAAACTATTGTTGTATATTACTGTTTGGAAAATTGTTTGGGTAAATCTTTATGTAAAATATTTCAGAGCATTTAGTCATAGTTTAAACTATTCATTATCTTTATCATCAAATACAAAAGTATGGTGTGCAGTCCTTATAGTCTTAAGAATTAAAGTATTTTACTAATGAACTTTTTTCAGTTTAGCAAATCTTAAATATAATGGAAAATCTCCCAAGCACAAACTGCATCAGGTACATAAAATATTTTCATAATTCAAAAAAGGTCTTATTAGGAGCATTACTGGTACTTAATTTACAAATTATATCAAAGGTCATTATGGCATCATAGTTAGTAGATCAGCTTGCTATGTCAATGGCAAAAATTTGAATACAGATTGGGTAAAACTTGTAAAATTATTAACTAGAGGGGAAACTTCCCAGATGAGAATCAGCTGCTGATTTAAAAACATCACTCATGAGAAAGGCATCATATTCTCATAGATATTGAGCCCACAACCTATCTATTTCTCAAACATTTGTATAGAAACTTAACAGTAAGCAATATTTTCATTGGCATAGTATGATGCTAAAAATTTTTAAATAGCTTTCTTTTTTTTAAAAAAAAAAAAAATTAATTTTCTTAACTAGTAAACTATCTATAGATTGATTTTACAATATTTAATACTTTTAATTTATTAATTAGGATTGCTCTATTCATATAAATATCTCTTAAATTTTGCTTTAATTATAGCAAAAATTTCAACTAGTTGTCATTAAGAGATTAGTTAGTGGATAGACAGGCTTAAATATGGATTTGTGGGTGTGTTTTAGGGCTTTGATTTTATGGAGATGACAATTTTCTCTAAATAAATCATGTCTAAATGTTTATATTCTTTTAGATAACTTGATATTATTCAGAGACAGTACAGTAGTTATGCATAATCAATAGACATACTTAGTCATACCAAAGAGAAATAAAAATAAATCTTCTGTAGTCTAACCCAGGGATCAGCGACCTATGGCACCCATGCCATGCTTGGCACATCAACAATTATCAATGGCACGCAGAATAAATTGAAATAGTAAAAATATATATTTTAATTACAGCGTCTTTTTTTTTGTTTGTTTGTTTTACATTCAACATTGAATTTATGATTAAATCATTATTTATCCGAAAATAATGCGCTTGACTTCATTTTTATTTTAAAAGATATTTTTGTTTGCAAACGAAATAAATTCTACATATTCACATTTTACTTCTGATAATATTAAAAAATGAGATCATAATCAAATAAAAAGCTTATTACATTATCAAAGAAAGCTATTTTCGGTAGTTGAATGGTAAATAATTGACGCTCATTGGTGGCGCTTCTTTCAAAAAAGATGACAAAAATGTGATATTTGCTCTTTTCAGGACTCTTGGATAAATGAATATGGATTTGTACAGCAAAAAGATCGTGTTGTGTGCACATTATTCTGTGAAAATATTGTATGGCTTACCTCAAGTGTACAAAGACATTATCAAACTGAACATGTGTTCATGTTTAAAAATTCAAATGAGAAAAGTGAAGCTATAAAAAGAGCTGCTTCTGCCTTTAAAAAAACAAACTACTTATTTTAGTCAAATAATTCAAACCCAAAATAAAGCCATTGAATGTAGTTATACAATTGCTCATTGTATGGCTTCGAAAGGCAAACCTTTCACAGATGGACAATTCATCAAAAAAATATTTTGAAAAGTGCTGAAATCTTATTCAGTGATCTACCAAATAAACAAACAATACGGTCTGAAATTCGAGAAATAACAGCTTCAGCGAGATCAACTCAAAGAAGAATAACTGACATGGTCAAAGATATAACAACAAAACAGAAAACCAGTTTACAACAAGCTGTTGCATTCAGTGTTGCTGTTGGTGAAAGCCCTGATGTAAATGATGTGGTGCACCCAGCAATAGTTGTACGATATTGTGATAACAATCATATTTATGAAGAATTGTGTTGCTTGATTCCTCTTTACTGTACAACAAAGGGACATGATATTTTCTCTGCATTTTTCAATTATTTTGAAAATCAGAAAATTAACATAAATAAAATATTTAGTGTTACTACTGATGCCAGCTGTGCAATGGTCAGAAAGAAAAAGGGATTTGTTAAACTTCTTGAAAATCATATTAAACATCGAATATTGAGTTTCCACTGCATTATACACCAGGAAAATTTAGTTGCAAAATCTCATCACAATGCTTGAATTATGTAATGGACACTATCATTAAAATAATTAATTTCATAGTTTCTTATTCTTCATTAACACATAGGCAATTTAAATCCCTTTTGCAAGAAATGAATAGTGCATATATAGACTTTCCTCTATACAGCAATGTTCATTGGATTAGTCAAGGTAATATCCTGAACAGGTTTGTATCATGTCTGAAAGAAATCAAGATGTTTCTTGATGAAAAAGAACATTATCTGGAAAAAAATGATGAAGACTGGTTATTCAAATTGATGTTTTGGACTGATATAACTCAACACCTGAATGAGTTAAACTTGCATTTGCAAGGGAAGGGTCAAACAATACTAGAACTTTTTGAATATTGGAAAGGATTTGCATCAAAATTAGATATATTTTGCCATGACATTACCACTAATATCTACAAATACTTTCCAAATGTAAAGGCCCATATAGATCAATTTAACATTAACAAAGATGAACTTCAAAAATACATTGAAGCTCTCAGAAAAGAATTTCCAAACCATGTGAAGACTTCAAAATACACACAATCATATTTTTTTTCCTCATCAAACCTGACTTAATTGATTTAAAGATAACTCCATTTGATTTATCGCTTTTTGAGTGGATGAATATTGATAGTTTTGAAATGGAATTAATCAAATTAAATTCATCAGAATTGTGGAAAACTAAATTTGTAGAATTATGGAAAACTCTTGAAGGGAACTGTCTAGAAAAGTTGGCTGTCATTCTCAATTGTTGGATGTCATTACCCGAAAGATTTAATTCTTTGAAAAAAACTGCTTGTGTTCTGCTTTCGGCATTTGGTTCAACTTACTTATGTGAACAAATTTTCTCACATATGAAAAATATTTTGAGTTCACAAAGAAGTTGCCTAACACCTGAACATTCAGAAGCATGCATGAAGCTAAAAGTGTCCAACTACATACCTGACATTGTGCAATTGAGCAAAGAGGTATAAGGGCAAGGTTCACATTAATTTATTTGAATAATAAAAAATGGCTAATCATATTAGAATTCATGATATTTTTTTTTTATTTAAATTATATATTTTGTATAGGTAAAAAGTTGTAATTTATAATTTGTAACATAATTTTTAATAAGCATGTTAAAAATTACAAATTTAAAAAAAGATACTTTTCACATGATTCTAAGTATTTTAAAATACTGAATGACCAATAATATAAGATCCAGTTATAATGGACTTCAAAAGTATATATTATATAGTAGTACATATTATATACTATAATATTATATATAACTTTGAAGCTCATTATAACAACAAATTTTGATAATATAATATAATAAGATTGGTAAAATCATGTTGGTGCATGGAATAACATTGTAACATAAGTTCGGCACCACACTACTAAAAGGTTGCTAACCCCTGGTCTAACCCATGCATGGTGAAATAAGAGTAGCTCTATACTCTAGTCCTATCTATAGTAAGTTTGGTTAATTAATGATTACACGATAATATATTTAAATCCCCATCTTCAAACTGATTTCTGGCATTTGCTTTTATCAGTGAGACTTTGAATTCAAAATTAGAAGTAAGGTAATTATGCATCTAATATATTAAAGATATAATAATAATAATAATAATAATAATAATAATAATAATAATAATAATAATAATAATAATAATAACAACAACAACAACAACAACAATAATGATAATTTAATTCAATTTAATTTAATTAATTCATTTATTTAGTTGCTAAGCAACAGCATATAGCCAATTACAGGTTGCACATTAAATTAGTAAAAGGAATATATACAATACATATAACATAATAATAAGAAGGAAACAAACAAAAAGTAAAAAAATATAAACAAAATAAATTTAAATTAATCAACAATGACCTTTTAATTTGGAATATTACAAAATTGCTTATGATCTAAATTAAAATGATTAGTATTAATAAAAATCTGATTGTATAAAGAAAGTTGCCTGAATAAATAAGAAAATTTAAAGACATTGGAATGATAAGATTAACTACAGCAGACAAACACAGACTGGTTATCATGTTCTTAAGACCTAATTGGTTTATGATTTTGTAAAGATATTTAAGATCTATTTCTAACTAGAAGAAAGATGAAGAATAACTTTATTTTCCAAACAAATGTAATTGGAATATTTATTAAACCCTAATTGCAATAAACTACCTCCTTATTTAGAGTTAGGATTCCTAATAATTGAACAATATTCAATTATAGAAAGTACCAATGACAAAAATAATTTGTATTATCATCTCAGAAATGATAACTATACCTAAAGGTGGCACCCATAATCTTAAAAGCTTTGTTAACAATCACTTGTGAATGAGGAAGAAAATATCTATTGCTAGAAAATAAAACTCCCAAATCATTTTGGAATTCAGCAGAATTAATTTTGTGAGAATTTATAAAATAAAAAATTTAAAACACCAGATTTCTTAGAATATGGAACAAGGGAAAATTTACTAAATTTAACTGACATATTATTTAGATTACACCAAGCCCCAGAATTATCAATATCTTTCTAAAAAAGAGTGTAATCATTCACTAATGTGATTTTTCTAAAGATTTTACAATCATTATTAGCATAGCACAAAAGATAAAAAAATTTCAGGCAACCCTTAAGATTATTATTATAAATATTAAAAAGCATGAGTGCTAAAATATTATCCTGAAAAATATCTAAATCATATTCAAAATTAGATGAAATATTATTGTTAAATTTGACATATGCTGTATGAATACAAAGAAAAAATTAAAACAATAAATAAGTTTAGTAGAAAAACTCATGTTATGTAATTTGTGAAGAAGAATGATGTGGTCTACTTTATCAAAGGCTTTTGATAAATCAAAATAAATAATATCAAGTCTCTGCTGATGCTCGATCACATATGTTATATGATCATAAATTGTTAGCAAATTGATTTCTACAGATCTATAAGGAATAAAACCACAATAATAATACTAATTATCATCATCATCTGAAATTAGACTTTCTCTTGAAAGTTGATTGAAGAGATTCAGGTTCTTGATACTTCTAGTTCACTTGACAAATGAAAATTGTTCATGAGGTAAATGAGCAGTAAGAGAAGATGGTCTGAGATTTTTACATTGGTGTATGGTTGTGATATCTGAATTGAGATGAGGAATGCACTGCTAAAAAGTAAAAAAAAAAACTTGAAAATATCTCCCTATGGCTGTGATTATTCATTATTCTGCAAGATGTTAAAATAATTAAAAACCAGCATTTACCAATGATGTAATGCAGGAATACTAAACTGTCATTACAGGTATAGAGATTCAATTGTTTGATGTCTCTAGTTTACCTGATGAGGGAAATTTATTAGCAGAATATTTGCACATTTAGAGAGGGCAGTCTTGAATTTCTATGCTGGTTGATAGCTGCAATAGATGAAGGATACACTGATAAAATAAAAAAATGTAATTAACTTCTTTTTAAAATGATGAAGAAGTAAAAAGAGGAAATCTTAGTATAATTATTTTGATGCGATTTGATCTCCAAAACTGCTTATCACATATGTAAATAAATCAATCTTTGCCTTAAAAAAAAATTAATCTATTTAAACATAAAATGTAACAAAGTTCTATCTGAAAATAAATATTTTTATTTTACTATCTTTAAAATAGTATTTTATATGTATCAAATACAAAATATCTAAATCAATATAGATACATATGTATACATAAATACACACATTTGCATTCATGTAATGATTTATTATATTCTAAATAGTCTAATAATTCTTCTAAACTAAAGTTAAATGTGAAATTTTTCTTCAAGTAGAATCCTATTTATTTATTTTTTGGTCACTTCATACTCATTCCTTTTAAGATATTTGCTATTTCCAATTCAATTTCCAATTTTACAAAATTTGTCAGATTTGTGGAAAATATATATCAAAGAGTAGTGGACTACTCTTAATTAAATTGAAAATAAGATTCGTAGATGTTACATAATTGGCAATTTCTGGAAAAATAAATAGTAAAATATTTGTTTTTTAATTTTTATTAGTGTAACTACCTCAACCCCAACCATATTGCAAACATTTACTAGCACAAAATTCAGGTCATTTTATAAACAATCTTCATTCATTAGAAGATCTCAAACACTATGATCTCAATGTCTGCGTAAAATAATGAAATATATATATATATACTATTATGGATAACAGGCACCTAATATCCATCAACAGAGGACCCCACTAGATCTCTTAATCTAGAATATTTATAATTTACTTATGAGGATATCGAGATCAAGTGTTTACCATAGCTGTACCTAAAATTACCTCTAAATCACAGAGACCAGAGATTCTTGGAAAAATAATAATTGGCAGAGCAGACAACAGTAAACCAAATTCTGGACAAATCTAATGAATTATTAAAACAATATTCACTAACAATTTAATAACATAGTATTCAATTTAATGGTAGGGTTTATATACTAGAGTTATTTCTAACAGGATTGAGATTGACTATTAATTTACTTTTAAATCCTTAAATTTTACCTTTAGTACTATAATAATCCCTGAAGGACAAAATGTGCACACCTATATATTTTTCATATTGTCATTATCAAACAATGAACACTCAAGCAGTCTTCAATATATATGGTCACACATGCCAGCTACTACAAAAACAAAGCTTATATCCAACCATAAAAAAAATGAGTGACAATAAATAGACCTTTTAATAATCCAAGTTAGAAAGCAAAAAATATAGACATAATCATGGGAAGGAAAGTCTCTTTAACCATTGTGAAACATACATGCCTGAATATTTTAAGTGGGAACTCAAAGAAAGGAAGGTCACTTTAACCATCTATTAACATACCAATAACCACAAATATATCAAACGGAAATAATAAAAAAATTCATGGAAGTCAAAACAAATAATAATTTCACATGACAGAATAAATAAGAAAACTGCTAATAAATAATTTATAAAGTTATGCACGCACACATCATGTCAATTATGCATATATAAATGATTTTTTTAAAAAAATCAGAGGATTATTAATGATTATATATAAGCTGTAAATACACCTGGGTCTCTTTTTACGCGGACTTATTTAACACGATTTCGAAGTTATGCGATCCATGTTTCACCGGAAGTCGAACTCCGATAATGCATTATTATTTTAAATAATAAATTTCATGCACTTACGTTATATTGAAAGTAATAGCACATTATTGGAATTCAACTTTCATCTTAGTAATTTCAATATTTTCAGTGCTTTATAATAGTAAGATTTTATGCAATAATAAAATTAAAATCATGATTTCCACATTTTATGTATACACACATTAAATTTTACAAGATTATAATGTAAATTTGTTCAAACATTTTGCGTGTTAATTTTGCATTTTAAATCACATTCTGTTTTTGCTTTTTAAAAAAGAACGTAATCAATTATTAATCATTTAGTGTCCACAAGTTTATTTTTAAAAGCTCAGTAAAAGCAGTGGGCACAATTAAATTTGACAATTAAAACCTGATTTTTAAACGGAATTGAAAATTAAAGACAAAAACAAGAATTTAATTTTTAGTTGTTAGTTTCATAAACAATTAATAAAATCATCGTCTCAAAGATTAATTACTAATTACATTGTCACCAGAAAACCATTGACACAACATGAGTGTGAAGTTTGCGCTAGTTGTTTAGAAACAAACATGTTTTTCGGCAAATAGCTATAATAATTAAAATGTGTATAAAAAAATGTGAATTACTATACTGTACATTATGCATAAAAATATATTATTTTGAATAAAATTAAATATTATAGTTAAAAAAAGTTTGTCTTGTATCAATTTTTTTCAAATTTGAAATTTTTTATTAGTCATATTTTATTTCCTTATTTTTTTTTTGCGCGAATTTTAAAGTAATTTTACGTTGGTGCTTTGCTTTTATGCGAATTTTGAAAAATCACAGACCGCATCCCCCCTTTTTTTAATGTAAGTTACGTCTATTTTTGCATGATTTCGTTTGCGCGTGTTTTCTGAGGAATCTATCTACCGCATAAAACAACCCAGGTGTATATGGAAAAAAAAACAATCTGTCTTTCTAAACTTTCTTTTTTTTTTAATTTAAAACTTCTCACTAAATATAGCATGGACAGCAATTAATAACAATTGGGGGAGTGATTTTCTTTTAAATAAATCTATCCCAATTTTATGAAGGAAACAAAAAGGATTACTTTAATTTCCTTAAAAAAAAATCTTTTATGAAAAAAAAAAACAAAAGACTAAATGTTAAAACTAGATTCAAAATTGTCAGCTATATCAGATACATTTTAATATAATACATAGAAATATAATAATACAAAAAATAGTTTATAAAATAGACCACAGTATAAATATAAAATTAAAATATTTAACTTATACATCACTGGCTTACTAGCAATGTCTTACTACAGTTCATAAGAAAAGTTTTATCTTAAGCCCAGAGAGGAATTGGTAAAGGAATATTATTTTCTGGAAAAAAATGAATTAGATAAATGTATGTACATACAAAGATAGATAGGAGTTTCCATGCCTTCTTTTACTGGTTGCCTTGATCTGGTATAAGCGTTTGTTCTAGAATTGCTTCTGTCATATTGAGAAGTGCATTTAATTATACAGCATATTTGAAGGTAGTAGTTGGCTGGATTGTTGGCTTCTCAGCAAGCAAGGTTAAACATTTGATGGTTATAGTTACATGTTGGAGAGTGGAGCTCATTTTCCAGTACTTGAGCTGCTCATAATTTTTAACATGGCTACTAGTAGAAATTCTGGATACACATGTTAAGCAGGCATGATAACAATCTTGAATAAAAACAGAATCCCAACAGAATGTAGGAGAATATATTGGAACAAAATAAATCAGAATTGAACATCTTAGATCGAAATATAATTCTCAGTTGGTCTTTTTATGGGAATAAATTTAATTGATTAGCCCGCTTACTTTCCAAGAATTTTTTTAATTAGCCAAAGCAGTTGTTATATTTTTAACTCAAATAAATCAGTAATTATTTAATTTAACAGATTTACCACATTTTTAATTAGATCAATCTGTGTGGTTTTACAGATAACAATGTAAAAATTAGGAAAAAAAACTTAATTTATTGATTTTTCTAAAAGTTTTTAATTAGTAAAAATGAATTAATTAATGATTGATAAAAAGTTTTATAAATTATATTGTAATTGTAGTATAATTTTTTTTACAGATTGATAATAATTTTAGTTACAAAGTATATATTTCTTTAAATAACCTTAACCAACATAATAAATGCAAACCTATTAATTTGTGCACATATATCATACCAAGCATATATTTAAAAAAATATAAAAAACCTTGAAATTAAGGGTGTGCTTTGCCAACATAAAATATTTTAACATAAGTTAGATATTGAGATAGCAACGATCTATCTCAATCCATATACATGTAATACAGGAAAAATATTTGGTTGTTTGGGTTAATTAAAGAAATAAGTATTATTTTTATTATAAATAGCATTTCAATCATCTCTCATTTATTTGCTTTTTCAGGCTCCTCAATAATACATTTATTACTATCTTGATAATCACAAAACACTTTATTCTTTTTCATTATCAATTTGTCAAACATGATATCTTTTCAAAATGAATTAGATGATTTCATGATTGTAACAAAAATGAGACAATTTTAATCTGATTATCTATTTTCTCAAGAAAAATGTTAAGTCTAATATGATCAAATATCTACTTATTTGGGGGGGGGGGTATTTTTGTTTGCACAGACATTCCACATAAACCATTAAAGTCATACTGAAAATAAAATTAGCATCTTCAAAACAAAGTAGGAAAGAAATTTATCTAAATTAATGTGAGCATAATTTTATCCTGTAATATGTAACATAAATTAACGTGAATGTAATTTTAAAATTAATATGTAATTTTATTATAAAAAATAAACAACAAAAAAAACTAATAGGAATGCAATTTTAAATTTGAATATTTAACTTTCTAAAAAAAGCAGTATAAATTAAAAGAAGTGTGTGTAATATACAATATTATTTTTTAAAAAAATACTATACAAACATAATATGAATTAATTATTGCATAATTTTATAAAAAAGCAATACAAACTCATGAAAACTGGAATGACATTTTAAAATTTAAGGCATCATTTTATATGAAATTAATACATACTAATTAAGACAAATGATATAATTTTATAAGCAATAAAAATGTGCATTTATATATTCCCAGAACACATTAATGACAGTAGAAAGTTGTGTGAATGTCTTTGGGAAATGCTATGAAGAAATCTTTTTGCTTCTTTTTGTTCTGTTGTGAGAATTTTCAAAAAATGAAATTCAAATGAGATATTTGCTCAGAAAATGGTGTCTAATTTCTTTTCATCTCTATATGGTAAGACAGAGACTATAATATGTGAAAAGATTCTCTTCACCATTTTCTTTCATCAAAATAATAGCTACAATAATGATAATTCAAATTAAAGATTGTTTCCTTTAAAAGCAAATTGTTTTAAAAACTGTAATCATTAGTGAAAAATATTTATTTAAATAATTTAGGAAAATAGAATTCCACTGTTTTCTTTCATTTAAATACTAGTTAAATTATTTAATTCAAATAGAAAATATCAATTTTAATTCATATCAAGAATGGCTTATTTTGAAAATATTTTTTGTTTTGTTTTGAAAATTAAAATAAATAGTAAAATTATCTGCTGGAATTGATTTTTTTAATTGCAAATTCTAATAAATAGTGAAAATTGTTTATTTTGATTTTATATTTATTTATCAATTAACATCTTCATTATGACTTTGGTAATTCTACCTGAAATGTAATACTTAAATCTTTTATGTAAAATGTCTTTGCAAATAGTACTGTTTTTTTTTTTTAAAAAAAAGTTTTAGCCAGCATTACAATTCAAAAGAATCAATACTTTTATCTTTTTTTTCTGTATTTAATTTACACATACAATTCTGATCATTAATAAATTAAAGTCAACATTAATACTATATATATATTGGAGAAAACTGTGAAAATTATAAATACAATCTTAAAGCATCTTTGGTATGAACATCCATATCAAAGGCAACAGTTATATTCCTTTTTTAAAACATGTTAGGTTCAAAACAACTACAAATGGAAGTATAAAATTGTGTATTTAATTGTGCACATTTTACAATGCACTCAGCTGAATACTATTAGATTTTCTGTTTATCATAGAATCTATGTTTCACTGAACTAAATTTCTTTAATTTTGTATTGCTTGTCATTATGCTTGACACAAACCATCTGTACTTCTTTAGGATTAAAAACATGATCAAATATTCTTTCCTATCTAAAAATACTGATGCTATTGTAGGATTTATTTTAGCTTACATATTTTGAATTAAATATTTCCATGGATTGGTATTATAATAATGAATAGAAATATCCATATAAACAGAGGTAAATTTTAGCTTTTGATGTTCCAAGAAAGTATCAATTTCGTCTAACAATCTCTGAGAAGCTAATCAAGTTTTTTCTTTGACCTATAATAGCTTTTTTGTTGGAGTTTTTTTTTTAATTAAAGTATAAACATATGTTGTTTTAATTTTATATTAATATTAGTTATGGATTCACTGTAATAAACAATGTGTGGTTATTCTGTATGATTATTTTTAACTTTACTATTATTGATTATTTTAAATTAGTTAATGAAAGAAATGCATTAAGATTGTATTTAATATTCTCAATGATTTCTATGAATATGCAGTATTAATGTTGTCTGTAATTTATTATAATTCAAATCTTTAATTTTTAAAGATGTATCTGTATATTTAAAGAACTTCAAGATTTTTCATTGCTTTTCTGTTCGGCATTGGATTCCTTGTTGATAAATGACCAAAGAAAGTGCTAACTATTGCTATTAAGACTCTGTTATTAATTTTAATGTCAATTATTGTCTATTTCAATAGAGTTTTTCTTATCTTTATATTAGCTCCAATCCTATCTTTTCTATCTGTATGTCTCATATTTATATTGACTGTCTTTGCAACTTTTCATTCTTGTAACTTCTTTAATAAATATCTTCTTATAAGTAAAAAATTATTATTGTTAATCCATGTTAGGAGTTGTTGATATTCTTTCACTTACCTTGAATCCATATTTGTTTTTAATATAGTATTCCCATTACATATTCAAATAAAGTTGGGTGAGATGTCAATAATTATACCCTATTTAACTTTGTTATATCTATAATGTCAATATAATAAGATAAATACTGCCATTTTATTATGCTGCAATATTATTTAATTTTATTATTATTACTGTGGGAATTTACCCTTCTCTCTCTCTCTCCCCTCTCCCTCTCCCTCTCTCTCTCTCTCTCTCTCTCTCACTCTCTCTCTCTCTCACTCTCTCTCTCACCCTCTCTCACTCTCTCTCTCTCTCTCTCTCTCTCTCTCTCTCTCTCTCTCACTCACTCACTCACTCACTCACTCACTCACTCACTCAATTTAATATACATAAGATTTTTTCTGAAAATAATCTTTCTGTTAAAAAACATAATATGTACAATAGAAACCAAAACTAAGATTTAATGCTGAAGAGACAAGAGAAACTTTTTTGGACACTAAAGGATTCTCTGCTACAAACAAAGATAATATATATAAAGACATTCAATGGACTTACCAATTATCTACTGTATGTAAATAGTGTTTGAATTAAAATAAAATATGAATAAATATTATAATAAATAAAAATAATATAATTAAAAAACTGTTAAAGAAATTTGTAATTAGTATGTTTATTGAATTCACATGCATTTTCAAACATAAGTTTGCTCAATTTTTAATCTATCAAAGAAGTCATATTAATAGATAAAAGAAAATACTTTTTTATTCACAATGTATACAAGCAGAATTTTTCTCCCTAATTAGAAAAAAAATTGATACTATTGCCCAGTCTTAAAAGATAAAATATAATATTTATGCTATTGTGACAATAATAAAATCTGTGCAAATGTTATTTTAATTTGCTATGATATTATGAATGTACATGTTGTAATGGATATAATATGTCATATACTGTGTGTGCGTATTTCTTCATATGAAAAAAAAATCAAATCAAAGATATAAAGAAATAAATTATGGCGATAGTTTAAAAGAATGAAATATATTACAATTATAATATATATTTTCTTATGTTTTTACCTGAAATCTTAAATAACATTTTTTTAATAATTATTTTTGAAAATGAAAGAGCCCCTCCCCCTCCTCAAAACATATCTAATTATTTATTGAATTGTTTAAAAGTTAATTGATAATGTATTAAAAAGTAGAATTAATTAAAAATAAAATTCATATTTTGCTTTTTGTAAACAAAATTTCCAGATGACAGTTATAATTTTGTAAATTTAATTTATTTTGAACCAGTACCTCAAGCTAATTTTAGTTACTTAATTTTTAATAACTGAAACACACAGGCTTATTATATACCTGTGTCTATATATGTAATATATAGGGTATGAGCACAGACCTTCACATGACTCACCACTCTCCACACTATCTCATAACACTGATACACTTCAACACATATATGCTGAAAAGATAAATAATCACTAATATACGTATTTCATGCTAAACCAGTAATCATCAGTTGGTCCAGATTACCATCTTTACACATATATGCCATAAGTGCTCAGATATATATTAAGATAGCCAAACCTCACACTTTAATGGACAGGCTTCAATCTACTCCAACTCTTCAACCGTCTATCCACTTGAAAATCTGATGATGGAATGTTCAAAGGCCACCCTGAGGCCAAGATTCTTGTCACACCCATGTTGATCTAAGGTCAATCTGACCCCTCATGTACAGGACATAATCCATTTAATACATATGCAAGGGATAGGCAGACATCTCTACTTATGTAATAACTGAAACACACAGGCTTATTATATATCTGTGTCTATATATGTAATATATAGGGTATGAGCACAGACTTTCACATGACCCACCACTCTCCACACTATCTCATAACATTGATACACTTGAACACATATATGCTGAAAAGATAAATAATCATCAATATACGTATTTCATGCTAAACCAGCAATCATCAGTTGGATATGCATATATGTGTAGAGATGATAATCTGGACCAACTGGTGATTGCTGGTTTAGCATGAAATACGCATATTGGTGATTATTTATCTTTTCAGCATATATGTGTTCAAGTGTATCAGTGTTATGAGATAGTGTGGAGAGTGGTGGGTCATGTGAAAGTCTGTGCTCATACCCTATATATTACTTAATTTTTATAAAATGTGAAATAAATATAATCATATTCTGCAACAATTAAAATGTATTTATTTATAAAACATTCCTTTGAATTATCTTGTAGTTGATATATTAAATAAAATTTCTTATGCTAAAGCAAAACTATGAGTTAACTCATATTAATTTGCAAGGATATATTTGCTTGTTTATTAGTTATTAGAATCACTTTACATTAGGTTTTTGGTGCATATTGTACTGTAAATATTATTTTGGTGATTTTTATATATATAGGGTGGCCCAAAAGTAGGTTTACAGTTATCATGTAGACTATTTATTTGAAAATTTGACACTAGAACAGAGGGAAATTTGTTATACCTGTTAATATAAACATAAACAATTTAATCTCTCAGATGCTCAAAATATCCTCCTTCAACATTGCAACATTCTTCAAATCTCTCCAGGACCCTCTGACACACAGTGCGGCACAAATTCCGCTCTTCATCAATTTCTGTGAATGCGAGATGAATGTAATCTTTTAAATCACTTATTGTTTTGGGTTTCTTCTCATAAACTTTGTTCTTAACAACACCCCAAAAAAAGAAATTCATAGATGTCAGGTCAGGTGAATGTGGTGGCCATTCGATGCTGCCCCTTCTTCCAAACCAACGTTGTGGAAAAACTTGGTTAAGGTAGTTTCTTACTGTAGATGCATAATGTGGTGGTGCTCCATCCTGCTGAAAGAAAAGTTTGTCAAAGTTAGGTTTAGTTTTGAGTTGTGGCACTACTACTTCACGAAGCATGTCCAGGTAGTTCTCTCCATTTACAGTTCTATTTAAAAAAATGGGCCCAACAACACCTTCGCTTGATAATGCACCCCAAACTGTAATGCCAGGCTGGTTTAGTTCAGTCTCTATGGTCAAATGGGGATTTTCATCAACCCAGTACACACAATTATGCCTGTTCACATGACCAGATAATTTAAAGCAAGCCTCATCTGACCAAATAATTTTATCCAAAGAGTCACGTTCTTCTCCAGTAAATTGATTATGCATCATTTTGCAGAACTGCAGCCGATGATCTGCATTGTCCTCTAAAAGACCATGTACTAGTCTTGGTCAGTAAGGTTTTAATTTCAGTTTACGCATTAAGCATTGCAATGATGTTCTTGGTATGGATAGTTCTGCAGAAGCATGTCATGTGGATTTCTTTGAACTGTTCACAAATGTCATAGCCACTAACATTTCATTTTCTTTGGTGTCAGAAGTTTTAAGACATCCAGATTTCAGTGCATTACTCACTGAATCTGTTTCATCAAATTTATTCCTTAGATGATAAATTGTTTGTCATGAAGGTGGAGAAGTGTTAAAAGTTTCTTGCCATGCTGTATGTACCATCTCAGCATTTTCAGACTTCCAATACTGCTTTAATATCCATTTCCTTTGCTCTTGATTTAAATTGTTCGCCATTAATCCTGAAATAAAAAAAATATCATCAAGTAAAAAGTTAGCATTACATAATAAAATAAATTACAATCAGCAAGGAAAAAGCTGTTTTATATTGGTATTACTAAGCAAGTAACTTCAACCATATAAAAGGTAGTTTAATAACTGTAAACTCTTAAAAGAAAACTCACTGATGAATAATTCTAGTATTAGGATAATTTGACTGATTCAAATTTGAAATAGGATATTATGGATGGTGGCTGTAATTCTTCCAGGAAAGATTATGTTCCTTTTTTGACAAAGTCATTCAATGAATCAGAATGCAGTCAGATAAAGGTGTTCTGGAAATGAGAGCAGTAATCAAAATACTGCTTCAGTAAATATCCCAAATATAAATTTTGGTGAGAAATATAATAAAGAATGCAAGTTGTATATTGAAAGAGAACATGATTCACTTAATTTTACTTGTAATGCAAATTCTGGATTGAAAATTGATTGTAAACATTTTGAAAAACTAATCAATTTTTTATATTAAAAATTTTTTTAATTGATAAAATTAATTTATATATCTCTCAAGTAATTTCAGAAAGTGAACGTTGTGATGATCAAGTAGATTCTCATAATAGAAACTAATGAATATATCAGTTTTGATTTTTTTAGGTCTTTCATTACATATGGATCTATGTTTATTATCACCAATACTGGAGTAACATTTTGTCAATCATTTATGAGCTAAAAATGGATTTCAATTGATGTTGTGATTCATGCATTTTGTTGATAACACAGTAGAAATAAATGATCAGTTAAATAAAATGTGACCACTTTTGAATAACTCCAATAACATTATCAGTAATAATTATGTATTTTGAGAAAAACCTTTGTATTGATAAATCAATGCTTTTATAAAGTCTGGATGACTGTTGATTGTATATAAAAAAAATATAAGCACAAAATAAAACTTTATGAATTGTGTCAATCAAATGACTTGATAATAAAAATAAAAGTTTATTTTTAAAAATCAGAAGAAATCAATAAAAGTATAGACCATTCAACAAAAATTGTGTTTCAGTTTATGTAAATTATTTAAGTAATGGGTACATAATTCAAATGGATAATTACATTTATTATCTTCTGACAAAACTTCTTTTTTGTGAAACATTGCAAATTAACAGGAAAGGCAATCTGTAATAAATGAGAAAAATTTAAAAAAAGAATATATGGAAATGAAATAAAATAATACTGCTGTTATTTATAAGTGGAAAGACAAACAATGATGCTTAAAGGAGAAATGGCAGAAGTAACAAATCATAATGGAAAAATTAGTTTGAAACCAAATACTGTTAGAAAGTATGATATTGAAAAGTCTGATATAGGTCACTCCAAGTAGATCCTATCTTTCCATTTAGAATTTAAAAAAACAATCAGATAGCCAAAAGGAGGTTGGCATTTATATTTTTAAAATTTATATACAAAATGCATATATCTTATGTCATTAAATTACAGGATCTAAAATAATATTCAGAAAAAAAATTATAGACTGGTTTCTCAAAAGAAAAATATTGAATTGTAGTAAAGAAGAGTAAAACTGACAAAGTTTTTTACTATTTAGAAACTATTAAACAAAATGGTAAAAAATTGCAACTAAGCCATGTAGAGTATATACAAAGAAGAAACTATGTAAAACAATCTGTCACTATTATGCAATATGCAAGAAAAAAAACTGTGAAAATTCTGTTATTTGCATTCAATAGTGTTTCAAAAAATATTTTATTGCTGAATTTCTAAACTGACTTTTTATGTTTTGGGCATTTTTTTAACTGTAAAATAATTAATCACTTAATATTTTCACTAGAATACTATTTTGTAATTATAAGTACATTATTTATCAAATGAATAAAGGTTAATTATAAAAGTGTTTTTTTTTTTCTACAACAGATTTCAAATAATCACCTGTTTTTTATGATATAATCATATTTCATTTATCACACATTTTTTATGAGTCACTTTTAATAGTAGATATTTTTAACACAAACATACTTGTAGTGACTTCTTGAAGACATTCAACTGAAATTTCTCATAGTAAGCAGTCAATGTATTAATTTAATACCACCCCAAGGATTCTGTTTTATCCTGGAATGCATCTTAGGAATCATTTGGCTTTTTTCTGGTATCCTTATTCATTTATTTGAAATATAAGAATATTACACAATAGTTTTTAAATACATTGAAAAATTGTGAGTAAAGAAAGGGGAGCAGAATTAATTAATAAGCCCATGCATTCACAATTAATAATAATAAAAAATAATATGTTGATCTTTAATAAAATTTAGTCTGTACCTTGGCTAAAAAATATATTAATCTCTATTCTAATATTTATCTAAAGATAATTGTTTGTCATTGAAGGAGTATAAAAAATATATTGCTTGTAAATTGAATATAAATGATATACATATTTTAAGGAGAAACTAGTTCTAATGTACAAATGATAATAATTTTTATATCATATAATATCCCAACAACATCATTTTATCATTTGCAAATTGGAATTGAAAATAAAATATATTCTCATTGTTACATGTATAACAGCTATTGTTTATATATATAATAACTTCATATACTGGCAAACTATATCTATTGTAACCAATCAAATCTTATCAAACTTTTGTCAAAATTGGCTGATTATAGTAGGCATGGTTTGGTATTATGTGACATATTTATGTATAATAATCAGTTTCTTAGCATGCTTAATATGAATATATACAATTTTACCATATTATTTTAGCCTACAAAGCCAAAAATATTTGTTTTCTATTCTCTTAATTCACATTAATCTATCATCTCACTTTTAAAATTATTCAGTTTATTTAAGCAACAGTAATTTTTTAAAATATATTTTCTAATATCAATTTTTATTAAAAATTATCAATAAAAATTGAATTATTAATTATAGGATTTGCTTCATCAACAATGAATTAGAATTTCTTAGAGAATCACCCCCGCCCCCCAGTTTTTTTGTTATTTATGTATTTGATTTTCTTTCGTAAGCAATGACTGATAATTTTTACATTATTTCTATTGAATTGGTCAGATATTTTCAATGTTAAAACAAATTTATTTTATTGAGTTTATATTATTAACTTGTGGTTGTAGTTCACAGCATTAAAATAAAAAACACAATATTGTATTTATTTAAGAAATCAGGCTAATGGTAAAATTTTCAGAATTTATTGATGTTTAGTGCTTTCTTAAAAATAACAATGTCAACTAAAAATAGAAAGTATAGTTTTTTTGTATATCCTAAAAAACATATGGTTCTTATTTTTTTCCTATTTAAACAACTTGTTACAGTTTCAAAATAACCAAATATTTAATAAAGTTTAAAAAGAAATTATTACATTTCTGAATTTTCAATTTCCAATGATTCAAAAATGCTTCAAAAATTATTATAATTGTAAATTGCGATTTTTGAAGTCATTTTTTTTAAAATTAACAAACTATATTTAAGCATGAAACCTATTGTTCTTTTTTTGTTGATAATAAATATGCAGTAGTTAAATTTTAGATCTATATACTCGGCATCTGCTTTGTGTGCTTATTGTATTAACCATCTCTTTGCAAAATAATATATTCCACAGTAATTGCTTTTAATTTTTTAATATCAAGATTGCCCTTTCTATTTATTAATTTATTTTTGCACTCTTAAATAATTAATTAGACAGAGGAATTTTTAGTTTAAATGTGAAGAAACAATCATTTTTATATTTTTAGTTCAGTATTCTGTTTAAACAATTGATATCTGCATAGAATACATATTATCATTTTACCTTAAACCAACTCATATCAGACACTATGTAAAACATTCCAAAATTGTTATTCGGTTTACTACAAATACCTTTATATTGTAGTACCAGAATCATATACAAGTATCTCATAGAAAATGAGATATCTTTCAATAATAATAATATTTTGTTTTTAGATAAAATTGTAATTACATATAATTGATATACTTACTTGTAAAACAACAATATTTAAACTATAATAAAATTTATAATTAAATTGTATGTGGAGTATGTGAATACATAACAGTTAATACAGTATAATATTTAAAGTGATTAGCCAGGCTTCGATGCAGAGTATCTTGGAAAAGGTATATTACTTTTCATAAAATAATAAAAAATCAAGTCAGATGTCACATGACCTAATTTTAATAAAGCTCGTATTTCAAAGCTTGTTAAGAGCTTATTTTGCAAGTTCTATATATAATACTTTTCATAAAGATGTTTTGCATCAAAATTCTCATTAAACAACTTAAAAATCATATTGTACTAAATGTTCTGTATACAGACCCTAATCTGAATTATATATATATATGTAAGGGTTAGTGTTCCATCCTTGGATTTTCAATGATATCGATGGTTGAAGGTTGGAGGGTGGAGAAGATTGAAGCTTGTCCATTAAAGTTTGAAGATTTGTTATCTTAATATAAACTGAGCACTGATTGTATATATGTGTAGGAGATGGTGATCTGGACCAATTGTTGAGTGCTGTTTCAGTATGAAATACATATATTGAAGATCATTTAGCTTTTTCACATGTATGTGTTCATGTGTATCAATTGAATAAGATGGACTGGACTGTTATTTGTAGAGAGGTTGAAAGTCTAAGTTCAAATCCCTTCAAATTACATTATGGTGATTTTTGAAATTCAATATTATAGACATTATACATGTATTTAAATATATATAAAGAGAGAAACAGAGTGGCTATAGAAAGGAGTTTGCTCCTAACTGAAAGTAGACCCTTTGATTTTTTTTGAAGTCTTCTTAGTGTCCACTTTTTTGTTCTAACAAATATTATACAGAAACAAACATAGATGAGCTGATCACCAAGCACTATATCAGCCAGTATAGTAAATTTACTATCTTTTTAGTACTGAGTTTAAGATAAAAAAACCATTATGGTATTTTTCTCAGTTGCCTAATAGTTTTAAAGAAAATATTAGTTGAGTTTTTTTGAAGGCAAGATGAAATATGACAGACCTTTGTGCAAGAATTCACCATAGCATTCACCATCAATTTGTCCCCACTATTTTGGTTAACAATTATTTATTTACTACAATGATCTTTAAAAAATTAAAATCACAATTTTATAAGATTAATAAAATTTATAGGATGGTCACTTCATTAAAACTATATCATTTAATATTAAAATTTGACATTCACACTAAAAGTGTTCAGCACAGTACAGAGTTTATTCATTGTATAAAACACAATATTGTGTTCTGATTATAATAATTAAAATACAATTAACTTACTTATTTAATTTTCATCTATTCTTGCAATATAATGAATAATTTTATTTGTGTCATATCCAAAAAAAGGAATATTTTCATCATTAATAACTACAAAAGAAATGAAACGCCAATTTCATTCAGTACAATATAATCAAAAACATGCAGTAACAAAGTGCATTAACTCAATAACTTTCAGATTTGTTGGAAAATGTGCTTGTTTATTTTCAAAAAGTATGATAGTTCTTCCCTTTTACATTGCTATTTTAATGTTATCATAAGTGATATTAGTGTACAGGTTGTTTATTTAAAGCAGTTTCTACAGAATTACTTTTATTGGTCTTTTGACTTTAAAAAAATCTGAAAAGGTCAGTATGTTAGGGATAATCAGCTTAGATCTAAAACATTCCTCTATTATTTATGATAGAGAAAAATTCCCAGAAGCCATTTACTTCCAACTGGTCTAGTTTTCATGTAAAAATTTTGAAATAAACAAAATACGATTTTTTGCTTGTTTATAAATTTTGATTATGTTTACACATTTATTGGTTGATTATTTAAAACAAAAAAAATACAAATGTAAACTTTCAATTTGTACATTTATCTTTTATTTTTAGAAATAGAAGTTAATAAATTTGACTATAATATAAAGAAATAAAACCATAGCATCTATTATATCATTATCTGTCAGAATTGACCATGGTATTAAAACCTTTTCAAATATAGAAAATATTACAGAGAAAATATCAGATTTTAAAGCAGAATTTTATAGATTTATCATAAATTTACTTCATTCATTCATGTTTAAAAAAAACTTAAAATAAAAAATTTGTTCTTTTTCTAAAACAGTGTTTACACTTAGTTTATGACATTTATAGTACATTGTTTTGATTTACAAGTCAGTTTTTAAATATTTAAAAAAGTCAAATATGATTTTTTAGAATTGAAAAAAATTAAGTTCAACTTATTGAGTTTTAGTATAAAATAAAGATTTTATACAATAGTGAAAGGTTGAGCATATTCAAAAACCTTCACCTCGTGGAACAAAAGAAAATATCAAACTTCATAAGTGTTAGTAATAAATTTTAAAATGTGTATATTAGTTAAAATACTTTCATTCAATCAGTTTTAGGTTAAAATTCTTATGAACATTATTTTACCTGCAACAAAAGTACAAATTGTAAAATATGAGCATCATACAGTTAATAATCAACATTATATGATCAAAGATTAAGAAGTTCACTTAAAAATGTAATTTATTTACTCAATTGTTATTTCTTTAATTGTTTCTGTCATATTCAAATTAATAGTAGCTTTTAATACAAACATAAATATAGTATTCAAAAAAAAAGATTTAATCATTTACATTATTAAAACTACAGCAGTCAACTACATATTACATTTTAAAAATCTTATTTTCATTTAATTTTGACTGCATTTATGTAAGGTAAACAAATTCATGAATTATTGGGGTTTTTTTAAAAAAAAAACTGCAAAAAAAAAACATCTTGTTGGTTATGAAATACACAAAAATAAAAACCTTTGATAATAGAACATAAAGTGAATCAAAAATAAGTCATGCATTGGTGGTCGAGAGGTCAGCAACAGCTGCTTTACAAGCAGTTGCCCCGGTTAGCGGGTTCGCTTCCCGTATGATGCTATGACACATGAGAAAAAAAAATTTAAATGTATATTATATTAAGTTAATCTTTTTAATGAATCATGACTCAGAAAATATCATTCTCTGGTTGCCTAAAAAGCAAAATAGTAGACGGTCAATGAAGAAATTTTTAAAAAAAATTGATTAGCTGTTGAATTATCATCTACAAGCAGTTTTTTTAGTTTATTTATTAAACACTTTTTTCAGTTTCAAAACTTTATTGTTTTAATCAGGTGTTTATGTACTTATATTTTAAATTTAAGATCAAGGATTAACTTTTTTCCACTAGGAATACTTTATATTTGCTTATTTTTTGTGCCACATTTTTTAACTATGAGACATTTTGTTAAACCAATTGATAAAAGTGTATATTATAAATAGATATACAAATAGATGGATGTATATATATTTACAATCATGACAGACAAAATTAAATTATGACCTTCACTCCTGGGAGAGTATAAAATTCCAAGCCAAGATGTCAATTGGTGGCTTAAAGCAGATGCTAAGATCCTTCTAATTGCAGACCCAGGTTGACATTTAATGATGATTCTTTATTTAGATATTTACAACTTCAAATTATTTTCAAGTGAAGAAAGATTGCATGAATTAAAGGAAAAAATGTTTAATATTAAATAGAACATTATTGAACTTGGTGAAGTTAGAAGAAAAAGTGATTACATAATTGATTTTAAAAGTGGTCATATACTTTACTACAAAGGTAAAAATATTGGAAACACAATTGGAGTGGCAATCATTATAAATAAAAACTGAAAAAACAGTGAATATTGATGGTGTAACAGCCAGAATGACAAGATTAGTTATTCAAATTAATATATCAATTGCAGATGTCCCAACATATTTTCATGGAATATACAAAATGCTTTCGAGCAGACCAAACAACATTTTAAAATTGTTATGGGCAACTTTAATGCTAGAATTAGTAAGTAAACAATTGAAATATTAAAATGCTGTAAATTTGGCATTGGTAATCAAAATGAGAGGACATAAGATTTTGAGTTGGTAATATCCCCCCCCCCGGCGGGGGGCCCAACTTCTTTGAGTAAAGTACTAAATAAAAATGGACATGCTAAGCATTAAAGTAAAGGTACAGCAGAATTGGATTATATTTTGACTAGCAGAAAATATTTATTTCAGGATTGTTAATGTTTTAAATAGATTCTACACTGGAAATGATTACCAATTAGTGAGATGTAAGATGCATGTTAATACAAAATTATAAAGATGAACACTTCTAAGAAAATGAGTGGTAACAATTGATATTTCTAACCTTCAGAACACTCCAATGAATTTAAATTAAAATTTTCAAATTGTTTTAAATATTAATAGGCTTTCAAGATAACTCAGACTTGGCTGAAACTTTTATAACTTTATTAAGAACTTCAAGAAATATAGCTGGTGCACAAAAACAGAAATTTAACAGTAATATTTTTACTGAGACAAGGCAATATATGAAGGAAAGAGGGAATACAAAAATATTTTTTAATCTATTAAGAATTGAATATCTAAAGTTTTGTTAAATGGTATGAAAAAGAGTTAACGATATAAGAAAATATAATTGTAAATTAATAAGAAAAACTATAGAAGAGAATAAAAGACAAAAGTGATAAATAATATATTGGTAATGAAAAGAAAGATATTTCAGCAATTACAAAATGGAATTATTATTGAAAGAAGGATTATAGAAAAGTCCTAGAGTGTAAATCACCAATTCAGTATGGACTTATAAATTGTGAAAAAGCATTTGATTCTATAAGCATTTCCATCATGATTAAAGCTTTGAATCACCGAGATATAGATGTGTGATATTGTCATATTCTGTAGAATATTTGCCACCATAAACCAGAAGTGATTACATTATTTGATGATACAAAAAAGATTAACATCAAGAGGAGTGTATGACAGGATAATTCCATATCTCCTAAACTTTTTACAGCTCTTTTACAAAAAATATTTTACGAATTAAAATAGGAAGCTAAGGGAGAAAAAGTAAATGGAAGTTATTTCAGTCATAAAGAGTTTGCAGATGATGTGTTTGTTGTATTTATTTCTAGTCAGTAGTAGAGAGAGTTTTCATAAAGTCACTACATTGACCATAAATCACACAAAGAACTGAAGATTGATTGACCTGAGCTTTTTGAAGCCTTTGAAATTATTTCCATTGCATTGTAAGATTTTCAAATTTGGATAGTAGCAGAATGGCACTTCATCATATTCAGAAAAAAATCATGATTGATGTTGTATCTTATCCAAAAACTTACTATATCTAAGAGATTACTGATAGTTGATTGGAGACAGATCATTTGCAAAATATTTGTCTGGATCTATGAGTAGAATGACAATCGTATTAAACATACCAGTGTAGACACGCAGACATTATATTGAAACTTTTTCTAATTTAACTTAGTATCATTTCTGATTTTTTTATCTCCTACATAACCTATTATTTTGAAACTAATTGTGTAGTTGTGTACATTTATGATTAGTATTCTGATGATAAACCATTGAACCATTCAGAAAGAAAAAAAATATCTATATGTATTTGTTGCTTATTTTTGCAATGACTGCAAAAAGATATATGAAATTTTCTTCTTTTTTTTGTTAATAAATATGAGATATAACATTTATATGCATATTATATAGGAATAATAAGTTATGTAATTTAAAAATCTGGCATGAAGTTAGTTCAGATGTTTTGTTTTTATTAAATAAATTATCTGAGTTTTGCATTTAAAAATTCAGAGACAAAACTGTCCATAAACTAGGTACAGTGCTCTCAGATCCAAGGCTCCTCACTGACAAAAGCCACAAGCTAAAAACTAGTCTGGATATATTGGATGAGTAGGCACTAGATAGGGATTTTATGAATAAACCTTCCTGCATCCATTGATTACTCTGGCTTGTAATGAGTGCCAATACTGTGTGGAGAGTGTTCCCTCTCTGAAAAACAGCTTGTATAAGCATAAAAAAATGGTGATGATATGATGTTTGATCATTTAAAAATTACTAATCTAAACATCGGCAATCACTATTAAGCTAATTATTAAATAACAATCGATGTAGCCATTAACATGACAAAGGAAATATTCATCTGTTGTTCAGGTGCAAAGAAATTTTATCAGGTGTCACTGTAGGAAATTCCATATCTTTGATACATATTGGAATATTGTTGCTTTGTCAATATGAGGATATATATTTTTCAGAATAGCAGCTCTAAGATCCAGTGTCTAGAAAAAGAATACATGGATATTAATATCTTTTAACAATGACTAAAAAAATTCAGATGCTTTCCAGATCGGTTCAATATCTGGATTTTTCACCATTGATATAATATATAACACAAGTATTCAAAATTTTTCAATATTATAGAATCATGAATCCACATAACCATTGATTGTCACTCACATGATTATTAGAGGTCTCTTCTATTTTATTTCTTGTACCTTGAAGTGATTGCTTGTTATAGCAGGAACAAAACATTAATGTTATATTTCTGAGTTTTTATCCTTTAATTAACTTACTAAGTTGGAACTTAATAATAAATTGTTACATTTTTATTTACAACTGTCAAACTCACTCCACTCACAACTTTGATATTATCTACCTCAGATGAATAGAATAATGATTATTATTAATCATTTACTAAACTAGAGATTATCTCTAGCACAGATATAAACTTTAAACCTCAGTTAAGGATTAATATATCTGATTTTTTTTTATTTTTTAAAAACATACAGACACATGGAATTATTTACCTTTCTCTTTCCCACGTGTAATATCTTTATAGATATATTAAAAAACCTCCACACTTCCACATTCTTTTTAAATTCATATAAATAAAGATATAATAAAAAACATAACCCCCAAGATACATTTCATGTTGAACCAGCTATCTCTCATATATATCTCTATTATATGAAGAGTAAATTGTTAACATTTTTATTAATAATATTTTATTTTTATGATAAATTTTACTTCATTCTACAATAGGCAATTTCTATATTGTGCAGGATATATATATATAATTAGTGCTCTCATAATTAAAAATTGCATCATTTGGGAAGAAAAGTTTATATATATATTTAGTTTTTAGTTTCACAAGGTATGTGTTGTAATCAAGTCATATATCACATAACTTATATAATTTACATTTACAAATATGTAAAATAAAGAGTATGCAAGCTATATGTCATGTGATATATGACTTGATTTTATTACTATTATTATTTTTCTATTGGGGGCTTTAGCTAAATTAAATTGCTAAGCCTATTAATATATGGTATATCTAAATTAAGTTCAGGCCCATATGATTTTTTCAGTTGGAGTGCTGAATTTAAAGACACGTAGATGTCTGAAAATTTCAGATTTTTATATTAAGAATTAACTATTAGATAAATGCTTAGCTTGAGTTGGTTTTTTAAATATGGTGTCCTAGTTCCTCACTGAAGAGAGCCATAGCTCAAAACCCATCTGGAGATGGGAACAATCCTAGGTAAAGATGATTTGAAATGCCTTCTCTTCTAGCATTTATCATAAGAAAGCTAGTTTAGAACTATTAGCATGCTCTTTATTATATATATATATATATATTATCTTTTTGAACTTGTTAAATATGCTTATTTCAAAAAAGATTGATCAATCAAAACAATGCAGTGTTACGATCAAACCTGAAATGATTATTACTTGTAGTAACTTCTTTTCTTCTTAAGACAACTTTAGCATCTTATATAAAGGAATCCGTGATTTGTGCATCAATCTACTACAGGCCTGCAATTTGATTTTTTGTTCAGATTTCAAACATGCTTAAGATTTAGTCTTCAGTTTTCATTAGCTCATGCCTAATTTACTTATTCAACTTATTAAGTACTTTTTTCACTGCCTAACAAAGATATTTTTATCAGCTCTTCATAGAAAAAGATAGAGATGGCATTTCTCACCAGGCTTTGCCAATTGGTGAGTGGTACGAATTTGAATAATTTTCCAACTTTTTTTTATTCTCTAGCTAATAGCAATGGTGTACCCATTTTTTGATAAATATTGGATGGGTAATTGAATTAATTATGGATTGGCCACCTGAAAGAAAACCCCAGATAATGGGCATGGCAGAGAGATTTGTATAATTGCATCATAAAACTTTTTACAGGAATTCTACATCTTAATAATAAACTGGTATTTAGTAACTATTTTCTAGAGCAGTGTTTCCCAACATTTGTACCACAACGGTGTCTGCAAAATATCAAAATTTATACTAAATAATTAATACAAGCTTACTAAAATTAAAAATATATAAAATCTAGTAAAATGCTGACAAGCTACAATAATTCTCAAAAATTTTATTGCCTTTCTCTACTTCATATTTATGAGAACTGCCATATTCATCAGTGACTGAAATTAAAAACAAAAAGAGACCAATTATCAGGGAACAAGAATTTAGGGTTTCCTTATTTATAATTTGTCCTAGAATAAAGAAATTATGTATCAGATTAGGATTAAAACTTTTTGATTTTTAAAATAAATATTATATGGGATAATTATTTATGATGTGTCACACAAATTAATTAATTTTGAAGTGAATCACTGGTAAAAAAAAAAAAAAAAAGATTGGGAACCACTGTTCTATAGAATGAAGGTACCACATTAATTAATCTGGATGAATATAATTGGTGATATGGCCTTCATTCTTTATGATTGGAAATATAAGTTAAGGCCTATCTCTTACCTAGGATGTAAAAGATAAACAGAATGCAACAATTTTATTCAATTTTTCTGAATATTTTTTAATTATAAGTAATAACTATGTATAATTTTCTATGATGAAGTTGTTTAATTATTCTGGACAGAAAAGTACGATTTTTAAAACACAGTCTGCTCTATTTGCTTGCTTGCATATAGTATTTTGGTGCTTCATCATTAACGAATACATATGTATATATTAAAGCAAAATATTCAATGTTTTTTTTTTTAATTTATTTTTAATTATAATGGAAGGTAACATATTTATTATATGATCACATGTTCATCGTAGCAGACAGAATGTAACAGCTGATTTGAGTTAAACAGACAACTTTTCATCATCAATAATAATTTTTTATTACTAACAATAACTGCTATCACGTTCTATTGTTAAGTTAATCATTTTGGGATTATTTTTTAATTAATTTCTTATTTTTGTTTGTTATAAAGGATATTAACTTCGTGAAAATAAAATAAAAACTCAAAGGAAATAGCATTTAACTTTATTTTGTACCTGAATACATTTCATTTTTTTTTCTTTCATAAAGGGATGTGCTTAACTTCATCTTGGTCGTGTTGATATTGCAAATGTTTGTAACATGACTTCATCTAGAAGCTGAAGCTTATATTGAAGTCTCAGTCATGAGGGCGGGACTTTTTTTATTTAAAACATTGCGCAAAGCTCTGGTGAAAAGTTTTTTATTGACAATCACACTTGATCCGGAGCATATTTTCTGACATTCCACCCATAACCCCATTATTCATAATAATAATGCATCTTTGGGTCTTCAACCTGATTGGACAAAGACCGTCAAATCTGACGAAGACAGAAGTAGGTTTAAAGTTATTTGTCCCTGCCACATAAAGCTTGGAAGTCGCGACTTATTGAAGCAAATCATGTTTCATTGTACATCAAAGAAAAGCCAAGATATAGCCTTTCACACGGCCTGTTATTCTCTGCAGAGTTTTTCTTATAATAAAGCCATTCTCTGCCGTAAAGGCTGGGAGATCCATTCTTCATTTGCGGGACTTGTACTATTCATAATTTGGTATTGCTTTTTTCCCCTTCTGCTCTCTTTTATTGATGCACCTAAAAAGGTGTACCAAACCACTTTGTTTCTCAGAGCTGACCCTATCACATTTGTATGTTGAGAAAATCGATGGGGGATATTGTTAACTGAAACAGCATTAAGTTCGAATAGAAAAAAAGGAGGGGGTTAGAATTCCTGAGGAACAGAAAACTTTTGTATGTTTCATGTTATGAGGTCTTCAAGTTACCAAAAGTTATCAGGAAATCAAGCATTATAAAATACTTAAAATAAATAGGTTTTTTTTTTTTTTAATGTCAAAAAAGAAAAAAAAAGACGGGGGTGGTTATAACAATTGTCATATTATTATTTAGATAATGAATATTAACATTAGTAATGTTATTCAAAGCATCATTAATATTATTATAATTGTTTTAGCTGTAATAAACAATCAGTCAAACAGTCTTTACAATTTTAAAAAAAGAATTTTGATTGATAGGATGAAAGAAATCTGTGTTAAAACTTTATAATTGTTGCCGTTATTATTACGTTCTCTATCCAAAATATGGCTTAGTCGATTGACAGTGTAGGATTCAAACAGTTTTATTTGGAAAGGAATAAAATAATTAACCTAGCCAACTCCTCTATAAGTATTTTTCTACTATCCAGTTTCTATTTGATGAAATAATTTTTGTTATTATTAAACTTAATTTAAAATACGGTATACATATATTTAAAATTCCTATGAATAAATTAATCCAAAGTTAATTGCATACTTAAATAAACCTAAATGAAAAAATAGTAATAATAAATATGCAAGCGCTAATAAAAATTTACTCCTAATTCTAACATTCAGCCGCTAAAATAAATTGTATAAGAGCATAGAGCAATGCTAAATTACCACCGACGATGATCAAATGTTATTATTTGAATCTAGTTACTTAACTTGTCTTCCGACAGAAAACTTGCATACGGAGTTGAGCAAAGGCCTTTCTTGATATTCTTATTAGAATAAGAGTGAAGAAGACAGTCTTTAACTGGGCTAATTTGCTGTCGTCGTCGGATAAAGTTTATTGTGTTTCTTCTTCTTTGTTTGATTCATTTTAAGGATTAATAGTGGAATGATTAGCTTTCCCAGAGAAAAAAAATATAAACTTATTTTAAACCCCAGATCATAAACTCATTACGTGATGTGCTACCCATTACTCCACGAGGCTGTAAGAAAAGAAAGTGATAAAATTATTATGCTCTTTACATAATTGCCAAATTGTTCTGAAGTCATAATATAGCTCTGGTCTCTTACTAAAATTCTTAAATTGTCCTAAAATAAGCCTCTTTAAATTAGAAGTTTTTAAAGAAATATAAAATTAATTGTATTTATTAACAAGAATAGAAAATAATAATACCATTATTAATTGGCCCAATTCTAATTCTATGAGTTAAAAATAAAGGTTGGACATATTTGGGATTAGACTATTTTTAACAAAATTAATGGATTGTGTCATACTGTGACAAAAAAAAAGTGATTGCATCTGTGGATTAAAAACAAGTCTGTATCTGTAGTTTTACAAAAATGTTTCTGTCTTGGACATAAAAACTATCTTGAAATATAATACAAATGTATAATAGTTGGGTTTTTTTTTTGGTTAGTTCATTTATGATAAAGTTGTGATGTTAAGTTCTTTTTATCATGTCTGCATGATGATCATGAAGGAATTTGATGGACTAAAAACTGTGGCTATTAGTATACCTTTTATAACTATTTGGGGAAAGTATCAGAATGATGTTAAAACTAGTTTGAGAATGATCATGATAAAGCTTTATACATAAATACTAGTATATACTGTTTATATATATATATCATCAAAGCTGTTTGTTTTTGTATTTTGATAATATCAGGTTGCAATAATTAAATTTCTTTTGTAATACAGTTGACCGAAATGTTATTTGCATTATACCCTTGATTGTAAGAATCAAATGAAAAAAAAAGCACATTGTTTATACAAGTGAAAGTGTTTGGCCATAAACTGATGTTGTTATACTTGATGAAGATATATCAATAAATAAACTGAAATCCTTACTTTTGAAATAGTCACTAATCATTCTAGGTCATAATATCCCATATGCTGTTTCCATAAACTTAATTATGAAAGTAAATCACTCTCCTTTTCAGGTTATGAAAAAATAACATTCTATTGCCAAAGAATCAAGAATAAAATGAACTCTTTGTCAATAGAGGGTTATTTTTTCACAGCCTCAGGATAGAGTAGTTTATTTTATAAATTATATATATATATATATGCAATGCTAACTTAATGTTTGCAATTATTTCCATATGATTCTTTGAAAAATTGTGTAAAGTAATAGAGTTTCTTTTATTGTAGATTATAATAGATGGATTTTGGAAGGAAAAAGCAGATTTACTCTTAGGCAAAATGCATTTAATAATAATATCTGATGCTATATGTAGGCTGTGATTGGAGGGGGGGGATCCTTAGAAAAAAGTAAATTCTTTGACTAAAAATAAACAAAGTAATTTACATCACTAGCTGACATAACATAGATTTGAAATGGTTAATTTTAAGTTTGTACTTAATAAGAAAGCTTTGATGTAGTGAATCTTTTGGGATAGTGACCTATAATTTAATATTACTATTATGACTTTGAACAGTTGAGCTATGGAATTTAAGATTGTTGTTCCTGATAATTCCATATAAAAAGATGTAAAAGTGCAGTATAAAATGATCCATTCTCTTACTGTAGAAAGTTATTATATATGGCATCTAGAGAGTAGTTCTACTATTAATTAAATAGACTTGACAATTATTATACAGTTTTATGTTTATTAAGTTTAAAAGTATTATTTATAATTATATATATATATATTATGATTTAATATGAAGTTAAATCTACAGTCATAATCTTTCAAAAATACAGCAATCAATCAGACCAGTCCTTCAGACTGAATGAATGAATATAATAGTAAATTGTTTGAACTACTCCTTGACACTACTTTTTTGTATGAGTTAGTAATTGGATAGTATAAGTGCTGAAAAACAAAACATAGCAACTTTCTTACTTTTCAATTAAAACAAAGATTATCTCAACAGTGAGTCATGTATTATAATTTAATATTTTTAATAGATTATATAGGTGGTAAAATATTTTATAAATGGAAATTCCATTTTTAAATAAAGTTAAATCCATAGTCATGCTATCTACAAGTGATGCAACCAATGGGAATTAAAGGATTATATTCTTGGTCCTTTTTTATACTTCATCTAAACCTAAACAAAAGAGCTATTATATAGGTTAGATGAAAAAACTTGTTTAGACTCAGGACTGAATAGTTTTTCTGGCAATATCAAAGATAGTTATCTCTGTTTACATGGATATAATCTCTTAATTTCCATTGTTTATTACAGCATGAATATATCTCTAAAAATTAACATTGGGGAAATTGATTAGCTACTTACATTTAACTGAAGAGTTCTATTTTAATCAAAATGTGCATAAAACAATTTATTTATTTATTTATTTCTAATATTTACAGTTATGTGCCTGAAGTAAAAATAGCAATATAAGATTGTATCTCATTTAAATCCAAGTTTTTCTGTTGTAAATATAGGATTAGCTACTAAATATTGAATAATTACACCAAACTTTTTCAAAACTTTCAGTCGGAAGCAGCTTAGTTATAATGATTACAAATTATGTAATATATTTTATGTAAGAATATTCATTGAAATTATTTAACATCAATTATTTCTCTTTCAAAAAATGCCTACATTATTTGTCGTATTTTTTATATGTTTTTAATGGGTTTAAAAAAAATATATATTTGTTAAATTTAAACACTTTGCTCAAAATTTTTCTTGCATAGAGTTTGTATTATTATATTATTTATTAGTTGTTTATTAAATAGATAAATAAAATAAATAAAAATTAAGAAGCCCAGTGTGAATGGAGATAGTAAATAATAGCAAAGCATTTACAATTGCGAATTTATATAAATCCATAGAAAAAGCATTTAATACAGGGAGGATAATGTGGAAACTAAATATAAACAAAAGAGCGGAGTATTAACTAGTTATAGATAGAAAAATAAATCAGTGAGTAAAAATCTAAAGAATTAATAAATATATCTGGAATAATAATATCACAATGCAATAATCACAGTAATAACAACTATCTGAACTTGTTTTAGCAGTTCAGAAAACAAAGCACAAAGACTAAAAATATATAAAATAATAATTTCAGAATTCTTTAAATAGACTGTGCAGTTGCAAAAAGGCAAATCAACATCTTTTGCTTTAAGAAGAGTAATAATTTTGAGAAAACTATTTGACAAAACAATAGAATTAAGATAGGTGAAATATATTTACATTTTGGATGATTAACTTTGAGCTAGAAAGAATAGTTGCTCTTTATAAAATGCTGATACATTTAAAGAGCTCATACATGTGATAGATTTTACAAACTGGATATTGACATCACTATCTTAGTATTTATGCAAATATTGGCAGTTTAAGTATTAATAAAACATTTTAACTGAATTAATTTATTAAAGCAATTCAGAGAATCTAATTTGTTATTAATTAACATTAGAATAAGTTCACATTTTGTGTTGAAATATCTGAGGATCCAATGTGAAATTCTTTAAACTGTATCAAAAATCTATTGAAGGTTAAGATAGTTAATCTATTGACACAAATTACAAATGGGAAGAATGCAGGACTATATAACATTATTACAAGGTTAACTATTGGTATTAATCACATACTAAGTCATTTTGGGTAACAGCAATACTGAATGAAAAATTATGACAGATTTGCCATCTTTACAATAGAAAGTAACTAATTAGTAAAAATGTCTCAACTTTTAATGAAAATCTATTGGTTATTATATCAACTCGGATATATTTATTGTTAGCTCATTTTGTTAGTCTTAGTTAACCCTGTACAGCTTAATATATTTTAAACAAATACCAATAATGTTATAAAAGACAATATGACACAACTTGGAACCTTAAACCTCAGGATCAGGTTATTCAAACTATGCCTCATTGATATATGATGACACTTTATAAGCAATAATCTTCTTTACCTTTAAAATAATCTTTGAAGCATTAGAGGAGAAGGCACTTTATATATTTGATATAATTTTACTTATAATATTTATGAATTTTAGCTCAAGTAAAATCTGATGTATCAAGAATCACTTCTATATATGAAAGAATTTGCTTCCTCATACACATATTATATTAGAATGCATGAACTTGATGGTTTCTTTAGTTATCTCTCTGTAATGTTTTAGGTGGTTCTGCAGAAGTCGTAAAGATTCAAGCTGCAATAATGACCATTGTTTTATTAGACATAAACAGCTGATATTTATTTAATTGCTTTAGAAAGTCAGCCAAAAATCAATCTGTAGATGATTTGTAAAATACTTTACCATAACTAACCAATAATTCATGCTAGAGTAGAGAAAATGAAATACTTGCTTACTATAGAAAGCTGACTATATCAAGTGAAACTATGCACTTAATTATAGTCTGTAGAAGTAAGATTTTGAGAAAAAAAATTTGTATCAGAACTCATTTGGCTGACTAAAAGTTTGTGAATTAATTCTTATTTATTGAATTTACTTTTTTATAATGATGGTTTCATAATCTATTAGATAGTGATATTTTGCTTTTATTTACATTATAATTTCTAAAAATATTTATATAATTTTTTGAAAAAGATTTAGTAATAATATCTGTTACAGACAGATCATTCAAAAATTTAGTAAGTTTAAATTTATTTTGTGAAAATAAATTAACTTTGAACAAGCTATGATTTATCAAAAGATAATTATCATTAGATTAAATTATTCATTCATTTAATGTGTGATTATGCATAGAATGAGAAATTATTACAAATTATTTAAAAATTTTAGATTCAAGGCAATCAAATTGAAATTTAAAAAGTGATTACTAATTTGATTCTATAAACCACAAATGGACAGTCAGTCAGTTACATGCAAATTTAAACTTGGAACTATTTTTGTAGCCCATTTAAATAATATTATTAATAAAATATATGTATAAAACAGATTAACATATTTTTATTAATAATATCATTAGTCAAATTTTTATTCCTTAATTCTCAAATTTATTTATTTTTTACACATTTTAATAAATTTAATTTAATGAACTTGATTTAACATTATGTTAACCTTGACATTGTTTCAATGTTCACAGATGTAATTAACAATGTTTTATACAAGTATCACTTTGATTAATAATACCAAATTGTAACTGAGCTAATAGAAAATAGTTTTAGTAATTTCATAATTATTTTATGTTTTATTTCTTTTGATCATTATTTGTGCAATTTTACAAACCGATTAAATTATAATTTTTAAAAATTATAACTATATTTTTAGCTAGTCTGAATGAAGATGTGCCTTTGCTTTCATGTTTGATATAATTAATAATTCGTAAATTTTAAATGTGACATCACAAGGCAAAACCACTGTGCATGGCATAATTATGAACTTGAATGCTTTCTGTATAAAAATAAACAAATGTTATGTATATATTTTCTTCTTTATCACATAAATTATGTTAAGTACTTTCTCTTTCATCCTCTGTTTTCTATTTAAAGACAAGAATTTTAGTTTTCTATATATATGAACATGTTTGTATTATTTTTTCCTATGATAAACATTCTGATTTTCTCTAGCTTATAAATCTTCGATTCCAAGTTTAGTTTGATGTGTGTATTTTTATTTCACTTTTTATCAGGTAATTTCAAACGAGAGTTGATATATAAATTAAACCAAGTTTCAATATAGACTGATACGGTGAACTTATAAATCTCCATTGTTTATAATTAATCTGTTATAACATTAAAATGATTTTGCATAAAATTAACTTCTTTTAATAAGAATAATTCTCTAAGTAAATATTAATAATCATTTTTACATTTAAGATTCAAGATTCTTTAACTGTATTCTCTTAAGTAAAAAAAAAAGAATAGATTTATTTTATACAAGTCCCTTATGGCAAATGTTCAAATGTTAATGTACGATAAATAAACGCAGCCTCACAATCGCAGAGAAATGTTTTCGTACGTTTTAACACTTTTAATTCAATTTATCAGTTATTTGAATTTCATTATATAATTAACGCTTGATTGGATCAATATGTGGCAATTAGAAGATTGTCTTTTTTATTGGCCACAAGTTCTGCAGATTAACTAATTTTGTTGAATTCAAAATCATATAATAAAAAAAGAAAAGAGATTTCACTTATAAAAATTAAATGGTTACATTTAATTATAATCAATAAACCAATTTATAATGATATTATATCTTTATCGTAATTGTTACAGTTTATTGCACTATAATGATCAACGAAAAAAGTTCTAGAAAATGATTGTTGACAATTGTCACGTGGAATGTTTTTAGATGTTAATTTAGTTAAGAGCTCTTATTCAAATCTTCGTTAAAGAACATTTGAGTTCAAGAGAACTTCATACCAATATCACATAATTTAATTAGTAAAATAAACTTCGTTGTAAGTCTTTCAAAAGCAACCAGTAAATATTAACTAAGATATTAATGAAAAAGATATAGGATTAAGCATAATGAAATTGTTCCCGAGCTGTGCAATATATTAAACAACGTTAATGATAAATGATCTTTTTTTAAAATAAAATATTAAAAAATCACAAACGATCGTTTGAAGAAAAAGAAATTAATTAAAAATATTGTATACGTGTGCATACACACACATATATATATACGTGCATGTATGTGTATATTTAAATATATATACATAATATAAAATAGCTTCTACATGATAATACAGGGCAAAAACTCCAATAACCTCTCAAAAATCATTACTCCTTGGATTTGTCATCTTCCGGGTAGTGAGGGGTTGAACGTTTTTCTATTCTTCAAAATTTTATCAACTAACTCAGGGATATCTCCTCGGGGAACAGAAAGCTTTTCCAGGGGTTACAGTGAATAAGGGGTAAATAAGCATATTATGCTATTAATAAATTCCAAAAATAGTTATGTTATCAATATTTCCAGGCTATTCTATGTTGGTCCTGTCTGTAAACCACACTAATAACATTACAGGTCTCTTTTTAGATTAGAAGACTGAAGTTGCATAGACTTTTTTGTCGTTGCAGAGTCCGATAACTCAAAATGCCCAGATAGGATTCATGATAGTTAGTGAAATTGCCAGATGATGGAGGAAATCAAGAAAAGTCCAGTAAAAATTAATTTACAATTGGATAAATCAACTGATATCTGAGCACAGTTTCTTGTTTTTACTAGATATATACATCAGAATAAATTTTTAATAATGATTTCTTTTTTGCAAACCCTTGAAAGAAACAACAAAGGCAGAGGACATTAATGAATTTGGTGAATGATTTTTTTTTATTCAAATGGTCTTTCATAGGAATTAGTACAATCTATTTGTACTGATTGTTCTCCTGCTACATTGGGGGGGGGGGGGATCAGGCTTCATTGCTTTTATGAAAACTTAATTACTGTTTATTTCTTATTATAATGAGTGGGGGGGGGGTAACAGATAATTTACTAAAAGCTTAAGGGAGTAGACAACCCTGATCTAATTAATAACAGAGAGATAACCATTTATTGACAAGTATATGGCTGAAGGCTAGCTATCTGAAAAAGTCTTAAGCTCATTCAATGAATATCTCCTACTATAATGGTATAGGATTTTTATGTGAATACATTAGTATGTATTCAATGCTCAAAAGGTTATATGAAGTTTAATTTGATGGCACATTAAGCATAATAATTCCATTTTAATTGATCAAACTCAGATTTTTTTTTTTTAATTCACTCAAACTCCATTCTACTATCGAACTAAACCACACAGGGAATGCTGTATCAATATACATGACTTCAATTATTCATTATCCAAAAAATGTAAACAAATAAAAAAAACATTAAAATTCAAATTTAATTCATTTTAGGCTAATCAAGCAGCCATTTTCCATCCCCAAGCATTGTACATGATCACATTTTTAAAAAAAGTTATAAATTTTAAATTATGCCAGCAGTCACTTTTCTGTATCGGAATAGCATATGTGATTATGTTCATTAATAAAATTTCTTTAGTTTACATTGAAAACACATTTTATTTCTTTATTATCCTTTCTGAATTTCATGTGTAATACTTCATATAATAAAATGTTTTCTTAGCATAATGCTATTAAATTTTACAAACTTTTAGAACATAATTAAAGTTAACCTTTCCATAGTTTTTTTTTTTTTTTTTCAAAAAAGAGGCCCAAATTGTATATTTTTACAAGTACAGATATATGCATATATGCTATCACGTAACTCAAAATATATGAAAAAGAAATGCTAATTTTATTTATTGAATTATAAATATATATAAATCAAAATTTTTGGATGATATACATTCTAAAATGTAAATTATATTTTATATGAAAGAAAACCATATTTATATATATATTTGTCCAAAAAACCCGATGGATATAATGAGAGGTGAAAAATGAATATATATATATATGCTATCACATGACTCAAAATATATGAAAAAGAAATGCTGTTTAATTTATTTATTGAAAATACATTATTATAAATATATAAATCAAGTTTTGATTCACATATTTTCTAAAACCTAAAATATTTTGTAAAAAAATATAATAGATATTCAAAAATTTATAGATAAGCAAACATCTCATAATGTTGAAATTTTTAAATAGACAAAACAACATTGTATATTTTCAAAATCTACATTATTTTCATAGAAATATTTTTTAAAAAAAATAAATAAATCATAAATAATTATTATAACTTACTAATTGAAAGAATAATGCAAATTATTAAAAAAAATTGAAAATTATTTTGCAGATAGCAAAGATGAATGTTTTTCTCTAATATAAAAAGAGTGAATATGGGGCTACAAATTACCTTCCACAGAATAATGAATAAATCATTAATTATAACTGCCATCTATGTGAAACTTTACAAACTAATACCTGAATCATATACGCATGTGCTAAAATCGAAAAAACGAAAATATTCAGACAAATCTGCTAACAGTTGTAAAAGGAAATTCAAAACGTGATATTGCATTGAGTACTAATGCCACAGGTGGTGCTTTGTCTGTGAATTCGCATCCAGTTCCAGCGAAGAGTTAATACTGATTTTAAACATCTAAACACTAGAGAGATCATAATTTCTTGCTAACAAGAGTTGTCTATTATGTTTCTATAAGAGAAAAAAGTTAGTGGAAAAAAGAATATCACTCAATGAAAGTCAAATATGTTATTAACTTTATTTAAAAAATAAAAATATGGTATAGAAAGTTTTTTTATTCTTAGCTTTTTAATGAATGAAAAATATATATAAATGTGTCCCCTCAATTTATTATTAATAACTATAGTATCAAATTTTTTTAAAAAAAATTATTTATAGTATAATATAAAAAGCATCTAAATTGTTTCTTGAAAATTTCTGTACATTTGCAGTTCAATAAACAGCAGGTATTATATTCTAGTCATAGTTTTTCAATTAAATGTGAGCCATTGGATGCTATGCATATGGCGCTTCATCAAACATTTTTGTTAAAAATAAAAAGATCTTGCCAATTGTGCTAAAAACATTTTTCCAAGATTTACTAGAGAATATTAAATAATATTAATTTAACACAGGCAAAACTCTCCATACAAGAGTGTCACTCAATGCCAGCCAGAGTAATCAATGGATGCCAGAAGGCTTGTGCATAAAATCCCCATCTAATGCCTACTCATCCATTGATTACTCTGGCTGGCACCGAGTGGCACTACTGTATGGAGAGTTTTGCCTGTGTTAATAACAGTTATGTGTGTGGCATAAGAAATGGTGATCATGTGATGTTCAGTGGTTTAATATTAATTTAAATATTTCTGTTTAATACTTTGTCTTTCTGCAAATAAAATATTAAATATGTGACATTGGAGACACTGCACTCTTAACAAACAATAAGTTGGCCAACATTACCATTACTGTCAAATTAGGAAGTTGATTTCAAGTCAAAGTGTTCTACTAGTATACACAAAAAATTATATTTTTTTCTTCATTAATGGCTCAAAGCAGACTTTTCTACTATACTACATTATTTAAAATCAGTAATGTAGAATTAAATAATCATTTTTGGGTTTTATATTGATTAGATTTGTCAAACAAATAAGCTTAAGTTTATAGTTAATTTTATAGAATTGTAACTTTTAAATGATTTAGGATACATGAAATGCTTCATTGGCATCACAGAGAGCTAGATACATAGAATAATTTGAAAGCATAGTATTATCCATTGAGTAACACTGCCATTTTTATTTTTTATTTTACGGAATAAGTTGATTAATGAATTGATATCCAAAATATTTTTTTCCTAATTTTTAAAATGCTATCTTGTGAGATGTCATTATTTTTAAAGGCAGCTTCAATTTATGTTTAGTGTATACGTTCTATTGATTTTACTAGCTATATTATACACAATCAAAATATATAGTGGACTTGAATTACTGATTTCTAGTTTATTAACTTATTAGGAAATTTTTTGAAAATTTTTCATGCTTGGGAAAATTAATGCATATGATTTACAGACCTGTATATACAACTTTATGAAAGTGAAAATAAAACAAACTATGACTTATAGTAATTGTTGAAACCAGCTGAATATAGTACTCTTAATTGAAGTCATTTGTTTCAAAATTTGCAGAATTTTATCTTTGTAAGAATCAAACATAAAGTGTACATTTTAAACATAAATATATTGATCACATTTTTGTTTATTGCATTTTCATCAGCCAGCTCTTAGTATTTATATATAAAATCATATAAACTATATGTAATAAGTAAATAATTAAAATCAACCAGAATAAATACTAGTAAAATGCCAATTGAATAACTTAATTTATAATAGCATTTCACACAGCTAATTCACATGTTTCAAATTTCCCAGAAAATATTTAAGATTTATTTTAAAATTTGCAGAATCACTTCTTATAATTCACATTAATAAATAAAATATAACAATGTATCTATGATTAATGCCAAGTTTCCAAAATTTGTAAAAATTCACATGTTCAATTATTTATTCATAAGCTTATCTAAAATATTTATAAATTACACTTCATTCTTTTTTGTAAATCATTTTCAAAGCATGAAATAAGTATGTTTTTAACTGATATGAAAAGATGGTATGTACTTTACTACAAAGGCACAAATATTGAAAGTATGTGTGGAGTAGGTTTCATTGTAAATAAAAGATGGAAAAACAGCATTGTGGTGATTGATGTATAAAATATAGAATGGCAAGATTAGGTATTAAATGTAATAAAAAATATCAGATGCAGGGTGTATGACTCATGAAATTCTCATTGTGATGGAAAAGTAGAAGATCTTTAAATAAATATACAACATATTTTTACATTTTAAAATTGTCATAGGAGATATTAATCTTAGAACTGAAAAACAATTGATGCTGTGGATAAATTTGATTATGGTGACAGAAATGAAAGAAGTTGCAGACGGTTGAAATCTGCAGAAAAAAGATTTGTATGTTAATAAGGAATTCTATCTTTGAGAAAAATACTAAATGAAATTGAATATTAAACCTTCAAATGAAGATACAGCAGAAATGATTTGTATTGTGACTAACAGAAAATATATGTTTTTAATAGATTAAAGACAGGAAGTGATCAGTGATTAAGGAGTTATAAGATACATACATGTTAATGCAAAACTAATGAGATTACAATTATTTTAAAAAAACAATATTAATAGTTGGTATTCTTAATCTTTAATACTGTTTCAATAAATTTGAATCAGAACTTTCTACTTATTTTAAATATTGATATATTTTGAAGATGATTCAAAATAACTGATATCAATGAAAAAAAGATACTTTACTGAGAACTGTAGCAAAAAATAAGTAGAAAACAAATAGTAATTTACAAGTAAATTTTCAACTGAGACAAGATAATGTCTAAAGTTAAAAAGAAATATAAAAGTATTTAAATATGATCCAGTAAGCATTTAAATATCTGGAGTTTTGTAAAATAATATTATTTTAAAAGGTTTAATGAAAATATAAGAAAGTATAACTATAAATTGGCAAAGAAAACATGATACTGGGAAAAAAAGGTGTTTCAGCAATAAAAAATGATGGAACTATTACTAAAAAGAGGAATGACATTATGAAATGTGTGGAAAAAGAAATTACATAAAAACAAAAAACAAGAGCACAAAGTAACTATTATAATTACTATATATTCTGAATTATTAAGCATTTTAGATCAAAAGCTTTTGGAAATGATAAAATTATTATTTGATAGTTAGAAAAAAAGAAATAGAAAAATTGTTAGAAAAATTATATATTAAATGTCTAAATGGTAAAGATGTGCTAGATGATTAGGATGTAATAGTAATACTGATAGAAATTACACCTCTATCAATCTTTTATCACTTCTATACAAAATCTTTACCAAGATAATTACAATTCATCTGCTGCAAACTTTGTCTCAAACCAACCAAATGATCAAACTGGGTACTGGACTTAAATAAGAATTTAATATTGTTGAGATCAAATTGGAGGAATTTGTATAAAAGACAAGTGAAGATAAACTGCCATTATGTTTTGAATTTGTAAATTATAAAAAAGAATTTGATTTTATAAGTATTTCCACAATGATTAAAGCGTTGAAATATCAGTATATAATTCAGAATATTTTAAATAATATTTATCAAAATGCAACAGCAATAATTAGATTACATAGTGACATTAAGAAAATAAATATAAATAAGCATTTATGACAGGCTGATTCCATATCTCCAAAACTTTTTACATCAGTTTTGTGGATTAAAATGAGAAGCTAAAGAAATAAAATATATAGATATTTTATTTTCTTCAGAGCTTCAATGATAGATTAAACATAAATATTAAAAAGATTAAAGTAATGTTCAATTGATTTTCTCAGAAAAAAATAAAAACTGTTAATCGTGAATTAGAAGATAACAACTACAAATATCTTGGTTAGATTATTAATACAGATGGTAACATAACAGATAAAATTAATGTAAACAAAGGCAAAACTCTCCATACAGTAGTGCCACCAGAGTAATCAATGGGTGCCAGAAGGCTTGTGCATAAATCCCTATCTAATGCCTACTCATCCAATATCTCCAGACTAGTTTCTGGCTTGTGGCCATCATCAGTGAGGAGCCTTAGATCTGAGAGCACTGCACCTAGATCTTAAGATCTAATGCAACCCTCCAGCAGCCACCTTTTATCTCTACTTAACTACAAAACTATAAGAATGAAATTGAAAACACAATATTTTCAATCTAGGCTCAATAGCTTATATAGTCATATGGGTCTGAACTCAATTCAGCACCCATACATTTTGGTGTCTTTGGCTCTTAAACAACCATATTCACCACTATCATATTAGGCAGGATTAGTGTTAAACCACTAAACATTACTTGATCACCATCTCTTATACTAGCACATAATTGTTGTAAACAAAGGCAAAACTCTCCATACAGTAGTGCCACCCTGTGCCAACCAGAGTAATCAATGGGTGCCAGAAGGCTTGTGCATAAAATCCCTATCTAGGGCCTACCCATCCAATATCCCCAGACTAGTTTCTGGCTTGTGGCCATCATCAGCACTGCGCCTTTGGATGGGGTGCTTCTGGTAGGAATAAATTAATATCAAAAGACAATATGCCTGTGTTTGAAAAAGGATTTTAATAAATGTTTTAACAGTTCTTATTTATGATTGAGACTTGGACACTTAAGAAATAAAGACATCAGGCCACTTAACAAAGTATCAAAAGATGTACATTTGGAGTAGCAAAAAGGGATTGAAAATATTTATGTAAGAGAATAAACAGCTATCATTGACAAGATTGAAAGAAAGAGATTGAAATGGAGCTGGATTGAATATATTGTTAATAGATATATAATTTGAAGTCTTAAACTGGATCCAAAGAGAATGAAAAAATAGAGTCATGTGACATGAATAAATGAAATAAGGAAGTTTGTTAGTATGATGCAGAAAAGAAATATTATGAAAAAACTGAATTAAACTTGGAGAAATCTTCATCATGAAATGGCTCAATAATTGTTGAAAATGCTGATATCTGTATTTAAATGAAGATTTCATATTTTAACTGCTGATTTTGAGAAGTAAAATTATTATTTTTTTACCTGTCTATATTATTATTTCCAATTTATTCTGAAATTTATCACACAAAAAAGGTGCTCTAGGCTGTTGTGTCTACATGTTTATGACAAGTCTCATCAATTATATTTTATTGTTTTTATAGGCAATAAAACAGCATGCCTAAAATAATTTGAATGCACATATGATCTTTATCCTATAGAAAATAGCTAGACAATCATTTATCAATCCATTATTGTTTTGATAGATCATGGATAGATTATTTAAAATAAAATCCTCTTATGATTTTAAAAAAATTTTCAAGGATAACTGTATCAGGACTATAACCTCAGCCCCTAACCTTATAACAAGATATGTTATTCATTACACTAAAAGACCATTCTATAAACATGAATAACCTGTTTTAATTAAAAGAATTGTAATAAATATACTTCTTGCACTTAATTTGATTTATAAGGATTACTCTACCTACTTACTCTGACATTTATTTATCTTCTTGATGATATATAATATTGCTATTTTTAAGATATAAAATATTTCAAATTGTATTAAGAAAATAGCAATTGATGGAAAACCTTTATCAATAATAATCAGTATTTATCAGAGCTTATCTATTTCAGTGATAAATGTTATATCAGACAATTTTATCACAGCCATTAAATTGTATAATAACTACATAGTTAAAAAGAATGCAGCCCATCAGGATAGTCAGTCAATCATAGACAAAATTATCAAGCCAATTAGCCAGAATATTTTGAGATCTATGTCTGATGTAAAGCAAAAAAATTAACAGACATTCAAATACATATTATTACTTTTTCATATGTCAAATGCATTTACCGGGAAGTGAATCCGGGCCAGCTGCTTGGAAGACAGCTATGCTAGCCACTAGGCCACCAATGCTTAACATATATACATATTATCTGACTCTGTTATAAATTAAAAATAAACTTTTCAAGTTGATTTATTATCAGATTTACCTTATAATTAATAGGTGAATTCAAGATTATTATTATCCAATCTATCAAAGTCAGACTAACAAATAAACAATTCACTATTAATTTATACAGAACATAAACTATGTAAATATTAATTTAATAAATTCACTAGATATAATATATACACACAAATCCTCATTTTATCATAGAATTCAATTATTCTATTATCAATATCTCTATACTAATTTTAGTTTATTTTCTAAACTATATATAGTATTACAATTCCTTACTGATTATACAGTCTTTTTTTAAATAACATATAGGTTAGCATTATAATTTCGTACTAATTATGACACAGATATCTAAACAATAATTCCATACTAATTTTACCATCATTTTCTAAACATGTTGGCTAGCATCATATATCTATAATAATTTCAGTTTTAATGGGTAATACTATACTTCCATACTAATTTATAGACTTTTTCTAAACAACATATAGACTAATATTATAATTCCAAACTACTCAAAAATTTTCTATAAACTAAATATAGGCTAGTATTATAATTCTATACTAACTTTGTCATTGTCCTCTAAACATACTAACCAGTACTATAATTTCACACTACGTTTATTGTTTGTTCACTTACATTTTATCAGCCTTTGAAATTTTAAAAAAGTGATTGAAGTGACCTGTTCAATTCTCTAGTAAGCTGTCTAACCTATGAAGACTGAGTCCCCAGGAACAGATATCTTTCACCTAACTTTTCTTCTACTTAAAACCACAGATCTTTGATGATTCTGATGCAGGTGACTTTTTCTTTGCAGTGATATATATTTATATCTGTTCTTTCTAGATTATTCTATCCCTTGGGGTAAATGCAAACATCTTTAGCTGATTAACTAGATTTAATCAGTTTAATGTAAATTCTTTAAAATAAAATCTGCATTCCTTAAGTTCTTTTGTTATCTGAAAAATTTTCTTTGGATAACAAATAATTTTTTATTTTTTCATTATTATTATTAATAATTCTCAAGTTTTTTAACTTTGCTTTTAATTGTTAGATTGTAGACTACTTTTAAGTTACTTTTCTTTTTCATTACCTAATTAATTCTAAACTATTTTTATTTTACTTTTAATTTCCTGAAAGGTTTAATAGAAATATTTGAATTTATAAGTTTCTAAAAATTTTAAATACAAAAGATTTGAATATGATATCAATCATCTAATCTTATTATTTATAAAATGTGGAAGCGAAAGGCTTCTACCCAAAGTCTCATAGACTTGTGTGCATTTTAAATATAAACTTATTTTGATTAGCATGATTACGTATATATATAGGAGAATGCATATTGTCTGTTTCAGTATGTGGTGCTTACGCTGATAAAAGTTCTGTATATAGCTATTTAAGGTGTTTGGGAGTATATATTAGATCTAGCAATTTTCTTAAAATTTTTCTTCAATATCGAATTTATTACTATTTTTCGTGGCAGTTATTTAATTTTTCCCATGAGCTCAACAAATAATAATAGCGTATCCTAGAGAAATGACCTATGTATACACAAAGGTGAGAATGAATATATAAGTTTAAAAAAATAAAACTTTTTAATAACTACACTTAGAGAGTGGAAAGGGGAGATATTTGTTTAAGAAGCGTCAGAGTTGAAAAAATTAAAATCAACTTTGCATAGAATTTTTCAACAAATGTCAAATAATAAAGTCGTGAGAAAAGTTAAACCCGTGAAACGTTAATATGTGGATTGTTTACTAGTAATATGAGTCTCTTAAATAGAAAATGATTATCCCAAGAGTTAACTTTTTAAAAAAATAAATTTATCGGACATTTTTAGATTAATACTAACAAATTATAAATTGTGATAACTTGGAGAGTTTTAGCTTATCATTTTATAAAAGGAAGCATCACCAAGTAAAGAAATATAATCACCTTCCTTATTTAACGAAAAACCGCTACTTAAAAAAAATTATTAAGTAAATGAAAATTAGAAATTCATATATATATATTATGCACGTGCCCGCACATATAAACGTTATTATGAATAACACTTTGGTCTGCCATTTTCCTATTCTCGTGCGTTTAGTCAGTCACTTGATTGTTATGACTAGGAGAATATTTAATAAAAAATTTTGTTTACAATAACTCCCAAACGCAATGTTAATGACGTGGATAATTCTGCCAAGACTAAGGGAATTGGTAAAGTGCTTCGTGTGTATGATAAAATAGAAATCATTGCTATAGTAATGAAAAAAAATCGTACATCGAAATTGCCTAATGTTTAATAAGAACAAATCATCAATTTAAGAAGTAATATAAAAAGGAAACCGAAATCATGCTAATGTTGCTTCTAAAATTAGCTGGAAGATATGAAATAAAAGAGTGTTCCACTTGCTTGAAAAAATATTGGGTCTTTGTCAAGACTTTATCAAAGGGTTTACTAATAAATATCACACCAAGCAATTTACTACAAATGAAGAATTGCTGCAGCAATTAAGAAGTCAATATGAAGTTTAAAAATATCAAAACGGCAAGATATGCTACTACAGATTTCCGGTAGAACTGAGAGAAGTTCATTGAAAAAAAAAAATACTTTCCAGAACAAATGTTAAATTTAGGTTAAAATTGAACTGTTGTGGAAGAGGAAGACAAATCAAATTTATGTTCACAAAAAAATAAAGCTGCCAAAAGACTCTAATTAATGGAAAGACAGATCGCTCTTAATATTAACATGGCAGTGCCACAGTTTCATATGATCAAACCAAGCATCTACTGGTCTAAAAATCTCTGCCTTTCAAAAGCAAGAATAAAAATTGGCTACCTGTGTTCCGGTAATAGAAATAAAGAAGTCTGTATCATAGCTATAGTATTTATGGAATGGTTGTTAGTTCCCGAAGTCAAAGAAAAAAATGAATGCAGAAAGCTAGAATTTAAAAGTTCTACTAAAAATAAACAGTAACTCTTGGTCATTTTGAATCTGTTTGCTTTTAAGATAAAAATGTGAAGGTCATATTTTTACATTCAAATACTACTTATTTCTGCAACTTCTTGATTAAGATATTTAGTGTGTCAAAGCTATATGCACTCATATAATATTTGCTTATATTTCTTGATACCAATCTTAATGCTTGATTTTGCTATTGCAGATGTTATAATATTTATAAGAATAACAATAAATAAATTAAAGACAAAAATTAAGCATATTTTGAAAAGCTATAGTAATGAAAATTATTCAGACTGCAAGATAACTTGGAAGAGATGAATTTGTCAATATGAAAGATAAGTTGAACATATTGAAACTATAAAGAAATTTTAAAACATATTAACAATTACATTCAGCAGACAAAGAGGAAGATGAAACTACTATGTAGATGTTGCATATTTTCAGTTAGCACAAAATCTATAAAATAAAATTATTGAGTATGACTTTTTGGATGGAACACAGACTTATAGATTTGCTAACCAAAGGATTATAACTCTTGCAAGAACATTTTGATGAATCAAAAATAAAATAACCATTACAATGCTGTACAAATAAGATCTCAGTGCAATATATATATATAAAACACTACCTTTTGCCAATTTTAAACATCCCATGTTTTTCAGAAACAGGAACCTGACCTCATTTGCATTGTTGCGTTCCAAAAACACCTGAAGCAGGTGATCTTTTTGTCACTAAGTCATAATGCCTATGTCTTTTACTTCATCTCATATGTAAATATATCTTCTACATTTCATCATTATCATCAATTTTGATTTCAAAAAGAATGTTTTTTTTTTTTTTTAAAAAAAGGCAATCAAACACATTCAAATGCATACTTTGATTTGAAGACGTATATGTAAATGTTCTTTCTACTTTATATCTTTTTGATAATTACATTATTTTACTTTTACACAGATTATTTTTGATATATTAATATATATAGTTGTTAAATTATAGCTATTTAAGGAGACTTCAGTATACATACATTGTACAATATATAATTATTCTATAGTTTAATATTTCATTCTTTTCATTTTCTTTCAATTTCGTAGGATTTCTTTTTTATGGAGACTATTTTTGCATAAATAAGCATTGAACATTTACATCAATTCACTTAGAGTTTATACTTTCCTATTTCATAAAATTATTATTAAAATACATTTCATTAGATTTTCTATTTCTATTTTTTTTTTTTTTTTTGAAAGAAAAAGAAAAGCAGGCAAGCGAAATTCATATATATATATATATATGTTTACATTTGAGCACATATATAAATGAATGTTCTCTCTATTACTGTATTCTGTTTTTCAAAACTACTTTATTTTATTTCAATTGATATCTTAAATTGTTAAATTTCTGCCTAGATATATATGTTAAAAAACATGCTTTAGGGATCAGTATTTTATGTGATTTCAAGCATTTGTGTGAAGTCTTTGTTATGGATGCAATGGGATTATATTCGGGCTGTTCGTAGGAATTTAGCTGCTTTGTACAATAACATTATGCTGTCCGTAAAAGCCATGATTATAATATAGGCTTTAACATAATAGCAATATTAGCTAATGAAAATTCATGTTAATTAAAAGGGATTGTATAAAACTATTTTTTACTGAAAGAAAATGATGTATTACTATTAACTTAAATGTAAGCTATCAGTTTTTAGTATGCAAAGTCCCGTTTTGTGTTTGAATGTTGTATTTTTTCTGATTTCATTTGCTGATAATAGTTTTTTTTCTTCTATCAGGCATAATAGAAAATTAAAATTATTTTAAAAGCTAACTTCTTATAAAAAAAATATTACTAATCACTGCATAACTGTATTCATATATTCTGATTATATAATTTATTCTTAACAATTATCAGATTTTGTTTGGTCTCAACGGTTCAATTTTTGAATCAAAAAATATATATTCATCAATATTTTTCACTAATAATATTTTTAAAATGCTTTGTACTAATTTGTATAACAGACATTTGGGCAAAGGCAGCCTCCACTTTAAAAGTACCATTGAAGATTATTTCAGATTAGTTTTTAATCTCAGGAGGTCAATCCATGCTCAGCAATGGAATTGGAAATAAATAAAAGGTAGATGTTCTGATTTTATAACATCATCTGATAGTGCAATAGTAAACATAACATATTATTTTAAATGACTATGATTGTTTAATAGAGAGATTTAACTAATAACAATTTTAAATCTGCTTTCAACAGTAATTGACTTTTAATTTACTTTTCATATAGTTTAGGCCCATTTTACTGCTCAATGTAATAGCATGGGTTGCACAATTGGTAGGACTGACTCTGATTATAGTATATATTGTAACAGGACAGTTTTTCATGGTGCACACAAAGGTGAGTGAATTCCTTCTGACGGGTATAAGTGTATCTTTATTGTCTACATTCATGCATACCTGCCTACATTAAACTCATACTTAAGGAAGAAGAGAGTAAGGATCTAAATAACTATTGATTCTACCCTTCACCTACTGCCTATGTATTGTAGTTTACTCCCGCTATTCCAGATTTTAAATTCAGGGAGATATTGTAAGGTCCTCAGGTTCAGGTAATATTTGTATCATGTATTCTTAATTTATGCAAAATGAGTTTATACTATTTAATAGGAGTGGGTATAGTATATTGTATACATGCAAATAATAATTGTGATATGTGTGTAAGGATATGACTTAACAGAATTTAATCACAGAAAAATAAATCAAGAAACGTGTTTTAACATTTAAATAAATTTAATACATGAATTAGCATTTGAAGAAGAACATTTAAAACAAAATTAGAGAAAACTCATTTAAACATTGGTGGTCATTCTTTATTTATGCTTGGTTTATACCGATGTTCCCTATCCTGATATTATATACAACATTATTATATATGTATAGTAATATATTCATTTATCTTGTTTTTTTATATCTTTTAGTTAATGTCATGATGGTTTAAAAGACCCCCTTCTTATGTACAAAGTGAGTGCAATGAAAATAATAAAAAGAAAAAATATGCATAGAAAATATATTTTTAAAAAATATTAATAATTAACACAAACTTTAGAACGAACAATTAATGAAAGTGTAGGTGTTATACATATATGAATGTTGAATTTATATATATATATTAGTAATATTTACTAAGGCTGTAACCTCAAGAATGTGTGCATAAAAATGCGATAGTAGGGACCTCTATAGGTCTTAACCACAAGCTTACGTTTTGGAAGAGGAGAACCCTTCTTTACTTCAACCTACTTTCTATATAAATAGGTGAAGCTGAAGCAGTTAGATCTGAGAGCATGAAACTATTCAATACTTCACTGATTAAGTCCACATTTTTTATTACACATATATTAGGTAATGTCTTAACTTGTCCCATTTATAATGATTGGATTATTTCATAATAAAGATCATACCTCATATATTTTGTCTATCCAAAGTAATAAAAGAAATGTCATAAATTCTAAATTAAAGCTATTTGATCCTATATTAAAATTTAAAAAAATTAAATTATTACAAATAGTATACAAACAACTAAATATAAATATAGATGATGTCAACTTTATGACTTGTTTTTATAGTTTGTACAGACAGTGTTTTTATGGCTTATTCTAATCTTCTGTAAATTGGATTTTTTGTTACATTAACATAATTAGTTTTAATATTATTAATTTGCCATTTATTGCATTTAATTCCATATACTCCATTTATAACATTATTTATATTTTTATTTTATTTTTTAATACATTTGTTATCCCAAATGTTAATTATGTTTTTCCATTTTTTATTTATTATTTTAAAGCTTATTATATTGTTAATTTTTATTATTGAGTTTAACTACTTTATTATTACAAGTTTCAATCCCTAAATAATTAATTTTATTATTATTATTAAAATTTTTATTGCAATCATTGCAAATAAATTTATTTTCTACCAACTTTATATTATTTATTAATTTAATTGAATAATCATTATTTAAAAATTCCTCCTATATTAATTTTATTTGTGGACTATAATCATTTTTATTTAAGCAATTATTTATAGCCTGTAATCCTAGAACTTATAGTATTATTTTTATATTTTTTTGATATATTCGAGTGCCAATTAGTAATAATATTGTCTATGTTACTATTTTATGTCATTTTAAAATTATATCTAACATTTATGTAGGATTTAATTAAGGATAATAATATAGTTAAAAATATAAATAAAATTATAAATAAAATCAATAAAAAATTTAACAATATAATAAACATTAAAACAATAAATTAAAAATCATATATTTTGGATAACAAATATATTTTAAATATAAAGAAAATCCAAATAATGGTATAAATAATATATATAAAATTAAATGCAAAAATTGCCAATTAATATTAAAACTAATTATGTTGAAGAAACAAAAAAAAATCAATTTGCAGAAGATTAACACAATGTAAATAATACAAAAACACTGTTTACTTACATTCAATAGAAACAAGACATATATTTAAAAGGAATAGTATTAAAATGATTCAATACACACACACACAAAAAGAAAAACCAAAGAAGTTATCCTTATAAATAATAATAAACTTACATTTTTAAATCAAGATTTTGTTTTAAAAACTATCAACTTAATATGATTGACATAATTTCCAATAAAATTACAAGAAAAGCAAAAGAAGTTATGGAAAAAATAAAAAGAAGGAGCTATTATACAATATAATGGAAGCTATTTAAAATCAAATTTTGGTAGTTAAGAAGGTGGATCGGCAAAAGAATGTATGTATTAATATTAAATAGACAAGAATTTTAAAAAATATTTATATTTTTTTTATAATAATGATAATTTGTAAGTTCATTTAATAAAAAGTTTAATAATAAATATTAAACTTAAATTTAAAGGTAATAGAATTAAAAGTTTATACATTAATATTTAGATTAGTAACAAAAATTTAATAAACAAAAATTAATAATAGATATTTAATAAGTAAAATTAAAATAAACAATAATAAATAATAAAGATTATAAGTTTTTAAAATTAGCTATATTTTTATAATTATGATAATATATATATAATATGAAGGAATTAATGCCTTTAATTTTATTATAATACAAAACTATGGCTATCCCCTTCAAATCTAATGGATGCCATGTTGAATTTTAAACAATTGGACTGAGATATAATTTGTACAATATCTTCAGAATTAATGCACTAAGTGTAAAGTGTTGTATGGGGTGAAAAAAAGCAAATACTAAGGAATGTCATGATATTGAGAAAATATAGTCCTTCAAAAATATTTTTTTAATTTTTTTAATGCTTTTACAAATGTATATTTTTATAGGTTCATAAATTCTAAATTTTGAGAGTTAAATTTTAACCTAACACTTTTCTAGACAGTTTAATCACATTCCTTATGATGTTTTTTTTAAAAGACATATAATTTGATCTACCTGAGATAATTCTTAATTGTAAAACATTAAAAATAAGACATGCTGAAGAGTTTCATTTTTGCTAGCTGACCCAAATCTTGTCATTCTATGCTGCTATCTGCAGCACATATGCTTCTTTCTAATATAAAAGAAACAATATTTCACAATACATATTGTATATCAAATATTAGGCATTGTATATCAGATATTATGTGAGCAGAACTTTAATTAATTGTAAGTTATTATAAAAATAAAATTATTTATAAAATAATTGCAAAAAATATATAATATAAAAAAGCAAAGAGAAAAAGTGACAAAATGAAAAATTAAAGTTTTTCCATGGTGTATGTATAACCCATTTTTACACATGGTGATTACTAAACACACAGAAAAATGTTTTTAATTTAGTGCAATATAAATATTAATGAGAATAGTCACAATACTGATGCCCTTATTATCTGTCCTATTTTTCATTTGTCCTTGTGGAAATGCTTATAGCTTTCTATGTAGATATCTTACAATAATAAATATAATTTGTAATAAAAATATATTTATATAAAAAGAGTAGGAAAACTAATACCCATAATCTGCTAAAAAAAAATACCCATAGATTGCAAGAAATGAAATATAATTGTTTATGTACATGACAAAGATATATGATACAGATCTATACAAGCAGACATGTGAGATAGTGCTTGCAGCAAAATATGACAATGAAATAAATTTGATCTTTTCATTATAATCATTATTTACAATATATATATATATAATATTTACACCACAACTGATAGAAAATAATACTTTCATATAAAATTACAAATGGCTAGATGTTTGGAGTGATGTATATATTGGAACACAAACAGACATTCTACAACACAAAACAAACCTTTATTTTATAGCATTATAAATTATTTATATAAAAAAAATATATGAAAAATATTGTATTGTTACGGTTATCGAAAATATTATCCATAGAATTTTATATTTATAGTTGGTCAGGGCCTAAACCCAAGGAATTACATTATATATCAGAATACAATTAGATGTTTGACAAAACAAAACAAACATTTGTTCTACAGAAATATAAATTATTCATATAAATATTAAAAAAATGAAAAATATTATATACTTACAGTTAGTGGAAATTATTATCCATATAGCTTTATATAATTATGCTTTCATAGATTCTAAGCCCTCTGGCTTCTATACATATGTATTGGAATAATGAGTTTTCTTTTCAGAAAGAAAACATTGCTGTTCATTCTTTTACATGAAGTTTAAAAAATCAAAAAAAAAAAAAATTAAAACATTATTTTTACTAAAACGTTCATAAAATATACAATTTAAGAAACACAAATAACAAAAGATGGTATATGCCGTGTGTCTGTACTCCTTATTAATCCTGTGCTATCTACATTTAAATTCTATGATTAGTAAAAATTCAACCAATGAGGAAAGTTGAGTAGCATAGGCCCAGAGTCATAAACTTTAGTTATATAAATAAGATATAAAAAGGATTCAATTTATAATGAGGCATAATGTTTGTTTTGTATTGAATAGAGTAACTATTTTTTATTCATTCATATATACATCTATATTTTAGCTCTGAAAAAGACTAATGGTCAGGCAAAACTGTTAAATTGATCAAGTATAAAATAAATTAAGTATTAATACAATGATAAAAGAAAAGTGGACTTAATTGTTTTACTAAGAAATCACATATAAACTTGTATTATTAGATTTTTTCAATTTACACTCAACAGATAGATAACATGTTTGAAATAAAATTAAACACTTCTTGGAGAATATTTTGTGAAGTATTTGGGTTTTTTTTTTATCAAATAAAAATCTAAATTTTATTTGATTAAATTTGACTGGTCTTTATGAATTAGAGGTGAAGGTGGTGTCAATACTGTAAAACTTGAAACATTTCAAAAATTTGGCTAATTATAAAATTATTATTGTATAATATAACAGAGGCAAAAGTCTCTATATAGTAATGCCACCCAATGAACGCCAAAGTAATGGATGCCCACACTACTACTATATAGAGAGTTTTGCCTTTGTATTAACAGCTTGTATAAGCAAGCATAAAGAATGGTGATCATGTGCTATATATTATAAATGAAAAGTATTGTAATTCCTGAAGATTCTGATACTGTCTTTTAATTTTTTATATATATTATATAATTAGACCAAAAGAACTGTAGGAAAATCCTCCTAAAATATGGCAAAAACTAGAATCATGACAATTATTAAATTCATTATTGCATTTTAGAATATGAATTAGGAATATTGATTTAATATTTATGATAATAATTCATAAAAGTATACAATATATATCAAGTAATCCTAAGTGATTATAGCTTTAATGATATGAAACTGCAGTGGATATCACATAAGTTTTCTTTGTTAACCAACAATGGTTATTCAAAAAGTGATTAACTATCCTTGAATGTTTATATCTGTTTAAATGTGAATGCTAAATTGTTAACTGATTATTCTAAAATTCTTACTTGTAATGGCTAAAGTAAGTATATATGTAACAGAACTTTCTGATCATTTCTGTATCCAATTTGCTGCCAACATATACCATAAACTTGCAATTTTTAAGAATTTTTTTTTAAATAAAAACATTATAAAAAATGATATGAAACATTCCAGTTTGATAATGTTAAAGCCATGATTATTTACAATTACATTTATTAACTAACATTTCATTTAGTATTTGGGTGTTGTTAAAAATAAGACCTGTCGATTATCCTCTGAATAACTAAATAGCAATCTCAGATTAATTACGTTATACATTAATCAAACTAGTATTCAGATTACAATCTTTGATTTATAACAACATCAATATATTAATGTTTATACCATCAAAGCTAAAAGAATGAGTGATCATTCCATTTTTTTAATAATTTGTTGTTTAATTATTACTTTATTATATTGCTTTTTGGAAATTAGTTACTTCTGTTTCAATATATATTGAGTTTATATTTTTTAAATGATTAATAGTAAATATAAGAAGAGAATTTAAATGATCAAGCAATAGTAAGAAAACTTTCTTTGATATAAAAAAAAATATTTTGTTTAAAAATTTAAAGACTGTAAAAGTTATATTTTATAATTTTATTAAAACAGTCATTAAAATCTGTATTAGTCTGTTTACATATAAAACATTTATTATACATACATAATATGTGTATATACATGACTGCCGAGAGAATTATTAAGTGCTGGACCAAGATTAATATGGCCTCCCTCATCTACACATGGACACATAAGTCAATAATGTCATAATTGTACATTTATTAATTACATTCAAACATTTAAAGTGATTGGTTTATCTTCATGCTTTCATTTCCAGTGCTTAAGATTTGCCCATACTTAAGCATTTGGGTTGAAAGAATAGGTGGATTCATTCTATTCTTTCACAAAGACATTATCTTGTGTTGGAAATGAAAGTATTCATTTATTATTAACCTTTCTGATGATGCTTACGAGACCTTTCATTGACGATTGACATCACTCTAATTCTGTTATTTTTAATGCTAGGATAGCCATTTTACAGTCATTCGTTAGGTTTTTAAAAGTTCTGTAAGATGCTGCCATCTTCTGAATTATTTTACAAGTAAAAAATCAATAAAACTGTCAGTAAACCTAAACAAAGAAGGAAGCTTGTCAGTGATTGGCTCTCAGCCATCAAAGACATTCTGATTGGCTGGCAAGGACAAAGAAACCGCCTAATCAAAGAAGAATGCTAAGATTTTCAATTCGAAAATGATAAATCAGTGTTTTAGACCATTATAAAGTATTTTTTGAAAAATTATGAATTATTTAAGTAAAATAATGCTAAAAACTAAATTATTTTAAAAAAATATTTAAGATTTTAGTAAAAATATTTAATTTTTAGCAAAAAAAATATTTACTTTTTCGTAACGTAAAACTGAAAAAAAAAAACATTTACGTCAGCAAACTCTTTTTATTTGTTACTAAGTTTAGCTTTTAATTTTGCCGCTATGAAATATTTCTACAATAAACAAATAGAAATTCATTTTTGAAAGAACTTTCATTCACTTTCATAACCTGACAAATTATTAATATACTTTTTACAAATGAATCTAAAGTGAATATGATATTAAAAGGTTGAATATATTTTGACAATTGACTTTGTTTTGGCCAATTAAAAGTCTTGATTTTTAACTCACTCAGGCCAATAATATAATTAGCGGTTAAAAGGTTATTAACATTTATAAAAAAGAGCATGTACATTAGCTTGAAATGCTGATCTTTAGTTTATTAAAAAAGAGTACAGGTACTTCTGTAAAAAGTAATAAAAACAATAATATTCATTAGTTTATAAACAACAATGAAACAATATACATAAGCAATGGATTTAATACTAGATTGATTACAAGCTCATGGTAGTTATTATAATTGAGATGTAATGGCATTTATACTCTGTTAAACAGATGTGTTTTCCTAGCCTTTTTCCTGGCAAAATTATGAATCACATTATCAAATCAATCGTTTTTGCAGGATCAGACTCAAAATTGAGTCTTTCTAAATCTATCAGTCACCCCTGTGACGTAGTCAATCTTAGATCATTTTTTATCAGCTCTGGTTCACTGAATGAGTGCTCTGCAGAGGCAACAATAGCAGGAATATTAACAGAATATGGGGGAAGACACATATATTTGGAAAGAGTCCTTCCAGCTTATATTTCAATTGCTCTAATAGATTCAGTTGGCCCTCTCCAAAATTTGCTTGATGAACAGATGACAAATGCCTCATCTCCATTACAAGATCTTTATTGATTTCAGCAGGATATTGATCTAGTAATTTTGATTTTTTTTTTCTGTTCATCTTGAGGAGTTGATAGGTACTTCCAGAGGAAGCTGAACTTTTCTGAAATGTTCACTGCAATGTTGAAATGAACAATCAGTCCATAAATAACAGACAATATTATACAGAAGACAGACTTTCTGAAATATGCCTCCTTGGGGGATTTATACATTTCACTATGTTTTGACAAATATGCTTCTTCTGTAGTATCTTCATCATAGAACATCTTTCTTTTGCATCTACTTAATCCCAAGTTCCAGAGAGTTTCACTTCTATGCACAAATTAGAAGCAACATGTTTAGTTTCACTTCACGTATTTTTCCAGTTGTTCCAAAGATTTTTCAGCTCAGAAATCAAGCTGTTTAAGTTGGACATTTTGACATCCAGTCTTGCATTTCTGAACTGAATAACCTTGTTACAGATATCAACTGGAGCATATACTCTGTACCATCCAACAGACATTACCACATAAGTGAATGATGTGACATAAGACAAAGCTCCATTAATCTCTGTTCTTTACTTGGCAGGCAGACTCAACAATAAGATATTTTCTAATGCTAATTTATTGTGTGTCAGATAGGCTTCAAAGGGATTTATACTTGCAACATGATCTGACCATAGTGTGTTAGACATGCAAGATTTCCCATCACTGTGGACTAGAACTAAATAAATCGTAAACAGTTTGTATTGTTCCAAAGTATATTATGGCTTCAGGAATGCATCCTGCAGCATCATCTCCACACAAATTAAGTGTGTCATCCACATGGTCAAAATAAAGCTGTTTCATAATGCTCAAGTATTGTTTGTGCATTTTCATATTTTCCTGCTATGCATTATCATAGCCCTGTGCATGACTATTTGACAATGGTATATCATATTCTTTTAGTGTTTCTACTATCATCTAGGCTATGTCATGTATTTTTATGACATGTCTCGACAAACTATAAAAATCATTTTACAATTTCATACTGATTTTCATATGGTATTACATAATGCAAAAGAAATGTTGTTTGTTCAACATGGCATAAATCTGGTGTGGAATCAACAATAACAGCAAAGTACTTTGCAGTTTTCCTGTTCTCCAATACATGTTGCTTTACAAGTGAGAAACATTCAGCAACTAACTTTTTTGGGAATTGACACTGAGATTATGTATTTGAAATTTGTTCTTTCTCTTTTTGTGATTCTAAATTGCAACAGATGTTCTTTTAGAACTGAATCCCAATGAGACAACAATTCTATGACTCCCAGAAAATATCCATTGTCTTTTTCACCAATGCACTGGGAACTGCCTATGAGGCCAATCTTTCTTAATGAAATGTTTCTGTGTTACTCGACTGTTTCATAGACACAGAAAAACAACAATACTTTGAAAAAACCTCTTGAAGCCCTAGCAAAATACCTAATACTTTTAAATCTCCACAAATATCCCACTTATACGGTTTATATTTAACTTGAATTAGTATGGTAGCTAAATTATCATAGTTTTCTTTCATTGTCATTAAATGGGATAAAGGAATAGTTGTTTTTTTTTGTTCCCATTATGAAGCAAGACTGGGTTAAGGCTATTTTTAGATGAATCTTTGAAAATACACTACTCAGAAGGTACATGTTCCATATTAAACTCATTCATTAAACCATCAATATCATAACAGACATGTAGCGTTTCTTCCATTTTATAAAAACTTGATAATGTTTTATTCTATTTTCGGTAAAGTGAAACACTTACATTTTTATCTAACAGGTTCCACTGTTGAAGTCTGGAAGATCTGAGTTATTAAGTGAGGTTTACTGGTAGTTTGTAAAAATGTAGGATCACTACTGGTAATCTCAGGTAGCTGTGGATAAGATCCTGATGAAAAATTAGAATCACTGGGAAATATAACATTGTCTAAGTTTAAAGGTGCAACCAGCACTGGTAATTCCTGGCTATGAAGAACTGGCCTTAGTGCAGAAGGTAAATTTGGATACTCAATTTTGTCCCTTTTCTTTATTGAATACTTTTTATGTTTTATTGATACAGAAGTAGCAATCACTTTCATAGTCAGATGGTTCTCTCCACACTATAAGAACAGCAAATGGCATAGAATTTTTCTTGCGATGCATCCATTGCACTAAATTTACATGACAACTCACACAGCAAATATAAAGAGCCCAACTTTTATCACGATCACCAATATGGCACTTCAAATATAAAAAATAGGCTTTTTCATTTTCTCAGATATAAATCTAGCCTGGGTCTTTAAAATAAATCATCCATATATGTAATAAATTTATCCACTGGATTTTTGCAACATCTATGACTAGAACTTGCCATTTTATATAAGACAGAATCAAATTAAACTTTAAAGAAACATACACAGGCCCTTAAATATTTGTAGAATACATTGGAAATACCCATGCTACCTTTCATAATCATTCTTCCTACATTGGGTAAAGCCAGGTACAAAAATTTTAATAATCCCATCATAAAAGGGACAAGCTGGTACTCGAAAATAGGTGCAGTAGGACATTTCTGTGAAAAGGTGTTTTAATAACTACCTAAATGAAACACAAAAGAATATTTTTATTAATGTTACAAAAATTATGTCGACTAGTGTAATTTTTTCAGGACATGCAAAAATTTATTCCAAAACTGTTACAGCTTTGTTGTTTCTCTAAGTGAATCATGAAATGATAAATTATATCAATACTAGCTGTCTCTCCATGGCTTCACTCATATTAGTAGAAAAGTACCCAATTTTTAAAAACAAGTACCATAAAGCAACCCCCCCCCCTTCAAAAAATCATGCAAGATTCATTAAGATTGGTGCAATTTTGTTGAGTTATTAAATAACAACCAAACAAATAAAATAAAAGATAAAAAATCACCAGTTACTTATGCACAATAGAACTGTCTTTAGAGAACATGCAGATGATCAATTCCTCAGATGCAGTTTTTCAAAATTATTTACTTTTAAAAATAATAGCAATGTATGTAATAAATTAACACTTTTATTAAAGTGCCTTATAAATTATTTTAAATAATGTTAAAAATTATCTACTACAATATTTTAAATCATCTATGACACAATTTTTTTTTTCAGTGAAATACTATATTAATAATTTTTGAATTTGCTAGATAATAGTTTTAGATGCTGAAAAAATCCCTAGAGGCCACTGCTAATACATATTTTCAAATTCTGTAGTTTTCATTGCATTAATAGTAAATTTCCAAATCTTTTCAAACAATTAAATATAATAAAGCAAAAATCCATAGCCTATGTAATAGTTTTTAAAAAAAAAAGGGAGGGGGGAATCATGCAAGATTTATCAAGATATGTGCAATATTTGTTGGGTTATTAAATAACAAACAAATATATAAAGAATAAACAATAAATTGCACACAACAGAACTGCATTTAATTTAAATATTCGTGAACTATTTATTTTAGAGAATGTGCAGATGATAAGTGCTTTATAAATTACTTTAAACAATATTAAAAATTACCCACTACAATATTTTAAATAATCCTACACACAATATTGTTTTCAGTAAAATAATATATTGATAATTTTTGAATTTGCAAAAAAATATTACTTTTAAATAATGAAATATCTTGATCCACATATCACATTTAAAATAAGTAATCTGAAATGTTTTGAGGATCTGGGTATTGAATTATGGAGGATATTGGCTAAGAATTTTAGACATGTTTATAAATCATAAACTCTATGAAATTGTTTAAGAATTACCAGTGTAGAAACATCCATTTTAGCTTAAAATAAGTTGACATGGAAATTCTTTTCCAACTGATATTTAATCTTAGTTTTAATGGCATTTATTAAGCTAAAACCTCTCCTGCAATCACTTCTTGAGGCTTGAAAAACTTCATGAATAATTCATGAAGGTTCAATTTATCAATTTTTTCCTATTATCATATAAAAACCAGTATGAACAGAAAAGCTTTTATATTTTTTGCTATAATTAAAGTCCAAACTTTTTTACATGAAGTTCTTTATCATATGATTATTCATTTTTCTGAAATAAATTCCAATAATACTTAGGTAATGTTAAAAATCATTAAGATTTGGAGGATTTGATAAACAGATTTTATTAAATAAACACCAATTCTGCAATTTATTCTCTGAAAATCTTATATCCACATGGTCATAAATTAGTCTAATAAAATGAGAATGGAATTGATGTTTACTGTACAATGAAAATAGGTCTGTACACATTTATTGAAATAGATATTATGTGACAAATATTGAGATTAATTTTCCTGATTTTGTCTTTGGTGAATTATAATGTTTTCTCAGGGGCAGAATTCTAAAGAATTTTTCAAAATTCAGTTCAATTATCAAAAACATAAAGAATATCACATCCTGGTTTACTTACTTTTTCAATATACTATTTATATGTTTAGACATTAATATTTTTTTTTTTTTGCAATATTCATTTAAATGTCATAATTCTTAATCAAGACACTCATAATGAAGTACTGTCAGGATAAAAGTCACTATTGGCTGTATCAACAATTTCTTGTAATTTGAATTTACATACATTCAATTTACCAATGAAGACTTTTAAGCAATGTGAATTAATTTCAACAACCTTAATGATAACTTTTTTAGATAAACTACATAATTTCACTTTAACAAGTGAAGAGTAAATTCAAGTTAAATTACAGCAATGCAGTATTTTCCAAACATAGCAGAAGCCATCTTGTGAAATGCAAAATCTAAATGATTTTCAATATAAAACTTTTTTATAGATGCAACTATTGTAAGCAATTAATTTTACAATACAAGTAAAAATGGTTTTATGAATATTATCAGCAGTTCATGATAAAATTGTGATATCAGCATTTCATCAGATATGGAAAGAAGATTTTCATATTTAAAATTCCACTTATATTATGGATTTAATGAATTCAATTGCATAGTTTTTGTGTCTACAAATAGCATGAATTTTAAAGTATTTCATCATGTTATAATGAATTTTGCATGGAAGAATTAATCTTAAGTGCTACTAATACCATATCAAAATCTTGATATTTTCTTGGCTAATATTGAATTGCATATTTAATTCTGGTGTTCTGACTTTCAGGAGTTTCTTTTAAGAAATTTATCAACTCCATAGTTCTGATTCCAAATTTTTATTAACTCATATAAGTGATATCTTTGATTTTTGTGGTACTTAAAATTATCTACTTTTCACTAATCCCATTCTTTTTAATGCTCCAGTTTCCATTTACTGCTTTGAAATATATTTTACAGACAACTATATCATTTGTGTTTTTCTGAAGGTTTGTGATGATGGTGTTCTAGCTGTATTTTTATATTGGACTATTTCCATCATCTAATATGTGTGTTGAATGTCTTTAGAAAAGTTTAATTTTAGTTAAATATTCCAAATGCATTCAACTGTTAGTAATATCACAGCAAACAAATGTTAGTAATATCACAGCAAATACTAATCTGTTTGTTGTGATATTACTAACATTTGTTTGCTGTGATATTACTAACAGTTGGTGCATATACTAACCTGTTTGCTGTGATATTACTAACAGTTGAATGCATTTGGAATATTTAACTAAAATTAAACTTTTCTAAAGACATTCAACACACATATTAGATGATGGAAATAGTCCAATATAAAAATACAACTATATCATTTGTTTCATGACATTCAAAAAATTTCTTCAGTTGAAAATTTTGATATCTGATCATGCATAGCATCACAGTTTCATCAGAAACTCCAAAAATCATTCATTTTGAAGCTATTATATTTTTTTGTCACAAACTTCTAAACTGCCTATTGTCATTTTTCCCTTGTAAAGATTTTGGATAGTATTAATTTCAAACAAATTCCCTTGAAACTATAAAATGAAATTATTAGTGGATAAGAACAATGAAAATGCTGAATTATCAAAAGAAAAAAATGTTTTTAAAGCTTTTGGTTCAACAACTGTACTTCCATTACTAAAGAACTTTAGTTCAGAATTTTTTGCAATTACATGTCTAAATTGAATTCATTTATTATTTTAAAAATCAATAACAAATTTAGTCAGATATATCACTTCTTCATGTTCTGAATTAAAATCTGTGTTTTAAAGGTTAAAAATATATGCACCAGGTTAGATTAATAGAGATTATCAAGAGCACAGCATGCCACATTATTTTTGAGAAGGCTATTTAATCAAAACTGATAGTTAGGGAATAAGATAGATTATCATATGCTTTGAGTAAGTGCTATTCACACATTATGTAAATCAGAGTTTCTCAAACAGTTTTCAAATGGGACTTCTACAAATTTTTATGATCCCTCATTTATTTGTAAAAATATGTAATTAATCTTTAATCATAATCTAACATTCTTTATATATTAAGCAGATAAATCAATGTTCTATTATTTGTGAAATAAGGAATACTGCAAAAGTAATTCATTTACTGTCAAATGCATGTTATTTCTGGATTATCCCTGTATTTCAGATTACATAGCTTTATTATTTTTATGGTATTTTTCGATCACGAATTTAAGTAATTATTCATGTATAACATTTTATATATTCCAGGTAAATAAAAATATTTTAATACAGAATGCAAAAATATTGACAGATCACAAGGCATTTCCAATCTATCAAATGTAATATATACTTAAAATATTTGCATTGAGACTGGTAGAATTGATAATTATTCAAAGATTAACAAATTCACTAAACAGTAAAGATGATTTTCAAAATATAATAAAAATTGACTTTAAAACAGAATAAAACAAAGTATATTGCTAATCTTCATACTACTGCTTAAACTTTCTGTAGCAATTGTCATTATATTGTAAAATTAATATCTTCTTTACGAAATATTATAACTTTATCTTTCTTTTTGTATTGCCAAATCCATATAATATTAAAATCATTTATGTTCGTTATTATTTTTACAATGCTTTTTTATTTCTTTAGAACTTCTACTTATATTTTCAAATCTTGTAGAAGTTCTGAAGAAGATTGCTGGGCAATCAAGACTGTCAATAATGGGTTATAAAAAGCATTGAAAAAGTAATAAACAACATAAATGATATTAAAATTTATATCTCATAGTAAAGTAATTTTCAACAGTTGACAAAAATAAATAATGATTGAATTTAGATAAATACTTAATTTGTTAAGAACTGCAACATATTTATGACTTAAGGTTACAAAAATAAAGAAATAAATTACTTCTAAAAAATAAATTACAAATATTAAAACAAATTCTAATTCATTTTTAAAAAATCAATGAATATTAAAACATTTTGCAATATATAAATACCAAAAAAAGTACATTTTTATATAGTTAATTATAAAAAAATCAAACATATCCGAAACTTCTTTCACTCTTTTGAGAAGCCTGATTTGAATACTAATCAAATGGTTTATTGCTTATGAGTTCATAAGAAGTTTGAGCACCAGAAGTGATGGAACAGGATTCCTGATTTATGGAGTTTAAATTCCACAATCTGCTATTCCACCCTATGTAGGACAAAAATGTTGTAGTTATTAAGATTTTAAACATATAAACTAATACCATAGGATTCAGCATATCAAATATGTTTATGATATCACATAGTAGATGTTTAATTTTGATTACAAAGTAGCCAAAAATAGAGAATTTTAACTATTTACATGTTTCAAATATGTTGCTTAATTAGCAAGTAATATTTGAGTTAAATTTAAAAGAGTCCACATAAAGGTGGTGGAGATAATATTAATAAACTTCAGAAGGTGCTGGGGATGCTGACACACATTTAAAAAAAAGAACAATTTTAATCCTGAAAGAAGAGTTCACAATTAAATCTTAAAATTTATGGCTTTAATAAAACCGAAATTCTTACTTGAGAATTCATTCAATAGTCATTATAAATAATTATCAAATATCAATCATATTAAGTGTGGAAGTTGTGTTCCTATGTTTACTGGTGGCAACATTTATTTGTTTAAAACACATTTTTTAGAATGAGTATAAAAGTTCAGACTTCCATTTAGACAATGAAGAGCTTAGGCTCAAGGTCTGAGTGCATAATGATTCAGAAATCCAAACATTTGTGATTACGATATATAGAATTATCAAGTACTTTCTAATAAATGCATAATTATATAATTAAAATTTGTATTAGATCTAAATACAGAAATGAAAATGGATTATTTTGTTTTTGTTCATCAGCAAGGAAAATATTTAACTGGTGATTTATCATGACTTCTGTTATATTAAAAAAAAAATTATAAGAAAATTGTAGGCTTCTGGGAATGAGTTGCCAGAAGAAAGATTGGGTATATTGTATTGCTGACTATTTTGAAAATCACTGAGTACATGTGCAGCCATCATATAAAAAATTGCATGAAAAGTGTTATCTATAAATGAATCTGCTTTTACCTGAGCAAAGTTTTTTAAAAAAAATTATTACAATAACTTTTTTAAAGATGATGATTAAAAACCATGTACGAGTGTGTGTATTTATCTTTCTCTCTTTCTCTCTGTATATATTGAAACCTTCAGGCTCTTGGCTGCAAATAAAAGCGTAACACCCGAAGCAATATCAAAACAGGCAGGCATCATAATAACTATGGATTTTTATCAGAGAATGAGTCCTCTTATAGACAAAATATATTTATAACACAAATATAAACAATAAACATCTCAGGTTCCTATTTTATCTAAATATCAAGTTCTTATTAATCCAAATATCAGGTTCTTATCTTATCTAAATATTGGCTTCTTATTTTATTCACATTTCAGGGTTTTATTCTTATTTAATACAATAAATAATAACTTTGCTTAACACTCTCAAATGAGATAACAACTTAGATTCTTATACACAAGATACTCTTATCTTTTAATAATTCATAAACTTATATTTCATTTTTTAAATAAATGAGATAAAAATGGTAAGTATTCAAGTATCTAAATATTTCAAATAACCTTTGACTAACAATAAAAATACTCTCAAAATATTTATGGTTCTTCTCTTATAAATAATTATATTTATATAATTTGTGGATAAATCTTATTAAAATATCTTCATGTATAAACTTGTATCAAGTAAAGGAAAATAATGCAGAAGGTAGAAAGGCTACTTTTATGATCCCAACTACATCATTAAATACACTTGTAATAAAAGATAAAACAACATAACATTTTATTTTAGATAATGCATGTATAAAAAAAAATGCATAAATAATTTTTAATATGACTTTTGAAATGTACTCTTAAGTTCACCAATATTTAATATAACTTTATTAAATTGGATTTTGGATACATGGTGATAATGAAAACATAAACATATTTAATGAATAAAAAATATTTATTTACAATATATCATAAATTTAATAATACAGTATAATAAATTAAAACAATAAGCAGTAGACACAGCAGTATAAATTCCTGCTGAAAGCATTTACATAACCTAAAGTAAAATATATCCCTGAGTAAATCCTTAAAAATAGTAGCAAATAAATTTACACTGCATTTAAGAAGTTCTCTCACTTTTATTTGAAGAACAAACTAACCAGCCATTATGCACATAAAATAGCAACATATGCCTTTACACAGGCGACTACATGATGATAATTAAAATTATAAAACTAGCTATTATCTGTTTATGCTTACATGGGCAGAATGTTAAAAGCTCAATACTATCAATGACATAATATATCTGAAAATAACTTGAAGTAGAGCTGAATAATTTTATACACGTACATGTCTTAAATGTGTTTATGTAAAAACATACCCTAAAAAAGTTAAAAGGCAAATTGATGGTAATAAATAAATTGACACCTGGTTACATGACTTGGAAGTGCCAAAGAAGCCATAATCTCTATTCTGAAGGAGCTTTATAAAATTTCAAAACAATGGAAACCATCAATGTAATTGCCACAATTGATACTTGATAATGAGCAGAATATTAATAAATGAATAAATAAGGCATGAATTATAAATAATATATAGAAATTAAATCCATAATCACTCACATGTACACATAAACATACAACCTCTGACTAAAGAAATATGAAAACCAATATAAAAATAATTACAAGGCAATATCATAAAATAGGAGTTAAAAAAAACTACATCCATTCACACATCAACTTCAAATAATACCTTAATTTGTATACAAGGCATAGAATAACTTTTTTACTCTGTTCACATTAACACACCTTAATAATACTGGAATATAAATTTTGAGAACTTTTTAAAATTTGTAATTAGAACTCTTTTTACCTGGAAATTAATTCATGCTAATTTTCATTTTAAAATATATACTACCATGATTATACCCAATATAATACAAAGCATAACAACAAATTAATAATATATAAGCAATAATTATAATAAAATAATATCAATTTCTTAAAACACTACACTTATATTACTCCATTTCAATAAAGTTCGAGAAGTTATGAGTCCTTTCATTTAAATAAAATAAAAATAACTCTCTAACTATTCTTCATAAAAATGAAATATTGCATGGTTTTGAATGAATAGATAAATAATCAAAGCAGCAGTTTCTTGAAATATTGTCTACATTTTAATTTTTAAAATGCAGAGGAGTGAAGAGCAGAACAAGTACAGGCAAAAGTTTATAAAGTAGTTTTGCAAAATTAATAAACAAATTTCATATTATTTTTTCTGCACAATAATAAATATGTTTTAAGTAGATAAACCAATGAATTTCAAGATAGTATTTTATTTGTATTAGATGAAAGACAATTATACATCTTCTTTAAGACAATAAAAAGATAAGCAGGAATAATATTATCTTTTATCTTAAATAAATAAATACTTTTAAAATGATTATGTTCTACTTTCTCCTTTGGATTTATGACTATAGCTATAATAATTTCAAAGACAGTTTTTTATAATAATAATGTTTCAGTAATTAATGCTTTAAAACATTTTATAATTGTCTGCAAATAAATAACTTTTTTTAAAGTAAGACAATTAATAGAATAAAAAAACAATAATAGTAATATTTGCAATTAGTTTAGATAATGTTTAATAATACTTTGAAAATGAAATGTTAATAAACAAGTTTTTTAAAACAAAGTCTAGAGTTAGCTAAAAGTTCATAGCAACAATAAAACAAATATATCACTTCTTCGGCTTAGCTAACTATTATATTTCCACATATTTATAACAATAAAGTTTGTTGTATATTTCAAATGAAAGATATTGTCCATTGGCCTAAGTGCATGCACAGTCCAAAGTAAATTTGCTAAAATAACTTTAAAATTTTAGCAACACATTATTAAAGTAATAATTAATTAAAATTGATCTTTTTAAAATAAACATTATAATTAGATTAAAAGTTGGAATAAAAATAATTTATTTTTCAATTTTTCCTTTCTAAATGAGTGTGTGTTTGTTTGAAATATAGAAAGTTTATTGTGTGACTTCAATTAATCAATTAATGCTATTGGGGCAAGATTTTTTAATTAACTGATACAACCTTGACCTTTTATTAATCAGGATGTCTAAAATTAGATTTAAACTTGAGATGTTTAGACACTAATTAAACAAATAAAATATAATTAACTTTATTTTAATTATTAACCAAAATTATTTATTTTATTTAAAGCAAATAAATTTTATTTCATCTAAGAATTCTAAACAAATTATGATTAAACCATTTAATGTTAAATAACACCTATTCATGAAATATATTACTTTTTTAAAAATAATCATCACTAAAAGATAATTTATTTTAAACTCTCTTTTAAAATGCCCACATGCATATACACACACCATATATATATATATCAGTAATTAATTAATAAATTATGAAATTTATTACAAGCTAATAATTAATATTTTAAAAAATAACCAAAAACTTTCTATTGAAATTCACTCATAATATAATACATTTCTAACTAGTTTTATTTAACTTTGACCTGTCAAACTCTTAACTTTAAATAACTATTTAATGAATTGTCAGCGTTGTTAGTTGGTTGCAGACGAGTGTGGGGTCTGGCCGATGCTATGACATATGGAAAAAAAAAGGAAAAAAAAAAAATTAAATGAATTACTTAATATTTTATCAACTAACATTTAAATATACTTTTATCATATATTTTACTAAGATGATTTAAAATACATTTTATTAATATAATTTAAAATGCATAAGTAAGATTTTATACAACTTGAAATAGTAAAACTTATTTAGCAAAAAAGTTGTTTTTATTTATGTTAATAAATAATATAAAAAAAATTAAAGTACTACATTGAATGTTTAATCTTGTCTGGACCAAATATAAGGTTACAATATAACAGACACAAACTTAGATAAGTCTTCTTCAAGCTGTTAATAAAAACATATAACCATTTTGTCAGAAAAACCTCTAAGAATAAGTTTGTGGAAGACTTGTCTACTTCTACTTATATTTCATATATAACTTTAATGCTGTGTGTATTAATATTTATATATTCATGTGTGTGTAAATAATTAAATAGCAACATTTTAAATATGTAATAATTTTAGGAGCCAATGTAAATTTATTAAATTTAATCGACTGTCTCATATTATGTTATCATCTAACTGCCTTTAGCAAAGAAAAAAGATCTGACTGCTTCTTGGGTTCATATTAATGTGGCAAGTATGGACAGTGACATTTGTGAAATTCTCCATTACTTTATGGAGATGCTATTAAAGTCTGGATAATCTTTACAAGATAGAATTTTAAAATAGTCATTTTAATATATTTGCATACTTCCAATTCATTGGTGATATTTTAAATATATAATAATAAAAAACCTGAAATAAATCTTTTAATGTTATCAACTTTAATTAAGAACTCAATAGTAATCAGACTTAATATCATTTTTGCATGTTAGATGGTTGAATAATCATTAAAGTAGATAATCAAATTTAATAAAGATAGCAATAGAAGTTGTATTTATATGTTGGACTATTTCCATCATCTAATACTGAATATTGAATGTTTTTAGAAAAATTTAAAACTTAATTAAATTTTCAATTACATTCAACTGTTTGTGTAATAGCACATAGCTAGTATATACACAACACTTTGAGTGGTATTATTCCCCTTTCTTTTTCATATGTTGCTGACCTGACCAATGACAGTACTAGCATGGGAATCAAATCAAGACCTTTAGATTCTTAAATATTGAATTTTAAGATAACATTTTAACCAAGTGCGCATTACTTTAAAATTCAATATTCAAGAATCTAAAAGTCCAGTTTCATTTCCCATGCTAATACTGTCACTGGTTAAGCCAGTAACACCTGAAGAAGAGAAGAGACTAATAGCCATTCAAAATGTTGTGTATTTACTAATCTGTGTTTTATAACTAACAGCTGAATGTAATTGAAAATTTAAATAAAATAAAAATTTTCTGAAGACATTCAATATTTAAAATTAGATGATGGGAATAGTTCAACATAAATACAACTAAAATGCCATCATCATAAACCTTCAAGCTAACACATAGCAATAGAAGATTTATATTGGCTCCTAGAATTATTACATATTAAAAATGTCATTTATTAATTATTCTATTTCATCTTTACTACATTGATAAGAGTAGTAAAATAAATATTTTGGGATTCTATCTTTTGAAGGTTATTTAAGGCTAAAGAGATTCAGGACTTAATAATGTCTTCATAAAGTAATATTGAAATTCAAAAACATAATTGTTCACACTTGCTATCTTAATAAAAATTCAAAAAGCAGTTGAACTTGTTATTAATTTTATCTGTAATAGTAACATAAAATGATCTGGATATATATACATGAGATCTAACTTGCTTTCAAGCAGATGACATACATTGTATATATATAAGGAGAAATAAATTGATAGCTAGATACATAAAATAGATAGAAAGATAAATAAAGATAGATTGATGAGTAGATAGACAGATAGATAGATGAATGAATGATAAATAGATAAAATTACAGATAAATTATATATAGTAGGTTGGTAAATAAATAGATACATATAGATGAATAAATGGATAAGTGGGCCAATAGATAGAAGGATAAATGAAAATAGAAATCTTTTCTAACATAGTTGTCAGTGTATCAATTTTTCATGTTAAGCTGTAAACAAGCTTAGAGTTTTGCTTTCAGTTAACTAATCCATAACTAACATAGCTACCAATCTAAATATAGATTAGCAAATAGATATTTAGTTTTTCTTTAGGAGAAAACAAATAAGAAAACTTTATTCTCTTACTAACCAGCATTTGACTAGCATGATAAGAATTGTCTTCTCTTTCAGTGTTTTTTTTCCTATTCATAAAAATAATACTTATGAAATATATATATAAAGGTAATGATATTTACAAAGTAATTAACTATCAAAAAATAACTTACAAGTCAAACTTTCTAAAATCGTTTTAGCAAACTTGCAAATAATGTCCTCTTTCGTATCAATGCTAATTATATATAGAGAGAGAGAAGCAATGAAGAGAAAGAGATTAGCTATTAACCTTACTTTCTCTTTAGTAATTAAGCAGCAATTTGGATTATTAGAATAGCATTGCAATTTACCACAAATAGTTGGTTGCTTTTAATCTTCATTTAAGCGGACGACATCTAATCTTGAAAAAAAAATTTTTGAAGAAAATAGATGTCACTAGTGTGTAAGTTAAAGAATTAGTATTTTCATATAATAAATATGATGTAGCTAGAATTATATGGAAAGGAGTTGCAGTAGCAGGGTTAACATATGGTAATGATGCATTATATGTTAGTAAAAAGATATTAGATTATTTAGAAAAAGCTCAAAGGGAAGTAGGAAGACATGCATTGGATGCAGAAGTATGGACAGCAAGGGAGGCAATTCAAGGAGAAATGGGATGGTCAAGTTTTCATATGAGAGATGCAAAAAGTAAAATGAAAATGTTTGGTAGATTGCAGTTTATGGATAATAAAAGAATAGCTAAAATAGTATTTAATTGGGTTATGAGTAAAGGACAGGTAACAAGATGGGTGAGAAAGGTAATGCGCTATGCAAAAGATTTGGATAAAGAATTTATATCAGTATATTTGTACAAAAGATGGGATGATTGTGTTAAGAGGATTATTGAGTGTTATAGTAGTAAGGAATGGGATAAAAGAATAAATTTATTAATAAAGACTAGGGAGTTAGAGAGATGGAGAAATAGTATGGAGAGTAAAAAGAGTTTAAATATATATATAGAAATAAACAGAATATTAGGTGTGAGTTAATATATGATAATAGTAAGGAAAGTAGTTTATTGTTTAAGGCTCGAACGGGATCTTTAGCTACAAAAGAATATACATGTAAATGGAAAAATATGGGTGATTTATTTTGTAAATTATGTAAGGAAGGAATTGAAAATATTAGGCATTTGTTAATTGAATGTAAATGTTTGAAAACAGAAAGGGTACATATAATGAAGTTGTGGAAAAATAAATATGAAAAGAGTGATTATACAGAAAGTGAATTATTGGTTTTTATGCTAGGTTTGGGAAAAGATAAGGGGGATTTAGATATAAAGGTTATAGAGTTGACAAAAATTATGTTGTGGAAATGGGATAGAGCAGATTATGGGTAAATTTAGAGTGGGGAATGTAAAAGAAAGTGGCTAACAGGTTTATCTGGGCTTAATTGCTGAGATATTCTTGACTTCGTTTAAGGAGAAGCCATAATACATCACATCACATCACATCACATTAGTTTGGTACGTACTTTCTTTTTAGGATATCTTTTTTAATGAATTAAAATATATACAAATTATAATTATTACAGAGAAATTATACAATATTTTCATAACATCCTCTCCCCTTTTAATTAAAAAAAAATCTAATATTTTAAAATACTGGTTAATAAAGTACTTCATAGAAATAATTTTTTTGTTAAGATACTGGTTTACAAACTATTGACTTATATTCTATTTTTCCATATAAATAAATATTTTTTATTTATTCTATTAATTTTCATAGCTGTTCAACATGAACGTGGTCCTAGAAATTCAACAATCAGACGACAGGTAGCATTATATCTAAAAGAGAGTACTGGAGATGGAATATCGTCTTTAGGATCAACTTTATCACACACACCTTTTCTCAACACTCTTGTTACAGCCGACCATTGTATTGAAATTACGTCAACTGAAAGAGCTTGCATCGCCAGAACGTCATCAACTATATGCCATCCAACGCCAAAGGTATTTATAAAATTAACAACAGACTAAGCATTGTAAGTAAATTATTCATGTATAAAACAAATTTTGTTATCTCGGTGGCTAAAATGTATTTCTATATAAGTATTCAATTATTTTTAACTTGCTTGGTTGTAGAAAATAATCTGTATTAGAACAGATGAGAGATAATAATATAGAAGAAACGCTTTTTTTTGTGATAATTCCAATTTATAGCAGAGATTAAAATCTGAACTAGTTTTTTTCTAACATTTTCTTACATATGCGTATATGTGAAAGGAGATGTTTTGTGTATGCATTTTAAAATAATAATTATTTATAAATGTACTCTGTATAGAAATTGTCTCATCTATAAAAGTGACGTGATCGAAACAAAACTTACTAAAAATGGGGAATATCTGTAAAAATATCAATCTTAAAATTAATATGCTATCTAGATATATAAAGTCATTGTATGATTGTGCATTGCTCATAGATATGTGTTATGGAATATAACATGTTTTTCTAATGATATTCATGATTATGTGCAATGACGTAATTACAATAATAAAAAAAAAAAATTATTAATCCATGACATAAGGAGCTCCAGAGTAGAAAGTGTAAGAAATGTGATTTGTGGGTGTGTATTTGTTCTAACTAGAAATAATTAATTTTAAATAAACGTTTAATATTTATTTTTAGATCATTGTTAGCCAATAACTAATTAAAATGTATAATTGTGTAGTTTATATTCATTCAGTACTTAAATGTGTTAGAGAAGTAATTAGTGGGTTTACAAAGTCTAGGAGAAAAGATCTGTAATAAATATGAGATTGATGTCTATGTGTGTATTTATTCTAACTAGGAATAATTAATTTTAAGTATATACGTTTTTTATTTATTTTAGATAAGTTTTAGCCAATAAGTAGTTAAAAATATAATTGTGTAGTACTTAAACGTGTTAGAGACATAATTCGTGATTTTACAAAGGCGAGGAGGAAAGATTTTTAAAATGAGTGAATTTATTAATTTACTTTGTATAGTCATTAATTAAAATTTCTATTGTAAATTAATGTAGTGCAATTGCCTAATAAAGTCAATACATAATTTTGTTCTATTGTAAAAATACACATAAGTGATCATGTGTTATGCTATGCTAAAAAATAAGGATATTTAATAATTAATAATCATATATCTAATTGCTCGAGAGATCAAAAACATTTGAGCATCCAAGCAATTGTTTGAACACAACAGTTCATTTCCCAAACACTTTTTTTTTCCTTTCCACAGTTGAAAAGGATCCAGGAATCTTACACAAGAATATATGATTAAAGATCTGGGATCCATTTATAAATAACAGATAAATCAGGCCATTAGTTATGTTGTCAGGGTTTGACATGATTACTCACTGCACAAATTTCTTACTACACTTTTACTAGCTTAATACCTTTTGTTTCTAAAATTAAACATGACTTTATCAATCATTGATTTACTTTCCACTTTTATTCATCAAAAACAATCTGCAGATCAGTTTCAATTTTTTAAATTCTTTTAATGATATCAATGACATGAGGTTGGTTTATTCTCTAACTCTTGGATTTCATATTTAATACCTCCTTGTTACTCCCAACATATGTATTTCTGCATACTTTATTGTGTAGTCTATTGCAAGCATCCAAGTTTCATACTCATATGTAAAAACTAGTTATTAAATGTTTTCAAGTCATATAAAAAGTAAATTAATGGTGGGATACAACTTCAGTATGGTACCTAAAATATTTCAAATGCTTAATTATCACTGTAGCCAGTTGTGTTTTATGAGTATATTCATTTAGAATTTTAACTTTAATTATAATTTTAGTCAATAGATAGATCTTGTTTTTTTTTTTTAAAAAAAAAAAAAGCTGTTCATGCTAAATTTCATTAGTTGTTTAACATTAAAATTGCTAATATGGATTTTTAGGATTGTCACTTTACTGAGGCATGGTAATTTTTTAAGGAATGTATTATGGATACAAGTAAATCTACTTTTGGGTTCAATAAAAAAAAAAGAATTATGATTGGTTTTTCAACAATAACCTTATTATTAGTGGTTTAATTGAAAAGAAACATAATATTTTTTTGTTTGGTAGAACAATAAATTAAATGTGGAACTTCATAATAAATATAGAGATTTGAAGGCAGAAGTTCAATAACTGACAAGAAGCCCTAAAATTGATGGGTGGATTAAAACTGCAAATTGAGATATAGACATACTGGTTGTAGTCACTATATATCTTTTTTTTGATGAATCAAAAACAACTAATATATCTGAAAAACATTTACCACAATCATATTAAATCCATCAATAGCACTCTTACATATTGATGCTGCTGGATATTTCAAATAGATGGAAAAAGTATTTTGATCATCTTTTAAATAATGAAGCAAGAATTGAAATGATAATTTTTAATGATATATCCATTTTATTTATTCATTTAGATTTAAACAAAGATATCCAATTTAGTAAAGTCAAGAAATTTTTTATTATTTTAAAAATGGAAAGAGTACAAACTTTAAAATATGTTGGTGATATATTAGCTTCAAAAATATTGAATTTTTGTCAAAAAATGAGAACTCATGAAATTGTTCTAACTGATCTTAAGAATGCTTCTGTTGTTCCAATTTTTAAAAATAAATATAATAGACAAGATTGCATTAATTATCATGGAATATTATTATTATCGTTACAGTAAAGATACTTTTTGTTGAATAGATTGTTTTCTGTTACAGATGAGTATTTGTCATAAACTTAATGTGATTTTAGAAGAAGCACACAATAGATAGGATTTTACAGCCCAGAAATTGCAAGAAAAATATTGTGAACAAAAGAAATAATAACATAGTGGTTTTATTAACTTAGTTAAGACATTTGACTCATTAATTAAACAGGTCTAGGGAAATGTTTGAAATTATTTCCATCAAAGTTATACAGTTTCTACATGATGGAATGAGACAAAGTGTTATTACTTATAAGTGAACAATTTGAGGTATTTGAAATGAAAATTGATGTTAAATGAGAATATTATTTTCTCTTATATTGTTTTTACTTTTTATGCATATGGTTTTTGAAACTGCTTATAGGTGGTTAATAAATCAAGGATCAAGATGAAATACAAGTTTGGGGGTGAAAATTTCAATTTGAACTGATTAAAAGCAAAAACAAGAACTTCATCTTCTTGGATTTTAGACTTACAGTATGGATGATTGTGCTGTTTTTTCCAGTTCAAAAGATGGTCTAGAGAATATGCTTAATGTTTTGAATGCAGTATATAAAGACTTTATTTTAGTAATTAATATCCCCAAAACTCAATTCTTTATTAGTCAGTAATGGAAGAAAAATCTACAGCAACTTTTAGCTTAGATGTTTTTCAACTTGAGAATGTTAAGCCAATTTAAATATCTTGGTAGCCTTTTAAATAGAAAATGAATTTTAAAATGTTAATATGCAGCACTAACTTCAACATGCTGTTGCTGTTTTTAAAAAATTAAAAAAATCTTATTACAATAAAATAACTACTGAAACTAAACTAATTGCACATAGAGCTTTTATTTTACCTCTTTTATTGTGTGAAAATAAGATTTGAAAATCCTATCTTCATAATATTAAGGTATTAGAATAATTTCATTTAAGGTTGTTTGTAAAATTTTAAAAGACAATGACATCTTAAAAGACCAATCAATATGTTCTTCAATTTGCTTGATGAGATTCTATAAAATACATTATTGTAAAATCACATCTTCATTGGATTGGACATGTGAACTGAATGAACAATATAATGTTTTATAAAAGGATGAATTGTAGGGAATTTGAACATGGTTTTCATGAGAGAGACAGACCTATAAAGATTTTCTCAAAGACATTCTTAAAAAATGCAGCACTGATTGTTTTGGTTGGGAAGATATGGCAGAGAATAGAATTACAATTAAACATGATATTAAATTAACATTTCAGAAAAAATATTTTCTGCAGAAGAAGTTAAATGATAGAATCTAAAATATCAAATATATAGATTAATGGATCTTTGTATTCTTTGCTAGATATATTTGTCATTTACAAATGGGTTTGTGTAAAGATCATAAAATCATCTTTAATGTACTTTCTTTTCTTTTTCTCTTGGTATTGTAATGACCATATTCATTTATAAGTGGCTGATTTTGCATTTAAGCAGCAGCAAAAGCAACTATTAGTCCCTAAGTTGCATGAGAGTGGTGTAATAAAATTTATCAAAACTGTCAACATAGGCAAGGAATCTCAGATATTGATACCTTTATAACACTGCAAATATAATATTTTAGGTGTAATATCTAGCTTAATAACTGATTAATAAAAGTATATATTTCCATAAAGTAGTTTGTATCAAAGTTGTGAGTGCAGGAAAATTGAAGTCTGCCAATTATACTATAGTAATTTGTATCTTAAATATATATATAATTGCAATAAAAATAATAAATATAACAGTAATTAACTATTATATACAGTCTTTTCAATTCACAGAAATACTTTTGGTTAATTTCTTAACCCTTCTCAACTGTGTTAAACTAAAAAAAAAAATGTAATGGATGCAAACATCATAAACTCAAATCCTGTGAATCCCAAATTTTAACATTAGTAGCTTATCTATTAATTATACTCATTTTATTTCTATTTATTAAAATTGATTCCTTAATTTTTCCTTTTTTTTTTTTTATGATTTCTTTCTTTATGAAGAATCTTAACATTTTCAATATCAAACTTAAATTTATACTTACATGTTCTTTCATGATCCAATAAAACTGAAGCAATCATTAAATTAATATTATTTTTACTTTTCACACACTTGTATAACAATTCATGCTCCTTTAATCATTTTCCTATATGATAACAATTTGATATATAACATTACTTTTCTGTTTGATAGGTCTGACATTTTTAGAATTATTCACTAAATTATTAATGCTATTTGTAATACAGAATGAAACATTAAACACATCCTTATATATATATCCTTAAAAACTTTCACCTGAGCATTTGAAATGTATGGGATATCCATTTTTTATTAGCACTCTTCAACTCCTTTAAATCATTATAATTTTTTAAATTGACAGTGTATTGTTAATTTATTCATTCTTACAAAGTATTTCTGTGGATTGAAAAGACAATATATAATAGTTAATTACCATTATATTTATTATTTTTATTGTTATTATAATAGTTTTTTTAATTAACGGACATTTTATTTGTATACATATATATATTCTGAACAAATAATGAAGATATCTGTAATTGCGATCTAGTCTTGGAAATCATATTTTTGCATGTCTTTGGTCATATTTTTCAATAATGTGTGAGGGGAATAGAAGTTTCAAATATATTTAAAATATGTATAAATGAATTTATGTTTAAATATAACTAACAACAAACTTGAAAAAGTACAGTGAATATTTCTAATATATCCATAGTGTAAGAGATTGGTTTGAATTCTTGGCTGATGGGTGGTTGTGATAAGAATGAGCTAAGGTGAAAAAGGCACTGATAAAGACAAAAACTTGCAAATATATAAAGAAAAAGTATCTTTAGTGAATGGTCATTAGAGTTTCAAGCTGCAAAAGTACTAAAATTGTATTTTTAATGTTATATATTGTACCGGTCGGTTTCGTCTGTTCATATAACAAGATCTAGCATCTAGGCAAAAGTACCTCGAGTCCAGTCATGCGCAAGATACATAAGTTAGGAATATTCATGAACTCTGCCCTATTTGCCTATTTTCCAGATCTACCAACTTATGAGCAACAATTCCAATGATACTGATCTAATTTATTTCTACCCCGCCGGCATCACAAAGTCATGACACAAAAAGACTCTTATTTGAACTTTATTCATGTACAGGATATTATGATTAGCGATTTTCGATCATCTAGTAAGTGGAACCTTTTTTATATAACCTCAAATCCATTTCTATTCAATAAATGAAACAATGACTTTGATATTTAGAAAGATATAAGATTTATTAAATCAACTTGGAATATATATGATTGCAAACGTTATTGGTGTTACAATGTAAATAAAATGGGTGTTTATCTCCCTTGGACGACATTAACCTCCCTTACAATGCTATAAAATGAACGTATTTAATCATCAATAACAAATAATTCATGGCTTTATTCTAATGCGGCTATTTATATGTCAATAATTTATCGATTGAATGGGATACATAAGATTTTTAATAATAGCGCTAGACTACAGTTACATAAAGTTCCCTGAATCCACCATTAATAAAACAATAGCACTCATACCAATACTTAAGTTTATTGAGTTGGAGGATAAGGATAATTATATTTAATTAATATTTGCATTTGCTATATAAGAACATGTGTGGGAAGCTAATTTGGGAAATAATAATAATGGCAGAAATATCGTATCTGAAAGTGTGAATGAAACATAAAAAAAATGGCAATCCATTTAGCATAATCATAACAGTATGGTTTAGGAGAATTAATAGGCTTTTAACGAGAACAAAATATGGGAGAGCGGTACGTGTATGATGGCAATGGAGAGATCTATTCTAAGATCCAAGAAGATGCTTCAATTCACAGTTAAAGAAGGCGACTCTCTGCAAACGTCGGCAGGGTCGGGTCATAAACAACGAAGAATGCGCTTTATTGAATTGCCATAGGCTGGACTTTTGCCAGTGCGAACCCTATGCAATAATATCTCGCGCTGAAGAAATCCAAGGAGGTTTGCCAAACCTTGTCCTTGGTATTGGAAGTAAAAATGAACGAAGCACAAAGATATATATAACGAAAGGCCGGTATACACGTAATGCTTGCATTAATATAAATATATATATTTAACTAAGGAATAAAGAATTATCGTCTATCTTTATTAATAAAAATCCAGCGTACCGGTATGATTTGATTACTACATGGATATGGAAGAATTACATTTAATGCTAATATAATATAGCTCATAGAACTAAAGGATCCCCCCCCCCTTATGTATTACTTCAAACTACACATAAACTTTCCACAACGTATAAATAATATAAATCTTTGGTTTTGAATGCTTTAATAAATAAATACTTTTCATATTATTAAATATATATAAAGTCGGTGGTGGCTATTGATTTCAAGAAAGTAATATTAATTTAATTCATATAAATCTATTTGCAGATTTTAGAAGTTAGCGCTATTATTTAATTAACCAAAAAAACACATTTCTAAGAAAATAGATTTTTACTTAGTTTTTGAAAATAACACTGTACAATAATTATCAAATTCTGATTTTATTTCCCCAGACTGGCAGGCACCCGCTATACTAAGAATAACAAATTTGTTTTTAAAAAATACTAGATTAATTACCCTCTGAAAGGTAAGGAAGGTTTTCTTTTATTAAAAGAGATTGCGTAAGCATTTGCGATTCTGGGGAAATTATCGACCTATAATTTAGTATATGAAAGTATAAAATATAATAATGAAAATAAAGTATTGCCACATAGACGTGAAATTAAGAACTAATAATTATTCAGGAGAGGTTTAATGTAGGAGAGATTACAGCTAAGTTATATATAGAGAGAACAAGGTACAATTAACAAAAAGGTAAGAATTTTACAAATTGTTTCATAACTAATATTAAATTTTACAAATGAAAGCTTTACAAAATGTTTAAAGAAATAGATAGGTGAGAGTTAAAATTATTCACGGTAACTTTAAAGGTCTAGCAGCATTTGAAATGATTACCTCTGTAAAACGTGGTGGTTCTTTTGATGATTTCAATTCCCTCGGAGACTAGATCTAGTTTGTCAAGCATAGTTATTCAGGCAGGCAATAAGTTTATTATTTAACAAATAGGCATATAATTATAGTCTATGAGTATCGGGATCCATGGGCACAGATTCCAGGGAAGGCCATCTCGAATGGCGAGAAAGGCAACTTAGATTTACTCAGTACACATTGAAATTAACGAACGCAAATTTTCTTGGTGACTGCTCTCATTGACTGTCTTAGTTACTCTCCCCAAATTAATTCGTAATTATTCCATGCCTTGGTATTTTTGGAATCCTTTTCTGATTGGTCATTGCTAATTGTTATCTAATTCAATTAATTTTTAAAAGAATTTGTACATACGATTTACCCATTGTGCTGGAAGCTGCCATTGTGAGATAAGTTATCAATTCGAAATTAAATTGATAAAAAAAAATGTTTGTAACAAAAGTAAATCAATTAAGTTTAGTTTCTACTTTTGATTTTAGAGAAACTTTTAATTAAAGTTATGTTAGAATATTATACAAGATTACGCTTCTCACCTTTAATTAATTTTGACTAATTACAATCGCATCTTCCATATTGGATTTAAAAGAAAAGTGGAGTTTAATAGCAAAAATAATTTAAAAACACAATTTTATAAAATTACATATAATGAACTTTTCCAATAAATATTTGCTCAGCACGTTTGTCTCTACAATATCTATAGATATCTGAGCTGCAATTAATAAATACATATTATATCTTTTATAGAATAACAAAATGCAGAAAATATAATATATTGATATTATAGCTTGTTATAATTAATCTTCCGTTCCCTATTGTGTATATGTATTCCCTCTTTAAATACTATATTTATTATTTTTATTTTGTGTGTTTAAATTCAGATATTTAGGCATATATCTTCGTTAATAAATATGTTAGTTAATAATACTCAAACAAAAGGATAAAAAAATGTGTTAGTGAGTGGAATATATACGCAAGAATAGGATTTGAATTTAGGTTGGTAGCGGAAGATTTGAAGTGGGCTGTGAAGCGCAATCTGAATCTCAGATTCTGCTTCAATATATATATGATATTTAATAATTACACAAAGTTTATACAATATTTGAATACATGTATATTATCTATAGTAAACTTAATGTAATTAGAAGGGATTTGAACTCAGACTTTCAAGCTTTTTACAACTATCCACTCCATCTTATACAACCTGTACACATGACCACATGCATGTAAAAAAGATAAATGATCTCCAAAATACATATTTCCTGCTGAACCAACAACCATCAGTTGGTCTAGATTACCATCTCCCACACATATATACAATCATTGCTTAGTTTATATTAAGTTAATGTTCAAGCTTCAAGCTTCTCTATCCTCCAACCCTTCAGCTATCCATATCATTGAAAATCTGAGGATGGATTGTTCAAAGCCCTTGTTTCATCCTCAGATCAATGAAATGTCTGGCTGAAGAGTTGGAAGGTGGAGAAAATTGAAGTTTCTCCATTAAAGGTTGATTTGCTATCTTAATATAAACTATACACTGATTGTAGATACATGTGGGAGATGGTGATCTGGACCAAATGATGAGTGCTAGATGGGGTGAATAGTTGTAGGGAGTTGAAAGTTTGAATTCAAATCCCTTTTAATTACAATGTTTATTCTTAAATTATTATAAAGTATATATATATAATTTGAAATTATATATAGGCAATAAATTGAATTACTTCAGTCAGCTTTTTTAAATCAATAAAATTGTAAGAATAATTATATCTTTATAGCTTTAATATCTTTAATTATTATTATTATTCTTAATTACGAGTATATATTTAATGTTATATAAATAATAGTTATAAAATATTTTTTATTTTGCACAAACACTAATAATTTTATTAGAATACCATATATATATATATTGAAAACACTGTACTTATTTTTTTTAACAAAATTAATAGTAGTAAGAAAAATCATACATCAAAAGAATTAGAAATCTTTGTTTTCAAAAACATATTTCCTTTTAATATTGAATTATATCTAAGTTTAATTGTATAATTTATTCATTATGTTTCCATTTGTAATAACAATCTAAGAAGAATGTTGTTCTTATTAACTTCTTCCAATTCTATATTATCAATGTTTCTTTTCTTATGTGAAAAACTGTTGAACATTATTTTAGTCTTTTTATCTTGCTCTGGAGTATTGTTTGAAAAGATAATTATATTACCTGCATAATGTAGATGACTTAAATAATTTCCATTTATTTTTTACCTTCACTTCCGATTCTAATCATAAACTGTGTAAATATGTATATCTTAAATTAGAAATTTTAAATCTTAATACCATATTAATTACCAATTGTCTATGCATAATAATAAAATATAATTTTATATATAAACTTATTTTATAATAATTCATAGACCATATTCCCAAAGAATCATTTAAAACAAATTTGTGAATGATGCCTACTTTCTTATGTCATTGCCAGTCTAATGGTGAGGCACAGATGACAACTTTTATTTGATATCCATATTGTTATATGGTAATATATATTTGCTTTCAAGACAAGTTCTTTTCACCCTATCCTAGATAGCTTATTGCAAGCCAATTGATAAACACCAGACTATAATGTATTATATTATTCATACCATCAGATCAGTTTCTGGACTTTTATATTTATCAATAAGATTCTCTGATTCAAAGCTGGAAATAATCTACATACATATGCCTCTAGCAGTTTTGTGCCAACTTTTAGTTCATTATATTCTTTGCCAGGAAAATTAATACTAACAACAACATCATATAACTTTCTTCACTTACTCATTTGCTTTCAAGATCAATTCTTTTCACTCTATGTGATTATGCAAATACTTTTTTAAATTTTAGGCTGTGATCTTAAATATATAAAAATATGTGTTGTTTGCTGGATGCATAAATGCATTAGTTCAGCTTTAACACTCAAGTACTTACTGGTGTAATGCAAAAGCCAGACATTGGTTTGAACATATAGATGTAACATTATATCATTAGTTATCCATTGATTACCCAGGCTTTCAATAATTGACTCTAGAGTAGACTGAAGAGAACTGCCGTATATATATGTCAAATGTTTTTTGAGCTAAGTCATGTATACAAAATAGATAGGAGACTATTTGTGTAGAGAATGATAACAGGTGTATAGTTTTGAAAAGAATTCCTCATCATTATTTCTTCTGCATAAAACTGACTTCACACACAGAAAAAGCTGAAAAAATACTTAATAATCTTTACTCATGAAAATATTCCTGTCATTATTGCTAAGATATTAATTTATTTATAATTATGTATCAATGATGACTAAAGCAGATAAATAAGATATATAAAAAAAATCTGAAAGTAATCTTACAGATATCTCATTACAACTATCTATATTGTGTAATTTTATTTATAAAACTATGAAGTTCATCATATGACATCCCAAAAAATTTGAGTCTCAATAATTGATATTTGATGACTTACAAATTTAATTTGTCTAAAAGTTTGGGATGATAGCTTTATAATTATAATTTTATATTGGAACATTTCTATTATCTAGTCAAATTGATAAATGTTTTTAGAAAAATTCAAACTTTATATTTTTCCAAATACATTCAACTATTAATAATAGTGCACAGTTTAGTATAGAATACAATATTTTGAATGCTAGCACAGGAATTGAAATGATGGTCTTTAGATTTATGAAAAGTGAATTTAAGGTGACATTCTAATCAATTAGACCAGGTCAGGGGGTCAGCAAATTTTTTAACATGAAGAATCAAATCTCCCCTGTTCCCCATTAAAAAGCAACAAGGAAAGAGATGATAAATAAGTGCATGAAAAATATGAATTTCTGAAAGGCTATGGATATATTTGAACCTTTCTTTTAGTAATAGATTAGCCAGATACATCCTAATGAAAATAAAAATTATTTTAAAAATAAATAAATAAAAACAAATAAAATTACTTTGTTAGTTTGATTTTTTATAAATTTCTAATCTTTAAATATTCATCATATACAATAAGTCTAAATTCAAGATTGTAATCTGTATTTTTTTCTCCTAGAATTATCAAAATATTTATTTACAAGTTACAAGAAAAATAAAAAAAAATGTATTTATGTTTATCAGAATAAAAAGAGCCATGAAATTGGAATCAAAATATCATATTTGGCTTGTGAACCATAATTTGATTACCCCTGAATTAAGCCATTTTGTCGTTTTAAAAGTATGTTACAATTTAACTAGATGATGGTAACTAAAAATTATGAATTTCATTAGTTGTTCCTATGAATATTGTTTCTATAATATATTATTTTCTTTATGAAAAATATCAGTCTTACTGATATTAAAATTTTTATTGCAAAACATTTCACTGGTCTTAAAGTCTAAGTATATTGCAAAGAATCAGAAAAATTATTATCAAACTAAACATATTCTAAGCTCCTTTGGTAAACCATTATAAATTAAGCAGGTTCTAAATTGGATATTCATATTTTTTAATATATTATTCATTCATGTTTAGGAATAAAATAAAATTATAACTATTATCTGATCATGAAAATATTCCTATGTTTGGAAGAGGTAAAATCTAAAATTATCTTCTTTGAAATTTTCTGGCTAAGCAACTGACAAAAATTTTTTAATATAACAAGTACATCTTAAATCTTTCAAAAAATGATGTTTTGGAATCATTACTAAAATATTCCCAAAATATAACTTTGAAATATCTTCCCATGTATCGTTCTTTAATATATGACTCTTTAAATCATGTCAGCCTTCAATTGTAGTTATTACTACTTAAATAAAATATAATTCAGTAGAAATAATAATTTTTTCCTATTCCATTATTCTTAACACCACTACAATCTTTCAGTTCTGTGATGAGACTGCAATGGAATTCTCAAAATGTAGTTGATAAGCTGAAATCTGGTTTTGTTTAATCTTAAGATACTTACACTAGAGCTTTCTTTCTACATCTTCTGAGACTAGAAGAATCTCTTCTACACAAATAAAAGCCTAGTAATGGAATCTTATTTTTTAGTAAATGTATAAAAAAAGCTTTGATTTCTAAAGCTTTAGTAAGATTTGCATCAACTAGTATAAGTACCTAAAGATTAAACAATAAGGCATTATTATTTTTTTATTTTTTTAGAATGAAAATGAATTATAGAAATACAAATTCAAAATGGTACTATTTCAAAAATAAAACGATTTTGCATAATGTGTTCTATATTTAATTATAAAAATATAAGCTTTAACTCAGATTAAAATGTAATCATAAATATGCAAAGACCATATAGAGAAAAGCTTTCATAAAGTACTTTAAAAAAAACAGTATGTGCCTAGCTAATTTTCGACTATTACAAGTTATAGACATAGCATAAGCTGGAAAGTTGGAATTGGTATATATATATCAGTGATGAAAGGTGATTTTTTTAGGAATGGAAGCACACTTCTTTTTTTTTATAATGTTTTTATTTCACTTGCCACAATAATTTTTATGTAATAGCACCTAATATATATTATATATTGCACACATCTAGAAAAATCTGAAACTCTCTTATCTGTAAATCAGAGAATATATTATCAATATATTTTTATCTTCCAAATCCTTTTAACATTCTTAAAAGTTTTAACTGTAAATTAGATCTTAGCATTGTTTGAACTTCTTATTATCAACAATAATGCATTAATCAAATTCATTCTTTGCATATATAAAAGCAGTTCAACTGTTGGTAAAAAAAAATTGAAAGTGTATTTTTTAAATAGAATTTTAATTAAAGCTTTTGCAAGTTTTAGTGAATTTTTTTATGGAAGCATTCATTCCGTTCAATACATGGATTCTTCGTCGCTACTGTTAGTGCTAATTTACATAAAATTTAAATATGAAAATTAATTTGGTAGACTAGGTCATATTTTTGAGAAGGGCATGCATGATTCTTTTCTATTGATAGTTTTTGCCACCTGAAATATGCCATGCCTCTTTAATTTTTCATTTAAAGTTGCTGTGTTCAGTACAAATGATGTTAACAGATGAAGAAACTAAGGGGTTACCAGTTGTAGAAAAATGATAGTGATTTGCATATTGAAAAAGTGGATTCATTTATGTTAGACGAAGTCAAATGCTATTATTGAAATATGATGGCCATCTCTCAAATGTAAAACTATGAATTAGAATATTATTTAGAGTTAGTTTAGTTGCAATTAGATTTATCCTACATTCATATGGTGCTGAAAAATCATAATGTCAGTTAAAATAAAAAAATTTAAATGAAAATGTATGATTAAATTGAGATTAACTGAAGATGATTTCACAAACATGGCTCTTACTATGGAATATATTCTTCCATTTTAGACAGTAACCCACAATTATTAAAATTAAATCCAACTTATTTAGCAACTAAAAAAAAATCTACTTCATATGGATGAATAGTAGAGAAATCCTCATAAAAAATTATAATAATGTAAATTAAACTACAAGATTCAGTAAAGGAGTATCACAATCATCTGAAATATAGTTTTAAATAAAGATTTGAAATTCTTCATAATTTTGTGCTGTTGTATAAGATATGCTAGACAAAATTATATATCCAAAAAGAATTCTTTAAGATAATATCAAAATTGTTTCCAGTTAGATGTATGGATTATGATCAGCAGCCTAAATATTTAAAACAATCTAAGTTTTAATTCAAGGCAACTTTGTTGTATATTATATATATACTTTCAAGCTCTCTACAACTATCCACTCCATCTTATACAACTGATACATATGACCATATACATGGGGAAAAGATCAATGATCTCCAATATACATATTTTGTGTTGAATTAGCATTCATCAGTTAGTCCAGATCACCATCTCCCCCACATATGTACAACAAGTGCTCAGTTTATATTAAGATAGAAAATTTTCAAACTTTAATGGACAAGCTTTAATCTTCTCCACTCTCCAACTCTTCAGCCATCCATATCATTGAAAATCTGAGGCTAGAATGCTCATTTCCCTTATTGATGCTAATATTATTGTCATACCCATGTTGATTTCAAGTCACTGACCCCTAACATATAGCACCTTAATATGTCTATTTAAATATGTGAAAGAGGGATGGGCAAAATACAGGCTGAATATGTAATATTTAAACACAGGTTTATTGTCTATACTAAACAATGTAATTACAAAGGACTTGAACTCACAATTTCACGCTCCCTACAGTTATCCTCTCCATCTTATATACCTGATATACATGACCACATACATGTCAAAAATATAAATGATCTCCAATATATGTATTTTGCACTGAACCACCACTGGTCCTAGATCATCATCTCTGGTCCTAGATCACCATCTCACACACATATATACAATCAATGCTCAATTTATATTAGGATAGCAAATCTTCAAGCTTTAATAAACAAGCTTCAATTTTCTCCACCCTCGACCTTTTCAGCCATCCATGTTATTGAAAATCCAAGGATGAAAGACTCACATATCTTGATTTTGATACCAATATTATTGTCATACCCATGTTGACTTCAAGTCACTGACCTCTCACATATAGGGCCCTAATATGTCAATTTAAATATACAAAAGAATGATGGGCAGAATACAGGCTGAATATGTAATATTTAAATGCATATATATTGTTTATATTGAACTTAATGTTAGACATATGTTGGAGGTCATTTATCTTTTTCACATGTATGTGGTTATGAGTATAGGTTGTATAAGATGGAGTGGATAATTGTAGGGAGTTTGAAAGGCTGATTCAAGTTCCGTCTAATACATAAATAAAAATAATAATAAAATAAGCTTGTTTAGAAATATTTGCTCTTTATTACATAATGGTAATTACAAGCTATATAGGTCATGTGATTTATCACTTGGTTTTATTACTAATATATATGTGTATATATATATATATATATATGCATGAAACTAGTACTTTGTTATCTTAGGCCATGAAAATTGTGGATGTATTATAATTAATATAAGTTTTGTGAGATTTGAAATGCAACTATGGATGCATATTCAGTTCCCTAACATTTTTTTGGATATCTATATAATTTAATCATCTCAGTTATGAGCTAAATCAGATCTTTAAACTTTTAATTAAGTATAACTAAATATATATTCCCATTCACTCTTTAATGCCTGTATTGGAGGATATGGATCATCTTCAAAATAAATGTTTGCCATAAGAATATTATTTATGAATTTGATAACTGTTAAAGCTTTTTGATTAATTTTTAAATTATAATTCAATTTATCATTTGGCTTATTGCTCCTAAAGTCATGTGATATTTGACTATACATACAGGCAGAGCAATTTACTAAATTACTTTTTTCTTCTTTTTTTTTTCAGTTAGAAATAGGATCCAGAAATATTTAGCTTTTCAGTAAACTATTCTTTTCACTGGATTAAATGATCAACAGTTACTTTTAGTTAGAGCCATTTATATCTGAATCTGAATGTATATCATTAATTATTTAAAGTAAAATAAAAATTCTGGTTAAAATCTTAATAAAAATTGAAAATAATTTTCAAAAATAGCAAATTTGTAACAAATGCAAATATATACATTCCACTCACAATATCACAAATTTAAAAAACTTATAATCGGGATTTTAATATAGCTTTAAGTCACCTACTAGACAAAATAAACTTAATAATAAGGATAAAAATGGAATAACCTTAAATTGTATGTGATATTCTACTCAATGTAGTCCAAAATGTCTAGCTATATGTAAAGATGAATCTCAGGCAAACCTTACTACAAAAGTTAGTTATATGAGGTTTTTTTTTAAAAGAAAAAATTAGAATTTATTAGTCAATTAGATATACTAGACAAATTACAATGTATTTTCATGGTTATTAAGCCTTGTTATCTATGGTTTATCTTGTGTTTATACCTCCAGCGATACTTGATTGAGCTTGTGGCTGCAAGAATTTGTTCGTGATTGAGAGTTCTTGGATTTTTTAGGGGAGGAATATTCAGGTTTTAAGCAACTGATAAATTGCCCAAGTGACTTTAATTATTCCCATAGGGACTACTATTCAGTCTCATCTTAATTTTCTCTATGATCTTGCAGAATGTAGAGATTAAATGAGTTATTATTTTTGAATATTAACTGACATTGTAACAACCTAATATTAGTTTTCCAAGGTGATTGCTGATCTACATAGAATAATGTATAAATTAAAATAGCATATTTAATTACATCCATCATGTTTCAGTACCCTGATAACTTATGAAAACCCGAAGCCCTAATGCATGAGGTGTTTAACTATTGTTAATAATCAAATGCGAAAATTGGCAATGATTTGCGAAGCTCTGCACTGCTATTAAAATGACGTTGTGAGAGACTGTGTAAGAGATTCGATGTAGAATGTATGACTGAAAATCAGAGCAACACTTGAAATCAAATGTTCAAATATGGTTCATTAACATACACTGTTGAACAAATAATTTATTAATTTATTAAATAAAATCTAAGGCTTACAACACAATCACTGAGTCGCAATGTATAACATTATTGCTAATAAATTGAACGAGATATCCATTTTGGGTAATGATCCCCTCAGCACCCTTCTCCCAGCCCAACCCACATAGGGACTAAGGGATCCTATCCACAACCAGACATTCTCGTTCAGTCAGCAAAGTTGAGTTAAATCTAATTTTTCCTTAATCAAATTTTCGAATAGGCTTCTCTAGAAACTTACTTGTTAAATTTAGCGCTAATTTTGGTGTTGATCATTTTAAATATAATGACATTTTGAGAGACAATTTAAAAGATCCAATAGAGGATGTATGTATGAAAGTTAGAGGAAACACTTGAAAATGATATTTAAATCCAGTCCAAAACTAATCACCATTGGGCAAAGTATTCCTTGAATTAGGTAAAATCTCTGGTTTTTAATGCAAGTAATCAAACTGCCATGAATAACGTTATTCTTGCTACCAAATGAATGAGCTATCCAATTTTTGTTAATGATTCCTATAATGCCCTCTTCCCAGCTCTGGCCCATAAAAGAACTAGGATTTAGGCTCCCATGGATCCTCCCAACAATCAGACACTTTCATTCAGTTAGTAAAGTTGAGTTAAATCAAAATTCTTCTTGAAAATTAAATTTTTCCATAGAATTCTAGAAACTTGAATGGCTACCATTTACTTCTAACAGCATTGTAAAGAAAGTTGTTATCAGTTGGTGCCATAATTCTTGTGTGAAAAGAGATCTAAGAAATAACTCTTATCAATTGGAATCAGTTTAGGGAAATGTCATTTCCTAAACTATAACTAAAGTAACTAAAACAGGGAGCCAGTAACAGATTGAACTGGAGTCCTTGTCTCTATCTAGTGGACTGTTATATGAGTTTTCTTGGATGAAAGTGGAAATTTAATCAATTCCGAAAATGTTATGTTGATTTTTTTCTAAATATGGTAATTGAAATAGAAAGATAACAGTGATATGGTATATTGTTAACAATAACAATATTATCAACAAAAAAAATCAAATAGAATTTCATTATATAATCATTGGAACATTTAAACTTTAATACTGGGATAGCCTGTATAAATAACTATGATGTACTGATTAATTTTAATGGCAACTGACATAAATACTTGTGCAAGAACTGTTATATATATATGTATATAATGTAGATATTGAAATTTAAAAAAAAGAGGGCTGAATTTAAGCAAATATTCAATCTCCATTAGAATAGAAATAATATTTAATTTGAATCTCAACATGATAAACAAGAGATATGTATATTTTATATTATTACTATTTATAACAATAATAATTAAATTTTCAATTATACTAATATGTTTGATAATATCAACAGCAAATATCATGAGTTCATCCTTTCTAGAGCATCTACTATCATGTTGGGTAATCAATAAACATCAGATGGTATACTTCTATGCCCTTATCATTAGATCACTTTTTGAATTTTGCCTTAATTAAGGATTGGATTTTAAAAATGGAACTGAAGCATTTATACATCTAGCAAACATATTTTATTCTATTATATTACTGTTCAAACTAATAACTAAATTTGAAAAACTTTCAGGCTTTTAATTTTAGTCAATTCATTCACATAAATATATGGATCTATCACCAAGTCATTATGCCAATTGTAGAATTCTTCTATCCTTTTGCTAGGAGGTTATTAGTAACAATATTACCAAGTCTCTTCATCATATGTTTATTCATAGGCTTCCAAGAGTAATTTTCATTAATAATTCTAGAAGTATCTAATATAAGCTTGAATATATATCAGACTACTATAGCACTACACATCTGATGTTCATTGATATTTATAGTAGAAGTCTAAAGAGGAGATAAAAGAGAACTTCTCTTGGAAGCATGTAGGAAGACACGAGAAATTGTTGTTGGTATTACTTTTACTGTCCAAAGAATAGAAGGGAATACAGTTGGTAAAAAAAGCTGAAGTTTAAACTGACAAGATCTATATATATATGAAAGCAAATGGTTTGGCTTAAAAAATCTGAGAGTTCTTTTTTTTTTTTTTTTAATTTAAGTCATTAACTTGAATAGTATAAAGGAGTAAAAAGTGACAACTGAACAAATAAGTGCATTAATTCCAGTTTTCAGTCTTAGTCTTCACTGTTCAAGGCAAAAGCTAGAAATTAGTCTCAAGATGAGGATACTACAGTGCTAAATTATCTGATATCCATTGATTTTTTCAAGCTTATGATAGATGGCCTTACTACTACTACTACTACTACTACTACTACTATTATTATTATTATTATTATTATTATTATTATTATTATTATTATTATTATTATTATTATTATTATTATTATTATTATTATTATTATTATTATTATTATTATTATTATTATTATTATTATTATTATTATTATTATTATTATTATTATTATTATTATTATTATTATTATTATTATTATTATTATTATTATTATTATTATTATTATTATTATTATTATTATTATTATTATTATTATTATTATTATTATTATTATTATTATTATTATTATTATTATTATTATTATTTTATCATAATTATTATTATTGAAAAATCTTTGATGTTAATAAAAATAAGTTTTTAAAATATAAAATAAATATTTAAGTTGCCAAAAGTAAATTAAACAGAATTCTAAAACGTAATTACTAATCAAATGAATTTAAAGTTAAAATTCATTAGACAAAAAAAAATGCCCCTGTCATGTGACATATCCAGTTTTCACTTGAGTTTCAAAGAATATGAAGAATTTTTTTACAAGATGTTCCACAATAATTTAGCCACATAGTCACAAGGATTTTGTTACTAGACATTTCTGTCTATTAGAAGTTTGAAAATGGAATGGAATGAAAAAATTAGTTTGTGACATTTAAAGATTAGCATGGTTGAACACCAGAGTCTACTCAGTTGTTCAAACCATTTTTTTTTCAACAACTGGAATCAACTAATAAGCTTTATCTCTTGGGTTTACTATTGTATTAAACCTCACCACATTCGTAAATAAATTATTTTTATACAGAATTAAAAATACATTTTTTTGTTTGAGTAAAGTCTTCAATAATAATCTGATAACATATAAAGGAAAACGTTATATATATATAACAGAATTTCAGAATGGTAAATTCATGTAAACATACAGCTTAATTTAAATATCTAAATAAAAAATAGTCATAATTCTAATATATATTTTTATAAATATTTAGTTGATAATAAATCATTATGACATATATCTATGTCTAGAAAGATAGCATATGCTATAAAGTGACAAAGCATTGGAACCTATAACCAAATGTTATGGGTCATTCTATCAGATGCAAAGGCTGATGTACAATCGAATTACAAATTTACTCCTAAATATTAAAGATCTTTATTGTAGTTTAGATAAAGCTTAAATCATTTTTTTAAAAACATAATGAAAACAAATAATAGCATGTAGTCCATATAGTTTTTAATGAGGAATAAAATCGTGTACAAAAACTAATTAGAACTGAATAATATATATTCAGAAAATAGTATTATATAATGGATTGAATAGATATCATTTTGCAAAATCTTATATTCCATAAAAAAAAATTCTAAAGAGATTCCAACAACAAATGTCCACATATTCTTCAATATTTTAAGTCACCAATCATTTTAAAGTATTACTGTCAATGATTGAACTTCTACTTTTAAATCTGTATTGCTTTTGAATCTCTAAATTCTATTTTTCCTTCCAAATAGAGAATACTACAGTCTGAATTTTTTTTAAAAAAATAAAACTAAGAACAAATTTATTCTTATATACAATGCTGTCTTTTGAATGAATTCAAGGTCTCAGTAATGTGACAGCCATCAAAACATGATCACCACTGCATCCATTGATTGCTAAGGCTTGCTTTGGCATTACAGTGTGGATAGTTTGCTACTGTTATCTTGGCAATACTTCAAAGTTTAACACTGACTAAAGTTTAAAAACATCAAATTTCTTACAATAAATTTAAAACAGAATGTATTTGTAATGCAACTGTTACTCAAATCTTGGGCAGAAACTCTTAAGTTGATTATTCAGAGATTAATATATAAATGGATGATCTTCAAGAAAAGTTCAGCCTATAAACAATAATATGGGTTCTAAAATAAGAGTTAATAACTTTTAAAACACAGGTTTTAGTCTAAAAAAGTTATCAAGATTTGAACAAATTAGATTCAAATCATCTTTATCATTAAGTAGGTTAGATATACCAAGTGAGGAGTAGATGTGATGATTTCTCTCAGATAAAAAATTATTCCATTCATGTTTATTGTCTCTATTGTAATACTGTAATTTGCAACCATATATTATAATAAACGATCAAGCCTGCTAGTGTTACATTGATGATCTTGACTTTTATTATGAGGAAGAGTAGACATAGAAATAATAGTTTGATTTTATCTCATAATATATAGATGATTCAAATTTTTAGATTAATTTACTTTTAGACTTTTAGGTATTATCACAAGAAATTAAAAAATGGCATGAAAATTTTTTTACCTGATGAATTTCATGTATAAGGATTTTTTAGAGTGTAGGAATGAGTCAGTGTAATATTTAAACTCATTTAGCGTGCCTACATACGAACCAATATCCTTTCTCCAAAAAGAAATTAATTCTATGCAACTAAAAGCTAGTGGATTGTTATATCATAGCATGATAGGTAGACACTTTCTCAGAAGTTCCCATCCTCAGCTAGGATTAAATGGCAATAGACATGTATAATTAAAAGTACATTGTCTTATAGATAATTATCTGCACAAAAAGTGCTGTTGCAAGAGATAGTAATGACAATTATTAAAGTCAAATGTAGGCTTAAATCAGAGTGATATTTGGTTGATTAATCTTAATTCGCCACTAATGCTGGAAGACAATCATTTTTTTAATGGAGAGGATATTGTCAGAGCTGAAGCGAAACCAACAAGAATATGCACAGTTATTTGATTTTAATCTGCAATATGATCTGTTTTATTATCAATTTTATAAATAGTTTTATTGTCTATTACTATTTATTGAAAAAAGTATTGTTTGAAATTTAATTTACTATTAAAATCAATTTAAATTAATTTTATTACTACGCTAATTAAAAAAAAAATTACAATGTCATTTTAAAAATGGATTTTTTTAAAGAATTTTCTTAGAGTTTTGTAAATGGAAAATACCTATACATAATTTTGTCAAATGGAAGGTGAAAAGCAACTGACTTTCTGAATGATTTTGTTAATTCTCCCCAGCAAAGCCAGCAGGAGCGTATTGTCATGGCTGATAGACTTTTTTTTAAAAGTTTAAAAGTCAATTAGGGTAATTAACTAACTCTTCAGACCGCTACTCTCTCGCTCTCTCCCTCCCTCTCTCTCTGAGTCTCTCTCGATAACAATTATTTTTCAGAGTATTGAGAAAAATATGAAAATTTTGAGCAGAATTTCAAATTTAAATTTTCTTTTCAGTTAGAAAAAAAAAAGGGACATATTTTAAAAGGCTTTAGCCACTTAATTTTTTATTATTGAAATAAATAAAAAGATTAAATGCCGTCATTATATTTAATTCTGATCTATTATTTCGATAGAACAGTGGAAGAAACTTCTTGTAAAGATAATCGTAAAATCTCAAAACTCATTAAAATGTATGATATACTTTAAAATAGATGCCAAAGTGATCGAACTGCAGAGGGTTAGGTGCAAACTATTAGCAGCGATGATCTAGGATTATCATTTGACTATAGTACCTTACAATTCATACTTATCTTTAGGCAGAAAATTTAACCTATACATAATGTGCACACATATATACATGTACACACACTTTTTGTGATGCTTGTCATAATTTTCCGAACCTAATGCAGAAAGTTTAATCAGATGGATGATCCACTTTTTTTTGTCATATATGAATTGAAAAACTACATAGTTTTACAGGGATCTATGTCTATAACCTGAGTTTGAATCTGGTCCAGATAAAACTTGAAATTGTTTTTATATTTCAGTTATGCTTATGATTTTTCCTTCATATAATCTGACCACAGACAAAATAGCTAATCATCTAATATTAGTCCTCTGCAATAGATTATTTGAAGATTTTTAATTTAAAACAAACCCTTGACTAGTTTGAATTCTTCAAATCATTCTATGCCAGACTTAAACTATAAACTGATAATAAAGGTCATACAATTTAATAAATTGTAATTAATATTTGTGCAAATCAAATTAAAGAAAAACTCACTATTAATAACATTTCAGTGAAGAGTCCATGAATTACAACATTCATTTCAGGGAAAATAAATAGTAATAATGTAAAAATAATTAGATATGTTATTAAAATATTCTGTATTGGCATTTAAATTTTTACAGAGGCAGACATCTTTAATAATCCTCCTTCATTGATTTTAAAAAGCTGAATAATTAATATTCAGCATATTGTTCAGCATAAGATATTGCTTTTAACTAATTATTCTTCAATCCATCTAAAAAAAATAGTGAAGTAGATTTTTCAGTAAAATTATTATTAATATATTTGACTTTTGCTCTGATATATATTACATTATTGATAAAGGAGATATAGATATTCTCTGATTATGATCACTTTAGATCTTTTTTTGATGCACTGAAAGCAGTACATAGCTTGATAAATGATATTACAATTTTATTAAGTCCAGCAGTGACACTATTTTACATGATAATGATATTTTAAATAGGTAGAAGATGATTTTATCATCTTTTGAATAATGATATAAGAATTGAGATGATGACTTTTAATAATATATCCATTTTATCAACTTGTTTTAATTCTTGACAATCTTAAAAATAGAAAGGCTGCAGATGCTGATGGGATATCTGGAGAATTTTTAAAATATAGTAGTAATATAAGAGAATCAAAAATATTGGAATTTTTTAGAAATATGTGGACTCATGAAATTGTGTTGCCTGATTGTAAGGATACTTCTAATTGGTCCAAATTTTAAAAAATAATGGAAATGATAAGACCGCAAAAATTATCATGAAATATTATTATTCATTAAAACACAAACAGTCAAAGATTTTATTGTATCAGTTGCTTCCAGTAAAAATAAATTTTTCCAGTAAAAGTAATTGGTTTCTACCAAAGTTTATTCATATTATTATCCTATTTCTCCATGATAGAATGAAATAAAATATTATTACTACAGATAGAAAGTTGGGCATTTGGATTGAAAACTGGTGTTAAATAGGAATATATATTTGCTCCAACCTTGTTTTTGATTTTTTTTACAGTCTTTTTTTGGAACTGTTTGTATACAGTTTAATTAAACAGAGATTGAGAAACAATACAAATTTGATGGTGGAATTTTTATTTGAAGCAACTAAAAGCAAAAACAACATCTTTTTGGATTCAGGATTTATGAAATGTTGACGATTGTAATTAAAAAGATGATCTATAAAATGTGCATAATGTTTTGAATACAAAATAGAAAGATTTTGGTTTAAAAATTAATGTGCAAAAAGCACAAATTCTTTGTCATCCAGTAATATAAGAAAAATTCTAAGCAGTTTTTAATTTGAGTAGTTATTGATTTGAGAATGTAATTTAATTTAAATATGCTTCTGTTTTTAATAAGATAGAATAATTCATTACAGAGAAATAACTAAATTAGTTTTTTTTTTTTTTACCTAATTTATTATTTCAAAGTGACATTTTGACATTCTAACATGCAACTTAATGACATTGGAAATTTTTTAATTTAAGAATGCCTCATAAAATTTGAAAAATATATTGACAATATTATAAGACCAATCAATATATTCCTCACCTTGATGGATGTGATACTGTAGAATCCATTATTATAAAATCACATCTTTATTGGATTGGATGTATAAAACTCAATAAAATAGTATTTTATGATAAATTTCAGCATTATCTTGTTTATATAAGGATTATTTCCAAGACATTTAGACAAAAAATACAATGTTGATTGTTTTTGTTGGTAAAATATAATAACAAATAGAATACGTTAGAGGGCTGCAATTAAATATGGTTTTGAAGCATTTCAGAAAAAAATTATATATCACAAAATATCAAATATACAGTAAAATGAACCCAACCAGTGTGTTGTATATGATAGCACATCTGTGATTCACAGATTGATTTATATACATATCACAAACGATTTATTTGTGGGTATCTGGTGATGATGATGATTCCCATGGTAAAGCTACAGACTTTACATCTGTCTTGTATAAAACTGATGTAAAACCTTCATAATGCATTGTAAAACTTGGAGATTTTTAATGATAACTCTTACCTGTTCATACATTAACTATCAACTTGCTCGTTGTTGTCTTTATACTATTAAAACCATACTCTATTCTGTTATCTTTATTAACTTTTGATTTTAATAGCTTTCTGTCCCTACTGACTCTCAATATTAAATTATATTATAATAATAATGAATAATAACAATAAACAGCCAGTCATAAATGAGTATGGTCATTCCAACTCAAAAAAAAAAAAAAAGGAAGAGAGAAAAAGAATACTCTTAAGAGTTTTGTGATGAGTATGTCCACATGTAGAATATGTTGATTCATTTTTCTGTTTACTTGATATTTTAGTTTCCGAACAGACACCTTTTCTTTCTAACTTCAAATGCCATATCTAATTGCATCTGTTCAATCGTTATATCTTACCAATAGAAACAACTGACATCACATTTCTTTGAGATAATCCTTTTAACAGAGACAGAGTCTACCACTTTTATGAAGCCCATACTCAAGTTTTCCATAAAAAATCCTTTTATGAAGTCTTCTATTATTTATTCACTTTTCATGATTACTAAAATGGTATGATTTTATAATAATGAGTACCAATAATATCCCATCCAGCAGACTAAAGAACATATTGATTGGTTTTATGATCTTGTCATAGTATTTTTAAAATTTTACAGAGCATTCTTAAGTGAAACATCACTAATATCTTTATATTGTAGCAATAAGATATTAAAGTTTTATTCCTTATGACGAATTAGGTAAAATAATAATTCTATATACAGCTAATTTAGTAATCTCCCTGTGGTGAAATGCTCTATCTTTTAATATTTAAAGCAACAGCTCATTAGAATCTGTTTTGGACCTCAATATCTAAGTCTATCTTTCTACTTATAAAACTACCAAGATATTTAAACTGATTTACATTCTCAAGCTGATGATCATCCAAGTTTAAAGTTTCTGAGGATTTTTCTTCAATCATTTACTGGTATAGAACTTAACTATTTTTGAACATTAATTAATAAACCAAGATCTTTATAAGTTACATTCAAAGCATTAAGAACATTCTGTAAATTGTCTTTTGGTCTGGCAAAAGATAGCACAATTAACAGCATACTCTAAATCCAGGTTCCAAAAAGATAAGTTCTTGTTCTGTTTTTAATCAATTCAAATTAAGAATTCCACCATCAAATATATATTGTATACTATTTGATTAAGCCACCTATAAACAATTCCAAAGATGACTGACATAAAAATTGAAAATAATGTTGAAACAAATATAGTACACACTCTTGTTTAATACTTTTTATTTTTTCCACCTGTAAAAATAATACTTCATCTCATTCCATCATGTAGAAGTTATATAATATAAATAAATTTTGGTGGACAATCAACTATTTCAAATAATATCATACACTTGTCCACTAGCATTTACCTTTTGAATTAACTTAATTTTAAATAAATGTTTGTTTTGATTTAAATTTATCAGCAATATTTTTGTCACTAAATCTAGACTTGTCTAGATTATATTAGAAGTATTTATAGTTTATTATACATAATCATCTTCATAACTCTGAATTCACAGACTGATTGCTTTTTTCATTTCATCAGTGAAAATCATGTTATTAACTTCAAAAGTTTATGTCAGAATATTTACACCTTACAGCAAAAGAATCCATATATTGATATTAGATAATAATGAAATTACTTTATGTCTTTATAAAAATATCTTTCCATTTGTTGCTTAAGAATTTAAATAAGCTGCAATACTTGATTTTGATGTTGAGAATTTAAATATATCTATTTCTAAAGAAAATCATTAGATTAACAAAGAAAATACTATCCTAAATCAATAGATGAAATCAATATAAAATTGATATTTGATTAATTTTATCTGCAATATATAATGTTGAATTATATTAGTCTGCTACATCCATTATATTCCTGACTTAGTTATGTTAACACAAAATAGTTTGCATTTTTTTCCATATGTCTAAGCATCGGCCAGGAAGTGAACCCGCGATTACTGTCTGCAAGCAACTGCTTGCTTGCAAAGCAGCCACGCTGACCTCTCGGCTACCAACGCTTAACATTTGCATTTATTTATCAATATTATATTTTGTGCAATTAAAGTATAAAAAATTTTAAAAACCAAAGATATAAAGCAAAAAATGTTTGCTTGAAGAGTGAATAAAAAGTTTGTGAGACTTATTAATACAAAAGGCTGTTCTGACTATGTATCATTCAAATTAATTTTAAGCTGGTTTTCAATTTTATCAATTGAGCCTATCTATTATAATTATTAAGAAATTATCTTTCAAACTATGGTATAAATCTAATTTTTTGACAAATATATATTAAACAAAACATATATCCACTAAAAATTAAAGCTGAAAATTAACAACAGTAATACAATTTATTGTACTCCATATCTTTCTGTTGTTTCTAACCTAATGTTAAACTTATATGATTGGACAAGAAGGTCGGCTTCAGATTACAATTTTAAGAGTACCTCAGTATCTTCAAGTCATTAGTTTGAATAGTATTATGGAAGGAAAGTAGGTTGGCTGATATATATTCAGAATATAAGGATCTTACTGATGAAGCTCTAACATTCATAAAATAGTTGAAAGTTCTAGTTGGCATAATAATTGCATACTAATATTTAGATTTGCTTTAGATTATAATGTTATATAGTGTATTATTGAAAAATGCTCTATATAATTTAATACATTAAGTTAATGATGGTGTTAAGAAATAAACATTCTTGAATAAAACTCAACTTGCTACTTCTTGTGCTAAAATATCACATGATCACTTTGATAATAATCATTTGATAATTTGAATATATTTACATATAAGCAACGGAAGTCTAACATACCTTATTTTAATGAACTTTCAATTCATCACATATGTATGTTAAACCACTAAACATCACATGATCACTATCTCTTATACTAGCACATAATTGTTAATAAACAAGGCAAAACTCTCCATTGATTACTCTGGTTGGCACAGGGTGGAACTACTATATGGAGAGTTTTGCCTTGTTTATTAATACATATGTATTATTTATCTGCATTCCATCTCTTGTTTTCTTTGTTTTTGACATCAGCATCATAAAAATTCATTCAATTTTTTTACATTTTTTTCCTGTTTCTACTATGTATGTATATATTACTGATAAAGCTTGATCTTGATTCAATATTTTTTTCATATGAATAGTTTTTTTTTAATTTTAAAATGGCATTTTTTTTTATTTTACTAAAAAAAATTATAAGTTAAGAAACATTCTTTGTTCATTTTGCTTTTTAAAAATTTTACACTTTAAGTTCTTATATTTTTGGAAATTAATTGATACATAAAATTTGTTCAAAGCAAATAAATATCAATTTATTTATTTATTCTTATTTAAAACTGAAATAGTTAAATAAATTACTTTTTATAATAAATTAATGATTAGATAAGATTATTTAATTTAAAAATAATATCTAATCCCTATAATTAATATTAACATCTATTTTTTAAACATATGGCAATATTAACATGATATATATTGCATTTTATATAAACATATTTTTAAATGAAGAGATGCAACATACAATTAAACATATGAAAAAAAGAAAAGCTCCAGAAAATGATGGAATTATTATTCATATATTAAAAGCAGCAGATGAAGAAATATAAAATTATTGGCAAAACTATATTCCATATGTGTAAATAATAAAGATGTACCAAATTATTTGAAGAATGCAGCAGTAATGCTGATATTTAAGAAACATGATAAAGAAGATATTAGGAATTATAGACCTAGCAGTCATATATCAGTTCTAAACAAAATTTTTACCAAGATGGTTACAATTTGTCTACAATGAACTTTGAATTCAAACCAACCAAAGGACCAAATTGGATTTAACTTATTTTCAGTACAATGGATCATATCCAGGTATTGAAAGAAGTTATAAAAAGAACTAATGAATGAGTTATCAATATGCTTTAGATATATAGATTATGAAATTATATGCTTCTAAAAGGTTTTTACCTCAATTAAAAATTTGTGTCATTAAAATATAGATCCAGAATATTGCCATATTCTGAAGATTATTTATTAAAATATAACAACAGATTAAATGATGACACTATGATTAAACTTAATAAGCATGAATGATAGAATGATACCATATATCCAAAACTTATTACAGCAGTTTTATAAGAAGTATTTTATGATTTAAAATGGAAAATTAAGGGACTAAAAATATATTAATATAATTTAATGTATCTAAATTTTGCAGTTGATGTAATTAATTTTTTCAAATAATGCTTCAGAGTTTTATGAAATGTAATAGTTATCAGATGAAAATAAAACAGTGATACTAAAGATAAATACTAAAAAGACCAAAGCCATATTCCATGGATTTTCTTAAAAAAACAAAATAAAGATTGATAATTGTGAATTAGAAAAAGTCAACAACAGTGAATATCTTAGTAAAATTCTTAATACAGATGGAAACATAATGGATGAAATTAAACTTGTTTGAAATATTTTTGGTACAAGTAACTTGATATTAAAAGGAAATGTGCCTATATGTTTGAAAAGGAAAGTTTTATTTTACCATTTCACTTATGGATATTGGACTTGCAATATAGAGACTTCAGACCAATTGTGTTTTCTAGGAATAAGAAAAAGGGATTGAAAATGATATACTTTTTTGAAAGAACAAATGGGTATCATTAACTTCATTAAAATAATTAAGAAACTAAATTGAAGCTGTTATAGCCATATTACTAGAAGAGTTGATAATAGATGGACAGTTGAAGTCTTAAATTAGATGCCAAGAGATTGTAAAATACCCAAGAAGAGGCCACATGTGAGATGGTGGGATAAGGAAATTTGCTAATATGATGTGGAGAAAGTAGATTATAGATCAGAAAAAGTGGGTTGACTTGGAGAAACCATCCTGCAGTAAATTGATAACGGTTGAAAATAATGATGAGAAGATATAAACACACAAATTTTGCAAATAGTAAGCGTAAAATATTTGAATTATAATATTCGAATTGTAGTTGAAGCTAATGGTTATATTATACTTTTCATTTGCAGTAATTCAGTGAATAATCATTAATTTTTTTTATTGATAATTATTTATAAGTTTTCATTCTATCATTTTGTATATCTGTCATTCATTTTGTCTAATCCATTGAAAAATGTTAGATAGTTCTTTATATATTGCAGTAGATAATTCTATCAAAAGATTAAAGCCTGTATAAAATTGACCCACTCATTGAATAATATTTTGTATAATGCAGTATATATAGTTTTAATATATTTAATTCCATAATTTGAGATTCTTCTAAGTCAACAAAATACAGTTCTTGGGGTAGGTGTGACTGTATGTTTTATTAGTTTTAGCAAAATTAATTTTATAGATAATCTTCTAAATTCAATCTTGTGAGAATTGATTACTAATCTAAATTGATAATATATTAATGAAATCAAGTTGTACATCACATGACTTAATTTAATAAGCTTGAATTTACAAATGTAAATATAATGAGCATGTTAATAGATCTCAACAAGCTTTTATATATACATAGCTGATAGCATATATGGAATTAGACTAAATATTAATATGATATGCATTGGTATAATTTTTTTTCTAGAAGCTTTTGAATTTAAGATAGCCATTAGTATGTAATCTTATTTAGAACATGTTGAAAGTAATTGTTTTGAGATGCAATGCTATACATGAATGTATTTTCCATGATTTGTTTATATATTGTAACGGTATACACTCTCTCAACAAGATAAGTTAAGGCGGTCACATCTCACTATAGTCAGATTTAAGGTCTTCATATAGGATGCCACGAATGATGTGATTTAATTTTGATATAAACTATATATGTTCCCAATAAATAATTTATTATTAATAAATTATTATATCTAAACCACATCAAATCAATTTTCACCTTACTTGACTTAACTGTTATGCTCAGATTTTGAATTCAGGCAAGTTTAGCAATTTACTCTCTTCAGGAGTTCCTATCAATATACTAGAGTAATATTAATAACAAATCTCACTAACTCTTTGAAATGGGTTTCATGAAGTTAATGTAATAATCAATAAAGATTATTATATTAAATGTTTATTCTTATCTTATAAAATCAAATAAATAAATAAAACAAATTGGAGACTTCATTTAGTTTAATATAAAAAAGCCATATTAATTATTTATTTAACAAATAAATAACTTAAACTTTATAATATATAAAAAATTATTTTTATATGTACCTCCTTATATTAAAAATATAAATATTCTATTTACTTACAGTAGATATATTTTCTAATCTATACATGATTTTACAATGTATATAAAATATAAGTATCTAAATATTAAGACTTTTATATTAACACTTCTGTAATAATTAGATTATACAAATAATAATTTAATCATTTATATATAATATTTTCATTCATTAAAATGATTGTACATAATTTATATTTATTAATATAAAAATATATATTTCATAACAATGATAATCATTTATTCACTTATTATACATTACGGTTATTAGACTATTTGGATTAGTATAAACAATGTAGTGTTATGTCATAGAAAATAATAGTATGTGAATTTAAAAATAATTTAATCTCTTACCTCCAAGTTCACTTTATCCCTTTACTATATTAATATTTCTTAACCTATATCTAAATCTTTATTAATGTAAATAAAAATAAAGATATTTTAAATTATTAATTCTCTCTTATTAGTCATTTCTTTAATGAAATGAATACGATAATAAAGGAAATGAAATTAATCTTTCCCAATTATAATTTTTAAAAAACTTAAATGGTATTTATAAAAGTTCATGTAATAGGCCTAGATGTTCCTGGAATTCGTGAATGAAAATCCTTTGAAGATACAATTTTTAATTCCTCCATTGTTATACATTGAAGAAAATAATAGGATATACCAAGTTGATGTTTAGTTTCCTCCTTGAACGTAGATTTCATCTTCGTTAATATACAGTTCCTTGATTAACAATTATAATTCCATTTTGAAGCTATAGCTTCTATATAATTTTAAGGCATTCAGCAAAAGACATTATTCACACATATATATTTGACTAGGTGAGTGCATTTTATATATCCTACGATAAATAGGTGTTCTACTCACTCTGTGTTTTCCTTATAATGTAAAGTACATTAAATTTAGTTGAAGTTTTTATAAACATATTCTTTTTTTTAAAACGAAGTTTACATTTTAGAATTCCAATTCGAACAATTAATATTAGAAATTTCTTCTAATAAGTATTAAATTGTTCAAAATATAGATTTTATCTTACACTGTTCTTTTAAATCAAACATAGTATAAGTCTTTTTGAGGATATAGCTGAAAAAATAGAATCCTTAGTCTTCTAATAAAAAGAATTAATATTTTTATATAGAGCTACTGCATGAGCTTGCAGAAGCATATCACATTCTATATTGTTACATTAGAATTCAATATTAAAATCACTAAATTAATTTCATTTCCTTTAATTCAATAAATAGTAAGTAAATCCAGAGGTCATTACTATGTCAACTGTCTTTTATCAACAATGATTTTTCATTTTAAAGAATGAAAAATATTAATTTACTAAATTACATATTATATTTGTATAAATATAAGAATACAAATAAAATGTATACATATTGACTATATGTATGTGTGAGTATATATATACTTCTACAATATATATAGTTTTTCTAATAGGGACTCAGACTCATATTTCAGATTATTTTTTGTGCTATTTTTATTGATAATTTTATTTACTAAGCATTATGTATTTTTATTAACAGAGATCTGTAGGTCATCATGTTTAGATACATATATATATATATTTGTTAATTTAAGATTGATTTCTTTAAAGTCCCTTGAAATAAAAAATTACTGACTTCTTTTTATGTCTGTTGTATTATTTTATAACTTTTTTTTCATTATTTATTTCTAAAATCTTTAACTGGATCAATACATTATTAGAATTAGAGTTGCTTATACACAGTAGCATAGTTATTGTGAAGCAAACCAAATCTATGGGTATGGGCCTCTGGATATTAGGATCATTTTGTTTATATATGTATATATTTAAAAAAGTACTAAGGTACAAATTATAAAAGATTCAAATTTACATACATTTGTATGTTTGCATAATGTAGTGGTTTCTTTCTTTTTAATAACCTAAAGCTGAATGCATTTTCAGTGAAGTTCATGATTAAGAAGGACCTTTTTAAAAATTTTATGTAGAGGCCCAAACATTCTAAATAAGCTACGCTTGAATATTAAGTAATTTTTATTTCCATAATAATAAATGAATGATTTGTTGATCAGGAGATCATATGATGTTTGAACAATGGAAATGATATACTAGACTGCCATCCAAGAAAGCCAAATAGATTGATAGATTTAGTTAATATAAGTAATTGTACTGTTACGATATTGATAAAATTCAAATTTTTTTATTATCAAAGTTTATTATTTTCATTCACTTCACTGTAGAAATTCATTCTTATTTCTTTTACTATTACACAGAGGCAAAACTCTCCATATAGTAGTCCATTCAGTGCAAGCTAGAGTAATTAATGGATTCAGGAAGGTTAGTGCATAAAATCCCTATCTTGTGTAAGCAAAAAGAATGGTAATCATATGATGTTTAGTGGTTCTTTTACTATTCTAGGCAGTGACTGTTCTTGAATTTGTTATAACTATATTTAAGTAACTAAATTAAGGTTTTAGTAAATATTTATTATTTTAGTGTTTATAAACTACACTAAAAATTGCCCTTGATTCTTAACTTTTATTTATAAAACCATTTTTTTATTTTGAATATCAGTCAAAATTTTTCCTCACAATATTAAATTATCAAAACTTTTTTTATACAACAATTTATTCATCTCATCAAATCTAAAGTAAAATGTTAATATTATATAATAAAGTATAATTCTAATTCTTGACATCTGTCTTCCATCAAAATGTATGTGTATATATATATGATACATAATAAGTGGTATAAGATGAAAAATAAAATCATCCTTAAAAACAATTGATAGTCATTCACCAAACAAAATAATCATCAACAAAAGCATAGATAAAAGCATCTGTTCTACTGAGCATAGACAATGAGCAAGGAATAACATTGAAAGTAAATAATAACAGCAGATAAATGACAAATATAAATACAGTATCATCAACAGTAATCATCAATACTCCAGAGTCAACAATGATCATTTATGAATGGATTTTAAAAAAATATAAAATCTAAGCTAATCATCATATAACTAATATCAAACTTAGGGCATATTATAAAAACAGTTACCAATATTTCAATTGCTTGCACATGCTTAAGTTTTAAAAATATTTATACAAAAAAGGCAATCCTATATAAAAAATGCTGAGACACTATATTAAAGCTGATCATCATCAACATTCTGGGTTATTTAGTTCTTTGAGTATAATTATCAAATTTATAAAGTGAAGAATATGAATTTTTAAGGTAACTTTTATGATCTTAATATCATCCAAATAATTTTGCAGACAACCACCTGGATGTACATATACATACACTCACACATGTATATTGCAAAAACCTGTTGTAACTGTTCTAGATATAGGCTTTCCAAGTCTGTAGGAACTGTAAACAAAAATATATGCATATTTTATTTCTATTATTAAATAATTGGTACTAGTCTTATATCTAAAGACGCCGCTCTATGGCACCGTTTTTGTGCTAAAACACATAAAAATGCCGTTTCCGTGGCTGACACATTCGAACCCGCGGTTTCTATAATACAACTTTTTTGTTGTGCTACAGATTGCAGCTGCTATGTCACGTCACAGTACAGCATGTATGTCGCATTGCAGCAAATACATTTTCTGAATTCGCACAGTTTATAAAATGGTTATGGCTTGGTGAGAGGGTGTGTTTTTTTGAATTGGATGGAAATGTTGTTTTCATTGGATTTTTTTTATTTTAAAGTATTGAAATGTTCAGATTTTGTAAAGTAATAATTATCAGACTTTTTACACTGTACTATATTGAAGTTTTAATTGGGAAAATGTTGACAAGATATATGTGTAAAGTGAGTTGGAATTAGGTAACATGTCAAGTAACGTACTGTTCGTAACATTCCAAGAGACAAACAAGATTAGTAAAAAGGAGCGGTAACACAAAAATATCCAGTAAGAAAAGTACAATTCTGCATGATTTTTTGTAAATTTCATAAAAAGCATATATTATAAACATGATTAATAAGTAAAGAAGACATTTTTGTTGTTGTTTTAAAAAGTTTTACTTTCTTTCTTTTCTCTGACTACGGTTATACTTTGTTGAATATAGTTTACGTTTATTGTTATCATTTATTTTATAGATGTTACTAAAAAAAAATATTTACAAAAATACGATTTTGATATTTTTTATTTTAGCATTACAAACAATAGAACACTAAACCTAATCCTAAAACTAACCCGAAACCTAATCCTAAAACTAACCCTAAACCTAACTATAACAACTTTTACTTTTTGTTGTCATTCTATATGAAGTAAAAATAGCGGTAAAGCCGTAATCCCAGTAAAAAAATATACGATAGAAAATTGATTTTTCTGATAAAGCAAAATAAAAAACACAAATCAAATTGTAATATTTTTATTTTATTTTACATTTATTATAATCATTTAATTTGTATATGTTTATAAAAAATAATATTTAAAAAAGACGATTTTGTTTTGTTTTTATTTTCGCATTACAAAAAAACACATCAAAATTATTAAAATCAATGGCCCGGAAATGTTCATATTTTATAGTTTTAGCATGAAAACGGTGCCATCGAATGGCGTCTTTATCTATAAGACAAGCACCAAATAATTTCACTAGAATAATCTCAAATCCCTTAAAGTGCAACTCTATGATGAAATCTGTCATATACCCTGGTAATTCACTGAATAAATAGCTAGAAGAATAGACATATGAAAAATATAATGTCAGAAATTATTTAATAAAGTTAATTAATAAACAAAGAATAAAAAAAATAGAAAATAATAATGTGATAAACCAAGAGCTAACACAGAATTTCATACATATAAATTCTTATTCCCGTCTTGTTTTTAATTAACATTTAATCTAAATGAGATATTCCCTTATAATAACTAATCTCTAAAAAATATTCTACAATAAAAAAGGAAAATAATTTTAACTTGAACCTTCCTCCCCCTTTTATTTTGAATATGAGGATCTTAGCATACCATTTTAACCAAGTAAAATAAACATCTTTTCAACAAAACTATTAAAAAAACTTGTTCATTACTTTCACTTATTCATTTCTTTCTAAAGTAACATTTGTAAATGTATATGTGCTCACTATAATATCTTATCTGACTGTGTTTTTTTTCTTTTAGTTCTTTTTTGTAGCAGTTTAATTAAGACGCTCTTAATTGCAGGTAGTAGTTTATTTAATTTCTTGGATCAAAGTATTTTTTTATAATTTATTTCAGTGATCATTTTCATTCATTTGTCTACTTTTTTCTTTTTTTCCTTTGTAGCTCCAGGTTTCCAATTAACTATTTCCATTTCACTTTTTATCCATTTAATTGTTTTCTTTTGTACTGTAGGTTTCCAGTTTATCAATTAGTAAACTTGGTTGGAGCAATACAGCTTACTGAATGTTTCTGTTAGGCATATTTTCCTTCTACATTTTAGTGAGTTTTATTATGTAGTTAGATCACTAATAATCAGCTTTTAGCAAGATCTCAGCATATACGGTTTTGTAAATATCATTTCTCTTTTTTAAAAATGAAATCAATGTAGTAATAAACTTCCAAGCTTTGACTGCTGAACCCTACTGTCACTATACACCTACATTCTATTACCTACATACTCTTGTTTTTTAAAAACAACCCTGGTATCAATCTTTCATCCAATCACATGACTACCTCAGAAATGACTGCATTAAGTCTTACCCAAATTATTTTCATTTTACAAGATTACTTATTTTTAAAAAGTTCTATTTATCCATTAGCTGTAGCACACACTTTATTTCTTCAGATATTCTAATCCCTTTTTGTTTTATTAATTAATTGATAATTCTTATAAACTCATTGTAATTGAATATTATGAAAAGGTAAAAATTGAAATACAAGATTTTTTGGCAAACCACTGCCAGAATCTTAGTGCTGTATTGATTTAGTAATTAAAAATTATGCCTATATACAGATATAAATTTATTATGTAAATAGGGCTTAATATGTAAATGCAGCATATAAATTTCCATTTTTTCAACAATGGGATGCTTGAATTCTTAATGTTGATTGCATTTGGATCCTTTGCAATTGCCAAAGCCTCCTTATATTTTTGCTATTGTCTTTTTCATCACAAATTGTTCTCATATTAGTGGAATTGAAAGTATTACCCATAGAAAGCTAAGAAAAGTGTATATGCATTATTCTATTTTGCTCTGTTGTATTCTTGTAGATCTATTCATCTAAAATTCTCCTTAACATTTATAACTACAAAATGGTCACTGCATTTAATTTTGTAAACAACTTGAAGAGTATGCTCCACTGGCATTTTATTTTTTGAATTATTTAATAGGTTGTTTGGTGATGAAGATGATTTAATGCTAATTCTATAAGTGTCTGCACATACATTCCTTAGATTTTTTACAATTCTAGGGCCACATGGAAGACTTATCTATGCTTTTGACACATTACTTGTAATTTTATTTTTTAAATCACATTCTCAAAATTTGAGAATATATCTAAATATTTAGAACTTTTATCTAATGAAATTTACATGAGATATGTTGATGATATTTTTATATGCACATCTGAAAAACAGGTTAGCAATATATGCCAGGATCTTGAAAAGACATTACTTCTACAATGGATCATAGAAATAAGAGATAAAAATCATGGGATTAATTTTCTCGATCTTTACATCCCAAAAAACAATCAGGAGGTTGATTTCAAAATGAATTTAAAATCCATTCAAATAAGAGGAGCTATTTATCCCAAATCAAGAGTTCTTTTCAGATCACAAGCTTGCAGGTTTCAAATGTTTCTTGTATAGAAACATGAATTTATGCAACTATGAGCCTAATAGGAAAAGCAATACTAATGCTTATATCAATGATCTCACAAGTCTCAGATATAATCAGAATATGCTAACAAGAACAATCTGTAAATTTTTAACTAATTTAAATAAAAATAAAATTACAAACAATGTGACAAAAGCATGAATAAACCTTCCATATATCCTAAAAATTGCAAAAAAACTAAGGAGTTAACATTAGATTACCCCCATTTAAACAACTTAAAATGCCAGTGGAACATGCCCCTCAAGTTGTTTACAAAATTACATGCAGTACCCCATCTTGTAATTCTGTGTATTATGGAGAATCTTGGGAAAATAGATCTATGAGGATCATTCAGAAAATATACTTATAAAACAGAGCGAAACAGAATAATGAATATAAATCGATTTTCTTTAATTATGAGCTCACTATGAGTTATACTTTCAGTCTCACTAATTTGAGGACAATTTGTGCCAAAGGAATTGATAGAAAAAGAAAATATAAGATGGCTTGAGCAACTGCAAAGGGTCCAAATGCAATCAACAGAAAGGATTCATGCAATCCATTCTCGAAAAAATGGAACATTTAAATGCAGCATTTACTTATTAAGCCTCATTTACATAATAAATTAAGTCAGCACTATGAGTTATGCCAAAAGCATGCTTTAATGCATTATAAAAATCTTGAATTTCACTTTTTATCTTCTAGTAATACTTGATTGCAACTAGTTTATAAGAATTACATTAAAAAGAAGAAAGAATTAAATATTTAAAACTAATTAATTGATAAACAACTTTGAAAGATCTTAATCAATTCTTGATTTTTTTTTCCAAAGAAGATAAATGAAACTACACAAGAAAAAAAATATTATGGCATTCGTCTTTTTATCTTTTTTAAAACCAAAACTAATAAAAATTGTCTTGCATTGGTGGTCGAGAGGTCAGCGTGACTGCCTTGCACTTGCAGGCAGTTGCCCGGGTTGCAGGTTCATGTCCCAGCCGATGCTATGACACTTTAAAAAAAAACTAATAAAAAGTAAACATTTATATTATTATTAAAATATTTTAAATTCATCATATGATCATTTTATATATGCAAATCTTTTACTAAATTTAATCTAGCTAAAGTCCAATTTAACAACTGTTATCCTAAAAGTTAACATGTGAAGAAATAAATCTGTTATACATCTAACCATAAATTGTCATAGCTTTCAATATAAAATTGAAGTAGAAGTAACTGCAGCTCCTTTGAGCTATGCTTATCCAATAGTCAAATGTCAATAAACTATGAAACGAAATGGAATGATGCCACCCATTTCTTTAGTTCTGATAATATTTAAGCTTAGTTAATTGATGTTATAAATCAAAGAATGAAATATATTTTAATTTGATTTATATACAGCATAAATGCTGTGAAATCACAATTTAACTATTTGAAATAACAAAACATTGCTTTAGTTTTAACAACTCCGAAATCCCAAATGAAAAATCAGGGTTTTTTTTTTAAATAAATATAACTGTAAATTATTATAGCTTGTGATATGAAATAAAAATGTAAGTAATGGCAACTCTCATTGCCTAGGTTTGCCAATAGCCAAACATCAATAAATTATAAAAAGAAATGAATAATACCACCCATCTCTTCAGCTCTGATAGTATTTAAACTTAATTTATTGTCATTTAGTATAAATCAAAGAGTGATGTCTATTTTAATTTGATTTATATACAGAATAAATGCTCTGAAATAACAGCAATTTGAAGAATCAAGGCAATGCTTTAGTTTTAACAATCCCCAACTACCAAATGAAACATTCAAACTTTTTTTTTTATTTAAAGAAAGAGTGGGGCTGAAATAATATAGCTGGCAGACATTTAAAATATTTTATAGAGATATCAGCTAGTGTTATGCATTGTTATATATATATACATACATGTAAATGAATAAAATTTATCTTCCAATGAACTAATTAGTTTGGTACTTGTGAATTTTCCTGTAAACCAAGATGGCAGCCTGTATATTTTTGATAAATGTACAGTTTTGAGGGCCTATAATCTGCTGAGATTTGTTAGTTGTTAAATTAAAACAAAATTAATAAATCAATTGTTAAATTTTTAAAAAAGGAATAAATTTCATTAAAAAGCTTTATTTCATTTTTTTTTATACTTATACTATAACATGGGAAGCTATGAAATTCTCTTAACATTAGCATACTTGGTTCAATTGAGTGGTTTTCTTTGTGTCAGTAGTTTTTTTGGTAAATTGTCATAGTGATAAAAATTTGAGACCTTCCTGTCACAGAACGTCATGCAGTGAACTATTTCCAAAGGTACAGGATCCTACCCTCCAGAAAAGTGTGTTAATGGCCACAATAGGATTGCATGCCAATGCCATGAATAATGTGTAAATATTGTATTTATATTCTTTCATTTTTTTTTGTTAGTAAGTTAATTAAAAAAAAAAAACTGTAAATATTGTAATTATTTTTTCCACAATGATTTCTTTTTTATAAGTAAAAGTAATGAAAACTAGAATGTAAATATTAAATACGTTTCACAGCAGGCATTTTTTGGGGTCCCCGAAACTGTAGATTTAATAAAAGTATAAACTGCCATGTTGATTTACTGAAAAACTCACAAGTATCATTACTTTATATATATGGTAGTTGAAGCATATACATTGAAATATCTGTTATCCAAAATGGTAAGATGTTAAGCTTCAAATTTCCAACAGAATTGTCTTCTAGAAAACACTAGAAAATCATCATGGAGACAAATAGCTGCCCATAATTTCAATATAATGAAATAATTTTTGAATACTTTTTTGATCTAGAAGTATCTAGATAAAAAATTGAATGATGAAATGATTTCCTCACATGTTAAACAGGGATTAGCAAAGGATATTACTTGAAATGTTTAAATTTTCTATTAATTCTTTAGCATTAATATAAATTTTTTTGTTCCATATGTCATAGCATCGGCCGGGAGATGAGTCCACAAACGTCTGCAACCAACTACTTGCTTGCAAGGCGACTGCGATGACCTCTCGGCTAACAATGCTTGACTAATAATTTTTTTGTATATAAAAAAATACAATTTTCCAGTAATAGTAATGATAGTTTAAATTATCTTAGAATTTTGTGTTGCTTATTCTACTGATATGAATCTATCAATTACTGTAAAGAGAAATCAATTTTATAAAACTTTCTCTTGTGCTTTTTCTTCTTATATACATGTATTTATGGTCAGTTTTAGCACACTCTATTATTTAATAATTAGTTTTATAAAATTCACTTCCTGGAATATTATTTGTAAATTAAAAAATATATAAATGTGCATTTTTTCAAGAGTTTTATTATTTTTCATTCTTTTACTCTGTGGAATGCAATCCCTGGCATACTATTTGTAATATATATGTATAAAAAAAAGTATGTGATTTTCAAGAATTTTGTTTGTTCTTTCTCTTCTTTGATTAGAATTAATGCATTTCTAAATTATAAAAAATCATTTTTTTGATATATGAGAGGAAGGGGATAATATTAATTTTCAGAATTACCTAATGAGATTCCTGTTCTGGGATAAAATACTGTATAGTAATAAAATAGTTCTTGTTTTTCATTATGTATTTATATGGCTGACTAGCTATTCATTCACATGCATATTTTGTGTGTGGTTTGATCAATCAACTTTGAATAAATTTATACTATATACATGTTTTACTAATGCACAAACAGCATTAATATTTTTTGTATACATGTATTTATACTGTAAATATATATAATAAACACACCTTCTGACATGAGTTCTATACTCTTATCAGCTAACAGCAAATAAAAAAGCTATCAGACTAACTATATATATGTCATAGATGAGCCAGAAATTTAACCATTTAATCTCCTCACCAGAAAAGATAGCTCAACTTTCCATTTAAATTTCATAATTGCAAGCTTAAACCTTGAATATATTCGGAATTAAATACAAACATAGTATTAAGCCTTTTAAATATAATACAGTCAATAATAAATATCTTAATTGGCCAAAGTGATTTTATTCACATTATAACACCCAATGAAATATTGTCTATTATACTTTGAATAATATATGTAAATAATTATTATGCTAGATAGATATATGTAAGCAATGAAATTAATTTACAACACCGTATTTCTGATGAATTCCACACCCTCATAAGTTAGTTATAGACTAATGAAAAGTATATTAGATTGATCTCTTTCACTATGCACATAGTTCTCAGAACAATCTCCAGTTATCAGGTCAACTAGAGATTAAAATTCCTGATACATGTGAATAAAAAGTAAAAAGTATATATATCAAAGAATATTCTGTAGCTATTTATAATCATATATTGAAAAAAAATTAAAAATTGAATGACCAAACTTAAAATTAAGTTGCAAAAAGAAAGATCTCTAATCATTTTCACTTTAAATGTTTTTCTTCTTTTATTTTAGTACCCTCATGAAGTCACACCAGCTCCTCCTGTTTTTAATAGTCCAGAAACAATTTGTGAGACTGCTGCTAGGCTTTTGTTTATGAGTGTGAAGTGGACAAAAAATGTACCTGCTTTTACCAGTCTGCCATTCAGAGACCAGGTAAGAGAGTGTATTTATTTCAGATATATGACTTACTACATTTTACAAAATATAAACACTGTCTGAGTATATGTATAGATTAATACTGTCGCCTTGTAAACGGTTGGATAAATTTCATTAAGTATGGTAGGTGTGTGTGATATAATTATATATATATGTGTGTGTATTGGTATATATATATATGTGAAATAAATTATTTCTCACACTATGATTTATTTTTTCCACCAATCTCATTAGTACTGAATAAATTCGAAATATTTTTGTGTAAAACTATGCACACTCTTTTTTTATTTTATATATATTGAACTGAAAATAATTTCTTTGCTTTCATTAGTAATATTGCTATAAAGGGAGAATCCTCATTTTTCGAGTCTAGATTCTAACATTTTTGTTTGCTCACAATTGAATGTTGGTAGAATGGGATAAAATCCATCTTTGCTTCATGAAATGGAAGAATTTTGGACTGAAATTTTACAAAAAAAAAATCATTTCACATTGCATAAGCTTAAAAAAATATCATGCTCATCCAAAAAAATGTCATTGATTTAAAATATTATGCATAATACAATCTCATAAGAGTAATTCTGTAAAGTCATAATGTTAAGTTTAAAATTTTGCAATAAAAACCCCTCTGTTTATAAAAATTTCCTTCATTTGCTTTTTTTTTTGTAATCTTTTACTTTTAAATCTTTTTTTTTTTCAACAGTTAATAGCTGAAAACAAATTTTAAATGTATATTATCCAGTTTTAAAACAACAAAAGAAAAAAAAACAATAGTGACTTTGTAATGAAGATTAAAAATAGCTTTCTGAATTAATTTATTCTTTCTTCTATCCCACTTTAAAAAAAAAAAAAAGAGCATTTTTAAAAAACTTATAAATTGTCAAAATCTTGGAAATTAATTGGGGAGGGAGGGAATCAGCTTTTGTCTTTTTCCTTTAAAAAAATTATTAATTTTCTTTTTCTCTTCTAAGTTAACACGGAATGGAAGAAGAAAATGTATTTATAAAATCTTAATATATTATTATTAATTTTTTTCATAAAATGTACATGAATGTGGACTGTCTGTACGCATATATATGTATGTTGTAATTAAAATTTAGGTACCAAAATTTATTTTGGAAATTTGTGATTATGTGCACTCTAAAAAAATTGCATATCAAACACTAATGAATAATAAATGAGATTAAAACTATGCTAATTAGCATATACAGTATATATATAAAATGGATGTTAGCAGTTATACAGAGGGATGAATTGAGAATAATGACGTTTCTCAATAGGAGTAAAAAGCAGGGCTAAGCTAGAGCCATATGTATGACTCTAAATGCATAGAAGAGTAATCTATCAGTTAAAACAAAAGACAGATTTAAAATGATGTAAGATGTTTTCTTCTATTTATCTTTATGTAAAATAATTACAAGTTAATGTAAACTCAAATTAAATGATGATTTAATGGAAATCTCAAGAAATGGACTATATTTATTGTTTGCTTTGTGTGAAGATAAATTATTTTCATGCACAAAATTATTATTAATCGTTATCCCAAAGTAAAAGTATGCTTATTATTTTTTCAATGTTATTATTTTCATTAGTATTATTTTCATTTGTTAGCTTAGATAAATAAACTTGCAGAGTTTTAGTTTGTCTAGTGTTATTATTTAAATTGATGCTTTCTTGGCTGTATTATCAAGAATACCCCCAAGTACACAGCAGAATAATGCAGCTGACAGTGGAATCTATTTTCATGGAGATAATGAAAACTAGGTATCAAAAAAAGTGACAGTAAAATAATGGTACAAGTTAGAAATTAATATTTAACTTGTGTGTTATCAAAAGGGAATGTGGTAAGCGTAATGATAGCAGTATTGACTAACAATGTTCATGAATTTGATATAAATAAAACAACAACATGGAACATGTCAAGCATTAAAACTAATAAAGTTAAAGATGACAAAGTCAAAATATCTATCCTTTTATTTTTTTCTGGCAGTGATATTCTAAAATCCCCCAAGGATATACTTTATAAAGAGCTCATTGAAATTCTAAATCTGTATTTTCAACCAGCAGGGTCTAAATGGGTGAGCCACTTATGCTTTAAAATGAGAAAGCAGCTACCTCATGAGTGGTATCATAAATATAATTCAACACTGTGAATACTGGATAAATAATGTAAATTTACTGTTGAGCTGGAAGGTGTGCTACTGGTCCAATTGCTATATGGAATGTCAAACGACAACCTCAAAAAAAAAATCTACCAAGCAAAGTTGACATATAAAACAGCAATTGCAAACCTGCATAGCACCAGAGATAGTATTAGATCTTGTATTGAACTTTCAAGCTATAATGAGTGAACTCAAAAAACTAACACTTGTAAATAAGGCACATATAGTTAATGCATAATTTCAAAAGTCATAAAGGGTAATCTGCAACATTACACAAAAGGCCACACAAAAATATTTTGCACTAAAAATGCCACACATGTGATACAGCTTGCATCTGTAGCAAAAAAAAAAGACAATAATTCAAAAGCCAAACCATGCTTGGACTTTAAATCAGGGGGAGATGGAGCCAGGAAAAAAGCAGATGCCAAAACAATGAAAGACATAGATAGTGGTCAGATTACACTTGATGTGACCATCTGTGATAGAAAAATTAACATAGCAATTGTTAATGGTGTAGGATTGTCTTATCTTATCCCTAAAAAGGTAGAATAAAATTAATGCTGAAATTAAAAAAAAAGTGAAAGTTAAAAAATACAGATGCATTAGCCACAGATGTCAATGGCTGTGGTAAAGTACTGGTTCCAGCAAAAATCAATGCTAGATTTAAAGTATTATCTTTATTTGTAGTAAAAAGGAACATAGATCTGTTACTAGGGAGAAACTGTTTCCGATAATTAGGCATATATTTAAAAATAATCAAAAAAAGCACAATTGGAAGCAGAAGTTAGAAACAAGTTTTTGCCATTATTTAAATCAGGACTATGGCTAATAGATAAAGAGTTACTGGGGAATGCTCAGCCTGCTGGGTTCAAGCCACAAAAGGTTCCATATGCATTAAAACCCAAAATTGTGGAGATGACCACAAAGATGGTTGCAAAGGGTATGTTGTCACTTGTGGAAGATTCACTGTAGAATACTCCAGTGATTGATTGTGAAACCTGATGGAACTATTTGTCTTTGCATGCATTTTTTCATCACCCTAAATAAATATATAAATAAAGAAATGTATCTAGGGCTGAGTGTGTGCTAAGTTTTAGCTTTGCTGCAGAAAGTTTTGTTCATTGCAAAGATAGCTTTAAAGTCAATTTTCCATCAGATACCTGTTACAGAAAGAATAGCACATCTATAAGGTTTTAGATCTATAGGAATTCATTTCCATATAAGGTAATTTCCATTAATTAATATAAAAATGTGTCTATGTTTATTTAAACTACGTTTAATTGAAAACATTTCTTTTCAATGATTTATTTATCAGCATTCTTACATTTATAATATTTAATATTTTGCAATACCCACTCCAGACTATTTAAATACACTGTATAATAAGCTTCCACATCAGATTTCAGTTATCCAAACATCTTCTATACTAAGATGGATGCTTTGTTGTAAGAAAATAACAGATTCAAACCACAATCCATGGATTTTGAGCTATAGACTGTGTCACTCAACCATTGCAATAAGTCACTTAGGAAATTCTATGACTAATTTCCAACTTAGTTTTCATTAAATGAGGAAGAATCTTGTATATATCTAATAATTGGGCAGACAATACATTTGAATGGCCTGGGGTATATCTAAAACTGGAGGGCCAGATCTAACATTTTAAAATATTGATATTTAAAAAAGTAAATACTCAATCCAAGAAACAAAAATAATATAGATAAATATAATTATTGATTTCTTTTCCATGCCTTTGAATAAATAACAATAACTATCTTATATACCACAGTTATCTCAAGAACAGTTTCATGAACTAATGATTATTTCTGCCATCACATAAATTAGTGTTTTAAAATTAAAAAAATTTAGTTTGAGGATCTTTACACATGTAGAACTTATGCAAAAAATGTCCACTGCTTTTATATATTATGTTAACCATAATTGTCATCATTTTTCTACATATAGATCCCATTCTTTTTTGTTATAACAATCGTCCTCTCTTTTATATTTACTTCTCTTAACTACATTTACATCACTCTGCCAGAAAAATCTAGTGTGTTTTTTTTTATATTTTACTGTGGCATATTCCTACTTTTACATTCTGAATCAAAATCTTTTCTGTCATCCAAGGCTCCTCACTGACGAAGGCCACAAGTCAGAAACTAGTCTGGGGATATTGGATGAGTAGGCACTAGATGGGGATTTTATGCACAAGCCTTCTGGCATCCATTGATTACTCTAGCTTGCTGTGTGTGGCAATATGTATGGTGAGTTTTGCCTGTTTTAATATCCAAACTGTACAAGCATCAGGATAAAATACATATTTTTTCTTAAAATTTATTTTAACAACATACCTAATTATAGCATTTATTTATTGTAATATACTCATTATATAAACCAAAGCGTTTGCACAATTGGCTTGAAAGGCCGATATGAATGTAATTACAATTATATACAGACGCTATAAAAATAAATGCTTATTTATATGTAAAAAATAAATAGCAAATTAAAATAAGTAAATAATAATAATAGTTGAATAGTTAAATGCTTAGGGAATCATAGGATATTTAAGCACCAGAAATAATAGGTTGATCTTTATTAACAGATCTTCACCTCTTCAGTTCATCATTCTATGATTACTTTAAACCACATAGGGCAATTCTAAATCAATTCAAATAAAATAAAAATCTTTCTGTTATATGTATATGGATATATACTACCTATACTTTTCTTATAATATTCCTAAAACTATTATTTAAAAAATACATATATTATTTTTAGTGAAGTCAAGCATTTTTTGTATAGATAAACATAAGATTAGAAATCTCAGTAAAGGTTTACTATAATGGTCTATCTATGTTTGCCCTCTATTGTTTAAAATTTAAACTAAATTGTTTGAGAATCTTACATGTATGTTATTATATTACAAATAAATTAAAATTTAATCAAATGTAAAAGATAATAAAAAATAAAAAAAAAACCTTTTTAAAGAATTTGAATGTTGGATTAATTACATGACATTAATTAAAAGAATTACTTTTAATTTCTTTGAAAATTAAGAATTTAAACTGTCTACAACTTAAGAATTTAAAATAACTACATTTATAGCACATGTTGCAAAAAAAAAAAAAAAGACACCCTATGTGTTCAACGGTGTGAATTACACGCACACGTGTACAGTTTTATAGTTGGAAAAAATGTCTGCTACATGCTTAGTACCTGATGGTGAAATTTTGAGTCGTCCATCAGGACAACTTCGTGCATCCCGAAGACCAAGACATATACACCCAGAATATTGAAAACATGTGGATGAGAGCAAAGCATAAGCTGAAATTCCAATCTGGCACTAACAGCTTTGTTTTCATCGTACCTGCATGAATTTGCCCTCAGGAGTAGATACAGCAATACCGCTTTTTTCTCCAACTTCCTAGTGTGTATAGGACATAATTATGTTTAAAAAGGTAAATGTTTTTTTTATCTTTTATACTTGATTAAATTTTAATTTATTTGTAATATAATAACATACACGTAAGATCCTCAAACAATTTAGTTTAAATTTTAAACAATAGAGGGCAAACATAGATAGACCGTTATAGTAAACCTTTACCGAAATCTCATTAGTCAAAATAAACATGCCTTTTTTCTGATATATTTTCATATTACAATAAGCCTACCTGTTTTTTTTTACTACCATTACCCCATTCCAATCTTTTATTAAATTATTCTATGAGAATAGGTATATTCTATTTTTTCTCCAACCTCATTTTAATAAAATATATTTATTAATTCTAACATTTTTTATATTTTTTATTCTTATTATGAAAGCCTAAATAAAAATTAAAAAATCTTAATCTCTTTCACTTCTCTTATTTTTATGCTCTTTTTTTTAAACATCCTGCATTCCATAAAAACGTTTTATATTCCTTTTCCTACTGCCACATAAGCCACATCTATAGTTTAAATTCTTATTCTATTTTCATATTCTTTTCTTGACATCCAAAGTTCCCATTATTATTGCAAAAAAAAGTAAACTAAACTTTAGCATCATATAATCTTTTGTACTTCCTCTATTTTTATTTTTATTGATATTCATTTTTTTCAATAATTCAATATTTTCCCCTAACCGATTTATTTTTTTCTTAATTCTCACAATTATGAACTGAATTCTCTACATCTATCCCATTTTTTTTATATAAACATAGAGAAATAGTACATTTAATTAAATATCTAGAAATACATGTTGTAAAACATTTCTGGCTTATCATGTTCATTATTGTGTCATAATTTAAATAAAAACTTTTTCTAATCTATGTTTAATCATCTATTATAACTTTCTAAGTATGTTTAATTTTTCGTCAATTCATCTCAGTTTCTCTTGGTTAATTATCATAATTCACTAAACATCACATGATCACTATTTCTTATGCTAGCACATTACTGTTATTAAAACAGGCAAAACTCTCCATACAGTAGTGCCACTCAGTGCCAATCAGAGTAATCACTGGATGCCAAAAGGCTTGTGCATAAAATCCCTATCTAATGCCTACTCATCCAATACCCCCAAACTAGTTTCAGGCTTGTGGCCTTCGTCAGTGAGGAGCTTTGGATCTGAGAGCACTGCACCTAGATCTTAGGCCCAAAGCTTCTCACTGACGAAGATCACAAGCCAGAAACTAGTCTGGGGATATTGGATGAGTAGGCACTAGATAGGGATTTTATGCACAAGCCTTCTGGCATCCAATGATTATTCTGGTTGGCACTGCGTGGCACTACTGTATGGAGAGTTTTGCCTGTATATCTATCTACTTGTCTTTGAATTTTATTTAAAAATTTTGAATCCTCTGGCCAAAACAGGAATCACCATCTCTTTCCAAACATTTCTACAAATCTCATACTTATTAAACCAAGTGTGTATATTATTAAACTGATATGAATGTGAATACAAATTAATTATTCATTAAGACAGTTTAAATAAATTAGAAAATAAATTCACTGATAGCATGTGCTAACTAACTTTAAATTAAAATTAGACCAATCGTAATTACTTTTTATTTTAAAATGCAATTGATCTTGAGTTTGATATCCTCACTGCCAGCAGAAGAATGGTGTTAATACTGTTAAACAATTGTCCTAGAAGAGTTGATTGGCTGATTATTCTAGTAAGATGGTAACACTATATTATAAATAAATTGATTGATTAGTTTACTTAAATTTTGTAAAGAAATTGTTGGCTCATATTTATTATATAAAAAATATGTCAAATTTTTAATAGTTGCCACTTTTATTTTTGTTTTATGCATCAGTTTTAATTTTGTTATTTATACAATCATTTTTTCTTTGTACCAAAATATCTAAATATTTATAATTATCCACTTCTCCAAGATTAATATCTCCCACATATTATCTGCCAGATGTCCCATTAATTACTAATATTTGACATTTTTTAATATCAGTTGTCTTCTGTCATATCTATCAAATGACAAATATAAATTATTTGCCAGAGCTGTAAACTTATTATCCAAGGCAGCAATTGACAACTGAAAGTAGAGAATGATAAGAATCATTAAATCAAGAGCCTAGGCTCCCATTCAGTGATGGCATTCTACCTAACTACTTTCTATGAATCACTTTCAAGTTGAAAAAAGACTGAACAAACATTGTCTTATTATTAAGTGGATTATTGTCAGACTATATAATTAGAAGAAAAGATTAAGAGGCAATTAATTTGAAAAATGAATATGTACTTGTTTTATAATCATAAATATTGAAGCACATATGGAATGAAATTCAATATAAATAAAAAATGAAAATACAATATTATGAAACTAAATAGTAGTCAAATTCAGGTACTAGATTCATTATTCACCTTGATAATAGATAACATAGATGATTTAGATCTATGTCCCAACAGTTTCTCATTTTGATGAAAAATTAAAATTTTTTATAAAGATGCTAATAATGGTAAATTGTATATTATGAATTCTTTTCTTCTTTTTTTTATGCTTTGCTTTTTAAAACAAATGCAAAATAGAAATGGATATGAAATCATCCAAAAGAAATCACTACATAATCAGACTTTTTTTTTAAGTAATTTATTTTACTATGTACAATAATTTATATATATTAAGTAAAAAAAAAAAAAAACCATTTTATATTTAAAATCAAAACTTATTTATATTTAGAAAAGACATTGATGTATTTTACTTATTGTTCTTATATGATTATTAACATAAGGAATGAAATGAATTAGAAAACAGGCTGCCATTGATGATGATGCAGTTATAAATCTGCATTTCATTTAGGTCATAGTGGATCCAATGAATTAAATATTCCCTATGGCACATTAGAAGTTTTAATTGTTTTGGTAGATATTTTAACTTTCTATAATACTGCTTCCACCAATCTGAAAATTGCCTTAATCTTACTGGCCATATAAATTTCAGAAAAGATAAAAAGCTCTTATTATTTTTTTGTCATCTGTCAATAAAATTAATGTCAAAATTGTATTTAATTGATTACTGAATTAAATTAAATTTGATATTAAGCTATTGAGAAAGGAACAATAATCAGTAATATGTAAAAAAGTTTCATCTGATTCATAAAATGTACAAGTTATATCAAAGAACCATGTATAAGGGTTTTTAGAAAATAACAAAAAAATATATTGTAAATATATTTTCTAACACTTTTATAGCTGAATGGATTTTCAATTGACACTATAATTGAATTTCGAGTGTATTTAACATTTGAGTTACATCTGCTCATTTGATCTCTTATATTTAAGTAGCTACTCCCTAGAAGTTTTTGCCAATTTTTCTATGCCAGATGTCTGACAGTTAGGTAAGTTGATCTCAAGTATTATAGATTTTTCCAAAATACTTATTTTTTATGAATTAATAGTACAACTTAACTTCGACTAATGCAGGACCATTGCTTCTAATGTTCTTAGAGTATTATATGATAAAAGTTTTGATCCTGTTCTACACCAATAATTATTTATGTTTTTATTAATATGTATTATTGATGTATTGGTTAACTCCAAAATACATAATACATCAAGAAACCTTTGAGAATAGAATTAACTATTTTAATTTTTTTTCTCAGGTGGCATTTACTATGATTAAAAACTAATAATTTTAGTCAAAAAATTTATTAGTAATTAATTATTAAATTGGTTTGGTCATCAAAGTACATATTGGAATATTCTGGAATTTAGTTGGAACAGCTGCAAACATTAATGGAATATTTTTTCCAATTGATATATGTCCATGCTGAAGATTTATCTTCCTGATACAAACTGATCCAGTTATAGTTTTTCAAGAACTTCTCAATCATAAAAATATTAGAAATTCTTTTGATAATTAATTCCCACAGAATCATTAACATACACAATTATACTTATCTCTCTTCTTAGACATAGGGCAGCTATTTCAGAAATAATACTACTGATGTATATTAAAAGTGAATCAATGTAGATAGAGAATAAAGCAGGAGAAAAAGGAGATCTTTGAGCAATGTCTTTTGTAATATGAAATATTGGTGAGAATCTTATCAAGTTTTTTGTTGCTGTGGATCTATTTTTTATATAATTTATTAGTTTACATATAAATGTAGATATTCTGGAATGATGCTAGATATCTATTTAGCTAGATAATTAAGGTTAACAAGATCAAAAGCAATTTTAAAATCAATCTTTACTGTAATCACATCTAATAGACATTTTTGTTTCAAATAAATTATGATCTTATGGTATGCCAATATTACAAGATTTTTTTGTTAAAAAGGACTGAATTTATCTAGCAAAAATCTAGAAAATATTTTAGCATATATATATTCAACAGTTATAAATCTTAATTGAGTAATAATTAAACTTATAGTGTTAGAGTTCTTCACTATTATAAATACTTAATATTTGTTTATTAATAATTAGTTTATCCACATATTCAACCATTAATGAATTAAAAAAACTTGTCAAGTGATTAGCTTTTAGATACTTCAAGGATATATATATATAAGACTTAATATTTGAAAATCTTAATGTTATTGCAGATTAAAAATTATTTAATAAACTTAAATAAATTTGTTTAATCACATTTTCAAGGAAATTAATGATAGTTGAATTAAATCTGAATTTTTCAACCAGTGCCATGATATGGTTTATTTTTATGGTGTAGAAGTTTGAAATATTTCCAAATTGCATGATTGATTTGACTTCCAACTAAAATATTATCATTATTTTTTTTATGTGAATTCCTCTTGTATAACATGATCTTGTCTGAGTACATTTCATAGTTTCATAATTTAACTTATTATATGATCTGATATTTCTGAATTTATTTGACTAACAGAGAATAATGTATTTCAGAACCTTATTTTTTAGTGTTGGATTTTTTTTTTAATAACTAATTATCAATAAATAGTATAAAGAATTCTATAAAGATGGTAAACACAATTGTCTTTACTAAGTCCTTCAATTTTTCCACAACTTATGTAGATTTGATGATTATTATGATTTATATTTGTCTACAGTTGCATTCAACAGAAGCTTTAAAATCCATCTCTGCTGCAAGTAAGCACAGGTAGTCCTGCATCTGTTGATGAAATTCTAGTAACATCTAGAAATAAATGCATCTAGTTAGCTTTCTTGTAGGATCTAGAAAAACACATTTGTTGGGGCTCACAAGAACTTCATTTGTTAGCTCCTAATTCTTGGAAATTATTCATTAAGCACTGAGAAAGCTCATCTTGAATTAAGATGTGTCTTAATTGATGAAACTATACTTTGGTCTACTTTCATTGTAACTTGACTTCTGATATTAATATAATTTTCTAAAAATGTATTTTTTTAAAATAAAAAAACAACTTTTATTTATTTCTCTGAATCAAATAATATCATACAAGTATTTATTTAGTGCTTTCCTGAATGTTTGTGGATGATATTTTAGTTTTATTTATATTTTGGACTATTTCCATCATCTAATATAAGTACAGATTATCTTTAAAAAAAAATTAATTTTATTTAAATATTCCAAATATATTTAACTGTTAAATTAATATATGCACAAGATTTCGAGAGGTATTATTGTCCTCTATTCTTCAGGTGTTTCTGGTCTGACCAATGACAGTACTAGCATGGGAATCAAACTTGAACCCTTAGATTCTTGAATACTGAATTTTAAACTAATGCTGTAACCAACTAAACCATCCTGCCAAAGGCAACAATCAGTAGATATATATATCTAAGAGATTCCTCCTGATTTCTTCACTTTTTCCTAAAAGCAAAGTTGATTAGTGGTTTTCATATATTATGTATAGCACACTAAATTGACTTATGGGGTTGTCCATCATTGTCATATGAGCAGTTTTTTTAAATTTTCTTTTTTTGTATCTTTTCTTCTCTGTTCAATATTTTTGTATTTTCCCAATTGAACATATGCTCATTGTTACATACATGGTCTGCTACCTTAAACACATTTGTTTTCTTTCTTCAAGTTATCAGTTCGTGTTCTTGCAATTGTTTTTCAATGGGGTGACTGGTTTCACCAATATACATTCTTCCACATTCACATGGTATTTCATAGATGCAGTTTTTGCTTTTCAGCATTTCAAATTTAGGCTTTGAAAGATCTTAGAATTCCTCATAGTGTGGTATGACTCTGAAAAGCTGTTCTGATGTTATATTTGTTGTGGACTTCCTCAATTTAAATGTCTACTATTTTTGATATGTATGATGCACTACAATACCAATAATTGTTTTTTTCTTTTGATAGTTCTTTTTATTGTCTATTTAAGATTTTCTTAATAACAACTGATGGATAATCATTTTTTGTAAGAGTTTGTTCTTTATAGTTCTTTTCTGTTTTTCAAATCATTGGTTTCTGAATAAACTTCTTTTGCTCTGTTCCATAGTAATAGTATAACTCTATGTTTTGTATTTCTGGTATGATTGGATGTATATGTTAAGTATTTTCCTGTATGTGCGGGTTTTCTGTAAACTGTAGTTTTGATTTTGTCATGAAAGAGCCTTGTTACAATAACATCTAAGAATGCCAATTTTTGTTTTCATTCTGATTCTATTATGAATTCAATTGAAGGGATATATTGTTGATATGATTCCAGAAGGTTTATAGTAATACTCCACCATGTGACCATACAACAAATGTATTGTCAACATAATGAAACCAAACTTTGGGTGGATATGGGGTAGTCTTTATGGCTGTGGCTTCAAATTCTTCCATGTAAATGTTGCTAATCAGAAGTGACAATAGTGTGACCATAGCCATTCCTTGATTTTGTGTGTTGTTTTGAAAGTAGGTTATATAGAATGTTAATAGTTTCATTATACTATCAATAGGAAGAGTTGTTCTGGTTTTAAGCTGTTAACACCATTTTATCTTTTTCTTACAAAAGACAATGCTTCACACAGCATATTTGTGAATAAACTTTCCATATCAAAGCTTACTACTATGTCAGTTCTTTCAATTTTCATGTTCGTGATTAATTTTCCAAAGTGTCTAGAATCCCTAACAAAGGACTGAGAATTTTGAGAAGAAATGACAAATTTTGGCAAGGTGAATTTCTAGAACTAACAATAGATCATAAAAGAACATGATACTTATGGATTTTAGGTATACCATAAATATGAGGAATTTTGTTAAAATATGATGTTAGTTTATTTTTTGTCTGAATCATTAAAGTATCTGCAATGCTTTCTGAGTAATGATTGTAACTTTGTTTCTGTACTCGATATCAGATTTTTTTGCCACTTGTCTGTATTGGCCTGCTGTGAGGAGTTATTGTATTTTGTTGTCATAATCAATTGTATCAATTACAACTGTTGCATTATTTTTGTCAGCAAGGAGAATAATAATAGGTTTGTCTACGGGAGATTTATTGCATTCCTCTCATCATAGGATATTTTTGACTTCAATTTTCGTTGCTTCTCAATTATTCTTTTTATTCTCCAGTGTAATTCTGCTGCTTCTTCTAAAGGCAATTTCTGAGTAACTTCCTCAGTGGCTGCTATTATATCTAGTAAAGGGGATATTAGATGGTATTATGACAAAGTTTAATCCTTTTCCAAAGACAGAAATGTCAGCATCTGTTAGATGTTTAAAACTGATATTTTTAATAGATGAAGCTGATACACTGCTTGATATATTATGATTTTTGATATGCCTGTGTAGGTTTGCAAGTTTTTTCTTTTGGCATTCCTTTATTTTTCCATGTAATGTAGAATATGATTTTCTTACTGCTTGAAAAACTCTTGTGAAGTCTTCATCAGTAAGTTTATTTTTTAGAAAACATTCTACATTATTAATTAGTTTAATACAAGGTTTGATATTTGGAAAACTTTTGACCATTTATTCTTTCTCTTAACATAGCTTCACTTGCTCTGTGAGTAATTTTCTCAGCTCTCTGAGAGTGAATTGGAGTTTTTAGTTGCAAACCCTTAGGTACTATCCCTTCAGATTTACATAAGAAAGTTAAATGATTTTCTTCTTTGGCCAGCTTTGAACATAATTTTTTCATAATGTCTAAAGTTTGATATAGTATCGGGTCCATACCAGATACTTAGTGTATTCCCATCATCTAATATAAGCTAGAAAAATTTAATTTTATTTGAATATTCCAAATACATTCAACTGTTAGTAATAGCACACAGATTAATATATGCACAACAGTTTGAAAGATTTTATTTTCCTCTTCTTCAAGTATTGCTGATGTGGCCAGTGTCGATATTAGGGTGGGAATCGAACCTGGACTCTTAGATTCTTGAATATTAAATTTTAAAGTAACACTCTGACCATCTGAGCCAACCTGCCAAAGACAACAGTCAATAAAAGTTTCATATACTTATCTATGAGATTCCTCCTAATTTTTCCATTTTTCCTAATAGCAAAATTGATTAGTGATTTCCATACATTATATATAGTCACAGTAGGTTGACTTATGAGGGTTGTCCATCATTGTCAGGTCAGCAGCTTCTTTAAATTTTCTTCTTTGTACCTTTTCTTCTCTATCCAATATTTTCATATTTTCCCAATTGAACATATGGTCATTAGTATATACATGGTCAGCTACCCAACTAGTTCAACCATTTTTTATAGTCGTATTCAATGGCATTTACTTATTTTCAGTACTAAAATGCATATATTTGTGTGAATAGCAGGGGGGGGGGGAATATATAAAACACTAAAATTATATTATTTTTTTCAAAAATATAATTAGTAACACATTTAGAAATTTTTTTTACAAGTATATCAGTAATAAATTAATAAATGTTTAGACATTTAAACAGAAAAGGCTTACATTGGTTTAAATCTGAGTATTATAATCATAGCTTTATAAATTAATTTAGCTAACATTTGATATCTGTATTTTTTTTTATTTGTCAGATTTGCATATAATTAAATTTATTATTGTTTTTATCCAAATCTATGTAAATGTTGTTAGAGAGGTCATTTTTAGATAAAGGGATGCTAGTTTATTTTATTTAATGGTACTTGTCTTTGGCTATAGCCCATGGCTGGATTTCAGATGATTACCCTTTCTTTTTCTGTCATCTGAGAGATCAAATTTATGACCTGACTGTAGTTCATGCTCTAAGAATATTGAAGAGTATTCATTGCTTATTTCTGCAAAGAAGTTGTGTTAGGCCAATCTTGTGGACAGCTTCACCCTTGTTTTCCCATAATGTGCATTTGAGCAATTAGTATTTTTGCCCTTTATTTTATAGATTTTATATGATTTTATATTATTTGGAAATTTATTTTTTTTTGTACATATTTTTTCTTTTTCATTATCCTTTTTAATAATTAAATAATTTTTAAATGCAGAATATCCTCAGCATTCTGGTTTTGGAAGATTGCTGATGAATATATTAAAGAAATCATGTGAGAGAAGAGAGTCCTATGGGAGATTGTTCTGTAAAATTAAAGTCTCTCTGAATCCTTAAATCCAGAAAAACATTAATTTATTTAACAAAATGCAATAAAAAATTCAAATGATATTAAATACTAATTATAGTAGATACAAAATTTTGTTATCTAAATTAATATTTTTTCTTGTCTTTAAAAATTCAAAGAGACTTTTAAAGATCATGTTTTCAAATAGAATCTTAAGTTGAGATCAAAAAAGATAACACGAGTTTTTAGTTTATTTTGAAAGTATTTTTTAATAGAAGCAGTAGTTTATCATGATCCAAATCCTGCCTGATCTCAACTCTTGGTATAATTCTTATTAAGATTTTTTCAAACACCTTGTAGAAAATATATAGTAATAATTTGGAATGATAATTTTTTAGCCGATTGCTAGTAAAACTTAGTATAAAAAAATTTAGTGTGAAAACTAAGCTTTGCAACATTTTTAGAATACATATACAGTATATGAAAAATATTGCTGAATAGTTTCTGAAAGTTTACTATCAGGAGAACTTTTTTGGTTTAAGAACAATCAAGGACAAGTTCAAGTTTATCAGTTTGAGATTTAGAAAAATATAAAAGATTCTACTTCTGCTCTAATGATACTTTTTCTTGGGTTTGTCAAAATTAGCTTTAAAAATCGTATACATAAGTTTGGCAATCTTATTATCAGATGATAGTAGTAGTTCTTGTAAAACTTATGCAAAAGAGATAAGTTTTTCAATTGAATCTTATAAAGTATATTTTTCATGGTCTTTCTCCATGTTTCTTTCCTAGTAACTTCCAGGTTTTTGGTAAGCAAATATTATTGCTGGCTTTATGCTAACATGAACAAATTGCATGAGGTATTCCTGAAGGATGGGGTTTCTATTAATATTTTTTTCAAGATATTCTGTATATTGATCCCTGATGTCAACTATGAAAAATTTTAATTTCAAAATATTTGATTTATGTTATTATGGAAGAAATGATTCAATATTAGGAGATTAACAGTCAATAGCAACTACTTTATATGCATGTTGCTAAAGCCAGCTATTTTTAAATTTGGAAGTGGTTGCCAATTTTAAAGGCTACCTTGAGAATTAAAATTTACTGTAAATACAAAAGTTAATGGAAAATCTGAAAGTTTTTTAAAAATTGTATACTTGAAGATTATTTAACTGGTGATTGTTATATCATTTGAACTTTCTTTAGTCAAAGTTATTTGCTTTGTTAAATGATTTGAAACATAAATAGTGAGACTACGTTTAAATTTCATTTTGTCTAAAATCAGTGCCAAGCCAGAAATTTCAAGATATGACAAGTCATTTAAAAAGCATTATATATACATTGTGTTATACAATCAATTTATAGAAATTTTCCATTTTTGATATTAGTATTTAATTAAAATACATATACTCTATTTGCTAGTTGAAGAAAAAAATATTCTGCAGAGGATACATTTGGTTTTACAAGTTGTCAGAAACATCCTATAGCCATTTTGTTTCAAAAGTTTAGATATCTCACTCTTCTGTCCTGATATGGTTGTTCTCCATAATACTACTAGAGTGTGTTAATACTTCTGATATGTGGTTTGATAATTTTCTGCTGTTTTTTTTTCCATATGTCATAGCATTGGCCAGGAGGTGAACCCGCAACAATTGTCTGCAACCAACTACTTGTTTGCAAGACAGCTGTGCTGACCTCTCAGCTAATTTCTAATTTTCTGCTTTTAAATTGGAGTTCATCAAAAGATGATGAGCAGTTTCTAATGATGACATTACTAATGCATGCTACCTACAGAGTGGGCCTCAGGAATACTATCAAAAATTCATTTCTATTTCAGGATTGTATTGTGATTAATGAAGTGTAATCTTTACAATAAAACAAAATTAGAGAAACAAAAATTATTAAGTAAGACAATCCCTCAATTAATATCTTTAATCTTCAGCCATTTTGAGAAACATTATTTGTGAAAACATTAATAAAATTTAAATGATTTGAATAATCTCTATTATTGCATTAATTTTTTATTTTTAATCCACTAAATAATATATATTCAGGATATTGTCAAATTGTGAAGAATATTTATTAAAATACAGCAATATGTGATATTAAGAACATTAATATTGATATCTGAGCAACAGATTTATTCCATCTCTTCAAAAAATTTTAAGCACTTCTACTGAAAACATTTTATGGATTAAAAATAGAAAGTTTATAAAATAAGAATGAAGAGATTATTTGATTAATTGAAATTTTATAGATGTTTTCACAAATAATGGTCAAGAATTCCTCAAAATGTTAGAACTTTCAATTGAAAGCAAAAAAAAAAGAAGGATTTAAGATAAATGCTAAAAGGGATAAAGTTACAATCATTGACTTTTCAAAAAGGAGAAAAATAAAGATTGATAGTAATTAATTGGAAAACCATAAATAGCTTGATTTTTATATTTATGGATCCTAGTGTGAAATATGCAGTTATTGTGTTAGAAATAACTTAATATTAAAATATTTATGAATTCGGTTCTTTGAATAGCTTTTTTTTTTTCATCCAAGTTGTAGTGTTTACACTAAAGTATAAATTTTATTATTATTATTATTATTAAAAAATGAAACTGCTATAAGTAAATTTGGTTATGGTGATACTGTAAAGCTTGCAGAGAAAGAAAAACTGTATATTATATATTCTTTCTTTGAGAGAAATGCTAAATGAAAATGGTCATAGAAGAATGCAAATGAAGATATATCAGAATTAGATTATATTTTGACCAACAGAAAATATGTATTTCAAGATTATAATGTTCTTAATAGATTCAATGCAGGAAACAATCATCATTTACCAAGATATAAGATATGTGTTAATGAAATACTAGAGAGAAAAATTATTAAGAAGAACCATATTAACAAGTGATATTCTTAATCTTCAAAAAAACAACCAATGAATTTAAATTAGAACTTACAAATAGTTTTAAAATATTATCATTTCTGAAAAAGGTTCACACTTAACTGAAATCAATAAGAAGATAATTGATACTTTATTAAGAACTGCAAAAAAAAATAATAATAATTGGTACAAAAAAGCAGCAATTTATCAATAAATTTTCTACTGAGACAAGAGAATGTATGAAGAAAAAAAGGAATAAGAAAATATTTAAAAATGATTCATTGAGGAAAATTGAATATCTAAAGTTTTATAAATAATATGAAAAAGATTTAATAAGAATATAAGAAAATATAATTGTGAATTGGCAAGAAAAGCTATAGAAGAAAATCAAAAATGTAAAATAATATCTTTGTATTGAAAAGAACATTACTTCTGAAATAAGAAGAAAAAATATAATTTATTAAAAAGAAAGATGTCATCACGGAATGTGTGGAAAAGTTTTATAAACAATTATATATTAATATAAAACAAGAAAACAAAGTATCTCCTATAGTTATTATATCTTCTGAATTTCCCAATAATTTAAATGAAGAAGTGAGATATGCAATTAAATTTATAAAAAAGAAAAAAACGCCAGGAAATGATGGAATTATAATCAATATCTTAAAAGAAGCTATTAAAGTAATAGAAAAATTGTTGGCAAAGTTATATATCAAATATGCAAGTGATAAAGATGTATCAGATGATTGGAAAAATGCAGAATTAATACTGATATTTAAGAAAGGTGATAGAGAATATATTAGAAATTCAGATCAGTCTCCTATCTTTCCCAAGATAATAGCAGCTCATATACAAATGAGTTTAAATTCTAACCAACCAAAAACAAACAAACAAGATGTATTTAAAAGTGATTTTAGCTTAGTGAATCTTGAGAAGGTATAAAAATGAATGGTAAATATGAGTTGCCATTATGCTTTGAATTTTTAGATTATGAAAAGGCATTTGATTCTATAAATTTCAACAATAATTAAAGGATTCTCAATATATAGACCCAGGATACCATCATGTTCTAAAGAATATTTATCCAAATGCAACAGCAATGATTAGACTACATAGTGATACTAAGAAGATTAATATTGAGAAGGTTATTTCATATTCCAAAACTTTTACAGTAGATTTATGAGAATTAGTTTGTGGATTAAAATGAGAAACTAAAGAAGTAACAAGTACATGGAAATTATTTAAGACAATTAGATTTGTCAGATTATGTATCTGTTTTTGCAAATAATGCTTCAGAGGTTCAGTAAATATATAAGAGTTATCAGATAAAAATAAGAAAATAGAACTAAAAATAAATGCTAAAAGGTGTAAAATAATGTTCAATGGATTTTCTGATAAAAAGAAAATAAAGATTGATAATCATGAATTAGAAGAAGTTAACAACTATAAATATCTTAGTCAGATTATTAAAGCATTTGGAAACATAATTGATAAAATTAATCACAGAATTAAACTTGTACAGATTGCTTTTAGTAGAAATAACTTGATATAAAAAAGAAATAGGTCTGGTTAAAAAGGAAGATTTTTAATAAATGTGTTTTACCATTTCTTACTTATAGATGTGAAATTAACCTTTTGCCAGTTCTGGCATTAAATGTCTCCTATGACAATGTTAAAATGTTGATTGGTCTGACCAAAAGTATGAGAACTTTTTAGGGCATAAATCTGAATTATCTGCATTGGTATCATCATGAATTTGAATAACTAATTTTAGAACTCATGCACTCTGATATACCATTAAACTCCACTATATTGTTCTACTTTTTATGTATGATAAATCCTACTCCATTTGTATTACCAATATTTGTATTTTTATAATAAAATACATATTCATTTTTTAAATCAATTGTCTATTCATCTTTTTTTCTAACTTCACAAAATCCATAAATGTTCCATTTATAATAGGACAGTTATTTTTTCCAATTTATGCAGTTTTTCTTCACTTGAAAGTGATCTGTAATTATATTTAAACAGATTGTCATCAAATAGAAGCCTAAGTCCACAGAGAATTCTTAATACTGTCTACTTTGGCCATCAATTGCTGCCTTGGCTGGTGACTTTACAGCTGCCTGGAAGTAAAGAACACAATTTAGTTTTGTGTGACATGTTTTTTAAATATAAATGCATATATAAAGTTTATTCACACACACACATTTATCTTGCCTTTAAGAAATCTCAACTAATATTTTATTTTAAGAACTATCATGCAATTGAGAAGAAAGACCAAGAAAATTATCTTGTATTTTTTGATCTTAAACTCTGGAGTCAAAAATCAATAATATCACCACAATGGCTGATGCATATGTTTGTAAGAAGCCATCCATGTTTATTCACCTACATGCAATAATATAATAATATCTGCAATAATAAAAATGTATGGAGTGAAAATTAGGAAATTGTTTTGCTTGGTTCCTTTAAGTCCTTAAAGAGGAATCACTATAATTAATGCTTAATGATTACGAAACAATTACACTCAAAAAATGTGATCAATACAATTATTTTGTAGGAATTGAAATTAGCGATAAAGGAAAATGCAAATCCATAAGAAATCCAATTATAAACTTTTCCATGAATTGAATATATGTCAGAATTTAATAAGCACAATAATACAGAAGTAAGCTGTAATAATCCCTAAAAAGGTAATCATAGGCAATAAATCCATACAAAATTAAATTCCAAAAATATATCTTTGTATGAGAAAAGTAAAAAAATGCAGACACCATTAAAATTATATGATCAAAAAACATATATTAACAATAAATATGAATTTAACAAGCACTACAAAAAAGTATATCATATAATTTACAAGAAAGTAATTAGCAGCAATAAACTCATAAGAAATGAAAATACAAAAAAAAAAAAAGGCTGTTCATGAGGAATATTAAAAAATATGGGTACCTTAAAACCTATATTGTTTTCATAAATGTATATTTTCATCTTTTTATTTACTTCTATAATTATACTTTATACAACATTTTGCTTATATAGTTTTCATAGGGATCATATTTTTTATTTTGCCATATTTATGACAATGATTGTATGAATTACAACCATAGAAATAAATAACAAGACAAAAACATACATTTATGATAAGTGTTTTTCATATTGTTCATATTAGGACAGCTTTTTTTTGGAATTTCATTTTTTTTGTATGTATTTACTGCCAGCAATTACTTTCTTATGGATTTCATCACATACTTTTTGTATTGTTTTGTTTGTTGTATACTTATTTAATGTTAGAGCACATTTTTGTCTGAATAATTTTTATTGTATCAATATTTTCATTTTCCTCATGCTCCAAATACATTTCCAAAATATAATTTTGTATGGATTTTTTGCTACCAAATTCCTTTATGTATTGTTGTGCTTAGTCAATCTATGTGCTGTTTTGTACTTTAATTTCTTATGGAAATGCATTTGTCCTTATCACTATTTTTTTTTTTTATGGAATGCATTTATTAAACACATTTACTGATTTCATTTGTTTTTTAATCATTGTGCATTAGTTTTGTTCAGGTTTGTTTTTTTAAAAATATATTGTATTATTTTTTATTCTATTTATTTTTGATAATTAGCTTTTTTCTCTCTCTTCAATGGTATAAGATGGTGGTCCCATTATGCCAATGGCGATAGGCTCTACTAGCACTCCATATGGAAAAAAATGTGTGTATTATTTTAATCACAAAAAATTATAACATATTACTGTAAACAAATTGATTTATGCTATTATCTCATTAGGATGCAAACAAGCCTTATACAGCATTTAAGGCCTTTAAAATCTTTGCAGAATTTTTATTTAAGATTTATTTTAAATGATATATTAATGAATTATACTGACTCTTGTCAATAGTTTATGTAATTATTTTAAGATATTTTATAATATGAAAGATTTTTTTAAAAAAGATAAAAAAATGATTATTTGATCAACAAGTGTTATTTATATTGGTCCAATGTACTTTAGTATTTTGTTACAATGTTTATCTGAAATTAAACTTTATATTGCATTAATCAAGTTTAAAACAAGATTTTATTGTATAACTTCTTACAATAATTTGGATAAATTTAAGACTACAGGTCAATTATTGTTATCTACATTTATAAGCTTTATATATGTGTATATAACATTTTAATTCCACATGAGTTTTTTTATTTCAATTGAAATTTACTGTAATCAGTGAATAATTAAATTGAATTGTAATGTTCCAGCAGAATTTCACCAATCACTTAAGTTGAATAGGAAATTTAACAGATTTTGCTAAGGTTGGAAATTGTCTGCAAATCAGCTGTCACATGATATAACAGCTGATTATTTTATCCACTCCTGAAATTAAAGGTCAAATTAAAAAATAAGTACAGTATTTGATGATATATTTCATAAACATGTTACATAAAAATTTCCCAAATAAATGAAAGCTTTGTTTCTTAATAGTTTATTTATATAATAATTTTTTTTTTAAATTTCAGTACTCTTTGTGATGGTTTTTTTTTATCTAGATGCAACATACATTACCAGAAAATAATCAGAAAGATGAGATTCTAAAATAATTCAACTGTATTAATAACCATACACAACCCCTCCATCCACGCATATTTATGAAAACAAATAATCATCTGCTTCTCTGCCCACCCTCTTTTTTTGATTTGATCTCTTGTTAAATTCAGAATGGATGCAATAATTAACAGTTAAATCATATGAAGTTTGCTTCCTATTATCAATATCTCTAAAATAATTAACAAATACTAGGCCACCCTTTATTACCCAAATGATGGCAGATAAGATCCAAGTGAAATATCAATACTATAATAATATATTTGGGAAAACTTATACACTGTATTTATTTATATATATATACACACCTTTATGTTTTGTGGTTTTATCAATGCATTTCTCATCTCAATATTACCATATTACAACTATCCATTTGCATAAAAATTCAATCACCCCCTCTCACTATTCATATCTTTGAAACCACTTCAATTTTCACATAAGGAAGAATCTAAATATTGCATTTGTATTTATATGAATTCATATTTCAGATTCACACACACACACACACACATATATATATACTTGTTGTATACATTAGCATTCTATTGACATTTTATTGCATGCCATCCCCCCATCTTCTGGATGGTAGAAATCATGGACATTTTATTGCATGCCGTCCCCACCATCTTCTGGATGGTAGAAATCACACCTGATTTTAAATATCTAATTTATGAGCATCACTGCAATATTTCTGAATGATTTCCGCTACTCAGAAAATGACTGGTAGGATACAATAGAAACATCATACAAAAATAAATGTGTATACAGATGAATTCAAAATATATATTTATATCTTTTATTAAAGAAAATCTTTGCTTCAGTATATATATTGTAAAGGATTGGATCCTGACCTTACATGATAGTAGATTTGATAGGCTGTCAGAATGGGTGAGAAAATTTATTTAGAATTTCTAAGTATATAGACTCATGTCCACTCCGATCTCATTCCTGGGAGATCATGTATTAATACACTAACATCTGTCAAAAATCTACCTGTATACTTATCTCTTTTCTCCATCTTTAATTTCTGTTAATCCCAGAATTTGAACTTAGGGAGAATCCACATAATATTCTACTTCAAAGTATATCATTATTACTATCTATAATGTGCAAGAATGTGATAAATTGAGAACTGAATATAGAAAAAACAGAAATGACAGTCTTTAATTTAAAATCATATATTTAACAAATTTATTTACAATTAACATACTTTAGGTAATGAGGTTATAACAAAAATAAATTATTTATTTAAATATCAATAAACATTTTTTGATTATTATGGTTAATATCATTAATCCCCCCTCTGTTTCCCTTCAAAGAATAATTATCCAATATCAGTACTAACAAAAAATTAAATTATAACTGGTTATTATTTATGTTTACACTTGCTTGCTAATTTAAACTTTATCAAAATCATAATTCATTATCTCCAATCTGTCTATTGATGAGTTCAAATTAATAATGTGGTGGTATGGGATTCCCCCTTCTATTGCGGTTTGTTTCTATAAAGATAGGAAAAACCATCCACACTAAACATTATTAATCATATATACTGAAAACAAATAAATAAATGACAAAATGATTAGTAATAACAAACAAATAACAGTGTCACTGTACAAGTGTTGGCATTTAATGTATAATAGGATAAAATCTTACCTCTCCTCTGGGGATGATTAAATTCATCTGTAAGCAAATTCATACCTGAACCTATATTTTATTTCAATTTAAAAATAAAGCTAATAATGCTTTTCCCTTCTCTAACATATCGAGAGTTTACAACCACCTTCAATCTAGGATAAAGGAAAGAAATAAAAAAAAATACATAAAATAAAAATAAAATATGATGTCAACCTACGATCAATTAAGAGTCCATAAGGAAAATGTCCTAAAGATTATAAATATCCTCATTGATCCAGTTCATGTTTCAGTTGGTAGGGTTCAAGTGTTCTAAATATATGATGGTGATCAGAATTTCTCTCTTTGTATAGCCTGTTTTGAAATGTTAAGTGTGCAGCTTCACATCTAAATAGGAAAGTTGAAGTAAATTTGGTTTTGGTGCTATCAGCTCTATGGGTACTTTTTGTAACTTTATACTTAGCAATACATGATTGTATGTGTTTCTATATATGAAGTTACTAAAAGTTATTGAATTGATTGAAAAGCAAGATTGTTTGCTTTTGATAATCTCAAGTTAGAGTTGATCTACTCTCCAGTTCAGACTTGAAAATATTCTTGAAATATTGAATAGTTTAAAGCTGCTTTGGAGATTTATAATTCAAAATCCTTTAGTTAGCTGGGTTTGATTCTGTATGCTTTTAATCTAGCTTTAGTTCATATCCATGAGATGTTTTTACTTTGATGGCAGCAGACTTTTCTGGTCAAACCACAAGCTCAGTTTTTCTGCCCAAAAAATGTCTATATTGGTTAGCTGATAAAGTTTTTGATCTGATTTTTGAGAAAGTCATTTGTTTATATCTTTTGCTGATTACCAAAATGAGGTTGTTTTATTTAATGTGAATTTTATGATTTCAAACAGCAGGTTCATGTCTTGGATTAATTATTTACATCACTTGTTATGATTAATATATACATATGATGGATTAATAACAAAAAATTTATTTATTATTTCTTTCCTTTAAGTTTTTTTTTCTTGTTTGCATCTAAACTTGATCATCCTTTCCTTATATGTTGTAATGTGTGTAAATTACACAACAATTGATGAGAGGTTTTTAACAAAGGTAAGTATTAGTGTCTGAGTTTTAAACATTCAATTATGGAAACAATGTTTTCTCAGCTACTATGTTTGTGACCAATTTCATCTTTTGGTAATAAGATTTGATTTGCATTCTCATTATACATATAACTTGCTTTCTATTATATGTAGAGAATGATGTTATTCTGGGTCTTGCGTTTGAATTAGATAAGGATGCTTTTAATGGTTTTGGAAGGGTGCAAGACTACATCTTACAATATATATATATATATATTAAAGTAATATCATAAAAAAGTAAGATAGTATTAGAAAAGAATTATTATTGCATTTCTGATATTTAATATTAATGAATTACTGTCTTTATCTATTTAATGTAGCTACTACTGTTAGAAGAAGGTTGGAGAGAGTTATTTGTTTTGGGTGCAGCACAGTTCTCAATGACTTTAGAGGCAAGATCTTTATTAGCTGCAGCAGGTAACTAAATAATTACCTAATATGTTTTAGAATATTAAATCCATGAAAATTTTGTTTTAAGGCTAAGATATAAAATTAAGTATAATGGAGAAGTGGTTTGCTTTTCTTTTCTTATTATATGTAATTTCATATAGTCTCTCTATAAATTTATTTACTTTTCGGTATTTTTAATTTTTCTATCAATTTCTGTATTTGATGTTTGAATTGTCAGAAGTATTTACTGCTTTTCTATATTGATTATCAATAGTTTTTCACTGCTGAGTATTTCATCATTACAAATAGCAATAAATGCTTCTAGCAATCCAACTATTAAATACAGAAGTTGATAAAATTAAAAGTAGATAAGTAAATAAATTTTCATAGTGTATATGAAATTACATATAATAAATAAAAAAGCAAATCAACTTCCACACACTTAATTTTAATAAATGTTTAAATTTTAAATGTTTTGATGGTTCAACAAAATTCTTTCCTTTCCCTTTTAAACCACAGGGAAAAGAAAATCCTTGAAGATTATTAAACAATTGTTGGGTCTAAAATTTAAACATTACTAAAATTAAATATAAAGGGAAGTTAATTTGCATGATATTAAATGAAATGCTATAATAAAAGAAAGAATAATATTGTTTAAATAAACAATATATAAATAATTGAATGATTAATCGCTGATAAGATCTTGTGATACATGAATAACTATTGACAAATTGTGCTTCAATATAGGAATCTTTAATTCTCAACACTATCATTCTAACATCGTTCTAAACTGCACAGGAACAAAATATAAATTATATAATTAACAAAAAAAAAAACAGGGAAAGTTGAAAATAAATATGCTAAAAATAGTTATAAAACATAAATCAATAATCATGACTGATAGCGGTCTCGACACTTCGCCCTCTATTTTTAAAAAACTGAACTACATAAAGATTAATAAATAAAAAAAAAAAGAACTTACATTTCCTGCAGGCAGGATCCGTGGTTCAAACTACGTTATTCTCACTATGTAATTGCAAAGTATATCTAACTATAAATATATTTTTCCACTCTGTCATCGTCCATCAAGACAACTTTGTTGACCCGGACAACGAACTTATCCACACTAATAATGTGGAAAATATGTGGATGACAGCAAAGCATAAGCTAAAATACCAATTTGGTCCAGCAGACCTTTGTTCTCATCCTACCTGCAGGAATTTTCATTTATAAATATGCACAAACGTGACCTCGTTTTCGTGAATTTCCTCATGTGTGTAGCTGAAAACTATGCATAAAAATGTAAGTTCATTTTTTTTATTTATTAATCTTTATGTAAAAACATTTATAGTTAATATAGTTTATTTACTTATTTATATTTATATATACAGTTGTGACCGTTAGATATACTTTACAAGTCAAAACTACGCATAATTTTTTTATATTCTTTTTTATTAACTTTTATACTTAGATATAGCTTATTTCTAATTAGATACACTGATTAAAGTTAGACATACTTAATACGAAAAAAATTTAGTTCAGTTTTTTTAAAAATAGAGGGTGAAGTGTCGAGCATAACCCGTAAATCAATTATATTCTAAAAAAAAAATTTTTTTTCACAATCTTCATTGACATTGATATAAACATCACATTGCTCTACAGTCCTCCAAAACATAATATAGAAATTTTTTCTACTGTTATAGTCTCAGCCAACTTATTTCTATTTTTCATCTTTATCATCAGCAAAATATTTATCACTAAGAATCAAACAAATAAGAGTCATTAATGGTTAAGTCTAGAATGTAAGAAAAGTTTACAAAGGTTCCTATTTCATTTCTTTAACTGACTTCTAAACTCATCTGTTGTACACTTCTAGAAAATGAACTTTTTATTAAAATTTAATGCAGAAGAAAGATGAATGAAACCAAGAAATTAGATAAGAACTTAGAATTAGATTTAATACTATGTTTCATATACATAAAATAAATAAATTCCATAATCTTTATTGTGTTACACTTGAAAATTTTTTAATTCTATATTAACATTAATTATAAGGAGTACCCCTCCCCCCACACACACATACACACAAAAAAAAAAAATTGTTCTCTGATGAGCAGGACCATTGTATTATATATTTCCACCATGAGATGTCTCTTGCAGGGATTTGCTGATGAATTTTCTTATGCACAGAAAGTAGGAAAGATATGTACTGAAGACTTGTGCAGGGGTAGATAAAGAGATGAGGATCAAATTTAGTGAAGAAAAATCAAAAGTAAATGATGGTGACTGCTGGGGAAAGAGAAAAGAAAGATTTTTTTCTTCGGGGATATAAAGTTAATTATGGTGAATAGATACAACTAGTTGAGAATTGTTTTAGTTAATCAGGAATTGCTTGGAGGAATGGGGAAAAAAATTAATAAATGACACAAAGAAAAGAAATGGACTGATAAAGAAATTAACAGTGTTTTCATATAATAAATATGATGTAGCAAGAACTGTATGGAAGGAAGTGGTAGTAATAGAGTTAATGTGGTAATGATGTATTATATGTTAGCAAAGGAGTGTTAGATTACTTAGAAAAATACAAGGAGAAGTAGGAAGGCATGTATTAGACACAGGTGTGTGGTGGCAAAGGAGGCAATTCAAGGAGAAATGGTATGGTCAAGTTTTTATATGAGAGATTCAAAAAGTAAAATGAAAATGTTTGGTATATTGCAATTTATAGATAGTAAGAGAATAGACAAAATAGTATTCAATTGGCTTATAAATAAAGGGAAGGCAACAAACTGGTAAGAAAGTTAATACAATATGCAGATTTGGATAAAGACTTTATGTTTATATATTTGTACAAAGAATGAGATTATTGTGTTAGGAGGATTGTTGAGTGTTATAGTGGCAAAGATTGGGATAAAAGAATAGATGGATTAATAAAAATATGATTGCCAGCAACAAGGGAATATACACATAAATGGAAAACTGTGGTTAATTTGGTCTGCAGATTATGTAAGGAAAGCTTGGAAAATATTAGATATTTGCTAATAGAATGTAAATGCTTACAAGCAGAAAGGATACAAATAATGTTGGAGAATAAATATAGACCATACAGAAAGTGGGTTATTAGTTGGAAAAAGATAAAGGGATCTAGATACAAAGGCCATGGAGTGGACAAAGGTGATGTTGGGGAAATGGGATAGAGCAGAATAGAGAAAAATATAGGAAAAACAGGGTGGGGAATGGAAAAGGAAAGTAAGGTGGTTAACAGGGTTTTTTTGGGCATAGTGGCTGAGAAATTTATGACTTTGATCACAGAGTAATCATATCATATCACATCAGTCTGTATATTGACATCGAGTGAAGCTGAGGTGCCACATAGTAATTTTTTTTTGTTAAGTGTATCTAACTTATTCATTGATTTTTGAGATGGCTGAAAAGTTGAAACAATGTGAAATTTTATTTTCTATTAGGAAAAATCCAGAAAAAATAATTGTAATGCTTGAAACAGCTTACAAGTAAGTTGCTCTGGAGAAAACGCTCTGGAAAAAACACAAGTTTTCAAGTGGTTTAATAGAAAAGTTTAAATTCATCACATCCCAATAAACCATGCTAAGTGAAAATCAGTGTCAAGATGATGATTTTTTTATGCAAATGGCATTATTCACTCAAAATTTGTTCATAGTGGTTAGGCATTTTACTTAAAAGTTCTGAAATATTTACATGACGTGATGAGGTGAAATTATCACAAGTTTTGGCAAGCAGGGAGTGGTAGCTTTTGCTATGACCATGTGCCAACAGACAATGCCTTGAGTGTGAAATAATTTTTAGCCAAAAACAGTATGACCCATCTTATCTACCAAGCATATTCACCCAATCTTATTCTACGGGACTTCTTTTTAATTTCCCTGAATAAAAAAAGACCCCAAAAGAAAACATTTTGCTAACATGGAAAAAAATGATGAAGGCATTAAAGGACATCATTTTGCAAAAGTTTCAGAATTCTTTGAAAAGTGGAAAACAGAACTTCAACCAGTGCATTGTATCAATGGACATTACTTTAAAGAAGATTCTAATTTGTAACACCTAAAAAAATTTACATTATTTTACAGCAAAATTCCATATTTTTTTTGGGGGGGGGTATTCATTCATATACTCATTGGATCGGCAATTCAACTCAGTGATGATGGGGACAGACTCAAAAACTAAAGATTTCTGGATCAATTGCAAATATTAAGTTAATTTAAAGAAACTGTTGCACTCAGCTTGTCACTTTAATGCTCAAACATCACACAATCATTGAATCATCAAGTGTACTATTTATTATTACTGATAATCGTAATAAAACTTAGAAAATTGAAAATTATTGCCCTATGTAGTTTGAAGCAATAGTAGAGAAAATAAACTCATTTGATTACAATAAGTAGTATTAATAAAATTTACAATTGTATTAAATCATTGAAAAGTTCAAGATAGAGGGATGTTCATCAGAATAGTATAGTTTCAACATATATATATATATTATGGAAGAAAAATTCAAGATATTTTCTCAATATCCCCCCCCCCCTTAGATGAACCAAAAATTAAGACATTAACAAATTTGAAGATAGGTTTTAAAATACATTTTAGTAAAACTAATATTTTCTTGATTTTTAGTTGGTTATACTCAGTAGCAGTAAAACTGAAGTAATGTTTATTTGCAAAGTAGTTTAAACTAAATAATTGAAATGATATTACAGAAAAAAGTTCTTTGTTTATTTAAGAGATTGGACTCAACAATTTTTTGCAAACTTTGAATTTTATGTAAATCAGATTTTGCTTTGGATTGTGTATTTACCATCCGTGATTCCAGATACGAAAATAAACATTACATTATAACACAAAAGATATTTACAAAGCATTAAAAACACAATAAATGAGGACTCTATTGACTGGTATATTATATTTTTCAATTTTTGAACTTTACATATGAGGGAAATAAATGTATATATGCATAAGCCAGGTTATATAAATAGAGGATATTAAGTTACATTTATTACTGTAACAATAAACTGTTTTCCAATTATGATTCCATAGATTAAAATTAATCAAGTCAAATACTTGATAAAAATGTTCAAATTAGCAGGGAAAAAACATTGAAAAGATATAATAAAAATGAATTATCTTTGACTATGGTCTCTTATGTCTCATAACTTTATTTTCAATGATATTTGTTCTTTTACATTTATAATTTTACATTGAAATACTACAAATCTTTAGTAATATTTATCTTAAAACTGGCTTTTTTCTCAAGACAACAAATATTGCAAAATTAAATTAATTTATTTTATTATTTGAACATTCTTTTATAGTTTAGTTAAGTAGACACAGGTGCACAAAATTATTTAGCCATTTTTCTATTTCCTAGAAATACTTTACTTCAGTATCCCTCCCTACAATTTACAGCAATCTATAAAAAAAATAACAGAAATAAGACTTGCTCAAGTATATATAAACCCAAAGACAATCATATTTTTAATTCAGTACTATATATTTTTGAGTAATTATTTAAATCTATTAAAAATAAAATTATAAAGTTTCATAATAGAATAAATAACATTGCACCTCAAGCAGATCTACCAAGAATTACCATCCCTTATATCCCCAAGGTTTCTAATAAGTTTATTAAAATACTAACAAACAAATTTAAAATCGCATTCAGAACTCCGCCTAATTTTAATAGATTGATCAACAACTTAAAAGATCACATTGATCAATCGCTCACTCCACAATTGTATACTCCATCTCATGACCATACCCTGGATGCCATGACATGAAACCAAGACAACTATAAACACTAGATTGGTTTAACACTTATACACCTATAACAGAGCTCAAAAGACCAATAATACATAGCCTGTATGTTTGGAACATGCCAAAAATGCCAGGCACGACTTCACACCGCCCAATGCTGTAGTCCTATGCATCGAGGCCAATGATCACTGGAGAAAAAACAAAAAAGCATTCTACATTCACCAAAATATCCATGCTATTAATAGAAAAATGCATGCTTTGAAACTTCCAAGAAATGGTCTGCATAATACATCGCTAATTTAAATATTTTTGCATACATTTTCCTATATGTATCATATTATGACTATGATTGTGAGGTATGAATCCTCAAAAACGTTAAGCCTATTAGTATTATTAATTAGCTTATATCTTCTCCATTAAAACTTTATTTATAAGTATGTGTTTGTTTACATAATAATGGGAGGTAAAACTATTTATTAAATAACAAAATTGTAAAGAAGTATACGAATTAAAAAGCAAAATAAACATTTTAGTTATAATACAATTCACATGTTTAAAACACATACAAGACTACTAATTTATGAGAATTTCATATTTGTTCACTTATTGATAAACACTGTTTTAGGGGATATTTAATTCAATTTTTATGATCTCCAAAAATTTACTATCATCTGATTGCATAAGCTAAACACAGAGAACAGATAAATTATTTTAAAGTCTGAAATAATTTGTATACAATATCAGTTCTTATTTAAGAAAAATGAATTAATTCATGGTTTAATATTTTTCTGATGAAATTTATAAAAATGGAACAGATTACTTTAAGTCTGATATCCAGTTTATGAAGACTTATGTTCATGACTCATACATACTTTTAGATCTGACTTGTCTGAGTAATAGTTCATGTAAATTTGGAGCATAGGGATGTAAAGTATAAAAATTAACATCATAAAACACAAAAACAAAAATCTCCATGAAAATTTTATATTATCATTAGTCAATAAAATAAGAAATATTGAGCCACCATTACAACCTTTATATAAACATCTTAAATGGTAAATTATCAATAATGGTGCAGAAAAAAATAATGAAATTTAATACTCTCAAAACATCTACAGAATTCAGATTTAAAATTATTATATAACTATAGATTTTACATCATAAGTATCAACAATTAAGAGATTATCATATGTATATCGTATCACCACAGCCAATGCTTAAATAAACCAATGAAATATCAGTAATCCATTATCAAGACAACACACATTTAAACAATAAAAGGAGTACCCTAAAGCAGGAGTGGTCAACAAGTCGATCGTGATCCACTGGTTGATTGTGAAGCCAATCTGGCAAGAGCTGTCGGGTAACGAGTGAAACAAATTAAGTCAAGATTTTCAAGTTTTTTTGTTTTTGTTTAAAATGTTTTTCCAATTCTAGATAGGTGAAGTCCACTAAGTCGTATCATTATTGAAAATAATATTTTTAATCTTGACTTAATCTAGCTAATTTGAATTAATAAATATTGTTAATAATTACTCATGTTGCTTTAATTCCCCAGGACATGAGTTTTTTGGCCATTAAATAATTATTTTTTATTAGGTAGATATATAAAAATAGTATGTATTTCACGCCTCCACTTAGACTATGCCTATGACAACAAGTCAATCACAACACATTTTAAAAATAAAAAGTAGATCTTATGAATATAAAAATTGGCCATCCCTGCCCTAAAGAAATCAATCCTATTATCAAAGTCTAAGATCTTATATATATAATGAATGAAACAAATTGAAATTAAATTTAAGCTTTGGCTATGATGATGTAATTTATCTCTATGTTAATACATTATTTTATAAAACTTGTAAAAACATGATTAATCTAAAATCCTTGTTTTAAGGATTTCTTAAATTTTTCAGATTTTCAGAGTAGATTTTCTACCTCCCTGTAGTAAACCCAAACTCTGTTACATAGGAAAAACAGGCAGCTCATTGAAATTAGGTTAATTTATTTATAAAATAATGATTGTTATGTCTCAAGTCCCAAGAGATTTATTGATTAATCCATTTACATTTAGTAATATCATCATTAATCACTCATGATTGTATGTCATAATAAATCAATAATTGTTTAATTCTTTGTTCATTGAAGGTAAGATTGATTTACAGACTAAATGAGTTCATTTAATACTAATAGAAAGACTGGACAACTTTGTTACAAAATATATACATATTAAAACAGGCAAAACTCTCTATACATATTGGCACTCAGTGCAAGTCAGAGCAATCAATGGATGCCAGAAGGCTTGTACATAAAATCCCCATCTAGTGCCTATTCATCCAATATACCTAGACTAGTTTCTGGCTTGTGGCCTTTGTCAGTGAGGAACCTTGGATCTGAGAGCACTGCACCTAGATCATAGGATCTAATGCAACCCTCCAACAGCCACCCTTTATCTCTACGTAACTACAAAACTATGAGACTTAAATTGAAAACATCCTTATATTTTCAATCCAAGCTCATCAGCTTATATAGCCATATAGGTCTGAACTCAGTACAGTACCTATACATCCCTGCCTAATAGGATAGTGGTAGCTATGGTTATTAAAGAGCCAAAGACACCAAAATGTATAGGTCCTGAACTGAGTTCAGACATATATGTCTATATAAGCTGATGAGCTTGGATTGAAAATATTAGGATGTTTTCAATTTACGTCTCATAGTTTTGTAGTTAGGTAGAGATAACGGGGGGCTGCTGGAGGGTTGCATTAGATTCTAAGATCTAGGCGCAGTGCTCTCAGATCCAAGGCTTCTCACTGACAAAGGTCACAAGCCAGAAACTAGTCTGGAGATATTGGATGAGTAGGCACTAGATGGGTATTTTATGCACAAGCCTTCTGGCATCCATTGATTGCTCTGGCTTGCACTGAGTAACAATACATATAGAGAGTTTTGCCTGTTTTCATAACAGTTAAGAGCAAGCATAAGAAATGGTGATCATGTGATGTTTATATATACATATTCTTATCTTTCCTATTATTAATATTCTGGATTTTTTTTTATTTCACTATTTTGTTAATTAAAAAACTTTTGTATAGCACCCACACGTATATATATGTATTTGTTCTCAAATGGTGAACTTTTGATCCAGTAATTAGAATGATTTTCTTATAAGTTGTGGTTCAGTTTTAGACTTGGGGTAGGGAGTATCAGTCAAAATTTAGAGTTTAATTAAAAGCTACAATAGTCCATACCAATTCATTATTAATATGTATCTAACAAGCTTTACAAATCTATTAAAACCATAGGAATGAGGAACATCCTTATCCCATATTAGTAGATGGAGACATTAAAATACTTACAATCAATTATTGTTTAAAACTTAGATCAATTAAAAAAATAGAATAAGAATTTTTAAAATGTAAATATCATATGGGTGTTAAAAAAAACAAATTAATATTCAATATACTAAAACATTTCAAAAAAATATAAATATTTTAATATGTACTTTTATATGTATTCATACTCAATCATTTTTCACTTATAGGATTCAGTTTAGAACCAATTTTATCTGAGAAGGTTTTGACCATTATGAATGAAATCAAAACATTCCAGGAAATTATTACCAAATTTAAACATATGCAAGTTGATCCCACAGAATATGCTTGTCTAAAAGGAATTGTTCTTTTTAAATCTAGTAAGTATCAAACTCTGTTTCTTAAATTGCATGTTTTTTTTAATTGTATATTAAAATCTCATTTTAATTATTATTAAATGTCAATTTTTTGTTTGCTTATTAATATAACTCACATTGGATTTTTCTTACAAATATTGTATTTAGAAATCAGTTTTTACAACTTATACAATCAAGAATACTGGTTTCTTCCTTTCTTTAAATAGCAATGACTTCTTGCTAAACTACATCAATGGATAACATCTAATAAGTAAATAAAATTCTGATATATCTCTATAATAATTGCAAAGTATGATTAATATAGTATAAAGAGATAATATAAATTTACTGTCTATCATTTGGATTCTTTATGCAGAGAAAGTATCTGAAAAACAAAAGCATAAACATTAGTAGAAGACAGTATTTAGTAATAATTTGACTATTCTTATCCAGACAGTCTTGAAGAAATGTTAATGCAAATAAATAAAACATTGCAATATACAACATAAGGTTAAAAAATAAGACACCAGAAACATTAAGAGGTTTTATGGTTTTAGAAATCTAGCTATCAAAAATGGTGGAAATAAAAAAGTTAAATTTAAAATTGCATTGGCAAAGTAGACTTTCAATCAAAAAATAAAGATGAACAAAAGAGGTAATGAAATATTTGTCATAGAATATGGCATTTTATAGACATAGACATCATTGAATATGGAAAAGAATATAATGATAATAAAGTTAAAAAGAATAGATATATTACTAAAGAAATAAAGAGAAAATATTAGATGAAACTGTTTTGTTTAATTTGTTTATTTTTTTTAAGAGAATAGGATATCAGTAAACAAATTATTATTTAATATTCCTTTTTAAAATATCTAAAATCAGCATAGATATTTTAAATAATCAACATATTCCATCATTACAAAATGTGTACATTTGAATGATATATTTTAATTAAATTTTTGCACAACAATGCTTTTATTTTCTACAGATAAATTAGAAAATAATGATTGATATTGAATATTAACTGGAAAACTTCTGATAATGTCATGATATCAGCAAATAGCTTTGCCAAATTCCTTTTTAGAAAGATATCTAAAGTTAGTTTTCATACCAATGGTTGCAAGCTAAATCAAATTCCAACAATATTTTATTAGACTTACCACTACTTATTATGTTCATAAGTGTTCCATCTAAGTATTTTAAATAAATCTATATTAGGGTGTGTGCAAAATTTTGTGTATTTTTTTTTTAGAATATTGATTGCTTTAACAATCTGCAATAAAATATAAGTATTAAATATGTTGCTATAATTTGAATACACTTAAGTGTGATTTGCCAAACATTTTATATATCTTTTTTTCATTTTCAGTTACGAAATAATGAGCATATTATATTTATGAAGGAATTCTGTATAGTTTGTTTAATCTGTGATTTCTTATTGCTTTGATGTTAATTTGTTAGAAAGTATCAGTATATATCAAAATAAAATGCTACAACAAACATTAGATGGTAAAATCAAATTTTAAAAAAATGTTATGTTTGTGGACTCAATGAACATAATAGTCAATCTTATGTTTGTTTTCATCACATTTTATCTCTATAATTTTTAGTTGTAATTGGTTTTCAATTTTTTCCTCTTTATCAGAATATGAATTTTCAAAACATTAAAAAAAAATGTCCTAAAAATATAAAATCAATATTTAATAATACATTTCTCCATGAAAAAAGTCATTTCAAAATGAAACATCAAATCAAAAATTCAATAGTGCTTTACAGATAACTATTTACATGATATTTTATGAATAAGAATATATATTAACTACATCTAATATTATAATTGCATACATTATACTTATTTGATTGATTGTTTTTCGTTTTTTTGTAATACATTATTTCTCTAAAGAACTTTTTAATTAAAAATATTTCATCCTAAAATATTTATACATCAATTATTTCAAGTATTTTTTCGACTCAAGATATATATTAGATATAACAAATTATTACTAATGTATGCATAATTTTTTTATGCTCTTGTTCTATTATTAAAAAATTTTTGATGTGACCTCTTCAAAAAAATTTGAGGAAATATAATACCAAATCCTCAAAATCCAAGAAACTAATAATTACTAAGCACATTCTCAATAAGTCTTTTGTCCATGCATTCACCATGAAATGAATCAATTTAGCATCACTGCACAAATAAAGTAACTTTAATATCTTTATATGATTAATACTGATATGTTCAGGAGGGTTTTTCCATTCACCTTGTTAATAACAATATTTCTAGTAATCTTGCTTTAAGAGGTGTGAATCTAAAAATGTTTATAACATTTTTTTAACTTTAAAGTTCCTAAGTAGCTAACAATAAACCAAACAGTAAAAATAATAATTCTCATGAAGGTTGAAAAATAGGCAAAAAGAAATAACTACTCTTCACAATAAAAGGTTATTGCTATATCTGGGAGCAATCCCTAAACTACCAGTTAGACATCGATTTAAATTCACAGGATAACAATAATACTAATGCACCAACTTAAGATTATGATTTAATAGATTACTATTACAACCATTATAAGCATTTTAATTAGATATATACATATTAATAATTTATATAAAGCTTATATATATACCTGAAAGTGTTCTCAAATAATAATAAAGATCAGTGTGACCTGTCTAGTCCCTAGACTTGTTTTGCTACATTCTGATGCAAGCCTCTCCTCAATATTAATTATCAAGAACAACATACAATGACGTCCAGCATTATTGTTGTTACAAATAATCTGCATGCACACTTGTAGCTTCCATTAGTAAGTGTTCCTGCATTCTTTTTTAGACCAATCTTTCGTTATTAATTAATAATTGGAACTCCTGTTCTAATTGGTTGACTTAGATTCTGCTGACATTTTCTAAATCTGTAGATGCATCTGGTTACTAGTAATTTCTTCTTTTTAATTATCATTAATTAATTAGATTATTTTCTGATGGAATTCTGTTATCTCTTTTGCTCTTTAGGTATTTATTTTAAGATTATTTCCTGGATTTATAATTAATCTTATAGTAATATTATTTCTTTTATCCTTCAATCGGTTTTAATTTTACTTTTGGTTTAAATTTAATATACTTATTTTTAAACTTTAATTGTTTATGTATTTCAATATACATGCATATATACTAACACAATTATTTATAACTATTTTTGGTAGTTGTAAACTATTCACTATACAGCTTGTGGTGACTGTTTCTAGTTAAAAACATAGCGATATAACATTACCGGGCCTCTAGCTTTTTTCTTCTTCTAATATATCGTATTTTGACATATGGCTATTTTTTCTTTTTAATATACTGTTGTTTTTTTAGTTATATATGTGTATTTATTTTAACATACACATATAAATGTAGCACACTTCCCCCAACTTCAGAGATTTACATTTTCTCTGAAGTCAGAATAAAGTCATGAAGATAACTCGGTTTATTTTTCTTTTAACCAGATCAGTACATGGATTAACATCTGCATCAGCTTCTTTTGAGTTAGTCTCTTGTGCTATACATTCTTTTTCCTCATTAGTGTGGGTCAGCTTGAGTTCTTTTTTAGCTTTCCTCAGATTGATTTCTGGATCACAATCAGTTTTTTTTTTTTTAAGTGTCATAGCATCAGCCGGGACGCGAACCCACAACCCGGGCAACTGCCTAGCAAGGCAGTCACGCTGACCTCTCGACTACCAATGCAAGATGATCACAATCAGTTTTGTTAAATAAAGATGGTATTAAATCTTCACTCTCCTCTTTTCACAATTGAATAATGTGTTTTTGTAAAAGTTTGCCTTCATTTGTACAAACTATTATGATTTATTTAGACGGATGTTGCTTTACTATTGCTCTCATCCAAAATGGAAGCTATTTTTTGCCCACACTAGTTCACCTGGTATGAACTTACTAGTTGGTTCCTGTTTAATGTAATTCTTACTAGGTATTACATTAGACAATTTGGAACACAGCTTTTTACCTAAATATAATTCCACAGGGGATTTTCCGCTTTAGCAGTTGATATTTTCTTGTATTTTCATTTGTCCCAATTTATTTATTGATACTTTCAAATTTTGGATAGCTTTTTCTGCCAAACCATTAGATTGAGGATGGAAGGAGGTGCATTGACCACCACAAAAAATAAATGTTTCTTAAATGGGCCCACATGGTCAACATGGATGCATTACCACATACTTAATGCTTTTGTCTATACCTCAAAATCTTTAGATGGCATTCTAGCACGATTGAAAATTATTGCAATTTTTTAATGAAATTCTCAATATTACAGTTGTTTGTCCATCATACATGGCTATATGTTAAAGTTTTAGCTGTGACTGCAGCTGGGTGACCTTCATATAATAATTGCAGAATTATATTTCTACCCTTAAAAGGTATTAATACACAATCGCTCATCAGAATAAACCCTTTGCATACTGATAATTTATCACAAGCGTTCTATAATTCTTTGTGGAAAAATTTTGGACATTTATTAGACCAACCTTCCGGATATGTTTTGTAATCCACTGACAGCCATAATCTTCCTTTGTCCAACCAGCTACTATTTTAATATTAACTTGTAACCTTAGCACATCTTTTTCTTTCTGAGCAAGCTGAATTTTTTTGGGTTTGCACTTCTATTGGTAGTGCCTCTAGGGATAACTCTGGTGAAACAGTGGTGGTTTTTATTTTTTCTCATTTCCCATTAAACAATTTAGGAAATTTTCTCCTCACTTCATTGTCACTTTCAATCTTTTTAACTGGCATAATTTTAATGACCAATTTTTTTAACCAATCATGGCCAATTATTGGGTTTATTGATACAGAAACTATATTCAGAGGTAAATAAAAAGTTTTACTGTTCATTTTACTGACAGGACCTTTAATTACTTCTTTGAATTTAATTGCATTACCATTAATTAATATCTAAAGCTTTTAAGTTCGTTTTCTCAATTATCTGCAGCTTTTTATTATTAGTAATTACAGAACTCCATTTAAGCACCAATATCAAAGATGCACCACTTCCGCTATCGACTTTCATAGATATGAGCTTGCTATATACCTTTAACTAAATCATAATTTTATCAGAATTGGTTGTTAACATATTTTTTATACTTTCTGATTGATTTTCATTTTTACTAAATACTCTTTTATGGCTGTTGCTGTCTTTACCAGGTTTATCTATTCTTTTTTTAAAACATTATTTCCAAGTGCACTTTTTTGTTACAGATTTTGCAATGTTCATTTTTGTAAAAACAGCCACTGGCTTTATGGTCTGCTTTTCTGCAACATAAACAGATAAATATAGTTTTATTATTGCTATCATTATTTTTTAAATATCTAAATCCCTTTTTCTCTGGTTTACATGTCTTACAAATATCAATTTGTATTTTATCTTGGATTTTTACCTCCATGAATTCTCTTGATTGTTCAAAAACCAATTCAATATGCTATGTTTTATAGTTTTGCTATATTTAATTTCACTATCAGCTAATGGCTGTTGTCTTAAACTGTTGCTGCTCATTCCCACAAGAATTGATTAAGGAGTGATTATCAAGAAATGCCCCATATACACAATTTTTTGCAATATCATGAAAAACTATATCCTAATCCTTAATTTTTTCATATCTGCCTGACAGCAATTTTTGAAATAAAGTCTTGCAATGTGTCTATAGAGATATAGATTAAAATAATTTGCCATGTGATTCTTTTATTTGATTGAAAGGACAATCCTCCAGAATATCAAGTTCACAGAGCTTATTAGCAATCTCTATTATACCTTTCTCTGCAGAACACAACAGTGATGCAACTTTAATTTTTTCCATCTTCAATTTTATTGAAAGAGATATTTTTCTACATAATGAACATAAAGAGGCCAATTATTTGCATCACTGATATCAAATTCACCAATTGATTATTGCATTTTCACAGAACGTTTAATACTTATTACTCTGACGTTTACCCTTTTTTAACTTGTTTCAGATTTGACTTATGACTGTGCCAATTGCTATATTTGGGAGTAATCCCTATGCCACCAAACAGACATAGGTTTATATAAAATTTACTTGGTAACAATAATACCATTGCAGCTATCATTACAAGCATTTTAATTACAGATATATGCATATTAACAATTAATATAAAGCATATATATATACTCAAAGCCATTCTCAAATAATAAAGGTCAGGATGATTTGCTTAGTTGCTAGATTTGCTTTGCCGTGTTCAAAGGCAAGCCTGTCTGCAATGTTAGCAATCAAGGATGACACATGATGTCCAGCATCGTTGATGTTGCAAGTTCATCTTTATGCTTGTAGCTTCCATGAGTATGTGTTCCTTGGTTCTTTTTTAGACCAATCTTTCACAATTTTAATAATTAGAACTTTTCTAATTGATTGGATCCCTTAGATCCTGCTGATATTGTCTAAATTTGTAGATGCATTGGTTACTAGTAATTTCTTCTTTTTGTCACTAATTAATTAGATTATTTTCTGATGGAATTCTATTATCTCTTTTGCTCTTTAGGAATTTATTTAAGATTGTTTCCTGGATTTATAATCAATCTTTTAGTAATATTAATTATTTTATCTATTGCTTCAATCAGTTTTAATTTTACTTTTTACTTAAATTTAATATACTTATTTTAAACTTTAATTGTGTATGTATTTCATCATATATATATATATTAACACACAATTATTTATAACTGTTTTTTAGCTAAATATGTGTATTTATTTTAACATACACATATAAACATAGCAATTATCTACTCAAAATAATGATTGTATAATTTCTAATGATTGTATAATTTCTTAGAATTCCAATCTTGTAATGTTTAAAGACTTTGTTACCACAGTTTTTGATAAAGTTGCACATATAAGTAAATAAATAAAGAAATCGATCATTTATGTGCGAGATTAAACAATAATTGATAGCATATTAACATTTGCACATTACAGATCTCTCTTTATTGTTATATTCTATTGACTTTTTTTTTTTTTTATTCATGCTCTTACATGGAATGTTTGAGATATGGAAATATTCTGGATTAACTAATTCAATGGATTATGCATCCCCCATTTGTAAAACATTTTTTTATTTTTCGTGGACTACTTAACTACAAAAAAAATAAACTAAAGAAACATTTTTATTCTAAAATTTATTATATATGTTGGAAGGGTCACTTACAATTCACATAAACACTCAAGTAGGCACTCATTTGCAAGTCAGTACACTCTGATAAACAACTTAACATATAAATAATTGAGATCTACTTAATAAAAAAAATATTTAACTTACATGTATATTAGTAATTTCAATTAGAAAGCATTATCTTTAAATAAAAAATAAAAAAAGTATTTCCCTAACTATACATAACAATTAAAGATCTCACATATGTAGATAAAATAAAACTAACCTATTGTTCAATAACCATGGAAACTAACTAGGACTTGAACTTTAGAACCTAAAGATGATCTAGGTCAATCATATATCCAAGCAATCCTTTATTCAAAAGATAAAAGTTTATGATTCAATTGTTTAATTGAAAACATTAATTAACTCAACAATATATATAAACCTCATGAAGAAAAATAAAAGAAAAACACATAGTGTATTTTCTGAAGATTGGAAGATCAGAATTGCTAAAAAAAAAAATGGTTGATTAAATTAAAGGAATTATTCACTTACATACCCCTTGTCAGCAAGAAATTCATCTATACATCACAAATTTGCAGCCAAGGGAGTTTCATATTAGTCAGCAACCATTCAGAAGAAAATAAATATTATTAATTGTGAAAACTATAGGGAATAGCAGCACATTGTTGGAATATTATCAGAAGAGTAACTTTGCATCTGGTAACATATATATATATATATCGCAAAATCGTATTTTAAAGCTTTTAACTTTAAATAATTTATAAGCAAGAATACTCAAGTTATTTAAAAGCTATTTCAATGTTTATGGCTAAACAATTTGCCGTGGAGGTCTTGTGCAGATGCTTACCAGAAGATGTAAACATTAATTCATCCACCGAATGCCTAATTGAGATGCCAAAATTCTATAGAATGACCTACTTACTACCTTAGTTTCACTATATCAGCTTACAGAGAATGGAGTGGATGTTATGAGAGGGCAGCACTGTATTGTAGCCAACCAACAGAAAAGAAAAGAAAGGGATTGATAAAAGAAATTAACAGTGTTTCATATAATAAATATGATGTAGCTAGAATTGTATGGAAGGGAGTTGCAGTACCAGGGTTAACATAGGATAATGATGCATATGTGTTAGTAAATGGGTATTAGATTATTTAGAAAACTTGCAAAGGGGAGTAGGAAGACATGCATTGGATGCAGATGTGTGGACAGCAAGGGAGGCAATTCAAGGAGAAATGGGATAGTCAAGTTTTTATATGGGAGATGCAAAAAGTAAAATGAAAATGTTTGGTAGGTTGCAGTTTATGGATAATAAAAGAATAGCTAAAATAGTATTTAATTGGGTTATGAGTAAAGGGCAGGCAACAAGATGGGTGAGAAAGGTAATGTGGTATGCAAAAGATTTGGATAAAGAATTTATATCAGTATACTTGTACAAAAGGTGGTATGATTGTGTTAGGAGGATTGTTAAGTGTTATAGTGGTAAGGAATGGGATAAAAGAATATATGCCTTAATAAAGAATAGGGAGTTAGAGAGATGGAGAACTAGTATGGAGAGTAAAAAGAGTTTAAATATATATAGAAGTAAATGGAATATTGGGTGTGAGTTAATTTATGATAATAACAAGGAACATAGTTTATTGTTTAAGGCTCGAATGGAATCTTTCGCAACAAGAGAATATACATGTAAATAGAAAATATGCATGATTTAGTCTGCAAATTGTGTAAGGAAGGCATAGAAAATATTAGACATTTGTTAATTGAATATAAATGCTTGAAAGCAGAAAGAGTACAAAAAATGAAGTTATGTTTATTAAAAAATAATGAAATTACGAAAGAATAAATATGAACAAAAATGATTATACAGAAAGTGGGTTATTGGTTTTTATGCTAGGTTTGGAAAAAGATAAGGGGGATTTAGATATAAAGGCTATAGCGTTGACAAAGATTATGTTGTGGAAATGGGATGGAGCAGATTATGAGAAAACTTAGGGTGGAGAATGGAAAGGGAAAGTAAAGTGGCTAACAGGTTTCTCTGGGCATAGTTGTTGAGAGATTCCTGACTCGGTTTAAGAAGTAGTCACAGTGTATCACATCACATCAACAGTGCTTCACCCTACCAATGTATGTATCACAGAAGAAGTATGAGTCTATAAGATTGAGAGACTTTGCTGTGATGTTTAGAAACATTTTATAGGACACTATCAAACTGAAAGTGTTATTCAAATCATCTAAATAAATTGTCTGAACTCTAAACTTTATCTATGAACAATAGGTAAGCATATATCTAGCTTGGACCATTCCATTTCTCAAATGACGAAATAAAAAGGAGGCATTACAGCTTATAGAATGAACAAATATTTTTGTTTTATAATAAATAAAATTTAGGTTTCCCTTCTTAGACAAACTTAACAGATCATCCAATTTAATATGGGATGTAAGATTTATCTTTGCCCACATTAAGAACATTCACTATGTACAAAACAGAATTCTTTCTTAACTTGTTATAGTAATTAACCAACTCTTGTTTTTTTTTTTCAGTATGAAAGACTATTCTTGAATACATGTACTTTACTATCAACAGTAGATTATTAATATACAGAGGGTTTCTTTTCTAAGGAGGATGGACTTTGTCAGTTGGAACAAGCTGCAAGGACATCACCCACTATACTTCTGTTTTGGTTTAAATACAAACTTGTTATGATTCTTATTTTAAATTGTAATAAATTTATAAATACTTAGTGCTAATGATGCATAATTAATAGGGATAAAAGGGGGATAGTTTGAATCATCAATTATCTTATTAAATGTTAGGGATACTCATTAAGTTGTTGTTAGGATTCCTGTTTGAATAGTTCTTAATTTTTCTTTGTTAAAATAAAATGTGTTAAACTATTTTGAAACTTTGAGAAGTCTCTGATATTTATCAAAATCATTCTATTTTAGCATGATTACATATTATTTAAATTATATGTACACACATACTCTTTTTCCTTATGTTATTTTTCCTTATGTCATAATACTTTAGCAAGATTGATCGGAAAGTCATTAATTCATTGCACTTATATAAAAGTGAGGATATTGTTATTTATGTAGATTCACCCCTGAAGAGAGTCAACCGCAACTTCTCCCTGAGTTTGAAATCTGTGGCATAATGGAACTTGAAAGAGGGGTAGGAAGTGGGTGATTTGATATAAATTGTGTTCAGATTTAATGTAAAATCACTCAAGCTAGCCATTAGAGATGGATGCAGTCATTGATCAGGTTCTTCATCACATCACTCTCTGCATCCTACAAGAAGACCCTAGATCTGACTGTAGTAAGATGTGACTCTTCTCTCCTATGTGGAAACCAGACAGTTACAATATGTATAAAAATACAAAATCAATAATTGTGGACCATGTAATATGTATGCACATGAAATTTCAATTAGAAAATATATGATGATGTTCTATTAAGGGTTGTTTTATTCTGCAGCTAAATAGTAGCTACTTTGTGAATAAGAGATATTAATTCTGACCCAATAATTTGAATTTCATATTTCTTTTTAGCAAAAATCTTCAATGACTTTCTCTCTCTTTTAATGATTAATAAATGTTTGGGTGCTTTTTGTATAAGAGACAGGTCAATAGACCATTTCTCATGCATCAGGCCAATGCATTTGATTTGTGTGTGTGATTATAACAAATGTTAATAAGCAATTGAGTTATTTAAGAGATCTTTCACATTGAGTAAATTTCTTACAGTGGAACAAGTTTGCTTAACCAGAAGAATGAGTTTAAATATTTAAATCTGAGACAGACATTTTCAGTTAATAGCTTAAAAAAGATACTTAATATGCTTTACCAGCACACAGCTTTCACATGGCTTGGTGACATTGATATTATGAGATTTTCTTTGAGATCTATCTTATATTTGCCTGCCTGCATTTCTTGGAACATAAATAAATTCTCATTCACTGAATAAAATGGTGTCCAACTTCTCAGCTTAAGAATATCCAATAAGAGCCTAAATTATAGACTAAGCCAATAAGGAACACTATGATATCTTCAAAAAATAACATAGTAACTTTAATAAAAATAATAACTTGAAGGCAGGAAAAATTTGAGAAAACTTAATACAACTTAAGCAAAGCATAAAACTCCATTCAAGAATGTGTGATATAGTTAACAAATTAATCTTAAGAGTGATCTTAACAAATTCATATCTAAACTTCTTATTCAGTCCAGCTATATAAATGTTTAAATAGATTATGTGGATATAATCCATAGAAACATGATACTTCAACTACCAGTTTTGTGAAAATTACATCATATTACAGTCATATTGTTAGATATAGATGTTGAGATTTTTCTGGAATCTTACTTTTTAACTAATAATAGCTAGATAACTATTTTTCAATCAATATTGGATAGTTATCTTAATTGACTATGGACCAAATGCCTGAAGAAAAAAAATCTAAACCTACTTGTGATATTAAATATTTCCGAGGATACTTAGCACAGATTCGGACTTTAGATGTTGATCATTGAAGCTAACTATTATACTTTGATGTTTTTGATATGATTTAATTATATGATAGACAGGAGAGTAAAATATATATTATGAAAGTGGAAACAAGGTTGCTTCTTTACAATTAATATCCTTGATACTGAATTATTAACAACATTCAGTTATTTTAAATATCCACCCAGAAATATGAAAAACTATATATAATTGTTTTAGCATATTTTTTTATGAGATAATCATCATTTTCTCCATTAACAAAAATATTGTAAATAGTAGCAAATAAAAATTACTTGCTCAGAAATATTTCCAATTGTGAGAATTTTAATAAGTTAATGTTTTGTGGATATTCCAATCATTTTCATAATTGACACTATTTAATGAAGGATAACTAATGAATATTCAACATTATAATTATTTAATGGCAATGTAAATTCTAATTAATGAATTTGCATAAGTGGTTTCTAAAACTTTAAAGTTCTACTGGGTTTGAAATTCTTTGATTATGTAACTAAGTCTTCAAAATATGCCTCATACGTAAATAATAATAATCTAGAAATATTTCCTTTAATAATTCAATTAGCTAGTGTTCCAGATCAACCTACAAGCTTAAAGTAACTGTGAAGTATTAATAGTTGATCAAAATAGTAGATTGATTGTACAAACTTGCCTTAAAAATAAGTAATATTACATGGTATGTGTTATCATTTTTAATTGCACAAGAGACATCTGCTATTTCTTGAAGTTAATTGAGCAAGATATCTTATCAAAACCTCCCTGTGATAATGAAAGCTTGTTTTTAAAGCATAAACCAAAATGTAACAAATACATTTACCATTTAGTGAATAATGTTGTGCAATATAATTATTTATATTATAATGAGAAGTATTTCACTCTATTAATCCAACTTCAGAACTATACATTATAAACCTTAGTAATCAATGGATATTAAATGTTAGTGTAACTTCTTGTGATTAGCCTTCATAAATGTGAAGCATTGAATTTGCATCTTCACATTCTATTGTCAACATTACTTTATTATACTATTTAATATAATGTCCTCTAATTTAAATACTTTAAAGTCTGAATCCAAATTAATTTGATTATAAAATTATATAGATCTGATACAAGGCCAGCAAGTATATATTTGTATAATCTCAATTGCATAATAATTATAATTATCTTTGATTCTTTGACAAAAATAGTAAATACCAAGTAAATCATCACATGACTTTTGCAACTTATTTTGAACATCTGGTTGTTTGAGTACTATAAATTTCTGTTTCAAATGTTGTATAATATTTTGTTCAGCATATGTCATCTATGGCAAAGAGTTAATGATGCCTATAATTAATATAAAACTAGGATCACTATAATATATAATCATTACTCTAATTCTAGACCTATGTAACTATACAAATAAACTGAGTTCAAAATCCAAGAAGTTTTGAATTTCAGATTACTATTTAGTGAACATAATGTTAATGCAGGTAATGAAAATATGCTTTAAAAAAGGCTGTAAATTAAAAAAGCAAGGTTGCACTTATTTTATATTTCATACTTCCAAAACATTATGATTCCTATATTTCACTTATTTTACATTCCATAACTGCATCATTATGATATCCCTAAAAAGGCATCACTTAGTTAAAATTCAATTTTTGCTTACAGAGTAATTCTTTTCAACTATTCCAGAGACATCTACTGTAAATTTTCATAATCAGTGGTCGTTAGATAATGATGCTATTATATCCACACCCCCAGACCAGTTTTTGACTTATGATTTTGTCAGTGAAAGAACTATAGATATAATAGCAATATTATTTAATGTCCATTGACTATTCAGGTTGATAGTAAATAGATATGGAATATGGTGAAAAGAATTATTTCTGAAAGAGAAAAGATTCAATATTATATGTAATTAGAATAAGAGCACAGATGATATTTATTGCAGTGAGTGGTTTTGGGCTTCAATTTTAGCTTTGACTATTTTGATAACAAATTCTAATAATATTATATTGAACTTAAATTTTTTGAGGTGTTTTAAACATGGTATTAAGCTTTTGACATTTTTGTATAAATGTTGCACAGTGATTCCAAACAAAGACTAGTATTCTTGTTAAAGATTAGAAACTAGCCCAGGCTGAAGTTTAATTTAACTAGGTTTTTTAACTACAATATATATAATACAAATAAAATGTCCATTAATTAAAAACTAATATAATCACAGTAAAAATAATAAATGTAACAGTAATTAACTATAACACATTCTTTCAATCCATAGCAGCACTTTCAGTTAATTCCTTAACCTGCTTCAACTGCAATTTATTAACATTAGAATTCGGGATTCATGGGATTTGAGTTGTTGATGTTTGCTTCCATTTTGTTTTTTGAATTTAATGGCAGTTGAGACAGGTTACAGAGTTATCCAAAAGTACTTCTGTGGATTGAAAGACTGTATAATAGTTAATTACTGTTTTATTGTGATATATATATATATAGTTTTTATTCTGACCCATAAATAAAACAAAAAATGATGAGGTATTTGTTTTTAAATAAAATATGTATAGTGTCTAGCTATAAACTTCCTAGTAATCAGGGAACCATACCACCATCAGATATCTATTTTCTTCAAACACTGAAAGTTACACTCAAATGTAATCTAAGTAAAATATTGATATTCTTCAAACATTAATGGAATATGTGCTGCTTTTGTTTGGTCATTTTGCTTTGACTATTCAATATCATTCATAGGATAGATTAATTACTTGGTGAAATTAATCTGCAGCTTATTTCATTTTTGTATCATAGTAATATTCAGCTTTTCTTAAACTTAAAATGTGTTAAGTCTATTGTTAAGAAAAGCTGAATATTACTATGGTACAAAAATGAAATAAGCTGCAGATTAAATTGACTAAGTAATTAATCTATCCTATGAATAAAAAAATTACAGTTAATGATATTGAATAGTAGAAGCAAAATGACCAAACAAAAGCAGCACATGTTCCATTAATGTTTGAAGAATATCAATATTTTACTTAGATTACATTTGAGTGTAACTTTCAGGGTTTGAAGAAAATAAATATCTGATGGTGGTATGGTTCCCTGATTACTAGGAAGTTTATAGCTAGACACTATACACATTTTATTTAAAAACAAATATCTCATCATTTTTGTTTTATTTATGGGTCAGAATAAAAACATATTGATAACAGCCAACTTATTAATATCAAACTATCATATGATCTCTGATTACACATTAATTTACAATAAAAAATCTATTTCTCCTCCAATTCTAGCATCTTGTGTAAGCTTAAATAATAAATAAATGCCAGATAATATACTGTTAATAAATCTTTAACCAGTGATATCTATTCATATCCTCCGACTAGTTTTTAACTTATGGTTTTCATTAGTGAGGAGTTTTGGATCTGGATCTAGAACAAGGATTTTTTTTACATCTAATATATCTTTCTTCCAACAGCCATCATTTATTCTTTTTTTTTTTTTTATTATTATTATTATTATTATTATTATTATTATTATTATTATTATTATTATTATTATTATTATTATTATTATTATTATTATTATTATTATTATTATTATTATTATTATTATTATTATTATTATTATTATTATTATTATTATTATTATTATTATTATTATTATTATTATTATTATTATTATTATTATTATTATTATTATTATTATTATTATTATTATTATTATTATTATTATTATTATTATTATTATTATTATTATTATTATTATTATTATTATTATTATTATTATTATTATTATTATTATTATTATTATTATTATTATTATTATTATTATTATTATTATTATTATTATTATTATTATTATTATTATTATTATTATTATTATTATTATTATTATTATTATTATTATTATTATTATTATTATTATTATTATTATTATTATTATTATTATTATTATTATTATTATTATTATTATTATTATTATTATTATTATTATTATTATTATTATTATTATTATTATTATTATTATTATTATTATTATTATTATTATTATTATTATTATTATTATTATTATTATTATTATTATTATTATTATTATTATTATTATTATTATTATTATTATTATTATTATTATTATTATTATTATTATTATTATTATTATTATTATTATTATTATTATTATTATTATTATTATTATTATTATTATTATTATTATTATTATTATTATTATTATTATTATTATTATTATTATTATTATTATTATTATTATTATTATTATTATTATTATTATTATTATTATTATTATTATTATTATTATTATTATTATTATTATTAAACTGTTAATTTGAAATTAAAACACTCCATAATGTTTGAATCTAAACCAACTTATACAAAGTGGAAGAATTGGAATAGAAAAGTATTTTTTTCTTGAGAAGAAAAAATTCTAGCTCTACAATAAACATTTATTGAGGATTTATAAAGCTTTCATTAATTAATTTTAATATATTTAATTAAAATCAAATTATTGAAAGGTTCACTTTCATGTTATTATACTTTAAAAAGTGCAAAGAGATCATCTTCCTACAAATTCCCACTCTAATTATAGATTTTCTCAAGAATAAATCAGTAAAGAATTAAAAAGACAATTTGGCAATTCATTTGCTGTCTTGATAAAATTATAACAATTTAAGATTGTATTTTTTTTAATCATCTGCCCATTCTCTTTCTGTTTCTTTTCTACAATTATTATATGCATTTATGTAATTTACTGTTTTTTTGCCCATCTGGTCTGCAAAATTTTGTGATTCAATTTCCACCCATTTTCTAATTTTCAATCTAATTAAAACATTCTGTACATATGCATTCTTGATTACAATACATACTTTTACCATTTGCAAATAAGTTTAGCAAAAAAATATAATAATTTAAATTTTAAATGAGATTTAGTATTCTTTACAATACTGCCAACTAGCAGGGTCACTATTGAAAAATAAATTAATAGTAAATAAATTGAAAGGGGGGGGGGTCATTACAAGAAAGTACTATTCACTATTTTATATACCAAAGTTACAATTCCTAATCAAAATGATAACTAAGAAAATATCTTGGAGATAAAAGATAACTATAATGTTGATCCTTTAACAAAACCAACTGACAGTATAATTTTTTCCATTTAAATAATTACAAAGAATATTTTACAAAAATATATATATATACATTTATAGTATCATTAAATGTGGCATAATATGACTTCAAAAATGTCCAGCCAATTTAGAATGAAAAAGGATGCCATTTTAAGTTTATGAATTACGGGAAGATTTTTGATCCTTTATATTAAACTAACTTTTATTAATTTTATTTAAGTGAATAAAAAGATTTAAATTTGTCAATAAATTTTTATTTTGAATTCTAGTTTTTTTAAAAAAAAAAAAAGTTATAAAACTAACAAATAGGAAATAACATATGTTTAAAAAAACACTTTTATGCATATAAACGTACTAAAAAGTAAAAAATAAATTTTCTTTAGTTTTTTACAGTATTCTTAATATTACATGATCAAAATAAATGGACAGTATTCATGTTTACAAACAGTCTAAGAATATTTCTAAACATGAATTTTTCATTTTATTTTGGTTGCATAATATCTCTTGAATGCTGTAAAAAAATTATTTTTTATTTTTTAGTACATTTATGTGAATAAAGCATTTTTAATACAACTTTTCTGAAATTAACAAACAGCCAATTTTTTTGCATCAAAAAGATTTAGAAATATAGAACTTAAGATGTTTATAATCACTCTAAAATTCAGGTTTTATTGACCAGTAGAGTCATTATTGCTTATCGCACCATATTTGAGGGGAATACATTGCACAAATCATAAGAATTTCAAAATTAATAAACATACCACTTACTACATATAAATTTAGAAATTGTTATGCTTTGCAAAATAGATTTTAAAGGCACTTTTCATATGGTACCATAAAAATAGCTTATAAATAAATTTTATAGACTTAATTTAATTTATAGTCATAATTTTAAAAAAAAAATTTTTTTGTTCAATTCCTTCTTGAGGTGAAATATATACATTATGTATATATATTTAAATTCATGTATACTGTCTATACTAAACTTAATGTAATTACAAAGGACTTGAACTCAGCCTTTCATGCTCCCTATAACTATCCACTCCATCTTATACAATCAATATACATAACCACATTTATGTGAAAAAATAAATGGTCTCCAATATATATATTTTGGCCCAGATTGCCATCTCTCACACATATTAGTTTATATTAAGGTGGCAAATCTTCAAACTTTAATGGACAAACCAAAGTTTAATCTTCTCCATGCTCCAACTTTTCAGCCATTCATATCCCTCACATGTAGTACTTCAATATTTTCATTTAAATATACTGAAGAGTATACATACAGTCTGAATATGTAATATTTAAATACAAGTATATTGTCTATACTAAACTTATTGTAATTACAAGGGACTTGAACTCAGACATTCAAGCTCCCTACAACTATCCACTTCATTTTGTACAACTTATAATACATACTACACACATGTGAAAAAGACAAATGATCTCTAAAATACATATTTCATGCAGAACTAGCACTCATCAGTTAGTCCAGATCACCATCTCTCACTTATATATACAATCAGTGCTCAGTTTATATTAAGATAGCAAATCTTCAAATTTTAACAGACAAATTTCAATCTTCTCCACTCACCAACTCTTTAACATTGATATCATTGAAAATCTGAGGATGGAACATTCAAAGCCCTTGTTGATGACAATATTATAGTTATGACCATGTTGACTTTAAGTCACTCGGATCCCTTACATATAGGACCTTAATATGTCCATTTAACTATACAGAAGAGGGAATGGACATATAGTCTGAATATGTAATATTTAAATACATGTATATTATCTACACTAAACTTAATGTAATTACAAAGACTTGAACTCAGACATTCAAGCTCCCTGCAACTATCCACTTTATCTTATACAACCAATACACATGACCACATACATAGTTGTAGGGAGATTAAAAGTCTGAGTTTAAGTCCCTTGTAATTACATTAAGTTTAGTATAGACAATTTACATGTATTTAAATATTACATATTCAGCCTGTATGCCCCTCCATCTTCTGTATATTTAAATAGACATATTAAAGTCCTATATGTGAGGGGTCAGAATGACAAAGTCAACATGAGTATAACAATAATATTGACATCAAAAAGAGCTTTGAGTGTTCCATCCTCAGATTTTCAATGATATGGATGGCTGTAGAGTTGGAAGGTGGAGAAGATTGAAGCTGGTCCATTAAAGTTTGAAGATTTGCTGTCTTAATATAAACTGACCACTGATTGTAAAAATATGTGAGATGATGGAATGGATAGTTGCAGGGAACTTGAAAGTCTGAGTTCAAGTCCCTTATAATTATATATATATAAATAATATAGTGATTTATATATGTATACATCTTGTGGAAAGAAATGCATCTTGACATGTGCTATTGGAATAATACATTAAATTTACTTGCACTCCCCTGTCAATAAATACTTTAAAAACTGTAAGTGAATCACTTATGGTTATAGCTAAGTGTTGGTTTATATAAAAATAAGTTCTAAGCATAGGTGATTCACTTATGCTTTTAAAACACTTATTGACAAGTGAGTGCATGTAAAATTTCACAAATCAATGCAATAACACATGTAAAGATTTATTTTATTCCATAAGATTTACTTATATAACCATGTATAAATACTCATTAATTCAACTCTAATAATATGTAATCATTGAATTTTATATATATATATATTATGAAAATATGTTATAAAATGATGTCTGCCTCTGATTGGAAAGCCCTAATTATACATACTGACCAGATAAATTTTTCTGATGGTGATCATGACATGAAGAGTGATGATAAATTTCAGGTATCTGAGCTGGTAACATGGAAAAGAGAAATTACCAAATATACCATGAGCTTCACCAAATGCCATCAAACTAACCTAATTTGAATTTAAATCTAATAACTTTGGATATGGATGCTCTCCATTTATGATTCTGAATGATATTTTGAGTTTATCACATTCACTTCCAAATTAACAATAAATGATAATAATAAAGATTATATTTCCACTATTCTTTAATATATACAATAGTCTCTAATGTTGCTTATAAGAAATAGTTTGGAATCTAAAATGATTGGTTAATAATAGAAACAAAATTGTATTTTATAAAAAAAAAAATTAATAATAAAACTAAAATTATATTATAAACAAGTTTAAAACCCAATCAGTAATATCATTAATTTTCAGGTTCTCTCTCTCTAAATTTGCATAAAACCAAAGAAGCCCTGAGAGCAATTATTAGAAATGTTAGCATGTAAGCTTAAACTTAATGGTTATTCTAAAACTGTGTTTTATAGTTTGTTAAGTTGATGACTATGAAGTCTTCACTGTGCATATTTGCTGCACTGCATCACAGGAATGAAATATGAGAAGTTTCTATCATCATCACAACAAAAAAACATTCTATTTTTATTGTACTAAAATTGATAATGTCATTTTTTTGAGAGTCATGTTTTGTAATAGTGTGGCTGTTATCCATTATTGTAGTTTTTAAAGAACATTTCTCTTAATTGATTCAGAAATAACAATAATTAGGGGTCATTGTATGAATATATTTTTATGATATTATTACAATATAGAAATCATCAGAATTTTTTTTTTCACTTACCAGAAATTTATACAAAACATTTGCTCTCAAGCAAATTATTTTAAGCTCTGAGATAACTTTATATGTGTGTCTGCATATGTTCATGTCTTTGCTCATTTCTCCATTTGTTATTATAAGACCAACTAAGTATTTGATAATAAATCTATGAAAATAGAATAAATATAGCAAATATTTTATCATGTGTCCATACTGCTTTCTCAGAGCATTTGCTTACTTAAATTATATATATGATGTCTTAAATATTTATTTTTTATCTTTTAAAAATCTGTTAGTTGATAAATATGAAAAGATGTTTATCCATTAATAATGTTTGTGATATTGAGCCCTTGAAATAGCATATTGCATAGTTTAAATCATGTCAGAGAAATATTTATTAAAGATGAAATCGTGTTTCCATGCCTTTAACCACAAGACTTTTAAAATAAAAAAAAAGAAAGATTTAAAACACACTGTATAAATATATTTTTTATTTTACTTCCTACCATATACTTAGATAGGAAAGTTTGTGATTAGTTTCAGAGTACATAGAGGAGGGATATATAAGACTAACATCTTTTTAGGAGGATTAAAGAGCATACAGCATTCCTCCAAAGAGTAATATTAAAAAAGATATTACTCTCTAGGCTGGCAACAAATAGTTGTGGAGTTTTTCTAAAAGCTTTTCTAACCTCAAGTTAACAATGACTAGATACTCATTTACTGACTAATAATAACATTAACAGGATTAGTTATCTGATTAAAAAGAAATTTCACTCAAATTTTAACTCTAAATAATAGACATAGCAATCAATTACTATAATACTACCCATTGAGATTATATATAAATAATGTAATTTTAATGTAAAAAATATGAAAATTGTTTAAAATTGTGACAAAAAAGGATAAATAAACTATTAGTCAGATTATCGATTATTTTCTTGGTCACAGTTTTCTATTAGCTATGTGTGGTTGAGTGTAAAACTTGAAATTGTGCATTATGTTAGTGTATAAAGATACATTAAAATTATTTTCGGAATAACACTTTCCAGATTATCAAGCAACAAATATGTAAAATTTATAATACGTTGAGTCAATTTGCTTTTCTGATTTTGTCAAAATAAAAGTAAAATTTTTCAATGTTTGTGATCCAATTGCAGTAAATTAATGAGATTATTTTAGCTCATTTACTGATAAAGTGATACAAAGCTATTATATTATCAGAAATACATTAAATATTACTAAGACTATGTAAGGTCTTTTAAATGAGTCAAAAAATCAATAATGAACTCAAATAAGCAGAGAGAAAAAATACATGAAATTAATTCTTTTTTAAAAAATTTTGTAGCCTGAAATAGGATATAATGACAAATAGAATTTGTATTTCTCATCTGCAAGAAAACAAAACACCATTAATTTCTGCTAAAAATTGGTATTAGAAATTCTATCAGATTAGTTTTTTTGATATATGAAAGTTGTCTTCATTCTAATATAATATAATTATCCACATGTCACCTATATCAATTCTCTAAAAAATTGAGATAGCAATAGTATGAAGAACTCACAGCTAAGGATTCTTGGTTTGAAGTTTGACCCTTTAAACTGTTTAAATGTCATGCGCCATATTAAATTTTTTTAAAAACTTGACCTGAGACACAATTTTCACAATAACTTCAGTTTTAATAATGTTAGGGCAAAAAAAATTACATTGATAGAAACTAAAAAAACTAAAGAATACAATATAGCTAAGACAAATAGTGATTATCATTAAAAAAATAATATAACAAAGAAATTTCCACATCTGAAATAATTATTACTTTATTGTTTGTTCATAATTTTTACTTTATCATTAACTAACTTGAAATTACATCTTCAGTGGTAATTTCTTTGTATTCCTCATAAACTTATCTTTGAAATGATATATAAAACATCTTACTTGAGATAATCCATAGCTTCAGAACTTGCTATAATACGAAGATAAAAATTCTTCATTTTTTTTCTTGCACCCCAAAGTTAGAAAAGTTTGAGATGTCTGGAAGAAAAAACGTTATCCCTAATAAAAGATAAAAAAAAAAATCAGAGTTCTATTAGAATGTAAAAATAATGAAATAAGTGTAGATATTATTACTTACCTCTATAAATACAATAGAAAAGTAAAATATATAATTTGAAATTCTAAATAAGATCATCATGATACACATATATGTATATTATAAAAGTGGTGTATATGTATGCATCATGCAATTCTGCTAATGGTTATGGGAAAACTCAAAAGCCTGATAAACTAGATACACTATTTTGATTTTAGAAGCCTGATAAACTAGATACACTATTTTGATTTTAGACTTTGGATAAACCAACCTTGTTTATAACATCATCATACTGAATAATCATTGCCAATACAGAAAACAATTTACAAATTTAGAATATGAGGCAGTCAAAGATTACTAAAAAGGTTCTAAAGGCACATATTTATATATTTAAAAAAAAGTTTATATTCTATCTCTTTCAGGATATGTCTTCCAGAGAAGCATACATGATCATATTATCTAACATAAATATGCAAAATATTAAATATTTTATATTATTCAATATTATTATTAATAAAAGATAAATCATTCCAGACCTTGTTTATCAATTGGCAAAAGTAATCAGTAATGATGCTGTTACAAAATTCTAATAAGGAAGGCAATCAGGCAGTCATACGCCTCTCAAACAAGTTAGTAAAACAAAAACAATAAAAACTAAGTTAGTAAAACAAAAACAAGGAAAACTAAATTAGTAAAACAAAAACTTGTAAAAACAGAATAAAAAAAATTATTGCATTATAAATTGCTAGAGAGGAATAAATTGTAAATAGTCTTGGATCAGGATGTCAACCATTTGTTCATTGTGCTGGTAGCTAAAACAAACCATCAAAAAAATAATAATAATAAAAACATTACCTTATGGAAAAAAATCAGTTTGTCAGGTTGAATTCACCTAAAATATAAAATCAAAAGAATATAAAGTTATATTCCATGTGAAAAGTTATTAATCTTGCTGGAAAACAATAAACAAAAAAATAAAATGCAAATATAACTTACTCATTAGAACTATTCAAAAGTCATATCCCTCATCTGAGTATAAGTAGAGACATCTGCATTTGGAGACCTTCAGATTACATTAGTCACAATCCTAGCAAGTCCATGTGTGATGAAACTGCAGCTCATAGTTGGGGTAAAACTGGCACAACAGAATTAGAATCACTTATTACATTCACAGTGTAATAAAATACAAAACATCCTCTTTCTGAGTTGTTACAAATAGGTACCAGTCCACATTCCAAACAGCCATAGTAAGTTTCATGTCTTTGGTTTTTTTTAGACACACAATGCAATGCTTACTCATGGGAATGTTGTGATGATGAAGATCAACATGCGTATGGTTTCCATATGATCACTGAGCTAGATGTGGAAATATATGTGATTTTGGGGAATACTTTACCCTTGAAGAAAATCCATCAATTAACTTGTTGGATAAGGTTCTCCGAAAATCTAGATGACTCAAGATAGTCAAAGTTTTAGATGGCATATAAATTCAATATAAAATATAGGCATTAGAAATTGCTGTGTCAAAACTGCCGGAATAGTCGCAATGGCCATCGCGGAGATTTTCTGTCCCAGCCATATTGCATTCGCTTTTGATTAGCCAAGTCAACACCACCCGTATACTGGTTATACATTTTTATTGCAGGTGGACAAGGAATTAGTTCTCATGATCCAGTTTTACTTCGTCGGCTAACAACATCATTTGCAGAAGGTGCATAAGCATTTGTGATAATAGCTATTGGCTTTTTGTCCACCCATACTGAAAATTGAAAACCAGTATCTTTATCCTTGACAAAATGAGTCTCCTCTTTTCATTTTCTTTTTATTATACAATTCCACAATGCTCTTTGGAAGACTTTTATTTTTATATTTATTGTTTCTCAGATATATAATTTATTTTCATAAGTTCCTTGGCTAGTTCTGTACTAGAAAAAAATCTGTCACAGAAAATGATGTGATGATGTTTGGCAAGGTGTGGAAGAACTACTGATTTCACAGCATGAGTCCCAAGATAATGAGAAGCACTTTATTGTGAATCTTTGCCTACATAAAGTTCCATGTGATATACATAGCCGTTATGACATCCACCACTTGAAACCTCTCTTTATTGGCTTTGATTTATCGTATTGTTTCATAGTATTGCGGCTTAAAAATTTTGTGATTTCATCATCAACTGCAATCTCTCTGTGCATCTGGTATGCAGCTTTGAAATTAACATTATGGTCAAATTTTGCACTTTTTTTGTTCGGCATTTTTTTATTATCATTGACATGTATTCTTGATAAAAGCTTGGTGAATCATCTATATGGCATTATATTGGTAAAATATGGGGTTCTAATAGTAGGATCAGTACTCCAAATATCCTTCAATTTGAATACAGGGACCTTACATGAAATTCCCAATGTCATCCCAAAAAAGCAGACTTCCATTCTGTCACATTTTTCCACTCATGCATACATTTCTCCTTAGTGGCATATTTATTCATTTCTTCAATAATTTTAGCATACAGTCTTTTATCAAATAACATATAAAAGAAATCTAAGATAGAATACTCACCCACAGTCGAAAACTTCAAACCTGGAGTCTTTATGAAATTCTCTACATTAACCGGTCCTGTAGTAACATTCAAAGGCATATTAGAAGCACTAGTTGATGGGCCTGCTCTACTGCTATCGTCCGGAACATTTGTATTTTTTTTTCATCTTTTTGCTGGTAAAGTGGTTGCTTCTTTTTTGGATGATGATGTGAAGTATTCCTCTAGATTGCTGTATGCAATACTGTCTTCGGAATCAAATGGTTTATGAATTTCAAGTTTGTCGAGACTGGAAGTATCCATTTCTGAATACATATCTCCTGGTTAATTTCTTTGCATCATTTTGTCTCCGTGTAATCTAAAAAACTGAGAAAAAAATGATAAAAATAATTGACCTTCCTTAGAAAAAAATAAAAACTTTATTTTTTGCCGCAGAAAAAAATGGCGATTACCTACAGAAAGTATGAAAAAAGACGCAGAGAATTGTGGCATTCACGCATGCGTAGTCTTAGATTTTCCCTAATTTCGAAAAGAAAACAGAACTTCAACGAATAACAATGATGTGCAGATGGTCTGCCCAAAACACCAAAGCAGTTAATTCAAATACTTAAACATCACATGAATTTTCAATATGATGATCAATTACTTATAAATTATTTTTGTTAACATTCAATTTTCAATGATCAGACATTGTATATTTTTTTAATATGTCTCTATCTTGTAATATTTTATTTTCTTAACAAATTTTGTTTTTGGTAAGATTTATCATGATTTTGACTAAAAATTATTATGCTTTTAATTATAAATATATAGTTATTTGACATACATTTTATCAGCTCATGTTATTTGTAGGAACACTAAGACATTGTGATTGACTATCATATATTTATTTTTATTATGAAAAATACTTTAAATTAGGCTAGTATGAATTATTTTTCTAAAAATTAAGCAAGATAAACCAAAACAGTATGTTAGTTATAAATATGTGTACCAATTTCCAGTTTAACTGCAAAAAAAAATTTGATGTAATTTATTTAGAGCTTTCTAAAATTTAATTTACTATAAGGGTTATAATCTAATGTTAATGCTTTACATATCTTTTTTTTACTTTTTCAGCATTAGCTAGTGGAACAAATCAGGATTCCCGAAGTCTACGAGATTTTCATACTGTAGCCACTTTACAAGATCAAGCCCAATTTACTTTGAACAAATATATTCAAACTACATATCCTAGTCAGCCTTTTCGATTTGGCAAACTATTGTTAATGTTACCAACTCTTCGTAGCGTATCAGCTAATACTATAGAGGAACTTTTTTTCCGTAAAACAATAGGAACAATTCCTATTGAAAGGCTTCTTTGTGATATGTACAAATCAAGTGATTTTTAATACTTCTATACATCATTCAGTGGTCTACCCAATAGACTTTAAACTTTAATTTATTATTTCAAAAATTGTACAAAACATTTATTAAGTTATGTTTTTTTTTTCACTTTCTAATTTTGATATATTGCTTTCAGAACAAATGTACATTTATTTATTTTTTTGCTGAATAGATTAAGATTATTAAAAAATTTCTAGTATATTGTAAAATACTTTTTTTAATAAAATTACTTTATTAAATTGAAAACATTTTAATTAAATTTATAATTCAAAATTATGTGTCATTTGCAAGAGAAAATCCAGATCAGGTATTCCTAACCTGGAGTACTCATATTCCTAGGGGGGGCTTTTTAAGAGGGATATGGTGAATAGCAGGTAAATAAGTATATTATGCTACTAATGTACTCCAAATAGTTATGTTATCAACATTTCTGAACTATTCCACACTGTTACTATTTATCACTACTCTTCGGACATGGACAGTCATGTTGCATAGCCTTTTTTTACAACAGGGTTTGATAAAATCTAAATGCCTGGTTAAGATTCAAACAGCTAATGAAATTTCCAGGTCGACACCCCCTCAAGACTCACCTCCATAGCATCTGCATCCCCTGCACATGACATAATGCATAGAACACTCTCCAACTACTTATTTTTTATTATAATGAGGGTACCAAATAATTTGCTAAATGCCAAGGGAATATGGGAACCAAAAAGGATTGCTATTTATAATTTGAGACTAAAGGATTGCTATTTATAATTTGAGACTACAAATTTTTCCCACATTATTTGAATTATATGTCATTTAAAATTTTAATGTATTGAATTTTCTAACAATAAAAATAAATGTTCGTTTTTCAAACAAAGTGGTGTTTAAAACATAAATTAGTAATACAACTATGTGAATTGTCTAAAGAAAATTTAATAAGCTTTGCTGATGTTTTGCTATTGAAAGATAATAAAATTACACTTGTTTTATTATGACATTTGTGAGATATATGGATATATTTTAAGGATTTTACTATTCCATGTTGTTATAACTTCATAATGCACATGTCCTGGGTTCAAGTCTGGATTAGGTAAAACTTGGAAAATAAATTATGATTTCTCGTTCAAACAGCTGATCCATGGTTGGTCAAATTAACCACCTAATATGGCTATTAAATGATATCTAGAAATAGGCCAAATTCTTATCATTTGTCATTTAACAGCCTAATGATTATCTCATCTTCACTACACTTCTATGGGAGGAGATGATGCTAGAAAGTCTGCTATTTAAAGACCATTTTACCTTTTATCTATCTTCTGTTATATAATTAATTGCGCAATTATTATTTAGTTTCTATTCTGCCAACAATAACATCTGTCAAATGTAAATTGGCTTTAAAAAGAATATGCCTGGAGAGAGTTCCTTAGGAAGTCTTAAAATGTTCACATAATGTATTTTCTTTTCTTTAGATATATGCTAGTGATAACTTCTTATCACTTCCCCATCATGGATCCAGGTCATTACATTAAATTTGTTATTCATATACTATTAAAATACTAAAGATTTTGCCTGACTAGTTCAATAAATTTAACAACTATTCTACTTTTATTAAAAGATATAGACAATTAAAGAGAGGAAAACTTTTTGAGATATGAATCAAAAACTTGAGAGATCATGTGACATTAAACTCTGGAAGCCCTCATCCAAAAACTTGAATCTGCCACTTTGCACCGTGCTAAATTATACAGAGCAGAAACTTAAGTTGGTAAACAGTTACAAGTACATGTTACAAATGTCACTTCACCATTTCAGATGCTTACACATGCTGTTAATAAGAGTACCAAATTCTCCATACAGTAGTGCCACTATGTGCAAGTCTTTATAATCAATGGATGCAGGAAGGTTTGTGCATAAAATCCCTATCTAGTTCCTACTCATCCAACATCCCCAGACTAGTTTCTAGCTTGTGGTTTTCATCAGTGAGGAGCCTTGGATTTGAGAGCTATGCACCTATATCTTATGATCTCTAATGCAACCCTCCAGAAGCCACCTTTTATCTTGGTTAACTATAAAGCTAAGAGCCTAAGATGAAAACACTATAATGTTTCCAACCCAAACTTATTCACTTGTCATATAGATCTGAAATCACTTCAGCATCTATACATTTTGATGTCTTGGTTTTTCAAAAACCACAATCATCATTATCCTATGAGCAGGAAAGGTATAAAACCATCATCACATAATTATCTTTCATATGCATATACATGCTGTTAATAAGAGTACCAAACTCAAGTGCAAGCCTTCATAATCAATGGATGCAGGAAAGTTTGTGCATAAAATCCCTATCTAAGGCCTACTCATCCAACATCCACAGACTTTTCTAGTTTCTCGCTTACATCAATATGGAGCTTTAGATTTGAGAACATTGCATCTAAATTTTAGGATCTAATGATGGTACTACTATATGCACAGTTTAGTACTTCTATTAACAGGATGTGTAAGCATATGAAATGGTGGTTATCTGATGTTTTGATGGTTGCTTATCCTGCCCATAGGATAATGGTGATTGTGATTATATGACTATACAATTGAATGATCTTGAGCTGAAAACATTGTTTTCATCTTGGGTTCCTAGCTTTATAGTTAACCAAATAGGTAAAAGATGGATACTGGAGGTTGCATTAGATCCTAAGATCTAGGTGCAGTGCTCTCAAATCCAAGGCTCCTTACTGATAAAAGCCACAAGCTAGAAACTAATATAGGGATGTTGGATGAGTAGACCCTAGATAGGGATTTTAAGCACAACCCTTCCTGTATCCATTGATTATGAAGACTTGCACTTGGTGGTATTACTGTATGGAAAATTTTCTACTCTTAGATGTTTTGAAGAAATGTGAAGAATATCATGGTTGATTTTAAATGGTATAAGAAAGAATGACAAATGAAGTAGTTATTAAACTACTTTTCAAAAGGAGACCAATTTCATAATCTGAAAAAAAAAATTAAAGTGAAAGAAATGATTTTATATAGTACATTATAACGCTTTGTAAGCAGAACTTAAAACAATACTAAAAGGATTAATGTCTCAAAACTATTATCTCTCTCTCTGTGTGTGTATGTAAAAGTGAAAGTTTCATGGGTGAAAGATGAAAAAAACATTATTTAAGTATCAATATCTAGCTGAATCTCACCTGCTAAAATCTAGATGGCTTAGTAGTTATTAGTGATGCTAGAAATACTGGCAATATCTCTAGCAACACCGTGAACTATTGAGATATCCAGATTATGGTGATATCCAATGAAAACATTATATAATAATAACCAATCACTCACATGAAAACTCAAAAATTTGTATTCATTCACATAAATATATAAAGAGAATTCCTCTTGCCAACTATAAGGAAAGCAATAACAACAGTCATTTATTATGCTATTGGCTACTTAATTGCACATGTCAACATTTATAATGTAATGAATCCATACACATTTGTTTGTTAATACTTGTTAATAAAATATATAAACTAATATAGTGCACAGCCTACTCATTGGTTGGAATTATAAATGACCCAAAAAGTATTTGTTGTTGGTGCACAAAATCAAAAAAATAAGATATTTAGAAAAAATATATATGATAAAAATAAAATGTAATTAGAAAAACAAATCCATAAGTAAAATTTCAAAATAAAATCATCCACAAATAAATGCAAAAATAAAATTTGTAATAAATAAAAGAAGCAAAATGCACTCAATAGCAATCATTCTTTTAAGTAAAGGCACTTCATGACAAATCAAGTACAGATTTGAGGCCAAATGTAAAGCTATAAAACTGAAATTCCAAAAATTAAACCATTCATTGCAGCAAATCTATCAAGTAAAAGTAAACACAATATATTTATTCAATAAAAGGAATCTAAAGAAAGTCAAATCTATACTAATGCTAACCAAATGGGTAGACTGACATTTTCTACGGACTCCTTAAAAGTGTAATAAACTAAAAACAAAAGTATTTTTATCAATCATATATAAAAATTAAAATAATAAATTTTAATATTTTCTCTGAGCATTTCATCTTTTTTTGTTTTGTTTTTAGATACACATATTTAAATGAATATACTATTGAATAAGTTCTTAACTTATTTTTGTCAATTACTAAATAGAAGATAATCAATGATAATACAGAACATGTTACAAAATATGGTTATTAACAAATACTTTCAAATTAATATACACCATACCAGCACAGTATATGCTAGTTTAGCTTTCTATTACTGCATGAATTTAATTAAACTTTTGCAGCCATTAGCATTTATGTTATATAACAAAGAAAGAAATGTACCAATAGGAAAAACATTAATGAACCCCTGTATTCTAAAATCTGAGAATATTCTTTAACCTACAGATAAATATGAAGACATTCTTTTTAAAAAGCAAAGAATATATTAAGAAGTAGCAATGTTTCAATGAATTGCATATCACTGAGTAAAGTTTACCTTTGACATATATTGTAAATTTTGCATGCATTTCATTACTACATTGTATTTTCTGCACAGTATTTAACAATATATGATATTACTAAAAAAAAATCCTATAGGCAAAAATGCAGTATTAATAAAGAGTAACTATAAATTGCTAAAGATTTAAACTTGCATGCACAATACACTACAGTCAGTCTTGTTCAGACAATGAGTACCTAAAGATACCTCCAATTGCACTGCTATTAAACAATGTTCTTTGATTAATTTCCCTGAACAACATTTTAAAAGCTTAAACTTGAAATTCTTTCACAGTACATTCCTGATTTTATTCACTTAAGCATTCTTGAACAAAGGTTTAAAAGTAGTGAAGTGAAGATATATTATAGTAATCTCTTGACTTGAGACGCTTGATGATAAAGTAGGGTGACCAGACTAGTTCAATCAAAAATCAGGTTATAACAATGAATCATTTTTATGGCATTGTCCTTTTTATAAAACTCCATTCCTGAGTATATTCATCATTGTAAGTATACTTCCTCTTTGGCATGTTGTCTATTGTTTAGGGTTATTAATATTCCTATTAATTTTATCACTATAGAAAATTAATATTAACAAAGAACTAGTAAAACTACATTGTCAATCAAAGCAAGTGCAAGCACAGTTCAAATTTTAGCCTACAAAAATCCAACTGCACATGCTCCAAGGTGAGGCTGGATGTGAGAACGTGTCTAGCTTGAGAACCTAGACATATAACATAATATTGCGATCTTTGTTTTGATGTTGGAATTTGTCAAGTTTTTATAATATTACTGTAGAGACTAAAATGGACAGAGAGGGCCAAGAAACTATCATATTTGCCATGAATTATTTATGTAAGACAAATAATAATTATGAGTACTTGAAAATCAAGCCATACAATGGTCAGGAAAATGCATTTTGGAGACATTGGAACATCTATTCAGAAATAGAAACAAATCCCAAAAAAATCAGGATGTCTGGTCACCCTATGATCAAGAGAAAAATGGTTATTAAACTTAATACTTTGTCTAAAAATCTTAAACTAGATGTTTAGGATACGTGAACATTTTTATTTATTTAAATGTTTTCTTATGGTAAAATGGTTAATAGATTAGTCTGCCATGCCCTTTAAAGAAAATCCTCTCCCTTGACTAATTTTTACAGTATTATTGTAATAACTGAAACACAGGCTTAATATATACCCTGTGTCTATATATGTAATATAGGGTATATGAGCACAGACTTTCACAAGACCCACTACTCTCCACTCTATCTAATAACACTGATACATTCAAGCACATATATGCTGAAAAGATAAATAATCACCTAAACCAGCAATCATCAGTTGGTCCAGATTATCATCTCCCACACATATATACTATAAGTGCTCAAATATATATTAAGATAGACAATCTTCATACTTTAATGGACTGGCTCCAATCTACTACACACTCCAACCGTCCATCCAATTGAAAATCTGAAGATGGAATGCTCGAAGGCCACCCTAAGGCCGAGATTCTTGTCACACCCATGTTGACCCAAGGTCAATCTGAACCCCACATGTACAGGACATAATCCATTAAATACATATGCAAGGATGGGCAGACATCTCTATAATGTAATAACTGAAACACAGGCTTAATATATGCCATGTGTCTATATATGTAATATAGGGTATATGAGCACAGACTTTCACAAGACCCATCACTCTCAGACTCTATCTAATAACACTGATACACTCAAGCACATATATGATGAAAAGATAAATAATCACCAATAGACGTATTTCATGCTAAACCAGCAATCATCAGTTGGTCCAGATTATCTTCTCCCACACATATATACTATAAGTGCTCAGATATATATTAAGATAGACAATCTTCATACTTTAATGTAATGTAAACTTTAAAATTATTTCCTGGTGATAATTTTTAATTAATAATTAAGTGATCTTTGCTTATTAAAATATTTGCACAGGATTCTAATCCAGATGGGAAAATTTTCTCAGAGAGTTAAGGATTTTGCAAGTAACCTCAATATTTTTTTTCAGATGGCCTTCTTCATACTTTAATGTAATGTAAACTTTAAAATTATTTCCTGGTGATAATTTTTAATTAATAATTAAGTGATCTTTGCTTATTAAAATATTTGCACAGGATTCTAATCCAGATGGGAAAATTTTCTCAGAGAGTTAAGGATTTTGCAAGTAACCTCAATATTTTTTTTCAGATGGCCAGTCTGTAAATTGGTGTCAAGATATTCCTAACAATCATGAAAGATTTTGTGATAATATATTATTGAAAGTGCACTAATTAGAAAATAAAAACATTATTATAATGTTACACATTCTTCATTACTGAATGCAGAAACTGCTATATATTTAAGAATGGATGGGTATGTGAAAAAATTCATAAATGTACAATTATTAGGAAATTAATAAACTATGTAAAATTTTGTCTTTTATGTAACCTAGTTGCATAGTATTTTTATGCATGGTAATACTCTTTAGATTCTGATGCTGCCTTTTCTTTAATCAATAGAACTTTACAAATATTCATAACAAATATGCAATTGTCTCTTCCACTTAGCATCATCATGAACTTGGACTTATACTGTAAACCTATTCTTTCTTTAAATGTGTTGATTTTTATATATATATTTTAAAGCAAAATATGACAAATATAGGGTGGGTATAATTCTTTAATGAGAGTGGTTTATTGCTATAATCATTTTAAACCTTTTGTTTATGAATTTAGTTGTTCTATTATTTGTTAATAATGTATTTTGATATTGATTCAAATGATGATCAATATTGATGATTATTGGTTAGCTGCTTAGTAATCACTCAATAAAAAACTTAATGTGCCTGCCCCAATAAGTCTATATCTAATGCTGTGAAAAGTCCCATGGACAAGCATGTATCAAACTATATTAATATTACTATTCTATAATGCCAACCTTTATTACTGCAGAGATGTTGAAAATCATTTGTATATTGTAAGATAACAGCGTCACTATTCCACAGCATTAGTATATCCAAGACTTCAAATCTGATTCATTTCTCAGTCTGATATACTAATTGGATAATCCTGGTTTTTCAGTTAATACATATATCTCTTTAACATGATAATGTAAAAAAAACTTATCTGCGATAAAGTGCCTAGGGTCTACTATCAATTAATATTTAATTGCTGATCTTTGAAAATTTTTTTTAAAGATAATTTCATCACTATTCTAAACTTAATTTATTTTTTCCTTCTCTTTAAGTCCTACTATATCTTTATGCCCTTCATTTTAACAGATATAATATCATACTTTCCAATTTTGGTTAACTTTTTTGTATAGATAAAAATCTTAATCAAGCAATTCTTTTTCTTTATATTATTCAATTTTTTTAAAAATGTCAATAAAATCCTCTTTTTGATTTATATATTTTTTCTTAAAGTTTATATTCCATTTATCTTTCTTAGGACTGACACTGTTTTGAAAATAGGATTGTCTATTTGAAAACTGTGTTCAATAATAATAATAATAATCTTAAAAGAATATTGTATAAATAAAAATTAAAAAAAAGATAAATTCTATTTGAAGTTGATCAAAACTAAACTAATGCTGAATATTCATTAAAATTTGATTTGATTACAATTACATATAACCATTAACAATATCACACGACCTTATTCTTAAGCTTCCAAGACTAGTTTCTATTCAACTTATTCTAGAACCATCTACTGTAATCTGATTAATCACTGAATACAAGGTGATATAGTACTATAATTATTACCATCCCTAAACTAATTTCTGGCTTTTGCCTTTATCAGTGAGGACTAGGATTCAAAACTGGTACAAAAGCATTTGTGCATCTAATAGACACTATTTACTCTTTTATGCTATTCAAGCTAGTGATTTGAATTCAAAGATTCCTAAGTTTTGAACCAAAGCCAATATGCTTGCATACTTATATAGTTCTGATAGATCAAAATTTCATATTTTAAAGACTTCAGTTTTCTGCTCCTACTCCTTTAGAAGTTAAAGGTGATTTCTAAATGCATTTGGACCCAATATTGACGCTAAATGCATAAGTGCATTTGGTTCCAACATTGACAGAAAATGACGATAATTATAGATAGCACTATACCACCTGATATCCATTGATTACTCCAGCTTATAATAGATTACTCCAATGTAGATATATATAACTACCATCATTTCAATCAATTTAATCACAAGAAATGTTCTATAATTTGCGTATCTTTTCAATAAAGTTTAATGCAGATAGAAAAATAGAAGATTGAAAAAGAAAAAAAAAGTGTTTTTTAGAAAAAAATATTTATTGTAAAAATTAGAAGATCGTTCAGGAGAATATATGAAGACATTAAAAGCAAATTCGTGGAAGCTAAAAGAGAAGGGAAAAAATAATAGTTGATATTAATAAAAGAAATTGTAAAGATTTGGAGGTGATCTATTTTAAAATACTCTAATTTTTTTTTAAAAAAACGGTACTTCCATTAAATATTTATTACAAAACTTCAAAAAATTGGGGAAAGAAGAGGGAGTAACTTACTTCCAAATTATATGAAAATTAAAAATAAAGATTTTAAATAAATGTGAATAATAAGAAATTGTTAAATAGTACATGTGATAAATAAATGTCTCAAAAGCTAATCTCTAAAAGTTCACTTTATGTAAATTTTTCCTGATTAGTGATTAAATTAAACTTTTTAGAAATCAGACGACTAACTACAAAAAAAAAAAAAATGATATATAACTACACATTTCAGCTTATCACCAGAAGATGGCAGAACCATATGCACCTGCCATGGAGTTGACAAAGATTATGTTGTGGAAATGGGATGGAGCAGAATAGAGAAGAATATGAGAAAACCTTAGGGTGAGGAATGGAAAGGAAGGTGGGTAACAGGTTTCACTGGCATAGTGGCTGAGATTCCTGTCTCCGTACACTGCATCAATCTATTTCTGATCTCATCCACACATTATCTTTTTTTTTTTTAAATTTAAATTCTTTTTTAGAAGCATTTATTTTTTAATCATTCCTGTAAAACTATTGGCATGTAAAACTTAAAAAGATTATTTTAATATCAAAAAAAATAACTTTTAAATCTCTTCATCAGTTAATCAGTTCTGCCATATATAAAAGAACTAATCTTTTTATATAATTTTATGTTCGACTATTTTCGTGAAATTTGTATCTTTTTCACCTGACTTTAAATCTAATTATATTTACTTATCATTCATTCTCAATTTGAAAACACATCATTAGCAAATCTGCAGAATTCTTTGTCTACTTGTAATTAATATTTGTGAATATAAGCAAACTATATGCAAAAGAATAGTTTTGCTTTACATCTATATTTTTTTTAAAATAGAGAATGTGCAATATAATCACTAATGCTTTTATTTATATATGTTGTGTAACTTATCAAATTTTGGTTTAGCTTTTTATCATATATAATAATGAAAATCTCTTGTAAAATTATTGATCATGAGTGATTATTTCCTGATACAGTAGATTATATGCCATTTATATGAAAATGCTCCATATTTTAGACATTAGTAATCTATTGATATATTTTATGTGCACTGCTATTGCTAAAATCTCAAAAATTTTATATTTATATTTCTAAATATATATATATTATAATAGGAGGATATGAATAAAGATGATACAGAAATTGGATAAAATAAAAGTTCCTATAAGACAACTACATTTGTTTCCTAAATGTAACCAGATGTGAGGTGGATAAATTATATTTGCATAATATGAAAATCAGCACATTCCCACATTCAATATAAATAAATGGTGTTCGATACTCATGTGAAATATTGATGACCCTGATCATCTCTAGGTTTTCAGGTTTAAAATTATATAATTATTGTCCATTTTATCATTTAACAATTTATCCAATATTTTGTTTCACTAGCTTTAAAACAAATTCAATTATAACACAGGGCATCACACATCTGACTTTTAAGTTCCCAATGATAATCAAACCAAATGTTAAATACTATCTTTCATATAACTAATTTTATTTCCATACATATCATTTAATCCTAAAAATGCTGGAATAAAAGTATATGGACATATAGCTTTTATTTGCTTTGCTCACAGTGCAACCTGTGATAAGATAGTTGGGTTGGTATCATTTTCTGATGAAAGACTATCCTCCAGATCTTAGTTTGAACCCTTTAATATTTATAGTAATTTTCTTCCTCTTGTAGCTCGTTTCTAACTCACAGAAAGCCTAGACACTAAGTATTATTAATAATTGAACGTGAAATAAACTTTTTATATGTGAGAATGAGACTAAAATAAGAATAGGCGAGGTTAATTTATTAAATTAAATGACAAAAATAATCAAACAAAATATTGATATAAATCACATTCATGCTGACAGTTTTAAAGCAGTTAGCATTTGAAATCTGCATTGACAGCAGCATTCTATCATATTTTTTACAGCCTTTTTCTAAGTGTAAGCATAGGAAATGGTAATCATGTGATGTTTAGTGGTTTAATATATATAATCAATAGATTGGATGACTATGACTGATGGTGGATATTTGTAATCAAGTACTCTTTGGTGATAAACATCAACTGCTAAAAAATGATCAGGATGCTTGGTTGATATTTCCAGCTGCTTATAAAAAAAATTTCTGGAGTGATTAATTAATTAAGCTTACATAGGTGATAATAGAATAGTAACTTATATGCAATGTATACCACAATAAGCATTAGATGCTAGAATATATAGAAACAAGTTTCAGTCCTTTCAAAACACATGTTTATTTAGAATATCTGTCTATATTAAATCCAGTTTATGTAATAAAATCAATCAAAAATATGACCTAGTACAAATTTAAATAACGTATATTGCTCTGGACATTCTATTACTGATGTCCAAACTTTTACTAATATGTATGTGTTATCTGGACGTTCTAATACAATAGCCTCTTGTGTTATATCTAAAATTTATTTTAATCAGACATTCAATGAATGCAAATTAATTTATCACAAAATCATAACTTCACATAAATGCAGAATAAAATATCGAAGCTTATTTTAATTACAAATCAAATAAAGATTCAACAATATTTACAATTTCTTTTTAATTAGAAAAAATTATTTTACATATAAGACCAAATCATGAAAGCCCATGTTCAAATATAGGCATATCACACACGTTCAAAATTGCATGGCTCAAAAAAATAATGTTCCATTGAATATTAATCCAAGATTGAATATAAAAAAATCACTTCCCCAATTACCTTTTTTTTTATTTATTAAAAATAAAATCACAAACATTAACACAATAAAAATAATAATAATAAAGTAATGAATATACTATCATAAATAGATAGTTGAATAAAAATAAGTTATTTTAAAATTGAATGTGTCAATAAGAAAAAAAGATTTTACTGTCCAATAACTATATATACATGATTTTTTTTTTTATAAAAAAAAAAAAGGTTATGCCTCAAGTTTACAAATAACTTTTATAGGCTTTACCTTCAAAACCAACAGTTTGAACAACAAAACATTCAGGCTGTACAAACAACTACAAAGGAAGAAAAGTATATATATAATTCTGTATAAACTTGGTCAGTAGTGCATTTATTTCTTCACATAATAAGCAAAGAAATATACATTTTATTTTAACATGCCATAATATAGAAGCTCTTAATATAATTTTTCATATAACAAGTTATCATAATTAATTAATAATTATTATATATATGATTTTAGATAAAGAGAAGGTAATACAAAAGGTATATTCATTACTATTATTAACAAATATCTCTTCCATTTCTTGCTTCTCTCATCCATTTAAATTGTATACATTTTTTTTTTTTTTTTGCCACATTTTTTAAATACATTTGCAGATAATAGAATTAGCCTTTATTTTAAAAAAAAAAAAAAAAAATGAAATGAAACTAAAAAATTTGCAAAATTAACTATATTATCTGTTTAGATATCTGATAAATTAACCAATCAGAATTTGCACTTTTTTTTCTTTCAATTAACTACTTTAGTGAATTTTGATTAATTAAAATATACTTTTTATTTTTGTTTTAAATTGACAATACTGGTATTTTGTTTAATAGAGGGAAAAAAAATGTTGACATAATTGACATGGGGAAAGAGTGATTATGCAACAAATACAGTGAGAAAAGGTGAAAAGAGAAATCTAAAACAATCATGTATTTCGAATTTTTCCTGGGACGTAATTTTTGTCTATGACTGGTTCTTGCAAAAACATATGTAAACAACGTTCATTCTGAGCTAAAGGATGACCAGCAATCCTAAAAAATACATTAAAAGAAACAAACAGTTGATTTTAGTTATGTTGATATAATGCATATAAGTATAGTTTTACATATAGATATTTGAATGTTTTGATTTATATTTTTTAAAAAAATTAATTTACATCAAATATACATTTGTAAGTATGTGTGTGCACACGCATTAAAAATAAGTTGCATCAAATTTTTTTTACTAATGATTTACATTATATGTAAACAGTACTGAATACGTTTGCTCAATAGTTGTGTAAACATGATACTGCAATTCATAAAACAGCTTTTAATGGCCCAAAATAGCATTCAGTTTTAAATCAATTAATCAAAAGATCTCATTAGAATAGATTAAAAGATTATTCAAAAAAATATTTAATATGAAAAATGAAGTGGGTGTGAAATGTCTTTTCGTTTATATTATATTAACTCTCAAAAACCTCATATCTTGAGACCACTTTTCAATCAGTTTTTTTTTTTTTTTTTGGGGGGGGGGCAATATTTTAAAATCTTTTTCTATGAACATTCATAAAATTAGTATAAGACAAGACATACTTATTCTGATAAATGGTTAATAGCTACATATGAATATCTTCTATCAAGAAACTTGCATGTTATAAATGAGGCTTAAAAGATTATTGGGGAAATAGGATTCTTTAATGTTTGTGAAATAAGTAATGAAAATGAGTATTATACAAAAAAGTTTCTTTATCTGAATCATATTATGTATAAACTAAATGAGCTATGACAAACTTATTGCATGCATGCAAGATATAAGAACATTTTGTAGTGCATGTAAATGATATTAATTATTAACCCATATTTTATTAAAATAATTTGTTAATAATTATTAAGAAATTTGTTTTGTGTGATGTAAATTAACAAAAATTTATTTTCCTTGCAGTAATCTTCCATTTCGTAATAAATACACACCTATTTCTCCATTTCTAATCATATTTATATTTATTTGTGTGTGTCGATGATACTGTGCAGCATGTCAACCATATGGAAAGAAAGTGATAAGTGCATTATTTATGCATAAGTGTATCAAACACAATACAGAAACACATACTATAATATGTTTGCATTTTAAAGAAATTCCTATATTTAAACATATAAAGAATTTTAAAAATTATTTTTGCTAAGATTTTTTTTGCCAATATTTTTTATTTTATGCTATTCTGCTTATCATCAGTATAAGTGAAAAAATTAATTATCAGAATCAAGTAGCAGAAAATTTCAAAATAAATAGAAGAATACAACAAGATTAATAAAGGCAGTAAGTGGTTTGTGTTTTTAAGCTCTGGAGCAGTAGTATGCAGAACTTCATCAGTAAAATGACATTATGAAACAAACCATAATCTCTTCTTGATAACAATAAAGAAGAGAAAAAAAACTTACTACATGGGCCATTAAAAATAGAAATGCTCAGTCAATATCACTAATTAAATATATCAATAAGCAGTCAAATATTATATTGCCTCAAATATAACTGCCAAACATACAAAATCTTTTGGCAATGGGAAATATCAACATATGGCTAAAAATATAATCTATCAGCAAAAAATAGGATATAAAAATTTTCCAGTTTCATCTCTTTGCCATGATGAGACTACTGACATAATTGGATCAACTCATTTAACTACTTTTTATTTATTATTGTGTTGGAAACAATTTCAAGGAAGAATTAATCAGTTAATCAATATTAGCAAAAATAAGAAAAGTATTATATATTTGAAAGCAGTCATAGATGCATTGAAAAAAAAAAAATAGTCATTTCCAAAATTATATCAGTAATAACAAAATTATGCTTGCAGTATCATTGAACAAGAAAATTTTATCAATTCATTTACCAAAAAAATTGAACTTTAGTTCTGGGTTTTCATAACATTATGCCAAGATCAGTTTAAAGATACTGGAAAATATTGTTATAAGAGCTATGTAACAAAATTAATCAAATTTTTATTTGCATGTGCTTTAAATAAATGAAAAATTTCAAAAATTGTTAAATAAGGTAAACTCAATATCCAATGGTTTATTAACGTGCAATATTGTCTGATGGTTAAGACATGGAAAGGTTCCTCAAAAATAAATTGAAAGTTGAGACTAATTTGAGTTTTTTATACATAATGAAAATATCATTAAGCAATATAGTTAATAAATGGTTGTTGAATAGTTTTCGAAATTAATATTTTTTATTGATTTCTGCTTCCACTTAAAGGAATTAAATATTAAAATGCAAGATTTTAATAAAACAGCTACCGACATGTTTCATTTAATCAAAGTTTTTAGAACAAAATTAAAATTTTTTAATCATAACGTTATTTCAAAAACTTATAAATTTTTCCCAAATACAAAAAATTTTTCATGAATACAGAAAACATCAAGAGTGGTTGAATTTAAATGAATTCCAATTAACTGATTTCAATCCAATTCTATAATGAAATAAAAGTTTTTTGATTTGAGAAGAAAATGATCAATTGTAATAATAGTATTAAAAAAAAGCTGAACAAGAAATAATAAAAACTTGGAATGCCCTTTACAGAATTGTCAACTGTTTAAAAACATTAGCAAAAGCTATATTATCAATTTTTTCTTTATTTGTCTATCTGAATCATTATTTTTAGAAATTAATTTTATAGGGCAGATTCAGAAATAGAATGACTGACGAATCTAGTTCAGTATGTGTATTATTAAAAGTGACAAAATATGATCCTGATATAAAGCATTTAGCATTATACAGCAGTAAAAATCTTACTAAAAAATTTATGTTTATGACAATTCATCTTTATAAAATTCTATGCTAACTTTTAAAATTATCTCAATAAAATTCTAATAATATTAATTTTCTACTAATTTTTAAAAAAGTGCTTGGCATGTCAGTAATTTAATAAATATTATTTGTAAATTTTTGGCACATATTTAAAAAGATTTCTCACTCTGAACTAGATCAGATCAAAGAATTATCTAGTGATTATTTATTTAGATATATCATATAAAAATTTGATGTCAATAGCAATCAATATCTCTTCTAATAATTTATTTTCTAAAAATGTCATCATAGTGTAAAGCACAAGCATATATTGAAACAGTAAGATCTTTGCAGATCTTCGTTTCACCTTTTCTCACCTCTTTCCTGCCCTCATACCTTAGTTTAAACCCCCAGTGTATCGTAATGTCTGCAATGCGCTTATATGCTGAAAATCCTGCCCAATTTTAAATGAGTACAACGCTCATGTTATATATATTTGTGTTTCTAATTCCCAGTATAAATAAATATTGTAAATTATGTGTATGTACACGTAAAAGAGATTTGTTTCAAAAGTAGGTTATATAGGTCGTAATTGTGCACACACTGTGATATCTTTATTTTCAAAACCTTAGGTAAAATAATAATTTGTTGTTTAAAATTATTTCTGTTTAAATCTGTTTATAAAAGATATTACATTCGTAATATCTGTTTTGATTTAAAATAAAATTATATTCGTCCCATAAATAGATTTAAACATTGAAATTAAAAGTAAAATAATTTTGTTTTAGATTTTAAAATCACACCATATATTTTCTGTTTAAAATAAACGAGGGTTGGTAAGAAACAATAGTTTAATTAATGTTCTAGGAGCTTATCTAGAAATACAGCAGATGTCCACTTAAGGTAGTTTTTTTTTTTTTTAATTAGCAAGTTTTTTTTTTTATTAAATCAAAGTTTTAATCCGAATGTCTACAGGGTAATTAACAATAGAAATTAATTAAAATTTTGTTGAATTCCTTTCGACGTTCGGATGGACTTGATTGCAGCTTGATAAGATAGCCCATTTTGGTATATTTTGTAATGCTCCAGGGCAGTTTTTATTATACAGTTCTGCTATATATAGAAGAGTTTTCTTTTGTTCTAGTGATTCTGAGCATTCTGTTTCATTCTATTCTTTCAGCATTTTGATTTTATTAATTGATTTTCTGATTTTATTGCATTGCTGTTCTGACAGTTTGCTAGTAGCCTGCAAGTTTAAATATTTGAAGCCAAGTTTTCGTCTTCAAATAGACTTTACAGATTTCTAAAATATTGCATTTAAGTTCTCTGAAACATCCCGCCTTTAACAGAAATCCCAGGATGATCGAGTAGAACTGGCAAAAAGGCTATTTTCCTTTCGGAAATGGCCATCCGCTGCACATCAATGCCATTTGATGCCTTCACGTAAGAAGCCCTAAAACTGCCACCATTGCTTAAAATGTGAACTGTAACCGGAATTTGCTGCCAAAGACTTATGAATGCTGCTACCATCAAGCTGGAAAAAGTCTCCACCTGAAATTACCTGCAAATGCTCACTTCTGACAAGGTAACCCAAAATTAACCCAAGAGCTCTTGTGATCATATATTCCTATTACTAAGCTATAACTAATTTACTTGTTTCTATTTTACTTTACCTTATAATTCTGTTTTCTTTCTTTAAATGCTGTAATTTAATTAGTATTTCTATCTCTATACTTGGGTTGATATTTTGTATTTATTAATCTGTTTTTCTTTTATTATGATAGTGTGCCAGTATAGTCATCAACCGAGCGAATTACTCCCTTTTATTTAAATCAAGACGCCGCCATTAAGGCATTTTTAAATTATAAATTTTGTCTCTTTTATTATCTCGTTGAATCGCTCGTTTGAGGGCTATCTTACTATTATTCAAATATTTAATAATTTTGCTGTTAAAACTCCACGTTTATTGGTTTTAACATAATATGAGAATATGTGCGAGGTTAATGAGTAAATATTTAACAAATGCATGATTGCGTAATTAATTTATGCTTTCTTTTAAAACTCCACAATCATGCTATTCTCCACTTTAAAATGTTCATTGTTTTGATTAATTTCCAAAGCGTATAAATTTGAGGTCGAGAATGGACGGACTTTCTTAAAAATAAATATTTGGGGAATTGATTAGGCGTTTTCTTAAACTAAGTGAATCCTTTTAAAATATTTTATATACTTTATTAGAGTGTTGCTAGTAGGTGTATTGGGTGACTGAGATCGCTTTGCTCCTCCTAAGGGCTTTAAATGGCTAAGATTGTTTCCCTTCACTTTCTGCGGTTCCCAGACAGAGAGTTTACTTGAAATTGTCACACCTGGGAATTCTACGCAGTTGTCACCCAGTCGCTAAGATTTCGATGAGTCCAGACTTCGGCTGCCTGTGACACCACCTCCTACGGATTTAGGGCAAGACGCCTTCCTGTATTTTCTTCACTTTTTTATATAATTATTTATTTGCAAAGTTCCAGTGGTTTAAACGTATCACACCCTCCATCCTTTACAGAAACTCCTCACTAGCACCACCGACCTCCCAATGTAATTTAATTATTTCTATGAATAATAAATGCCTTAATCACGTCCCCACCTTATAGCTTAACAAGCATTAGTCCATTCTATTCTCGAGTTCAAGAAGTATTATATTAAACTTTAATGTTGCCAAATGTTTCATTCAACTATTTCTGAGTTACTCAAAGCGCCTCGCATATCTTCACAAACTCTCTTAGGCACATTATCGTAATTTATTATATTAGCCAGAGTTATAGAAAATGCAGTAACAACCTATAAATGTAAATTGCCATAATTAATATTGTTTTAAAACACAACCTTAGTTAAACGTCGCTGTCTAACATTTGCAGACAGTGGGCGTATTATATATATTTTGATATTTTAATAAATCTTTTAAATTTACTAACTTTTGATTCTTTATTTTCTTGATCTACATCACTGTCTCAGTCTATATCTTTTATACATTTCTTTTGTACCATCCATAGACAGTTAGTTAGCAAACCCAAGCTTATATCGTAGTATAGAGTCTCTTTGTTTCTCCCTGACCACCAGTAAAGGGATATATTATTAGTAGCATCAGATACATTATCATGTAGGTGACACTGTAGAATTTAGACTTTAGATTCGAACCTAGGATATCTAGAAGGCAACCCCTTCTAGAGTGTTCAGTTTCGTTTTTGGGGTTTGAATTCTGCAGTGTGTTAGCGAGATAGACGAATCTGACCGTTACAATATCAACACATAAAATTATATCATTGGTGTCAGACTATTGTATATTAACTAGGCAATTTTAGATAAACCCATTTGATCTTTTGCATACAAAAAAAACACTTCAGAAAATATAATTTTGCAAAATCAGTCCATTAATATTAAAAAGGTTAATTTCATAGACAGGATCAACATATATTTTATCAAAAAAACTTTGCAATCATAAATTGTTTTAATTAGTTTTCAATATTTTGTAAAACTCAAAACTAGACCTCCTTCCCCCAATAAAATTATTTATAAAGTATTGTTTAATTTATATCTGCTACCAAATCATTAGAAATGTAATACCGTGAAGTATAAATACTATTATACCGATGAATCCATTTTTATTTTTTATCTCAATTGGAATTTTATCATATAAAATGATAAAAACGGATTTTTTTTTTTGACAAGTGAACCAAAGAAATGACTGAATTAATGAAAAATCTAATATTCTCCACATCTTCATTCAAGAAATCTTTGATTTGGTCTATGCTGGAATGTATTTTTGTATTGATTATTATTTATAGCCTCTTTGTCAATATTTTCATTAAACTTGACATCTCTCATATAAAATTAAAAATAGTGTTCATATGTATTCAATGTCAGTTTTTCCTTTAGCTACAATGTGAGAACAAGATAGATTAGCAAGAAGAATAAAGAATATGGCCTAACTTCAATAAAAGATCCATATATGAAATATTTATTCAATGAACACTTGACAGCTATATAACTTTGTCAATAACATTTGAACATCTAATTGGCTGAATCTTAGATATAGTGCAGGGAAAACAATCATATAAGAATAAATGGAATATCTTCAATCATTTTTCCTTTCCTCCACTTTTTTCACCCCAAGGTAACAATATTTCACATTTCTTTAGAAAATATTTGCAGAATGAAAAGCAAATAAATATGAATTATTTTTCTAAATATTATAGGATTTTCATTTATGGTATAAGTATTTAATTTTTTTTTTTTTTATGTATGACATAAAAAAAACCAGTTACTTTGCCTATGAAATCAACTTTAGTTGAGATTTCTACATAATCTGCATTGAAGTTTTATAGACAAGAATTCTTCAGATATAATATTTACAGATAAATAATTTAAAGGAAAAAAAATCAACACCATTGGAGTTCTTGTGATTATTAAGAGTGTCATGTCCAATATATATTAATCTTAGCAAAAGCAATACATGTAACATTTTGTTAATCTTCTTCAAGGTTAACATTAGAGATTCCTTGTTAAGAAGTTTTTTTTACTCTCTATTAATATTAATTTACTTTTCTTCATTATCTCATAAGAAAATAATAGTTGAATAGTTTATTGATCAGCAAGTCATTAAAAGTTTGTACATCAGCTCCAAATTCCATCATTCTATTGCTGCTGTAATAAACAATCCTATTAAGAAATTTTTAACAGAATTATCTAGATTTTTGCCAAAGTTCTTTTCACTTTTATTATTTGTTGTCTATTAACTAAAGTTAACTTCACCTGTTTGATTGTCTTTAAACTTTGTGACTTTTCATTATTTAACTACAGCTATTATTTTTTCCTCTCTGCTATCATATCAGCAGATGAGTAATTATTTATGGAGGTTAGAATTTTAATCAGCTCATTTACAGTTTTTTTTTTTTGTTATAAACTTTAGAAAAAATAATCTTTTTGTCCAATCTGGGCTGCTTTAGGGGATGCTCTGTCCATTATTAACATTATTTCATATAGTCAATTCTGCTTTAGTGAGTATTTCAATAGTGCAATTTTTTTCAAACATGCCTGATTCTTTTGCCTGCTTATGAGCAATTTTTTCTGTTAAAAACCATTATATGACAATTGTCTCCATCTGATGTTGATACAAGTCATATAAGAACAACCAAAATGCATGCATGCATATATATAGGGCTGCCACTGAAATATAAAATTGCAATAAATTATAAAATAATAAGAGTATTTTATTCAAATAATAAGCAATAGACATTAAATATACATATAATTTGATTACTAATTTTGTCTTCATTATATATATATATCTTTTGTTTACGTATGGGCATATGCTTTATGAAGCTGATTTTTTTTCTTTCCTTCCTTTATTTTATTTAGCTTAGAGCACTTTCAGTGTCATGCATTATAATCATAACTATAATTATGGTGCTCGACAATGAAAGTGCACTAAGCTAAATGTACACAAAAAAATTACATAACTTGATTCATACAAATTTTAGAGAACATATTTGTTAAGCATATTATTATTTTTTGAAAACATAAAATTTCTGCAATTCAAATTATTTATTATACATACTATTATAATTGAAATTATTAATATTAAACTAATTGCAAAATTTTAATTTTCTTAGTTTTAAACAAAAAAAAAGACTAATCCCTAAACATGATCATTATTTAGAAAATAAAATTACTAAATAAATACTTTTAAATATCTATGATATACCTTTGATTTAAAAAATCATCTCTAATAGGCTGTCATTTTTCATGCCTTGATTTTTTAAAATCTAATTTGATGCCTATTTTTTATAGTGCTTCATGCAGTACACAATATATACACCCGTTTTCAAAGGTGCTGCAAACAAATATATAAATGTCTATCAAACAGTGCATCAGTTCATTGTGCATTTTTATTCTAAAAATTGTAATATGCTATTTATTAGCATTTATAAACTTTTCTATAGTGATGATTTTCCAATCCCATTTTTTCAAGATTGTTAATTTTATTCACTATTTTGCATAATATATAAAACAAAAGTTTAAAACTGTGGAAAATATAGAATAGAAAAATAAATAATAAATACGGCCCAGATAAGGTTAAAATAAATTCGTTTATTAATCTGCTGAATTAACTTTCGACACCGAGTATCTGATTCAAAGCATAACTGGTAGATAATTAGCAGAGTGTGATAGTAATTCCGATTATAAGAGATTAAACTTGGTGGTTTTAAGAGATTTGCATAATTGCATTATAAAAGATTAAATTTGGCAGTGTTCAAGAGTTGCATAAATCTCTCAAACACTGCCAAGTTTAATCTTTTATAATGCAATTATGCAAATATCTCTCGAACACTACCAAGTTTAATCTTTTATAATGAAATTATGCAAATCTCTTGAACACCGCCAAGTTTAATCTTTTATAATCGGAATTTCTATCACATTCTGCTAATTATCTACCAGTTATACTTTGAAACAGACACTTGGTGTCGAAAGTTAACTCGGCAGATTCATAAAGGAATTTATTTTAACCTTACCTTGGCCGTATTTATTATTTATTTCTCTATTACATATTTTGCATAATGTGAAAATTTTTCAGAAATGCAATTTCTTAATAGAAGTACTTACTGCATTTAAAAAAATGTAAAAAGTCAATTATCTGTACAGTTCTAATGCAAAAAAAAAAAAAGACAGCTTACTGGTGAATCTTTTAATTTATATGTAAAAACATTAAATATCACAATAACTGTGATTTCAAAAAGAATAAACGTGTCATGTACATATAATGTACATTATAATGTTAAGTATATTTTCACAAATCACAATATATCTACAAAAGGAAAAATGAATCCATACGATTAAAGACTGTACTCATAATAAATTTAATTCCAAAAAAAATTGCTGCAAAAATTTAACACACTGTGCAGATTGCAAGTAAATAATTGAGAATTGTGTTAGCAGAAGATTGAAGAAATAATATCCATATAAAATAAACCATGCAGTGGACAGTCAGAGATTAATTGATAATAATATGAGAAGTGCTATTTTTATTCTTTAATTCCAAAAAAAAATTTGTTGCATTAATGTTTCTCCCTTGAAACTTATATTTAAAAAATTGTAAAAAGCCAATTATCTGTACAGTTCTAATTAAAAAAAAATAAGATGGTTCTATTGGTGAAAAGAATTATCATTTTTATAAACCACATGTTCCAATTAATAATTTATATATATTAGTAGTCTATATTTTGACTAAGTAATACCTGTTTAATTTAATAAATACAGTAGTCATCTGTATCTGCAATATTATTTACGAAGACTTGGAACAAAATAGTAGTACATGTTGTATATATACTGAATTAAACTGCTATTATATAATCTAAATCTTCAAAATAAAAACTACTAATATATATAAATCATTATCAGGATAAAAATGATAATTCTCACAGTAACATCTCAATCCAAGGCCTTCAAGGGAAAAACACTAATACAACAGACACAAAGAACACAGGTTTTCTATTTACTAATCACACTACAAAATTTCTCTCACCACAATGATACTTATATAGAAGTTGAAACAATTTTTCCAATGAGAGAAAAATACATCTTAAAGCAAATTTTCTTATATTAATTACACAGTAATATAATTAAATGTAAATCCCAATAAGCTCATCACTCATAAATCAAATTAAAAACACAGTTACTTATCTAGCTATAAAGCTAACTGGCTTGAATTCAATTTCTTAGGATATTTAAATATGAAATTTATTGAATATAAATAACAAGAAATAAATAAAAGATAGCCAATGACAAAATGGTGCAATTATCAAAAGAAGGTTAGATAATAAGAAATTAGTCTTAGAATTCTGCTTTGTTCTACTGATTATGGCTTCTGTAGTTGAAATGTGATTACAGATAAAAAGATCCAAGATAATACGCAAATAGAAAGGCAGAAATAAACTTCTAAGTACAGATAATTTATCATTGATCTGAAAATCTGAATTCAAAATTTTTTTGAAAATGATCACTTATTCAAATACAAGCTTCTAATTATATTAGCATAATGGTAAAAATGTTTAAAATTAGACAATTTATTAGTGCAATTTAAATGTAATTTATTAGCAAATGTTTCTTTAAAAATATAATATAATTAAAAATAATTAAATTCACTACTTACATTTACCAAATTATGGAAAAAATTTGCATTGGTAAGTGACAAAAATTCAAATATTATTAATGTAATAAAAATTATATCATTTTTAAATATAAAAATGATGGGGAAATGGGTTTTAAATTTGTTTATTTTATTAATAAATATCTATATTGCTTTACAAAATTAATTAGATAAAAAATACACATAAATCCATTACTTACTTATATTTAATTAAATTTTTTGTATTTCTAAATGGTAAAAATTCATAACAAAAAGTTGATGCTACTTTATATGCTTTTTCAAAAATTTGTCTAGAATAAAAATGACCACTTCAGAAGTTTCTATTTCTAATGTGAAAATCTTTTTGGTTTTATACTTCATACAGAATTGAAAATGAATAAGGAATAATATATGATTTTTTAACAATTCAACTTTTTCAAAAAGAGAAAATATATTCTAAGAACTTTCTATATCAAATAGTTATATAACCATGAATGAATATTTTATTATTATTATTTTTGAAAATGAACTTTTAATAGAGAATCATAAATATGTTTTCCGCATTCATAAGAGACTATATTAAAGATACAATAATGACTGACATTATATTACAACAAGTGGGTGTCTTATGCAGTTTATCGGGGGGGGGGGGGGATTTTTAATGTAAACAAAAATCATGTTTTTATTTCTGCTTTTGGAAATTATAAAAAATTACAAATTTGACATAATTTAAATTTTAATAACTATTAATTTCTACACAGCATTTTGTTTGCCTGTAGAAGTCAATTTCATATATATCTTATAAAAATATTAAAATAAAGAATGCATACTTCATGTGATAGATCATTTCTGGCTTATTTTAACTGTATATTATACATAGTGATACAACATGTACTTTGTAAGCTATAAGGATTTTTCCAAATATTATATTTCAAAAAAATATTTGTTTATAGAAAAAAAACGTATTGTGAATTTATTATATATACGATTATTAGAATAAATTAGTAGATGAAGTGAGATATGCACAATTTTAATTATTATAATATTAAATAGTGCTATCACACTTATAATGTAAAGCTGTATAATTAATATCAAGTAGGCAATTATTATATATTTATTCCATTGTAAAATGCATTATTCCAATATAAAATAGCTTTTAATTATAAAAAGAAAATGCCTTATTATTTGTTTATTAAAAAAAATTAGCCAAATATTTACATATGCAATATATGTTTTTTCATGTAATGTTTGTATGTGTGTGTTTACGTAAATCCAACCAATTCAGTTAAATATCATAATTTGTTTTTGCATCTTATAAATGTCATTAAAATAAATACTTGAAAACAAATTATCAATAATTAATATTTATTTTGTCAGGAAAGAACTAGGTCAGAGTTGAATGAATGGTTTCCATTTTCAGAAAAAAAAAAAAACTGATTATATTTATATTTCATTTTTTTATTATTTAGTGTAGAACATGTTAAAAATATTTAAATTATTTATATTTAATGATATTTATTATATTTGCATAATTTTATTGTTTTTTTTTTACAATATATTAGGTTTTATAATTTATTTAATTTTTTTTTTTTTATGATGTATTATCAAGTTATTATGAAAATTGCATCTTCAATAGATGTATAAAAAAAAATCAATATGGCAATTTCAGTAGTAAATTAATTAAGGGTAAATTTAATTTCTTTATAAAAATATTTAATGACTATTAAAATGGTCAAGTGTTTCCTTCTTTTAATTTTGGCTGATGTAATAATTTACTATGTGATATTAAACTTTCACTTGTTACTGAAAATAAACTTTTAGCACAGAAACAATATTATATAGAAAGATGGAAATTTCACATAGCTCAAAGTTAAGTTTAGCAATTATAAAAATGTATTACAAATATTAAACTTTATTTATGTATATTTTTATTATTATTTTGGTTGGTGTAATAATTTAGCAACCTGACATAAGAAACAGCCATAGCATTTTATTTCCCATTTATAATTGAAAATAAACTTTTAGTAAATAATCTTAATTTCTTTCTTGTGGAGTATGCAGTTAGTTAGCTTAATTTCCTTATGAAAATATTTTGCAATTAGAAAAATGACTATATTATTTCATTTTTTTGATATAGCTAAAGAAATACCAATATGACATAGAAATTATTGTATTTTTGCTGTTTTATTTTTTAAATTAATAGAAATAAATTTTTAATACAGAAATGCAGTTTTTGTTTTATATGTCATATACAGTCAAATATATATATATGTATTATGTGAATTCCCATCAGAATTTAGATTTTAATCTTAGATTTTAATCTAAGTTTTTAACAATTCAACTTTTCATTAATACCTTTCATTAATGTAAGTGCTATGAAACTTACAATATGTGTATATCTTCGCTACATTATGGCTGCCCTAAAAGTGTTCAGAAAATAGGATTCATATTCATTCGGATTAATAGTAGTATACTTGTGATACAATTCAACAGGATATTTTTCAGCATACACATTTCATATAATTCAATTGTTAATTCCAGCTTATAACATAAAAGAGATAGTATTAAAGTTTAATCCAGATATGCCAAATGGAAATAATAAACAATAACAATCACAAAAGAAAGCAAAATAAATTTTCAAACCCAGCAATCTGATTGTAACAATTAGTATTTCCTTAAACATATAATAAAACAAGTACAGGAAATCTTTTTCAAGTAGCAGAAGGCCCTATAAGATAATGCTTATCATACAGTGGTCCACAAAATTTTAAAGGATGCACAAATATATACCTTTCTTTTTTTTTAAAAAAAAAAAAATCAGTATCTTCTTTTATACACTATAATGTAAATAATTTTATTTAAAGCTTCATTTTACTATACTATGTTTTCAACATTTAATGTAGATCAAAAATTATATTCTCACAAATATATGAACTTATAAATATTAACTATACTTGTTATAAGCCACTTGACAAAAATAAATTAGTTTTTATATAGCATAAAGAAAGTGATTAAATTATTCTTAACATTAGTAAGCCATTCAGAAAGTTATAGAACCACATACCAATAATTAATTCCATTTTCCATAAATAATTAATTTAGTAACTGACTAAGCATAAAAACATAGTTCTTGAGATGAATGCCCACATGATCCTTAAGAAAGTCAGATGATCAACATATATAATAGAAATATTTATATTCAAACTTATATTATCACTTGGAGTGAGCTTAAGTTTTCATACTTAAGAAAAAAAACCAGGAAAACAAAATATATATATTAATTCATAACAAATTTATTAGTTATTAGACAAAGCAAAAATGCCTCAAATCATTGGTCAAGTTTTTTTAGAATGAAGAGTCATTTATGATCTACTAAAAAAGAAAAGAATATGACTTCTGAAAAATGCAATTGAATAGGAAACAAGCATTTATTTAGGTATGAATTAGTGTTCTTATTGAAATTCATCATAAAAGTCTCCCAACATCAAGCAAGTATGCCAAAGTTTTTAAATATAGTGAGACCCATATTAACTTATTGATTTATTTGTAAGATTGCATCTGTTCATAGAAGTGTGTTGTGTTTATAAGTAAAATCAACAATGTGATTAACTAGGGTTAAATTGGAAATTTTTTTTTTTAAAAAAAATCAGCATGTATTTGAAAAATTACAATAGATGGATCAGGAATAACAATATGGAAAAGGTGTACATTTTTTCCCTTTCTAAAAAGGCTCTCTGAAAATGCTGATCATAAATATATTTATTAAATATAATTTTTTACCACAATGTCCACATAACTACAGATTGATTCTTCAAAATAGTTAACCCCATTCAAAAAATCTTTTATTCTAAACTTGACAAATAAGCATTTAATATTTTTAAAAAGTACTATAGTGAAATGATTTTAAATTCACAATTTCAAATTAAGACCATGTCATGAATATTATTTAAAGAGGTTCAAAATATTCAGGCAATTAGCAAAATCTTTTATCAATCTTCTAGCTTAAAAGATTCATGGTTAATTCCACAGAACAATATGGAGAAATCTAATGTTGAAATAAATATTCCTTCTATCTTGAATACATTTATGATCTTAACATATATGCAGATTAGCAATAAATAAACAAAGGAAAAATCAGTTACATAATCCTAGAATTTTAAAAATAGTAAGACAAATAAGGTACAATCTTTAACTACAAAATATAGCTTTTAATCATTTTATTAAATTTTTCATTTATACATAAATTATATCAAGTAACATTTTGATTTTGGTTCTAAAATAAAAATTGTAAAAAAAAAAAAATAATATTCTAATCAAATCTACTCAAGGAATCCATTAGATTACTTATGGAATACATCTGGCCATTCTATACAGGAATAAGTAAACATTGCATCACTGTTATAAGAGATGAGCATGAGAATCTTCAATATTTGCTCTCTTATCTTAGACGGTGGTCATCACAAAAGTTTCTCCAAAACCAAAATCCTACTTGGACGCATCAATGTCATCAAAGAATATTTAGAGAAACCATAGATATTTTGAACATACTGAATTATATTAATAAAAATAATAATAATAGCTCAAATTATAATTTATAGAAAAGAATTTATTGACACAAATAAAAGCAATTAACTACATTTACATCCCAATTAATCCCAACACAAATTTATCCTCACTCTTCATTTTTAATTTTTGTTTTAATCAGACAATAAGTGTAATCTTTAATTTGTTCTATTTTAATCTAATTCATGTGTTCTACTTCCTCTACAATTTTTTATAACTTTCTATATCTTTATCTAGTTAAAGGCAAATCTTTTGCCAACATATTGGTAGTTATATATGTTATCATTTTACATATTATTCAAAAAGTTACTAGGAATTATATATCTTTCACTCTTTAAAATCTTAATTTCAATATATATATATTTGTATCAAAAATGCAAAAGAAAATGATTAAATGTTGATGTCTGCAAGGAATTGGAGAAATGTAAAAATAATCTTAATTGTTATATGATAAGTTATTTCTTTATGAAATAGATTTTAAAAAATATTGCAGGAATAAAGTTTACTAACTCTTACTGAATATGTTACTTACTTGTTGATGAATGCCTCTAAACCTTTTCTTCGATCTTCAATAAATTCATCTTCAAAAATACCATCATCCCCACGAAATGGTAGTTGCCTTTTTAATGCTTTGCCCGGTAGAGGTGGAACAACAATCTTAAAATGTTTATATATAAAACTTACAACCTATCTGTAAATTAATATTTATCAGTTACAAAAAATAAACAATACATTATAAATTAAAGATAGAAAAAAAAAAAAGAATGAAAATTTAGTATGACTGAAATCATTAGCATATATGCTTGAGATAATATATAAACAGCAGAAATACAATAGTAAATTTAAAAATTAAGAGATTAAATGGCAATTTATATATTGAAGTATAATGATTAATTTTTGATTATGCACATATGAAATGATGTAAAGTTTATACATACATTATGTAAGATTCGTGATTTAAAAAACCAAATTATTTGTTATTAGGAGGAAAATGGACTGTGATGCACCTCAAGTGTGAAATTTTGTTAATCCCTTTTCAAACAAGACCAATACACATTATTGGAAAATAGTTGCTATTTGCACTATCAAAATTTCAAGAAGGCCTATAATAAAATCAACATTCTATATTGGACATGCAGATTATTTTTAAACATTGATTATCCTCCAGATAGTCTGCTAACTTTGATTTACCTTTTTGTGATAGCATTTTGGTCCAGATCATAAGAAACAATTGTAGCATTAATGACCATAATTTATTCAAAGTGGCGTTTATCAAACTTTTCCCCTTATTTATGCAGAATATGTTTATATTTTTCAAACCAAATTTATTGGCTCAACAATGTAAATACATATAAAGATTTACTTCAATAGAGCATATACTAATATGATGATTCAAAAATTTAGATTACAATTCTTCTTCACTTTAAATTTTCAAAATTGACTTGTTTAATAAATCTTTAATTGCATTCTCTATAAACTTTTTTTATAATCCTAACCAATTTCCCTACCACTTTCTGTATCTAAAATTTATTTTGGAAGATTGTAATTGATTTACTCTAGTTGGATTTGCATGCCCTGCATAACTTAGTGAAGCTAAAGATCCTGAGATTGTCCCAACTTCTTATGAACTCCCGAGCAATAAACCATTTGATTATTTATTTATACACAGGATTAATTTAACTTTTTTTATAAAATCCATTTAGTAATTTAGAAAAAAATCTAGTTAAGCATTATAACACCAAATCTGTCTACTGAGATTCCCCAATTGTAATTACCTTTTATTTTGCCACTTTGTAATTTATTTAATGTTGTTATCTCTAATCATATACTTTAACCTTTAAATACACTTCTGCTAATACAAATCTATATGATCTAAAAGCTAAAATTTTACTCAAGTTTTTCTTAATGCTTACAATTTGTATCACAGCTAGTTATGGATGCACTCTATCCATTACTTTCTTATAAAATATTTGCTCAATAATGATACTTAAAAAACCCTAAAGTTCTCAATATAATGTCATCAGTAAAGTGATTTCAACAATAATTCAGTAATTAAAAACAGAATTATATGTTACCAATTCACTATAATTCAAAAAAAGCAAATATTAATTTCAATTTAGTATCCAACTGAATAAGCAGATAAGATAAAAAGACAAAGGCAGAAAAAACAGTATAATGATATCTAAAAAATCTGCAGGATAACAATATGAGAAAGAACTGATTGAAAATATTTGATAGGGGTTTTTACTCAACTGTGGGCCATTTAAAGCAACATCAAATGACTACAAATCTGACTTACATATCCTAAGAATAGCATTTTTTTTTTCAAATTCTCTAGAAAATATTTTCTATTATAGCTAATTTTTTTCTGAATTATAATGAAATGTTTTTTTCTTAACCATTGATATAAAAAAAATTACAAAGCTCTCACAATCCTTGCCAATATGAATATTGATTTGTTAAAACCTAAATTTGACTTCCAATGTGCACAATAAAACATTGAATTTCGTAATTCTTTCAAGTCTCTAAAACTGTTATTACTGTTGCCATATGGCATATTAACATTATAGTTAAAGATTTCTGATTAGGAGATTCTGATCCAATTTTCTTGACATTCTTGCTTTGAAATGTAATAAAATTATTTACAACTTCAGCCTAACAATTTAAGCCCTTTAATTAAATTTAATGTTAACACAAAGATGTTATTTAATTTTTAGAATTGATTTTAATCTCTTAGTGGAAGCTTCTACCCTAATCTTTGTTATTTCTTATGTGAACATGTGAGTTCAATTAGAATTCTAGTCTTTTCTCTCTCTTCCTTATATATAAATATCTGAGACTGATTAATTGTAAAACTTTATAAGATTTTAAAAATCTTATTTAATAGTAAAGTAAGTAATATCTGTTGTTACTAGCACATATATTTATAATTTTGATCACAGAGTAATATATTTCTTAGCTATGTTGTTGTCCTATTGGTAATCTTAACTATTATTTTCAAGACTAACATACACCTGTGGAGTGAAAAAAAAAAAAAAAAAACCATTGCATATGCATTTATGCTTACCAAAGCATCCTTATTTCTGACAATCTGTAAGTTGCATCTGCCATGGTTTAATGTCTTTGCTCAATACTTTTATAACAAATATTCAGCCTATTACATATGATTTGATCACAGAAATACTGTCCAATATTAAGCAATTGTAGACATTATCGATACTCTTGACTGAATGCATTTTAAATTGTAATTTTCAATTATTATCATTGTATACAAGTGAGTATACATAAACTTACTTTAACACTATTTTTACTTTTCCTAAAATTTCTACTGACAACATATAAGTATACATACAAAGTGTCACTAAAAATCATACAGTATTATAAAACTTAAAATGCTTCTGGCAAAATTTAACTGCTTCCACAATGAAATTTGCAACAATACTCTCTGTAGATCCACATATGTTTTGTATTTTCATTTCTCGCTCAAATTATATAATACTATTTTGGACTTCAAATTCACTCAAATGTGATTAATTTAACAAAGCAATTAATTCTTAGTGATTTATTACTCTTATAAAAGATTCTAAATATTTAACAGATGACCTTATATACAATATTTGATTTTCATAATGTTTAGAATGTAAATTTCAATTAAAACATTTCTATCAGAAAAAGATTATCTTTAACATGAATTGTGAAAATTGCTTTTCAGATAATATGTCATACTTCATGACCAATGGCTTACATAGTATTAGAATTAAATGTTTATGAGAAATAGCACTTTTTTCCATACTTCTTGATAAAATATGATCTTCCAGGCAAAAAAACAAAACTTTGGGGATTAATTTTTTTAATTTTTAAACCATTTGCAATATCAAATTAAATTTGAAACAAAAAAAAAAACAACAACAGATAATAAATATCCAAATAGAATTTTCTATATTTTTCTATAATATTTAATCTATTATAAATTAATGTATAAATTTTAAAAAAAAAATCATAATAATAATAATTACACATCATTCTAAAAAATAAAGCTGTTTTAAGCTATGATATTTGTGCTCCTATTTCAGGAATTACATTTTCAACATTAATCTATATATTTGCAACAGTTCAGCAATAAAAATTCTTTTTTAAATAACTTTATAGATGGAATTTTTTTTCTTTTTGTGAATAATTACTGAATTATATTTTTTAAAAATATGAATTTCTACAACAATCTAAGTATTTATCAAAAAACTAGATGAAGCTTCAATAAAAATTTGAAATATCTCCTTCTTTTACTGAAATAATCAATGGATTCTAATCATATTAAAATTTTATTTATTTTATGCAGTCAGAAATATAAAAAATATTTAATTTAGATTTGAGTTTAACAAATTGTTTCTTACAAAAAAACCCACTTTATTAATTAAACAAGAGTAAAAAATGCATTTGAGAAATACATTTATATGAAAATACTTTCTTTTAATATTCATACATATTTTTTTGAAAAAATACTTTTTTTAAAAATATTTTTTATTTTTAAACAACAGATATAAATCACAAAATAATTTAGTGTAATATATAATTAATGTAATTACTAAATATTGAAACAGTAAGGTCTGCTTTGCAGATCTTCGTTTCACCTTTTCTCACCTATTTCCTACCCTCATACCTTAGTTTGAACCCCAATCTATCGTAGTGTGTCTGCAATACGCTTATATACCGAAAATCCTGCCTAATTTTAAACCACGAGTACAATGCTCATATTATATATATAACTCATTCCCAAATAAATAAAAGATTATAGATTATGTATATGTTCACATAATTTTGATTTATTAAAAAGTAGGTTATATAAGTCGTAATTGCGCACACACTATGATATGCATTTTAAAACATATCAAAATTATAAATTGTTCAAGTTATTTTGTTTGAATCTGTTTACAAATATATTACCGTCGTAATATATTTTGATTTAAAATAAAACTCATTTAGTAAATATTTGTTTAGTAAATAGATTCAAATATTGCAATTTAAAAGTAAAATAATTTTCGTTTAATTTAATAAAAGTCATTCCAAATATTTCTGTTAAATGAGGGACAATAGTTTAATTAGTTAATGTTATATAAGTTTATCTAAAAACAGCAGATGTCCACTTAAGGTTTTCTTTAATTAATAAAAGTAATTTTTAATTAAATCTAGTTTGTAATTCGAATGTCGACAGGGAAATTAACAAAAGAAATTAATTAATGTTGAATTCCTTTAGACATTCGGATAGATTTAATTACAGCTGATAAGTCCGATATATTTTTGTAATGCTCCAGAGCAGTTCTATTGTTAAAGTCTACTATAAAAAGAAGGGTTTTCTTTTGTTCTCCAGTTTTCTAATGTTTCTAAGAGAAATCATTCTGAGTTCTATTCTAATAATTTGCTAACCTTGACATGGCAGAGTAGAGGCGTCAACATGGCTATCTCCCCTCGGAATAGCCGGCCGCTGCTCCAGACCATCGGAAGCTATCACATAAGGAACCCCGGAACTGCTGCCGCTGCCAAAAATATGAACATTTCCAGATTTTGCTGTTAAATTATATAAAAACCTGCCGACCATCAATCTACCTAAAATGCTTCTCCAGAGGTAACCCTAAATTAACCCAAGAGCTCTTGTGATACTAACATGCTATAGCTATTTTAAATTGTTTTCTGATATTTCACATAACTTCATTATGTATTTCTTTAACGTGTTTAAATATACTCAACATTTTGCTCTCTATCCTTGGGTTAATATTTTCTATTGATTAAGCTTTCTGTTATTTTATTATGATAATGTGTCAGAATCGTCTTTGACCGAGTGAATTATTCCTTTTGTTGAAAATAAGACACCGCTATGAAGGCATATTTTATATTTCTAAATAATTTTCCAATTTTATTATCTTGCAAATCACTCGTTCGAGGGCGATTCTTTTCTTTAATATATAATATAATCACATAGTTTAAAATCTACATGTTATTGATTTTAATCTAATATGAGAGTATGTGCGAGGTCAATGATTAAATGTGTCCCCTAATACATGATTGCGTATATAAATCTATACTTACTTTTCAAACCCGCAAGCATGCATTTTCCTATTTTAATTACCGTGTTCTACTTTAATTACAAAGTTCATCATTGACGTCGAGAATGTGCAGATCCTTTTAAATGAATTTCTGGGAATTTGATTGGGCATTTCTCTTAATCCAAGTAAAACCCATTTAGATGTCTTATATATACTAGTCTCGTATTGCTGGTACATGAATTGGTTGTTGAGACCGCTTTGTTTTACTTTTCCAAGGATTCTTTACATGGCCAAGTCATTTCTCTTCGTTTGCGGTTTCCAGGCAGAGTGTGTCCACAAATGACACACCTGGGAATTAAACACAATCGGCACCCAGTCGCTAAGTTTCGGCTGTTCATAAAATACTTTCCTACGGGTTAGCGGCGATATGCCCTCCATAATCATTCCGGATATTCAATATTGTTTTATTTTTATATTTATTTTACAAAGCATCCGTGACTTAAACGTGTCACACCCTCCAACTTTAATAAATTCATTATCAGCAATACTGACCTCCCAATGCAACTCTGTTATTATTATTCTCAAATAAATGCTTTGATCACATTCCCACTTTGTTGCTTAGTAAGCTTTTGTCGGTGCTATTCTCAAAATCAATAAATATTTTAGAACACTTAATTTTCAAATATTTTCTTAGACTTGCATAATTGCTCAAAGCACCTCGCACATGTTCCTATCTCATCAAGCACATTATCGTAATGCTATTAGCCCGAGGAATAGAATATATCACTTTGCTTTAAAACCTTTTGTCATTTATTGGAATATAATGCCAACCATTAATACGCGTCCCTGTCTCATATAAGCAGACAGTGGCGTTCTATATATATTTTATATAAATAAATTTTGTGAAATTATTTAAAACTAAATTTGATATCTTATTTTATTGATTCCTATCACTGTCTCGATCTATATATATATTCTGCATTTCTTTTGTAAATCCATAGACGTTAATTAGCCACCCAAGTTTTTTTTAGTATAGTCTTCTGTTTCTCCCTGATCATCAGGCACCGGTCAAGGTTATACTAGTAGTGGCATCAGATGCGTTATCACGTAGATGGCGCTGTGAAATTTGGACTTTAGATTCGAACTTAGTATATCTAGAAGGCAACCCCGCCTAGAATGTTCAGTTTCGTGTCTGGGGTTTGAATTCTGCAGTGTGTTAGCGAGATAGACGATTCTGACTGTTACAATATGAACTTTTTTTATTTGTTAGGGACAAAAAGCATACTATTTTAAAATACGTTATAATAATGTTATTTAATATCTACAACAGTAAATTATTATCTATAAAAAATAAATAAAATTTTCTATTTTCAATGTAATATTGCAAAATAATATAAAATAAAATTGAAAATATAGAAATTAGAATTTCATTAAAATTTTCATAAAATTCTTACCTTACTATCTCTTTCTAATTCATTCCTTAACCATTCAAAATCACTGTATCGCCTCCTCACAATAGATTCTTTAACTTTAAAAACTGGCAAATTAGTCTGCAAAAAATGTAAAGTATAATTTATGAACAGAGTGACAGAAAATTATTTATAACTCAAATTTACCACAAAAGTTTGCTTTTCAAACAATACAGTAATTTCTTTCATAGATCGATTACTCTTAGCTATTATTGATAATTACAAGTTAATATTCAGATATCAAATATATTAAAAAATACAATTAACTGAGATATATAAAACACCTTATATCAAATTCATTAGAATTTATTAACCAAAATAACAATAAATTGTGGGATTTAAATTTTAACAGAAAATGTGAATAAAAAATTTTATGTATTAAAAAATTAACAAATGTAAATTTTACAAAGAACATTTATACAGAAAAGTAATTAAATGGCAAGATTTACTGTGTTATAAATTTACATACAGCAGTCTCCCATATCCATGGTTTTTGCAATCAGTAATTTAAAAAAATATTACACAACTAATCTGAAAAGTAGAAATTAATTTTTTTTTTAATTTTAAATATTTCAATTAATGAATATATAGTATGTACCACATCTATAAATGTATGTTTAAAACATACAACAGGATTCATTACTATCTGCAAATTTCAACATCCACAAGCAACTTGGAATCAAATATCATCGATACGAAGAACTTCTGTACTCATTTAAGAAAAATTATGAAAAATAAATTTAGATATCAGTATTAATAAACATGAATATAAAAATTTACAGATTAAAACCCTAAATCAACTTACAGAGAAAAGTAATCACACTTAAACTATAAATTGGATAAGAATTATTTTAAACCATTAAACATTACATGATCACCATTTCTTATGCTTGCTCAGCAATTTATTGTGGTCTTTATAATAAAAATTATTTTTATTTCAACGAATTACATCTAAAATTTCTGTTGTGGAAAAAGGATTAAACTTTGCCATTATACCATCAAATAACCCAAGAGTCAACAACCTAGGGCATGCGAAAGATTGTCAATGGCACACTGAGTGAATTGAAATAGCAAAAAATATTTTAATTACAGCATATAAATTTGTGTCATCATCTACATTTTGCATATGCAAATCACATGTAAATGGAAACCATGATTCACTTTAATTTATTGATTATTTGGTACAATAAATGTTCATTTGATCTTTGCTATTTTCAATAAAGGTAAGAGCTAAATGAATGGAATTTTTTTTCCCCATGGAGAATTAATTCTGCCTGGATTTTTTTTTTTTTCTTGATATTTTTGTATATATTTAGAGTAAATTTATATTCAGGCAGAACAATATATCGATTAATTTATTTGAAAAACTTCTAGTCATAATTATATGATAAATCATTTTAAGTTTTGGCACGTTTACTTGGAAAAAAAGTTTATACTTAGTGATAGTTGGGTTAATATGTGGTAGAAGTCCGCAAATACACAAGACTTGATAATATCATTCAGATTTCAAAGAAGTTAAATGTCTTTTTTTTTTTCTTTTAATGTCTATTGTGAAATTAAAACAAATTTCTCATAGAAAAAAATTCCAAATGTCCATAGTTTTAAAGAAAAGAAGAATACATAAAAAAAACTACCAATTTCGAATTGATTTTTCATATCACAAAAATGAGTTTCTTTGAAATATTTTTGATGAATGCTAAAAAAATACTTGTTTTTAAATTAAACCATTGAAAGTTAAGAGCTTTGCCTATTCTGAATTACTATACATTAATTGGAATTTTAAACAATAAACATTTTTTTAAGTACCAATAGGATGAATTTTCTCCATGTTAAAGGAAAGTTTAAGTATGTCTTTCGAATGCTCTACAATTTAACAAAACATACTTTTCACATATGATCCTATGTATTTTTAAAATATTTAATAACCAATAATATAAGATCTGGTCATAATGGGCTTCAAAAGTTTATAATATATACTTTTGAAACCCATCATAACTGAACCAATTTTTATATTATATATAATAAGACTGGTAGAATCATGCACATGGACTAACATAGATTCGGCATGACACCATTAAAAAGGTTGCTGATCATTGTAAAAATTCATTATTAAATATAGTGATAACAATTGAGGAAGTGATTTAAAAATTGCTTCCAGGAGCAGCAGCAAAACTGCACTAGAAAAATAAATATTTGACATCAGAAACCTAAATCAAACATTATATATGTTGATTGGAAAACTATTAAATTTCTCTCCATTAATAAATGCAATGATACAATAATAAAAGATATTATTAATTAAAACAACAAAATAAAAGAGCTAAACAAAATAAGATCTCCTTACAGCAGGCCTATATAAAATACTGGCAAAAATCATATATCAGCTACAGAAACAAATTTATACACATTACTCAGAAAGGAATGCAGATATTTCCAGTGATCCTGAAAAGAGAAAATTAACATATTTCAGTAAAATTCCATATATTTTGGCTATCTAATGCATAAAAACCATGTTTTATTGAGATCTATTTTTATTCTAGAAATTAACCAAGTCAAAATTCTTGATAAAATTTCCTCTTAAGAATTTTAGTCTTTTGGCATATAAACACAGTTCTTTGACAAAGATTTTAAGAACTTTTTGAAATTAATCAAAAACATGAAAATAGAAAAATTGACATATTAATAAGCTTTGATCCAGAAAATTTATTCACAAAAGTATCCATGATGGAACACTGCCATAAGTAAAAGATTAAATGAGATGATAGCCTACAACTGAAACAACTCTTTCTTATTTATAATATAAAGGGACATTCTGCATATAACAAAATACATTCAATGTATCAAAGAATTCTTCCAATAGAGCAAGGTATGTCTATGGATTCATCATTGCCATACCTTAATCAGATATGATAACGATAAACCTATCATTTACAGAAAAGGCTTGAAAACACAACATAAATATTATTCCATCCCAATAAAAACTGGCTTGGTTATATCAATGATATATTCATTTTATGACCATATAGAGAATCATTATTACATTCTGAACACGTATAAACATGCCTTTTTCAATTACATTCTCAAGAGATTGAACAAACACTGACATTTTTAGATGTTCTTCTGATAAAATACTCTCACGACAAAATCAAAATTATTGTTTGCAGTAAACATACACAGAGAAAAATATATAGTAAATACATTCAAACATGACAGAAGCAAAAACATAAAGTTATACTATCATTACAGAATAGAAAGAAGTTTATTCAAAAGCCAATCAAATGAAAAAAGAGGAGAACCCAACAAAGAACAAACTCATGAAGAATCATTACCATCGATGAGCTAATATTAAGGACTTTAATCAGACAATAAAACAAACATTAAAAGAATAAAAACTGAAAAATATTGTAATGCATTTATATTTACTACTAACAAAAAAAAATTTGCAATCAATATAATGTCATAACAGCTTTCCAAAGTCAAAGTATACTATAAGGAATCCTGATTTCTACAAAACCTAAACTTAAAATATTGAAAAACTATGAATTGAAGTGGGAAAAAAAATTAATCTGAAAAATATTAGAATAAAATGAAATAATTTTAAAAATTAATTAAATAGAATTTTAGGTTATGATAACTGTAAAAAAAAGAGAGAAATCAAAATTAAAAAGACAAACATCTTTTAAAGGAAGTGAATAGAAAATTTCGTTCTACTTATTTAACTTATGTACTAAATATCTTTTAAAGGAAGTGAGTAAGATTCCATTCTACTTATTTAACTTATATACTAAATATGTAAAAAAAAAAAAGCCAGGTTGTTCAAAGACACCATAAAACTGAAAACATAAAAAAAAAGCTTAAGATACAAATAAAGTATAAAATGTTATGTAAAAATATGGGTTTAGGGCTAAATGTGAATATATTATAATGATAGAAGCTATGGCTCATTTCAAAACTGATGATATAAGAGACAGCTTTTGCCTTTTTGGATCATTATCAAAATTTAAAGAAAATAATAATCAAAAGATAATATAAAATAATTGGATGGTTCATATGCTGGAAATAAAGATCTGGATTGATTTACAGTCTGCTATTCTACAATTGCATTTAACCATACAGGGTTTATAATCCAATAATCTGATAATTATGGCTAAATATGAAAAAAAAAACAATGATTAAGATGATAATATTAACAGCTAACTTCAAAACTGATAGTGAATTAGAAAAAAAATTATAACATTCACAGTCTTTTACCATTTTCTAATTCTCCATTCTGGTAAACATTATATAAACTTAATATATATTAATTTTAATTAAACAGATCCCTTCTTTCCCTAAAAAAAAAAAAAAAAAAACTCTTAAAAGGCATTATTCTACTCAGTTTAACACAACGATAAAATAATCTTAAAAGTCAAGTCCCTGAATCAAAATTCAACCTGTCATTTCTGTACAAGAACTCATGCATTCTCCTAACTAATTATATATTTATTATAATAATTGATAACATTTGTTGTTTCTTTCAATTTTTACAATAATCAATTAAAATAACTAATTTTTTCAAGACAAAGTAGCAAATAGCCATACTTATATTTTAAACCTAAGAATTTTTTTACTTTTCTCATTAATCTTTGATCAATTTTTATTAACTACATGAGATATCCAAACTCATATTAAATCAAGTTAACAAAACAATATATATATATATTTGCCTAAAGGTTTGTAGCATAGGAGTTGAACTTACATCTTTAGATTCTTGAATATCAAAATTTTCAAAATACAAAACATTAATAATAATAAAAAACTTTCAATTTTCGTGAAGAGTGTGGCATTACTAGAGGTCTCAATCAGGTCAAGTAAACAATGGAAATTTTTCAAATTTCATCAAATTTAGAATTTTTCTTTCAGGTATCTAATCTATATCCAACACAATTATCTATTCCATTGGATGGTCAATGAATATCTAGCTCCACTTAACTAATGAATGATTTTTTTATCATTACACTTTAATGCAGAGATTATAAAAAAAATTTAATATATGAAGAGAAATGCAAATGGGTAAAGGAAAAGATATAAAAATAATAAACCTCTAGTGAATAATGTAAAACAAATAAAAAAATTTGACAATTATCATCTGGATAGTCTGATAGGTAATGCTTTCTCCTTAAACATTCAACTTTGGAGTACTGTTAGAAAAGCCTTGGCTATTTAAAGACTGTTTTATTTATATAAATTGATGCATATGGACAGAAAAAAATGAGAGAATCTTCACAATCAATTATCGGAAATTGTATATAGTTCAAGTAACTGTTTTAATCTCTTTTTTTTTAAAAAAAAAAAAATGAAATTATAGGTAAATGATATTAATGAGAGTATTTTGTTTTATATTTTAGGTTTAATCTTTTAAAATATTTAATTCTATTTCTATTTTGTGTAATTTTTACATTAACAGAAAAGCTGAAATATGATTAAGAATTATTAAGATGTCAATTTAATGTATATAAGTATATAGATATTGTATATTCATAGTAATCCTCTTTACATTCCTACTCTAGGGCCATATTAAGACTAAACAATAATGTCAACAGATCCCCAGACAAGTTTCTGAGTACTGACCTTTATCACCAATGAAAACACAGTATTCCCAATAAATTGCTAACAGTAATATTCAAGGCTATAGCACTAAAAGTATTCAAACATAAAGTTGTTCAGTAATCAATCTATGTGACCAGATAGATAGGTCTTACACTATAAAGCAATTGAATACTTAAATTATTTCAGTTATAAAGTAACTGTAGGCAAAAAATAGCAATTGTTTGAATATCTGTAATATACTGCTTCTAAGCAATAAAGGCCAATATCCCTAAATTAGTTGTCTACATATGTCAAATACTACTATTTTGAATCTGCTAATCATTTATGCTTACAAAGATGATTCTAGACTAGTAATGTACCAATACAGATTTGTATTTAACCCAGAAAAATTATATGATGCTTTGGTTTGATATACTAATCTTTTGCCAAAAGGTCCAGGGTATTAGTTAACTTAGAAATGAGATCACTAAATTATATTGTTGACCTAATGAGATCCTTAAAATTGAATAAACAGATTCTTTTAGGTTAGAAATTTTATTGATGAATACCTTCAAATCATTATCTAGAATATTACAATAAAAGCAGATTTGGATGCAGGGTATGCATCTACATTCAAGTGATCCTTATTGATGAAGGCTATTCATTATTAATGCTTGCATAGATATTTCAAAAATAGTTGTATGGAAAGTATATTGCTATTGTCAATGCAGATTTTAAACACAAACTATAGAAATGTTTTTTTGTTGTTGTTTTCATGTAATGTTTAATTCATTTCTTTTCCAAAATTCATTACTTAAGGACTAAAATTGATTTTTTTTATTTTTATTCTTTTAATTTAAATAAACTTTTGAAAAAATCAATTAGTAGACTATTAAATTTGTTGTTTGCAGCACTTTAGTAGTTTCGACAGCATCCCATAATAATTCAGAATGAATACCAGACTTTATCATTGTGTGAAATTCACCACTAAGTGAATTAGCTCTTTTTTTTCATTTACAAATGTGTATTGAGTTAACAGCATAGTAGCATCTTTTATAATTACTATGATGAATGGGCCAAAAGTTATTTTATCCTAACATTATTTTATTATCACAATTATATAAACATTTATAAACAAAATTTTAAACAAATTTATAATAAAATTAAAAAGAAACTAAGAAAAAACCATGTAATCTACATTTTTAATTTTAATTATTTTACTGTAATATTATCTTTTTTTTTAAGAAACAAAAATTAACATTTCCGTATTTAAGTTTAAGTAACTTTTAAATTAACATTACTGTATTTAAGTTTAAGTAACTTTAACAACATTTTCATACATATGCAATAGCGGTAATTATATAAAACAAAAATATGAAGACAAAATACACATATTTTTCAAATGCATATTACTTTATTTCATAGTATCACATGGTCACATTTCCTATGTTGACAAAAACTGTTAATACAATAGCAATCTCTCTGTGCAGTAATGCCATCCTTAGTAATCAGTGGCTACAAGAAAGTTTGTGCATAAAATCCGTCTAGTCCCTATTCATCCACTATCCTCAGACTAGTTTCTGGGTTGCGGTTTTCATCAGTAAGGAGTCTTCTATCTGAAAGCATTGCCTCTGGAGCTTAGTATGTAATGCAACCTTCCCATTTAGTTAGCTATAAAGCAAAATGAAAACACAAAAATGTTTTCAGTCCTAGCTCTAAATTTAATTCAGCTTTATGACTACACAAGCGAATGAACTTGAATTGAAAATATTTTGTGTTTTCATCTTGGCATCATAGCTTTACAGTTTATTAAATAGGTAAAAAGTAGTTTCTGGAGAGTTGCATTAGATCCCAAGATCTAGATGCAGTCCTCTTAGATCCAAGGTTCCTCAAGAAAAAGCTACAAGCTAGAAACTAGTCTGGGGATATTGGATGAGTAGGCACTCGATAGGGACTTTATGCACAAAACTTGCATTCATTGATTATTGAGGCTTGCACTGGATAGCACTGAAGTATGGAGAGTTTGCTACTGTATTTGTTTCATAGTGCAAGACAAATAAAAATAAACTCTAATAACATTACACATTAAAAATTTAAAACCATGCATTCCCTTCTTCATTTAGCTAAGTAATTTACAGATGACACCTCTTTTTCCAATACAGATTCATTTTAACACCATTAATAATTTGCTGCCTAATATACTAATATTTAATGATGTAGGCTTAATTACTTTGAATCTTCATTGTCAGTCCCCGATTTGTCTGGATTACTATATTATTCAATATTGTTTTGCTTTTTAAATCTAAAGAATCATTCCTGAATAGCTTTGAAATTGTCATCAGTAACTTCACATTTCTATCAGCTTTCAAGAAGTTTGCTTAAGACAATGATTGGGTTTAAAGAAATGATCCTCAAACCATTCCAATAAGAATTTTCCTATTTTTACAATATGTGAAATTCAGTAAACATGCTATAATTAGAATAATTTCAATATTTATTTCTTATACAGATGAAAATGAAGCCAAATCGAGAGCAACAATGCCATTTAATTACCAAACCATCTCATGCATATATAAAACAAAATGTTGACAGGTCTATCCTTCTGAATCCTCTGTTTCCTAATCATTGAACTTATAATTGATGCCATGCCATAATAGTCAGTAAACATTAACGCATTAAGTGATCAATCAATCTTTAAAGCTTTATTTGCATATTACATAAAAAAAAAAAAAAAAGGCAAACAAAATAAATTATAAATAAAATTTTAAAAATAAAAAATCTACAAAATAGCCTCTTCATCAAAAGTATCCCTCCAATGAAATTAAAAAAGCTTTTTACCTAGTGGCACAATCATTTTATCAAAGAGAGTGGAATATTGAAAACTGACCAGTTTTTATACTTATTATTAATAAAACATCTCACAATAAGACTATCAAGTTAATACCAATAAAAACTTTATAAAAGTAAAATAACAATCACAATTCCAAAATTATTAATGTTTTTAAGCATACTTAAGGTATTGAGCAAAAGTAATCTAAATGACCAACTAAGTATCCCAATGCATGATTTTTTAAAGCAAGAATACAAAAGCTTTGGTGGCTTATTTTGGAAGCTTGATAATCCATTTATTGTCTGTTAACTTTAATTATTGACATCGCCAAAAGAATTCCTAAAAGCAAATCAAAATATCTTTAAAAAACTGATACTAAGTCATCCTGAAAGTTACCACCATACTGCAATTTATTCATTAAAACTGGTATTTCCACAATGTAAACAAATTCCTCAAAATTATCTTTAACCACTTTAAGAAACATCACTGTAAATGTTTGCATCCATATAATTTTATATATTTTTTCCCCTAAAGATTAATTTTCTTCTCAACCTCTTTCAGATATTTATAATTGTCATGAAAATAAAATGTGCAAATTGAAAGCATTCCCCTAAACTTTTACTTACTTTAAATTTATGTCAGATGTATACAAAGTTTATAAATTGATACTGTTTATTATTCAAATAATTTGCAATCTTGCCATCAACTAAAAATGTCAAGCTATAATGACAATCTAAGGAATTACAAAAGCATAGCTTTTTTAAAGTCAATCAATGTTATTATGCATTTGACAAGATTTCTATTCAACCAAATTCTAATTCAAAGAAAATAGTGATATAATGAAAAATGTCAATGTCAGAAACGAAGTAATTTCCCTTTTTAAAAATAGACCCAGGAAAATAACATCCTTAACTGGAAAACCCCGCAAAATATCATTCACACAACGAAGTAAAAGTACAAAAGGGCAGTCTGATTGATCACTTCCATTATCCTGGTAACAAAATCGAATGACAATTCAGAACCTGTGGCAATTACCGTACGTCAATAAAAACTTGAACAAAAGACCATATGATAAACTTCATGAAACTCTATCTAAATAGCACTTTCCACCAATTCCAGAAAACAAAGACTACTGCAGAAACTCTAACAATCATCATACATATAGAGCTGTTCAACTATAATCATCTGCTTCTTGGGATCACCACAATCCCAAATGTATTTCAAGCAAAAATAGATACCCTACTACAAAACGTGAGGGAGTGATCCCACACTTAGATGACATATTTGGTGATCAATTTGGAGTCATTATAAAGAGACAGAGAGACAAAAGACTGCAGTTAACTAGTTTTGAGGCCTGGGTAAACCCTGACAAATACATATGGAAAGTGAACTGAAATTCCTATGATCTATAACCACTGGCAGTGGAAAGAACCTGCGCCAGACAAAGTACAAGCAGTCAAAAATGCCTCATATCCATGTGATAAAGGAACTTCAAGCATTACATGATAATCATTTCTTATGCTTGCTTATAACTGTTATTAAAACAGGCAAAACTCTATACATATTGCCCTAAGTGAAAGCCAGAGTAATCAATGGATGCCAGAAGGCCTGTGCATAAAATCCCCATCTAGTGCCTACTCATCCAATATCCCCACACTAGTTTCTGGCTTGTAGCCTTAGTCAGTGAGCTTGGATCTGAGAGCACTGCACCTAGATCTTAGGATCTAATGCAACCCACCAGCAACCGCCTTTTATCTCAACTTGACTACAAAACTTCAATCCAAGCTCATTACTTTATATAGTCATATAGGTCTGACCTCAGTTCAGTATCTATACATTTTGGTGACTTTGGTTTTTTAATAACCATAGACACCACTATCCTATTAGACAGGATTGGTTTTAAGCCAATAAACATCACATGAATTATTAAAACAGGCAAATCTCTCTATATGTATTGCCACTCAGTGCAAGCCAGAGTAATCAATGGATGCAAGAAGGCTTATGCATAAAATCCCCATCTAATCCCTACCCATCCAATATCCTCAGACTAGTTTCTAGCTTGTGCCCTTCTTCAGTGAGAAGCCTTGGGTGTGAGAGCACTGCATCTAGATCTTAGGATCTAATGCAAACCTCCAGCAGTCACCTTTTATCTCTATTTAGCTGGCATCCATTGATTACTCTAGCTTGCACTGAGTGGCAATGCATATAGAGTTTTGCTCAATACCTCTTCGACCTACTAAAAAGAAGCAACATTGAAAGCAGGTGACTGAACAAGAAATGGCTTTAAACTTTTTAAACATCTGATAGTCAGCTCACCAACTACCATAACAAATTAAATGTCATTCTCCCAAGTGATGCATCTGAATATGGAGTTGGGATAGTACTATACCATTCCACACAGACACTACTAAAAACTGAAATAAATTAAAGCTAACTGGATATGGAAGTATTCACTCTTGTATATGGATATAAAAAAAATTTTAATCCATATAAGGCAGCTGCTGAGGATACTATCCAAAACCAAACAGCCGTGGACATCTAAAGGCCAAATGATACATTAATAGACTTAGGCTACAATTATGCAACGGTCTACAGAAAAAAATGTTTTTCCAACATGTTTGAAGCATTATCCAGAAATCCATATAAGATGGAACCTCCTAAAAATAATGTCAATATAAACCACAACAATAGAATTGAATTAAAAATGAAGATCATAGACTGAAACAAAGCCAATCCAGTTTACCATTTCCTATTAAAATGGACTGCAAAAGACTGAATGGCAATATGTCATTAGAATCTTCACAAAAGCATATGAAAAGTATGCTAACATTTATTAGTAATTCAGCGAAACATTTTTATAGATGACAAAATGCTAGTGCCAAGTAGTGGCCACAAAAAAATCCTATATTTGATACATCAACGTCATCCAGGCAGTCAGAACCAAGGTTCTAGTTCATGATTATGTCTGGTGGGGTGAATTATACAATGATATAGAAAAACACGAACTGTAAAACGTCAAATTATGGCAAACCTAAGAAATACGTTGCATGGTCATTCGCTCAAAGACCTCGGCAATAATGTTTCTACCTAGCATGCTGGACAAAGGAGGCTCACACATTTTTGGTACTAATAGACGCTTACCCATGATGGGCTGAAAATAAAATAATATATAATACAGATGCAGAATTAGTCATCACAAAGCTTCAACAAATATTTTTTTGCCATGAAGCTCCTGAAACACCAATAAGACAATAAAGCTCTTTTGCCTAGGCATGGAGTATAATCCATGTACATGCTTCATCTTACCCCCAAATTAATGAGCTTGCCAAGAAAAAAGTCTAATAAGTAAAATTAGCTCTCAAAAAAATAGATATAGCCAATATACATGAAGCTCTATACTCAGCCCTGCGTCATCAATATAGTATTGTGATGGGGATGATAATAATTACTCCATCACAAGTTAATATCAGTTAACTCTATAAACATAAATGCATTAATGAACTAAATAAAAACCTTATGATAGATATATACGTGCACAGATAGTGTTTGTATTTTATTCAAAAATATAAAGATATATACTGTAGGATTTTTTATTTTATTTGTATATATATATATATTTATTTTTATCACAAAAAAAAACATATATTTTTGGTTTTATCTATTTAAATGTTAAAAAAGATGAGAAAATTAATTTTTTTTTAAATGAGAAAAAAAGAGAAAAAAAAATTTTTTTTATTATCTTGTAAAAGTGGAATTAATTAAATACACTAAAATTATTAAATAATTTTTAATTATTTTTTTATATAATTTTTTCTTTTGTAAAAAAGAAAAGAATTTTGTTTTTCTCTTAGCAAAAGTTATAGAGCCTCCAAAAAAATATATTTGTGTGTGCCTATTGATTAGATATATATATTTTTTTGGTTTTTTGTAACATTCGTATTAAATAAATTATCTGGAATTTGATTAGAAAAAAAAAAAAGAGATAAGAAAAATAAGCTGGCAGCATTCTCTTTTCATGTGTGATGCTATAAATAAGATTTAAAAACTAAAGTCGAAAATTTTAAATTGTTGTTTGACCAGAAAGAAAAAAGACAAGCGTGAGTGAGCAGCTAGTACTGCTGAAAAAAAAATTTTAAATGCAAAAAAAAATTTGAAGCTCCAACCTGAAAGACTCAATTGCTGGTAAGAACTGCGTAAATATATTTCTTTACAGAGTGCCATCAATCATTTCCAGGAAATAAACATAATAATTAATGTATGGATTGCCAATTCTTACCCTGCCAGCATGCTGTTTGATAATTTGATCCAAAAAAAAAACAATATGAAGTAAACATTCATTATATATTGGTCTCTTTCTTATCATGTGAGCCCTACACTTAATTGCTGAGTGCCTGCCTAATTATTAAGGAAAAAATGATACTGGGAAGATGTCTAACTTATACTTCTTGTTTTAGTTTTGCACATGAAGAACATGCCAGAAGCCTTGAACTGGGTGTCAATTTTTAAAAGTAGAGAAAAAAATTAATTAAAAAAAAAAGGAAAAATCATAATAGTTCCAGATATTTATTTATTTTTTGTAAATCAAATGTTTAAAATGGAAAATAAAATCATATACACCCAGGAAGTAAGATTTAGTTATTTAATTTTAATATATTAGTATTTTTTTAAATGTAACTGATGAATTAATATATACATATTATGTGGATATATGCATATGGAATATTATTTTATTTTAAACCTACTTAATATATGACTTTGACTTAATTTTTTTTTTATATTTGTGTTATGTTATAGTACAATTAATATTAAGAAAAATACGTTTGAAACTGTGTGTACTCCATAAGTTAAAAGTGTTAAATAATTACATGTGAAAGTAAACGAGTTGATTTAATAAAAACGAAAATTAGAAACTACAAATGGTTTTTCATATATATTTTTTATAAAAAGCAAGGTGTAAAATAGGATGGAAGATCCGAAATAATAAGTAATTAAATGAAGGATTAAAAATGTAAAGAACAATTTAATTAATTAGTTCAGAAATAATCCCAGAATACTTTTGCGAATAAAATTGTTAAGGAATAAACAATAGAACAAAAAGTAGATACAATCTAGCGGGAAAAAGTCAAGTCAGTGTCAGTCCTGTTTTTCTGAGAGACTTATGTGTAGCGTGAATTTCGGAACAGGACTAACGATGGGAGGAGAACCAGATATTCGGGTCTGAAGGTAATAAAGACCGACCTAGGGTAATTATACAGACTATACCTGTATTATTATTTTTGTAAGCCTTACAGGCGCTAGTAAACTACTTATAATGCTGTTTATAAATGCTTGTTAATTTTTATACTAATAAAATCTTGTATCTGTTAAGTGAGATATCTTAATTTCATGCAAGAGAGTAATAGTTACTTGAATTGGATGTGTCTGATTATTTCTCGTAAGTAACATTAAATCAAGTACATCACAATTTGTAAATACAATTGACAAGTTAATCTTTACATATATATATGTATGACACATATGAAGTATTATTTTTTGTTATTTTGTATTGAAACTTTTAACCTTTTTTGTTTCAGTTGTCTAATTATTTATAACTTTTTTTTATAATATATATGGATATAACCATATATCTACATATAAGTAAAAAAAAAGTGGTAAGGGGGATTTCACTTATATTCTATCTAGATATTGTATTCTTTGGTATGTAATTTTGTTTTAAATTATGGTTACGGGTTTTATTTAATATAATTATACTAAATTGAAATTATCATTTGGTACTCAATTTCTTATTTTACTTCCCAAAAAATCTAAATTATTGTTTTTATTTCGTTTTTCTATTGTATGCTATTTACCTTGAAAGATTAGTAGTACTGCGCTTGAATATGGGATATGTTGTAGAGAACTGTAGATGGATGTCTCTATAAGGATCCCTTTTAAAAGCATTGTTTCTCTGAAAGTAGTGCAAGATTTGGGCTTCATGAAAATGCTTTAGTAATGGGGATTTCACTTATATTCTATCTAGATATTGTATTCTTTAGTATGTAATTTCATTTTAAATTATGGTTATGGGTTTTATTTAATATTATTATATTAAATTGAAATCATCATTTGGTGCTCAATTTCTTATTTTACTTCCCAAAAAATCTAAATTATTGTTTTTATTTCTTTTTTCTATTGTATGCTATTTACCTTGAAAGATTAGTAGTACTGTGCTTGAATATGAGATATGCTGTAGAGAACTGTAGATGGATGTCTCTGTAAGAATCTCTTTTTAAAGCATTGTTTCTCTGAAAGTGGTGCATGATTCGGGCTTCATGAAAATGCTTTAGTAATAAAGTTTTGCTTTACCTTATAGGGATTGATATAAAAAGAGTGAACAGAAAATATAAATAATGATTATTGGTTTAATTCCCTTTTAAATAATATAGATTTTATTATCAGTGTGTGTATTTAATTGGCTTGAAGTAATACCATATGTGGATTATGGATGTGATTTGTGTGCTCCACATGCAAGGTCTATAGTAGTTAATTTTAATGAGTTAAAAGTAGAATTCACTATATAGAAATTTACAGCATCCTACATAGGTCTTGAATTAATTGTATAGGGTTACAAAGTAAAATGTAGAGTGAAACGGGTAGGTTACCTGTGCAATATACCATCAGTAGCTATGGAGAAGTTTCCGGTGAAATTACTGTTTGGAAGAAATATTAGAACAAAACTAGCATTATTAGTACTGAACAAAAATCAGTTCAAGTCAAATCTGTATTCAAAAAAAAATTTGTTAAGTCAGAGAAACAATATAGGTTCGAAACAATTTCAATAGAAGATAGGAAAAGGTAACCATCATTCAAACATATAACTGAAAAATTAAAACCAAAACAGAAACTGGAATAAAAATCCAGAATACCACCACTACAATGAAACAATAAATGCACATGCAAAGAATGTTACAGCAGAAACTAAGCTTTACAAGAACATGTTCAAGTGGATGAAGAACCACAAGAAAATGAATACAAAGCCATCTAACAAGCTGATTTCCCAACATGATGACTTACAAGATATTCAACTCTCAAACCAGTGGAAACTTGAATCAAATGAAACTCCAATGCCTAATAATCCAACCAACAACCAAGACCATCATTAAAATCTAGAAGACTGCAAAGTCATCTTCAGGACTGCGTGCAATAAAACTATCTTCTTGAGTGAAGGAAGAAATAGCATATACTAACAGATGAGGAAGGTAAAAAATCTTAATGCATTTGTACATATAAATTGAATAGAATATATTTGTGTAACATAACTAAGATAACATTATTGGATACATGAGGGTAATAAATATGGACAAATATGTATTTGTTAAATTGATAAAGCTATAAAGAATGTAAAGCATATATGAATAACTATGCAATAAAGGTATGTGTCATTAATTAGCAGATTATCATTAAAGAATATTTATAATTAGTGAAATTAAGCAAACCAGACTATATTCAGTCATGAAGAACCCATATATAGTTATATTTGATTAAGGAATGGTAAATATTTCAATATTCTACAATAGGAGTAGGCAAACTTTTTAACATGAACCATTTTGTTTATATTTCACTCTTCTCTACCCTTCCCCATTAAAGAGCCGCAAAGAGAGAGGTACTCATCCCCCACTCCACCTCCTATTAAAAAGATACAAGGAAAGAGATGAAAAATGTCCCTGAAAAATACAAATTTCTGAATGACTGTGGATATTTTGAACATTTATTTTAGTAATAAACTAAGCAAAAATAAAAATTCTCTTAAAAATAATCAAATAAAAAATTATTTTGACAGTATGATTTATTCACAAATTTCTAATACTTAAATATTCATCATATACAATAAATTCAGTCTTAAGTTGTAATGTGCATTTTTCCTCTCCTAGAGTCATCAAAATATTTATTTAAAAATTACAAAAAGAAATAAAAAATGGGTTTATGTTTATCATGATAAAAAGAACCAGATTGGGATCAAAGAGCCACATATTTAGTTCACAACCACTGCTCTAGAACTTAAGAGCAAAGGAAATATATCCCCCAAGCATAAACCCAAAGACACTTGCTCCTATATTTTTCTCTGCCTCTGGAAATGCCAAAGCTAGAGACAATTATCTAATTTAATTTTATGTACATCTTATAGCATCTCTATCTGGCTCATTAATATATTTGATACTACTCCAGCTCATGAATTCTGGCTGAGAAAATTAAGTAGGCCCAATTGCATCCAGTCGACTCTCGCTCGGACATAGCATTCATGAAATGTTAATTTTTTACTAGTGACAGTAACACAATCCACAAAAATGACATGGTTTTGCATAAGAGCATATCCAATTTTTTTAATAATATTCTCACCTAAACAGATAAAATCTGTGTTGAGCAAATTATTCAATAACAACAAAGCAATAGCATTGTTAAACCATTAAACATCACATGATCACCATTCTTCGTGCTTACACAAATAAAATTTCATGCATCCATTGATTACTCTAATTTGCACTGGGTGGCGCTACTGTATGGAGAGTTTTGCCTCTGTGCAATAGCATTATTTCTAATAACTTGAACTAAAAAGTTTTTAATGATAATAATGTAATAACGCTATAAAATCAAGATAAATTTTTTTCTAAACTTTCTGAATATAATGGTCAAAGGTATGTTAATACAAGCTAATTTTTTATCATTAGCCTTTCAATGATACATTTAAAAATTCCAAGACTAGAAAGATATTAAATTAGACTTTTATAATAAATCCAAAAACTATGTGTAGAATCCTTGATCTACTTTTCTAAAAAAAAAACTGGTTTAAATAAATCTTTTCTTTTTTCATAATAATTTTCATAAAGAGAAATTAAATCCCTAGAAATTCACAGAATAGTTTTTTTTTTTTAAAAAAAAAAAACCACACATTTATTTAATAATCTTTAGAATAAGGCTTAATATCACGAGTTTCAGAATCATGAGCAAACATACATCAAGGAAACGTCACTGCCCTATCCCACTATTAAGATATGGTAAGGTGATAGTTTTTCTCGACATATTTAATAACAGGCTGATATTGCTTAGTAATAGAAAGCGGAGTTTGGACGTATATTTTATGTACATATTTATAAAGAGAAAAATAAATGAATTGGGAAGGATGAGTATATAGTAATTTATATATATGCAATTTTATTAAAATGTAGCTGGAAAAAAAAATTAAGATAGTGCGATATTGAATATACATTAAAATAAAAGACCAAAATTGTTAGCATACTTTTTATACAATTGCAGAAATAATTTTTCGATATTTAATCAGCAAAGGAGGAAAAACATAATATAGTATAGATGCAAGTTTACAAATATATATATATACTTCATATAAAATTAATACACGATAAAATTATTCCAACATTTCATAAAACTTAAGTGTAAAACCAGACAATAACTAGCATACTATATTTCTAATTACAGCTAATATATAACAGCACTCTAATTAAAAGGAATGTTAAAATTAAATACAGGGGGAGGAGAATCAGAAATACTTTTAATAAGCCAAATAAAAATACTATATAAACGTTATTAGAACATCAAAATACACCTTATGCTAATTTCAAAGAATACTTTCCTTACCCTCATTCGAACTTCGTAATCAGTATATCTTTTTTTACCAACACCATGAGTAATTGGATTCATAACATCAATTTCTAAAAAATTTGCAGGAGCAGCATAAGCATCGTCTAATGTCTGTTTTTTTGTATTTAATCTCCGAGTAGCTTCCGAAGCCGTATCAGCCATCTTGATTTGTGAGACACCTCTTTTTGGCCCTAATCGTGTATAAATACGTTTTTCATATATAAAATACTTTTTAAAACTTATTTATACAGTTTAAGGGCGTAAACTACAGTGGTGCCCTCCCAAAACTTAAATATAGTGTATGCTTATAGATGGCGTGGTCAGTAGCAATTAGATTTATAGAGAAGTTTACTTAATGCTAAAAAAATTGACTAGTATTAGAAAAATAAATATTAATAAACGTACTGCTGATAGAAATCGTAGGCAATTCGAATATAATACTGTATTAGATTATGCTAAAAAAATTGACTAGTATTAGAAAAGTAAATATTAATAAACGTACTGCTGATAGAAATCGTAGGTAATTTGAATATAATACTGTATTAGATTAATTTATTTGAGATTGTAAGGTAGATTTCGTTGAAATGCTTCTGAATAAAATTTTAAAATATTTATTACATCCGGAGCCATTCTTAAATAACAATATTACTTCTGCATTCTTCTAATTATCTGGTACATTTTTATCATTTAGACATTTGCTATATAACTTTGTCAACATTTTTTCTCCTGCTTTTTTTAAGATATCAATTAGAATTTTGGTAATCTTCGAACATTTCCTTTCTCCGTAAATTTAATTGCATGTCTCACTTTATTTAAAATACTAATCAAATTACAAGATGTAATAACTGCAGGGGATATTTTGTATTCTTGTTCTTTATAAGTATATAATTCTTTATAGAACTCATCCGCACATTTCATATCTTTTCTTACTGCAGAAATAAATAATGTTACTTTTAATACCGAGATGTTTTACATTTAAAACCGCTAAACATTACATTTGTGAGACTTTTATTCTCTTTTATATCTTATCATCATAATTATGTTGTTGTTTTTTTGAAATTACAGACTTATCAATCTTTTATCAGTTTTATACGAAATTTTTACCAAGATAATTAACCGACTAAAAGAATATTAGGACACAAATGGATCACATTCAAGTATTGTGAGAAATTACCCCGAATATCAATGAATGTGAATTGTTTGTTGCTTTTAGATTACAAAAGACATTGATTTTATAAGCATTTGTATTGTAATTAAAGTGTTGGATCATCAAGATATAGATCTATGGATATTATTATATTCTGAAGAATATTTCTCAAATTGCAATAGCAGTGATTAGATTACATGGTGATACTAAGAAGATTAATATTGAAAGGATCAAATTATCAAATAGATTAAAACTTAATGAATGAGCACTTTTGATAGAAATTATTTGATTTTGAATGAAAATGTGCCTGTGTTTGAAAAGAAAAGTTTTTAATAAATGTATTTTATCAGTTCTGAGCCTTGAACACTTAACAGAAGAATAATTCAGAAACTTCATATCATTCAGCAAAGTCTAAAGAGATGTGCATTAAGAGTAACAAGAAGAAATCAAAACTGATATGTGGGTGAGTGAACAAGTAAATAGTACTGACATCATTGAAAGAATTAAAGAGACTAAAATGGAGGTAGGTTAAATGTATTGCTAAAAAAGATGATAATAGATGGATAGTTGAAATCGTTAAGTGAATCCCAAGAGATTGTAAATTGTCTAAAAATAAACACATGAGACAGAAGGATGAAATAAATAAGTTTACTGGGGTGTTGTGGAGAAGAGATGCTAAAGTTCGAAGAAAGTTAATTAAACTTGAAAATTTTCATCCTGTAGTAGATTAACAATGGTTTAAAATATTGCTGATAGAATTGGTGCTATTATTAGTCATGAAACCAATCACATAGGTATACAGTATTTTCTTTTACGGATCTCAGTTTTATTCAAATTAGTTATTTGACAAATATTGATTATTAATTTTTTCATTGTAAAATAAATTATCTTAAAAATCAGATATTATCAAAAAAAATTGAGAGGAGGAGGGGTCTTGTTTAGAGAGGGAAATAGTCTGCTGCCAGCCCTGATTATAGTAAAATAAAAATATAAAATTGTTACAATAATTACATATGCTAATAATCAAAACTAGGAAAGGACATTAATTGATTTACAGATTTAAATAGAAATCATTTCAACCTAATGTCACTACACAGTAGAATGAACTTCTCTCCAATTTCTATCTATAACTTCTTTACCTCCTCCAGAAAACTCATTTCACATATAGCCATTCAACATTGGCTCTTCAAGTTTTAATCCAAAGTTTTCTACCCATAGTTTATTCATATCAGTTCAGAGAACTATTTCATACATGATTTTTTTATATGTCTCATATAATCTCTTGTGGTATCAGTTATGATCAAATGTCCATCTGCTATCTCTTCTAAAAACATTTCAATCTCAATTTTTTCAATGATGTATATGATACATGTTTGTTCTCTTATCTGTGTGTTTCACTTTATGATACCTTTTTGGTAATCCAAACATCTCTCCATTCATTGTACACCCTGAATTCTTTGCATTGCTCTTCTATTAAATGTCCAAGTCTTGGATTCATAAGTAGAATATTGGAAAATGTATTTACTGATGATATTTCTTTTCAAAAACATATATATATTTAATATCAAGTCATTTCTATCAAAAGCACTTCATCTATTAATTTTGTGTTTCCATCTGTATTAGTAATCCAATCATTTCTCTTTTCTTTTTCTTTAAAAAACCCAAACATTTAGTTTTTTTTTTAGTATTTAAATTTAGTCTTATTTTCATCTCATAGTTCTTTATTTATGGTTGGAAACTAAATTTTTATAAGTATTACTTTATTAAATTAAAATTATATTATAATTCTGAAATTGATTAATTACAAATGTAAATGAGACATTGCAATGTTAAATAAGAAGTATATAGATTAATAAGTATTCTATTACTTAATTATTTTAAAGATTTATAGAAATAATAATGTGTGAATAATCTGTGGCATGCTCTAGGCTGCTTTTGGTATCTATAGGACTTTCCTGGAGAGATTTGATTTTATGTGTCCCTTCTCAAGTTTTTTTTTTGTCATTTTTTTATTCTGCTCTTACATTGCAATGTTACTCTTTACAGAATTTAAACGTTTTTGAGTTCATCATTAAAAGTTTAACATTCTGTATTTACTTGTGACTAAACCTTTGAATTATAAAAGCTTATGTCTAGAATCTAATACTGATTTGAATAGTTTAAAAACTACATGAACACAATACTTTTTATTTAGTAAGCACTATTGTTCACGTTCAATTTAACCCACTGTTTAATCCTACAAATTAGTGTTTTTATTTACCTTTTGCATTCATCTTTCCTCAATCTTTACTTACATATATTTGTACTTGTGGAATATCTTTATATTACCATTGAAATGAATAGATAAAACATATTTTTCCCTATTTCAGAAGCTATGATATATCTTGTTATATTTGACAATGCATCTTTCCCATCAAAAAAAATATCTTTCAAGACCCACTGATCTTTTGTTTCTGTGAAGATAAATAGCTTTAGGAGAATTCTTTGCTCAGTGATTAGAAGTATCATTAATTTTTTCTTACTAGTTTTACCTGTTGGAGATATTTGCAATTTATTGGAAGACAGTTATTTATAGAATGTTGGTTTTTATGGTTTGCTTTGGTTTCTTCTAAAATGGGAATATATTTTTTCTGAAGTAGTTAAAGTGCTGCCTACACTCAGGAGTAACTTCTATTTTAACTATCGCTATCTATCTTGTTCTCCTTGCCCCATACTTTTCTTAAATTATTCTGGATCCAAATTTTATTATCTATAGTAAATATGAAGTTGCAATAAACTCTGAATTTGGATTAATTTTAGAAAGAAGGGGACGCATCAATAATTCCAATGAGATTTTTCCATTACTATTGAAGGGATAAATTTATTCAATATTATAGAAAATATTATATATTCATTGCAGTTCCTTTGCTCAATATTTTCTGACAATCATTTATTTCAGAGTGGTACAATAAAGTAAGTAGATAGGTTGAAGAATTCAAAAATGTTGTTAAAGATAAATTCAGTGCCATTATTTATAACTATTTGCTCTGTAGTTCATGGTATATTAATATTTCTATGAGTTTGGCAGTCGTATTATCTGTTATTGCTTGTAACAAGTCCATATTCAGATTACTGTAAGCAAGCTGTAACTGTTTTAAAAATATCTTCATATTAATAAATTTTCCATGTTTAGAAACATTATATTCATGACTTAGTAGCTTGTAGACATGGAATTTTTTTATGGAGCAACCATTCTTATTTTGACATTTATTTTATAAATCTTATACAATTTCAAGACCTTCATTCAGCTGTGATTACCTTGCATATCAATAAGCCAAGATTTTTATCTGCAATTTTTGAATGCGCTCTTTGTGTATCAATTCAGAACTTTAGTTTTTCCAATGGGAAAGAAAATAATGGTTCAACTACCTTCTAGTGTAGAAACATTTTTATGTGCCTTCCTGAATGTTTTTGGGTGTTAAGTGAGGAAATAGATGAGCCTATCCAGTTGTAACAATCTTATACTTAACTAATGTAACTAAATTTACCACTACCTTTATTTTGCTGTATTATTTTATATAAATACAATTCATCCATTTTACTTCAAACACTTTTTAGCAAAAAATACTTTATTGTATAGTAATAGTTAGGGGATTATTGAAAACAATAAAAAGAATAAAATTCAATAAGGCCACTCAGTGCAAGCCAGAGTAATCAATGGATGCAGGAAGGTTTGTACATAAAATCCCTTTCTAATGCCTACTCATCCAATATCCCCAGACTAGTTTTTAACTTGTGGCTTTCATCAGTGAGGAGCCTTGAATCTGAGAGCACCACCTAAATCTTAGGATCCAATACAGCTCACCAGTAGCCATCATTTGTCTTACTAGCGAACTATAAAGCTTCAAGTCCTAAATGAAAAAAATGTTTTCAGTTCAAGCTCATTAGAACTTGTATAAAAATCCACAAGCTAGAAACAAGTCTGGGAATATTGGATTAGGCATTAGATAGGGATTTTATGCAAAAAAACCTTCCTGCATTTCCTGCATCCATTGATTACTCTGGCTTGCACTGAGTGGTGGCACTGTATATAGAGTTTTGCCTCTGTAAACAGTTTATGTAAGCATAAAGAATTATGATCATATGATATTTAGTGGTTTAATACCAATCCTGCCCAATAGGATTATGGTGACTATGGTTATTAAAGAACCAAAGTCACCAAAAAATATGGTTGCTGAACTGAGTTCAGATCTGTATGACTATACAAGCTAATGAGCTTGAATTGAAAACATTATATTTTTATTTTGGACTCAAAGCTTTATAGTTAGCTAATAAGGTAAAAGGTGGCTGCTGGAGGATTGCATTAGAACCTAAGATCTAAATGCAATTCTTTCAGATCCGAGACTCATCTTTGATGAAACCATATGCTAGAAACTAGTCTGGAGATATTGGATGAGTAGGTACTAGATAGAGATTTTATACTCAAACCTTCTTGCATCCATTAATTATTCTGGCTTAGATTGTGTGGTGCTACTGTCTGGAGAGTGTAGCCTCTGGGTAAGCAGCTGTGTAAGCATAAAGAATGGTGATCATGTGAGGTTTAGTGGTTTAATAAGAATAATACATTTAAATTAATAGCTGTTTGTGAATATATACACAGACAAGAATGCACATGTATAATTTATATTTATTTTGTATTTCAATTTAATGTATATTTTTTATATTATCTGAATTATTTGATTTGGTTTTGATTCAATTTTTATCATTGTAACTAAAGCAAATCTGATAGCAACTCAGATTAGTTAAATTACAAAGCTATATAAAAAAAAGTATAAACTGCCATGTGTGTATATGCATAGTCACTTAAGTACACTGATTTAGAAGATTAAGAAAAAAATTAGTTTATGCATTTAATCATATTATTAGATATTTTATAAAGTTACTTTGTAATATATGAGAAATAATAGAATGATAAAGTGCACAGTAAGGGAAGAAAGGAAAATTGTTTTGAGACATGCAAGAAATTTGAATTGCATGGTACTAGAAATCTGGGGCAATTTGTACCTTTTATCATTTACTTTTTTGTGAATAGATTTTGGTTAAACTTGTCAGTGCCTAGGGTGAATTTAATGGCAATTCTAGAAATGATATCAAAATTTTGAAATTAGTAGAAGAAATGGTTCAAAAATTTATTGAATCTAATGAAAACAAATTGCAAAAATGTGTGCAAAGTATGGCAGAAAGAATAGAAAAATTGGAAGTGAGAGAAGAAATGAAGATCAAATTTAGAAAAATTTATAGACAGTCAAGAAAAGATGCAGAAAACTCAGAAAGAAATAATGGAGGCTTTATATCATTTATGATGCCCCATTATTTCTTTCTGATTATGCAAAAATAAAGGAAGATACACAAAATTGTTTGCAGAAACGATAAAAGAACTTAAGAAAGATAGTAAAAGTGATACCACAAACGATATCAAATCAAAAGGATGCTATGAAAATACAACAATTATTGAATAGCACAGAAATTATGTTGCTTGACTGTATAAATCAATTTCTAAAAATTTCAGATGTTCAGAGATGAAGCTGGAGAAATTACCAATAAATATCTTGATTGTCTAAAGATTATTTTCAATTAAGCCAGCTAACGGAAAAAACAAGTGTATTGCCTATAATCATTTACAAGGACCTGCTAAGGAATGGTGGAGCTCTTTAATAAAGTAACCACCTTTTTTAGTTACAGAACAAATTTTGAATCATTTTTGGTTAGAAGAGCACCAGGAAGCAATCAGATTATGCAGAAAAGATTTTGCATAAAAAGTAGTGAAAGTTATACAGCATTCTTTAAACGGCAAGTGTCAAAATTTAAGGACATTGTCTGCATGTGGCGTGACAGAGACCTAGATCATCAGAATTATTTGACGTAATTCACCCTTTTCCATTGAACAGATAATGATCAGCACTGCCTGAAGAAACCATAGAACAAGTGGCTGAGTATTTAAATGCTAGTAATATGAGTCTCCAGAATCAGGATAGAGAAGGCAAGTTCACCACACCAAACCAGCAATCAAACAAAAGGAGTAAGGCATTTATTGGTTGTATCAGAGTAAAAAATGACCAAAGATTCCAACCTTATAGATGGTGGCGAAAGAGAAAAAGCTCAAATATGAGAGATAGAACATGCATAATACATTATTCTAGAAGTTTTTCTAGCCCAAGAAAACCAGACACTAAAATAAAAAATATCCAGAAAATTCACCATGTCCTGGAACTAGTACTGGAATAGAAAAACATAGGAGTAGATCCAGAAAATGAAGAGAGTGCAATTCAAACCAGCTGTAACCCAAAATATGGCAGAACATATCTCAAGTCAATAAGGATGAAACTTTCATCATCACTGCAAAAGTATCTTAATAGATGTAAAACTTGATATAGATGAATAAAGACTGGCTCAATACCTGTCAACCCCGAATCTGTTTTAAAAAAAAATGTTTAAAGACAAAAGAAATTATACAAAGAGTTAAAAAATAAAATATATGACAATACCAAAAGTGACATTAAAATTAATAAAAAAAAGAAATTACCAGCTTTCTAGAAAGCAAGAGTCATTTTTATGGATAATATTGATATAAAAAAAAAACTAATAACTTAAATGGTAAATAAACAGTTATGAAACATGACAAGGATGAATAAATATTCTATTTCTAGTGATGTATTGGGATTTTGTCATCTATGTAAGACACTAATGTTATGAAACAATTGAAATGTCTATTGTCTCAGATGCTTCAACGACATTTTTTTTTTTCAAGTGGTTTACTCATCCACCTGTAAGGCTCAGAGGAAACAAAATGCAATTTGAGTGTTTGTTGAATTTATCAGCCTTTAAGTCTTAAAAAGGAACTAGGCTTTATTTTCAAGCATTACATTCTTCGCCTCTAATCTGCAAAAGGGAATAAGGCTTTATATAGTAGTATTATATTTGATTTTTGATGTGTTGTAGGCAGGTTAACAGAAGTTAAATTGAGATAATCATTCTAGTGTTCATGCTTCATCATACATTTTAATAATCTATGATGGAATTTTTATAAAATTCTAGTGTTGGAATATAGTGTTAAATGTTAAGCAAATCTCTGCAAATCATGGACATATCTTTTCTGTGAAACACCATTTATGAAAACTAGTGAAGTACAAATATAATTAGAGAAATAAATAAAAATTAAGTTTTATAGTGAACATACAAATAAGAAAGAAAAAGTTATACTACCACATTGTCTCGTTTGAGAGGGAGGTGATTTGTAATTAAAACATAAGAGGTAGCAGCTCAGATTAGTTATAATATAAAGTTGTATTTTAAAAAAAATGTATAAACTGTCGTGTGTATGTGTGCTTATATATGTGTCACTTGAGTGCATGTTATTAAATAATTTATAAAAGTTACTGTGTAATATATAATAGTTTTAACAAGGCTGTAAACCTTAGCAATGAGCGTCTGAAAAAATCGTCACTAGGGACCTCTGTAGGTCTTTAAAACACATGCTTACGCTATGAAGAAAAGAGAGAATCCTGGGAGAATCCTTCTTTACTTCGACCTACTTTTATATATAAATAGGTGAAGCAGAAGTGTTTTGATCTAAGAGTGTGAAGCTATTAAATACTTCACTAATTAAGTCCACAATTCTTATAATACATTAATACTTGCGAAATCTTACGATTTACTACGAGTTAATGAAAAGATCTTATAGTAAGAAATATATTACGATAATTTAAAGTTGTAATTATAAATTTTTATTAAACGCTCACTATTATTTCAGTAATAGTTTTAACAAGGCTGTAAACCTTAGCAATGAGCGTCTGAAAAAATCGTCATGTTTAAGTACACTATAAGGGAAGAAAGGAAAATTGTAAGAAATTTTTAGTTGCGTAGTTGTAGAAATTTGGGGTATTTTGTAAATTTTCTCATTTACTTTTTTATGAATTGATTTTGGTTAAACAACTTCTCAATTCCTAGTGTGAATTTGATGGCAAGTCTAGAAATGATATTAAAATTTTTGGAATTAATAATATTTGTAAATGATGATGATCATACATTTGTAAGTTGTCCAAAAATAAACTTTGTAGTTAGAGGATTTGGCACTTGAGAATTTTATTTTATTAAAACTGAAAAACAAATAAAATATTTTGGGGAGGAATTGTACTTATGTTATAAATCATCATCATCATCAATGGGTATTATTATATATAGAATCATTTTTTAATGTTATTAATCATTCAATTTTTATTATATTTGAATTAAAGCTTGCCATTTGTATATCTTTAATTCCTAGTTCAAACCCATTTGCCATTGAATATTTACAGTTAGATATCACATTTAATTTACTTTAGTTTTATTATATTTTATGTTAATTTTCTTTATTTTTTAAATTTCATTGTTTACATATTTAATTAGTTTTTATTGTATTATTTACATAGTTATTTATTTTATTTGTCATATCACTCTACAATCGAAATATCAGATTGGGTGTGTGTATATATACAGCAAAAAAATTTTTGCTAAAAAGCATTTGAAGTAAAGTGGAAGAATTATATTTTTATAAACAATATTATTATTAATCATTAATAATATAGGGTATCTATAAAATTCATCTCAACTTCATATGATCACCATTTCTTATGCTTGCTCATAACTGTTATTAAAACAGTTTTGCCTGTTTCATCACAACTTATTGTTAAGATTCTCTTCCTAGTATTTTGTTATTGCATCAGCATGGATTCTGAAGCCTCTGCTTTTGTAAATTGAAGTTGTAAGTGAAAATGCATTCTGCAAGTGTATCAGACATGGAAAAATATGGTTCTGAATAGTTTTGGATCTTGAAAAGATTTTGGAAAATGATTAATGTTCTGGGGTTTTTTTAAAAATATATATATTTCAAATATGACTATCAGTACATCTTTACCTAGCATTAGTTAAGCCTTCTAGAGGCATCTTCTATTGTTCTCATACTTTCCACAATCTGTTACATGTCAGAGCAGTATGTAGCTTATTGGAATTAAGTTGTTCCTTCATGAACTTGAATGCCTTTTTGGGGGCTACTTCCTATGCTTCCTACTGCTATTTTTTTGTAACAAGCCATGATAGAATCTTGTCAAATGGGCTTTTTATTTCAGAAAATATTTAAAAAAACTAATCCCAAAAAAGTGTGTCATTGTTTTTAAATTTATTAGAGTTTGAGCATTTTTGAGTACTCTCTTTTCTGAGATGATAGTTTTTCACTTATTGTATGAAATTGAGATTATATCATCTCTCAGATTGACTTTTAACTAATGGGATTAAATTAATTGTTGATCAAACTTAGAGCAATACCTAATGGTTTAAGTCATTCAGCATAATGTCTAATGATTTTTTTTGATTTTGTGTAGATGGCATATTGTTCTTGATTGTTAATTATTTAATTTACTATTACCTACATTGACCTATTAGTCAGAATTGCATTTATGCTTATATTTTAAGTACTCATATTGGTCTTTTCCATGGAATAAATTTAGTTCTTTTCATTAAGCTGACTTATGATTTTCTAAGCATGGAAGATATTCTGAGTATATTAATTACATTATAAGACTCCTATTGATTATGAAGAGTTTTAACCATGATTTGATTCATCTGGTCTTTCTTTGCTTTTCTGATACATATTGATTCTGCTCCAATTTTTTTTTCTTTCATAAATTTTATCTCATGGAATAAATCAGGTTTATTTTTATTATAGCAAGCTATAGCAATATTGTTTTACATTTTCAGATTGTATAGGTTTTTTCTGCATTGCCACAACAAAAATATATTATGTTGATACCTTTTTGTTTTCCCACTATGAGAGTTCTCTGTTAGAGATGGATTTTGGGAGAAGCATATATGAATGATGAGGAAAGGCTTAAGTTTCTGAAATTCCTTTATTTGTTCTAATGCTATTTTCTAAGCCAGATTTTTTCTAATTGAATTTTTGTAAATAAGGCCATGATTAATGAGTAATTTCTACTGGAATAACTTTGAATTACCTATCAAAAATTATTTAAACAGTGTTTCCTCAAGGAAATTATTGTAGCACATATTTTAGTCAAATCTTGAATTACTGAATCATATTCTGGAATTCCTCTTTTGACTGACTTAAATTATGGAAATGTAGATAAGCGAAATAATATCATCATACAAGATATGAAATAATTTCTTTTTCATTTTTTTAATTACTGCATCGTAAAAGAGTTTCTCTTAAAATTTACACTCATACGAATAGTTTAATTATTTTTATAATCTTTATCCCAGCAATGATGCCATGTTGGTCTATTTATTTAATATTTATTAATTAAAAAGAAACCCTGGCAGTGTTCCTCTGGAATTGTTAATGTGAAATTCTGATATGCTCACCATTTGATTAATGTCATTTAACAATAATAATGAAATGTTAAGCACCTATTTTTATATAGTAAAAATTGCCAAGAAAAAAAGTTGTTTTTTTTCTTCAGTATAGTATATAATAACATAATCAGTTTAAACTAAATTTATACAAATATTATTTGTTATATTTAACTACAAAATTGGTTATGATATCAGTTGGTATTACAATGTTAAACTCATTCTAACTCAGCTGAAGCATATCCTCAAATAGACTTGACCTTACTATAGCACAGTCAAGTTGCAAATTTGCTATATCTAACTACTTGACTTCATTTATATACTATCTAAAGAAAAATATAAACAAACAAAAATTTAAAGTTTGCAAATTTTATGATATTCATCAGCCATTTTTTATATGAATAAAATTTATTGGGTTTATATTGGGAGCGCATACATTTTATTCTTCATTTATTATCTTTTCCGAATTTGATGTGCTGTATTTTGTGTAATAAAATATTTTCTGAGCATAATGCTAAAAATTTTACAAAATTTTAGAACATACTAAAAGTTGAAACTGTTATAAAAACATCAAAACGATTAGAGAGATCCTAATTTCTTGATCACTATTATATTTCTGTAAGAGAAAAAACTTATTACCTAGAGTGTATTTAATATTTATTTTAAAAATAAAAATACAGATACTTAGTTTCTTTTTTTATTCTTATTGCTTCAGTGAATGCATGAGTGAAAACACATTTAAATTATATGTAAATGTGGACCCTCAATTTTTATTAATAACTGTTATTATTTTTAAATTTTTATTTATACTATAATCTTGATTTATATTATTACTATATGTATAAAAAAGCATCAATATTATATATGTGTGCATGATAAAAAGTACTGTACACTTGCAATTCAATAAATAATATTCTATTTTAATCACTGTTTTACAACAAAACTATATGTTGAATGTGAAGAAGACTTGGAATAAAATATTTTGTAATTCATGGCTTCCACAGTATTATCAAGAATGGGTTCAACTTCACTATGCTTACACATGCTGTTAAAACAGTAGCAAACTCTCCATACAGTAGTGCTACCCAGTGCAAATCTTAGTAATCAATGGATGCAAGAAGGTTTGTGCATGAAATTCCTAACTAGTACTCACTTATCCAATATCTCTGGACTAGTTTCTAGCATGTGACTTTTATCCATGATGAGTCATGGATCTGATAGCATTGCATCTAGATTTCAGGTTCTAATGTAACCCTCCAACAGCCATCTTTTATGTTTACTTAACTATAAAGGTATAAGTCAAAAATGGAAACACAAGAACATTTTCAATCCAAGCTCATTCGCTTCTATAATCATAGATCTGCAGTCAGTTTAGTATTTATGTTTTGGTGCCTGTTTTTTTTTTTAAAATACGGTGCATGGGCAGGATTGATATAAAATCCACTAAAACATCACATGACCACTAATTCCTACGATTCCCAAATGGTTAAAACTAGCAAATTCTCCATACAGTAATGCAACCCAGTGCAAGTCTTAGTAATCAGTGGATGTAAAAAGGTTTTTGCATAAAATCCCTATCTAGTGCTTACTCATCCAATATTCCCAGACTAGTTTTTAGCTTATGGCTTTCATTAGTGAGGAGCCTTGGATTTGAGAGTGCTGCACCTACATTTTATGATCTAACGTAATATCCAGAAACACCTTTTACCTATTAGTTAACAATAAAGCTAGGAATCCATGATGAAAATGAATGTTTTCACCCCGAGCTCATTCACTTGTACAGTCATACCTTGGAGGGTTGTAGGTTCAGTTCCCTTGGTTCCATGTCTCCTCACTGATGAAAGTCACAAGCTCGAAACTAATTTGGGAAAACCTTGCCTCCACTGATTACTAAGGCTTGCACTGCATGGCACTTTGTATGGAGAGTTTGCTACTGTAGTGTTTTGTAAAAATGGCACACATGTTTGTGCACTCCAGAAAAACTAGAATGTATTCGAGAGGTTGTTTTAGATCACGCACTGATAACTGTGGAATTTAATTAAGGCATTGATGTAATGGCAAATGACAATTCCAAGAAATATTTGCTGATTGCAAATATTTCTAGATAAGAGACGTTACCTTATTGAACGGTGTATTGATTGATTGTTGCAGTTATCAGAAAGCGATAAGAAGACTGGGTAACAACTAAGCAGTGTAATTAGAGGACAACTCCAGTAGAGAGCAGTCACGCAGTACTAGAGGCAGTATTTAAGTAGAGATATCTCGCATCAGTGCTTGCGGTTAATGACCAGCACCCAGTGGAAATGTAGTCCATGGGTGTAACTGAAAGAGCCCACAGAGATGGGGAGACCGCAGTGGAGATATTGAGAGCATTCATTGTAGACCACTGTAGTGTTTTGTAAAAATGGCAGACATGTTTATGCACTCCAGAAAAACTAGAATGTATTCGAGAGGTTGTTTTAGATCGCGCACTGATAACTGTGGAATTTAATTAAGGCATTGACGTAATGGCGAATGACAATTCCAAGAAATATTTGCTGATTGCAAATATTTCTAGATAAGAGACGTTACCTTATTGAACGGTGTATTGATTGATTGTTCAGTTATCAGAAAGCAATAAGAAGACTGGGTAACAACTAAGCAGTGTAATTAGAGGACAACTCCAGTAGAGAGCAGTCACGCAGTACTAGAGGCAGTATTTAAGTAGAGATATCTCGCATCAGTGCTTGCAGTTAATGACCAGCACCCAGTGAAAATGTAGTCCACGGGTGTAACTGAAAGAGCCCACAGAGATGGGGAGACCGCAGTGGAGATATTGAGAGTATTCATTGCAGACCGTTCGTTGGAGAGCATCCGTTTGCAGGCCATTCGTTGGAGAGCATTCATTACAGACCATTCGTTGGAGAGCATCCGTGGCAGAGAATTTGTTGCAGACCATTCATTTGGAGAGCATCCGTTGCAGAGAATACAGAGTGTATTCAGAGCATTAGTTGGAGAGCATCCGCAGCTGAGCATTCATTGCAAGAGAACATCGTGGGAATTGAACATAGTTATTGCTGACCGCACAGTCATACTTGCAGATATAATATTTGCACAGTCAGACTGGCAGATAAAACATTGGCGCAGTCGCATTTGGAACCTGTGAGTAGCGAATCAGTTTTGAACAACAAGTTTAGCTATAAATGGGGAAACCTGGTGAAAATGGAAATCCTAGTTAGTATAACGTTAACAATGGAAGTGAAAGTTTGGAAATAAAATGCTTGTGCAGTTAACACCGGAAGCTGAGTCCTACCTTGCTTGTGCAGTCACCATTGAATGTAACTGGCGAAAAAGTTTCAGCAGCAGCTTGAATCAAACATTTCTGAGTGAAATAACAGGAAAGTAGGAATAGAAAAACAACACCAAGGAATCGCAACAAGAGTTTTTCTGGAGTGGAGGGAGGTGTAGTGTTTTGTAAAAATGGCAGACATGTTTGTGCACTCCGGAAAAACTAGAATGTATTCGAGAGGTTGTTTTAGATCGCGTGCTGATAACTGTGGAATTTAATTAAGGCATTGATGTAATGGCGATCGACAATTCCAAGAAATATTTGCTGATTGCAAATATTTTCAGATAAGAGACGTTACCTTATTGGACGGTGTATTGATTGATTGTTGCAGTTATCAGAAAGCAATAAGAAGACTGGGTAACAACTAAGCAGTGTAATTAGAGGACTATTCCAGTAGAGAGCAGTCACGCAGTACTAGAGGCAGTATTTAAGTAGAAATATCTCGCGTCAGTGCTTGTGGTTAATGACCAACATCCAGTGGAAATGTAGTCCATGGGTGTAGCTGAAAGAGCCCAAAGAGATGGAGAGACAGCAGCAGAGATATTGAGAGCATTCATTGCAGAGCATTAGTTGCAGACCATTCATTGGAGAGCATCCGTTTGCAGACCATTCGTTGGAGAGCATCCATGGCAGAGCATTCATTGCAGACCATTCATTTGATCATCCATTGCAGAGAATACAGTGTATTCAGAGCATTCATTGCAGACCATTCATTGGAGAGCATCCACAGCTGAGCATTTGTTGCAAGAGAACATCATGGGAATTGAACATAGTTATTTGCTGATTGCACAGTCATACTTGTGGATATAACATTTGCACAGTCAGACTGGCAGATAAAACAGCTACTATTTTGGTAGTTTGTATATGTATTAGGAATTTATAATATCCACAAATTAAAAATCCTTCTCCTTTTTCTTTTCAAAAACTTTATTTTCTTATCTCAATAGTGAACATATATATACATTTATATAACACAAAACTCCAACATTTCAACTGTTTTTATCTCATAGTCATTCTCAAGGATCTGCAACAACAATATGAAATACATATTTATAAATAAACTTCAATTACATAAAAACCTTCATCTTACATTAACATATACAGTAATAAACATATTAAACATATATATTTTTGTATGTTTTTATATTGTTTGGGTTTTTTTGGTTTTATTGTGTGAAGTTTGTTATAATGTAATATGTTTTTTCTAGATCCTTGAAAATGACTATAGAGTAAAAATAGTCGAAACGTTGGAACAAGTGAATATATATATACATCAAATAAAGTTTTTGAAAAGAAAAGAAGTGTTTTAATTATAGAATTATATGGATATATATTTTACTTACATTTCTCCCACTGCTATATTTTATTACACTTTCTTTTACATTATTTAATTACAAATCTGTCTTAAAATCATCCAAGAAACTCTATACAAATTTAAATACCAACTCTAATTTCAAAAAACCTCCCCCTTTTTAAATCTTATCTAAAACCCATCTTAAAACTACATTCCTAAACTATATCTTTAAATGAATATAAAACAAATATAAACATCTTTTTTTTCTCTCTCTTTTATACAAAAAAACCTTTAACAATTTACCCAAACCCATTAAAATTCATTTTAATTATACATTATTTTAGATTCCTTATCTACTCCATTAATTCTATTTAGAGTAGGATTATATTTTTTTATATAAAAAAATTCTTTTACAACATTTATATAACAAAAATTCAAATATTTACATGCATTGTAAAGTTCTAGGTCATAAAGAATTTAATATTAAAATGTTGGAAAGGGTTAAAAATTACAGGGAAAGGATGAAAAAATAATTTTTTTATATAAAAAAATATAATCCTACTCTAAATGGAATTAATGGAGTAGATAAGGAATCTAAAATAATGTATAATTAAAATGAATGTTTAATGGGTTTAGGTAAATTGTTAAAGGTTTTTTTGTATAAAAGAGAGAGAAAAAAAAGATGTTTATATTTGTTTTATATTAATTTAGCGATATAGTTTAGGAATGTAGTTTTAAGATGGGTTTTAGATAAGATTTAAAAAGGTGGAGGTTTTTTTGAAATTAGAGTTGGCATTTAAATTTGTATATAAAGTTTCTTGGATGATTTTAAGACAGATTTGTAATTAAATAATGTAAAAGAAAGAGTAATAAAATATAGCAGTGGGAGAGAGATGTAAGTAAAATATATTTATATATGTTTAATATGTTTGTTATGGTTTATGTTAATGTAAGATGAAAGTTTTTATGTAATTGAAGTTTATTTATAAATATATATTTCATATTGTTGTTGCAGATCCTTGAAAATGACTGTATGAGATAAAAACAGTTGAAACGTTGGAGTTTTGTATTATATAAATGTATATATATGTTCAGTACTGAGATAAGAAAATAAAGTTTTTGAAAAGAAAAAGGAGAAGGATTTTTAATTTGTTGATATTATTGTAGAACATATATATTTTAAAAGAAAAACTGGATGTACATTTGCTGTGTTATTATATATGAATTTATAATAATGTGATATTTTAGTGGTTTTATACCAATTTTGTCCATAGGATGATGGTGACTGTATTTTAAAAAAAATAAAGATGCCAAAATGTATAAATACTGAACTAAGTTCAGATTAGCGAATGAGCTTGGATTGAAAAAAATTGTTGTGTTTTAATTTTGGATTCACAGCTTTATAGTTAACCAAATATGTAAAAAAAGAACTGCTAGAGGGTTGCATTAGATCTTAAGAATTAAAAGCAATGCTCTCAGATCTAAGGCTTCTCACTGATAAAAGCCACAAGCTAGAATCTAGTTTGGGATATTGGATGAATAAGCATTAGATAGGGATTTTATGCACAAATCTTCTTGCATTCATTGATTACTAAAGCTTTCACTAGGTGGTATTAGTATATGGAGAGTTTGCCATTGATTTAATGGATTCATCTTACAATAAAACTGGCCAATGAAATAATAATAAAAGAATATAACTAACCAAAGGCGTAAACAGGTCAATTGGAAACTTAGATAAACAAATCCAATTGTTTCCAGTAAAGAGGAGGATTGAGAAAGAAAACATATAACTTTTAGAGATACAGACAATTGTCAGTGAGGCATGTCCAAGGCTGGATCAGAAAGTTATTAACTACAGGCAATCTCCACACAAATAGATGAGAATTGTCAGAGCTCAAAAGAGAAGTGACAGCACTTTTTCCCAAATCTTAACTACTACTAACAATTAGACTTGCATAGTTTACCAATCATAATGGGAGTGTATCATTGTGTAAATTCTGTATATGAAGTAATATATATATATATATATATTCAAAGTAATTATAATAAATATATTTATTTATAGACTTATGAGTTATTCTTAAATGACCAAATTTGATACCGACAATAGAATTTAGCCTTATGGGTTGTTTAGATCTTTGTCATTTATTTGAAAGGAAAAATTGACAGCTAATATTTATTAGCATGTCAATTAAAAATTAAATATTATTGGTTGCCTATTTTCTGCAAAGAAAAAAATCAAAATGGCAAAAATTGGTTGCCTGGAAGACTTCAATCCTATAAATTCAGAAAATTGGCCATAATATGTGAATTAAGTTCAATTCTTTCTTAAAGCAAACAAATCAAATTAGAATTAAAATAAACTTTTATTCTTATCAGCCCCTCTGCACTCATTTTAGTTATATTTTGGTACAGCAATATCTGTCCTGACAACTTATTTTTGTCCAAAACCCTTACTATATTATAGAGGTACAACTTCAACCTCCAAATTTAGGGGGGGTTGATATTTTGTTAAAGTACTCAGCTAGCACAAACTGCGACTTCAAGGATAGTCTTAGAGTCAAGCTATAAATGGACTCGGCAGTCTCTCAAATAACTTGCTGATCCTACAGTGAATCAGGCAGCTTCATGAAACAAAATTTATCACTGGGTTAAACAAATATTTAGCTGATCAAAACAAAAATAGGGATCTTCAGCTGAAAACACTAAAACTTCATGAATAAATTTGAAAAAACTGATGCAAAAGTTTTCTATAAATATGATAAGCCAAAACATGTACATACCTATTGTCCATATTGATATATAGTGTATAAGTATCATAATTGAGTCAGTCATAGAGAAACTATATATTTAAAAAAGAAAATGCAAATTAGAAAGGAATGGAAGAATCCATTCAAACTGGAAGGGCATAGTAAGATCAAATAAAATCAATATCTGTATAAATAATATGAGAGACACTGATTCAGCTCTCAAAGCAAGAATTATAATAAATGATGTGCCAATAAAAATAGACTGGATACCAGATTTGCTGTTTCTATTGTATGAAATAATAAACATCACATGACCACCTCCTCTTATGCTTGTGTATAACTGTTGTTAAAACTGGCGAAACTCACTATATATATTGCCACCCACAGCAAGCTAGAGTAATCAATGGATTCTAGAAGGCTTGTGCATAAAATCCCCATCTAGTGCCTACTCATCCAATATCCCCAGACTAGTTTCTGGCTTATGGCCTTTGTCACTGAGAAGCCTTGGATCTGAGAGCACTGCATCTAGATCTTAGGATCTAATGCAATCCTCCAGCAACCATCTGTTATCTCCATTTAGCTACAAAACTGAGTCTTATACTGAAAACACCTTAATGTTTTCAATCCAAGCCCATTAGCTTATATAGTCATATAGGTCTGAACCCAGTTCAGTACCCATACATTTTGGTGTCTCTGGTTCTTTAATAACCATAGCCACCACTATCCTATTAGGCAGGATTGGTTTTAAGCCAGTAAACATCACATGACCACCTCCTCTTATGCTTGTGTATAACTGTTGTTAAAACAGGCAAAACTCACTATATATATTGCCGCACACAGCAAGCTAGAGTAATCAATGGATGCCAGGAGCTTGTGCATAAAATCCCCATCTAGTGCCTACTCATCCATTATCCCCAGACTAGTTTCTGGCTTATGGCCTTTGTCAGCTTGCTGTATGTGGCAATATATATAGTGAGTTTTGCCTGTATCAAATAATACATGGGTCATCATTAATAATAAAGATAGTTATCAACTGCAACTTAGCAATAGAATGATTACTGATTATCAAGGCAACTAAATATAACTTTTGGGTGATACAGAGTTACTATTCTGAATTAAACTATTATTTCCTTGTTGTGTTGACTAGTGAGCACCGCAATTTATATTTGGCCATGACTGGTTCACCCACTTGAGCTATTCAATGTCTAAAGTGAACTAGCTCACAAATGTAACAAAATTTATAAGGAATTATCCAGAAGTGTTAAAATAATAAACTGAGTCTGTATTATACAATAAAACTGTCATTCCTTAGCTCTAATCCATATGATCATGAAAAGAAAAATTGTTGAAATGCAGATGGGTACTTGATTCCTATACCATATGTTCAAAGAATCCAACAAATGTGTTTCAACAGCAATCAAAAAAGTAAAAGTTTGAATATAATTGTCCCAAACTGCTGATGGACCATAACATCATAGATATAAAGTTCAACTATGGCAGACTATAAAACACCATGTGACAATGAAAGTTTTTACCAGGTCTGAAACCAGATCCGAAGAAAAAACTAGATCCAGTGAAGAGTTTTAAAAAACCAAATGAAGCCAGATCAAATATCTGATGATGAATCCAGTCCTAAGAATAATTAAACCAGGCCAAAGAAATGAAGCAAAAAAAACTGATTAGACCTCCACCAAGCTATCTTAAAGATTATGTACTTCAAGGGTACCTTTTGCCAGGGAGAGAACATTGTTATTATCAAGACAGATTCATCTTGCAATAAAATTGATCAATGAAATAACAATAAATTAAAAAAAACAATAGCATAAACAGGCTGATTGGAAAGCTAGATCAGTGAATCTATTTGTTTCCAGTAAGGATAAGTATATTACTATATATTGAAGTCCATTTGAGAAGAAAACCAGATTATAAATTTTCAGAAATTCAGTCAGCTACCAAATGTTGAGTGGCGGAATGTACGTTATACACAATATAGTAGAACTAGGTATACATCTGGAGCAGGAGACATAGCTACAATCATCATTCTACCTACATGTAAAGCAACTTTCTATAGATTGGGAATATCAAGGTTAAAAGGGGAAGTCACAGCATTCTTTCACAAAGATTAGTTGTACCGCTAATAACTAGATTTCCATAATTTGCCAATTATAATTAAATAAATATTGTACATAAGCATATAAAAGATTGCCTTGACAACAAAAAGATTGAGATTCTTGGTATCGTTTTGATAAGGACGGCTTTCATGTATTTATATACTGTATATTATAAATTTATATAGTAAATATCTATACATTTATTTACGGAGATATGTATTATTAATTAATTGGAATATTACTTCCAACTATGCTTCAGTATAAACACAACAATAACAATACATAGATTAATTACTATTTCTGAACAATTAAATCTGTGCATTCTAACTTTAAAGATTTACAGAAATAATGTTTGGTGAATGTTTACCCTCTATGCTAATATTAGTGCTTTCAGAAAGCAAAATCTCATGGTGAGATTTTCTTTTATCTTCTTATCTAGTTCCTTTACCTTGTATTGTAGTTGCACTTTAATTAATTCCTTTATAGCGCATTATAATTTAGCACTCTCTTATCAGATTCAAGAGTTTTTCATTTCATTATCATTGATGGATTATCTTTAAAACTGAAGCTGTTTAAAAAAATAACCTGAATTAAAACTTAACATTTGATATACATTAGTGTTCGCATACAGCTATTATTTAGCAAATATTATTTTTATGACTAAGGATAGTTTTTGTTTACATTTATGTGTGACATTCATCTTTTCTTCAACACTATTTATATATATGCTTATCAAATATTTCTCTATATAAGTATTAAAACAAATAGAGATAGCATTTAATGAGCTCTAAAGCCACATCATATGCAAAATGTAGATGACTTAAATAATCTCCATTTATTTTTATTCCCATAATCTGCAATAAAAGTTTTGGAAAATATGTAATCACGCTGTTGTACACCCTTATCAATACTAACCTTATTCCTTAAAATTTGACAATATTTTGGGTATGTCTTGATATTTAAAAGTTTTAATATCCTGTAGAAAGGATTATAAAATTAAAATATCCATATTATCTAACTCTATTTATTGGATTTTTTGATAACTTCTTTTAATTTTTAAATGTGGCCTTACTGTACTGTAATCACTTAATATTCCAAATTTGTAATTTTGATTGGCTTGAATCCAATGTTCTCTACAGATAATTTATGATCTTGATAAAGATCTGTATAGAAATGATAGAAAATTATATTTATGATCTTAATAAGGATATACATAGAAATAATAGAAAATTGATACGATAGTTGTTTTTACTATTTTCTTTTTCACTTTTCTTAATTGCAGTCATTTGATATATCTATCATTTAGACATTTGGTGTATAATTTTACCAACATGTTATATGTAGTTCTTTATTACTATATATTTTTTAGAGTTCTTCCACAAACTTTATGATGTCATCTCTTTTTTTAGTATTAGTATCATAATTTTTGAGATTTTTGTTCTCTTGCCATTTAAGTTATACTTTATGTCTCATTCATATTTTTTTTTACTGTTCCAGATATTTTGTTTTTTGAATTTTTTTTTTCATTTTAAATATTTTCACATTACTTTTATTTGTTCATCCATTGTTTTAATCTAAATTAAAAATTTTCTGGTGATTGCTAATTTTCAATTTCTGCTACCTATTATTTACTTTTTTTTTTTTTTCCAATTCTGAATCATCTTCAAAGTCTGTCAATATTTTGAAATGTGTCCACTGTTAATATTATTTTTATTTTGATGGCACTTTTTTAAAAATAAGGTTATGTGTTAAAGGTGTTCTTCAACTGTGGTGGATGCGATGATCACATCATCCACATAAATAGTTGTGTTCTATTTAAGCTCAGGAGATAGAGTTCTGTCCAGGCAATTTATTAGATTGACCCCACTATTATCAATCCAAAGAGCATCCTTTTAAACTGATAGGTAAAAACCCTCATATCAATGCAGTATATTGGAAATCTTCTGGATGAAGCTCAATTTTCCAATAACTCGAGGTTAAGTCGAAGGTTGAAAACACCTTATTTCCAAATCTCACAAATAATTTGGGTATGGATGGAGGGATGTTCCTGTCAGGAACAGTAATTCTATTCAGTTGTTGGGCATCTAAACAGAATCTCATCAACCCATCTTTCTACTTCACCATTACAATTGGGTTGCAATAGTGTGAAGAACATTTGGAAATTTTTCCCCAATCTAACATTTTATTAATTTGCTTAGATATCTCTTCTCAATACTGATATGGAATGGGATATGATTTGGATTGGTCATGCATCAATTTGATGCTTTTCTAGAAATCCTCGATTACTCCCATTTTGCTTAGATATCTTCTCAATACAGATATGGAATGGGATATGATTTGGATTGGACATGCATCAATTTGATGCTTTTTTAGAAAGCCTCGATTACTCCTGGTATATCTGAGAATAGGACCAAATTCCTTAATAACAGATCATAATTTCATGGCCTCTTTGCTACTAAGTAAATTAGATTCTGTAATCTAATCATCTTTGAGTGCCTCGGGGGATTGTAGATTATATACAATCAACTTCAGGTAGGTTGTATCTTGGAAGCAATGTCATCTTTAAAACCTCATCACTTACCCTAACTATCTTGTCTGAAAAATCAACAATGCATGTGTTCATGTGTAGGAAGTCTGCCCTCAGAATGATATCATGTATAAGACCACTCAGAATTAGAAATACATGATAGAGCATTACTTGGCCTATATTGAGCTGAGCCCAAATCAGTTTAGGTGCTAACTTGGCCTTCCTATTGTTAGCCATGGTAACTTCAACTGACCTCAGTGGTAGGGTCTTAACATTCAGATTTTTTAAAATTTTCCCATAAAACATCCAACACTACTGATATCTGGCTACCAGAATCTAACATGACTTTGACCAGTATATCCTCAAATAACATCTCTATCATGGGGCAACTTTGTAAGGCAAAATTAGATGTCTTATCTTCCCAAGAACGTATTAGGTTAGTGATTTCTCTGTATGAGGTTTATTTTGTATTATTATCCCTCTGTGTTCTTCTGGTGTCTTGAGGTGAGGAATGTACCCTCAAATATCTTTTTAGTTTGATTTGGGCAGGGTTTTGGGTATACAATTACTGCACCCTGGCTTTGGTGTTTTCCCCAGGCTGTGAGGGCTGGCTGAGATTATATCATTTTGATCTTGGTGTTCTTTTGGAGAATGGTAGCCTGTGGACTTGGGTCTCACTGCTTTCCCTTTCTGATGATTTGGGCTGGTATTGTTCTCCTTTTAAACATGATATTTACAATGACTTCCTTTTTTCTGAGGTTCTGGTGGATAAATTTGAGTTGTTCGTGTCTATATTAGCAAGCAACTCTGTCACTTGCTCAATGTTCCTTGCATTAATACATAGGAGAGACTATTTCACTTTCAAGGGTAAGTTCCTCTGCACAATCCTGATCATTTCACTCTCACTCAGATGGTATGTGTTAAGGATTCTTAGCTTAGTCACCTGGTGATGAAAGAACTTGGGTGAGTTTCCCCTAGCATGGCTCTGTATTTTTCTTAGAGCAGTTAGTATAGCAATGATTCTTGTCATCTCTTTTCCAAAATTTTTGACTAAGAGGGTCTTGTAATCCTCAAATGTAGCTGGGGTCTAAAATAGTGACTCCCATCATGACAGTGCATCTCCTTGCAAATGACTATGAGATAATGATTTTTTTCCCTGCAGATAAATTGTGGTTCATCATGAAGTATAGGTGAAGGCTCTTCAAATGTTTGATGGGGGCTTTATTATTAGCGCCTTTGAACACCTTCAGTCACACAAACTGATTAATGCCACTATGCAGTGTGGTGTGGGCCAGCCTAATATGTTTCTTGCTGATTCATTGGTGTATGGTCTATGTAGTCAGACTGATTGATATGTTATATGCCTAGGGTTAATCCTTAAGACTAAAGTCAAAAAGGGTAACTCTGTGTTAGAAGATATGACTTATAGATACATCCATGCTTGAGTCTGTTAGCCTCTGGATCATTTACAGTGAGTTTGACTTATAGATACATCCATGCTTGGGTCTGTTAGCCTCTGGATCCTTTACAGTGTGTTTGAAGTGTCCTCCTCTGTCATTCTTTTCCATATTAGATAGAATTTTAGGCTGGGTATTGGTCCATTGATTTGTGAGGGTTGGGGTCCTACAAGATAATTGAGCTTCCTTGGCCTTAAGTTTCTGGTCAAGGGTCTTATCCAAGTTGTTCATTCGATTGGGTGTCTCAGCTGAGCCTTCTACCACTTTCTCGAGTGTGGTCTTTTCAGTAGCTCTGGTATTCTGTATAGGCCATCCTAATTTTCAGCCTCTTCAGCTTAGTCTCAATATTTCTCTAATGCCTTATCTTATATCTCCATATTAGTAATTTGCTTTACAGAAAATTGATCCATTTTATTGTTCACCTCTTGTCTTTTCTTCTGTATCTCTATCTGCAATTGGTCATGTTCAGCATATATTTCATCTCTAAACATTTATCCAGTTTTATAGATTTCATCATATTTAGCATTGAATTGATCAGTGATGCTAACTTGAAATTCTTTAAATCTCTGCTGTCATCTGACATCTTTCTTCTCAACATCCCTTCTAATTTCTCTGATTGCTTGCCTCATCTCTTGTCTTGTTGTATGGTGTTACAACCCTATGAACAGCTGTCTCTTATCATGTGACAATCTATTCTCTTAAGGTCTTGAACTTCTGTCTTCAATTCTGATTTTATGCTTTCTAAGCTTGATTTTAGTGCCTCTTCCAAACTGTTCATCCTGTGGTCAATCTTAACTCCTATCTCTTTCATTTGACCCATTTGGGCCCCCATTATTAACACAAACCTTTGGAGCATTTGCTCCATGGCTCCCATATCCATCTGGTCTTGAATACTTTGGGCTATTTTGTTTCTGGGTGGTGGAATGGTCTTTTCTTCGAGTGCTTCCCAGGTTTGTAGTATCAACATCTCCATGACATGTGGCTGTGTGAGGTGGTTGATTTTGGCCAGTGGTCCTCACAGTACCTGGGTCCATATCAATCCTTTCCCAATATCAATTTTGATGGCCTTCTTTATAACCACTAGTGCTTAATATTGATGTTTTTTTTGGAATGTTCCCATTTCTATTTTTCCAAGTGCTTTTTGTTTCTAGTTAACATTAATCTTTGTTTGTCTTTGGCTATAACTGTTTCTTGTTGTCTAAGTATAATAAATAATTGTCATGGGATCATGTGTTTAGCTTTATCATTGATGCTTCAATTTAATTCATCTCACTAACAAGTTTTATTTTTAATGTTGTCATTTAATGCCCAAGTTATTTTAAGTGTGTTTAATTTGTCTGATTTCTAATTTACAAATTTTATTTACATGATTATTCACTAATTTGAAGTCTCTGATTACCTTATATTCCCTATCAGATAATTTTTTTTTTGTTTAAGGTGGGACTTCCTTCTTATTTTTTCACCCTTTTATAATTGGTTAATGTTAATTTGGAGTTTTCTCTGGCTGGTTGTATTCATTGTTGTTATCCTGCTGGATTCATATGGGTGTCAATCCATATTTTAAAAAAATTTCAAAAAAAATTTTTTTTTTTTTGCACTATGGTTGGAGTTCATGGCAAAACCCTGTTTCAGGCCACTAAAGTTCTGGCACCAAAATGTAATGGTATGGTTTCTGTATGGAAGAAGGGAATCACATCGTACTACAGTTGGACCTAGTGTCTTCCTGTAGGATGTCGTGATGCCGTGAATGATACAATGAAGAGCCTGATCAGTGATTGCATCCATCTCCAATGGCTAGCTCAAATAATTACACATTAAATCCTGAACACAATTTAGACCAATTCACCCATTCCCTACCCTTCTTTCATGTTCCATTATGCCACAGCTTTCAAACTCAGGAAGAACTTGCTGTTGACTCTCTTCAGGGGTAAATCTAGATACATAACAATATCCTCACTTTTATATAATTTGCAATGAATTAATGATTTTCCAACCAGCCTTGCTAAAATACTATGATATAAGGACAAAGAATGAGTGTGTGCATATAATTTAAATAATACTAAAATAGAATGATTTTGATAAATCAGAGACTTCTTAAAGTTTCAAAATAGTTTAACACCTTTTAATTTATCGAAGAAATATTAATAATTATTTAAACTAGAATCTTAATAGATAATTTAATAAGGACCAGACATGCATCTCTAACATTTAATAATATAATTCAAACCATCCTTATCAGTGACACTAAATATTTACAAATTTATTAAAATTTAACATAAAAAATTGTAACAAGCTTAAATTTAAACCCAAACAATAGTATAATGAATGGTGTCCTTGCAGCTCATTTCAACTGACAAGGCCCATCTTCCTTGGAAAAGAAACCCCTATATATTAATAATCTACTGTTGACAGTAAAGCACATGCATTCAAGGCTGTTAGTTTTTCATACCAAAAAATAAATAAGAGTTAGTTAATTAATATAACAAGTTAACAAAGAATTATATCTTTTATATAGTGAGTGTTTTAATGTGGGTAAAATAAAATCTTATCTCCCATATTAAGTTGGAGGATCGTCAAGCTTGTTCAGGAAGGGAACCTAAATTTTATTAATTACAAATAAAATATTTGTTCACTCCATGACTTGAAATCCCCCCTTTTCATTTCGTTATTTGATAAATAATATGATCTAACTAGGCATATGCTTCCCAATTGTTCATAGATAAAGTTTAGAGTTCAGACGGTTCACTTGGATGGTTTTAACACTTTTGTCTTGACAATGTCCTATAAAATGTTTCTAAACCTTACAGCAAAGTTTTTTGATTTTATAAATTCATACTCTTTTTTGGAATTCAGACATTGGTAAAGTGAGCTCTGTTGATTGAGTTCCATAAGGTGCTATCCTCTCATAGCATCCATTCCATTCTTTGCAAACTGATATAGTGGATTTAAGGTAGAATCTCATTCTACAGAATTTTGGCATCTTAATTAGGCATTTCATGAAAGAATTAATATTTACATCTTCAGGTAAGCATCTACACCAGTGATCTTCAACCTTTTCACACCTGCAGACCGGAAAAAATAAGGATAAGATTTCACGGACTGATAGAAGTTTACAGATAAATTTTCTTAAAGATGTAACTTGCTTAGCCTTAGATAAGCATAATTGTTATAACTGACCAAAACAGGTCACTAGTTATTATGTATTGTAATGTGTTGCTTACCTTCACATGCTGTACACTCTTTCCCGAGTTGAGCAGTCATACTGCTATAGAAAACAGTACAATAACAAACATTCTCATTAATATGCTTGCATTTCTACGTTTATTATTTCATTGCTAAAACTTGCAAGAATAAAATGTTATTCACCTGAATGTTGAAAAAGTCAAAAGTTTTGATCTTATTTTAATTTTTTTTTGGGGGGGAGTGGGTTGAGAAATACTTTGTCATCACTGAGACAAAAGATAGAGACCAAAGTTATTTTTTGTTTGTTTTTATTTTTAAAAAAAGGTAACAGAAATTGGTTTTAAAAATAAAAGTTTTAGTATTTTAGTGGTATACAAATAAAGCCCCAAAAAATATCGCCTATAGGCCAAAAAAAAAGGCGTACTTTTAAACGAAAAAGTCAAAAGTTTTGATCTTATTTTAATTTGGGGGGGGGGGGGATTGAGAAATACTTTGTAAAAGTTAGAGACAGAAATTTTTTGGTTGTTTTTCTTTTTTTAAAAGGTAATAAAAATTGATTTCAAAAATAAAAGTTAAAAAAGATCTTATTTTAATTTTTTTGGGGGAAGTGGGTTGAGAAATACTTTGTCTTCACTGACTTGTCTGTTTTTATTTTTAAAAAAAGGGGTACCAAAAAAGGTAATAAAAATTGGTTTTAAAAACAAAAGTTTTAGTATATCAGCGGTATACAAATAAAGGCAAAAAAGATATCACCTTATAGGCTAAAAAAAAAAAAGTGGCCATATTTTTAAACAAACTTGAAAAAGTCAAAAGTTTTGATCTTACTTTATTTTGGAGTGGTGGGGATGTTTTGAGAAATACTTTGTAACAGAACTTATTTGTTGGTTTTTATATTTTAAAAAAAGGTAATAAAAATTGATTTCAAAAATAAAAGTTAAAGCCAAAAAAAAAAATTGCCGTATAGCCAAAAAAAAAAAGCCACTAAAAATGAAATATTAGAAGAGAAAGTAGAAAAAATTTAAGAGATCAAAAAAAGTCACATTACATTATATTGTTTTAACAATGCTGACAAGTGGCTGTGATTGGTTATCAAAAGACAAATGGAGTTTGTATAATAAAAAACTTTTTTCTACCCCTCTCCCCTCCATAAACATCTGTGATAAATGGGAAAAAAAATTAATTTAAGTATGATTGATTAGATTTTGTTTTTGTTGTTGTTTTTTTTAATCGGGTAAAAATTTGATGAAAAAATAAATAAAAATTGTTTATATTAATTAAAAGTTTAAAATCTTATTATTTTGTTATTACAAACTTTCTTGCCAGTCTAGCATGGACCAGAAGAAAACTTCTGCGGCCCGATGCTGGTCCACAGACCGGTGGTTGAAGACCACTGATCTACACAGTGAGTTGTTTAGCCAAAACAACATTGGAATATACTTTAAATAATTTAAATATTTTTGTTTATAAATTATTTAATGTTAAAAAGTTTTAAAATGTTGTTCTGTGATATATATATATATGTATATTCTTACAGTTGTTTAAAGGCTTTAAAATGCGGTCTGCAATATGTATATAAGCTTGAACATTAAAAAAAAAACTTTAAAATGCGATTCTGTGATATATGTTAAAAAACATGAAATTATTCTTCTGATAATATTCGATGTGCTATTTCCTTATAATTTTCATAATTAATAATATTTATATTCTTCTGAATGGTTGCTGACTAATATGGAACTCTTTTGGTTATAAATTTGCGATCTTATAGATGAATTTCTTGGTAACAAAGGGTTTGTAAATGAATAATTCCTTTGACTTAGTCAATCATCTTTTTTAGCGATTCTGATCTTTGAATCTTCCCTAAATGCATTATGTGTTTTTATTTTATTTTTCTTCATGAGGTTTTTATATATAGTGATTGTTGAGTTAGTTAATGTTTTCAATTAAGTAATTGAATCATAAACTTTTATCTTTTGAGCAATGAGTTGCTTGGAGATACTTGATTTAGATCATCTTCAAGTTCTAAAGTTCAAGTCCTAGTTAGTTTGTATGGTTATTAAATGGTAGGTTTACTTTTATTTTATATATGTGAAATATTTAATCTTTAATTGTTATGTCTAGTTAGGGAAATATATATATATATTAAAGCTAATGCTTTCTAATTGACATTACTAATATATGTTGAAACAATTAGTTCTATTGACCCATTTGTTTCACCTATTATATTCTATAATAGTGTATTTATTTAGTGCTATGCTTCACTCAGTTGCATGTATTTCTTTAATTTAAAAATTCAAGTGTGCTTGTAATATTGCAGAGTATGTGCATGTATAATCACCTTGTTTATTATAATATGCAGATGCAGTCATGGGTAGCATATACACACATACCACCCTGGTGTTTGTTAAAACTGAAGTAAACATAGCAGTGTGTAGTTAGACTTTATACATATAACAAAATTGTGTTTAAATTTGTAAAATTATTCATTTAAAAAGTTATGTTTTAATATTCATTTAAAATAATTTTCGAGTTCTATTGTTTGTTTAAAATTACACAGGTTGTAAGTTGTTTACAAGTTTTAACTGAAAATTGACCTCATTTAAAATTATAGGCAAAAACAAATTAGAAACTCTAATCAGACATAAATTCATCCTAAGTGCAATTGGGAAACCCAAGGGAAAAGAGTTTTTAACTCCAGATTTAGTTGTGGATAATATTTAAAAAAGTAGAAATTTAGTTAAAGCAAAAATTTGAAGTAAGTAAACAAGTGACATTGAGAAAGTAAAAGGGAGAGGGAAAACTGGCAAAAAGTCTGTAGTGGCCATTAAAAATATTAGATGCATATTTTTTCAAACTAAGGTTGAATAACAATAACTAAAGAGCTGTTTCTGCATTACTTGTTGGCCAAGCTGAATTGACCAAGCAATTATTGAAAGCTGTTAAGATGTGAACTGTGGGCTAGTCGGATGATAGGCTTGCTGTATATCTCTCATGGAAAACTTGTACAAAATAGAAGAGAACATCAACCTCAGCCCTGGCCCAGTGATGGAGAAGCCACACCTGAAGTACTGGAGAATCCATAACCCAAAGTAATGGAGAAAAGACACATTCTGATTTAAATGTAGAAGAGTCACATCTTGATTTATTGGAGAGAAGCTGCCCAGTAAAGAATGCCTTGAAAAACACTACCAAGTATTGCTGGTAAATCACTCTGTGTAATACCCTAATTTCATTACTAAACAAACTCTAAATTAAAGCTAGCTAACTAATCAAGCCTCGTATATTATTATATTATTTAAATGTTACATTAAACCATTTATGTTAAATTTACTTTAAAACTTAAAGCACTCTTAAATTTCTTGCTTGATCATAAATATTTAAATTCTATAAAACCAGTTAAACATAAATTCTTATTCATTTTTTTAATTTATCACTTTATTGATTTCTGCAATTTGTTCTTATACCATCTATATTTAGTTTTAAATTCATGTTTATTAATTTATGCTATGTTCATCAGAATGTAGTTTTGTGGGTTTTGATAACTATTGGAGAGGTGATTAGGCACCTTTCCATTATGGTAGAATATTATAATATAGAGAAATATAGGCAAAACTCCCTTCTGAAATCAAACTATTATTTAAGCTAGAGTGAGTCAGCTATTTATAACGTACTAAATAAATTATTTTAAAAATCAATATTTTGCTTAGTATTAGGCATAAATGATTCTATACAGCATATACGTAATATTCTAACTTTCGAGAAATTCCTAAAATTGCTGTAACTTGCTTTAATTATAGGTCAAGCTATACAGATATCCTTAAATCAGATTCCTATTATTGCCTTTGTATGACACTGATAGAAGCTAATATTTGCTGTAACTAATTTAGGAAAAATATTAAATTAGCATGGCGAATGTGTTGCTAGTTAGCATAAAAATGTGCAGCTTCTTGCTATACCTGTAATGGTGTACATTAGGATCGATTCCATGTCAAGTCATGCTTCTTAAGTTTAGGCAACTGTGATATTTACTTTGTATTTGAAAGAACCAAAGCGTTCCAAGGATTTGTTAAGCTGCTGTTCCATTCAATTGAATAAATAGGCCTCTTCATATTATAGCAAGTAGCACGGTATGAGGAACTGATTACTAGGTAATGAACCTCAATTAAGAACATATTTGAGATGCACATATTCTGATACTATAGTTCGTAAAGCCCTTGATTGGCATCAATTCAACTTTCCATAGGAATTAATATCGGCTTTGATCCAATTCGAAATCTGAGTTTATGTGATTTATCTGTGTGGTAAATTATGTTTAAACTTAATAATATAACTCCAAGCTGTAGCTATTACTAATTTTCCTGATGTAGTCCATAGCATAAATTATGACATAGAGAATGCAAAATATTTATCTCGCAATCTACTTTAACCTTATAATGAGTTTAGTTAGAGGTCAAATAGCAATATTTGAAACCTTAGACACTAAATCCTAATTATGGTATATTCTCCTGTAATATAAACGATGGTGTAAGCATATTGTCAGTTCAGCAAATCCATAATCTATTTAAAGATTTTGTAAACTTAGGTTTTACTTACCTGTGCATGAGCAAATATATAATTGGTTTTGTTTATTATTTATTAATTACTACCTTAAACATTTTTTAGACCCAAATATGCACTCACCGGTATGTGAGTGCTATATGAATTGCATTGTTTTATCATTTTCTGATTACATTAAACATTTTTGTAAACCTAAGTACTCACTTACCTGTGTGTGAGCGCTATATAAATTATGTTGTTTTATCATTTCTGATTACATTAAATATTCTTGCAAACCTAAGTATTCACTCACCTGCTTGTGAGCAAATAGATATAATTTACCTTGTTTTCATTTATTAATTATTACATTAAATTTTACAAAATATAAATTCAACTCAGTCTTCATTCTTGCTCATTACTCTTATGAATCACTAGTTAAGTTATATAATACCATGTGTGTGTGTGTGGGGGGTCTCATGGTTTATCACTTTGCTACTGCTGGAATGTGAAGGAGATATGAGTGTAGCCTCAGGCATGTCATTAGTTATGGTCTGACTTGGAAGCATGGGTAAGAGAATTGAGGCATGATAAGATGTAGGATGTTACTATCTCGACTTGGTCAGCTTTTGGTTCTCTGGCTCGGACTCTCAGTCTGTTGACAAAATATACAAACCTGACCATTACAACGTATAAGTTAAGTTTTTAGATATATTATGTTGACCTCAATCATTTATATGTTAAGCTGTTTATTAGAGTGTACTGAAGTGCAAATGAGCACTTACATGAGTGTTTATGTAAGTTGTAAGTGACCCATACAACATATATGTATATTGTAACAAGAATGGGGTTCAAACCCTGTTACAAGGGAGAGAGTAAATCAGGCTATGTGTGTATGTGTTTTGTGTCATGAGTTGTGTATTTGGAAAGGACCATGCAGCCTACACATATATAGTTATGTAAATAATAATAATAATAATAGCAGTGACGGGTTACTAATATTAATGTATTTATTTTACTTTCTTTCACTTATTTTGTGGCATACATGTATATTGATGAATATTGTGTTGAAAGGGGTAAGAAAGATGAATAAAATCAAGAGATTTTTAAATATTTTAATATATGAAGGAAAAAAGAAAGGAATTTTGTTTACCTTCCGCAAATCAATTAGTGAAATGGATTGTATTGTTATTGAAACGGATATAGTTAATAGTTGGATGTTTCATTTAAATTAATAAGATTAACATATTTTCAAGTTTTGAAACTTTGTGGAAATGATTTTTGTGTTTAGCTAAAAGAAAAGAACAGGCGGAATGTCCATTAAAAAATTAAATCCTTGAGGATCCTATTGTCTAATTATCAAAGTAAACAACAAACCGTAGTTAGAGGGAGTTTCCAAAAATAGCAAAAGTTAAGACCAAATTGCTAAGTGATTTTTCTTTTGTTCCATATTGAGTTAAAAGACTTGTTAGAGATAAAAAAGAAAAATAACTTGATTGAGAGCAAGAACTTTTTTTTGGGGGGGGGGGGCAGTTTTGTTGGCTAGGGGGATTATTGCAGAGAGAAGGCAGAAGGCAATACATGGCAAAAAGAAGAGAATTATAAAAATCATTTTTGACCAGAAAAGAAAGATAAAAAGGAAACTCCATGAAATGTATGGGGTAAAGTTCTCGTCGTGCTGGGGTCTATGTTAGACTCCAGCTCCTTCTGTACCTTTGAGGCCACACAAGATATTAAGAGACAGATTGCCCTAAATATTATACAAAAAGAAAAAGGAAAATATGACGAATGAATCCTATGCCTGACATCCGCCATTTCACAGATCTGTCATGGAACGATGAACTTATTAATTAGAATACTGAATTAGAAGACCAAATGGACTTGCAATTGATACACATTAACCCAAGGAATTAGAGTGAAGGTAAAAGAATTAATAACCACAAAGAGTGCACTCAGAGACATTTACTTTAATTCAGAAGACTCGTCAAAACAGTGGTAAATATATTTGCTATTATTTCCAATCTTTAAATACACAAAAATCAAATAGGGTAATAACTTTTATACGTATTTTGCTTCATAGATTTTATTCCTTAACTATAACATCCTGTAAACAGAATATTATGTCATGTACATGTGTGTGCCACATTATAATTTCTTCAAATAAACATAAATAGATTTTAAATTTAACAAAACAAACTTTTTTTTTGTTTGTTTATTTGTCTCTTTATATTTTATTATATATATATTTGGAATATGTATTATATGTTTTAAAATAGATTCCATTATTACTTTCCTAAGGGTGCATGTTGATATATGTTCAGTAATTCTAAGAAACAAATGTGTTAGATCAAGGGAAAAGATCTCGGAAAGAGTACTATCTAATAAAAGGAAAAAAAGAAGAAAGGGATAGAGAGATTTTACTTCCCCTGCCATTTCTTCTCTGGCGGGTTATGCCACCACCCCTAAGCATAAGCTAGTATAAACCAGGTAAAAGCTTAAAATTTATTGAGTTAGTTTATTATTAGTGAATTCTGTGATTTTTTTTAAATAGCAAGATTGGTACTTGGGCCGTAGCCCATAAATGCAGACTTTTGTGCAGTGAGGGAGTTAGTTAAGTTTGCAAAGGACTGAATTGGATTGGTTTATGTACATCCATGTTTGTATTCAGCAGCCGAATCTTTTATCCTCCCCCTTTGAATGACCGAATATTAGAAAAACTTCACAAAAAGGGAAGGATGACTCAGAACATGGGAAAATTTCATATGGGAGGGGATGGTTGGAGCTATAAATACTATGAATGCATAGGCATGTCAATTCACCCTCTGGAAAGAAATGTACGATCAGAATAAGTCAAATCTTGATAACCAGCTGATAAATTGTAAATATAAAGTGAAGTAAATGAGGGAAAGTGCGTGTTAGTTACAATGGATGCCGACCGATGGACTTTCGAAGAATGGAGAGCAGTGGGGTAAATACAGCCGAAAGAGATAGAAGGCGCATCGATCAAAAAAAAAAGAAAGAGAAAATTTTTTTTTTAAATACAGGATTCATTGTCACTTATGTATTTTTTTTTTTTAAAGAAGAAAAAGAAAAATGAAGAGAAAAATAATATGGTAAAACAAATAGTGGAGATGTAAAACTTTGAAGTAGAAAAGCAGATAGGGCAAGGGAAAAAAGTATTATATGGCAAAGTGGTCAAGGAGGTGGGACATTGAACCTGGCACATATGGTTAATACGAGTAGAAAACAACAAAAAGAAAAATAATGAAAGGGGAAAGTGGATGAAAACTAGATCACAGAGCAACATGGATCCAGAAACGTCAGACAAGGGAAAGGAAATGGACATGTTTGAACGGATCATGGTAAAGTTACAGGAAATGGAAGAAAGGTTACAGAAAAAATAAGTGACGTAAAGGAAGAAATGAATGAAAGATTATTAGAGAGGCAGACAGAAAATGAAAGGTTGGCAGAATTGGAGAAAAAGTTACATGAAGAAATAAGAAGCAGTAAGGTAGGAATGGGGGAGAGTGAAAAGCAAGCAAGAGATAAATCAGAAGTGAAGGAAAATATAGAGGCAAATGAAATTAGGCCAAGGGCCAAAGGGAAACATGGGCCAAGTCATAGGGGAGAAGATAATGGAAGAGCAACAAACCACAGAGAAATGGATAGGTAGCCAGACAAATGTTAACCAATTCCTTAAGATCCATTCATTTGCCAGCCAAATAGAAGAGGCACCAGTAGAGCACCTCAAGAGCCTACAGAGATACTTTAGCGTAAACAAAATGTCTGAAGGGAACAAGGTAATAATAGCATGTAGCAACTTGGCAGGGAATGCATTGTCATGGTGGGAGTCACTATTTTGCCAACCTCGAATGCTTAAAGAGTATACTGAAGCTGTGTGTGAAACATTTTGCTTGGAAGAGTGGCAAGAGGTCATTAGATACTGTATAATGCAAGAAAAGTCGGCGACAAGTGGCTAAATTACGAACTGTGGACGAATGTAATATGATGGAGGGCACATAATTAGAATCATCAAGCATAATTTGCCAACAAGGATCGAACAGATGCCGATAGGAAATGGGAGGTCATCGATTGAAGAGGTGTCCGAAATGTTGAATGCTATAGATATGAGTGAAAGTGAACAGGGAAGAAATAGATGTACATGCAGGTATAAGGAAGGAAGAGGTTAGGATCAGAATGTTTTTTTTGTTTTGTTGTTGTAGTTTGTTTTATTAGCCATCAAAGTCTTTCGAACAGGGGGCATTGTAACAGGAACTGGGTTCAAACCTTGTTACAAGGGAGAGTAAATCAGGTTATGAATGTATGTGTGTGTTTTGTGTCAGGAGTTGTGTATTTGGAAAGGACCATGCAGCCTACACATATATAGTTATGTAAATAATAATATTGGTGATGGGTTACTAATATTAATGTACATATTTTACTTTCTCTCACTTATTTTATTCTTATTTTGTGGCATACATGTATATCGATGAATATTGTGTTGAAGGGGGTAAGAAAAAATTTATTCAAGAGATTTTCAAATATTTTAAAATATGAAGAAAAAAAGAAAGGAATTTCATTTACCTTCCACGAATCAATTAGCTGAACGGACAGTATTGTTATTGAAATGTATATAGTTAATAGTTGGATGTTTCATTTAAATTAATAAGATTAATATATTAGCAAGTTTCGATACTTTGTAGAAATGATTTTTGTGTTTAGCTAAAAGAAAAGAACAGGCAGAAGGTCCATTAAAAAATTAAATCCTTGAGGATCCTATTGTCTAATTATCAAGGTAAACAACAAAGTGTAGTTAGAGTGAGTTTCCAAAAATAGCAAAAGTTAAGACCAAATTGCTAAGTGTTTTTTCTTTTGTTCGTTATATTGAGTTAAAAGACTTGTTAGAGATAAAAAAGAAAAATAACTTGATTGAGAGCAAGGACTTTTTTTTGGGGGGGGGAGCAGTTTTGCTGGCTAGGGGGATTATTGCAGAGAGAAGGCAGAAGGCAATACATGGCAAAAAGAAGAGAATTATAAAAATCATTTTTGATCAGAAAAGAAAGATAAAAAAGGAAACTCCATGAAATGCATGGAGTAAAGTTCTCGTCATGCTGGGGGTCTATGTTAGACTCCAGCTCCTTCTGTACCTTTGAGGCCATGCAAGATATTAAGAGACAGATTGCCCTAAATATTATATAAAAAAAAAAGGAAAACATGACGAATGAATCCTACACCTGATGTCTGCCACTCCACAGATCTGTCATGGAACGATGAACTTATTAATTAGAACACTGAATTAGAAGACCAAATGAACTTACAATTGATCCACATTAACCCAAGGATTTGGAATGAAGGTAAATGAATTAATAACCACAAAGAGTGCACTCAGAGACATTTACTTTAATTCAGAAGACTCGTCAAAACAGTGGTAAATATATTTGCTATTATTTCCAATCTTTAAATACACAAAAATCAACTAGTGTAATAACTTTTATACATATTTTGCTTCATAAATTTTATTCTTTAACTATAACATCCTGTAAACAGAATATTATGTCATGTATATGTGTGTATCACTTTATAATTTCTTCAAATAAACATAAATAGATTTTAAATTTAACAAAACAAACTTTTTTTTTGTTTATTTGTCTCTTTACATTTTATTATATATATATTGGAATAGTATTATATGTTTTAAAATAGATTCCATTATTACTTTCCTAAGGGTGCGTGTTAATATATGTTCAGTAATTCTAAGAAACAAATGTGTTAGATCAAGGGAAAAGATCTCGGAAAGAGTACTATCTAATAAGAAGAAAAAAAGAAGAAAGGGAAAGAGAGAGACTTTACTTCACCTGCTGGTTCTTCTCTGGCGGATTATACCACCACCCCTGAGCATAAGCTAGTATAAACTGGGCAAAAGCTTAAAATTTATTGAGTTAGTTGATTATTAGCGATTTCTACGATTTTTGTTAAATAGCAAGATTGGCGCTTGGACCGTAGCCCATAAACACAGACATTTGCACAGTGATGTAGTTAGTTAAGTTTGGGAGGGATCGAATTGAATTGGTTTACCTACATCCATGTTTGTATTCAGCAGCAAATTCTTTTTCCTCACCCTTTGGATGACTGAATATTAGGGAAACTTCACAAAAAGGGAAGGATGAGTCAGAACATGGGAAAATTTCATATGAGAGGGGATGGTCAGGGTTATAAATACTATGAATGCGTAGGCATATCAATTCACCCTCTGGAAAGAAATGTACGATCAGAATAAATCAAATCTCGATAACCAGCTGATAATTAATAAATATAAAGTGAATTAAACAAGGGAAAGCGAGTTTTAGTTAAAATATATTATTAGTTAAAATACAATCTGATTTGGATGCTTCTGTGTCCATTTCAACTTAATATTTTTCTTTTTAAAAAAAATGAATTCATATTATTCAAATTTTTCTCCATAATCAAATTTACCCTAAACACTTTCAATCATTTTGCAGTTCTGGCATTATGACAATTTTAAAAAGTTGTTTGATGTGGTCAAAAGAATTTTGTACATGGGGATAGTGAAACTCTGATCCATGGGCCAACTTTGGCTCTCAAAAGCTCAACAGAACCTGTGAATACTTTCAAAAACACATATAAATTATAGCTCTGTATAAAACTTCTATTTAAACACACATGTAGTGCAAATATTGAGTTAAAGTTAAGTAAAATAACATTTTTTATTTTCTCTAACTACATTTTTTTTCTCTTCAACCTTTATAATAGTTTTAGTTCATTCTATCAGATGTTCAATATTGTATGATCTATCTGACTATGAATTTGATCTATGATGATGAGTTCATTTTGTTTTTATAGTGATATTTGCAGATGAATGTATATTAGCAAAAATAAAACTTCAATTTTATTTTGTTTTATTTATTTATTTGGATGGCTTAACCAAATGAAATTTTAAAAAATGACCAGAAAATTGCACATTTCAGGAGAAATGGACTAATGCTTATTTTTTTATTATAGAAAGAAATGCTAAATTGATGTGCCTGATATATTTTGACAATGATTGGGACAACTATTTTGCTAGATGTTTGAAATACTGCCAAAGAAGATTATGAGGGACTGCTATGACTGTTTGTGAAATGTGGGAGTAAAAGGACACACATAAAGAGAAATAAGACAGTAAAAGTATGTAGAGTGATAAAATAAAGGATCTTTCAAGAGAGAAGAAATGTTTCATGTTTTAAACTAGGAATACGATTTGTAAGGCCTAACTCTAGGATTTAACAAGAAAACAATATTAACATTTCAACAATGAGAGTTATAGATTTGCAATGTGGTGCTTTAAGGGACAGGATTGGTAAATTTGGTGTAAAGGATAAAGTGAATCAAAACTAATTTGTAGATATTTCATGTACATATTTAAATGTTTGTTTAATAAAGTTTATTACTTAAAATATTTAGAAAGTTTTTCAATTAATAAAGAACATAAAATGTGAGGTACTATTTATTAAAACATTTGACTATGATAAAATAATTGGGGAAGAAATAAATATTTAAAATAGAAAGCTTGAAAGGAAGTTCATCAAGTGGCAAGTTAGAAAATTTTGTGAAAGCAAGTTACTTATTTTTTTTAAAAAAGGCAAAAAATTTGAAACCATTTCCTGAAAGTTTAAGAGTCATTCTAGCTGCTATGGAATTAATCTGTCCAGAACATAAAAGGAAATTCAAAAACATAAATATGTAATGAAGAATATTTACAAGGTGAATGGAAAAATTGTCATTAAATATGCAAAACTCGGATTTTAATTTACAAAAAAGTATGACCCCAGTTTAAAAGGGAAGTATGGCCCTGGTTTAAAAAGGGAAAGTAGAATATGACTTTCCAATTGAAAAGGTTGCCAACCCCTAATAATTAATGGTAATTTAATTACATGTTTTGATCAAATATGGCAAGCTAATTTTTAAGTTGATAATTTTGTATAGCCAATGAATGATATCATAAATACTTAAATGGCCTTTGGCAGAAAAAGGGCTCACATTCCTGCTGTATATCTATAAAAAAAAATCTAGTCTTCATCACAATGAGAATCTGCTAGGGCATAAATCTGAATTATCTGTACTTGACATCTTCCATTAAGTTGATTAACTAATCTTTTTTTTCCCACTCTGATATAATATAATTGGCTTCCAATATTTGTGGTTTATTAATAAATACATGTCATTTTTTAAATCAATTGTCTTTTAATCTTTTTTCTAACATTACAAAATCCATTAATGTTCAATTTAATATTAAAATTTTAATTGAGACAATTTTCTTTCACTTGAAAGTGATTTAAAGTTATAAATAGATAAATAAAAGATCTTAATCAAATGGCAGTCTGGGTGTGCAATTAGGAGATTCTTATCAACCGACAACTTTACAGTTTCCTGGAAAAAAGGACAATATGAGAATAATAAATATCTAAAAAAGAAAACTTATTTACAATTACATTCATCTTGCCTTCAACAATATTTAAGTTAAGTACTATAAGTTGACTGAAGACATGGTAATTTTAGGTCTTAAAGTCAAGAGATAAAAAGTCCATAAACTCACCACAATTGATGCATGTTGGGATGCAGCCAACATATGTTCTTTTATCATATGAATAATCATATAATAGCCACAATGAGAATTAATGCATAAAATTTAAAATGTGCCCTCTTTTGTTCCTTTAAACCTTCAAAGAGGAATCAAACTTTTTTCTGAAGACAGTTTAATATATACAGATATATAAATACCTGCATTCTCATACTCTTTCAGAAAAAAAAAAAAAAGAACAAGTTTTATCTATGAAATTTTTTAAAGTCAATATATATATAAATTAAAAATGATTTTTTGGGCAGTCTGTTGCAGAGGCAAAGATATGCCCATCAAATTCTCTCCCCCCCCCCACTATCCAGGAATAGTGAAAGAGGACAATATTCACGCAGATTTGCCAACTGATGGAAGTAATGTATTAGCATTTATCCTGTTTTATCTTTTTATTAAGAATCTGGATTAACTATGTGTCATTTACTTGAAAGAAAAATCATAAAAATGTCCAAGTTTTGCAAAGCTCAAATTCCAGGTCATATATATATAACAGGCTGATCCACTAAATACTATGCCTTTATTTATATATAAATATCAGAAAATATTTCATCTCGCATTTAAACCATAACAATATGTTCTTCATATATATGTTGTGTGCACATGTAGTTTCAACCATTCTAATATTTTTGATAAATCTTTTTTTTTTATCTTCATAATTAATTTTTTCACAAACATAAGATCAAAAAGAAGGCAAATGTAATAGTTTCCATCAATTGCATAAAGAGATAATAATAAAATAGCGATATAAAATGATATATACTGTATAGAGCTATCGGAAGAGCTGTTCATATCAAAGAAAAAGTGGCCAGAACTTATTAACTTTTTTATTACTATGAAGCAAATCTTATTTGTATATGGAATGTTATATTTTTGTATTACAAGTACATCATTATAATGATGTTTTATTTATTCATTATAAATTTTGTAATGGGAATATCAGAATAACTTTATTTATACTACATTTTAAAGTAGGAAAAGAGACCCAGCTGTCAGTAGCTTTAGTTTTTTATTTTTATTTATTCAATCCTTTTTTAAATATTATCAATGAATTCACAAATATAAAGATCTCATTGACATAGAAACATTTTTCATATGTCATAGCATCTGCCGGGACGCGAACCCACACCCGTCTGCAACCAACTACTTGCTTGCATGGCGGCTGCGATACCTCTCGGCTAACAACGCAAGACTAGAAACATTTTTCCTTACTTATTTTTCTACAACATACAAAAGAATAAAATTTAACGAAGAATTAATTCTAAAAAGTGATGACTAGAAAAAAAAAAAAAAAGGGGGGGGGGGGAGGTGCTTTATTTAAAATTAATCAAAGAAATAGAATTTAATGAAATTGTATTTCTTCTGCTATGTTCAGCAGCAATTAATGAAATTGTATTTCTTCTGCTATGTTCAGCAGCAATATTGGTATTAACCAGGTGTATATGCATCAATAATTTAACAAGTAGAGTTTATTTAATCTCTCTCTATAAAATATTAATATGAAGTACAGCTTAAGTAATTCAACTAGCTTGGCTTATCGGTTGTTTTATAATAAACATGCATGTTTATGAAGTTAAAGAATCTTCTTGCATTCTCTCATCGCTGTAATAAACTGTATACTTCACTGCCTGTTTTTTGCATGTACTGCTCTTGGGCAAATACCGTACTTCACAGTAAGGCATTGCTACTGTTATATATACACGGGGCTAATTTTAGTGTTTATCTTCACTTCACTTAATATAAACGATGAATCCAAATTAGCATACTATTGCAAATTAGCATGCTTTTCTTAATCTGCATATTGACATGACTTATATTTTAGAATGTAGTTTATTTATTCCCTGTCCAAGTAACACACACGCATAAAGATTTTATTAATAACTTCACAAATAGTCGGACATGACATTAAATAAATGAATAAGCTCAGAAAAATGACGTGATTAATTTTCTTTATTTGTAAATTTTAAACAAATGTTTTTTGTTCTTATCTTTAATATGGATATAAAGGAGGAATATAAATGTTAGTACATAACATAATGGAGAAATATTATTGCCTATGAGTAAGTAAAATAAAATATAGATTATGACTAGTGCTTGCTTGTGTACAAATCTGATCATCTTGAAAGGGGAAAGATTATTTAGTCCAAACATTTGTGCAATTGTACCACATATATTTTTCTTTGTTTGTTCATACTAATAGTTGTGTTAAATGTTTCCGGTATACTTGACTAACTATTTCTGATATAAATGGTCTTCCTTGTCTATATCATGACTACAGTATATAACAGGGGAATCCCATATCACCACTATGACAGATAGGAATCTAATATATCAAGTTAATTAAAATAAAATGAATTATGATTTCCAAATAAAAATATAGTAAGCAAAGATAATTGAGATAATCATAAACATAATATAAATGTTATTTATGTTAATATGGACATCAAATGGCTATTTGTTGTGGGAGATAAGAGTTTGGAATAATAGATGGAATCAATTATAAGCAAAGAGTAACCATAAATGTCGAATTAAAGGTTTTACAATTTTGTTATAAATTTTCTTTGTTAAAAATATTGATCATTGTAAATATAGTTGTTAAATGTATTCAAATATTAAATTAAAAACTTGGTGTAATTTTCTAAATTCACATTTCAATTGGTAATATCTTCTCACATATTTATAAATATTTTTGCTCATCTTCATATATTCACACCTGACATTAAACATCTACACATGTTTATGCCTACCTGTATTTCAAGTAATATTAATATGTTTTGAACTAGACAATTATGCAGATTCTACATTTAGTTGATTCTTAACCTCTCCTCTCCTAGGAATGAAATTAAAAGTGTATGTGGTATATATAGGTATAAAGATCAAGGATATACTCTCTCACTCATTGTAGTAACCGAGATAACCTATTTTCATACTAGGTAAAACCCTGTTCTGTTACTATATCAAATATATCATTTTCACTTTCATGCTTAAATGAAAAAATACTAATTATGATGCACAGATAAGCATATACACACCCTACCTATATAGCACATTATAGAAATATATGCATTATCTAATTTTTCATTCTTGTTTAAATGATCAATTATTAGTTAATTGTATAAATATTTTGTATATATTTATTTTTTTAGTATTATATTTAACATATTAATCTCAAATATTTTTTTTTGGATTAGAATATTTAATGTAATATTTTTTGATTATCAAATTTCTGATCAAATGTTAAATTGCTAACATTTAATGTTGATTTATCATCTTTTCTGCTAATTATTCTATGTTCTTTTTCTCTTCTAATTGTTTTATATGTGTCTCTAATAAACCTTATCACAACTTCCATAATTAATTTTATAAACTATATTTTTTTCATTCTTTATTTCAGCTTTCATTTTAGAATTAAGATATTAATGCTTTTAGTTATTTTTTTCCAGCCAATATTTAGCTTTATTTATGTATTATTGATCATTTAGACATGGATAGAAATTATATAATTCATGTGGATATGTGTATATACAGATTTCTATGATATTTTATATGTATTTTATTATCTGATATATTTTATAATTAAATGATCTATATATCTATTTAATTAAATAATTTTTTAATATTTTCTACCACCTTTATATTTACTATATGATAAAGCTATATTTATTAGAGAAGTGAATATTCTCCAATTATGAGGAAAAAATAATTCTCAGTATATATACATATAAGATTTTATCAGTTACTTAAAAGTTTTAGATTCTCTTTAAATGATTGATATTATAAACACAATTTCTATTTTGGGATCTAAGTTCATAAAAACTTTTCAGAAGTATAAATTAAAAAATTACTAAATGAAAAAAAAACATCACACTTCAGATGACTGTATACGAATGTGTTATGCTTCATTCACCAATATTTTATAAAAAAAATTTACACCAAACAATTTTAAATATATTCTAACATTATTAAATAAATAAATATTTGAATGGTCTATAGCTTGAGACTTCACAAGAAGTTCAAACACCAGAAATTATGGATTTAAACTGTAATCTATAAATCTTAAAATTCAGAGCCTGTTACTCTACCACCATAGCAAACTATGTAAGGCTAATATCATTTAAATTCTCTTAGAGCAAGCCATAAAGAGCAAAAAAGGCTCCTATACAGTTCTCAAGATTTAAAAAACAATTCTCTTACAAAATATATGAAGTTATATAATTATTTACTGTATATTGGTTTATTGGCTTTAGTTGATTAAAACCTAAAAATATCATCTTTTAAAAATACCATATATTGTCACTGTTTAGTTCTAATAATCAAAAACTCTTTACCAAACAAAGAAATCTTAGTAAATGTGAATGACTCATTTCTTTTGCTTCTCAGAGACATTCCACGTGCTTTTTACTGGCTACATTACTTTTTTGCTGCTTTTACTGCTTCATTAATTAAAAATTATTTAAGTAATTAATTATCTAAGAAGTCATGCCATGTTAGCATCAGAAATAACATTGGGGTTTAAACACATAATCTTTAGTTCTTGGATCCATCATTTTACTACTGTGCTATACCATATATAGTATTCAGTAATTAAATAGACAAAATAATCTACTAAGTATTTCATATTCATCAACTCACTACAACTATTCAATCGCTTTCTTTTGTTTTCTCTTTCTTAGAACTTGATTAAATATCAAAAGTTTTTGCTTTGAAAAGTAGCCAGCAGTTAGAGAATTCTTTATTGTTTGTAACTTCTCCAAAATCGTTTCTTGGTATTGTTTTTAACCTTTCAAAAAATTAATTCTAGAATTTATTAATTAATTGTCATGGCTGTTTTTTCCACCCTATTCTAGAACCATCTATTGTAATTTTGAATAATCAATGTACACAGATGATGGAATAAGCTGAAAAGAATTCTTGCTGAAATCATATGAGAAAATAATAATATTATTATTGATGTTATTTAATTACAAATAAAATGCTTTTCTTATATCAAGTTTGCCAAGACATAAATCACTATAAATCACAGAATTTTTAAGCTATTATATCCCATGGTTGAATACCTTGAACAACATAGTCGATAGAATATCTTGACTAATAAAATGTACATATGGATATTTTTATCTCATTTGCTAGTATTATGAGTTATGGTGGCTTGAAGATTATCTACTATATTTTTCTGTTTATGTTATTAAAACCAATTATACCACCAACTACTATATAATACTTGAATGAATAATTTAATTGTGATTATTATTGTAAATAAAATAAAAAATTTGAAATAATTAATAGTAAATAATAATTTATAAAATATTTGAATAATTGTTATTATAATTATTTTGAAAATACAAATATAGGTATAAAATAATGGTAAAATTAAAAAATCAATCAATTGGATGCTTAATGAAAGTTATGATATAAAATTTAAAGAAATATATAAAATATGGATAGTGTACATAAGTATACAGATATATTGTCTATATTGTATTTAATAAATTATATTTATATAGTAATAAAATATTTTCATTGATTAAGATGTAAACAAATGAATGTAGAAAATTTTCTGTCTAAATAATTAGAGAAATATATTTTAACAATGATATTACTAAATAACTAACTGAATCTTACATCTCTAAGCCAGTGGTCTTCAACCACCAGGCCACGGCCCGGTACTGGGCTGCAGAAGTTGTCTGTCGGTCCACAGTTAGACTGCAAGAAAGCTTATAATAACAAAATAATAAGATTTTAAACGTTTAATTAATATGAACAATTTTTATTTATTTTTTCATCACATTTAATAAAAAAAAAGAAACAAAACAAAAATACCACAAAATCTAATCAATCATACATAAATTAATTTGTTTTTCTATTTATCACAGATGTTTATGGGGGTGGGGAGTAGAAAGTCTTTTATTACACAAACTCCAGTTGTCTTTTGATAGCCAATCACGGTTGCTTGTCAGCGTTGTTAAAACAATAAAATGTAACGTGACTTTTTTTGATCTCTTAAATTTTTTCTACTCTCTCTTTTAATATTTCATTTTTAGTGTTTTTTTTTTTGGCTATAAGGCTATTTTTTTTTTTTTTTGGCTTTAATTTTTTATTTTGGAAATCAATTTTTATTACCTTTTTTTAAAAATAAAAACCAAAAAATAAGTTCTGTTTCTAACTTTTGCAAAGTATTTCTCAATACACCCCCACCACCCCAAAATAGAGTAAGATCAAAACTTTTGACTTTTTCAAGTTTCGTTTTCTTTTTTTTTGTTTAAAAATACACCCACTTTTTTTTTGGCCTATAAGGCAATATTTTTTTTGGCTTTATTTGTATACCATTAAAATACTAAAACTTTTGTTTTTAAAACCAATTTCTGTTACCTTTTTTTAAAAATAAAAACAAACAAAAAATAACTTTGGTGTCTATCTTTTGTCTCAGTGTTGACAACGTATTTCTCAAACCCCCCCCCCCAAATAAAAATTTATCTGTAAACTTCTGCTGGTCCGCGAAATCTTAACCTTACTTTTATTGGTCTGCAGGTGTGAAAAGGTTGAAGACCACTGCTCTAAGCTAAATTATTTGCTATAATAGCCAACAATAGTTTTTGTCAGAATTTATTTAGAAATAAAAGGAAAGCTTCTTTCATCTCAATGTCTAAGATCTTATACAGAATATAAACTCAGATAGATGTTTTTTTTTATAAGAATAAGAATTTTAAAGAATCAAATCTTTTTGAAATCATAAAAATAACAATATCTCCCTTTTAAAGCTAGATAAATGTTAAATATTTTCATAAATTAATTAAGATAGAAACAAATGAATGTGGAAATTTTTTGTGTAAATAACAAAAAAATGTTTTAGAAATAAAATTGCTATGTAACCAAAAAAAAATTGATAGTTCCAAGTTAAATGATTCTAGTAGCCAATAATATATACAAGTATATATATGTTGGTATTTATATAATTTGTTTAAAGTATAATAATTATTATGTTGAATTTATATAAAATTTAAAATTAAATTACATTTTATATAACACAGTGACTTTTTGATATTTAAATTTATTGTCATTGAGATGTAGACAAGATAAAATTGCAAAAAATCTGTCGCAGATCATAACTTTTGCAAGTTACAAGAAGAAATCATAATTATCATGCACAAAAAAATCAGACAATTTCTGGGGTGACAGTGACCCAACTTGTAACTTTTTTATCTTTGGTAGCATATTTATTAATCTCAAAACAAATATTTTCATAAGATTTTTATTAAAATAATTTACTATATCAAATTCATGAGTGATAAAAAAAAATTTGAACCTGGACACTTTGTAAAGTGTCCTATTGCCATGTATGACACATGTTATTGTCAGAAAATGAGTCAGAGTCCTAGCACAAAAATGGCTGCTGCACTTATGATAGAGATATCTTGTTCATTGTTCTTTTTACCTCCCAGGAATTGGTTTCTTTATTATCTGAGCAATCATTAGGATAGTAATCATCAGATGAGCTGACAAACAGCAAGGCCACTGCAACATATAAATCATTTGTCAGGAATTCAAAATCTGAATCAGATTCTATATTTCTGCTCAGATTTCTTTACGCTTCCATTGAAACTAAGAAAAAAAATTTTTAGTCTTTTTTAGGGAAAAAAATCATTAAAAAATCCAAATTTTATCATAAAGAAAAAATGCATGTTTTTTGAAAGAGAATGAAATAGTGAAAAGAAAGACATCTTCCAGATTTGCACAGTCCTTACAGTTATATGCTACCATAATTTAAAATCTATTATTAGTCAAAATTCTAGATTTTGAGAATATTTGCCAGGGTTCAGCACTTTTATGTTTTCCAAATACTTAAAGAAGTTGAATAAATATTTTAGATCTCTCTCATTGTTCCAAATATCTTTTTTAAATCCAAGAAATAGAAAGGAAAAAAATGGGAGAAAATTTAAGAATACAACAACTCTTAGAGAATTGACTAAAGATTTGGGGTATTGGAATTTTAGAGGAAATTCTTATTGATTAATTGCTGTGGAGTATACCTGAAAATAGATTTAGATGCAAATTCTTGACTGAGCTGAATTTAATTATTGAAATGCTTATGAACTAATATTGAAACAAGTACATACTTTACAGCATAAAGCAGATGATAACTGTAATATGGAAATTTATAAATAATTAGACAAATAACTAATTCAAAAAAATCTTTATTTATAAATGGTGATAAATCCATTTGTTATTGTTGTGGGAAAACATGACACAGATAAAAATACAGCTTTATGGGGGGGGGGATGTTTCAAAAATGGACTTAACAGGCATTTGACCCCTATATAAATGGAAATCTGATAATGGGGAGACAGGAAACTCATCACAGGGACAAGAGGGGATATTAGAGATACTTAATAGCAATACAGTAGCAAAGTTGATATCAGTTTCTTATAACTTAAATTAGAAAAGGCTGGCCAACAATCGTGTTCCAATCTTTTGGAGAACTGAAAACTTATTGATCAGAAAACCTGTCTTAATAGTGTATCACTAATGAACAGTGCTACATGTTAATAAATTTTATGAATAATAACATTTTAATAAGAAAAGAATTTATAATTAATTAAAGAAGTTTAAATAAAAATACTGCGGAATTATTTTATCAAGAAATGATTAAAGTAAAAATCTCTTTTGAAAGAATTAATTATAAAAGTTTAAGAAAGAGAAATATAATTCAGAAAGTTTAAAGATTTTTTTTTATAAGTGTAGATTGCCACAGGGCAAATCAACACGCCATGTATTAGTATGAATTCTACTAGTTTAAAATAATAATAATAATAATAATAATAATAATAATAATTTGGGGGAGAGGAAATTTAACTAAATAAAAAAAAAGATTTAAAAACTATATTACTCTCTTTTCATTTATTTAAAAAAAAAATAAGAAAATGTGTGTGATTTTTAAAAATGCATCAAAATGTGTATATATGTGTGCATATAAAAAGACAGTTGAATTAAAAAAATGGAAAAATTAAGTTTGTAATATAAATATTAAGTTAAATTCAAAGATTGCTCGACTGATAAGCAAAGATGGAATAGAAATAATTAATTAGCAGTGGCTACAATTAAACAATGGGAATAATTAAAAGTTATATCTTACTCTCACTTAAATTAATCTAAGAAGGAATGTAAACTAAGAAGCAGTGGGAATTTAATTAATAAATTTAATTAATTTAGAAATTTAATCAAACTGATTTGGAAGGAGTAGAACAATAAGAGGGCTACATATAAATGGGTCTAAAAAATTTGTCATCATCAGTTCTCATTTAGCAGTGTTATTCCAGTCTGTGCAAATAAACTTAGTTTTGTGAACACCAAGAAGATATGCATTGCTAATCAGAAATCAAAGTATGCCACTGTATTCCAGACTCTGACTGCCTTAGAATATCATTAGATCTCTAATTAGCCACAATGAACATATAACAACCTGAGCCATTTGAACATTTTTCTGCTGGATTGAAATGCAGCTCAGAACCACATTCATCAGCAATCTGAATTCCAACCAGTTGGTACAACTTGCATCACAAGGAAAAAGCAGCTGCCTATCTAGAGGAACGTGTATCTGAAAAACGTATAGGTAATATTAATTATTTTTTATTCCCATTCTTATTATGTCAGTAATTTATTAGTATAGCCATTGCAATCTTTGAGATATCCAGAGTCATCAGAAATAAACTTTATAACCAGCATAAAATGAATTATTTATGTGCAGGTTAATATAATAAACCGATAGTCCTAACTTATTGAACCATACAAACCAACAGCTCATATGACAGAATATGTGTGCATGGTATATAATGTTTTAATGCTTTTGTTTATTTAATGTCTTATGTTTATTGTAATGTGTGTGCCTGGGATATTATGTAATTATTATTTTATTCAAGAAAGGGATGAATTGGTTCTCTAATTTTAAAGTATTTAAAATACATTATTTTTGGAAATTTTGTTGGTTAATTCTTTTACTAATACACTAATTAAAGCAGTTTGTTATATTACCTTTTCGATTGAGCTAGTTGGAATATTCAGGCACTGGATTAGTAGTTGTCATTCAGGGCATGTTAACTACGTTTGTAGTTAGCTGGCACCTGAGGTTTACTTCAAAACAAATAAAGTGCTTTGAATGACAGGGTTTGAATTCAGCAGCAGGAGAAGTTCTGTAGCTTGGAAAGGTGTCTGTAAATTATACCTTCTATAGTTTTGGTCTAGCAATAGGTACCCTCTGGGTATTATGCTTCTCTGCCTGAGGGACTGATGTGGTGCAATACTAAATTGCAACTGGAATAGATCAAATTTATAATAAATAGTCATATTTTATATAAAAGAAGTCAACAATGTTTTCACAATTGTTTTATTAAAAAGTAAAAATTTTATTCTATATACACCTGGGTCTCGTTTTATGCGATAGATAGGTTCCTCAGAAAACACGCGCAAAAGAAATTGCACAAAAATAGACATAACTTACCTTGAAAAAGGGGAGATATGGACTGTGATTTTTCGAAAATCGCATAAAAGCAAAGCACCAACGTAAAATTACTTTAAAATTCACACACAAAAAAATAAAAAAATAAAATATGACTAATAAAAAATTTCAAATTTGAAAAAAATTGATACAAGACAAACTTTTTTTAACTATGATATTTAATTTTATTCAAAACAATATATTTTTATGCATAATTTACAGTACTGTAATTTACATTTTTTTATACACGTTTTAACTATTTGCCGATAAACAGGTTCGTTTGCAAACTGGTAAAAAATCAGATTCTTCACAAGAGGAAATACAACTAGTGCCAATTTCACTCTCATGTTGTGTTAATGGTTTTCTGGTGACAACATAATTAATAATTAATCTTTGAGATGATGGTTTTATTGTTTATGAAACTCGCGATATCCAGACATACAACATTTAGCTCTCATTGGAATTTAAGAGCACACTCGCGATTAGTGTCATTAATAAGAAAATAATTTGCCAACTGATTAGAAAGTTGAAGACCTTCTCGAATCATTTTTGCAGTGAAAGGAACAGGTTCCACTTCTGTTTCATTATCTTTTTATACACTGCTGGGAAAAAATTAATTAAAACAACTAAAAATTAAATTCTTATTTTTGTCTTTAATTTTTTAATTTTCAATTCCATTTAAAAATCAAATTTCGTTTCACATCACATTAATTTCAGCTCGCCTTAAGTAATTTTTAAATTGTTAATTACAATTAAAAATCAGATTTTAATTTTTAATTGTCAAATTTAATTGTGCCCACTGCTATTACTCACCTTTTAAAAATAAACTTGCAGACACTAAATGATTAATAATTGATTACATTCTTTTTTAAAAAGCAAAAACAATGTGATTCAAAATGCAAAATTAACATGCACAATGTTTGAACAAATTTACATTATAATCTTGTAAAATTTAATGTGTGTACATAAAATGTGGAAATCATGATTTTAATTTCATTATTGCATAAAATCTTACTATTATAAAGCACTGAAAATATTGAAATTATCAAGATGAAAGTCGAATTCCAATAATGTGCTATTACTTTCAATATGACATAAGTGCATGAAATTTATTATTTAAAGTAATAGCGCATTATCAGAGTTCGACTCCCGAAGAAACACGAATCGCATAACTTCAAAATTGTGTTAAATAAATCCGCGTAAAACGAGACCCAGGTGTATATATTTTTTATTCAATGTAACTCCCACCCAGTTCATCTGCTTTCCCAATGTGGGTGCAGAACTGTCATATATGACAGCAATTGATCATATGTCAAATAAAATTAAAGAAAATAAAAATTCAAAGAAACATCAAACTGCATATAAATAGAGTTGTAAAGTGGTATAAAAAGTTCCTTAGCTATAAAGAGTCAAATTACATAAATGATAATAAATAGAATTTTTGAAAAATTAAAAGAATTAAAATAAATAATAATAGTCATGTATATAATATAATCAACCGCAGATATATGTTTAGGCAGGCTAAGTGCATTTAGGGACAGGTAAAGATGATAGAATTCTAGGGGGATGGAGTCAGCGATATGCTTTGTATAAACAAATATTTGAAATAAAAAAGTAAAATATGAATACAGAAATAATTGATCAAGATACAATGTTGGAAGAAAGCCTGATTTCATTTAAAAATCCACAGGTAGTAGAAAAGAGAGCGAGACATGGATGATGATGAAAATGATGGTAAATATGATGAAAGAAATGTGTCATGAATTCAAGCAAAGTCAGCAAGCAATGCTGGCAGAGCTCAAAGCAGAAATAAAGAATTTAATGAACTCAAAGCAGAAGTGAGGGAAATGAAATGTGAAATAGTGGGGAAAGTAGAGAGAAATCATATAGCTATAGAAGCCATAGAGATAGATTTGGCTAAAGAAAGTCAGGAAATAGAAAAGAAAGTTGAGGATGTAGAAGGTCTGAAAGATGAATTAGAACAAGATAGTGTTAGAATAGATAAGGGGGAAATAAAGTTAGAAATGGGTAGAGAGTGAATACAGATAAATAGCCTGGTGTGAAAAGTAAAAAAATGTGGATCAAAAGACAGAAGATAACGTAAAAGTTTTCACAAGAAACTAAAAATGAAAGGGTTAAAGTAAATATTCATTCTAAGCATAGTCTTAAAATAAAGAGAAGATTTAAGAGAAAGAGTAGGATATATGATTTTAAAACAAAGATAGAAGCCACTTATAAAGCAATCTTATTCAACATGCTCAAAAAGACTGTAGAAAAGAAAATCTTTCTGTTTAAGAGGGGTGATATGATCAAAAATAAAGGACAGTTTGAAGAATTGTGGAGTTTTGCTAAACATAAAGGTTTTCAGTTATACGAGAAAAAAAATTAAACAGAACATGAAAGAGATAAGATAATAGATTTCAGGCAAGTGGGAGACAAAAGGGGGAAAGTAATTTATATTAGAGAATTAGTAGGAAGGAAGAAAGAATAGCCTGACTGAGCATGATTGGCATTAATCAGACAGAATAAAAATGGAAAGAAACAAAGGACTGGAAATGGATAATGGGTTTGAATAAAATCATTTTGACATAGGTGATAAACCTGAATATGAGAATTTTGTATTTAAAAGTAAAATAATAAATATTTTTTTTAAAAAAATGAAATGTTTCAGGAAATACATATAATAAAATCAAGTTAAATAAATAAGTAAAAATAAAATATCTGTAGAAAAATAACACCGGAAGTAGTGTAATAAAATAAAATAATTTAGAATACATGCATTTAATAAACACGAGTTGAATAAATGATTTTGTAAATAAGTGATTTAAAATAATGTTCGTAAGAGTTAATATAAATAAATAAGGTAAATGGAATATAAATCTAAGTTTACATTAGGAATGTCATAGGAATAGTATTGAAAAAAAGGAGGGTAGGAAGTATAGAATTGAGTTTTATAGAAGGAGTAAAAGTATAAGGCTGTAGGCTGTGTGGAAATAGTATCCATAATGACCTATCAAAAATATTCTCAGGGTGAGGATTCAGAAAGTTCTGGGCCTATCCCTTTATTCTTTAAATATCCACACTGGGAATAATAAGAGTAAGCCACAGGTCAGATCTTGGGAGAGTCCTCATTCTCTTTAAATATGCCCACTGGGAACAACCAGGATAAGCCACTGATCACTTCTTTGGGGGAGAGTCCCCATATCTTATACATTGTTTCCAAAGCATAAGTTGAATTGGCCAGTAGATGAATCCTGCCATTCGCAGCAATCTTTTTCTTTTGTGTTGTGTCTTATAGATGTAGTTCCAATCAAGCAAGTTTTGGTCTCATCCCTATATTTGGTAGAAATCCTGCATAGAAGCTTCATCTACATATGTGTAAGTTGGTCTAAGCCAGGGCAATCCTGCATCCACTTCATCTCAAAATTCCTGTATCACCAAAAAAGAGTATTGTCCTCATGGTCATCATTCAGCACCAGATCATTGTAAGCAATGTTGTCAGCCTAGAAAGAAGAAAAGCATAATCAAAGAAGATTGCCCTCAGCATATATAGTTCCAGATCACCTGTAAAGAAACTTAAAAAAATAATAATTAATGTAAATAGTTCAAAACACTTAAGCAAGTTATGAATTATAACATTTTAATATGAAAAAAATTTATAATTAGTTAAAGAAGTTTAAACAAAAATGCTGCAGAATTATTTTATCAAGAAATGATTAAAGTAAAAATCTCAGTTTGAAAGAATTAATTGTAAAAGTTTAAGAAAGAGAAGTATAATTCAGAAAGTTTAAATATATTTTTTATAAGCATAGATCACCACAGGGCAAATCAACACATCATGTATTAGTATAAGTTTTACTAGTTTAAAATAGTAATAATAAAAACAATTTGAGGGGGAGAAATTTAACTAAATAAAAAAAAGATTTAAAAACTATATTTTTCTCTTTTCATTTATCTAAAAGAAAATAAGAAAATGCATGTGTTGATTTTAAAAAATACATTAAAATGTGTATATATGTGTGCATATAAAAAAGAAAGTTGAATTTAAAAAAAACGAGAAAATAAAGTTTGTAATATAAAAGTTAAGTTAAATTCAAAGATTGCTCAACTGATAAACAACGATGGAATGTGAATAATTAATTAGCAATGGCAACAATTAAACAAGGGGAATAATTAAAAGAGTTATATTTTGTCCTCAGATTAATCTAAGAAGGAATGTAAACTAATAAGCAGTGGGAATTTAATTAATAAATTTAATTAATTTAGAAATTTAATCAAACTGATTTGGAAGAACTAGAACAGTAAGAGAGCCACATATGAATAAGCCTAAAAAAATTAGTCATCATCAGATCTCTTTTAGCAGTGTTACTCCAATCTATGCAAATAAACTTATTTTTGTGAACATCAAGAAGACATGCGTTGCTAATCAGAAGTCAAAGTATACTACTGTACTCCAGTCTCTGATTGACCTAGAATATCTTAAGGTCTCTAATTAGCTGTAATGAACATATAACAACTTGAGCTGTTCAAACATTTGTCTGTTGGACTGAAATGCAGCAAGCAACCACATTCGTCAGCAATCCGACTTCCAATCAATTGGTACAACATGCATCACAAGGAGAAAGCAGCCGTCTATCCACATGAATGCATAGCTGAAAAAACTATAGATAATATTATTCTTTATTCCCATTTCTATTATGTCAGTAATTTATTAGTGTAGTCATTGCAATATTTGAGATATTCGGAGTCAACAGAAATAAACTCTATAACCAGCATAAAATGAACTATTTATATGCAGATTAATATAATAAACCGATAGTCCTAGAACTTGCTGAATTATACAAACCAACAGCTTATATGACTGAATATGTGTGCATGGTATATGTTTTAATGCTTATGTTTATTTAATGTCATATGTTTATTATAATAACTGTGCCTGGGATATTATGTAATTATTATTTTATTCAAGAAAGGGATGAATTGGTTCTCTAATTAATTTTAAAGTATTTAAAATAAATTATTTTTGGAAATTAGTATTTGTCGGTCAATTCTTTTACTAATACCACTAATTAAAGCAGTTTGTTATATTACCTTTTCGATTGAGCTAGTTGGGATATTCAGGTGCTGAATTAGTAGCTGTCATTCAGGGCATGTTAACTACTTCTCATAGTTAGCTGGCACCTGAAGTTTACTTCAAAACAAATAAAGTGCTTTGAATGACAGGGTTTGAATTCAGCAGCAGGAGAAGTTCTGTAGCTTGGAAATGTGTCTGTAAATTATACCTTGTATAGTTTTGGTCTAGCTATAGGCACCCTCTGGGTATTATGCTTCTCTGCCTGAGGGACCGGTGTGATGCAATACTAAATTGCAGCTGGAATAGATTGAATTTATAAGAAATAATTTGTCATTTTATATAAAAGAAATCAACAATGTTTTCACAATTATGTTTTATTATAGGTAAAAATTTTATTCTATATATATATATATTTTTATTCGATCTAACTCCCACCCAGTTCAATAGGAATAGAATTCTCATATCACTTGAGGGTATACAAGGGCATTTTATTGTGTAAAGGATATCTAGATATTGTTCATAATAAAGCATTGATGCTTGGACATATCTGATGGATGAACATAGCAATAGACAATGAAAAGTATACTAAAATGCTGTACTGCTTGTCAATCTACAATGAATATTTGGACTAAGGAATATATGTGTCCAAGGGCAACTAAAACATGGCAAAAAATTCATGATGAATAATATATACTCCATTAATAGTAAATTAGTTCTTACACAGATGCATACTCTAAATGGGAAAGATATTGTAATGAATACAAGTACTAATGAAACAATTGAAATATTGTAATAAATTTTTTTATGTTATGGGTTGCTGGAAGTGATTGTTTCAGAGAATGGCTCAGGATTTACTGCATAAAAAGTAAAATAAATCTCGAGTGAAAGCAATAAATATATCTGTACCATCCAGAATAAAATGAATTGTCTGAAAATGCCATTTAACATATAAAATAAAAACTTAAAAAAGCTAATAACATGAAAATACAGGAAGTCATAACTATAAGCTGTAGTATGACATCAACACTACCTGAAGTCAATGGTTACAGGAAATCTCCAGCAGAATTGCTAATGGACAGAAAATTACAAATTAAATAATGAAGATGATTATACAGTAAAATGAAAAGTGTGGGCTTGGTACTTAATAAATAAAAATGGCTAGAGAGGATTATCACAGGGATATTATTTCAACAAGTAGTCATAATGCAAGTAATTTCTAAATGTATAAATCATGTTCAATAAAGATAAATAGAAGTAATGCATCCCAAATCAGAAATGATCTTGGAAGATGAAATAAAAAACACAAAAAACAAGAAATAGAACCAGATTAAGAAATTATGCCAAATAAAAATTACATTGAAACAGATACGGAAATGAACAAAATTAAAATTTACCAGATGGGAATAGAACCTCAGGAAAGGCATAGATCACCAAGACATTTAGATGAAGGCCAAATAAATTTAAAGATTATGTATAAAAAATAATGACCCACTTTCTAAAGTAAGGGAAAGGATTAAATATTGGTGTAAAAAGAGTAAACCCTACAGAGAGAGTTAAATTATCCCAAAAAAAATGTAAACAAAAAACACATAAAAAATTGTAAATTTAATACTCCTTTTATAATAAGTGAGAAGTTATTTTTCTATCTCTGAGTGATATGTGATCACAATATATATATATATTATAACGGTCTGAAAATAGGAAAAGATCCAACTTTTATTTATTAAGACCATCAGCCCTTGCCACTAGCTCAGTGGAGACGCAGAGATAATAATATGTATCTTTATTTATAATATATCTTAAATATAAAAAAATAATAGCCATTGTAACTTTTAATTTAAATTATTATTTTAAAATGATAAACCATCCTCACAGATGAATTTAATATTTTTTAAGAGTGTCGAGTATGAATAAACTACATAGATTGTATTTGAAAAGAAAATATTTTACCCCTGATTTAACCTTAGGCAAAAAGTTCGCAGTCAAACCGGCGTCAATCCATCTAATACATCGATGTATTCAATGCAGCATGAAATACGACAGCACAAAAATACCATACTGTCAGGAATGTACATCTGAACAGTATGATTAGAGAAGACATTCCACTCTCATCCAAACAGGAATGCTACATCTGTCTGGCAAGAAGAACAATATAAAATAACTCCATAGGAAGGGACTGCGTTTTCCGTCTTACTATCCCTTCCATAGGCAAAAAGGGGTGTGCGGCATATAATGAAGATCCTGCCCATAGCGGACCTCATACTACATTTACTAATTACACTGATATATCCAATCCATTGACCCAATCCACCTACGAAACAAATAACCTAAGATTAACCCTCCCTTAATTAATTAATATAACTTTACAAATCTATATAACCATTCATGCCCAACTTAAATTTAACATTTATATAAGTTTGCACAGATGAATTTTATAATAGTTTGTTTTTTAATGTTAAGTACAGATCGGCTACATAGATTCCACGGTTAAAAACATTTCAAAATAAACATAAACAATCAAAATATAAAGTCATTGATGGAATTGCAGAGGGAAATTTACAAGAAACCCTTTGGCATTCATCGTAAGATGCTGCATTGACACCAATAACTCAAAAGACATCCGAATAAATACATTTTAGATACTCACCATAAGATATCATTATTTACCAAATGTCTATATATTTTAATCAAATATGAAAACAAAAACATAATTAAACATTAACGAATCTATGCAAGCGTCTGTACCCAACTTAAATTTAATGCATTTAAATGACTTATACAATAAATATTAATAACAAAAAAAAAAATGGAAATGATTTTTAGCAAACTCAAATATATAAAAATTAAACATTAATAATTAATTTGAAAACTTGAAAGTCAGATAAGAGTTCATTTTAAAATTTAGGTTAGCTGAATCTTAAAAGCTTGTCAAATCTTAATGAAAGTTCTTAATTATTTTTAAATTTTATAGTTCATGTCTTACAGTAGAAGAATCCCCATTCCTGGTGCCAATTCCCATGACATCTCTATTTGAAGTCCGGTCTGTTGTTTTGGAGGTGGCCTTAGCTGGTTCAATCCTGGTATTACAGTCATTTTGTTTGAAATAAGTGAGAGAGAGTAACAAGTGCATCTTATCACCCTTCTCATGAAATCAAGCTGGAACTGCTTTAATTTGAATATTTTTTTCTTTTATAGTACTCCTCCAGATTCATTGAACATTGTTTCCTGTTCCAATAATTTCCATTAAGGTCCGAGCAATTGGTTACTGCTTCTATTGGACATTCTAAATTTTTTTTTATTCTCTTATCTATATCTTTCATCTGACTGTTTTCTTTTTTATATAAGAGCCCCAAAGGCTAGTTTGCTTTTGTATAATTAATAAACACATCATTTCCATTTACAAAAATATTTTATCTTTAGATCTTGTACTTTTTTATAAAATAGTACATTCAAATTTTTTTTTTTTTTTTAAAAAAAGAAAATAATTTTTAAGTTTTGCATTTGTGCAAATATATATACATACATTGAACAATTCTTTAATTTCAGCTTTTAGTTTTTTTTTATTTATGAACTTAAAACCGTTTTTATTCTAATTTTAAATTAATGTAACGGCATATACCATTACAATATATATATATATAAATTTTACAATACACCAGCCATTTTATGTCTCAGAACACCATATGTGATCATGTTTATTAATAAAATTTCTTTGGCTTATGTTGAAAGCACATGCATTTTATTCTATTATCCTTTTTGAATTTGATGTGCAGAATTTCACATGATAAAATGTTTTCCACAGATGCAAAACATGTTTTCTAAGCCTTAATGCTAAAAGTTTTACAAAATTTAAGAACATGATTAAACTGGCTTAAACTATCTGAAAAACATTAAAACAACTAAAAGATATGTGCTTAATAAGAATTAATGTTTACAACTTTAAATTGATTCGAAATATTTCTAATTATAAGATCTAAATATTAACTCGCTGTTAATCAAAAGATTTCACAAATGTTGATTTCTAAATGAGGTAGTGGACTTAATTAGTGAAGAACTTACTAGTTTCACACTCTCAAATCAAAATGCTTTAGATTTGCCTATATAATTAGAAAGTAGGTTGAAGATAGGATGTCTGCTTTTATCTTTATTAAAGTCATAATCTTGTGTTAAGATTTGTAGAGGTCCCTCTCACAGTAAAATTAAGCACTCAAGACATATAGTATTAAGGTTAAAGCTTATATGTATTTATGTGCTGACTATGTGCTTAATAAGAATTAATGTTTAAAACTGCTATTATATTTCTATATAAAAAAAGTTATTGAATAAAAAAGAATATCATCCAGAGCATATTCTATTGCAAAGAAAGTCAGACATTTCATTGTTCATTTTATTTAAATAAAGGGTACAACCAGTTTTCCCCCTTAATCTTATTTTTTCAGTGAATGAATGGGTAAATACACATTCAGTAAAATATATGTAAATAAATCATTTATTTATTATTAAAAACTATGTATATTTTTTATTCTGTTTATACTGTAATCTTAATTTATATATTAATACTATATGTATATATATAAAGCATGTTATATATACATGTGTGTGTTGAAAAGTTCTGTACACATGCAGTTTAATAAACAATAAGTATTCTATTTGAATCAGAAGTTTATCAACAAAACTTAAAACTATTATATGATATATGTGAGGAGCTTTGGAATATAATAAAGTGGATATTGCAACTCCACTAAAATAAAAAATAGTCTAGAATTAATTAAGTGTAATTAAAAATAAAATAAAATAGTTAATTAGGCATATTTTAAAAGCAAAGTTTGTAACCTTTATCTATATCTAAATGTAATGAAAAAATAAGTTATAACAAAAATCAATTATTATCCAGAGGAAATATTTATGACAATAAAAAAAACTTAATTAATGCAGATATTTGCATTTACTTAGTTGGATAGAATATTCCAGAATGAATGGTTATATAAATCCTCACAGAGAAAGAGCTTCCTCTTTCATTTGTATTGTCATCTTCTGAAAACTGTAGTTTGATGCAGTAGAAAAATTCACAGCGGCTCAGCCATAATAGATCAGCAAGCCGATTAAGAAATTGAATAGATTGCCTTCACCTTTAACTTTTTTGAGCCCCAAGGGCTGATATATTCTAGATGAGCAAACAGTAATATGAAATTACAATACGAGCCTATATTTAGTTTAGAGAGTAGCCTATAAAATTAGAATGGAAATAACATTATCTTTTAGTTAAATACGAATAATAAAATTAATGAATCCTATATTAAGAAGAGGATATATATATATATATTAATACTACAAATAGATGTCTGTATTTCTTCAAAATAATATAGTAAACTTATAAATAAATATTAGAAAATACAGTAATTAAAGTTTCTTAAAAAGAACAAAAAATATAAACGTTTATGTTTTTTGTTCTTTTTAACAAATTTTAATTACTGCATTTTCTAATATTTATTTATAAGTTTACATATATCTATATTGAACTGGGTGGGGTGGTAGATCGATGGGAAACACAAATTAGCATGAACTTTGACTCTTTAAATATTAATCTAAACTTTTGACAGCAAAATTGTAAGATTTCCTTTATACATACAAAATATGATATAAAATTATACATTCGATCTATACCAATGCAATTTAATTATTGCATCACCATGGCCCCTTAGGCAGAGAAGCATAATACCCAGAGGTACACATGCCCAAATCAGAGCTATATATAAAATATATATAACTGACTACATTTCAAGGGCACAGATCTTCTTGGTTATGGAATTCAACACCTATCATTCAAAGCACTTTTTTGTTTCGGAGTAAACTCCAGGCGCCAGTTAGCTACAAAAACTAACATGTTTTGAATAATAGCAAACTAATTCAGCACCTAAGAAATCCCAGCTAGCTCAATCAAAAGGATAGTATAATATACTGTTACTTTATTTAGTGGTAAAAGAATTGACCGACAAATACTAAGTTTTAAAGATTTATTTTAACTAAATGCTTACTCTCATAATTTGTAAATTACTTTATAAACTCTTAATTAACTTAACAATATTTTTTTATATAATAAATACACACACATTCTTAATTCATGCAATCAAACACGCAGATCAATAGTTCATTTTTATGCGGTTAGAGTTCATTTATTAACTGATTCTGGGAGGCTTCATAGATTGGTAATGGCTACATTAATATCAGAAATGGAAATAAGAAAATTTTTATTCATTACCTATAGGATTTTGGACATTGACATCTTGATGTTTGCTGCCTCATGTACATTTTTTCCAACTGGTTGGATTTGAGGTTTTGTGGAGGTTCCTATGACTGATATGTCATGACACTATTATTTAAGAGTTAAATATCTGGTGGTTTCAAGTTGTTAAACAGGCATCACTTTTATAGGGCAGCTTGCTAATGTTCCATCGGACGAAGGCTGGAGCTTGGCCATATGTTTCTGACAGCTGCTAACACTGCATTATGAAAAACACTGACTCTAGATATGTGACAAGACTGAAGATTGATTGTAAAAACTCAACTGATTGACTGACTGCATCTGATTCTCACTCTATTTGTATGATTACCTGTTGTCACTTTGTTAATTAGTTTTTATATCTGCCAGTTATATCCATTGTTGAAATTCATCCATTTTTGATTACATTTTTTTGATAAGATTTTAATCCTGTTTTCAGTTGGTAGCCATTGCTAATTCTATTTTTTAATTTTTAACTTTTATATATCATTTTATCAACACGCACACATTTCATTATACTTCTTTATTTTTACAATCATTAGCTATTTATGCAGTATATATTTAAAATCGACTTATTTAGTTTTCAAGATAACCATTTTTTTTCTTTAATTTTATGTAAAAGATTTATAGCTTAAACTGTTATACTTTTAATTTTTCTAAGTTAACTTCCTCCCCCTTACAATTACTTCTTAAACTTTTATAGATTACCTTCTTTTAGCAAACATCATTTTGTTTAAACTAACAACAATAATAAAACTCTTTAGACTTTTATAAATTTATTTATTTCAATGTTTTTCTTTGTTTTTAATTCAATTATTTATGGACAACTTATTGATTTTATTATTTCTGCATTATTTATGAAAATATCTTATTTTAATAAATTTTAGACAAAAATTATTGTATATACAGCTTTGACTTCTTTACTAAATCTGAACTATTTACACGAATTTTTTATTTCTCTAAGTTTACTTTCTTTATATCTGGACTATGCATGCTGAGGGCAATCTGTTCTGACTATACTTTTCTTCCCTCTAGGCTGACGACAATGCTTCCAATGATCTCATACTGAATAATGACCACCAGGACACTATTTTTGTGATACAGGGATCTTAAAAATGAGGCAGATGCAGAGTTTCTGGCTTATACTGGCTTGCACATATATAAAATTAAGCTTCATTTGACAGTTTTTCCTATCAGACTTTGGGAAAGATTGCTGCAAATGGCAGGATTCACCTACTATCCAATTCGACTTACACTTTGGAAATAATATAAAATATGGGGACTCTCCCCTGAAAAGTGATTCATGGCTTACTCTGATTGTTCCCAGTATGCATATTTAAAGAGAATGGGGACTCTCCCCTGAGCAGTGATCCCTGACAGTCCATTACAGATACTAATTTCATCCGGCCAACAACTAACTTTTCCTAAAATTTAATTCTATGCTTGCTACCCTCCTTTCAATTAATTACAATCTCTTATACACTCCTAACTTAAACTTAGATTTACATTTCATTTATATTATTTGTTAATCTTACAATATTATTTTTAAACCATATTTTTAATTTGCTTTTATTAACTTTGTGTATTAAAAAAAAACTATTTTATTTTATTACGCTACTTTATTTTCTACAGATATTTTATATTTATTTACCCTGATTTTATTCTATGTATTTCCATTATTTTATTTATTTATTTAATTCTGCAAACATTACTTTAAATCATTAATTTGACCCATTTATCTACAAACACTTTTTCTTCTTAATATGCGCATGCAAAAAAAAAAATCTTTTATTCAGTGAAGCCTCCATTATTATTTTATGACAACTCATGATTGATTGATTTTTTTTTAAATTTATTTGTTTTAAATAGAGAAATTTTCCTACTCAGGTTTATCACCTACATCAAAAGTGTTTTTTTTCCATTAAATTTATTATCCATTTCCGGTCCTTTGTTTCTTTTCATTTATTAGTCTATCCGATTCATAATTCCTGAACTCAGTCAGGCAGTTCCTTCTTTCTTTCTACTAATTCTATAATATAAATAAACTTTTCCCTTTCATCTTTCCCTCACTTATAATTTGCTGCTTTGTCTCTTTCCTGTTCCGTCCTATTTTCTGCTTTGTAAATCAAAAAACCATCATAGTTAGCAAAACTCAGTAGTTCTTCAAACTGTGAATATTTTTTCCTGCTCTTTCTCTTTGTTTTAAATCTACATTTAAAATGAACATTTACTTTAACCTTTTTATTTTTATTTCCTTGGGAAAACTCTTGTTATCTTCTATCTTTATTATTTTCATTTCCAACTTGCTATACTTAACACTATCTTGTTCTACTATCTCTTGATTTTCTAATTCATCCTTTTCTTCACTTACATCTCTTACTACCTTGACTTCCTTTTCAACTTCCTGACTTTCTTTAATCAAATCTAACTCTATGGCTTCTATAGATAACTGGTTTCTCTCTACATTCCCCATTATTTCACATCTTATTTCTCTTATCCCTCTAATAATTTCTACTTTAAACTTCTTAATTTCTTCCTTCAATTCTGCTTTGAACTCTTGTTGATTTTTCCTGAATTCCCCGACGCATTTCTTTCATCATATTCATCATCATCTGCATCTCAGATATTTCTTCTTTCTCTTTTTCCACTAACTGGGGATTTTTAAAAAATATCGGGCTTTCTTTCAGCTCCATTTGTTTATCCATGGTTACGCTGTATTTTTTTATTTTTAAACTGCAAATAAAGTTAAACACAATATCGATTATCTTTTTGCATTAACAAATCAAACATTATTATTATTTATTCTTAAAATGGAACATACGATTGGCTCCAACCCCCTTTGTCCTTTTTCTCTCTACCCATCCTCAATGCTGTAAGTCCGCCCACAATATCAAACTGTCTTTAATTCTCTCTTTTCATTTAATGAAAAAAATAGTTTCAGTCAATTCTTTATTTAAATTATACTACTTTAAAACTCTTAAATATGATTACGCAATTTAGCGTTTCTTTGAAAATCTATTTTCAAACAGGAAAAAAATGTTTAATTGTCATTTATGATGGTTCTGCTCCTACATTGGGAAAAGCAAAATGAACTGGGTGGGGTGGTAGATCGATGGGGAACACAAACTAGCATGAACTTTGACTCTTTAAATATTAATCTAAACTTTTGACAGCAAAATTGTAAGACTTCCTTTATACATACAAAATATGATATTATAAAATTATACATTTGATCTACACCAATTATTGCACCACCATGGCCCCTTAGGCAGAGAAGCATAATACCCAGGGGTACACATGCCCAAATCAGAGCTATATATAAAATATATATAGCTCTGACCACATTTCAAGGGCACAGATCTTCTCGGCTGTGGAATTCAACACATATCATTCAAAACACTTTTTTGTTTTGGAGTAAACTCCAGGCGCCAGTTAGCCACAAGAATTAACGTATTTTGAATGATGGCAAACTAATTCAGCACCTAAGAAATCCCAACTAGCTCAATCAAAAGGATAGTATAATATAGTGTTACTTTATTTAGTGGTAAAAGAATTGCCCGATGAATACTAAGTTTTAAAGATAATTTATTTTAACTAAATGCTTAATCCCATAATTTGTAAATTACTTTATAAACTCGTAATTAACTTAATGATATTTTTTTATATAATAAATACATGCACATTCTTAATTTATGCAATCAAATATCATATAATAAAAGCATTAAATAATATAAGACATTTAGAAACACACATATCAATAGTTCATTTTTTATGCGGTTATAGAGTTCATTTATTAACTGACTCTGGGAGGCTTCATAGATTAGCAATGGCTATATTAATATCAGAAATGGAGATAAGAAAATGTTTATTCATTACCTATAGAATTTTGGATGTTGACTTGTTGATGTTTGCTGCATCATGTACATTTTTTCCAACCGGTTGGATTTGAGGTTTTGTGGAGGTTCCTATGATTGCTATGTTGTGGCACTATTATTTAAGATAGTTAAATATCTCTGGGGATTTCAAGTTATTAGGCAGGCATCACTTCTATCAGGCAGCTTGCTAATGTTCCATCGGACGAAGGCTGGAGCCTGCCGTATGTTTCTGACAGTTGCTAACACTGCATTGTTATGAAAAACACTGACTCTGGATACATGACAAGACTGAAGATTGAATGTAAAAACTCAACTGATTGAAGAACTGATTGACTGACTGAATCTGATTCTCACTCTATTTATATGATGACCTGTTGTCACTTTGTTAATTAGTCTTTATATTCGCCAGCTATATCCATTGTTGAAATTCATCCAGTTTTTGATTATATTTTTTTGATAAGATTTTAATCCTGTTTTCAGTTGGTAGCCATTGCTAATTCTGTTGTTTGTGGATTTTTTTATTAGTAGCCATTGCTAATTGTTTTTTAATTTTTAACTTTCATATATCATTTTATCAACATGCACACATTTTACTAATTTCTTTATTTTTACAATCATTTGCTATTTATGCATGTATATATTTAAAATCAACTTGTTATTTAGTTTTTAAGATAATCTTTTTTTTCTTTAAAGCAAATAAAGAGTATCTTAAATTTTATGTAAAAGATTTATAGTTTAAACTGTTACACTTTTAATTTTTCTGAGTTAATTTCCTCGCCCTTCCAATTACTTCTTAAACTTTTATAGATTATTTTCTTTTAGCGAACTGCATTTTGTTTAAACTAACAATAATAAAAAACTCTTTAGACTTTTATAAATTTATTTATTTCAAACGAAATGTTTTTCTTTGTTTTTAATTCAATTAGTTATGGACAACTTATTGATTTTATTAATAAATTTTAGACAAAAATTATAGTGGTATAATATATACTAAATTATATATTAAATATAGTGGTATAATATATATTAAATTGGTATTTATATATAATTTGCATTCTGTGTTAAATTAAATTACTAGTGCATTATTTATTGTTGGTCTTTTAGAATATTAAACTTTCTTAATAAAAAATCAAGAGATCAGTCATGACAAATATCTAGTCTGATTTTTAAACTTTTAGACAAACATACTTACTAGACAATACAGAAAATTGCATAGTTAATCTTTAGTACTGCAGTAGTGCATTAGTTCTTGATATATGTTCCAGATTTCTAGCATTCCTTCTAATTAATTTTTTAATTCTTTTAAAACTTTACATTTTTAATTTAACTAGCTAGAATATTAAAAACCTTTGACAATTAATCTATAGCTTTTTATGAATTTCTGCATTAACTTTTTTTAAAAGCAATTTAATTTCTTTCTTTTCAATTAATATTTTTCTTTTCAGATTATAATTTAATTTTGAATGAAAAATGCTATTAAATACTACTTTTCGCTCAAGAAGAATTATCTGAGATTTTTTTTTTTTTGCCTTAACAAAGACTTTTAAGTATAATGATCTCCTTTATCTTATTCTATTCTTTTTTGCTATTGAATAAACCTCTGCTTGATATAATGACAATATTATCTACTGATTCATGTTCTGTTTGTGCTTTTTCAGCATCTACTAATTCTTCATTCTGACATAAATCTTCTCTAGGGAGTAATAATTAAGTTGATTCTCTAACTTGTTGGACTCCTGATTTTCTGTTTTTATCTACTCCATTAGACTCTAGTTTTTTCTAAAGTATCATTTTCAGTCTGTTATTGTTTTATGAACTTTGTAATCAGATTTCAAATATTTAAGAATATTAATTCTATGTTTTCAGCTTAATTCTATTATTAACTTGGCTAAACTTACCCTTACAAAATGGACTTATCCTTACTACAATATTATCAAGATTGAATTCACTTTACAGTAAAATAAATCAATAACGTAAACAAGGCAATTGGAGAGCTAAATCAGTGAAACTGATAATTTTCAGAAAGGATGTGGATCTTGTACACTAAGGTCTATACAGCAGTACATATATTATCACATGAACACCATTTCTTCTGGCATCCATTGATTACCCTGGCTTGTACTGAGTGGCAATACTGTATGGAGTTTTGCCTGTTTTAATAACATATATTATCCATTATATAGTAGAATGCAGTGGAGCATGCTAAAACCTGGAATAGGAAGCTGCTAATTAGTCACTATAACACCTGCACATGAAGCAAGCCAACTAAGCCACAGCATTTCCTTTGCAAACAGTAGTTGTATTGATCACAATTAGACCTGTAATAGAGGCGAATCATTGACTTTAATTATTTGTACATATTTATATTAATCATGTCCATACTAGAGTATAAACACAACAATTACAAACTTTTATCTAGACAGATTATCTTTAATGACTTTTGTCCCATTTCTCTTTTTTTGAATTCCATATTCATATAATATCACCTAATATAAAATTTCCTTTGATATATTTTGATTGGAACTGCATTTTTGTTAGCATTTGTAAAAAAAGATACATTTTAAAATATCTTCCTAACAATAATTTTGTTAATATAGTAGCAAACTCTTCATACAAGAAATGGTATTCATGTAATGAATAATTCTGCTAGTGATTTTCCAGATGCAACTGGTAGAGTTGTATATTTGAATAGCATTGTTGCAAATACCTATACAGAAGAGTTCATTTGGTTAAATTTATTATACCTTTGCTTAAACTATTGGCTTTTATTTTCTGCCATTCCATTTGATTCTGGACGTTTCTGTTAAACAATGGGTTAAAAGTAAATAAAAATTCAGTTTTAGAAATCTTAAACTTGCAAATCTATTCAAAGTCATTACAATCACCTAATTACATATACACAATGTACAAGAATGTATTATTTAGCAATTTTTATTAATCACTACAATTTGTATTACGCATACTTAATGCACAATAAGTATTATACACGCAATTTTTACAATATTATATTTAGTTTAAACTATGTTTCGTTTCTATACTTGGCATTTCTCCAAATGTAGATTCATCTTCCGCTGATCACTTTAAAATGTAAAATTCAGTTCATAACATTAGTCGGTTCTATTCTTAATTAGGGCATGATTTTATGCTGATTAGAACTACAAATTATTACGTCTTTTAATTATTTATTTCGAGAAAAAAAAAAATTAAAGGGTAGAATTTTAAACACTTTCTTTGCTTGGGATATATCCAGAAAATATGACAATATAGTTTAATTATATGACTTTCTCATTTTTAATACAGAACTGTTATAACATTCGAAAATATTATTCCCCCATCACCGGAATCATTTAATTATTTCCGCTAGGTGACTCTTTATACTTTTATTTATCTTTGAATGTTATCCTGTATAACATTATCGAATATTTTGTTACCCATGAATGGTAATTAAAAAATAATTTAAAGATTGCTTTTATTGATACATTTTAGAAAAATACTTTTGAATTTTAAAGACATACGTATACTGCATTTATTTTTATTTTTACTTCTGATCTGAGTTCCAGGCTACACTTATTATAATATCAAGATTTTGATGCTTAGAATCAAATGTGTTTTGAAGAGTAGATTTGCAATGATGCATATTTCACTATTTTAAACATACACATTTAAATAAAATGTTCGGTGGAACAAGTTACAATAAGTTAAAAACGAATCTTCGCTTGGCAGTCAATAGACTCAAATTACTGGGGAAAAAGAAAACTGAATTAGGTTTAAAAGCTCGTAAAGAAATTGCTGATTATATTGCCAATGGAAAAGAAGAAAGGGCTAGGATTCGAGTGGAGCATATTATTCGTGAAGATTATTTAGTCGAGGCAATGGAGCTCATTGAAATGTATTGCGATTTATTACTAGCAAGATTTGGCTTAATTCAGCAAATGAAGTAAGTATGACAAATTAGTTTATGATATTACGTTTAATACGGTATTTTTAGTTTATAATTACAATAATACCGTATACTTTTAAATCATAGATTAGATGATTATTTTATTCCTAAAATATATATATATAATGTAATGAAATATAAACTATCAACATTATCTCAAATATATAGCAGTTTTGGAAAGGAAAATCGATATATGTTTAGCACCCTCTATTGTTTATTTGCTTACATTTGTATATTGTCCTTAGCAGTTTCACGTATTAGCAAGAGCTCTTGACAATTTATTTAGTAGTCAATGCTTGCTCGTGTACTCCCAAAAGTGTGTAATTATACATTGTACTACATATATAGTAACTTAACAATAAACGTTAGAAATATTTTTTAAAATGTTCTTTTTAAAAAAAAAAAAAGTATATAGATCATTCTGATTACATTAAAATCTATATTATAAAGCAGGTAAAGAACTACAATAAAAATCTATAAAATGTCTTATACTCCTCCAAAACCATTAAAAGCACCCTTACCTAATTCAAACCCAATATCCACAATAACAATATTCTCTACATGTAATAGAAAGCAACCACTAAACATCACATGACCACTATGTATGGAGAGCTTTGCCTGTTTTAATAGAAAGCAAGCTATCTGTATAATGAGAATGCAAATCAAATGAAACTCATTACCAAAAGGTGAAATTGGTCACCAGCACTGTAGCTGAGAAACAATTAATTGTTTCTATAATTAAACATTTAATAAACGTATGATAAATTCATAGTCTAAACTATAAAATTTTGACACTAATACTTACCTTTGTTGTGAAAACCTCACATTACAACAATACAAGGAAAGGATCATCAAGTTTAGATGCAAGCGAGAAAAAAAAAAACTTAAAGGAAAGAAATAATAAACAAACTTTTTACTGTTATTAATTCATCATATATATATTAATCATAACAAATGATGTAAATAATTAATTCAATGCATGAACATGAACCTACCATTTGAAATCATCAAATTCACTTTAAATAGAACATAAGATATAAACAAACAACTTTCTCAAAAATCTAACTTGTTCGAACAGAAAAGTCTGCCACCATCAAAATAAAAACATAAAATGAGAATATCTCATTGGATATAAAGTAAGGCTAAATTAAGAGCATACAGATTTAAACCCAGACAATTAAGGGACTTTGAATTATAAATCCCAATAACAGCTTTAAATTCAACATTTCAAGAGTATTTTCAGTTTTAAAGCCGGAGAGTAAATCAACTCTAATTTGAGTATAAACAGCAAATATCTTGCTTTTCCACTAACTCAAAAACTTTACTAACTACATATATAGAAACACAACCACGCATTGCTAAGCATGAAGTTACATCGGGCGAAGAGAGTCGCCAAAACTAAATTTAAATCGACATTGCATTTATTCATCTATGCCATGATCAACATCAACTTTACTATTTAAATGTGAAGCTACAAACTTCATAAAGCAGACCATATGAAGAGAAAGATTCTGATCATCATCATAAATGTTCTAGAACACTTGAACCTTATCAACTGAAACATGAACTGAATCAATGAGGATATTTATAATCTTTAGGACATTTTCTTTATTGCTGGGTGAGTGTGCATAAATTTAATCTAATAGCACATGTGTGAAAACTAATTTTACAATTATGGACATCACTATTTATTTAATAATAAACTCATATTTAATATTAATATCATTTCTAGGATTGATCTAATATGGAAATAATTAAATCAATTCATTGATAGTTAGAAATATTTCTAAATATTTAAATCCATCATATCTAGAGAAAAGAACCCAAGTCATTCCACATCATATCTGCCACTGAATAGTAATTTTTAATTTCATTATTTCAGATTTGTTTTGTTTTTGGTGCATCAATATTCAGAGGAAGTTGAAAAATCCAGATTTTTAAAATTTGTGTAATTTAGTTTTTTTTATACAGAGTTTTGAAAATGATCTAAAATGTTCTAACTTAAGATGTATAAAAATTGTCTTAAATCAATAACCTTTTGACATAGAAATCAGATTTTTGATTATTTTGAAACTCTTTAATGCTATTTTATTTGACATGCTAGAGAATGTAATTTAACATGTAACAAAAAAAAAAATATTAGTTTTCAAAAGTTTAATTTTGGAGAATCTCACACCATTTTTGATTTTTTTTAAAAAAAAAAAATTAAATTTTGATATTTTACACCATCTAAATTTTCATCATGAGATGAGTTGTAGTTTTAAAAAAAATCACTGTATAATACTGGTACATATTGATTTTTTTTTTCTGAATGTGATTTTAATTATTAAACTTCTAATATATAATTTTATATTTTCATTTATTATTAAAAATTTAATCACATATATGAAGTGTTAAGAATGTTTGTCTGAAGTTTGTATTGATGACATTTTAGTGATGTCATAATTATTTTTGTCATTAGTTGAATTGTTAAATATTCAAACTTTATTTATGCTTGTGATGTAATGATATTTTTGTCTTTTCTTTAGGTGTTACTGATTTATCTGATGACAATCTATCATGGGAATTGAAGCAGTGACCTTTAGATTTGTGAATATTGAATTTAAGCCAACTAAGTTATTCCGATTTTTTCTTCCCTTATAATATATATTATCACACTAAATTGATTTGTGGGATTATTTCCATTGCGACATGAGTAATTTTTTTTTTTTACTTTTTATTTATGTTCAAAAATATTAATTGTTACTTCCTTTTTTTTTTATTACCATTATTTGTATTTTTTTAATCACTTTTTGATGAATTCTGATATATGTTCTATGTATATTAATGAAATTAGCCACTCAAAAAAATAATTAAAAGATGAGCTCTGATATATATTCTTCTATATGTATTGGTGAAATTAACCATTCAATTAAAAAAATAATTAAAAGAACACAAAGACAGACGTATCTAAAATAGCAGATCATGCATGTTTTAATGAGCATATGTTTGTTAGGGAAAAATATTGGGCAGAAAGAGAAAAAGTAAAAAGATTTTTTACTCACATGGCAATGACAAATAATCCCAAATGAGTTTAGTGTGATAATCCATAATGTTTCTGCTATATCTTAACTTTTAACTAATGGACCCGTCCAGTTCATTTTATTTGATCGAATTGAACATTATCACCCATTGGCTTGATTTTCTTATAGGATATATGTTCAGTGAATCTGATTATGGGAATCTAGCTATAAATAATCCAGTTGGAGGTAAAGGGATACAACAACAATTTACTGACAGACCTGAACAACAGGATGAACATTGTCCACTATATAGTTAAAGCGTAACATTGTATATATTGTAAATGGATATGGATATTTGTTTATATTAATAAATATTATAAATGTATTTTTACTAGTTTGTGTTTATCATAAATCATGCTATAAATACAACAGTCAGTGCAATCACAATAGGATATTGACAGTTAACATTATTAGCACTTCGATAAGAAATTGCCTCATTTGAAAGAATTTGATTCAACCTATCCTGAAAATTGGCCATTCTACAGGTATCAAGTGCTTTTTGATATGCAAGTTAATCAAATTAAAAAAATCTGAATTAAAATTAGCCATATATTTGTCTATATCTGGATCTCAAACCTATAAGGTGTTGCTTCACAGGCACACCCACCATGCTGCTTACTAAGCTTGGTTTTGATAAAGCATTATCTCTACTGACAAACTTTTTCTGTCCAAAATCCTTAAGAATATTGCAGAGATTTCACTTTAATCTCTTTATGTAAGGGGAGGGAGAGACAGTGAGAAATTTTGATCTTAAACTTGGAAAGCTAGCTCTTAACTGCAGCTTTAAAGACTTTATCAATGAAACCTTGAGAGGTCATTTCATTTGTGGATGAAAGATCACAATCTTAGGGTCAAGCTATCAATGGACTTTGATCAATTTGATTCAGCTGTTTCTCAGGCTAAAACTGTGGATCAGAAAGTCAGATTATTTAAAGATTTTCATGATCAGAATGAGCTTACAGGATAATATTGTTAAATTTTGTTATAGATGTGGCAAAGTAAAAACATGCACACAACAAATATCCATACCGATATACAGTGTGTAGATATTGCAAACATTTTAGTCCCATAGAACCTACTTGTTTTCAAATGAAAAAGTAAGATGCTCAGAAAAGTTTAGAAGAATCCATTCCATAAAGCCGGAACGGCAATTTAAAAATAAATAAAGTCAGCAATGCCTGCATAAATAACATGAGAGACATTGATTCAGCTTTCAAATGCAAAATTATTATTAATGTTATGCCAATAACAATGAAGTTACCTGGATCTTGCATCATAAAATATGTGGGCTATCATTAATAGAAAAAATAATCATTGACTGCATAGCAGGAGAGTAATTGTTGATTATCAAGGTAATCAAATAGCACTCTTGGGTCAAATGTGCTTAGTCAAGTGTTGGTGGCTGAGTGGTCAGCACAGCTACCTTAGATGCTTTGACTCGTGAAAAAAAAAAAAAGTTACTACGCTTAATAAACTATATATCTGTCTCTTGTTCTGTCTGCTAGTAAGCGCTGGTTCAGTCTCATTTGGGCTTTACAGTGAGTGAACCAGCTTACAAAATAAAATCAAAAAGAGTCTTCTCAGAAGTAGTTGGTGATAAACTAGTTTGAATCCTAAGCCAATTCATGAAATCAAAAGTGCAGATGTTCATATGCTATGCTTTATCCGATGTGGATTACATCAGTTGTGATCATTGTAAAAGGATTACAGTAGTGGTTGTTCAAATATATGATGGACAGCAATATCACAGAACAGAAATTAGCTGAACTATACTTCATCAGCCAACAGTGAAGAATTATCATCCATTAGTGTAGAGTGATCAGCTAACAGTAAAAAATCATTAACTAACAGTTTTTGTTCAAAGTCACTGAATCTGCAAATTAAGACACCAGACCTGAAGTTGATGAAGCCAGAAAGCATCTGAATGGCTACATTCTTTAGGGCTAATTTTATCCAGGGGAGAGGCAATGTTATATCTCAACTTACCTTCAATTAATGGACTAGTCTAAATTCCATCTTATCTCGATCAGATAGGGCATTCATCACAACAGATCAATAGATACCATATATCCAATAGAGAAACAAGCCAATGGATGATAATGTTCAACGAATCCGATTGTTTTCAGTATGAAAGGGGATCTAACTATAAATAGACAGTTTAGTTGGAGGTAAAAGAAGAAAACAATTTACTGTCAGACCTGAATGGCAGTATGAACATGGTCCACAATATGATTAAAGCAAAGAGGCAAGTTCATGTTAGAACTGGAAGTTTCTAGAATCTAATTCAGACACAAGGCAATTATCTCAGAACAAACAGAAGTGTCATTCTACCTACTCATAAGGCAAGCAATCACAGTACAGCTGGAAATGGTAGTTAAACTTAGAAGGGTATCTGAAATCTACAGAAATAGTTGCAGACAACTAATTGCTATACCAAGGCAACAGTATGAGGCGAAGGTATAACATTATAGATAATGTAAATACACATTTGTATATTGTTTATATTAATGTATTTTTATGAGTCTCTGTTTATCATAAATCAGGCAATAAATGCAGCAGTTTGAAAAAATCATTTATTAACTTTGCTCTTAAAAGGAAACCAAAAAAAAAAAAAGAGAAATCAAGAGTATCGTCAAATAAATGTATAAAATGCTTTGGCAAAATAGTCTAGTTGATTAGAGCTTAAACCCTAAATTAAGTATTTCATGAATTTAATGGTCACCAGTTAAATTCCCTTACTAGCTGTTACTTGTCAAGCAGAAACATCTGATGAAGAGAGAAGAAAAATACCAGCTGTGTGTTTACATAGACCCAAAACTATATACGGTAACGCTACTCAGTGCCGACCAGAGTATTCAATGGATGTAGGAAGGTTTGTGCATAAAATCTCTATCTAGTGCCTATTCATTTAATATTCCCAGACAAGTTTCTAGCTTGTGGCTTTCATCAGTGAGGAGCCTTGGATCTGAGAGCATTGCATCCTAGATCTTAGGATCCAATATGATTCTCCAGCAGCCACCTTTTACATTATTAGCTAATTATAAAACTTTGAGCCAAGAATGAAAACACAAGGTTTTCAATTCTAGCTCATTAGCTTGTAGAGAAAGCTTGTGTACATATTTAGAATAGTGATCATGTGATTAATACCAATTCTGCCCAATAGGATTATGGTGACTGATTAGCTTGTAGAGAAAGCTTGTGTAAGTATATAGAATGATGATCATGTGATGTTTAGTGATTTAATACCAATTCTGCCTAATAGGATTATGGTGACTGATTATTAAACCGAAGACACCAAAAGTACGAATGCTGAACTGAGTTCAGGTCTATATGACTATACAAGCTAATGAGCTTGATTTGAAATCCTTATTGTGTTTTCATTTGGAACTCAAAGCCTTATAGTTAGCCAATAAGGTAAAAGGTGGCTGCTGGAGAGTTGCATTGGATCCTAAAGTCTAGATGCAGTGCTCTCAGGGATCCAAGTCTCCTTAATGATGAAAGCTATAAGCTAGAAACTTGTCTGGGGATATTGGATGAGTAGGTAGGTACTAGATAGGGATTTTATGCACAAACCTTCATGCATTAACTCTCCATACAGTAACGTCACTCAGTGCAAGCCTCTCTGGTTTGCACTGAGTGACGTTACTGTATGGAGAGTTTTGTCTGTGTGAACAGTTGTGTAAGCATAAAGAATGGTGATCATGTGATGTTTAATGATTTAAACTTGTGTATTATTATTACTAACAGTAGGAATGGATTGAAAAAAAAATTGGATTTTTAAAAATACATTTAACAGTTCTACTAAATGATGAAAATAATTCAACTTATTGCTACAAATAAATCCTATAAAGAAAATAAAAAGGTTATATATAAAATGATTCATTTAAAATATTTTTCAAATATGAAAATTTTTCATAAAAAGTTGATTTTCTACATGAAAATACGATTAATGATGTCTTCTTTTCTTAAAATTATGTGTAAATTTATTTCTGTACTGTTAAAGAAATAAAAGTCATTTATTTTAAGTTGGAAAATTTTTTAATAGAGTTATGTTATAAATTTTTTAATAGAGTTATGTTATTCATTTATTCAAAACAAATTATCATTTTATTTAAGTTATTTGTTTTTACTTATATTACTTTATTTTATTTTTTATTTATTAAATTATTATAATAATGTAAACTATATACATATTTTCGATTTTTACTTCCTAATAATAGTTTAAACAAAATCTATTAATGCATGATCCATCTTCGAATTCTGGTTATCTAGTAACATCATTACTGGATATTTCTCTAATTATAACACAGATAATATATTATTTGAAGAAATAATTACTACTAATATTTATACCTTAATTAATCTTTATTCTTATTCTCCATTTTTATTCTTATTCTCTTCAGTGGCTTAGATTAGTATAGCTCCAGATCATTATGAGTTTCTTAGGCATAAGTCATCTCTGCATTCATATCATCATGGCTCATTCTTGACATCAGAAATCTCTGATTAGGACATTATCGTCTCATCTCACTTATCAAATTATTAGACTTTCATGGCATTAACCATCTCTAGTTAAGTCATCATAAGCATTTTATAGCCACCATGACCCTCTTATATTATCAATCATCTCTGATTAGATCATCAGTTTCCTATGGTATTGACTATATCTGATCAAGTCATCATAAGCCTCATAAATATCAGCTATATTCGCTAAGATCATCTGCATCTCATATTAGCAGCTATCTCTCTGATCAGGTCATCATCAAGCCCTTATGGCATTTTTTTTGCGTTAATTGTGATAAAGAAATTGAATATTTGTGTGACTATTTTTTCCTTTTTTAATTATATGCTCATAATTCTGGTTCCATTTTATTAATTACCCCCCCCCCCTTATTTTTGTTTTTCTTCTTGATGCAGAATGACTGTATTCATTTACAAATAGCTATCAGTGTTGATGATGATATGTGTTTCACTTATTCTTCTACTGATTATTTTAATTACCAGTTAATTGAATTGTTTTAATTTTTTTTGATAACACATTTTGAAAATGTTAATTTGTAACATTTATTTGTTTTTAATTATTCATGTCTTAATTATAAAATTCTTAAAAGTTTTGTAAATTTTTTGTCATTATTGTTTTATTAAAATTACAATTCAATTATCCAAATTATCTATTCACAAATTAGTTATAATAATTTGAATTTTGTATCATCATTATTTATTCAAATTTAATTTGTTTATTTGTAGAACAGTTGATGAAGGTCTTCAAGAAGCTATTTCTAGCTTAATTTGGGTAGCACCTCGTCTCCAGTCTGATGTTGCAGAACTAAAAATTATTGCTGATCAGTTGTCAGCTAAATATGGAAAAGTTTATGCTGAAGCTTGCAGGGATAATTCTCTTGGTACAGTAAGTGAAAAATTGATGCACAAATTAAGTGTTCAAGCCCCACCAAAGATTTTAGTAGAGCGATATATGATTGAAATAGCTAAGAGTCATGACATACCATTTGATGCTGATACCAGTGCTTTAAAAAGTGATGAAATTACAAATGCTGAAAAATTATTAATTAATTTTGAATCAGGCCTTCCAATGCCTGTACCATTATTTCCTCAACCACCTTTATTTTTGCAAGAGACTTCCTCATCTACGGTAAGATTATAAAACTCTATGTAAATATATTTAATATTATTATTGTAAAGTGATTGACCATAATGGTAAAATGGTGTAATTAAGTGTTTCATAGATGAATTCCCAGTGAAGAAAAGTAAAATAGCAACCCAGTTTGGTTAATTAAATAGAACACTCATACTCAGTTGATCATTCAAATGCTCAACTGTCACATGATATTACAATTTTTTGATAATTCTTTTTTTTTTCTCATTATTTAAAATGTTATAAATACCCAATTGCTTGTACAATGATTTATAATAAAATACGTAGAATGATAATTAGAAAACTGCTTTTACAATCCATTCAATTAACCCAATATAAACTTTATCTGATATTATATACCTTTCATCAATGGCTATAAAAGGAACTCTTGTTATGACTTCTTAATGATTAGTTCGTATTTATTTATCTCAAGCAAGTGGCTCTATATGATTCACCTATTATATTTATGGATCTGCAGAAAGAGCATCCAGCCTTGGTCTTTAATGATAATATTTAATATTCATCAAAAACTTGTAAGAGTTCATGCTTTGTTTATTTTAAACTTGTCTCAAATGAAGAAATTTATCTCAAGCAAGTAGCTCTATATGACTCACGTATTATATTCAAGGGTCTGCAGAAAGGTTATCCAGACTTGATCTTTAATGATAATATTTTATATTCATTAAAAACTTGTAAGAGTTCATAATTTGTTCATTTTAAGCCTGTCTTGAATGAAGAAATTTCACAAGAACTATGTTCTACATTTCACAGATCATCACTATAGAGATTTAAGAAATGCATCTCTTGACCATGAAAAATAAGTGACATTATTGCAGAGATTGAATTTTTTTATATGTTTAAAGATAAACTATGGACTCCCCACCCATTAAAAAATTCTGAGCTTATTTGGAAATCACTTGGCTATATTAGAAAAAGAAATACATGATTCTTGTAGCTTAGATTTAATCTATACTTTAATAATCCATTTTATATCATTCCTGAGCTATCTTTGTGAGTACAGGTATACTAGTCTCTTGCTATTAATCTTTTATCTAGCCACTAAATAGATCTTCCACAATAATTTTTATTTGTTGATCTTGTTCAGTGGGAAGGACTTCTTCTGAAAATGGCCAATACTTATAAAATTTGTCTTAGAATATGTTTAGCACAACTATTCAGTATTCTTTGATTCCTCATGCTGAAATCAATGGATCAGGATTAGAGTTGAATTTTTTTCTTTTATTATTAAATTTCAAAATTAATACTTATTTAAGAAACTTATTTTTGATCACATTTTAAAACTAAGAATCAGCCTTTTTTTTAATCCTAAGATTTATACCAAGATTAGATTAAAAAATCATATTTAATATATTTTCTCATTTTGAATTAATATTGGAAACTGAGAGACATCAGCTGTAGTTTCTGCCATTTTTTATTAAAAGCAGAATTTTGAAAAAATATATACAGTCTCTTAGATATCTCTTATGTAAGAACACTGTTTGTTAATTTAGCTGTCATGAATGCTGATAGAAAAATACACAAACTTATTTATTGAAAATGCGATTCCGATGGTATAAATAAATCCTCCCATTCACATGTTGGGTGTATGATCATTCGTAAATAAAGTCTACATATGTACTGAATAGAGAAATTTAAATATTTTTTTTTTGTTTTATTTTCCAAAATCAGATGCTTTTAATCTTTTCAAAATAGTCAAAATTATTACATTGACAAAATGCTAAATATTTTCATTGCAGTTTTAACTCATTCTTATAATTTGGCTTAGATTAATAAGATCTTTATGTATCATTATTGAGATATAAATAATAAATAATTGTATGGTTAGTCAGTCACCTTAAAGCATCCAAGGGGCAGATTGATTACTACAGTTAATAATAATCTAATCAATTTCTCTTTGTTCAGCCTGAGAATGAATGCAAGAAATTTTAGATTTTAGAGCCCACTATTCTTTCACTGCATTATCCTGCATAGGGAAATCTTTGAGGTATTAATACTATAAATAGCAGACCATTAATAAATTTTGTTTTTAAGCCCAAAAGGATTTTGAAAAAAATACATAAACTGTAGTTGATTAATTGACCTCAAAACCTTTGTTATAAGGAAACCCAATCATGTACAATATTATAATATTAACAAAATTTGATCTGATTTAGAGTCACTTGGGATTAGATGGGCTTATTGACAACTTCCAAACATTTCCATGGATAACTGTTATAAAGGTTGGGTTTTTATTATCTTTCAGAAATTATTTTTGGTTAAGTGGCTTATTCCCTTAATAGGTTTGTTTTAACTTCACCTTTTGAAATATTTGTAATCTTTAGAATTATTCTTATCTGATAAATCCATTGTGTAATATATGTTATATGAAATTCGTAAATATTAAAAGATTATTGATAGTAATGACATTATTAAATCGTATTTAAAATAATAAAGGATTTATTTATCAAGAATTTTATCACAGATTAATACTGGACAACATTTCACTGAAAGTCTGGAAAAGATGTTTTGTGTAAGGACAGCTCTAAAAATGAGCAGAAGTTATTCAAAACTATGATATTTCCTGTGCTTCTCTATGAAAATGAAATGATAAAAATATTGATCTCATCTGAATTGTGATATTAGTAAAGACTTTTGAGAGTAGATTTGAACTTTGACTTGAAACACAAATAACACCCTTAAATGAGATTATGTAATTATTTAAAAAGTGTATAAGGCTAAAGTTGAAAGTGAAGATATAGTCAATCATGAAATATTTAGTTTCCATCATCATAGTAATGAACAAGCTAAAGAGATGATAGGTCATTTTGAAGGGATGCCAGTAGGTCTAATAATGTTAAAAATTACTGAGAAGATATATGAAAAAAGTTATTAATATTTAAAATTTGAAAGATAGCGTTGTTAAGAGCAAACTTATGAAGAGTAATATCAAAAGATATAGTAACATTATATTACTTTATATATAAAAAATCTATTGGGAAAAATCTCAATAATAGTAATATTTTTGAAAACAGTAACACATAACATCATATTTCAGCTATTTGCTAAAGCATGTAGATAAGATAAAATTTGAGTTGCTACTTTATCCTCAATAACTACCTACATTTAGCATCAAGGGCCTCATTGATGATATGGTTAAATAAGATGCACATATACAGATTTAAATACAGATACTTTTTACACAGATTTAAATACAGAAACTTTTTATATGAGGGAAAAGTGATTTGGAGATAATCTTGTTCTCACATGAGTGGGTTGAATAACTGTTAAACAGTTACCAACCCTCAAGAGAACCTTTAAATAATTGAATTAAGAAATATGCTGTCATTTTTGTGTATCATGAGTTGACTACACAAACAGAAATTCCACACAAACGCAATCATGTATTACCCATGGCAAAATTATTGAGTTAAAAATAAATAACAAACTTCTTAATAGAGTAGTTGAATTCATTGTACAGAAAGCATTTAATATATATTTTTTTCATTTAGCTATTCATAAAGGATAAACAAGAATAAAAGTGTGATAATCCTTTTCACCTGGCAATAAGCAAACTTGGTGAGTTACCCATCACTGTTTCCTTTGGAGATTTGTTAGCGGAACCTTTATCCTAAACTGCACAATTAAAGACTACTTTATTTGTAGCAAGTAGAAGAAAAATTAGCTAATTCTATCTTTGAAAATAGCAAGTTAATCAATTTGAGATTTTTTGATAGATGATTTTTTTTCTGAAATATGAAAAGGATTTGTGGGGATTCTTTCAGTATCTTGATTTCAGTGTATTGTGAATGTTGCAGTGTGAAATGAGCATATTCCTGTCAAATAATTAATGGCATTAAGAACTTATCTATCTGAATTAGAATCTATATTTGTGACATGTTTTTTTTTTTTTTTTAATAGAACAAATTTTACCTTTCTGTTTTTATTTAAATGACAGCACTTATGGCTAAGGAAATATCAAGATTTAACATTGATATAACTGCTCATAGTGAACCTTTTTTTACAAGAGGAAGGAAGTTTAACAGGACAAAATGATGGCTTTGAATTTTTTTGGAAAGCAGATTATTTAGTGAAGGGAGAAGTCATGGTATTGGATTCACTACTAAGTCTAATTTAATAACTTATATTCTTCAAATGTTTTAATAAAAAGCTAATGGTGTTATAACTTGGCTTGCACAATAGTATCAGTGCTTAGTTTATTATTGTGTATGTTCTAACATTGAATGTGGATAATTCAGAAAGAAAATTTTTGATTATTGCTAAATAGCATTACTTCAGCATGATCATTATAAGATCAATTTTTTTTTTCTTGAACATATTAATGCATATGTTGGTATAAATGGTAGACTTTTGTCAATAGTTGTTGAAATCATGATATTGGTGATATAAACTCAAATAGTTTATTGTTATTGAAATTTTGCACAACATATGGATTGACTATCACAAACACTTATGTGGAGCCACTCATTTGTATGTATTACTGGTTGGCAGAGTCACCATTCACAAATGAAAGTTGATAAGAAAATGCTAACCAATCGGGTTTTTTTTTTTTTTAAGAATGAAATAATATATCCTTCCATTTAAAACAATATGTTTGGGGAGAAAACCAACAAGAAAATAATTAGAAAATTATGGAAATAATGTAATTTATTTAGAAAACAAATATAATACTATATACATGTTAATATTTATAAAAGCAAACAAAAAAAAAAACTAGTAAATTTATCTAGAAAATAAACTTGGATATTATTTATATTTTATATGTAATGCAAATCAATAAAAAAAATACATTTGGAAAAGCATGCAACTTATTAGCAACTTCACATTCAGTATGTGATATTAATGTCGTTTAGCACCACAATGAAGTGACTTTGATTCATGCCTTCATTTTTTAACTTATATCGTATGTCAGGTATTATCATGAGTTCTATTATAGAATTAGCTATTGTTGCAATAAAAATACTGACATCTATAATTGCATCCACTATTTGAAATAAATATATGTTTTTGCAATTTTTGCTATGCATGTTTATTCACTTTTTCTAATTTGTGAATTCTTTGCCCCTGTTGGTAATTAATTTTTTCTGCAATATTTATAATGATTATATTTAATGAATATATAACAATCATTAGGGATCACATATGCTCCGTAAACTAATAAATACTTTTAAGGAATATTCTCCTCCAAACACAAGATAAAGTCTTATGAAAAGATAGAATGAATCCACTCTACTTTTTTAACCTAAATGTATATGTATAGGCAAATCTTAAGAATTTGGAAATGAGAGCATGAAGATATTTATTAATTACTTTTAATTTCATTTGCTATGATTTAATTATTGAGATCTGCAAAATTTTTACAATTTACCGCATGTCAGTATTAGATGTAATATTAAACATATATAATGAGTTATTTATTTATATAGCACTATGTTTTAATGTATAACAATCATTAGGAATCACTCCACTATACATGTGCTGTAAACTAATAAACACTTTTAAGGAATATTTTCCTTTACAAACACAAGATAAAGTCTTATGAAAAGATAGAATGAATTCACTCTACTTTTTTAACCTAAATGTATATGTAGGCAAATCTTAAGTATTTGGAAATGAGAGCATGAAGATATTAATTAATTACTTTTAATTTCATTTGCTATGTTTTAATTATTGAGATTTAAATTTTTTTTACAATTTACAGCATGTCAGTATTAGATGTAATATTAAACATATATATAATAAGTTATTTATTTATATAGTGCTATGTTTTAATCTGTAACAATCATTGGGAATCACTCCACTACACATGCATTGTAAACTAATAAACACTTTTAAGGAATACTCTCCTTTCCAAACACGAGGTAAAGTCTTTTAAAATGATAGAATGAATTCACTCTATTTTTTTAACTTAAACATATATGTATAGGCAAATCTTAAGCATTTGAAGATGAGAGCATGAAGATATTCATTAATCACTTTTAATTATGTTTTAATTTTATATATGTTTAATATTAAATCTAATACTGAAATGTCATAAATTGTAAAAATTTCACAGACATCAATAATTAAACATAGCAAATGGATTTAAAAGTGATTAATCAATATCTTCATGCTCTCATTTACAAATGCTTCAGATTTTCTTATACATAGGTTAAAGGTAGAGTGGATCCATTCTATCCTTTCAAACTTATCTTGGGTTTAGAAAGGAGAGTATTTCTTAAAAGTGTTTATTAGTTTACAGTGCATGTGTAGTGGAGTGATCCCTAATGATTGTTGCAGATTAAAACATTGTGCTATATAAATTACTAACTCTATATATATGTTTAATATTATATCTAATACTGATATGCTGTAAATTGTAAAAATTTTGCAGACATCAATAATTAAAACATAGCAAATGGAATTAAAAGTGATTAATTAATATCTTCGTGCTCTCATTTCCAAATGCTTAAGATTTTTTCTATACATATATTTTTATATTAAAAAAGGTAGAGTGGATTCATAATACTTTATTTTGTGTTTGGAAAGAAGAATATTCCTTAAAAGTATTTATTAGTTTACAGTGCATATGTAGTTGAGTGATCCCTAATGATGATTGTTACAGATTAAAACATAGTGTTATATAAATAAATAACTCATTATATTAATGAATATATATATTCAATTATTTGATAAACATATTATTTCCATGTTATTGGGGGGGTAGTGGGTGTATTATATCATTTAAACGAATTGATATTTTTATTCTTAAAAAAAAAAAACAAATTGAATCATCAGCATTTTCTTAACTTTGATGTGCGGTTCTTGTCTTTGCCAATGAGTAATACATATAAAAGAATGGCACCCACTTTGTTTAGGCAGAAAAATCACTATAAAGGAATTTATGCTCAAAACAATGGCATTTAAAAGATTACATTATTGTTAGAAGTCAGAATACAAGAGAAGTTTATATTACATGAGTATTTTAAGTTGCAGATTGTTGGATGAATCATAGATTAATGTGCTCCAAGATTAAAATGATCGTTGCATTTAAAAAATGCAGTTTTATTGTCCAGTTGTATTTACAAATAAATTATTATTTCTTAGAAATATCTATTATTTCAACAACTATTAAATATTAAAATTGCTAATCTGGACTTGCAGAATTGTCACATTACTGAGGCAACATATTGTACCGGACCAAAATTCCCCTGCGGATTTCCTAATCCTAATCTTGCACTGTGCATGAAGTGAACAAGATTTAACAGGAAAAGAATGGATGCCAATTTAGCCGACTGTCTGTACTCATATGTATTGGTACTTCCAGCTAAACTGATAGAAAGAGTGAATTGACAGGACTCTTCCAGTTAAAAACACCCTTTAGTTGATATCTTACTTGAATGCCTGAATATTTAGAACAATGGTAAGTACACACCTTTGAAAAATCTATTTACAAAATAAACTTTTGCTCGCCACTTCTAGAAAGGAATCAAAAAATGAATTTTTCCCCCTCCTAGAAGGATGTGCGATACCATATGTTCAACGGAGCATAAGAATAAGATTTAACACCCCAGTAGAGCGATATCCCATAAGGCTAGCTCAGTGCTCTACATCTAGGATCTTCAGTGGGTAAGATAAATGGTTATTACAGGTACGTGTTTGATAAAGAAAGAATACATTTTATCAAGAAAATAATAATCCGAAAACAAAACAAGTTTAATATTATGATTAGATGTTTATTTAATCCCAAATACCCACCAACGTTTCATACTAATGATGATATAATAAAAAAAATACTACATAATTAATTATCACAAACCCATATATATATATATTCCAGGCGTCGAAATAGATAAAATACAATTTTAAATAAGAAAAATAATAAATCGCTAAAGCTATTTACAATGTTTTATAAGGAATGGAAGTGGTCTGAGTTTTTCTTTACCCTGTAGAAATAAGTTATTCTTTGTGTGATTTGATATATATATTTTTCAGATAAGAGATTTTTTTTTTTAAATGATTAATAATAATAATAAAAATATAAAAAAAATAATAATATATTTAATCAAAAATATCATAGTTAATTAGTTCAATATTAATGAAATATTTGTAAAATAAACTTATGTAGGCGTCTTCATTTTTCTTCTCTGGGCTCTGAGTGGGCCTCAATTTAAACAGCTGTGTGGTGAGGATTCCATCTCATTTGGGCATAGGCAAGGCGGCTTTTGTCATCATCATGGCCGGCTGGAACTGGCGTGATCCACATATTGGCGACTTGGGACAGAGAAAGAGTGGTGCACTGGCTGGTTTTCTACCCCACGGTCTTTTTACTGGACTTTCTGGTAGATTGCTTCATATTTTCCTTTATTTGTATATGATAATAATTTTTATCAAATGTTCATTTGCTATTTTGACTGGTTCATTAAATCTTTAAGAAATCATTAGTTCTTAAAAGAACTGTATAATGGATTTCTTAGAAAATGTCAGCAGTAGTCTTGTTCATAAATTAATCTCTAAGTAGCTGGTTGCTTGGAGAATTCTGGAACCAAAGTAGTGAATGACTTGCCCAGAACGACTGCCAAAGAAAATGAATCCTACAACACTGACTAACTTATCAATCCCACTCATAAGAACCAATTCATATAGCCCATTGAGAAGTATAAATCAGCCAATCATTTTAATTTATCTTATCACTTAGATTATAACATTTCTTACGATTTTTCCGATTAAATTTTACATTTTAGGGTTTAATATAATGACTTCCATCTTGAATAACCCAGACCACTTTCTTACAAATTCAATTCAAAAGAATTTTTAAAAAGATAACAGTTTAATTATAGCATTATCAAACATTTTGCCTTTGATCAGTGCAAAAGCAATTAACATTTTTTTCCTTACAGAATAAGATAACAATTTTTAGAAAAGTAATTAAAACAATGAAAATATATATATATATATATAAGTATGTTGGAACAATTGCTTTTCTTTATTTGAATTTTTTAGAGAAAAGCAAATACATAAAATGATATATATAAAAAATATACAAAAATGAAAAATACATGAGTTTATTATATGTGTGCAATATTTTAAATTGGTGTGTGTGGGTATTCTACTGTTCAGATCCAACTTCCATTATTAATATAGCACATTTATATATTCGTTGTGCTTAATATATACAATTTTACATTACAGCAGTCTTTGTGTAAGGCCATTTGATAATGCCTGGCACAATATGTACTTGAGGATCAATCATAATTCTATTAAATCCAGTCTCTTATATGATGGCAATGATATATCAAACATGTGGAAGGAATATTTCCATCATCTTTTGAATAATCATACAAAAATTGAGATGAAGTAATGATATATCCATTTGATTTACTCAATCATTATATAATTTAGTGAAATTAAACAGTTTTTTGCAGCCTTAAAAATGGAAAAGCTGCAGAGTCTGATGAAATGCCTGGGAAAGTTTTAAAATAAGGTAATAATGTGTTAGCTTCAAAAATATTGGAATTTTTTAGGAATATATATGCTCATGAAGTTATGCCACTTAATCATAACGATGCCTTTATTATATCAATTTTTAAAAATAAAGGAAATAAAATAAGATTATAGCAGTTATTGTAAATGTCATTATTATCATCTACAATGAAGGTATTTTGAAGGGTTTAAATTGAATAAGCTACCTTTCAGTTATAGATTAATAGTTACTAGAAACTTGGTATGGTTTTAGACAATCAAGAAATAGATATTGTTTTGTCACTAGGCAGATGCAAGAAAACTTTCAGGAACAAAAAAGTGATTTATATATTATTTTTATTGACTTTATCAAGGCATTTATCTCAATTAATTGGATAGATCTATGGCATCGTTTGAAAGTAGTTGGTTGTTCATCAAGTTTCTATTTGATGGAATGAATGAAAATGTTATTACTAATGGTAGGAAATCTAAAGCTTTTGAAATGAAAACTGGTGTTAAATAAGGATGTGTATTTGCTCTAATGTAGCTTTTGATTTTTATGACTGTGATCTTTGGAACTATTTAAAGGCAACTTAATGAATCAGGAATCAAGATGTGAGTAAGATTTGCTGATGTAGTTTTTAATTTGAATCAATTGAAAGTGAAAATTAAGAATTCCATTTTTTTGGATTCTGGATTTACAGTATGTTGATTGTGCTATTTTTTCCAGTTCAAAAGATGATTTGCAGAATGTGCTTAATATTTTGAGTGCTACCTATAATGATTGATTTATTAATTAATGTTTAAAATATTCAATTGCTTTATTAGCTATGAAAGAAAGAAAAATCTACAACTTTTAGCTTGGCTAGTTATTGCTTGAGAATGTGAGTCAATTGAAATATCTTGATAGTTTTTTTTAAGTACCAAGATAAAGATTTGGATTTGAGGTACAGGAAGATTTCTCTGCATTGTTACTGCTTTCAACAAGTTAAAAGACAGAGAATTTCATCACAGGCAAATAATTAAGTTAATTGTATATATAACTGTTAAGCCACTAAACATCACATAATCATTATTTCTTATGCTAGCACATTACTGTTATTAAAACAGGCAAAACTCTCTCCATATAGTAGTGCCACTCAGTGCCAACCAGAGTAATCAGTGGATGCCAGAAGGCTTGTGCATAAAATCCCTATCTAGTGCCTGCTTATCCAATATCCCCAGACTAGTTTCTGGTTGGCACTGAGTGGCACACTATATGGAGAGAGTTTTGCCTGTTTTAATAACAGTAATGTGCTAGCATAAGAAATAGTGATTATGTGATGTTTAGTGGCTTAACACCAATACTGCCTAATAGGATAGTGGTGGCTATGGTTGTTAAAGAGCCAAAGATACCAAAATGTATGGGTATTGAACTGGGTTCAGACCCATATGACTATATAATCTATTGAGCTTAGATTGAAAATATTATTGTGTTTTCAATTTTATTCTCATAGTTTTGTAGTTAAGTAGAGATAAAAGGTGGTTGCTGGAGGGTTGAATTAGATCCTAAGATCTAGGTGCAGTGCTCTCAGATCAAAAGCTCCTCACTGACGAAGGCCACAAGTCAGAAACTAGTCTGGGGATATTAGATGAGTAGGCACTAGATAGGGATTTTATGCACAAGCCTTCTGGCATCCATTGATTACTCTGGTTGGCACTGAGTGGCACTACTATATGGAGAGAGTTTTGCCTGTTTTAATATACAACTGTTATTTTACATAATTTATTATATAGAAGTGATTGGAACCTTTATTGATTCAATATAAATTCAATATAAAGGCATTAGGAAAATTTCATTTAAGAATTTCATTCTATTCTTGATTCCTTTGTTCAACATTTAGAGTGCTTTTAAGTCATAGCCTGAGGAAAAGTGATTTACTCCCTTGGTTTACATATACATTGAACTATGTTTAATTTGAAGTTTAAGAATACTTCTTAAAAAATTTAATAGCAAATTCATAAAACCAATCAATATGTTCTTCTACTTGCAGAATGTGATACTATAGAGTCCATTATTGAAAAATCAAACCTTCATTGGATTGGATATGTAAAATGAATGAACAATACAAGACTTCCATTTGTTTTTTATGAAAGAGGTAGATCCTATTTCATTATAAAAATTATCTTAAAAACGTTCTAAAGAAGTGCATTGTTGATTACTTTCATTGGGAATATATTGGAAGAAAATAGAATACATTTGATAGCACATAATTGTAGTTCTCTAATGTATTCTAAAAGATAGCTTTGCAAAATATTAAATAAACATAATAATGGACCAATATGTTCTATATGTGGAAACATTTGTTTCATATTGGTTTATATAGACATAGTTAAATTCATCTCTAGTGTAGTATTACTACTATTATATTGTTTTATTTTTTTATCTTTTTTTTTTTTTAAATTGGCATATCTGTATTTCTTTGCAAATGGCTGATGATGAAAAAATTATGATTGTTGTTTTTATTCTTTTTCATTATTATTTATTAATATTAATGTTACTTTAAAAAAAAAAAAAACTTATTTTTTAGATGGACACAGTGACTGAAGCCAGCGGTAATCATTTTGTATCTCAAAACGTCTATCCTATTCATAATAATTCTGTACTACCTACTCCTTCCTATGGTGATGTAGTTCAACCTCTATATCCTCCATCAAGCTATTTAGATCCTTTAGATGGACTTCCTGATTTACCTTCTGTTCCTATAAATAGCATTCCAAAATTAAATGAAACTATAAATCCAAACACAGAGAAAGATAATGAAGTAGATTTTGATAGCTTAACTAAACGCTTTGAAGAACTTAAAAGAAAAAAATGAAGTTTTAAGTGTGTTAAAATTATTTTTAATATTGCTTCACTTTTAGTCGAATTTCTGTTGCTTTTCAAATTTCATTTATTCCTTTCATTACTAAAGCTAAACAGCATGATAAAATATTTAGAAAAAATGTATATTGTATTAAAATAATATAAAAATAATCTTCAGTTTATTGGCTTTTTATTATTTATATAATGGATTTTTATTTATTTAGAAACAAAAGATTAACAATTAACAATTCTGTAAATTAAAAATAACCACTTTATAGTTCCAGGTTCAATATATGATTCACCTTAGCATGCACAGTAATATTTATTTATGTATTGATTTATTTTATTATTAATTTTAATAAATAAAGATCTTGTTTGTTTGTTTTATTGATAACTGTTTTAATAATCTAATTAATTATTATTTTAACATTTTGCCTACATAGTCTTTTTTGCTTACTTATTTTTTATTAACAAATTCTTGTTATTTGATCTGAGCATCACATGATCACCATTGATTATTCTGGCTTGCACTGAGTGGCACTGCTGTATGGAGAGTTTTGCCTGTTTATTTAATAATCATAACTGTTTTCTTAAGAATATCATATTTTTTCTTTTTTGTCGTATTTTTCTTCTAATAGTTTTGTCCCTCTCTCTCTAAATATTCTTAAGAATATAGATAATTCAATCTTTTTTTTTAACTTTTTTTTCTAAGTGTTGTTTTTTTCTTTTATTTTACATATTTCAGATACCTTTTTTTTATTTGTAATTGTTTATATTCAACCAATCTCAGCCTAATCTTATTAGCTTATACTATATTTTTCTTTCTTTTAAAGTTACAAGCTTAATTATATATTGCTATTCTAAAAAATCTATTATTTTATTGTCTCTTAACACTCGTTCAATCTCTAAATGTATAAAATATTATTCTGCTAATGCTATTTTATTTTCAATTATATATAGTTTACCTTTATTTAATTTTTTGTGCATTTATTTGCTGACACATGCTGTTATATTATTACCTGGGACTCAAACTCTAGGGTGTTGCAATAATCTGTTGCATTGAATCTATACTAATTTTCTTCCTTTGAAAATGGCAACCATTTAATATAAAAATGAAGATTTTCATGAGTAAAAGATGTGAACATATTTTGGATTCACCCATTTATATATTTTCTTATTGTTAATTAAGAATATACTAGTGTTAAAGCTGAATTTTACCAGTATCATCCAGGCAGTTGATCACTCAAGGATTTTGCAGAATCCAGATAACAGTTGACGGAATTCACCCTAAATGTTAGTGTGATACTAATATTATTAGCAAGAATACCCACAGCTTAATCTGAACTATATATTGTATTTATTAATTAAATCTCTTCCAAGAATTAATTTTAGCTAAATTGGTTCATCATCAGCTAAGCTTTGCTTGAAACATTCCATAATTGCATATATTATGCTTTCACTAAAAACAAATTTTTATTTTTATATTATTCTTATTATTTACATTATGGTTCGAAAAAATAGATTTTAATCTAAAATGTGATTTTGAGATTTCAAATTTTTCACTTTTTAAAAAATATGCTACTTTTCCATTTTTGGAATATATATATACACACACATATTTTTTGTGTGTTATTAATGTGCAAATATTATATTTTCATCATACTGAACAACTCAAAATTATATATTATTCACTGATCCTTTAACATTATATAATATATAAACACATTTATTTAATAAAGGATGAATAGTATATGGTAAAATTATCTTTATTACAACTATATAATTTTTTTAGTTAATCCAGTTACAGAAAAGATATACACTTACATAAGATGACAAAAAATATTTTTGCATATAAATAAAATTGTTTAAAAAAATACACAAGTACATGCAGTTAATTTGATGATGTAAAGTATGTGAAAGAAAACTATTTAAGCATAAAGAATGTTTATATTTATTAATAAACAATTATTTCTTTCAACATTTGCTTTGCTTTGTTTCTTTTCTTATGTTCAAAATAAATAGGAAGAGCATTTAATATGGTTTTATAAGGTATGATATCATTTTCAACTGTTATCAATCCACTATTGAAAATCTTTTCGAGTTTTTTCAATCTTTTTCCACAATATATTAGCAAACTTTCTTATTTCTTCCATTTATCTCACATGTAGTCTCTTTCTGGGTCTTTTACAATTTTTTGGGATTCAATTTAAAATGTCAACTTTCCATCCCTTATCATTTTTTAAAGTAATATGTCCTGCTCAATTATATTTCAATTTCTTAATTGTTTTAATGATGTCAGTGATTTTGTTTGTTCTCTTAACCATACATCTCTCCATACTGTGTTGAATAATTTGAAGTCTTTGTATTGCTCTTCTGTTAGAAAATCTCATATTTATAAATAAGAACTGGTAAACAGATCTATTAAAAAACTTTCATATCAAACATAGGAATATTTTTAAATTATTTTTAGCAAAATCCATTCAAGTTTAATTCTATGATTAATTTTTAACACTATGTTTTCATTTGTATTAATAATCTGACCAAAATATTTGTAGTTGTTAACTTCTAATTCATGATTATAAATCTTAATTTTCTTTTTCTGTGAAACTCATAGAATATTACTTGTCTCTGCAACATAATTTTTCAGAATATTTCCCAAAATTCTGAAACAATATTTGCATAAACAACATCTGCAAAATCTAAATGACTTAAGTAATTTCCATTTATTTTTATTCATTTAACTTTCCATTTTAATCCAGAAAATAGTGTTGCATTTTGATAAGTTTTCTTAAAAATATTATAGTATCTTGTGTCTATATCTTGATGATCCAATATTTTAATCAGGGTAATATTGCTTATATAATTAAATGCCAGTTTTAAATCTACAAATCCAAAGCATAATGACAATTCATGTTTATTGGTCCATTCTATAATTTTTCTCAATATTTGGATGTGATTTACTATATTAAAACCACTTTTAAATTCAGCTTTTTTTTTTTTTTTTTGTTTAATTAAAACCCAAAGTTTGCTACAAAAAATGTGTAAATATCTTTGTAAAGATTTTGTATGGAACTAATAGGAGATGGATAGGCCTGTAATTTCTAATATCTTTTTTATCAATTTTCTTAAATATCAATATTGCTATTACATTCTTCCAATTATCTGATACATCTTTATCATTTAGACATTTGTTACATATATAAATTTTGCCAATAATTTATCTTTTTCTTCATCTGCTTGTTTTAAGATATTTACAATTTCACAAAATTCCAGAATATTTTTCCTCATCATAGATTTAATTGCATGTCTCATTTCTTCAATTAAAATGCCAGGCAATTCAGAAAATATGATAACTGTAAAGAATACTTAATTTTTTTGTTTTTTATTACTATATAATTTTTTTATAGAACTCTTTTAGACGTTTTTGATTATGTCATTTTTTTTTTAGATTTCCATCTTATTGCAGAAATAATTTTTCTTCCGAGACATAAATGTTGTTTTACACTTTTGAAACTTATTTTTTATAGATTTTCTTGCCAATTCACAATGATATTTTCTTATATTGTTATTAACCCTTTCTCATATCATTTTATAAAACTCTAGAATATTCAATTTTTGATGGATCATTTAAAAAAAATTTCAAATATTATTTGGATAAAAAATTTACTGGTAAATTGCTGCTTTTTTTTTTGTACTAGTTATTTTTCTTGTAGTTCATAATAGTATTTTTTTATTAATTTCAGACAAGTCTGAACTATTTTCAAAATTTATTAATATTTTAAAGTGATTTGTAAATTCTAATTGAAATTTAATGGAGTGTTTTTGAAGCTTAGAAATATGAAGGAGTTTGCTATTAACTGAAAGGAGACCCTTTGATTTCTCTCGGAGGCCTTGAAGGAACCGAGCAGGGCAAATTCCTAATATCCACTCCATATGTTCTTGTCATTGCAGCTGTTATTACTATGTGATTATTCATACACTATATCAGGGGTCCCCAACCTTTTTGCACTTAAAAGCACATTCTATAATACCGGCCAGGTAGTGGACACCATTTATTTTTTTCAACCAGATGGTGGGTACCATTTATTTTTTCAATGTAAATTTATAGTTGGATATTGTTAATAATACACATAATGTACAAAAAAATATTTATTTCAAAAATAAAATTTTAACATATAATTAACGTTTATATTTTTACGCTGTAAAAGTATAGTATACCATACAATTTGATTACAATATAATACAATAATTTAGAAGAAATTTTAAAAATTAAATTTATTTGTATCAGATAAATAATTTTTTATCGTGCTCAGATAGCGGTGGGCACACGTAAAATGGTCTGCGGGCACCATGGTACCTGTGGGCATAGGGTTGGGGACCCCTGCACTATATGAACATGGATGGGCTGCTCACCAACACGCATTAGCCAGCGTGGTGAGTTTATTGGCTTTTTACCTCTGAGTTTAGGATCAAGAAACACCGTGGTCTTACTTCTCAGTTACCTGGTAAAGCAGAATGAATGTTTGTGTAAATGATAAAAAATTTCTAATATATACAGTTATGATAGATAAAAATAAATCATGTTCCTTATTCCCAGGAGGCTGTAAAGTCACCAACCAAGGCAGCGGTTGGTGGCTGAAGGCGGAGGATGCTAAGAATCCCCTGATTGTGGACCCAGGCTGCCATTTGATGATGACTTTTTATTTAGGTACTTACAACTGCAGATCACTTTCAAGTGAAGGAAGATTGCAAGGATTAGAAGAACTGTCTTATATTAAATGGGACATTATTGGACTTTGTGAAGTTAGTTAGAAGAAAAGGTGAAGAGACAATTGATTTAAAAAGTGGACATGTACTCTATTATAAAGGTATAAATATTGGAAATACAAATGGAGTAGGGTTCATTGTAAATAAAAAGTAGAAGAACAACGTTGTGAAGATTGATGGTGTATTGGACAGAATGGCTTAATAGCAGATACCAAATGCGGATAATTCAGGTTTATGTCCTAACAAGTTTTCATAGTGATGAAGTAGAAGATTTTTATGTGGATGTACAAAAGGCTTTTGATCAGAATAAAACATTTTAAAATTGTTATGTAAGACTTTAATGTTAGAATTGGTAAACAAATGAAAGTGCTGTAGATAATTTTAGTTATGGTAATAGAAATGAGAGAGGATATAGACTTTTGTTTTCAGAAAAAGAAAAAACTTTATATTATGAATTTTTTTTTTTTTTGAGAAAAATGTTATAAGGAAATGGACATGGAAGCATCCAAATGAAGGTACAGCAAAATTGGATTATACTTTGACTAACAAAATATATATTTCAAGATTGTAATGTTCTTAATAAACTTAACACAGGAAGTGATTATCGATTAGTAAGATGTAAGATATGTGTTAATGCAAAACTAGAGACAAAAATTATTAAGAAAAACAATATTTACAATTGATATTCCTAATCTTCAGAAATATTCTAATGAATTTAAATTAGAACTTACAAATCGGTTTCAAGTATTAGTAGATTTTGAACATGATTCAGATTTGAATGAAATTAATATGAAAATAACTGGTACACTTTTAAAAACTGCAACAAGATAGCTGGTAGAAAAAAGCAGCAATTGACCAATAAAATTTCTACTGAGAATAGAGAATTTATGAAGAAAAGAAGGAATACGAAGATATACAAAAATGATGCTTTAAAAAGAATTGAATATCTCGAATTTTGTAAATTGGTGAGGAAAAGAATTGAATATGATATAAGAAAGTATAACTGTGAACTAGCAAGAAAAGCTGTAGAAGAGAATAAAAGTCTCAAAAGAGTGTAAAACAATATTTTGATATTGGTAGGAAATTTATATCTGCAATAAGAAAAAAAGATAAAATTATTACTAAAAAGAGAGATGACATCATGAAATGGGTAGAAGATTTTTATCAAGAATTATATAGTAATAATGAACAAGTACCTCCTATATCTATTACATCTGAATTGCCCAGAATTTTAAATGAAGAAATGAGACATGCAATTAAATGTATGAAGAAAGGAAAGACTCCAAGTAATGATGGAATTATAATTGTTATATTAAAAGAAGCAGATGAAGAAATAGGAAAAATTTTAGCAAAGTTATATACCAAGTGTCTTAATGATAAAGATGTACCAGCTGATTGGAAGAATGCAGTATTAATATTTTAAAAAGGTGATAAAGAAGATATTAGAAATTACAGACTTATCAGCCTTTTATCAGTTTTCTACAAAATTTTTACCATGATAATTACAACTTATCTACAGAGAATATTGGATTTCCACCAACCAAGAGAACAAGTTGGATTTAAAAGTGGTTTTAATGCAGTAGATCATATCCAGGTATTGAGAGAAGTTATAGAAAGAACAAATGATTATGAGTTGCCATTATGCTTTGGATTTGTAGATTATGAAAAGCCATTTGATTCTATAAACATTTCTTCGGTGATTAAAGCATTGAATCATCAAGGTATAGATCCAGGATATTGTCATATCTTAAAGAATATTTATAAAAATACAACAGCAACACTTAGATTACATAATGATACTAGGAGAGTCAACATTGAGAAGGATGATTCCATATCCAAAACTTTACAGCAGTACTGCAAGAAGTATTTTGTGGATTAAAATGGGAAGCTAAAGGAGTGAAAGTAAATGGAAATTATTTAAGTCATTTAGATTTTGCAGATAATTTAGTTTTTTTGCAAATAATGCTTTAGAGCTTCAGGAAATGTTGCAGGAGTTGTCAGATGAAAGTAGTAAAGTAGGACTAAAGATAAATGTTAAAAAGACTAAAGTAATGTTTAATGGATTTTCTAAAAATATGAAAATAAAGATTGATTATGATGAGTTAGAAGAAGTTAACAGTTACAAATATCTTGGTCAGATTATTAATACAGATGGAAACATAATGGATGAAATTAATCATAGAATTAAACTTGGTTGGAGTGCTTTTGGTAGAAATAACTTGATACTAAAAGGAAATATGCCTATGTGTTTGAAAAGGAAGGTTTTTAATAAATGTGTTTTGCCAGTTCTTACTTAAGGATCTGAGACTTGGACACTTAATAGAAGAGCAATACAGAGACTTCAGACCACTCAAAGAAGTATGGAAAGATGAATGTTGGGAGTAACAAGAAGAGATCAAAAACACAATGTATGGGTAAGAGAACAAATAGGTGTTACTGACCTCATTGAAAAAATTAAAAGATTGAAGTGGAGTTGGGCTGAACATATTGTTAGAAGAGATGATAATAGATGGACAATTAGAAATCTTAAACTGGATTCCAAGAGATTGTAAAAGACCCAGAAAGAAACCACGTGAGATGGATGGATGAAATAAGAAAATCTGCAGAGGTGCTGTGGAGAAGAGAAGCTAAAGATTGGTGGAATGAACTTGGAGAGACCATCCTGCAGTGGATTGATAATCGTTGATGATGAAGAAGATGAATACTGTTTTCTTAGTAATTTTCATCTCTACTTTAGTATTAGCATTTATAATACATTTTCTATGTCGAACCTATTAAGAACCTCACAATCTTGAAATGTGTATTTTCTGTTAGTTAAAATATCCAATTCTACTGTACCTTCATTTGGTTGCTTCCATGTCCATTTATTTTTCTTAAAGAATCCATCATATACAAATTTTCCAATAAATTCTATAAGACTGTTCTCTCTCATTTCTATCAGCACAATGAAATTTACTCACACTTTCAGCTTTCAATTGTTCTAACATTATAGTTTCCAATAATAATTTAAAATGGTTGGCTTGATTAAAAGCATTTTGTACATTCGTGTAAAAATTCTTTTTTATATATATTATAATGAGAATTTACTGAGACATAAACCCAAAGTATATGCATTTAGTAGCTTAGCTTCCATTACTTGGAATAATTATCTTACCACTGTGATATTACTATCAATCTCTACAATATTTTTCATCTATTTATTTATAGAATCTCATTCTATTCATGCTTCCAATATTTGGCCTTTGTAATAAAATAATTAATTATAAAATTAATTTCAATTTTTAATGTTTATTATCCTGCTATGTATTTATGTTGGTTTAGTAATTTACTTTGCCAGCATATGTTCATTAAGTAGAGGAAACAAATAATGGAAGTCTTAAACCATCAAACATCACATGATCACCATCTCTATACTAGCACATAATTTGTTGTAAACAAAGGCAAAACTCCCTATACAGTAGTGCCACCCTGTGCCAAACAGAGTAATCAATGGATGCCTTTGTTTACAACAAATTATGTGCTAGTATAGAGATGGTGATCATGTGATGTTTGATGGTTTAACACCAATCCTGCCTAATAGGATAGTGGTGGCTATGGTTGTTTAAGAGCCAAAGACACCAAAATGTATGGGTGCTGAATTGAGTTCAGACCCATATGACTATATAAGCTATTGAGCTTCGATTGAAGATATTAACAATGTTTTCAATTTCATTCTCATAGTTTTGTAGTAAAGTAGAGTTAAAAGGTGGCTGCTGGAGGGTTGCATTAGATCCTAAGATCTAGGTGCAGTGCTCTCAGATCCAAGGCTCCTCACTGATGATGGCCACAAGCCAGAAACTAGTCTGGGGATATTGGATGAGTAGGCACTAGATAGGGATTTTATGCACAAGCCTTCTGGCATCCATTGATTACTCTGTTTGGCACAGGGTGGCACTACTGTATGGGGAGTTTTGCCTTTGTTTAATGGAAGTCTATTGTAAATATTTAAATGAAAAGAATAAGAAATCACACATTTGAAAAATTTCACATGATCAACTAGTCATCACGTTAACTTTTCTTACTTTTTATTAGTAAAATCTTCTATTCTTACCACTTTTATGCCATTGAGTATATGCTTTAATAATCAGTAGATATCTGTCCTGTGCTATTCTATCCAAACATCCCAGGCTAGTTTCTAGTTTACAATTCTCATCAGTGAGGAATGTTTTAGATTTTTTTGAATAGTGCATTTAGAGTTTGGGAACTAATGCACCTTTTCTCTGCTATTTTTTACCTTTTTGTTATAATATCAAACTACCAGTCCATTTTTGGCCACAGAATAAAGATGTCTAAGATTATAAAAAAATCAATACCACTACTATATGTAGAAACTGAATTAGTTTCAGATCTATATAACTATGCAAGCAAATAGACTCGGATTGAAAAATTAAGTTTTTCAGTTTAGATTAGTAGCTTGATACTACAACCAAAAGATAAAAAATGATGGCTAGAGTAAAGGTGCATTAGATCCAAAGATCTAAGTTTACTGTTCAAAAAAAAAATCCAAAAAGCTCCTCACTGATAAAAATCATAAGCTAGAAACTAATCTGGGAATCTTTTGATAAAATAGCATTGGATTGGGATTTATTGTACACTACCATTTGGCAACTTTTGATTACAAAAGCTTAAATTAGATGACATAAAAGTGGTGAGAATAGATTATGCTAATTGGAAAAATTTGTGTAATAATAAAAAAATAATTATGTATATGTGAATAGTGTTAATAAAGTGAATTATTATTTTTATTATTGCAGCAATTATTTATGATATAAAAAAATGGCAAAATATTCAAAAAAATTTCTTTAAATTTTTGTTATATATATGTATGTTTGTCCTTAATTAAACATCACTTTGTAATGTAAATATCAAATAAACATAGTTTACTGATGGGTAAATAATCATATATCACCAAATAATAAAGAATAGAGCAAATCCTCATATCTTTTAAATTTTGCATCATTATTGAGTTTTCATTTGCTGATATTGCTAGAAATAAAGAATGAAATTATATATTAATAATCTGATTTAAATTCAGTATAAAACATTTTGAAATTATAATTGTGCAACTAGATGATAAACACAGTCTAATTTTTTAATAAACTATAAAAAACCTCAATTAAATATCAATTTGTAAATATAAATATCAAATAGGTACAGCTTAATGTATATGAAATTCAAATGGAAGTAAATTTATTTCGCAATAGCCTATGGCTAAACAATAAATCTCCAAATGATAAAGATTAAAATGAATTCAACTACTCTTTAAGCTTTGAATTATTATAAACTTTGTTGACATTGCTGAAAATAAAGAATAAAAATTATAAGTCTGACTTAAATATGGATAAATCATTTGAAATTATAATTGTGCAACTAGAGAATAGAGACAAAACCTCATTTTAATAATCTCTCTATATAAAATCTTATGTAAATATGTTTGTAAATATTAAATAGGTATAATTTAATATATATGAAATTCAAATAGAAATTAATTTCTTGTAAGCTACAGATAAACAACATTTGCAAGTCACCAAATGATAAAGAATGAGTGAATTCACTTATGCTTTAAGCTTTGGATCATTATAAACTTTCCTTGCTTGAAATAGAGAGTGAAAATTATATATTAGCCTATTTAAACAGGACATAAATCATTTCAAAATTACAATTGTGCAACTAGGGAATAAAAACAGCCTCATTTTTAATAACCATTATATGATTTATGCCATATTTAAATTAGGTTAATATATATTTTCCACTCTTTATTTCCACAGTATCAACAACTGAAAGATTATAATGATCCAAGGTTTAAAGAATGAGTAGATTCTCCCTATTCTTTATTGTTGGAAGACATATAAGAGTTGTTTATCAATAGCTTATGGGATAATTGCTCTATTTAAATTTCATATACATTAAGCTATGTGTATTTGATATTTATATTTAAGACATATTTAATTAATGAGACTTGCAGGATTGTAATTTCAAAATGATTTATACCATATTTAAATCAGATTAATATATAAATTTGGACTCTTTATTTCCAACAATGTTTGCAAACAAAAACTTATAGTGATCCAAAACTTAAAGGATAGATGGATTTATTCTATTCTTTATTTTTGGTGTTGCATGAATATATAGTTTATAGGAAATTAATTTATTTTCACCTATTTGATATTTGCATTTACAAACTGATATTTAATTAAAATTATATATTATCATTTCCAACCAATATTGATCCCTGTAGAATGGGTTCTCCATGTTCAATCCAGTTTCTCCAAATTCTAGCCTCTTCTCCACATCAACCCAGGACACTTCCTTATTTCATCCAACTGTCTCATATGTGATCTCTTTCTATGTCTTTTATAATTCCTTGGAGTCCAGATTAAGAGATGAACTGTCCATCTATTACCATTTCTTCTAGTAATATATCCAGTCCAACTCCACTTCAGTCTTTTAATTCTTTCAACAATGTTAGTAACATCTGTTTCTCGCACATGTATTTCATTTTTGTTACTCCTAACATACATCTAATACTTTGTTAAGTTGTTTGAAGTCTATTAATTTTCTGTTTAGTGTCCAAATGTCAGATTCATAAGTAAAAATGGGTAAGATACATTTATTAAAAAACTTTATTTTCAAATATATAAGCATATTTCCTTTTAGTACTAAATTATTTCTAGCAAAAAGCACTCCAACCAATTTTAATTTTATAATTAATTTGATCCATTATATTTTCATCTGTAGTAATAATTTAATCAAGGTATTTGTAGTTGTTAACTTCTAAGCCATCATGACCAATCTTTATATTCTTTTGGAAAATCCATTGAATACTACTTATTTTCATCTGATAACTCTTGCAAAAACAATTACATCGTCTGGAAAATCTAGATTATTTAAATAATCTATTTACTTTTATTCCCTAGCTTTTCATTTTAATCCTCAAAATACTTTTTGTAAAACTGCTGCAAAAAGTTATAGAAATATGATAAAAAAATTAAGTCTATAATTTCTAATATTTTCTTTGTCATCTTTTTTTAAATATTAATACTGCATTCTTCCAATAATCTGGAACATCTTTATTATTGAGACATATTCTATTTCTTCACCTACTTCTTTTCAATGTTAATATTCTAGCATCATGTACTGTTGCATTTTTATAAATATTTTTCAAATAGACAATATTCTGGGTCTATATCTTAATAATATAATGCTTTAATCAATGAAGAAATGTTTATAGAATCAAATGCCTTTTCATAATTTGTAAATCCAGACTTTACTAAACAAATTAAATCCAACTTGTTCTTTTGGTTGGTTAAAATTTAAAGTTCAGTGTAGATGAATTATAATTATCTTGATAAAAATTTTGTATAGAACTGATAAAAGATGGATAAGTCTGTAATTTTTAATATTTTCTTTATCACCATCATATGGAACATCTTTATTACTTAGACATTCTATTTCTACATTTACTTCATTTCAATATCAATTATAATTCCAGCATTACCTGGAGCTTTTTCTTTCTTCACAGATTTAATTGCATATTATTTCATTTAAAATCCTACATAATTCACAAGAGATGGGGATCCTAGTTCTTTATTACTATATAATTCTTGATAGAATTCTTCTATACATTTCATGATAGTATCTGTCTTTTTAGCAATAATTCTATCTTTCCTTATGCAAAAATAAGTTTCCTATCATTACCAAGCATATTGTTTTACACTTGTGAAACTTTTATTTTCTTCTATAGCTTTCCTTGCTAATTCATAATTATATTTTCTTGTATTATTAACTATTTTTCATACAATTTTACAAAACTCTAGATATTCAATCCTTCTTAATGCATCATTTTTATATATTTTCATATTCCTTCTTCATAAATTGTCTTTTCTAAGTAAAAATTTTACTGGACAAGTACTGCTTTGTTGTACCAGTTATTTTTGTGCAGTTTTTATAAGTGTATCAGTTATCTTCCTATTGATTTCATTTAATTATAAACCATGCTCAAAATCTGTTAATGTTTGAAAATGATTTCCAAGTTCTAATTTAAATTCATATGAATGTTTCTGAAAGTAGGAATATCAACTGTGGATACTGTTTTCTTAATAGCATTAACTCTTATCTTACATCTCACCAATCTAGGATTACTTCCTGTGTTCACTTAAATAAGAACATTACAATTTTGAAATATATATTTGTTGATAGTTAAAATATCCAATTCTGCCATATCTTCATTTGATTATTTCCATTTAGCAATTTCTTAAAGAATTCATAATTTCTGCAAACTCCACAAGTGTCTGTTCTCTCTCATTTTTATCTCTATAATCATATTTACCTACAACACTTTCATCTTTTAATTCTTTATCAATTCTAATAGTTAAGTATCCCATGACAATTTTAAATGTTGTTTTGGTCTCTGTATTTCTTATCTACCATTAAGTGGAATAACTAATTTTCTCATTCTGTCTGATACACCAACCTCTACAATATAGTTCTACTTTTCATTTATAATTAATCCTATTCCACTTGTGCTTACATTTTTTGTGCCTAATACAGCATATGCCAACTTTTAAAATTAATTGTCTCTTCATTTTTTTTTCTAACTTTACAAAGTTCAATAATGTCCAATTTAATATTATACAATTCTTATTCCAATTCTTGCAAAAGGATATAAAATGGAATCCTGGGTCACAATCAGGAGATTATCATTACTTTCCATCTTCAGTCACCAGCTGCCTTGGCTGGTGATGTTATAGCTTCTGGGAATAAGAGCCATGATTTTATTTTATCTGTCATAATGGTGAATATCTATTAAAAAAAAATTCATTAACATACACATTCTGCTTTCAGGAAATCAACAGATATTTATTTGAATTAAGAGCTATCATGCAACTGAGAAGATAGACCATCATGGTTTTGATCTTAAAGATAAAAAACTATGCTGGCTGATGCATGTTGGTGAACAACCTATTTTTATTCATATACTATATGAATAATCATATGGTTATAAGTGCTGCAACAACAAGAACATGATGTGGACTAGAAATGTGCTCTGCTCAGTTCCTTTAAGACATCAAAAAGAAATTGAAGGGTCTCCTTCCAGTTAACAGCAAAATTGAGGCACTCTCTCTATTCTCTAGTTGCACTACTGTAATTTCAAAGTGATTTAGACCATATTTAAGTCAGGCTAATATATGATTTTTATTCCTTATTTTCAGTAATGTCAACAAATGAAATCTTGTAAAAATCTAAAGCTTAAAGAATAGGTGGATTCATTCTATTCTTTATTATTTGGTGATGTATAAATATTATTTATCCATTGTTTACGGGAAAGTTAGTTTACTTCCATTTAATTTCATATACATTAAGCCATGTATGAATCAGATAATAATTAACACAAAAATATATATACTAGCATTTTGAACATTGGTTTAAGAAAAGATTATTCTGTAATAATTATAGAAAATTTGCTCTAGCTGAATGTGCTTTCAACCAATGAAGCCAGAATCATAGCACTCATAAATAACAGAGAGTGTGTAGATTTTAAATGGAATACTAATTTATGTAAATTGATAATTTAAATATTCCACTTTTTAGAAAGTTGCATGCTGTTCTTTTTTGTTGGTTATGTGGGAATTGTTAGATAATATCATGCCTCTTTTATCTTTTGCATTTTGTCTCATATTCAGTACATACAATGTTGACCTTTATGGGGTAAAACATGGAGTCTTAATCCCACTTGTGGTTGAATAAAAACTGATTTGTATTCATAGTCTTTTTTTTTTTTTGCACATTTATATAAATATGTTGTGCAACTCTAGTGATGATGTTTGTGAGAGATTCTCCATAGTATATAGATTAACAGGAGGCATTACTTGTTCTTTGTGTTGTTTAATAGCCTATTTAAGTTGGGATGGGGGAGTCAAACTGATGTACACATTAGAGCAGATTTTTTTTTCATATTTTGCAAAAGCCTTGGTATTTATGGAGTCTTTACTCTAGGTTTGTGGTTTGCCTGTTGTATAAATGTCTGATTTATTTTGTTATAAAAATATTTAATTGTATTAATTAATGAATTATAATTATAGTGTATTTTGCATAGATTCTTAATATATGGTTTAATATTAACTTTTCAATGTGTCTCATATTTGCAAGGGTGTAAGTTTCTACTTAAGAAACCTTTAATCCCAGCAAATTTATATTTGGTGTGAAAATTAGGGTGAATTGCCATACAAATTTCTAAGGCTTAATGATTATTTTGAAGTCCAAATAATTGTTATTTTGTTGCATATATAGATGAAAGAATTTCAGGCCTTTGGAGGTGTTCTCATGTTTGATAGTTTATTATAATGATGTTTTTTGCACCCTATCTTTATGTATTTCATTAATATATAATTTGGGTGCACATATTAATACATTGTCCACATACTGTTTGTAAATTAAGTTAGGATCATGAGTTAAATATTTAGGGATAACAGCCTCTTCAAACTTATCTAATGTGATGCTGCAAATAATGCCACTGGTGAACAAATCCATGGGCCAACCATTGTCCATCTTGTAGTGTTTGTTATTAAATACTGCTGTAATATCTTTGACTATTCATTTTAGTGTATCAATGAATTCACTCTTTTTATAGTCATACCATGCTTTATGCAACATTTTATGAATTATATCTATTGATTATTTGCATAGCACAGACCCATAAGGCTCCGTTATTATAAGGAAGCAAATTTTTAATTTTGATTTATTTTGTGTGTATTGATATATTGGATGAACCCTAAAGAGGACTTAATTATACTTTCCAAAATCTAGACAAGATGTAAGCCACTCGGCAATCATTTTTGAGACTTTGTAATAATAATGTATATAATATACAATATATAGTCATATTATAAAATTTGGGAAATCACTAGAAGTATTTGCAAATATTGATATAACAAGAAAAAAACAATCCACATAATTCTTATAATAAAAATATTGTGCTTATTGTGAAAAACTCAAGCTTAAAAATAGAAGATTTGAGCAATTTTTATTTAATCCTGTAGTTAAAGATAGCTAGATGTCCTTTTTAATGTTTTGTAGTTAGATAGGTTGGTTATGGGTCAACTATTTGAGAAAAAATTATATTTGGCTTATATTTGAATTTCAAATCATGGCTTGATAGGAGATGCACTATCTCGGCATTGTGAAATCTTTCTAAATAATTTTAAAAAGTGAAGTTTTTAAGGCTTCCCTCAAGTGACAAAATTGATCAGCCTTGCTCTAATTAATATATTTGATTTATTTACATTTATATACAATTTTAATACTTGATTTAAAAAAATACATCAGAACTATAAAATTGTGAATCTGGTGTAGAGATTCAGAACAAATAAAATTATTTTTGAGAAGTTTAGGAATTTTCTCTTTTGAATAACTGACCCAAAAATTCATCTTAAGAGCAGAATAAAAATGGAAAACATCTCAAATCTTCACCACCTGACAGTTGGCATGCCTGGTGAATACCTTCAAAACTGTTCCTTTCTGAGCTTATTATTATAGAAGAATTTTTTACTATTTAAAATGGTCTGTTGAAGAAAGCAGTGGATAATAATAGAAAAAAATCTAAAATAAAAAGAAATAATTAAAAAGAAAATGAAAATAAAAAATTATAAAACAAAAAGATAGAAAAATGAAATATAAAAAACTTAATATATATATAACATATTAAATCATTTTTTGGATTTTAATTGTAGCAAAACAATAGTTTAATAGGTTTATAATTGTTCTTTCTAAGAAATTACTGTTAGACCATTTAATTGATCTTGGAACGTTGATTAAATAGGTTTTTTATTTTAAAATTTAAAAAATCCTTTTGGCAGTTGTTATTTATACAGGTAATGCTTATAAAATTCTTTGGACCACAAGAAAAATATTCAACTTAAATCCAAAAAGAATATATGGAATTTGGTAAATGACAAAAAAGTTAATATGATATAAGAAAATATAACAGAATTTGCAATAAAATCTATAGAAGAGAATGAAGTATAAACCAAAATCTTGACATTGAAAGGAAAATTGTTTAAGCAATAAGAAGATACAAGTATTAAAACAGGTAAAACTCTCTATACGTATTGCCATTCAGTGCAAGCCAGAGTGGCTTGCCTGTTTTAATAACAGTTAAGCATAAGAAATAGTTATCATGTGATGTTTATTGACTTAAGATAGAAGTATTATTTAAAAAAGGGATGTCAACATGTAATGTGTGGAAAAGTTCTATAAAGACTTATATAATAATAAGAAAACAAAACATTTTAAATGAGATATGCAATTAAATCTATAAAAAAGAAAAAATTCCAAAAAATAATGGAATTCATTGTTGATATTTTATTAGAAGGTGATAAAATACAAAAAAAATTAGTTAAAGCTTATTCTTGTCTTCTTTGATATATGTATGAAAGTTTCACTAACAAGTATAGGCAAGTAGCATCCAATCAAAATTGTCTTAAGTGATAAAAATGTCAGATGATGAAAGATTGCAGTAATGGTATTAATATTTAACAAAGGTGATAAAGAAAATATAAATTACAGGCATATTAATCTTTTGCCTGTTCTACACAAGATTTTGAATTCAAACAAACCAAGCAAAAAAAGAGCTGGATTTAAGTGTGGTTTTAATGCATTGAGTCACATCTAAATATTGAGTTTAATTATAGAAAAGACAATAAGTAGGTTCTGCCATTGTGACTAGGACTTGTAGATTATAATATTTCCATAGTGATTAAAGTTTTAAACCATCAATATTTAGATCCAGGATACTGTTATATCCTGAAAAATATTTAACAAAATGTAATAACAATGATTAAATTATAACACTAAAATTAATATTAATAAGAATATATAACAAAGCAATTCCATATCTTCAAAGCTTTTTACAATAGTTTTATAAAAACTATGTGGATTAAAATGGGAAGCTGAAGGAGTGAAAATATATGGATCTTATTAAAATCTAGATTTTTTAGATCTGATTGTTTCTGCATATAATGTTTCTGAGCTTCAAAAAATATTGCAAGTATCAAATGGATAAGAAATGCTAAAATGACTTAAATAATGTTCAATGGATTTTTTTAGGAAAAAAAAACTTAATCATGAATTAGAAGTTAACAATTATAAATATCTTGGTCAAAATTTTGTATAGATGGAAACATGAGTGAAATTAACCATAGAATTAAATTTATATCAAATGCTTTTAAAAGAAACAATATTAAAAGAAAATATACTTATGCATTTGAAAAGGAAAGTTTTTAAAGATAGTTTGCTGATTCTTACATATGGAATTGAAACTTGAGCATTTAACAAAAGAACAGTATGAAGACTTCAGATCATTCAATGAAATTTAAGGAGATGTACATTGAGAGCAACAAGGAAGTGATCATACAGGTGTTGACATCGAATAAATTAAGAAATTGAAATGGGTTTGGCTGGACATATTCTAGATGAAGTTTTAAATTAAATTCCAAGATATTTGAAATTAAACTGAGAGACTGCAAACCTCTCGTGCTTATTAGCCAATCAGGTGTTATTAATAGCGATCAAATCGTAAATACAAAACAGAGAATTTAACAAGAAGAGGGCATCCACCCTCCTCTTTACTTGTCTTTCTATATATCCAAGCCATTTGAAAGCATGAATCTTCAAACATATTCACATTTAATTCACTGAGTTTAAATTACAAACATACAGCATGAAAAGAGTAGGGTGGATGCCCTCTTCTTGTTAAATTCTTTGTCTTGTATTTCTGATTTGATCGCTATTAATAACACCTGATTGGCTAATAAGCGCGAGAGGTTTGCAATCTCTCAGTTTAATTTCAAATACTGTTTGTGCTTTATAGATTAAATATTATTCCAAGATATTGTGAAAGATCCAGAAAAAGATCATGGATGAAATAAAGGTTGCTAGTATAATATGGAGGAGACAGACTATGGATCAGAAAATTGGATTAATCTTGGAGGGACCATCCTGCTGTGGATCAATAATTATGATTATTTTTATATTGTATAAAATCACAATTATTTAATTTATGATTTGTTTCTTTCATTAATTTAATCTAAAAATTAATTTAATTAAAAATGAAATTTACTTTCATAATATCTAATGGTAGATTTTCTGAAAACAATTACTTGTTGAAACAATATTTTAAATAGCAAGTACTTTTTTAATTTAAAACATTTAAATAAAAATGATTTTTCATTTAAATTTTATTTCATTAGCATACCAATAAAAAATTTCAGAAATATAGGACAATAACATTAAACTTTTTTCCAAAAAGAAAATAAATTTGATTAATATCATATGCAATAACAAGATATCTTCAATGGATTTTCAGATCAAAAATTTTTGTAACACAAGAATAAATACCACAATCCCATTTAATTTTTAAAAAAAACTAAAATAAATTGACAAGTTATTATTGGGTTTTTGTTGCATAATTTTTAGTCCCAGAAATTTTTTTAACTCCTTTGTTTGCATATTTACTATCACATTTATAAAATAAAATATTTTGAAAATTTAAAAGTGAACGAAACATTTGTTTTAAGAATTGAACAATTTTTGATTACAGAGAAGGAAAGTGTGTATGTTTGAGTATGTTTGTTATTAAAAATGTATCCAATCCTCTTTTAAATATTTTATTTAGATATTTTCCTGCTACCAATTTAATAATTATTTTTAAAAAAATTTCTCATTTTTGAACATATCTAAAAATATTTCAGTACACAAACCATCTGCTTTTTTATCTCAAATATAAGACAAGTCCTGTATTATATAATGCAATAAGATTTTTTAAAATACCTATTTATTTTATTATAATAACTTATGAATATAAAACATTTTAATGCATTCATATAAACAAATGAATACATACTTAAGAAATTCATGTATATGTAATATTTTAAAAATAGAATTATATACATGTATAATATTAAATATATATACATACATATATACTGTATCAGTTGCAAAGCAAGATACATAATTAATTACAAGAGTAGGTAAGTGTGGGTTATCTTTGGATAAAATTTTTAATAAAAACAATAGTTAAGAAAAAGAATTCTTTTTGTTTACAAATTTAAAGTTGCTTGTATCAACTTTTTAAGATTAAAGTTTATAGTTCAAAGATCAGTTATTCAAAGTTTATTAATTGAAATTTGATTTTTTCATTTTTTTTTTTTTTAAAAAAAATGATTTAAATTTTATTTTATTAAATATCAATTTATAAAAGATTTATGTTATAATAAATATTTTTTTTTTGTTATTCTGAGTAATAAAACTAATTAAAAGAAATACAATTAGAAAATTAATAGAATACAATTTTATTTTATTTTTTAATAGATGACAGTTTTAATAAAATGTGATTTAAAATTTTTATTGGAAGCCAGTGTTCTGGCAGTATCTATAATCTTTTTTTAAAACAGTTCATCATATAACAGCTTGTTGTTGTTTGTTTTTATTAGCAGCCAAGTTATAAACAAAGATAAATATTATTAAATGGATATGGTTCTAAACGATTTTGTGTGTATCATTTATCCTGGATCAATGTAGCCTGGATTAATTATTTATCTTCAGCCTGATATGTTATCAAACTTGAATTACCATTTCTGAGTTTTACTAAATCAATGATAAAAATTTATGTTTGCAAAGTGATTATTAACTAAAAGTCCTCTCTTACAGAATATTTGTTTTGGAGAGGTGAAGAAATATGATTTAAAAAAATATGATCTGAATAAATTAAAATTTAAAGCCACTAAAGGAATTAACAATTATTGTTTTTACATTTTCAAGGACAAAGTACAGCAAGCATCTTCAATATTGAAATAGACTCCATAATAAAAAGCAAACAGGAAAAAATGTTAAGCTTAACATAAAAGGGATTTTAAACTGAAGACATTGGTAAAACTTTAGTGTTTAAAAAGATGATCACTTGAAGGATGGTAATGTTTAAACACTTATTATTTTATAATTTAATCTAATGATGTTTTAAATATTTTACATCTTATTGTATAATATATATGTTAGCTATTAATGTGATCTGTTTCTTTTCTCATATGTTCTACATTTAAATTATAATGTAAATTTTTAATAGCTAGGAAGATAAGTGTTCATAATCTATTGAATTATCATGATAGTGTTTTTAATAAGACTTATAGTGTGGTATATCTTCCTATGGATTTCCCAGTTTGGGACTCTGGTTTTTAACTTAAATAAATTTGTAATCCATACAGGATCTAATTTCCCTTCAATCATTTAGAAGTGATTAATGATCTGAAAAGATGACATAATTTGTAATATTTCTATTATTATAGCTATGCCTGACCATTAGTATGATTTATGATTGAATTAAATTATATTTCACTCCTTATTTCATTTCTGTTATTTGGATTTGAGTATGAAATCTCAAAAATTATTTTAATTCATAAGTACTAACTTTTCATATTTATATGATTATTATAATTTGTGCTAAATTAACATTGATCATATTTGACAAATGGCAAGTCAGTTATAATTGGTACCCAACTTTTGTACTTGAGAAAGATCCTAAGTATCTAGTAGTAAAAATGGAAAGTTGATACAAGTGGCATCTAACATGTTTGTTTGGAAATGATCCTGAGTATTTAATGTTAAATAGACACCATTTATAAACTGGCATCTAACATGAGTGCTTGATACTGATCCTGGATATTTAATAAAAGAATAATAATTTGGTGGGAAATGTGAGAACAGAGAAGAGATTAACAGATAAAATAGTAACTGAACTGAATTTGATATTGTTTGAATTTTGATGTTCAGAGAAAATATAAGCAAATAATATAATCAAGTATGCATATTAATGGGGTAAACTTGTAAAATGGCATGTAATAAATAATCAGGCAGGTAGTAATAGATAGGGCTAAAGAATGAAAGGGTGCATAGTCACACCAATCCATTGAATAAGAAATTAAGTAGAAATAATTTTAACATAGTTTATTAAAAAGGGTAAATATTGTGATTAATCAGATGCATACTATATCAAAAGTAAACATGCAGGCTCTAGAAAAAGAAGCAGAAGATATTTCCAGTGAGAAACAAAGATCAATTAGAAATCTCAAATAATGATAGGGTTATGACAATAATGAAGGAAATGTTTGAAAATCAAATGAAAGAGATAACCATAAAATTTAAAGAATAAAATGAAAAACTCGAAAATCAAAATAGATGGCCAAAGAGACAGCTGTAAGACTTAAAAACAAAATAATATATTAGAAAGAATAGTAAATCAAAATAAAGATATAAACATAATATTTGAAAATCATAAAAAGGAAATAGAAGAACCAGAAAATCAAAGTGAAATAGAACAAGAAAAGCGAATAGAATGCCCCAATGAAATAGTGTAAGTAAAATATATAAAAAAGTTTGAGGAAGATTTAACCCAGATTAAAAATAAAGTTGAGGCATGCAAAAAAATACAGCAAAATAAAATTTAATAAGAAAGCAAAAGAGAATTGCTACACAAGGTAATAGAATAGGTAAAAACAGAAAATCGTAGAATGTTGGAACAGGTTCATTCTAAAATATTTACTATTGTTGAAAGATTGAAAAGGATAGAAATAGAGTATTCCAGTGATGTAGTAGAAATAAAATGTATAAAAGAGCAGCATCGATATAAAGCTTCCAAATGTTGAACAATTACAACAAAGTGAGGAATCAAAGGCTAAAGATCACCAAGAAAGTATAAATGAAGTGTGGTTGAAATTATTTCCAGAGAAATGGAAATTATAGAGTAAAATTTATGATAATATAGAAGGAATAGAAAATTTAAAAATCCAAGTGATTAATTATAAATGTATAACACAAATTTGTAAAATCATAAATTGTAGAGTAAGAGAAATATTAAAAATGGATTTTAAAAGAGACACAGCTGTAACCATGAAGAAAAAGGGAAATAGTGCCTCTAGAAAATGATAACCACTCCAGTGGAAATCTAGTAAGGCTGGCCATGTGATAGGTGGTAGTAGTAGTACAGATAGATGAATTTTCTTGTTATTCCATTTAAGAACACAGAGTAATTGAGAATTACATGGAGAGAGGGAAAGCTTAATTCTAATTTAATACTGTGATAAATTCGGATGGCTTTATCTCTGCAAAGACCAATCGTCTGGTTAATAAATTAATGAGTTTTTGATGAATGGAGAATAAAATATAATTTTACAGAAACATTTTTTTTTTTAAATGTATGTCCGATCTTAATTAATTGTTAAAAAATATGATGAGACAAATAATAATTTAAGATGTAAAGATTATAATTGTTAAAAAAATATAGTGAGACAAATAATAATTTTGGGATTTAAGGAAGAACAACACTAAAAAGAAAGGTTTATAGTTAAGATACTTTTAAAACTTTAATTATATATTATGCATAAAATATTTGCTGTAATACTTTGTGAAATTAAGAATCATGCTATTATAGAGCACTCTGGTTTTTGACCTAATATAAATGTGTAATCCTATAGAGGATCTAATTTCCTTCAGTCATTTAAGAGTGATTAATGGTCTAGCAAGGTGAAATAATTTGTAATGTTTTTATTATTATAGTTATGTCTAACCATTAGTATGATTTATGATTGAATTAAATTATATTTTACTACCATCTTGTTTCATTTCTGTTATTTGGATTTAAGTGTGAAATCTTAAAGCTATTTTAATTAATTACGCACTAACTTTTCATATTTATATGATTATTATAATTTGTGTTAAATTAATTTTGATGATCACATTTGTCAAATGACAGTGTAAATTTATAAATAAATATTAGAAAATACAGTACTTAAAAGTTTATAAAAAAATATATCTATAAACGTCACTTAGGAGCACTTTCAACAATCCTTATAGTTTTTGTCAACTAATACTTTGAAAGGTCAACTTTCCCATAATTTCATGATCTTAACCTTTCAAAGTATTAGTTGACAAAAAATACAAAGACAGTTGAAAGCGCTCCTAAGTGACGTTTATAGATATATTTTTTTTATAAACTTTTAAGTACTGTATTTTTTAATATTTATTTATAAATTTACGTATATTATTTTGAAGAAGTACAGACATCGATTTGTAATATTATATATAAAGATATCTACATGAAGACATGAAAATGTCATATTTTTATACATTAAAAAATATAAGTATATATCAAGTAAATATACACACATATACGTAATTCATGCATGCAGACCAAATATAAACTTGTACAACAAGTGTACAAATGTATTCCTTTAAAATGTAGGCTTACAGATCAATAATTACCATGTATTGTTTAAAATTAAAACACCTTGTATAGAACTTTAAATGAAATTAATGAATTTGAGCCTAATCTTTTATTTAATGTTTCATAATATTCATCCTGTCTAGTTTCATAAAAAAGATAATCAAATGGCTTTATTGCTTGAGAGTTCATAAGAAATTCAAGGGCCCAAATGGCATGTTCTAAGAATCTTAAACTGAAGAGGAATGAGCCAAAACTCACAGGGCTATAATTCGACTATTTTTATATGTATTACTATTGGGCTAATTAGGCAACTGCCTAAGATGGAGTACTATAAAGTGCTTTTATAAAAAATAATCAGTTTAAATGTTTTTATTTTTCCAACAAAACTTTTTTAAAAATCAACGTTGGCCTTTTTTTTTTTTTTTTTTTGGTGATGGCTGGAGAATTGTTGGGTTTACATAAAATGCAAAAATCTGTCATGAACTCTGTATTTATGTTTATATTATCCTAACAGTTTATTTTATGTGCAATATTTATAAAATATATATATATATAAATGGAGCTGAATTTGTGTCATGACTTTTGTAGCTCTAATATGTTTTCCCTCTATTTTTAAAATTCATTTGAATATATTTATATGCTTAGTCAAAATATATTTTATCTCATTTTAAACAATTTATTTTGCATATTGCACTAATGGGACTTATATTTGTGAAGTTTATTTTATTTGCTCATGTAATTTTATAATCTCTATTGTTTATTTCATTATATATCCTTATAGTATTTTAATCTAATTTTTTTTGGAACTTGTATATTATTTTTTGTTACATTTATCAAATATATGTTAATGTATGATTATTATAGGATATATATTATAATGGAAAGTGTAGGTGTAGATAATAACTTGTCTGCAAATATCATAACTTGATGTGCCATTTTGCGTAAAGGAAACAAGTGATACATATGCATAATAGATAAAACAAAATTCAAACATTTTCTGTAAAGAAAAAAATATGTATGGTTGACAAATAAGTAACTTGCATAAATCTAACTGTAATAAGCTAATGCTTAGTTACATTTGAAATAATTCTAATACAGCTTTTATTTTTTTGTAGAAATAATAATTGCTTCATGTGGTTACCATCACCTTTATATATAGGACAAAATACACAACCATACACACATTTCAGTTTTTGAAATAAGTAGATCTGAAATTGCATTCACCATTGCAAGAATAAAGCTTTTGAATAGAGTGTAAAGAGCTAAGGTTGGATTTAATAACAAACGACTATTTAATAATAAAATAATAATGAATATTTATAAAATGATTTTATAACAGATAAAACTAATATGAAACTGTAAGCAGTTATATTTTCAATCATAAATTTTGATAAGATTAACTTAATTCTTAACATATATAAATTACTGAAACAATTCTATAGTGGGAAAGGTAGTTTTATTTGAATATATTTCATCAAAAAATGTTTGGAAAATATTTAAAGAAAAGCATAAATATTAATGTGATTTATAGAATTTATACCTTAATTTAATAATAAGTATAAAATGAATTATTTATATATAAACAACTAATTAAACATGATATAACAATATTGAATAACATCAATTTAATTTACACTATCTTTTGAAATTTTGTGATCTTTTAAACTGCAACGTTTAATGCAAAAAGTCAACCAATTTCTGTTGACATGTTTCTGTTATAACTGATATTATCAGCAACTTGGAACAAATTGACCCTCCACTAAAAACAGCATTGCAATTTCTACACACCGTAGCAACATAACTAAGCAATAATTTAACTAAAGCTCCGTTTAAATCAGCTTAATGTTAATAAACAATGAAGAGCATTTAATCAAACTCATTTTCAAATAACACAGGTTTCAAATAAGCATTTAATCATGTAAATAACTAATTAACACTGCATTACTATGTAATGATATTGAATAATATTAATATTATTACAGAAATTTTGATTTTTCAAGAAATATTATTTGATAAAAAAATCAATGTATCTCAGCTGGACATGTTTCTGTTATAACTCTTCTCATCAGTTATTTAGTGTTTAATTAGTTGTCTAATATTTACATATTCATTTGAAAGCAAATTATTTAAAATTGAGTTTGTTTAAAAGCTCTCTTTTGTCTATTAACATTAAGCTATACAAAGGAGACTTTAGTTAAAACATCATTAAACTACATTCAAATTTTAATATCATATTAAATATTGTGAATGTGTTTAAATAGAGATTGTGTAAGAAAGTTTGGTGGAGGGTCAATTGGTTTCAGGTTGCTGTTATTGTTTATAACAGAAACACATATCCAGAGGAGTTTGATTTTTTTATTATCAAACATTGTCATTTGATAGATCATAAATAATGTTTAGTATATTTAGAAAATTTAGGACTCTTTTTTTTTAATAATAATCCATTTGTTCTAATTTCAATGTGTGAATTCAAGATTTAGTCTTTTTAAAAAAGTTTTTAGCTAACAGTAAACTTGCTTATAGCATATTAAAATGATTGATATTAATCTATTTTTGTTAATGTCTTAAAACAATTTCACTTAATTTATGATTTAAACTGAGTGATGATAGACTTAGAATTCTTTATAGATTTTAATTAACTTTACAATCTCAAAGTAATTCTATATAGAAAGTTTTATAACTTGTAATGTAGATTGGTGATAATTATGTTGGTAAAAACTTGATAGTTTTTTCTGGTAATTCCATGCAGCATTTATTCATTCTAGGAATGAGGATTCTTTGATGGATAGTAGATGTCAACCATGAAGTAGCAGTAAAGCAAATAATCCAAAAGAGGAGTGCCTTACAGACAATAGCAAAGAGTCCTTATATGACTAAGCTTGTAATCAGTATTACAAAGACTGATTTGTTTTGATGCCAATCTTATTGTTAACTAATTTCTTTTTACTTCTGCTAGAGGCTGACTTGATCTGCCTCCATACTCATTTATTTCACTTCTTTTACTAAACAGATGTTGAATTATAATTTGATGTTGCATCTCAAAAAAAAAAAAAAGCAACAAAATGTCTTGAATTCTGTAAACATGTGACTAATTTAAGAAATTCACACAGTGTGACAATTAGTTTGAAAGTAAAGACAGGGGATTCATTTTTTAAGATAACTCATTTATAAAGATAGAATTATTTGATCAAAGCAGATTAATCAGATAGATAATTGGCTGTTTTTCAATCATTGCTATGAATTTGAATTCTTTCAAACACATTGTTATAGTTTAAAATTCAAAGACAATAAATTAACTCGTTTATTTTTTAAATAAATATATATATAAAATTGTGTAAACAATTAAACTATAAATTTTGTAGTTAAAATTCATGTGTGTTAATATTATATCATCAATTCCATTATTATACATGCTTAAAAATTTAATTTTATCATTCTTAGAGGAATGATATGTCTGTATTGTCTCATATATATAATCATTACCAAATAAAACTATGATGTTAATTAAATCCTAAGTTATAAATCTTTTTTTATGATTAAAATTCTTAATTGTTGCACTTTTGACATAATGGGTGTACTAGATCAGTTATTTTAATATCAACATTTTAAATATTGTTTTACTTACTATGAATATATACATATATACTGTATTATCGCATTCAGAAAATTTGAAATTCTTTTTTAATACATTTAACTTTGAATTTATTGCAATTGTCACTCAAAAATAAATTGGCTATAAAAGAATGTAATTCCAAAGTACACTTTATAAATACTGGAAAAAAAGTAAATTAGGAAGCCAAAATAATTAACATTACAATTCACTATCATTACCATTAGCAACTATTTATAAATATGCAAGATCATTCTAAACTCTAGAGATGAGGGGGACACACCATAAAAATTAGAAATCAGATTAAAGTATGCATGTAATTGTAGAATAAAAGTGTAGTTAAATGCACAAAATTCTATTGTCACACTAGTATTGAAAGATTACTGATGGCATGAGAGACTTTATCACTATCTGTTTTCCTGAAGGTTTGTGATAATGGTATTTTAATTGTATTTACATATTGGACTATTTCCACCAACTAATATAAGTATTGAATGCCTTTAGAAAAATTTAACTTTATTTAAATATTCCAAATACATTCAACTGTTAGTAATAGCACACAGGTTAGTATATAATATTTCAAGAAGTATTATTCTCCCCTCTTCTTCAGTGTTTCTGGCCTGACTAGTGACAGTATAAGCATTGGACCCTTAGATTCTTGAATTTTAAGGTAACACTTTTAAAATTCAATATCAAGAATCTAAGAGTCCAGGTTCAATTCCTATGCTAGTATTGTCACTGGTCAGGCCAGCAACACTGAAGAAGAGGGAATAATATCTCTCAAAATGTTGTGCATATACTAACCTGTTTGATGTGCTAGTACTAATAGTTGAATGCATTTGGAATATTTAAATAAAGTTAATTTTTTTTAAAGACATTCAATACTTATTATATTAGATGATGAAAATAATCCAATATATAAATATAATTATCACTATCTGGTTCCTTATTAATTTAAATGATTGAAAATAATAAAGTAAAAGAGAATGATACAAAAAACAAATAATTTAGTTATGAATTAAATTAATGATACCACTTTCAGTCAATCATACTTTTTATTACATCTATAATTTCAAAATTATGTATTTTATTTATATTACTTTAGGACTGTGATCAAATAGTATATATGTTGAAGATCTCTTCTAGAATTGTTTTTATTGGATTTTTAAAATTTATTTATAGATTTCAAATAGCCCACTTTTGTTTACTCCTTTGTATGTATAAATACACATTCATAATTATCTAGCAAGCATATGTACACCACAAAAGTGCATCAATGAACATATTTAATCTGAAGATCTTGAAATAAAAATTTGTGTATTTGATACTAGAATTACATATGAGAAAATTTCACATAGTCTTTATGAATTGTCAAATCTTTCAAAATCACTTGTAAAGCAGATCACATATAAATCATTGAATATATATGTGGGTTAGCTGAGAATACAATGGCTTAAACAAGGAGTTCTTAATTGATCTGTTGCAATGAGCTATGGTCAAGGTTTTTCTGGTAGCATAACTTAATAAAATTTAGTTTGCAGCTTGGCAAATCTGATTTGCTAATGTTGCATGGAAAAATTCTATATTTTTGCACATATAAGTGCCTGTGATAGTTAGTAGCTTGGGAAGTGGTGGTGTTTGAACACCAAAGTGGCACATTGAACTCGACAGTTTCATTTAATTTGAATAGCTAAGTTTTTTTTTCCTAATTTATATAGCTGAAACTCAATCCGGGAACTTTAAGCTTGGGTCTATCATTCTACCAGTGTACACTTTTTATATGTTTAATATCACATAGATAGTTCAATTATATTCATACCATAAAACAAATAACTATTTTAGTATGGTATCAATGTTCAAATCTTCATTACATTTGAAAAGGATGTTCATTATCCTAAACTATAATTATGTAGTGTAAGAGATTAATCTTTTTTAACATTGAATGGTATTACTTAATTTAAACTCATGTCTGCAAGAAAATATATATAATCATCTGAGAAAATATCAGTATTAACTTGTAGGCAAATAATTATACATATGTATACATAAAAATACTACAAATCGATGCCTATATTTCTTCAAAATAATATATGTAAACTTATAAATAAATATTAGAAAATACAGTAATTAAATTTTTTTAAAACAGAACAAAAAATATAAATATCACTTAGGAGCACTTTTAAATATCCTTGTAGTCTTTGTCAACCAATACTTTGAAACGTCAACTTTCCCATAATTCTGTGATCTTAATGTTTGCTGCCTGCCTATTAATTAAGTCTTGCTTGTATTTATATATTAACATAACTTGCTCGATTTTTCTTTTTTTTATTATTTCATTCAGTTTGCAATATTTTTATGTTATTATAAATGAAATCAAATACATATATACATGATTTATTATGGTCATAAAAAATAGAAGCTGATAAATTATCATTATCTTTAGAATTTTGTTTCGTGTTTTTAAACTCTTTTTAATAACAAGTGCTCTTTTCTCCAATGTATATCTCAACTCACCTATTTATCCGCTACCACACCTACACATCCATTTATAAATTATACAATTTTTATTTGTAAATAAGGTTTTATATTTAGAGTTATTTATTAATCTATTTAATGTAGGTGGTGCATAAAATGCAATGTCACATATACCTTTATAAATTTTTCTCATGAAATTTGCCTGTTGATCCGAAATATATATTGATATCCAAATTTTATTATCAGAGAATTAACATGATCATAACTATATCCAACATTTAACAATTCATTAGAATACATTTCAATATTTTTGCCTTTATCCAATGAATATTTACAAAGATTATCATTTCTAAACAAGAACTTTATGTGACAGTGGTACTCTTGATTTATACGGAATGTAGCCTCTTTTTGCTATTGATTTAATAGTCATATAGTAATCTAGTTTATCTCTGTTTTTAGTTATCTTGAGCTCTAGAAATTGAACACACATTAAATTTTCATCTGTCTTAATCTATTTTAAGTCTTTTATATCATTTAATTCATCAAACAAATTTTTAATAATATCTGGCTTTCCATATATAAAAACATCATCAACGTATCAATAGTATAAAGTAATATTTTTTTGATATTCTTTTTTCAAAATATTTTTTTTTTGTATGTAGAGATTACAAAATTACAAATTTGGGCAACTGTAGGAAGACCCATTGGCCAGCCATTACTCATTTAATAAAAATCATACTTAAAAACTGCGTAAATATTTTTATCAATAAAACTTAATGTTTCAACAATAAATTTTATTATTTTAACATTAACATTTTTTAACTGTAATGCATTAGTAATTATTTCAATAGAAGGCATTCTATCAATTGATCCATTACATTTCACTAACATCAAAGGTAAACATTGTCATAAACATCAATATCATTAATGTTATCAACAAAATCAAATGAACGTATTGTATGTTTACCAAATCCAAGAATTTCCTGTAACATTTTCTCAGTTAATCGACATATTTCATAATAAAATGCACCCCCAAAATCAATCATTAATCATAAGGGTCTGTCTCTTTATGCAATTTTGTATTTGAAAAAATCTTAGGATATAGTGCAGCAGAGGGATAAATCCCATAAGTACAATTATCAATCATATTATTTTTAGCTTTTTTAAAAATGTTATTAATAAATTGAATGTATAAACTTTCAATATTTACCTTATTTACTTTTATAAAATTAAGATTATTCGGTAATACAGCATCTATTGATCCGCATCACCCGATGGTGCTGTTTCTACACTAAATCACATGAACATGCTGTTTACAAGGCCACTCATAGATCTTATGGCCTGTAAACTGTTCAAACACTAAGATGTTGAAGTGCACCCTTACCCCAACATCTCTAGCACATTGAACATTATTAGCGACAAGTATACAACACTCTCTATAGACATTACTCTTGACTACTGTACAGCATATGATATGAAGGTTTCTGTAGTTTCAATGACAAAAAGTATATTAGAATGGATTTTTTTTTTTGCTTCAATGTATTGTAATTGATGGGAGTTCGTAAAAATTGTAACAAATTCTCAAACGCCCCTACTTTCATTGTCAGGGATCAGAATTCACTAAATGAGGAGTGTAAATCACAATTCGGCAAAGTTCACGATCAAGTCACGCACTTTCTGAGACTTTTTCAAGATCAAAACAGTTCAATGGCAGACGACTGTTCGGCATTGTAGTTTTGAGATTTATCTGCTACAGAAGCAGATGCGCTGGCCTTCCTTCAACCCAAAAAAAGAAAATATTTTACCCACCCAGACAAAAAACTGTCTTTGTGGTGGTTTAATGAAATTAAGGTGTTGTCAAACATCTGAAATGGGATGTCAATGGCGATGAAGGTGTTCCATTTGCTCATGGGATGGACTTTGAGGGCTGCCTGGGAAAGTTGACCTTTCAAAGTATTAGTTGACAAAGATTACGAAGATAGTTGTGCTCCTAAGTGACGTTTATATTTTTTTCTTTTTTAAAAAAATTTAATTACTGTATTTTCTAATATTTATTTATAAGTTTACATATATGTATACATACATGTGTGTGCATATCAATTTTTATATGATTAGTTTTCAGGTTTGTCCATATTGACAGACAAAATCCAACAAGCATCAGTGCTATAATATTAATAATAAACCATAACATATACAGATAAACCACAAAATTATATTCATATTTTCATGCATGAAAATGTTCATTGTAAGATATGAATGATTACATGTTTATATAAGCAGATATCTATGAAAATCTGTATTTTCATAATTTTTTGATATGAAGATATTTTAAGTTTATGTGTAGATATTGTAACGGTTAATTAGATGAGGATATTGGCATGCTTGTGACTCATTGACCCATACCGGAAAGTCACAATTAAATAAATTTCCATAAATGAGAAAGGATTCATGGGCTAATGATATACTAAAATACTTAATACTAAAAAATAAAATGCAGTGTACTTCTCAGGTATATTTCTTACACTCATTAATCTTTAATAGTCTGATGTATGTTTATAAGAATCATGAACAAAACTAAAACAATTATTTAATAATAAGGACAAAATAGTAATTGTACAAAACTTTATAAAAACTATTATGTATTTGAATTCTTTTATTTCTTTAGATTCAACTGATTTATGGTATTTATATAATGCAATATACAACTTTAAATACAAAACTCTAATCGTATTAATTTTCATCTTTTTTCATGAAATTCCAATAACAAAAACATTACTGATGAATATTATTAACTTCTCTTTTATAAACATAATTTTAATCTAAACAGAGAATGAGATTTATAAAGACTATCAAAATCAAAGTATTAAGGATTATTAAATTATCCTATTTATGTTTGTTGTAATGTCAAATGGATGTATTTAGTCATTCATGGTGAAATTATAGTTTTTACTAATTAAGTGATTTACCATAACAAAATAATATAAATCTTAAAAAGATTTATCTTATTATATTGAGTTTATTATTAAAAATTAGCAATTTTATATTTCTAAAATTAGTTCTTGATCAATTTTTTTTTTAATAATATACTATATAGAAAATGACTAATAAAGAATTATTTCTATAGATAGTTTCTTTTCTTAAAAAATCCAACATTAAGCAAACAATTCTCAGAATCACCATCTTTAATTCTTGTGTTTCCATTATGGGTCAATACCTCATTGTATATTTTCATTTGTTAAAAAATATCTTCATGGCTGAAGTAAATATGCTCAGTAGAGTGAAAATTTGATTTAAGCAACAACAACAACAAAAAGTAACATAACAGAAAGCTAGTTTAAATAAAATTTAAAAATATGTAATCTATATTTAAACTATTTTTTAAAATATAAATTTGGTATTTACAGTATCATGTAAATATAGCATAATGAAATTAATTCATCAATGAAATAAAGATTTATATATTTCATTAATAATTCTAAAAATGATGATAGTTCAACACATGCTTTCATGGTAAATGGTTAAGCAGTAAAAATATATTAACTACAGTGCTCTACAAACTCTGCTATGAGGTTTTAGTATTTTATATTAAGCTACCCTGATATTTCATTCTTATATGTGACATACATAGATTGGATATACTAAGACAGCCCAATCTCAATATGCTCATAATCATAAGAAAACCAACCTCGTTCCTAGTAGTTTTTAACTGGGAAATCATGAAATAATGATGAACAGCAGCATAATACTTTATCTGTATTATTAAAATATGAAAAATATGATGTCAATCAAAGGTGAATCTAATAAAGTAAGAGGAATTAACTGATTTCAGAAATAATGGAAATTAAAATATTAAGAAGTTAAAATTGATAATTTTATTTAGGATATTATTCTATTGCAAAGAAAGCTAGAGTCATATTGTTGCAATTTTTTATTGCTTTTGTGAATTAAGCTTTTCAGCATTAATAACTATTAAAAATAAATTATGCAAAAAATGAGAAAATGTCTTTCTAGTATCTCACCCAATATTTTATAAAAAATCTGTAAATCACATCAAACTCAAATACTGCTTTAAATATATTACTTATTAATTTTGTTTTTGAATATATGTACTTAAATTTATTTAAGACCTTTGTAATTATTTACTGAAAGAACTATATACTATTTGAACTAATTAATAACAAATTCTTTATAATTATATAAAATAACACGATATATATGTATAAAGAATATAAAAAAGAAGTAATGCTAAAAAAATAGCTAAATTGGAAATTGTCATTAGGAAAAAGAATAAAATCCCTTTGACTGACTTATTTGAGGAACTTGATCTTAAATTTCTTAATATGATGCATCAGCCATTAAATAACCTCTACAGGACAAAGCCCTCTTTTATTTCCTTAGAAGAATTTGAAGACATTATTAGAATTATCAATTATTAGGCAATGAAGATTTTAACATTTCTTGTTTTATTCTTTTCATTTACTAATGAATATTGTATGTCTAAGTATACTGACTATGGGTTGATTACCTGAAGAAAAATTCCTAATTCTGTTTGGAATTTGATTTTTTTTTTTGTTGCAAATTTTATCATGCCAGGATTTAAATCTCAAGGATTATGAGATGGAAGCATATGTTCTAATCACTGGATTATGATATCCTTCTAAATTTCTGTGTTTAACATTACAGTGAAAGAAATATTTGTAAGTATTTCTTTCATTAAATCAGAAATAACAATGGATTATGAAAGATCCTGTTTAGCAAAACCTCTTCTGGCTTACCTGAAATGTTTTTAATAAATTTTTCATATGCTAATTTTAATGTTTTGTTTTATAATTAACAGCTAAAAATGTAAAGTTGGTAAAAGGATTCCATACTGAAAATTAATTTCTGTCAATTTAAGGCAAGTAATATTCAGCAAAAATTGGATAAGTTTACTTATTTTTTTACAGTGGATTCACATCTCTGTTAGAACAAAAAAGATCTCCAAAATATGGCTATAGACAAAAATATTAGCAAAAGTGAAAAACAAAATTATTTTAACCATTAATATTTTTTATAAATCAAAAATATTACTTTGAACTGTAAACTAAATTTGCATTAGCATTTGTTTATCCTAAAAATGTAAGGTGCCTTTTATACACATTTCTATTAGGATTATTACTAAATTAAATAACTAGAATGCTCATTTTATATTTTCATTCTGAAGTTATTTGTAATAGGAATACAAGAATCATCATTGTATTGCTGCAGTATGAGCTTACCATGAAACATTTTAAAAAGAACTTTTAGGTTTATTAGGTTGGAATCTTACTGTACGATTTAGAAAATTCTTTATTAAAACCACCAGTCTAGGAACTGAAGGCATTAAATTTCAAGATAATATTTACCATGGAATTTATTTCTACAGAAAAAGATTACATTAATTTTATACTTTAAATTTTTTCATCATTTTTATTTGGATAAATTGACGTCTTGGGTTAATAAAGCTAAAACAAAAATCTCAATTAGCTAATCGAAAACTTTTCTTTATTCTGACAAAATATAATAATTGTCATTATTTCTATTAAACTGGATTAGAATCAATAATTCAATCTATTATTATATTTGAGCTATTTATTGAGAACCAAACAAACTTTCAATCAGTTTCTTGTTAATGATCTTCATCATTAAAGAATATAGGATCTGGGATTTGATTGGCACTCTCAGCTAGTGTTCAATAATTACTTAAACATAAAATAAATAGGTTTGAAGTTGAGTAAAAAGTGGTTTTATGTTTCTTAAACTGAGATTGAAAGCAAGATTAGGTCATAAGATGCAAATAAATTTATATGAATTACATATTTCAAAATGTTTTTATTCTTAAGTAGTATCCATTCATTTAAAGAATTTCAAATTTCATGTCATATATATGCTGCACGATAATGTATATGTATAATTTAGAAGTAATGATGCAAAATAAAACAGCTGAAATTTATGTTTAAGTCAGCATGTGATATCATGATATGCGACTGAGAAATGTAATATATCATTTATAAGTGTTAAATAGAGTTCAGGTGATTATTCAGTAAAATGTAATATATCATTTATAAATGTTAGAGTAGAGGTGATTATTCAGTAATTTATCTTTGTTTCTTTAAAACCTCATACAATCTCAGTAGATGATAGATTTAAGAATAAACTTGTTCAATGAAGCATTTGGATTCCTTATAGACAAAAAGATATTTGTTTTAAATGAATGTCTAAAATTTTCTACAAAAACGCTTACTATTATTTATAAAAGGCAACAATTATAACATATAAAATATAACAGTGTCAAGATATCAATGAAAGTAATCAGATATAATTGCACCACCCTATATAAGAATAGTGGTAAAGAAACAGTGTAGTAGTCATGAATAAGAGCTTGCAGCAATATTATATCAAGACATAAACCAACTATACACAGGGTCTAAACAAATCAGGGCTCGCCAATGAACTCTAAAAGGCATGCCCATTACAATACAGCTCTCATATTACCCAAGCTTGATAATACAGTAGATAATGAGAATGGTAAAAAAACATATTAAGAGGTCAGACTTAACTTTACCAATTTATCTATTGTGGTTTTGCAATTTCTATTGACAAATGTATCAGTTTGATTAGCTGATTTCTGTTTCACAGTAATAATGTGACATTTTTGTGTAATCACTTTTGTCAAACATATCCAAGTATTCTTATATGTCTAGCATACTGAAATAGTTTGCAATGAAGTTTTCTGGATAAAATATTGAAATCTGATGCAATACTTCAATTAATGTGAACCATGCTAATTAACACGTAACTTTGTCATACCTTGATAATGTATATGATTAGCTATCAACTTGATTATATATTTTATTTATAGACTCATATCTTGTAAGACTTTTTTTATGGATGAAGCAATTCTGCGCTAAAAAGTTTATATTTGATGAAAAACTGTCTTGAAGTCTTCAATGATATACATATATATGTTTTAATGGGATTTCTCCATGTATTTTATACTTTCAGTTAATATCTAATCAAGCAAAGTACCAAATAGAAAGAGGTATTGCAAATTGAAATCATACCAACTAGTAACAGTATTTGTCTGAATCACTTAAAAGAAAATTTGCGTTTAGTTTACAATTTTAGATTACATGAAGGTCATAGATTAGATATCAATATCTTGCATACACATGAAAACTGGAATTAAATAAAATTCCAACATAAAGACGGAATTACAGAGAATAACTAGTTTTCATGAGATTTTACATGTAAGTATTAATAATTAACAAAATTTCTCTATATATTTTATAGATTGATTTTAGCTATGATGGAATCAAGCAAAGTGTCAACTAAAAACAGATATTGCAAATTGAAATCACACCATAAAATAATAGTACTTGTCTGAATTATTTCAAACCAAAAGTGAACCCATTTTTAGTTTATTCATCATCATCATCATCAACCATTATCAATCTACTGCAGGACGGTCTCTCCAAGTTCAATCCATCTTCTTCGATCTTTAGCTTCTCTTCTCTACATCACCCCTGCACACTTTCTTATTTCATCCATCCATGTCATATGTGGTCTCTTTCTGAGTCTTTTACAATCTCTTGGAATCCAGTTTAAAATTTTAATTGTCCATCTATTATCATCTCTTCTAGCAATATGTCCAGCCCAACTCGACTTCAGTTTTTTAATTTTTTCAATAAAGTCAGTAACACCCGTTTGTTTTCTTACCCATATATTGTGTTTACGATCTCTTCTTTTAACACCCAACATGCAGCTCTTCTACTTAGTGTCCAAGTCTCAGATCCATAAGTGAGAACTGGTAAAACACATTTATTAAAAACCTTCCTTTTCGAACATACAGGCATATTTCCTTTTAGTATCAAGTTATTTCTACCAAAAGCACTCCAACCAAGTTTAATTCTATTACTTTAGATTATATAAGGATTATAGATTAGCCATTAATATTTTGCTGATATTAGCTATAAAATATATGAAGAAATCTCATTAAAATTATTAGTATTTATATTCAAAGTCTGTGAAACTTTTTTAACTATATATAATAATAAATATATATCAGAATTCATGTAAATATAATTATAATAAATCAGAGAAAGCTCATGATTTTACTTATATCATTAATATAATTATAACACTGACTCATTTTACGTCCTAGTTTATAGTGGCCAATATTTCTATCCTTGATCTTCACAATCCAGAACTCGCAATATATTTAAATGAATACCTTATTGTAACTTCACACTCCAGTCCAAATCTCACTGTAGTCTTTTTTGAAAAATCATTCTCATTCATGCTTCTGCATATCAGTCACATTTAGTATTATCATATTTGTATATTTATAGTTGGTTACATTTTAAATTGGCAATAAAATGACAAAAAATACCAAAAATAATAGCTTCTAGATACTCTTCTTACATATCATAACAAACACTGGATAAAATATCCAACTTTACCAACATTGTGTCAGATTTTCTTTTACTCTTCTAAAATGATGGAATAGAAACAAACAACAAAATATTTCTTAAATAAAATAAATTTATCAATTTTAATAAACTTTTTTTTTAAAAACTTTAAATTCAGAGTACAAAAATTTTAATAAAATATTTTCAGTCTTTGTAGCTAAACAATCTTCAAAAACAAAATACAATTTTGTTTTATAAACTGATGGAAAGAGAAGGGTAAGAATGAGGTTAAGAAGGAAACACTCAGAGATGAGACATTCACAAAAATAAGAATGTACCTGTTACATGTCAAATAAAAAAAAAAAATCTAATAAGACATTAATAAACAAAGGTTTAAATTAATATATCATAATCAACAAAAATAGTCACTGACTTCACACTTGTTTACTTGAAAAACTAGATATACATACACACTGTATACAGATATATCTGATTATAATTGTGATACTGTATGTGAATTGCTGACTGAGGGTTGACTTCATTAGACCAAATCACTTGAAGACATGAATAGCAGAGTAAAGCTCTGACAACAGTTCACATAAAATGAAATCTGAACACAACCAGAAAAAATATAATATTGTTTATTTAGCCAGATTTTTTTGTGTGCAGATAAGATAATATCTTATTAAGATATATTTTTAATATATTCAGACATCTATTCCTTACTATTGTGAGACGTGGTCTTTCATTGGTCATGCATTATCTCAGTATATATATAAACATTGTACATTATTTATATATGCTGGTTGGAGAAATCATCACTCCAAATATATATGTAAATAGCAATACACATTTTTAAAAAATAATTTAACATAGTATCATACCTCCTCCCTGCTTCAATGATACTATTTTAAATTATTTTTTTAAAATGTATATTGCTATTTTTTAAAAAAAAATTAAAACAATATGTAAAAAAAAAAAAAAAAGCTTCAAAAACAAATAACACTGTATTTGACATTTTATAATTTTTAAAATATTATTATATACCAAAATTTACATAAAGAAGTATATAAATTTTTTAAAAAATACTGCATTAGCATTATTAATGTGTATATATATATGAAACCGTTACAAATGTATGTGTACATACACACAAAAAAAACTATGGCTACTTAATTAAATAATGCTTCAATATACTTTTTTTTTTAAAAAAAATCTATTATAAATGAATTAGTTACCAAAAAGCAAAGCTTAAGTATTTTTATATTTATAATCTTGGTGGGATATAGATTTAAAAAAAATTTTTTTTCCATTTATTTGATTATCAGAAATTTTGACTTTTATCTTAAATTTTATATAATATATATATATTGTCCTCATTTCCATCATCAGCAAAAAAAAAACAACAACAGCTCATTAAGACCTAATTTTTTAATGTTTAAAATATCTCATTATTATGTATAATATACCACCATCAAATTTGTAGAGAAATTAAGATTCCTTCAAAAGCTGTCCCTCCCTTCCTTATTATAATTCTTTAGGATGCCCTCAATGTGAGGGAAAAGTAAGATTTTCAATATAAATTGAAAGCAAAGACTTTTTATTTAAAAAAAATTGCTTCCACAAAATAAAATCAATCAGCTTAACTAGTGATGCGAGAAACACTTAAATTAGATATAACTATACAAAAAAAAAAAAAAGAAAAAAAATCCTTCATTGCATTATTTAATTAAATAATAAGAAAACATTGGCCAGCACAGATAGGCAAATGGAATGAAATAATAAATAAATAAAAAATAAGCCTTTACTTGGTATCATTAACAAAAATAATTCCCATTTTCAAATTCAAAATTCTTAAAACAGAGTCATTATGTATATATGTTTATTTTGTTTAATCACTGTCTTCTTCTGTAGTATAATCTGAGGCTTCACTGACTTCATGATCTTCTTTCTCATCATCTGAAGAGCCCCACTGAGGGTGAGCTGCCTGAACGGCTTTCTCTTCTTTAACATCAAGCTAAAAGAAAAAAAAACTTATTAATAAATGTATAAAGTTAAAAAAAAAAAGGTTGTTTTAATTGAATATATCAGAACTATAATAAAAAATTTATATTTTATTTTATCCTTTTTTGAAAAGAGAAATCGTTTGTGATTTTTCATTAGATAAGTTTTACATAATATTGCAGATTTGAAATATAGCTTATTCATAATAGTTTATCAACTTTTTCTCTTTTCACCCCTCTCCCGCCTTTCAGTAGTTTCCATCAATATATCCCTCATAATTTCTGTAAGAACATTTCCAATATGAGCCCCTTTTATTAAATTCTTCACAAAATCATTTCATCTTTTTTCTTCAAGATCTCTTATTATTCAAGATTATACAGAGCTACATTCCCTATTTAAATAATAATAAGGATGATAAATTACAAATATTTTTAATTAGGAATCTTGTTTAGCAATAACTTTTTGAGGTTTCACTTTTTCATTATTTGTTGATATTATACAATTTTGCATTTATAAATATAACAGTTTTTAAAAACTAGATTTTTAATATAAATATATTAATTAGGATAAACAAAATTTTTAATTTTGTAAAATTTATTTTTATATAAAGGTGTTTTGTAAAGCACTTTACATTTAAACTAAGAGTTTCAGTAGTAATTTGAAACAACAAAGCATTCAGATGACTCAAAACCATGGCTCTACATATTCTTAAAACATTCCAATATTTGTGCAACTAAACTTATAACTCTATTTTAATAATTTTCCAAATAATACATAAGAGTCTGGATCTAAATAAGTAGTAGGATGAAAAGCTATCTATGACTTTCATTTAAAAAATAAAAATCCTTCCATGAATTTAATAGAATTACACATTGTTTCTTCAGACCCATATATTAATTTCAATATATCGAAAAATATTAAAAAGAATCACGACAACAAATGACTACATTTCCTGCATTTTAATAAACCAATTATTTTTAAGCTCTTGTCAGTCATTGAACTTTATATATAAATTTTTTTATTGGCTATGAAGCTTCACATTCAACTTAAATTTCTGTTAAGCAAATAATACTACTTTCATTTTAATCAAATCACTAATAATAAAACCAGTCAGAGAATCAACTAACAGGTTTTTTTTTTTTTTAGAGAATCCAAATTCAGACAAGCATGAAATTCCAAATTGATGACTTTATTATTTAGGAACTGTTGAAACCTGGCAAAAATAATGGCTTCTAAAAAAGAAATGCCAATTTTCCTTACAATACATTTGGAATGCATTAATTCATTAATATGTATTTGGAAGTGCTCACGTAATTAAAATTTTTTTTTTTTACATTCTGACTCCTAATTATAACATAATGCATAAAATTGTTTTGAGCATAGATGCATCTACATTTCTTTATAGCAATTCTTTTTTTTTATTATTTAATTAATGTGTATATAATAATTAATTCATATGTTGCACAAAATTCAATATCATTTGAGTTTGCAGAATCAATAATTTTTTTTCTAATAACTTTGCATTAAGTTAAACATGTTCGCATTTAAAAATTTTCTTTAAGAATTAAAAATTGAAATTAAATATCATCTTAAACTCGTATATATAAATCGCACAGATAAAAAAAAAAAAAAAATTATTAAAATAAAACTTTAATTAAAAATAGAAAGGTATTTTAAAAACAAAAACCTAAAAAGATTTAGAGATAAAAATATATCTTTAATCTTGGAAAACACATTAATTAATCAGAAATGGAAATGATTGTTTTAATTAGTTAAATGTAAACCAGCCTTGGGAATTTAAATGTAAAAACATCGGTCAGACAGGAAAACAATAGAAACTTTTAGCAAATAAAAAGAAATCCCTATGGAATCGGACCTCAGCGAAAGGACCATCGCATTGATGACGTAATGTAAATTCAATCCTTCAAATTAATATAAAAGGACAAGTTTGAAAATTATTAAGGATTGATTATTTACGATGTGACAGATATGTGTTAGTGCGGAAGTGAAGGAGAAGGGATTGAAAAGACGCACTCTTCAATCCCTTCAGTTTTGCCAAAGAAAGAAAGAGAAATGAACTATCGTTTTCTACATTGAGGACCAACTAAACTAAAAAACCTCCGAATGAATAAATAAAACAACGGCTAAATGGATACCAATCTTTTTAGGACGGCGTGGGAATTCACGTTCAAATGGCAAGGAACATATAAAGATGAACTGTTTAAAAAACCGTAAGAACTTTATAATTTATGAACATTAAATTAAAAACTTTCCACATATAAAAAAATACAAATAGAATCCTATCTGAGCAACGTAAATTAATATTAATAATGTTATTTGATATTTTTTTTTATTTAAAATCATTTCCATTTATTTATTTTTTGTTCTTTAAGTTTTATTATGATTTCTGTTTTCCGTTAAGTTAAATTATATAAATGTTAAACTTAAGTCGGGCGTGAATGGCTGTATAGATTTGTAAAGTTATATTAGGGGAGGGTAATCTTAGGTTATTTGTTTCATGGTTAAATTGGGTCAATGGATTCGATATATTGGTGTAATTTAGTAGATGTAGTACAGATTCGCTATGGGTAGAATCGCTTCATACGCCGCACACACCCATTTGCCTATGGAAGGAATTATAAGTCGGATACCGCAGTTCCTTTCTATGGAGTTTTTGTTTTATTGCTCTTCTTCGCAGATAGATGTAATATTCCTATCTGACGAGAGGCAATTTCTTCTCTTAACTTTTTGTGCTGCCATATTTTATTACATTGAATACATCGATATATCAGATGAATTGATGCCAGTTTGACTACGAATTTTAGCCTAAGGTTAAATAGGGATAGAATATTTATTCTCAAATGCAAATCTATGTAGTCTATTCATACTCGACACTAAATAAAAATGCATTAAATTTAAGTTGTTTATAGACGTTTGCATGGATTCGTTATTATGTTTTGGGATTTCATATTTGATCAAAATATATAGACATTCGATAAATAATGATACCTCACGGTGAGATGTGTTTTAAGTTATTGGTGACAATGCAAGTATCTTATGGTGAATACTATTGGGTTACTTATAAATTTCCCTCTGCAATTGTCAGTATCAATGATTTTATGTTTTGATTGTTTATGTTTATTTTGAAATGTTTTTAACCGTTGAAATCTATGTAACCGATCTATACGCAACATATTAAAACAAGCTTTTATAATCCCATCTGTGCGAACTTAATTAAAATGTAAACTTATAATATAATAGAAATTAAAATATAAATTAAAATTCAAAGTAAAGTTAAAAATAATGTTAGATGTTAAAATGTAAACTGATACTAAAACAATTTTCAATCTTATATATATGTGCATAAATAAATGTTTGTGTGTTAATTACTGGCAGTGGTTATTTTTTTTTTTTTTTATATATACTCTTATATTATATTATTAAATCTCTGCTATTCCACTGAGCTAGTGACATGGGCTCGTATCTGCCTACTCTATAAACTTTTCTAGGTTCAAATGCCTAGATGGCGCCCTGTAGTGTAGATACGTTTAGTCTACCTTCTCCGGATTGTTACACTACTAAAATGAAGAATTTAGGTTTTTTTAATGGTATTAATAAATATTCAACAAGGATTAAAAGCTTTATTTATTTGATCTTTCTGCACTTATTGCTGAAATATAAGCATTGATAAATGTATTAAGTTAGGCATCACTATTCAAAACAATTTTTAAAATTATTACCTCTAATATCACATTCACCATTATATACTTTTATATTTCTGGATGATCTACTTATCCAAAAAACTTGTAGCCATCTATCCATGCAATTAAATTCCTTCCTCTGAAAGATGAGCATCACTGAAAGCAGTTATATCAATTTTAAATTCTTAATAGTTTTTTATTTACAAATGCCATCCTTCCATTTAAGTTTTGAAAAGTCCACATAAAGCAAAGTTTACAGGTCCCATGTACTTTATATATGGTAAAAAATAAATAAATTACTTAATCATTACACTTTCCACTAATTCCTGCTTTACTATCATTTTAACGAATCATCAAACAGACATAATAACCTAAACAGATTTTATAAGAAATGGCATTTTTAGGTCAAGCTTACTAGATCTTTCCTCAATGTGGTATTTAGAAGTGCTTTCTAGATAAGATTATTCAAATAAACTATTATTTGTTAAAATAAACTTCCATATCAAATTCAGTTTCAAAGTGATTTACTATTGATTGTACTGCTGTGTGCAAGATTACAACAAAAAATACCCAGTTTACTAAATCTATTTCATTATTACTTTCTCAACATTGATGCTTTCCACATTTCATACTCATATACACTTGCACCTAATTGGTAGAGGAAAATATAGTTGCACAAATACAAGTTCCATTGTGACATAACAGGCTAATGATGATTGGGCCCTATAACAATTTAACGACAAAAGTCAGAAAAGTAAATTAAAAACTGAGAAAATGCATAGAGTCATCAGAAAAAAAATATTTGTATCAAAAAAACAATATATAGCCTTTAATAAATTAACATTTTATCCTTAAACATTAGTTAGATATTGCTTATTGGTAATTTGCAGTTAATTTAAATATCAAAGATCACTCCACTAACACTAACAGATAGTGATAGCTGTTCACATTCAATTCTCACAACTGATCATTTTATTGTTGCCATTTGTATCGCATAGAGCTGAGTTCAGGATGTGACATTTTCTAACTACAGAAAAGGTTTAAGTCTGGCAATTCTAACTAGAATACTTTAATCCTACTATGAAAGATTATAATTCTGCAGAGATTATAGGTCATTTGAACATTTTGGAAAAGATTCATTCTATAATGCATGATATTTCTAGCCAAGTCTTTCCATCATCGAAGATAATAATACTCTAATTTATTAATAATCAAATAATCACCTGATTTAAATATTATGATGTGTGTATAGACATTTTTTGAATAAATAAAAGACTATTTTCCCAATGACCTTTCCCCAGGAGAAATGTTTTAATATTCTACCAGACCATATTTAAATGTTATATAATTCCATTCCATACAGAATAAAAGCAGTTCTTCATTCTAAAGATGGGTCTAACACCATATTAATGAAGGCATTTTTTTATTAGAAGCTGTAATGTTTCTATTCCATTTTATTTTTTACTTTAAATTTTTGGGACTATTAAATCTACAAAACAAAACAAAATAAAAATGTTTGCAGATCTAATATTGCTAAAAATTTAACAATTTTATCAACAAATTTATATAAATCAGCATTTATTTTTATAGCGTCTGTATACAATTGTAATTACATTCATATCGGCCTAGGCCGATATGAATGTAATTACAATTGTATACAGACGCTATAAAAATAAATGCTGATTTATATATATGATTAAGTTTCAGTTGGAATGACGTTCAGTAAATTCTAGTAAATTTCATCGGCTTCATTCATTCATACGTTATATATAGTAATTTAAAGTGACTGTTCTATAGTCACACCTTCTGTGCCAGTACTTCAGATTTGCTCATATATAAATATTTGAGTCGTAGGAATAAGAGGATTCCTTTTATTCCTGCATAAATTCTATATCTTGTTTGGTCAGAGGGTATTCATTTATTATTTAACACTCGCAAAAGCGTTTGCACAATTTGGCTTGAAAGGCCGATATGAATGTAATAACAACAAATTTATAGTTAAATGCAATATAAATATAATAAGAATATAACTTACTACAATGTTCTTGGTCTGATCAAAATCTATATAGGAATCTGATTTTAGAACAACTAAATATGTATAATTTCCAGGTTTAGGAGGGGCTGGGAATCTTAAATGGACCTAAAGTAAAATAATAAAAAAAATGTACATGGAGATTTATATATATATATATAAGTTTAGTGTTGTACTGATAAACTGCTTACTTCCATATGAAAATATTTAGTAGTATAAATATTTAATCACCAAATGTTTAAGTTTAAATAGTTGAATATATATTTGAAAAATAGAATATTAATTAAATTATATAACAATTATTCACTAAATTGTATAAATGCATATTAATACTGCAATAAGTATAAAAATCTTAAAGGATATACATTACAAAAACAACTATATTTTAAATAAGAAAATCATTACAAAGAACAATTTATATATTATTATAAAGATTAATTTCTGTCTGGTTAAGATAATACAATTTCAGATATATTTCTAATAGTTTACAAGTCTATTTAATTCTTCAACAATGTCCTCAGGTATAGTTATAAGCTCACATAGTAATGAAAACTCCATATATTTAGGACAATGAATTTGTTTTAATGATTACATAATTCAAAAAGTAGTTTTTATCTCACTAACCCTACTCATTTATAATCATTTTTACAAATTCAAAATATTTTATATCTACATTACATTTGCATTGTCTTTGTTATTATTTTAATTAATGAAAATGAATTATTGAAACCAATTTTTTTTTTCATATGATTATTTATTTAGATTCAATATAGGAAATGATAAATCAGTTAATAAGATATATCTTAATACAAAACTAGACAGAAAAAAGCTAGTAAAAAAGATAATGTTAATAATTAGATAAATTTAAACTAAAATCTATAAATCATTTAAAAATGTTAATAGATTTTGAAGATGGTTTATATTTGGATCAAGATTAATAAAAAAATAACTAACTCTTATTAAAAACTGTTTTACAGACTGCAGCAATTAACTAAAAAAATCTTTAAAATAAAATGAGGCAATGTATAAAGAAAAGAAAAAACATAAAAATATTTTAAATTGATTCACTTACACAAACTGAACATCTGGAATTCTGTTAATATGATAAGAAAAACACCTACTGCCAACGTAAGAAAATATAAATGGAAAATGGCCAGAAAGAGAGTGAATCAAAAGCCTCAAAAATAATAAAATATTTTGGAATTGGAAGAAAAGAGGACACTTACTACAAAAAAGTAAATACATTGTGAATTGTGTACAAGAATTCTACAAAAATATATATAAGTAAAAAAAACAAAAACAAGAAAATAAAGTAGCCCCTTTTGAAATGCTAAGTAATTTAAAAAATGATAGAAAAATATTCAATGAAATTATGAAGAAAAAGTCCAGAAAATAAATGGAATTCTTACATAATGGAAAAGCAAAAATTGATGGCAAATTTATATACCAAATATCTAAATAACAAAGATATACAAGATGACTGGAATAATATACTAGTGACATTGATGAATCTAAGAAATTGTAGATCTATCAATCTTCTGTCAGTTTTATACAAAACTATTACAACTTGTCTTCAGAGAACTTTGTACTCAAACCAAGCAAAAGAACAAGGTGAATTAAAAATAGTATGCACAATAGATCACATTAAAAATGTTAAAAAAAGCTCTAGAAAAAACCAATTACATTAAGATTAGTAGAATATGAAAAGGCATTTGATTCTGCAAGTTTCTACTGCAATTAAAGTTTTAGAACATCAAGGTATAAAGTCATGTATGATAGAGTGATTTCATTTCATTAAAATTTTTTTAAACATTTTTGAGGATTAAGAAAATTTAAAAAATAAACAGTCATTGCTTAAGTCGTCTAGATCTAAATTTTTCAGATGATGTGGTTGTTTCCATAAATAATGTTTCAGAGCTTCAGGAAATGTTATAAGCAAAGAGGTAAAAAGCAATAAAGTAGGACTAAAGATAAATGCTACAATGATGTTCTATGACTTTTCAAAAAAAAAAAAAAGAAAAAATGATAAAGAAATAAAAGCTAACAACTTAGTCTGATTATTAATAACAGATAGAAACATAATGGATGAAAATTAATCAAATAATTAAAGTTGGATGAAATGCTTTTGATAGAAATAACTTAGTATTAAAAAAAATGTCTATGTATTTGAAAAGTAAGATTTTTAATAAATATGTTTTACCAGCACTAATTACAACAAACTTGAGACTTTAGATATTTAAGATCATACAGAAAAATAGCGAGATATATGTTGTGATTAATAAGAAGAAATTGAAAGTACAATACTATAATTAATGAAAAAATTAAAGGACTAAAATGGAGCTAAACTGGAGATGGCATAAGATGAGTTTGCTAGAATAACATGGAAAACAGAAACTATGAATAAAAAAACTGGCTTAAACCCAAAGAAATATTCATTTCACAGTGGATTATTGGCGCTCAAAAAATAATGATCACACAAATGTATATATTCTCCATCCCATAACTCCCGTTTTATTTTATTAGCACAACATGGCTCAAGAAATTTATTTATTGAAATGATTTTAACATTTTTTAAATTAAATTTTTTTATTTATTTATGTGGAAGATAATTTATGATCAAATATTTTTTACTTAACTGTTTTATTATTTAACAGAGATTTTAATTTCTTATTCTATTAACTCACATAATATATACATTTTTATTTATCTTAATTCGAGAATAACTACATCAAATGATCTAAAAAAAATTCTAATATTTCTTATACAATACAACAACTTCTTCACATTATTTTAATGCAATAAATTAAAAAAAAAAAAAAAGTTAAATCAGAGATTCAGTGCCAATAAGCATATAAAATATTTCCCTCAACAGTTGTTGATTGTATTTTTTTTATGATCAATACACTACTTTTTATCTAAATGAATCAATATTCTAGAACGTTTTCATTCTATATGAAAATAGCTAGATATGGATTCACAAAAAGTATTAGATGGCTCGCTAAGTTGGCTAAAGTTAACTATTTGATTGACAAAATTTCTTCTAAATTCAACTGAATATGAATTTCAATGTATGGCTTTGTAAGCAAATACTCTAAATGCTACACTAGACTTTTCATACACAGAGAATTACTTTTATATACAGAATGCAGTAGCTTATGATAATGGCTTTATTATCATCATTCAGGTTTACTAAATTACTTTTACTTACAATTTCAGTATCATACTTGAAAATTAAATTTTTGAATTAAAAAGAACATCCAAGTTCTTCTCAGTCAGATCTTTAATTGCATTCAAAATGAATAAAATTAATTCTTCATATGTCTAACTTATTATTAGCAACTAATTTTGATGCTTTGGGGAGAAAACTAAAATTTGAATTTAAAATATTTAAGAATAAACTATTTTCTGGATAATCAAATAGAAGTACATTTGATGTACAACTATGATATCCACATATTCTGGTCTAAAAAACATAACTAATGTTTTATTTTTTTTAAAAAAAAAAAAGATTTATGATTGGTAACTTTAGAAATTAAGCTGTTTACTGATTAATCAAATAGAAATATATTTAATTGATGATTATGGATATTCATATATTGAAAACAAAGGTTTTTTTTTTTAAGAAAAAAAAAAAAAAGATTTATGATTGTACAAATTTAATAGTTTTACTTTCTTTAAATTTGCATCAAATAATATAAAAATAAAAGAATTAGAATAAAAATATGTAATAGTAAAAATAAAATTAAAAATTTTGCAAATACATATATATAATGGGGATTCAATACTCACCTCTTCTTTTGAAACTAAACTAGTTATTAAAGTAGGTGGAGTAACAAGTTGTCTATGTTTGCGATCAGCAATATATAACCACCACCATTCTTGTTTATCCTTTAAAAAAAATAAAAATAATTGTTGTTAGTATTGTAAAAAAAAAAAAAAAAGGCAATTTGAATTTTAATTAATTAAAGTGGATTATGTAAAATAATTCATTATCCTTTATCTCCATATATTGTTTTTTTCCCACATATTTATTTAATCAATTAAAGCATTAAACTGTTCTATAATTTCCTATTTATTATTATTCTTAAACTTTTATTATCTTCATCTACTTTCATTTCTTTAATTTGGATTAAATTTGATTTCATTTCAAGCTTTCTATGAACTCCATTAATCCTCCTTAGAATTATACATAATAGTTCATTCGCAAGATTTGTAATTACATTAATATATGTAATATAAAAAATTATTCTACTTTCGATGCTAATTTCATTTTTATCGAATACATATCTAAATACAACCACAATATACAATATCATTATGTAACAGCAATAAATGTGTATATAAATTATAAAAATAAAATAAAAACACTTTTTCGGCAAATATTTTTTGCGCTTATCACTGCGAAATAAAATTATTTTAAAGCTTCTATTTAATAATAAAAAAAATAACAGTCCAAATGCTTATAAATATAACATACAAGGTACCCTCCCTCCCAATTTCTTTATTAAACTACATATAACTATCATACAGAATGTCCCAAAAAAAAAATCTATGTAAATATATATAATTTTCCATTCATTTTTAATTAGCCAATTATTAATTTAAATTAAAAGATGATTTATATATATTCATATAGTTGTTTGTTGTAATTAATATAATTAGTTTCAAACATTTTCCTTGCATGTGGATTGTTTTTTATTATTTTTGGTTCTAGTTAATTTTATATGTAAAAAAGATAGATATTATCAATTGTTTGCATCACATAAAAGGCAGAAAATATTTGTTAAAAAAAGCTTTTTGTATTATTCTTATAATATACAGTATATATATATACAATTATTGCTGTTATATAATGATATTTTATATTATATTATGTGATTTATTTTAAAATATATGAAAAAAATAGCATAATGAATCCAATTTGTTTCCATTTTTATCTAAATAATTATAAAATAAAAATGAGCTAGATGGCACTATCTATAAGCCATCTTATGTAGTAGGGAAAATGTAAGGAGGTTTTAGGTCAGATAGGCATATAGGAGATAATTTATTTGTAGTTACACAATTTATGGATATGACTAGGAATTCAGGTAGATAGATATATATGAATTTTATAGATATAAAAAAGGCATATGATACAGTAAATAGAAATAGATTATGGAGAAGTTTAGCAAATTTGGGAATGGATGAAGCTTTAGTGAATATTATTAAAAAATTATATGAAAAAAATTACTATACATGTCAATTAGGGGATATAGAATCAGTTAAAGTTAAAAATGAGGTGGGACTAAGGCAAGGATGCGGTATGTCATTTTTTGTTGTTGTATTTAAGTGAAATGGAGAGAGCAATAGACGGACTAGGAAGAAGATAGAGATACTGTTAATAGGTGGCAAAGGAGTATATATTTTGTCAGGTCTTTTATTTGCAGATGATGTCTTTTTCTGTACAGAAAGGGAAGATATGGGAGTTATGCTAAGGACATGCGCAAGGGTGGGTGAAGAGATGGGGATTAAATTTAGTAAAGAAAAATCAAAAGTAATGATGATTAATACTGGGGAAAGAGAACATAAAGAATTTTTATTGGGGGATATAAAGTTAAGTGTGATGAATAGATATAACTATTTGGGTAAGTAATCAAGAGAAATTGCTCAGATGAATCGGAGAAAAAATTGATAAATGAAACAAAGAAAAGAAAGGGATTGATAAAGAAATTAAGTGTTTTCATATAATAAGTATGATGTAGCTAGAACTGTATGAAAGGGAATGGCAGTAGCAGGGTTAGCATATGGTAATGATGTGTTAGTAAAGGGGTATTAGATTACTTACAAAAAATATAAAGAGAAGTAGAAAGAGATGCAGATGTATGGATAGCAAAAAAGGCCATTCAAGAATGGGTTGGTCAAGGTTTTTCTATAAGAGATGCAAAAAGCAAAATAAAAATGTTTGATAAATTGCAGTTTAGGGATAATATAAGAATAGTCAAAATAGTATTTAATTGGGTTATGAATAAGGGGCAGGCAACAAGATGGGTGAGAAAGATAATGTGATATGCAAAAGTTTTGGATAAAGAATTTATGTTAGTATACTTATACAAAAGGTGGGATGATTGTATTAAGAGAATTGTTGAGTGTTATATGTTAAGGAATGGGATAGAAGAATAGATGCATTAACAAAGAATAGGGAGTTGGAGAACTAGTATGGAGAGTAAAAAAAAGTTTAAATATATATAGAAGTAAACAGAATATTGAGTGCGAGTTAATTTATGATAATAGCAAGAAAAGTAGTTTACTGTTTAAGGCTTGAATGGAATCTTTAGCAACAAAGGAATATGCACTGGAAAAATGTGGATGATTTAGCCTAAACACTGTGTAAGGAAGGCATAGAAAATATTAGGCATCTGTTAATTGAATGTAAATGCCTGAAAGCAGAAAGGGTATAAATAATGAAGTTGTGGAAAAATAAATATAAACAAAGTGATTATACAGAAAGTGGGTTATTGGTTTTTATGCTGGGCTTGGGCAAATGGGGATTTAGATATAAAGACCTTGGAGTTAACAAAGATTATGTTGTGGAAATCGGATGGAGCAGGATAGAGAAGAATATGTAAAAACTTAGGGTGAGGGATGGAAAGGGAAGTTAAAGTGGCTAAGATTTCTCTGGGCATAATTGATAAGAAATTCCTGACTCAGTATAAGGAGAAGTCACAATGCATTACATTATATCAACATCACACCTATCTTTTCTGAAATAATTTATTATGTAGTTTGTAAAAAAAAAAAAAAAATCTGTCCTATAAATACATTTTTAGACGTTAATGTTTCTTTAATCAATACTTTTTTCTTTAGAATGACAATAAAATGCCTGTCATCACAAAGTTGAATTTATAAACCCACCCTATCTTTCTCTTTTGTTTATTACCATGACACTTTTGTTTGTCATTGTAGATTTCAATCAAACCATAAATCTGAAGCATCAAAATAAACTTCCTTTGGCAAACACACTCCCTGTTTTTTTTTTGTAATTATTTTAATAGTTCTTACAATTACAATATAAAAATATGATATTATAATAGTAGTCAAAGTGTTGTCAACAATTTTTTTCTCTTTCACTGCCATTAAAATATATGTGTATAAAAGATAAACCATGAATGCAAAATCTATAGATATTTGAAGCCTTCCCAATCAATGATAATGATGACATTGTAATATATCTTGTTTATTTTTATAGCATACCAACACTCATTTGACTAACAAATTAACTTGGAATCGTTACCCTCTTAGTTAATTATACTAAATACTTTTGCTGAACACTACTGAATGGCTAGCTATAGGCTGGCTATTTGGGAGAAAAAAATCTTAAGCTTGCTTGTGAAATGAAAAAATTTCTAAAATTTATTCAACCAGGACTCAAATCCTAGTTCATAATATGTAAAATGTAACTGCTAATCATTATGTATGAAGTCCTTCAAATAAATACATACTTTTAGAAGAAAACAAATTACTTTCATTATTAATAAAAGTTACCTATGCAGATATACTGATATAAAAAAGTAGAATATTAAATATATGATAAATATTAATTTAACAAATAGAAAAATAATAATAAAAGATTTGCATACAAATTAAAAAATTATAAATGAAAATGAGCTAGACTATTTCAAATAACTTTCACTGTATCTTTTTATATATATATATAATTTTATTAAATACATAAAGCTAAACTAGTGATTACAATAAATTAAATGGCATCTACTAATGTTAAATCTTCTAGTTAAATAGTTGGGATATAAAATTCCCAAAATAAATATTTTATCACTATGTCAATACAGAAATATGTGATTAGATAATTATTTTTGGAATTTTATAAACCAATTATTTAACTAGAGAAGTTAATCCTTATATTGTCTTTTAATTTATTATAATCTCAAATTTAGCTCTTGCATTTAATTAGTTTATATATAAGTAAAGATGAATTGTTAATATAGTTTGCTTAAAGAATTTCTTTCCTAATTTTCTATTTATAAGTTATAAAACTTAGAATTATGTTTCCAAGAATTTTAACTTTTTCTCTATTGAAATTTAAGTTAATGATACTTTTCTCATTTTCAGATTGACTTTTTTTAATCTGCAGGATGACTTGAAATAGTCCTCAGTTTGAGTCAAAACATGTCAGGGGAAGGTAGTTGTTTCTTTTATTGCATTGATATAGTGATCAGATATTTACTTTTGTGGTTTATAAAACAATTATTCAGTTAGATATGTCATTTAATACACAATAAACTTTTAATCCATTGGATAAGCTGATATCATTTTTTGATATCCATTGTTCCTTTACTTTGATTCATAGCACAGAAATATATGATATTAAACATATATCCACTATTTTCCCAACTATAATTTTTTGGGCATCTATTGTTGACAAATTACAATCCTGATGCAATATTTATCTTCATAAATATTTTTTAAAAATAAATAAATAAATATTTGCTTTCTCTTTTAATTTTAATAATTCACAGGTACAATAATTGTTTCTTTTATTTTTATAATTTAGAAAGGATTTTGCCAAAAATTTAAAGAGTGATTTTTTTGCTTTGTTTGTAAATTTGCACAATATTTTAGTATTTTCCATGATAACTGAAGTGGTAAAAGTTGTCATAAGCAAATAAATGTCAATTTATTTTAAAAAATCTAATGGTCATGCATAAATAATTTTGATTTCTAAAAATACAGTTATTGTAATTATATATTATACTTTATTTAAGTAAATGAATACAAATAAATAATAGAATATTTCAACAACACCACACTTGAATCAAGTACCATACATAAAAGAATTCCTTTTTATCTATGCTGCTTCATTTAGACCTTGTGTATCTAACCACATATAACTCTGTTGAAAAATCCAAAACTGGTTTGTATTCATTTACTATATTTGAGTTTCAACTACTATTATGTATTCAATAATTTTTTTATATATATACAAATACACATACATTTTACAAATAATGATTATTGTTTTGAATTGTAATATTTGAAGTTAATGGTTTATTAGTATCAAATTTCAGAGAATAACAATTGTTTTTTTTCTGTAGTCCCTTGAAAAATGATGGCTCAAGAATTCATTGCATGTATGTCTAGCCAACCATCACAAGCTAGTTATTAGAGGGCTAAATAAAGAAGGAAACTGTTAAAATCTCAACCAACAATTCACTATTGCTCTTTGAATAAAGCTAGAGATGAAATATAATAACTTTATCATACTCTTTATATGTTGCAAACATGAAAAGTACAGATGTACATATGAAAAAATTAGATCAGAGCAATTTTTGATTGAATAAAAAATATTTTTTAATAATAATCAACTTCATATGGAAAAACAAAAAATTTACTGGATAATTATGGAATTATATTTGGACTAAAAATGTAAATAGATAAATACTATAATGGCAAACGAACATTTAATTCATTTTAATAGACAACTCTTGAGACATTATTTTATAAAGTCTGGAAAAAAGTATTGAAGAATCCATTATCCAAAAATAGATTGATTATAAGTTGTTGGTTATTCATTGTGACAATCTGTTGTGTATGTATATATAATTTTATAACAAGAAAAAAAAAGTTAAAAAAATTCTGATTAAGGCAAGATCAAGAGATTGTGAAATAATTATATTTTGTTCAGGTTTAAATCTGAGATTTTATTTCTTCAAATAATGTATGAAAATAATTTGAACTTTTAAAAAAATTAATTGTTATTTGAATGTTTTTTAAATACAATATGTAATAATTAATTAAAAAAGAAAGAATATGTAAACAACTCTGAATTAAGGATTTAAAAAATACAAACTATAAAAAATATTTATAAAAAAACAAACTAATGTGTTTTCCAAAAAAAATTATAAAAGAAAAGAACAACTTTAATTCATTCACAGCTCAAAGAATCAGACAGAATTAGTCCAGCAAGTTAATATAGCATATTTTCCAGTTAAGATTAGTTATTATTAGAGTACAGCTAAGGTAAGTCATACTATAAATGGCTACTACATCAAAACTATGCTCACCAAAGGATCAGAAAAATTAGGACTAAAATGCCCATACATTTCTGAAAGAATGGGTATCCTCCACCATAAACTTGCCTAAATTGGAAATAAGATCCTAATTAATCAATCATTATTTATGTTGAAAATTATCAAAATTATGCCAGCAAAACTAAGGAAAAATTGATATTAAATACTAAAAAAATTACAACATTGGTTATAAATCATTATTTCATGAATTTTGTTGAAAAAAAAAAATCCAATTTAGCTAGGTATATTTATCATTATATTATTTATTCCTATAAGTTTGTTTAAATTTATTAATTCAAATATTTAAAATGAAAAATCTTTATCCGAAAGGTATGTTATAATTGTGTATTTTTTTCTTGTTGCAAATCTTTATATATAGAATTTGCAGGAAGTTACATATAATAACATATATAGCTGACTTCAATAATTTGTTTGAAAGAAAATAAATCTATTAGCCGACATTTAAAGATCTTTTTGAGTTTACATCATGTGTATATATATATCAACAAAATATATCACACAGGTATCACAAATAGAGAATCATTTAAAATGAGATTTTAAATCAATTTTGTTTCCAGTTATTAAATAAATGGAAAAGTAATGTAGATATGAAAGAGAGGGAAATATTTAATTAAAGAAATTTTTGTTCTTATTTTAAACTTTCAGAATTATTCATTTGAAATATAATAATTGTTAATATCATTATTTAAATATAGTATTTATATTTTTATGAAATATTTTTATTTCTATTAAGTGATTTTAAATAAAAGCTTAAGAGCTATTAGCACGCTCATTATATAGTTCTATTAACTGTGTGTGTTTGTTAAGAAATTGTAGTCTTCCGTTTTATCAAAGCTATTTCCAATCATATATATATGGAAGAAAATAGATAATATTAAAAGAGTTTGGTGGCATGTTGCCTTCCTCAATTTAACCAAGGAATGATGGATTTTATTTTTATATTGCCAAATAGAGCTCTTCATGTTCTTGTTGGCATTTTAGATGATCATTTATCATAATCTTAACTGGCTCTACCATTAACAGTAAAATAGTTTTATTTTTTTTATCCCTTCATCAACAAATATATTCAGATATATATAAAATAGTGCATCAAAATCTGTAACTATTGATTGATTTAATCATCATCAGTACATAACTCTTCTTTCCTATCATACTCCCTCTGTTACATTTTGACTCATTATTCCCAAATACTATCTCCATTATAAAAACCTCTCAAGTCAGACTTTGTACCTTCAAAATAATAAATTCAATTAAATCATATTCTCTTTACATAACTGTGAATACAAATATTCTTTAAATAAATTCCTCAAAAATTCTATACTTTCAGTGCTTCTTTTATTCTGCTGCTGCTATTTAATCTGAAAGAACTGTCAAAACTCAATAGAAAAAAAAAGCACTGAAAATAAATTAGCATTATTATTTAAATAGCTTTAATTTTCCCCAAAAGTATATTAAAAATATCACATTTCTCTGCATTTTTTAACATTTAAATGCTATCAGTTATTGTCTAGTATTACTTTATTTTTTCTACATTATTTCATTTAAATATTTAATTTATATAGCGCAATATTTTTTATAAATTATAATAATAACTGTAGCTTACTCCACTGCACATGTGCTTTACAGATCGAATGCTAATTATAATGAAAACTCTCCTTTCCAAACACAAGATAAAGTGGATCCATTCTATCTTTTAAAAAGACTTTGTCTTGTGTTTGGAAAGGAGAGTATTCATTATATAATTAGCGTTCAATCTGTAAAGCGCATGTGCAGTGGAGTAAGCTACAGTTATTATTGTATTTCATATTATATATTTAAGTAAGTACGATGCATGAGTCATAATTACATGCATCATCTCTGTATACATTGTGAGTTTACAAATACATACAATTAATAAATTGGCCAAGATATTTTTCTTTACTTCTACAAAGTAAATATAAAATATCAACATACCTCAGGAAAGTAAGGACAATGTACAGGATGAGACACTTTTGACTTTGTTTCTAAAACTTTTTCTTTCCTAGTTAAATGTGATTGAATTTTTTTCCAATTTTCATCATCTTCTTCATCCTTAGGTTCGTCTTTATGATTAGCATTTTGTATATTATTTGATGTATCACTATCATCACTTTCAACACCAGATGAGTCTGAATCAGATTCCTTGGCAACTTCTATATTTTCAGTCTTATCTGTACTCTGACAAAATTTATCACAATCAATTAATCAATAGTATGTTATTACAGAAAAATATATACAATTACTAATAACATAAAAACACACACACAATATCAAAAATGAGATTTTCTATACAAAAATTACTGCTATATCATTTAGAAATAATAGTAATTTAAAAAAAAAAAATTAGATGTATAATAATTTAAAATCATTTTGTTTAATAATAGTAGCTTTATTATAATCACAAATAAGCAAAGTTTATTTACAAAATTTTAAACTAAACATAAATTAGATCTGGTGATATTTCACACTAAGGCAAAATTATTCATATACAAACCCAAATAGGCATACTCTTAAATCTATACATTAATTAAAAATAATTATCAATACTGTAACAACACAAACAAAACATCATTATTTATGTTTATATCTCATACCTTATCTAAAATTTACTTTACATCGATTCAGCACAAAAATTTGTCTTAAAATAAATTAACAAGAGTCAATAATTGACTAACATATAATTCATACAAGTTAACACACTAAACTATTTATATATAGAATTTCATAATTAGTCATGTAGTGTTATCTATCCATAAATCATAATTAACGTTATAAAATATCTATTTTATTACCATTCTATATAGTATTTGCTTTATTCTGGTATACTATTCCAACAAATGGTGGCTATGGTTTAGTATTTTGGTGGATCAGACATTTCATTTTTCATTTCTTTCAAGGGAATTTTTGTGTTAACTTTAAATATTAACACAACAGTGAACTTAACTGATTTAAAAAAAAAAACTTGCTGTCTTTTTGAGGGTAGATTTGCATCACTTTTAGTGAGATTTATAGTTTCCTTTATCCTCATGGTCTCAAAATCTGTAGTGACTTTGACCAATAGTCAACAAATGCAATCATTGCACAATTGATATCGGTATTATCTATATTCTGTGAATACTCCACCTTATTATACTTTTGACTATACACTTTAAATACTACATATCCCTGAAAACAAGACTGGATTTTATATTAATTTTGTTTTTTAAAAAAAAAAACACCTTGGAGTTTATGAACAGGGTGTACAAAAATCTACACTTATTCAAGTACAAAAATAACTGTAATCATTCTCTGATAGCTAAGTCCGTTGTAGTACATGCTTCTGCTTCTAGATATCTCTTGTGGGGACTCTTCTGCATCAATCTACCAAATGACATTGTCATATGAAATCATGGTCACATGTAGCACATTTTTTGTAAAGTGCATTTTCATGTATTTGTTGATTTTGGTAATGGTTAAAAAGTTGAAACAATGTGAAATTATGTGGTGAATGAAGTCAAATGTCAAGACAATGCTGATTTTTTTTTGGATGCAAATGCCAATGTTCATCCAGAATTCATTCATAATGATTAGGCATTTAAAATCTATAAGTTCTGAAACTTTTGCGTGATGCAGTAAAATGTAAATATCCCCTTTTGTGGCAAAGTGAGGACTGCATGTTTCATCACAACAACATGTTAACACATAAAGTTAGGGTGTGAAACAATTTTTAATTAAATTCAGCATGACGCAGCTTATCTATCTGCTCGATCTCATTCTATGCTACTTTTTTTTTTTAAACTTTTGAATGAAAAATGTCTCTCTTTTTTTTTTTTTTGTGGGCTTAGAAGTGGCAAAGAAAAACCATGGAGGCATCAAAAGGCATATTTTGCAAATGTTTCCAGATGTTTAGACTAGTACATTGCATTAAATAGATTACACTTTGAAAGATATTCAATTTGCAATACCTAAAATTAAAAGTACAATTTTTTATTTACAAAATTCCAGTTATTTTTGGGTCCAATCTCCTATAATTCAATGTGTGTGTTCAATGGACAAATAAAATTTGTCCGTCTGGTTGACAATCTTAAATAGGGCTTATATTATGAGTATCCTGAAAAATCATGCTAGGTCTTAGTCTTTTTTTGGAGAAGCATAATAGCATGTGATTTAATTTAATACCCATTGCTTACTATGTTAAAAAAACAAAAAAACTTCAAAAAACATTGCAAAACTTCACTATATACTGTTCCTGCTTATTAAAATTACTACATTTGCTATAATTCATATTATTTCTGAATAATTAAATCTCAAAGCATATATTGTCCATACTTCTATCAGAAAAAAAAGTTCTCACATACAACCAAGCTGCCTACAGTGTCAACATCACAAAAATTTTAAGTCATTAACATATTTAGATCATGAAATGTGACAGTATATTTTGTACTTAACTCACAATGGGAACAGCATGCTAACATTAAATTTTACTTTAAATTGAACAAAATTGCTAAAATGTTTGAAATAGTTCAAATTGAATATGGCACTGAAGTTATTGATCACAAGAATGTTTTCAAGTAGTTTGCAAGATTTTATGATGGCAAAGAGAGCATTGAAGATAATTTACGAAGATATGAAGAACGCATCGATTCAGAGATGGTACTGCAGGGAGCTTTGACAAAGAGCTAATCATCTTTTTCAATGGGACACAGTACACATTACAGAAAATATCAAATAATACATCTAATATTAATTATCCAATTTTAAATATAGTCTTATTCCATTCATTATCATTGTGAACAATTTACTATAATGGAAATGGGTTGATCACTTTAAAAGTGAAAATATTTATCAATTTTTTTAATATGGCAGAATATATAACTTATAAAAAATAAAAAAAAACATTTTGTTAATATAATTATAAAAACTTAAAATATTTTTGAACTTTATAGGTTTAATTATTCCTATTTTTGCATAATATGATTAGTTCTAACTTCTAATTGTCATATTTGGTTTTCATTTTTTTCATATTCTTTTTAATTTTATTAATCTCCTCTTCAGATTCAATCTTTGTTATATTATTTCTTTTATTGAAAACTTCTCATTATTACAAATTTTAACTTACGACCTTGCTTTATATAGACTGGCATTAGTATTTTTTCTATTCTTTCCCTCAATTTTTGCCTATTTTCAATTCCTTTGCACTCCTCCTAATTTTAGTTTACTTCGAGGTCTTCTACAAAGCTATGCCAGAATCACTCATGCAAAAAGCATTAGGTATTTGATTGTTACAATCCATAATTTTAACAGCCATATTACAAAATAACTTCACAACTTCAGTTGACTTTGTCTTTGTGAATTATTTATTATTGGCATATTTCTTTAATTAAACTGTAGCTCTTTCTTATTATTATAAATAATTAAATTAAATTTTAGCTCCATTTTTATCTTCACAATACAAATATCATATAATTTTTTTTTAAAACTTAAAATTATTTTTATGTTTATATATTATTACATTATCATCAATTCTTTACTATCTTAGATATTGTCATACTCAAATTAATTAACAAGACTATCTGATAAGTTTAATAATTAAAACCTAATACAAGAATTTCCTATTATTTATATTTACAAAACAGAAATTTGTTACAATTTCAAAATATTAAATGCTATCATTAAAACAATGTTGAAGTTTGAAATATAAATATTCTTCCTTTTTACTATGTTTTTAGTATATATGTGATATTAACAGATTGTTAAAAGTAAACTTTAAAATCTAAAAAAAAAAAAAATATAATTATTTTTAGATACAAATGTTATATTTAAATTTTAACAGAAACAATATCTCATTAATTTCATCATATTTTTATAAACATATCTATTGAAAGCAATACAAAAATTATTTTTATGATTTGCCAATTACATGGAATAGACAAAACAGTCTTTAAATAGTGCACTATAATAATAAATCTGTAAAAACAATGAAGAAAAAGTCATTACTTATAAGGTTTGCTAATTATCAGATGTTGAAAATTTTAATGTTTTTTTATTTTTGTTTTGCCTTCTGGTTAAGAAAAGCTAGACATACATTTATTGACCAATAAATAGATGGCTAGGTAAATAGATTATGAACCATCTGAAATACAAATCCTAAATATTTTAGGAATATAAAAGTAATTTCTCAATTATATTTAACCTGAATTCAAACCCCACATTAGGTGTACAGACATTCTAATTACTATCCACGAGATTCTTCATAATATATATATATGCAACTTTAACTATAAAGTTTTTATTTGCAGAATTAAAAGATTAAAGCAACAAGAGAAGAGGTCAGTCAAAACTTAATGTTAATCTTTTTAAAGTCAAAATACAATTTATTATAATAAAAGCAAAATTTTATTGGATCAAATAAATTTAGTAGGGTATTTATAAAAAAAACATTAATCAATACATCAAATATAGATATGAATTAAAAGTGACTACAAAATATATAATTCACAAAGGTTATACAATATGTGATTAACTATAAATATATATATATACACCTTTACCCCGCTTAGCGATTGTCTACTTAGCGATATTTCGCAAAAGCGATCATCATTAATTTGTACCCACTACTTCGATGTACAATAGATTATTCGCTATAACGATCGGGAAAAATTTTAAAAAAATATTTTTTTTGGCAGCCATCTTGAATTTTGCGTCACTGATGACGTCAGAGATAGCTATATTATACCCAAAAGCAAAAAATATATTATTGTAATATGTATACAGCTAATGACTTTGCTGTAATTGTATACACATACAATATTTTATTCATAAAACCCTTAAAATATCTATAATTACTTTATATATAATACTGTATACATCAAATATAATAAATAACACAGCAAATGTTCATCCACTTTTTCTTTTAAAATACGTATATATGTTCTACAATAATATCAACAAATTAAAAATCCTTTTTCTTTTCAAAAACATTATTTTCTTATCTCAATACTGAACATATACAGTATATATATTTATATAATACAAAAACTCCAACGTTTCAACGTTGATTTGTAATTAAATAATGTAAAAGAAAGACTAATAAAATATAGCAGTGGGAGAGAGATATCATTGAAAATGACTGTATGAAGATAAACAGTGGAAACGGAGTTTTGTATTATATAAATACTGTATATACAGTATATATTGTACCCTTACTTCTCGATGTATAATATAATTTGAAATACGACTAGCTCAATTAAAATTATAATGCTTAATTAAAATTTGCATATCTATTTTTAATTACTTTTATATTATCATATTCTACTTAAATTTATCATTAATTATCAAAATCAATATACTTCTTTATTATGCATTAATTAAATAAGTATTTATCAAAATCATGAGACTGTGAAGTAAAGTTACAAAGCAATAAGTAGATTTACATTGAGCCAATATCTCCCAAGACACTGTCTCAATGGCATAAGAATACTATAACCTCCTTACTATCCTATTACTACATCTACAGCATTCTTATGGCTTTGAAATAAAATAAATTATCTTTAATAATAATAAAATAAATCTTAACTTTTATTTTTAAAATATAATTAAATAATCTCAGGTTCTTCTAATTATCTTAAAGTAATGATAACTCATGTAAATAAGTATGATATGGGATTTTATATCAAACCTAAATACACCTAACTTATTTTAATAATTATAATACTAATCTTAGAGTATAACCTAATCTTATCTATTTCTAATATATCATCAATCATTAAATAAATAATCATATGTATATCTTTTATTTTCATATAGCATCTTAATTTTGGAATAAATCAAAATCTTATAATTCAATAATCTGTGGCAATAAATAATATTGTACTCTTATATTATGCATTATAATTACTCTATGACCATTGTAATATGATGTAATAATGTCAATCAATTCTCATAAATGATAATCATGAAAATATTGTATTTATTTCTAAAATAATATTAATAAATTCACATTGTGCAAATATTATGTTTATTCAAATTATCTGCTGTCAAATGCTGTGGTACAAAATAATGAACTCGACACACTTTTAAAACAAATTAAACAAATTTATTTACATTAACTTCAACTAAGAATTTATTTACAATATTTACAGTTCAAATTATGAAAACAAAAAAAAATAAAATAAAAATAATAATACAATATGTTTACACTATTATTAACTCATACTCCTATAAGTAATTATACATTCTTTAAAATGCTATATTAATAACATTAAAGTATGTTTTTCAAAACTCAGACTTTAAATAAATATCAGTGAACTTCACTTATTACATAGAAAAATTTATGTAAATAATCTTTATGTAGCATATGTAAACAATTAAACTTTATTAATTAAATTGCTACATCACTTAAGTATTGCTATTATTCATTTATAATGTACTAGTATGTGTTTACTTTATTATCAGCATTACTTTAATAGCATAATATAGAAACTAATGTATCCTTGTAATGTAATAACAAATAATTGATTATAATTTTATATTCCATTTAATGCAATTCATGCTATATGTTTTTATTAAATATGCATTACATATATGTACTGTTAAAATAATAATATTTAAATTATTCATCAATTTCAAATTCATAAAGCACTATATTAGATAAATTTTATGATTCTTTTCTGTGTGAAATTATTACTTTAATCCATGTGTTATACTACTCCTTCCTAATAAATTTCTATCTACAAAACATCCTTTTAAACTTATTTAAGTTTTCCGGAAAAAACAATCATCTACTTTACATAAATACTAATTATTCCAAAACTATTTATACCTCATCATATTCAATAAACCTTTAATTCAAACATAAACTTCTACATAAAACTTAACTTAATTTATCCAATAAAATATAATAAAATATAAACCTTGAAATCTCTTCCTAACTTTTAAATAAAATAATTACCGATATGAATAATAAATATAATTTTAATACCCAACATAATAATAATAAAAAATAAAATCAAAATTTATTTACGAAAGAATCATATAATTATTTCTAAGCTTTTTATGTAATGTTGTATCATATTTATATCATAAATTCAAATTATGCATATTTAAATAAACTGTTACTGCTAATATAATGTGTGTGTATTTTTAAAATATTCATACATCCATTCAAAATAACATATCATTCGGTTGATCTAAAGAAAACATATTAAATACATTAAAATTATTATTATTATACAATTTTTACCATCAATAATGTCCTAATGTACAGTCCATCTTCCAATATTCTTGGAATTACAGCTTCATAGAATAAATTACATTTATACTTACAATCATTCTTTAACATATTACGTTTTATATTAATTATAAGATAAACTTATGTAATTAATTATTATATTACTTTAGTTATTAATTTTAAGAAATGTACCTATCTTATTTTTTAATAGATTAATATTATTTAACTTTTATATTAGATAAATAAAACAAAATTTATATTACATGACTCCAGCGATGTTTTCTTTTCCACCATAAAGTTTTTTTTTAAAATCCTAGGCACATATTCACTAGCACACCATTTCCTGTTTCCGGTCCATCACGTGTTTTTTTCAAAAGTTTATGAAAACGAAAATGTTTTTTTTTTAAAATAAGTTCCCACAAGAAAATAAAATAAAATTAAAATAGTTTATAGGATCCTGGTTTAGTTCTTTTAAAAATATTATTCAAAAGTTATTATTTTAATTTAGTCTATAGTTTATAAAAATTTATATTTAATTATTTTTAAATTAACTTGGACGTCCACGTATCACTTGCGCATTTCTTATCAACATATCTAGGTAAGAATAAGCTCCTTTATTTATAAACGACCTGCGTTTAAATTATTTCAATATAATAATTTTATTATATTAAGATTTTTAGCTAATTATATTTCAATTGATTTGCCTTTAAAATCATCAACATTCAGTCTTTTAAACATAAAGACTTAACAAGGCAAATATTTATAAAACTACTTTCATTTTTAATATCTTTACTTAAGATATATTTTTTTAAAATTTATAGCTTGCAAAAATACTTTCTTCATAAGAAGTATTTTATTCTCTAAAGTATCTATTTTCTAATATTCACTATTAATTAGCTTTTAAAATTATATACTATCCAAAATACTACTTTTCTCCATCTCGTAATTTTCTGAACTAATCCAGCGTCTGTCATATTTCTAGGGTAAAGTTTCCGATATATTTTCACTATATATGATGTTTCCATGACCATTTGTTTGCAAATTGAGCTTCAATTTAGAGACGGCTGATTGGGAAAAATTAAATTAACACTGCATATCTATCATTTTAAAACTTTTAGAGATTATTTATAACGACACTCTTGTAATTTTAAAAATGATTTTAGAGCGTCTATAAATTTACTTAGCTATTTTTCTAATAGCACAATTAACTTGAAAATTCAATCACAAAGTCCTCTCCTAACAATTGAACTGAGCTTTTATACTGGAAGAAACTTCCCATTTGATTGGTAGATTAAACAATCAACTTTGCTGGCTTATTTACATATTTACCAACAACACAAAATTAAAAATAAATAATGACTTATTTAATATTAAATATTTATTACACTATTAAATTTCTAAAATAATCTTTATCGTTTATTTAAATTTATTAAACACTTTTAAAATATACTATTACTTGATTTTAATTTTAACTTTTATAAGACTATTTAAAATACACTAAGTCTTTTTTATACGTTATATTTTTAAAACAATATTTTAAAATCAGATTTAATATTTCACATTGAATATCTTTATTTTATTTCGTAATAGCTTACGTATTATTTATAAATTTTACAACATGATTTTTAAAATAGTTTTGCAACTTCACTAAATACCTTCCATGCATGTGTGTGTAAATTTAACTAACATCTGTTTTTTTTTTTATAACACAAGAAACGCTTATCAACGTCTAAAAATAAACTAACAATTGCATTTTTTAAAATAAATATTTTTTAAATAAATAAGATATTATAATAGATTTTAAAATAATTATCCAATATTATTAAAATCAAATATTAGTCTTCTATTTAAGTACTTACAATAATTAAAATATTTATATTCTTTTATAATATTATTTTATCAACAATAAATATATGCATTTAATTTTACTTGTCTTTTAAACACTTTTAGCTTTAAATACCTATTTATTAAATATATTAATGCAGTATTGATTATGGCCATTTTTTCCAACTATATATTATAATCCTCATCATTTAAAATGTCTCTCTTTATATCAGCACAATTTCACATATCAAATACTCATAGATTGCTTTAATTAAACTTTTTGAACTATTACCATAAGCAAAATTAACATCACATATTCAAATATATCTTAAATTTAAAATTTTTAATAGATTAGCACAAAAATTAGATGGTGACCCATACAAAAGGGCACAATATATATGTTAAGTATTGAGATAAGAAAATAAGGTTTTTGAGAAGAAAAAGGAGGATTTTTAATTTGTTGATAATACTGTATACAAATACTCCAATATATAAATACAGTACAAGACAAATAAAATACCATTATCACAAACTTTCAGGAAAACACTAAATATGAATATTAAACTGCGTGTGTGTTTCTTAAATACGATATATTATTTTTAGAACACCTGGATAATTATGTAATAATAGTTATTGATTTTGTAACTTCATTAATAAACATGTTGTTTACACTTAAGATGTTTCAAATCAGAAGAAAAACAACATTTTAAAACGATGTCGAATTAGAAAAGTTTTAAAAAAAAAAACAGATTGCATTTAATTTAAAAATCTTTCTACTTGAACGGGGGGGGGGGGGGGGCATTATTATATTACTAAAAATATACAGTAAGAAAAATAAACCTACCTGTATGTTTTAGAAAATTAGAAGTTAGATTTTTTACTTTGAAAATAAGTTGATTTTTTTTTTTCTATATGTTCAATTAAATAATTAATAATTAAACATTGTTTTTTAATTTGAATAATTTCACATAAGTAATAAAATAAATGTATAGTAGTAATATATACTGTAATACAATTTTTTTAAAAAAGCACTTCAGTATAGATTTTTTTTTCATTATGATGAAAAACTTCTGCGGAAGAATATAAAAACTTTTAAATTCAAATTTAGTTTCATTGCTTTTCTGTACTTTTTAAAGTGAAAATATGCATTTTTTTTCCTAGTGATATAAAACTTTTCTTTTTAGATACCGTATTTAGTCATCATTGTCATGAAAAAAATCAAGAAAATCTTTGAGCTTGGAAATCAATGTGGATATTTTACGTTACTGGAACCGACCAATTTTTTTCCCATAGACCCCCATTATAATTACGTATTTTGTCTACGATATTCTTGCTTAACGATGAGTTTTGGAGGACCAATTGCCATCGCTAAGCAGGGTAAAGGTGTATATATAAAAGGGTTATATTATTTTCAATATTTATTTAACTTTAATATAACTTGCAGGAAATTAAATTTTTGAACATCACTTAAAAAAATCTTCAATTAGGATTCTAATGTCACATAATCATATAAAGCTAAAAAAAAAAAAAAAAAAGGAAACAACTGATAAATTCAGATTTTTAAAATTGTACAAAACTCTTTGGGGTTTTTTTGATCCACCTAAATGTTAATTTGCTTCTGCAATGTACTACATAATGAATACATAAAAAAAAAAAAAGCTTTGGTTTTTTTTATAGATGTATTTAAATAAGATTTTTAATGAATCATTAAAATTCATCACAAAATTCTGCAATCCAAACGATAATGAAAAAAAAAAAACAGAAATAATATTGAGATTATATTTATAAAGAAATAAAGATAAAATATTAGTGGTAAATTTATAATCTTAATACAGTAAATTCAATGTCATAATAGAGTTTGTATATGTGAAATTATAAAAATACATAACTGTCTTACTCATTAAAGAACCAACATATTTTCTGAAATTTATTTGATAAATAAATATATAAAAATCATGGACTTAAAAAAAAAAATACTGAAAAATTGTCATTTGATGCTCTAGATAAAAAGTTTTTAATATCTTTGTTATAAATCAGTTCAGAAGTTGCTAAATAATGCCATATTATTTATTTGCAAAACATAACATAATGAATCAATTAATTGGGGAGGAGAGATGCTAATATTTTTAGTATTATATATATAATTTTGGAAAAGAAAAATTAAAAATCTTAATTGAGGTTACTTATCACAGCAATTTTTAGTTTCCACTATCAAAGATGGATATTTATGCAGAGTTTGTAAGAGAAGATAAATAACTTATGTATAAGGGGGAAAAAGGTTAAATTATAGAAAATAAAAAAATATGAAAATTATTTTAAAAAAAAACAAACAAATTATTTGTGAATCAAATTATTCATAAATCATAACAATGTATATAGTACTTTGTGTTTGAAATCACACCTAAAATTCTCATTAGATCATAGGTAATAAAAGTTCAATCACAAAGCTTCCATCGTATGCATTTTTGTTTCTAAAATCCACTATAGCCATGATTTAGCCTGGTTTAAAAACAGATCCTTTTGCTATAGCAGAAAAATTTCAATTATTTTGCTAAATGTTAAATTGATAGGTTTTTTTTTTTTGATAGAACAATATTCAATCATTAAGATTTAAAACAAGTTTCAACATTCAAATAGGTATTATGTCAAATGCTATTTTACAATTATTCCAAAATTAAAAAAGCTTGTGCAATATAAAAAAAAGTAAAGGAAAAGATATAAGAATAATACTTCTATGAATAAATCTTCATTAAACAATACATCGGAAAGTATGTCTGGAGTTGCAACATTAACCAAATACTTGATATAATAAATATAATTATTCATTATTTTGGATAATTTAGCATTCATAGTTTTCTTCTTTTCACCAATACTTTTTAAGATTATCATCTTCTAATAAATATTTTTAATACCTTTTGTCTTTTTCAAGCACATTGCTATAGGACTCTATGAAATATCTTAAGTATACATTCAAGCAGTCAAATGACTGAGTATGAATTATGTAAAGAAACAGAAAAAAGATGGTATAATGAGTTAAGAAATCTGAGAAACACAGAAAAGAGATTAGTGAAAAGATTTCCCTAGCAGTAGGAAATTAATGGTTATGAATAACAATAATAAGAAATCTATATTTAGTATTAAGAGATTAAAAACAATAACAATTCATGAAAATAATATTAAAATGAGAAATTATAAAAAACATCACTGTTTGCTTAGATGCTTTGATAATCTAAGAAAAGTGTTTTCTAAATAAAGACTTACCTCCATATGATTTCCTACATTAGCTGATTCCCCAGGTTTTGAGATAATTTTTTTTGTAATTTTTGTACTGCCTCCTCCCTTACCACTACCAGCAAAACCCTTTTTCTTCTTTACTTTTCCTTTCTTCTTCTTCTGTTTTTCCCAAGCTTTGGACTTTTTCTGTACCGGTGAATTTTTATTCTATATATTAAAAAAGTAGTTTGAAAAATAATTTATTAATAAAAACATGTTTTAAAAGCAATATATAAGAAAAAAAAAATTACAATATTTACATTTTATAACAATGGAAAGTATGATTTCAAATCAAAAACTATTTAACTATTGATTACAATAATATAATTGCCATTTAAATTGTCTTCTTATAAAATTGTGTGTAGAAATAATAAATTGTTTGGAAATAAGAAAATTGCTTGGAAAAGGGGTGTTACATTGAATAATTTGTTAAATAATACAAAAGAAGTTTTTGATAGAAAGACTATTCCTGGTGTGGTATATTTTATTCCTTGTTTATTTTGTAAGAAGGTTTACATAGGTCAGAGTAGTTTGAGTTTAAATGAAAGAATAAAGGTTCATAAAAGTAGAGTTAAAAATAGATATCTTAGTTCTGCTTTGTATGTCCATGAAAAAGATACAGGCCACACTATTCATTTTGATGAAGCTAAGGTTGTCTTCTTTGAGAGAAATGAAATCAAAAGAAGAATTAAAGAGTCTTTATTATTGAAAATTTATTATTCTGAAGCAATTAACTTATTTAAGAGTTCTTTTAATATTAAGGGTGGATGGGAAGTGAATGGATTTGTGGGTAGTTTTTAATAGTATATATAATGTGTGGTTTTTTTGTAGTTCTTTACACTTGAGAAGTCTGCTTGTAGCAGTGAAACCTTAGGTTGTGTTTTAATATTATTTTTATGCTGGTCTGGTTTAATTTTAGATTTGGGGGTAGTTTTGATGATATATATGTGTGTACATTTAAATGCTAGCATTATTATTATTTGATTTAAAAGCCAAGCATTATTTTATTAAGTTTATTAATATCTACTGAATTAAATGTGCATTATCCTCTATAAAGTTTTATATAGAATTGAGAATCTTTTATTCCTAGCATAAAATTTGTTTAAAACTCTATAGTATAATTCTTTGTGATATTTATTATTTAACAACAAATAATGGAGGTAAAAACTTGCAGAATTCATGTTGGATTGTTACATCTTTAAAATTCAATCAATATTAACATAAGATCCAAATTATTTTTTTTTATATTCATTATAATTATTAAAATATATATAATTATATAAATTAATTAATGTATATTGGAAATACACATCTATTGGAAATACACATCTATTGTTTATAATATTCAAAAAAGAAAAAAAAAATATTAATAAAAAATATATATAATTTTTATTATATTATCATTTAGATATATCTTTTGCATTTTATTATTAATTTTTATCATATTAAATACAAAAAGGTGTTCATGTATATATATAAGCAGCAAATATTTATTTTTTTGTCATAATAATTACATAGGTTTTTTTCCCTAAGATTTTTTTATTTATTTAAAAAGTCTTAAAAGTTTTCAAATTTCATCTTTTAAATTTCTTTTGGTGTTGGTGTGACAATATCCAGTATAATTCTATTTACCTTATCTATTAAAAAACATATTTGTAAAGGAATGTGTCTATCCATTATAAAATACTGTACATTTTTATTAAATTTTGTTTTAAATTAATACATACTGTATTATAGAAGCATGCATATATAACACTTGATACCTATTAAATATTTTTATTATAAATATATAAACTATATATATATTGTAACGGTATGGTTGGATATAACCGGATGTTCCGGTCTGCCAATATACATTTGAGCACACAGATCAACTTCATCAATCAGCTGGTTCATCCATAACATATAATCAACTTACATCAAATCTAAAAGTGCTGGTACACCTATCTTACATATTCTAAAGTTGATAGTGCCAAATGCAACAGTCCGATCCATCCAAGTATATAGGAGAAAGAGAGCTCGCTCGCTTCTAACTACTGTTGGACCTAGGGTCTTCATGTAGGATGCTAGAGATAACACGATGAAATACCTGACTCATGATTACATGTATCTCCAATAGACCAGCCTAAGCATAATCCATCAAAGCCACATGCAATTCAAACCAGTTCATCTCACATCTCACCACTCTTTTCCAAAACCGCTGCCTCAGATATTCGAACTCAGGAAGAATTCGCATTCGACTCTCTTAACAGATATGTATCTATCCACACTGTTGATCAACAACTAAAATAATACATCCTATCTATCAAAAAGAAATAATCCATATTTAATACTCTCTCACATGCTTATCAAATAATAATGTTTATGTGTGCATGTGTATAATATTGCTCATAGGATGGAATATAAATGTTGGATTGAATGTAAATGCTGGATCAACAAAATTACAGAGATCTTGTTAATTAACAAAAATTCATAATATTTATTTACAAAGGTAAATAGGATATATTTAAACATAAAATCAATTCTTAAACAATTTAGAAAAGAGAAATTTCAATAAAGAAAAAAATTCCTTGGATATCTCTATGTACTTACAATTTCTATGTTTATGATGATAATAATAATAAAATGATTAATTAAAAGTGAGATTGCTAACCCAAGTAAATTTAACTGCAAACTCAGATAGAATATGCAATTTTAATTGTGGAAAAGTATAATAATAAAACAACACAAAATATGATAAAAAATGATAAAGAATACTATTTTTTAGAGTGTTAGTCATTTATTCACATCTTAAGAAATATTATTAGTAGCATATATATATAAATAGTCATGTCATGTGACAACAGTTTATATTAGTGGCTTCAAAAATAAAAAAAATCTCTTACCATTAAATATTCTAGTGAAGCACTTAATTTCTTTTTTTGCATATTTCAATCACAAATCTCTTGATAGAAAATAAATCACCTAAATTTTATTTTTTTTAAAAAAAAATAGACCTTTCATCCTTCCCCCTCCCCATCTCTCTTGATATTTTCATATATTGGACTGTTCCTTGTAGAATTAAAAATAGCATTTTCCAAATATAAGATGAGATAATAAATAAAATAAAAATACAAATTGATACAACAGAAAATAAAACATAATTTACAATTTTTTTTTTTTTTATGAATCGATGTGTTAAAGCATAATTATTTTTCAGAGTCCTTTTTACACAAAGTTCTTATGGTTGATGTATTTTTTTTTTTATTATAGATGTAGAAGAACTCCAGATTAATTTTATAGAGCATCCTGAATGTATTTAAATGGGCAGTAGGCAGTTTGGTGTTACTCCGCCCATAGATTTTCATCCTGTGTAAATCCCAACTTCCCAGGCAATTAAACTGTAGACAATCAAATATTTATATTTATATGGCCATAGTGGATACGAAAAATGCTTCACCCCAATGACAATTAAGCTCTTTAGCCAACGTATTTCATATTTGAACTATATATATATAACTTTCTATAAATTTATATGTAGTTTGCATCTAATAAAATATATTTATAGACAGAATAAAGCTTAATTCAACTGTTCTAATTTCTTTTTTTTTTTTCAGTTTGTTTTAACCAAAAATCATATTACTTTTCTTTTTTAAAATTTAAATTGATAATTATTTCCACTTAACTACTTAATAAATCAGCATAATGTTCCATTCATTTCTTTTACTCTTTATCCAAATGCCGAATTAGTTTTTAAAAAAATGTCCATTTTGCAGAAAAATATAAAAATAATAGTTCTGATGAAACACTTGTCCGATCTAATCTAGAGCAAGAAAAAGCAGACGATTTTTTTATTGTTTCCTTTTTATCTTGGTGCTATTCCTATTGTTCAAAAACCAGCATTTCAGCTTTAAAATATTTTTGAATATCGATTCATTAAAAAATAACAAAAAACAAATTATAAAATAAATCTATAATATCATATTCATTATCTCTCTTATATTTAAATATTGATTTATCTTCTATCGTTATAATTATTGTTTTTATTTAAGTCATTGTCAATTTAATTAACACAATACAACGATCAACATATATATATATAACTATGTACAATTTTTTTTTTTTTTTTACGGTCAATTATCCATCATTCTTAAGTTCTTAATAGGTAGTTATTACAATATATATATTGTAACAGGTCGACATAAATGCCATTTTACCCTCATTTGATAATTTATTAGTTTAGGATAATAAGTGTAATGGAGCAAGCATTTATGACAGATTGTGCATGTGTATAGACAAACAAAAATAATTTAATTGTCAAATACTATATATGCAACAAGATAATATAAATTATTTCATCAATACAATTAGGAAATTATTATATTAAAACAGTAGGAAATTCATTTTATTTGCCTATTTCATGTACTCTCTAATCTGCTCTCATTATTCCACAGAATTCAAACTAAGGAAAAATATACATGAGTTCTAGTTCAGGGGAATGATTATATCCTCCTTGTATACCAATTATATGCTTATACGGTACGTTGTAATATGATGAATTATAAAATAGATAAATAACCATGAATATAATTATAATAACCAATGTTTAATGAAATCATAAAAATAACAAACTATATTCATAATTCAATTTAACATAAGTTTAAAAAAAAAAGAAAAAATGTAAAATGAAATAAATATGATCATCTTTTGTTCTCACATTACTATTATATAGTAAACTATTATTAATATGCTATTACAATGGATGATCATTTATTATCCAAATAAAATAATTCAACATTATAACAAAAAATAAATTTGTCACTTCATTCAAATAGTGATCTACATTTTATAGTGGACTTTGCTATTTCCAGGATGTCATATCATATGGATATAAATTATAAATATTATCCTTTATTTTGAAGTCTATTCTTGATGATGTTAACATATGATAGATCACTTATACCAGAATGTTAATCATTCATTCCGAATAACTAAACAAAAATTAACCAATATATTAATTATAACAAACGAATTACATTTATGATATAACATAATAATTGTCATAGTATGTATATCTAAAATTAGATAGAGTAATAAGTCTTACTCTTTTAGTCTGTAGATAGTCACAATGGTTATTAAATTAACTTGGGGTCTTTACCTTTATATTTTATTAATAATCATTAAATATCAATAACTTTAGAATATAGTTGCATGAAGCTTGCCGTATTATTAAAAGAAAGAAAATAAAAAATAAAAATATAAAAGAGAATCATATATATATATATATGATATTAATGTGTAGTCGAGCTTAGAATTAATTTAGAAACAATTTATAGTGACGAATGAAATAAAATTTCATTTTAAGGATCCTTTCTTTCTCATCTTTTAAATATATTATTCCATGTTCGAAGGCTGTTCGAATTCCCAGATAATGACCCCATTTCTTCATATATGAGAATAATTTCCATCTAAGGATTTCCTAAAAGTTTGCAGTAGTTCATTCTTATCCAATGTTTATCATTGATAGGTAGTGATTATTTCCTTTAGAATCAGATTCGACATTATAGTAGTATAGTTAACATTCCGTATCTACGATGTTTCTTTCCCTCTAGCTGATCATAACCACGTAACCGTGTTTGAATGTTATCTAAAGTTATTAGTTCTATTAAACTTGATAACGTAGTTTTATTTTTTATGATCCTATAAATAATGAAGTGATTGGTTTCTTTTAATATTCAGCTTCAATAGGATTACCAAAAGAGATTTTTTTTTATACTTGTAAAATGTATTTTATATAAATTAAGTCTATTCGTAACGGTTTCTTCTTTATCCTTCGAAATTATTTTATTTTTTGGAGAATTGATGATTTACTGATTGCTGTTGAATGACTTTGAGCAATGGATTCAGATTTATATTTTACTCAAAATGTATTGTCTAATCAGAGTTATATTTAAATCTCTCTTTCATTTTCAATAAGAGGAAAAAAAAAAATTTCTCTTTTTCTGTTAATGTTCTATATCTATCTTGATTTGAGTCCATGTTTTTTTTGTTTCAATTTTGGTGTCATTTTATTATTTGTATATTTAATGAATGGATGACAAACAAAAATTAAAATTTAATGGTTATTATAGTAGTTTAGTTAACATTCCGTATCTAAGATGTTTCTTTCCCTCTAGCTGATCATAACCACGTAACCGTGTTTGAATGTTATCTAAAGTTATTAGTTCTATTAAACTTGATAACGTAGTTTTATTTTTTATGATCCTATAAATAATGAAGTGATTGGTTTCTTTTAATATTCAGCTTCAATAGGATTACCAAAAGAGATTTTTTTTTATACTTGTAAAATGTATTTTATATAAATTAAGTCTATTCGTAACGGTTTCTTCTTTATCCTTCGAAATTATTTTATTTTTTGGAGAATTGATGATTTACTGATTGCTGTTGAATGACTTTGAGCAATGGATTCAGATTTATATTTTACTCAAAATGTATTGTCTAATCAGAGTTATATTTAAATCTCTCTTTCATTTTCAATAAGAGGAAAAAAAAAAAAATTCTCTTTTTCTGTTAATGTTCTATATCTATCTCGATTTGAGTCCATGTTTTTTTTGTTTCAATTTTGGTGTCATTTTATTATTTGTATATTTAATGAATGGATGACAAACAAAAATTAAAATTTAATGGTTATTTTTTTTCCTTTAATAATTTATGGGATTATAAGTATTTTTTTTTTTTAACATTGTGATTATCTACATGTCAGTATAGTTAAAAAGTCATTAAAGTTATAATTTTTAAATGATCAATTTGTACACAATTATTAATATATAAAATCAATAATAGAATTTTTAATGATTTTTGTTAATAATAATATTCAAGATAAATGTGCGTGTTGCATTTACTTATTTTTGTTTTTAATACATATGTGAGGAGTTTGGTGTATTCTCACAATATATATTGCTAGATATAGTGCTCCTTATTCACAAATTCACATTAACTATGGAGAACTTTGAAACCACAAATATGTTGATCCTATTAAATGATTAAATAAATATTATAGCTTAGTACATACAAATAGAATGCAAAATAGTTATGCATACTAACAGATTGAAAATATTAGATTGAACTAAAACAAGCAAGTTCTTTTTAAAAATACAAATGTAGCTCCTTTCAAAAACCTTGCTTTTAATAAAAATCAAACAAAAATTCCATGAAAATTTTCCGATTGCATAACGAGTCATATTTTTTAAAACAGTTAAAATAAATTAATTATTTATTACTAGTTATATTATTATAATTATTTATTTTTTTAAAGCCCAAAATTAATCTATTCATTAAGCATACAGCTTCAATATATAGATTTAAATGACAAAATAAAATCAGCAATAATTTAATACTTACCGTATTATAATCTCCACAGCTTTTGTCATCTATTTGTAATTCTTCTGTTTCTTCTTCTTCTATTTCTTTTTCAAATAATACTTCCATAGGTTCTCGAGTTAAAACCACTGTGACAGTTACTAATGATCCTGCAGTTATTGTCAATGAATCTTCATCATCAAGAACTGAAAAACAAAGTAGACAAAAACTAAACTATCATATTTGTATATATTTAAAGTTTTTTAAATCTACAATATAAAAATTTGTGTGCTTAACTATAACAAATATCATGAATCTTTTAGTTTATATTTTTAATATCCACATTAATACTTAAAATAGACACAATCTAAATTTAGGTTCAAATCTTAGTGCTTGAAATTTCAAGATATTAGCTTAAAAATAGTATGATAAAAATAAAAGTGATTGCTGGAGGACTTATGCAATCTAGTACCAAGAACTTATCTAATAATTGTTTGGCACAATAATCAGGTGTCCTTTAATTACTCATGCTTATATAGACAAATCTAAAATAAAATAAAGAATTGAAGAAAAAAGTAAACCAGGGGAAAAATTTGTTGAATAAAGTTATAGGGAGGAAGTTAAAATTATTTGATAATATATGCTGAATAAATAATGATAAGAAACTAAAAGCCCTCCTTTTTTGATATTAACAAAGTACGACCCCCCCCCCCCTCGCACATGGAATTTGAACATATGACATTAAAAACCAATAAGCAGCTAATTTTGTATTTTTTCAGCATTCTTGCAAAAAGGGTTTTTAAACAAAACTAGAAAGAGGTGGTGAGTAAAGCATTGTTTATCTACAACTGCTGAGCTCATGCTTTCTGATGATGAATATGAGGCTGAAATAAGATAAATATTTATTGATTCAAAATTTTTCATTACACACCAAAGAAAGAAGAGGCAAAAAAAACTTGAAAAAGAATAAAACAAAAATATTTCACTCTTTACATATTTACATTAGGATTTTAAAAGACAAGACCACAAAATTTTTTTTTTTAAATAATTATAATAAGATCTTATAAAAAAAACTACTTAATCATAAATTGTTTTAAAAACATCTTCATTACTTAATAATTTTAACATTTTGTTACTTTTATTTCTTAAATGATTTTTTTTAAAAATTCCCATAGTGATTGCAAAGCAGAGGGGAGGACAAAAGAGAGGAAATAAAATTTTAGTTACATTTAATAAAGTTTTAAAGATCAGTTTTATTTACTTGTTGTAATAATTAGTTACATTTTATTGGCTACAGTGACATTTCTTTATGTCTTAATTAATCTTTTACAAACATTTTATAGATATTTAAAAATTAGGTGAATGAAAAATATAAGGATTAAATTAAGATGCAATAGCTTTGTTGATATTCAAAAAATTAAAAAAAAACTCTTTTCAAATTCTAATTTATTAAAGGTATATATCTTATACCCATTCCTACATAAATATAATCCTAAAAAATTTAGATATGCACATAATGCCAATATCTAAATATGTATATATCAACATATAAAAATAGATATATTATTGATGTGATGATGTAAATAACTTCTTAATGAGAACATTTAAATCATTCTATTAGTTTATTATTTAATGAAGGTATGATAGAGCTAAACTCAAAATAATGACCGACAATAAAAGGCTCAAATATATGTTAATAATAGTTTTTATTAAATTATAATAAATCTTTAATTATTAAAATAATAGAAAAAAATATGTTATTGTTTGTTCACTGAACTATAATTCAATCTTCATTTAACACTTAATTATAATAGTTTTATTATGCTACATTCTCAATAAAATATTTTTTCTAAAATAAGAAAAAAACAGTATCTCTATTAACATTGACCATCAATAAATATATCTAATTTAAAAAATATATAAATGTATGTATGATATAATTATGATTTAAATATTAAATAAATATAATTTATTTAATATATTTTTTTAAAAATCAAAATATTTTAACAATTTACCTTCCAATTTTACAGACATGTCTATATGTGGCATTTTACTAATTACATTCATAATATCTTGATACTGTTCTTCAGAAAAACTTTTTAAAACAGATCGCCGCTCTTCTTTTTTGAGTGTAGCCAATTGCCGAATACTTCTAATAGTTCTCTTTACAAAAATATATATATATATTATCAAACAAATTATTTTATAATCGAATACCTTAGTTATTTAAAAAAAGTTTTACATTATTTTTTTTTTAAAAAAAATTAAAAAAGATTCCTAATGTAATGAATCAAATATAATTCAAATATGAAAGTATTAAAGATTTGCTTTAACAAAATATAACTATTGAATGCTTTTATAGTTGTAAACAATACTTTCACATTCATATAAATTATCATATAAAAAACAAAGCTTCACATGGCTCTTTTAGTTTACGTTTAACACCTTCTTTATCAATAATAATTCACTGTATATCAATCTACTTCAGATGCATTTAAGTTAACAAGAGGAATGAATATGGATCCCAAAACCAGAGTCTCAGAAAATCAAATTTGGGTTCAAAACTTAAGGTGAAACTTTCAAGTTATTAGTTTGAAATAGTACAGAAGACTAATGGATGAATATGTGTAATCCATATTCCTCACCTCGAAATAGATCAATAACTAGAAATTAATCTGGAGATCTGGTTGACAATATCATATAGTATCCACTGATTATTCATGCCTAAAAACGGCTCGTGTAAAATGATATAGATTAGTTTACTGCTATTAATATCAAATATAACATTACCTAATTATATATAATTACGAATATCTATATATTATTTAGAAGCAGAACAAGTTCAACATATTGTGCAATAAAAAACAGATTTTAATAAGTACTACTATCACTGAGAAAATTCAGAATAAGTCTTGACATTTAAAGCTGAATTATGTGCAAGGTTATAAATAGCTATCATATACAAGAATAACATTATCATGATATATTTACAATTCCAATGTTTAGAATAAATTGTATAATTATTTGGTCTGATTTATCCATGTATCCATATAAGATGTGACTTATTTATTAAGTACTAAAAAAATTAAACATAAATCAATATTTATTCAAGAAGCCGAAATGCATATATTGAAATTTTTTTAATGAATAAGAGTTTAGAAAACCTCTACAAATGCTACAATACTTACTTATGATTAAAGTCACATATCATTCAATCTTATAGCTCTGTTATTTTTGGTAAAAAAATTGTAATTCATAAATTATTCAGATGGGAATACTTTGTGCAAAGTTTGTAGAGTATGTAGAATTCTTCTGACTGTGATAATTCTCAGCACCTTTTTGAATGATATAAATAAAGCCTTTTGGATAGAGCAGTTACTTTCATTTAAGTCATTTCTCAGATTATAATACAACCAAATCCATTCTCTTACAAAACATGTAATTAGATATTAAAACACTTGTTGAAATGAGTGCTCATTAAAAAGAAAATTGTGTTTTATAAATTTGACATATAGATAGCCTTATCTGACAAAAAATATTGAAACTTGGCAAGAAAGTGATACTAAACAACAACTCATCATTGATATTCATTTAATAATGTTAACGAGTACTAATTGAGCAAAATGGCAGTGGTAAATCATTGAATCTAAATTTCAGAATGGTGGTGTTGATAATAATTTTAATTATTATATAAATGTTAAATTGAAAAACTAATCATTGGAGATTTCCTCAAATAAACAGAAATTATAAATAATATTTTTTCAAATCAAATATTATTCTAAATATTTATAATTAAATTATTAAAAAGTCCAAATTTAAGTACAGAATCTACTTTTTCCACATCATTACATAAAAAAAAGCTAATATAAATGCTCAAAAATTAATTATTTAAAAGTTATTAACAATTTTAATTAAAATTTATCAAGATTTTGATCAAGAAAATTTTCTGAAATGAAAATATCTGGCAGAAAACTGTGGATGCGTTAAAGTTATTTGCAGCATGTATGATTGGATGGATAATTATTATCTAATTATTTGTAAAAAAATTTAATAAAAAAAGGCAAGTTTTCTTAAAATTATATTTATATTTTATTTAATTTAGAGAAAATGACTTCTAATATTGCTTGAATTTCTTCCAAAATAAATAAAACTAAATATAACTATAGATTGGTTATTGGCTTATATTCTGGCTTCCTTTACAGATTATGCTCTAATTTGTTTATACTGTAATGATCCAGTGGATGTGAAAATTATTAAAAAAAGATAACTTTCGCTGTAAATCCAAATAACTCAGAAATGACACAAATAGGAGGGAAATATAATTTAGTTTAATCATAAATTATACTAATGGTCAGACTAGACTATATTCATAAAAATATTATAGATCACTATCACCTTTCCACATCATTAATCACTTCTAATTAACTGAAGAAAATTTAGAACCTTTTAGGGATTCAGAATTTATACTGGTTTAACTAGGATACTACTCAACTACTGGGAAATCCATGGAAGAAGAGTCTATACCAGCAGCATTGCTAAATTAGACTATGTCTAATTTGGTTGAATATGAAATCTCACAGGCTATTTTGAAGTTAATTTATTATTTTAATCAAACAATATTAATACAAGCAATTCATTCACATTACAGTATATAATTGTAAGAATTTATGAGAAGACAGATGAGTGTTCAGATTAATAAATAACAAAAAAAAAAAAGTTTATTATGCAATAATATTCATTGATTAATCTGGTATACATTATTCTAATAAACTTATTATTACACTATTGTTTTAAATTATAAAATGTAAATAATAATAATATACATAAGTAAATTATAAATGTTACCATCTTTTAGGTGATCACCCTTTCAATATTAAGTTTTGTTAGAGATTCCAGTTATAATCCTTTTTTGTTAATCTTAACATTTATCAATTCATTTTCATTTTCCTTCATTTGTTTTGTTTTATATATTATCAAGACTATTCCAATATATTTCTTCTTGATTTATTTATTTTAGATGCTATAGAATCCATTCTTGTAGATTTAGAAATACTAAGCTTTTCAACTTCTTCAGTTGCTTTAGATTTTTCTTGTTTCTTGATCTTTCTAGGAACATAGATATTCCACGAGGGAGGGCTTTCATTTAACAGGTATATGTGCAGGCATAATTCTAATGTAGGTTAAACACAACTCAGGAAATGGTAGTTCACATTTGATCATATATATCCGGCTTTGAATAAATAATTATTTGGGTCTATATTGTGTCCCTGATAAGTGGGTAGCCACTGTGAATTTAGCAATGTATCATCAGGATCATTTTATAATATTGGTTTTTATTCATAACTTGGCTGTTAAAAAAAAAAAAACTTGAAGTTTTTATGTGCAGATAATGACAATCACTAAACAATGGCAGAAGATGCAAGAGCGCGAGCTTTTAATAAAAATTTTAATTACACTTTAACTTAAACTATTTATTGTTTAAATTATATTTTATTGCTTTTCTCATTGTTTTTTTTTAAAGTTAGATTTATTAATTACAATAACAAAAAAATATTTATTACAGCACAAAAATCTTTTTATATAATTATATTTCAATGAAATAAAACTTGAATCACTTTTTTTAATCATATTTTAACTTCAAATTTTGAAAAATTAAATTTTAGACCTTGAATAATGTTATTTTGAGATAATATAAACAATTTTAAATCTGTGACCTAAATGACCCCCCCCCCTTTTATAATTTACTTGTCTACCCATTTTATTATTAAAACTGTTATAATAAAAAGTAATTAGCATTTGTCACTCATTGATTTCTCACATGTGGTCAATTATGCATCTTACTTTGCAAATGATACAATATATAAAATAGAAATATGCCTCATTTACTAGTCTATACAATATAAATTACTAAATGCTATCAACAGCTGCAATATTATAAAAAAAAACAACTTGCATTTTCCAGATTAAACTACTTTGCAAGATCTAGAATTGTTTTTTTAAGGTGGTAATTTTTACATTGATTTAATATTACATTATAAAGAACAATATACCTATTTCCATTATTATTAGTTATTTCTAAATAGGCATTAGTATATTATAATATACTGTAATGGTCAAATCTAATATGAGAAATATGGATTAGCTACTTAATATATATACTTGTAAAAGAATAATAATATTATTATCCTCTATTTAAATACAGTAACACATGTTATATAAAAAAAATCAAGTAAGAGAGAGAAATAAGCAAATTATTTAAGTTTTGCAATGTTTAATTAATCTTTACAAATAATTGTTTTAGCTATTAAATTAGAATTGTCACAATTTTATAGATAGAAATAATCATTCATTTACAGTAATTATAAAATCTTACTTATATATCAATTATATATTTATTATATGAAATAATATTTACTAGTTAATATTACATTAATTATAAGAAATATATAATTAAGACCTGTGTGGACATGACACATTTAATGTATAAAATCCATTAAATTATAAAATAAAATGATTTTCTTTGATTAAAAATTCAATTAGTTACTTATTATCTACAAATAGATGTGAATTTAAAAAAATCAATTCCCCTGACTCGATATTTAGAGAACTAAATAGAAAACTGTAGTTATTGCATAAAATTTCATTCATTATTATTATATTGTTTCTTTATTCTTTTGTTGCTTGCACTATATGAAAAATCAGAAAACAAAATATCAGAAGTTTAATACTAAGTGATTTCATGAAAAAATTAAACTAAGCTATTTTAGCAATTAAAAATAAATCTGATTCTAAAAGCCTGGGAATTTTTGTCTTACTTGTAAAAGTCTACATTTTGTTACTCTTTTGAAATCACTTTCAGAAGAATACAAAAGAGGATAAAGAAAGTTTTATATATTATTTCAATTTTTTGCACAATTTTAAATGCAGTTCTTTTGTATGTGTTCCAATATATGGTAATTATATTTTTAAAATATTGAAGTTGCCTTTACAAATTATAAACATTTTTATGAAGTTTAAATGGATAAATACTGCATAAAATTTCTATCAAAATTAATTAAATTGGAAGAAAAGATGAAGGAGAAATATATATTAAAGTGATAAAGGTTTAGAAAAGCACACAGATGTCCAATTAAACAAAGTTAAAAGAAATGTTCACTTGTTCTCATATTATATTCTCAAATAGAGACTTTAATTCTTTTGAATATAAAATTGAAAACTTTGCTTTAAATAATTTCTATGTTTGTTCCTACGCATTAATACTTTACTTCTGTTTTTAAATTACATATAAAAATCAGAAAATCAATTATTAGAAAAGTATATTTTAAATTCTATTATAAAAAAAATCTGTTACAATGTAAGTGATAATTTTGCTTACTGGAAAAATAACAAAATATTTTATCATTATGTATATGCCAATCAAAAAGAATATGTAAAGTATACAATAATAATAAATATTATTAACACTCATGATTCAGTTTTATAAAAGGCAAAGTTGAACAGAGGAACCATTCACAAAAATATCTTAATGTCTTGCTACTGTGAATAAAAGTGACTTCCTATAAACATTTAAAAAATTGCAAAAAGTTAATAATTTCAAAGATTCAATTCATTAAAATATTTCCATTCCTGCAATAGAAATGTTGTTTTCATACAGAACTGTGCAATAAATTAAAATTCCAAGGACTTCTGCTTTCAAATCAAGTTCAAGATTTGCCACTTCTGATAAATAAACAATTTATAATATTATTTTAAAGATATAAAATATTATTCATTATTGGATAATCTCTAGTCTAATGCATGACTAATAAAAATTATTAATATACTTTCATTAAGTGATGTGTGCTAAAGTTGTGAGAGCTGCATATGTGACACTTAGCAATTAAACTACAGTAATTTGCTATCTCTCTCTATATATATATATATATATCAAACATTGATAAAGATATGTGTAAGAGATTGTGGTCTGGGCCAACTGATGAGTGCTAGTTTAGCATAAAATGTTCATCTTAGGGATCATAAATCTTTTTCACATGTCTTTGGTCATATGTTTGTCATTACATCTCTTCACAAAATGTTAAAGTCAATAGAATCCAGTTACTATTTTGCATAAAAATGGTGTAGTGAAAATTATACTACAGAAATATTATTCAATATTTTGTATAATATTGATTTCTGCTGAATAAAAAATGACCTAACCTTATTTTAGTGAATTTGAACAATTTATCATATTGGCTGTTTTGAAGAAAAGTAGTTACAATAAAGCAGTAATTGGCAAAAATGGACACTGATTTATTAGGTAACTCCTTTTACATCTTATTAATATTTTTGAATAATTTATTATATGGAACAGTGTAACTGAGGTATAAATCTTCCCATCACTGAATACTGAACCATAGGTTCCAAAGAGAGATTTTGAATCCCTATATTTTAAATGCTAATATATTTTAGATAAAAAAAGCCAACAATATATTTTAAACTGTTATTCCATAAGATAAAAATAAAGTTATAAGTAAAGAATAATATTTCCCCTATTAACATTTACTGAAGTTTATTTGTCATGTGATGTTGACATCTTTTATGAAATGAATAATTCAAGATTATATTGGCATTTATTTGAATTTATAAAATGTTATCATCACCAACTGCTCTCCCCATTTCATTTAATATGCACAACAGTTATTGTGAAATGACAGTAAATCAATATTAAAACAAGTAATTGTTTTACACATACATGTAAAACCAAACATACAATCAAATATAAACACCATATAATATTATATAAGATAAAACTTTTTAAGCATTTTATTTAAAAACATCAAGAAAAGAAAATTTCTAAACACAGAATCATTTTTTTAATAAATTTATTTTGATATTCAATTCTAAATCCTATGGATTAATTAATAATAAGATTGATGCATAGGTAATCCAAGATTTCTTTAATTATTTCTAGATAATAATAAATAAAATTGTAAGATAAATGTAACAGAAAAATAAATGAAGAGGATAATAGAAAAAATATTATTGTTTTGTTAATTTAATATTGTAATAAAATATTTAAATTTTAATATTTAAACTACTTTTTAAATATTATTTAAGAAACAAATATAGAATGTCAAGCATGTATTTAAGTCCAGCCAAATCAGTCTTTGCTTTGGTGATGATCACTACCACAAATATCAATAATATTGGTTAGACATTTCATATAGAGATGGAATTAAGGCTAAGAATATTGTTGCATATAATAACATCTACCCACAAAGGATAGGTACGTGATATTCTAATTTTTAATTATCATACATTTAATTATAATTATTATAAAACTTTAACTAGATAAATTTTATGTATATCAAAAATAGGATTGGTCAGAATAGTTGACCTATTCTATCCCAGGTTCATTGTGAATTTAATGACACTCAATTGGTTAAATATCTAACCATAAATTGTTCAACTTTACATAATATCAATCTCTTATTCATATATAATGTTTTGAACTCAGAATAAGAAAATAGAAAGGTATTAATAGACAATAAAATCTAGTACTGAATCAATGTTTTAAGTTTTGTCAATTGTGATATCTTAAAATCCTATCACCAATATTTTCACATCATACTCCTCCATTCTTCTTTTACATATATCATCACCTCCCTGGCATGTACTATATTATATTATATTTACATCCAAGCAACACTGATTATCTTACACTTTTGTAGTACTGTACTTCTAAATTAGCAATTAATAATGTCATCAAAATTTAAATGATCCCATCTATTCCTCTTAACAGCAGATCAATTTTCATTTGAAAAGTGTTCAGGGTTGTAGTTATTCTGAAAATAAAACAGTTGTGTATAAATAATCCTTTAAAAGTTATAGTACTTAAGGTTTTCACTGTTTCCTCAGATACTGGTATTTGATAAAAAATTGCATTAAAATCTAATTTTGCAAAGAATTTAGCATGTTCTAAACTGAATAGCATCTCTTTTATATTGGGGACTAGATAAAGAATTTTTAGTAGTTTTATCAGTAATGACTGGATAATCACTACATGTTCTAATTTGCCAATCAGGTTTTGAGATGATAATTATGGGAATAGCCCATTCCACATTTTCTGTAAGTATTAATATTTCTTTTTCAACCATGCACTGAAAGTATTTTCAACTTGTGTTCTCACTGCAAATGGTATATGTGCATTATAGTGTTGGAATTTTGCACCTTCATTCAGTTCAATAATGAGTAGCTCTGGTTTAATTTTTTATTGTTCTGGTCTGAAAAATTTTGTATAAAAAATTGGGATTTCCCTTTTCATTATAATTTTATTTATCAAGCAAGTTTTTATGCCTAAAGATTCATAGTCTAATAGTAATTGTTTATGGCATTGTTAAACTGGTACTTTAACATTATTATTTTTATATGTTTTCCATTTGCATTTTTAGCCTTCATATCTATTTTCTTTATCTTTGGATAGCTTTTAATTTCTTTGAATAATGGTTTCCAGTCTGTCTGTAATATAAGAAATATTTTAGCCCTGCTGTAAATTTCCACTGCAAAAAGTTTATTGCAGATTTTAACAGCTATCATTATATTTACAGTTATCACTGCTCACTTTGTTTGCTCCAATATTAGTTTTATTTTTGATAATTTACTTTTATGGAAATTTTTATTTTTGTCAGTTTTATTTTTAGCGAGGCAAACTTTTGCTATGTAACTTATTTTGTCAAAACTTTTGCACTTTGGATCTTTCGAATTATAGTCTTTTACCAAGTATTCTGGATTCCCACAATGATAACATTCTTTTATTTTTGACAACTTTCTGATGTGAATGAAAAAATTAGTTGTTTCTTAATTAACATTATTTGTACAGAATTCATAAAATTCTCTAGCATGTTTTAAAACTAGTTCATATGCTATGCTTCTTTTATAGTTTCACAATAAAATATTATTTATATAGCGCAGCCTACATATATAATATTATAAAGAAGAAACAATCCCTCCAGTCTTGCGTTTTGCAAATCTTCTTGCGCTCATTATTAACACTGACTTGAAAAGCATAAATATATGCTTATGCTTACAGCTTATCTTTATATAAGCCAGTTTTTTCTCTCCATGCTGAAATCAGGGCTTAAATCTATTATAGATCCAGGATTGCTAAGAATTTCTGTCACAAATTTATATATATCCCATAAATATTGTTTTAATAAAGTTTTTCTAAAAATATTCACCAGATAAATATTTATTTGTTAATTCTCTTAAGGCTAAATCATAACTTTTGTACCCCCCCCCCCTCTTTTGGTATCATTTACATAAGTGTAAATAAACAATATGTTGAAAAATTCAGTTTAAAATGATATGAAAGTTTTATGTAAAAAATACTTTCAGGCTCATCAGAATTCGCAAAGTCTATTTGCTACTTCTATAACTCTGGGAACTGCAAATAAGAGTAAAATGGCAACTTTTGCAATATTATCTTTTGTGGTATTGACAATAGAATATTTATTTAAATGTTTTACATATGTGTGTTACTCAGTAGCATTGATAACAACAAATTCAATTATGATATATTGTGTAATTGCTATTTTTTAATTTTATATCTGTTCATTTATTCGTTTCCAATTTCTTATTACTGGTTGAGGTTATAAATTCTGGAGATATAAGTTCCTTGTCTGGGCCAATTGTTATATTTAGTTCGAAGTCTGATGATTAAATATTAGTAGCTAACGAAAAGAGATTCAAATGTTGCATAGAATAAATAACAAAGCTCCAGAATAAAATAAATTAAAATGATTTTTAAATTTCAACTAGTAATTAAAAATGATAATTGGGACATTAACTGTAATAAGCCTTGCATCAATAGGAAATAAATCTATTAACATTATTATAACTATATAATATTTACTATTTACAGTACTTATTTGAGCCAATAAACATCACATGACCACCATCTCTTACGCTTGTGTATAACTGTTGTTAAAACAGGCAAAACTTACTATACATATGCCACACACAGCAAGCTAGAGTAATCAATGGATGCCAGAACGCTTGTGCATAAAATCCCCATATAGTGCATACTCATCCAACATCCCCAGACTAGTTTCTGGCTTGTGGCCTTCGTCAGTGAGGAGCCTTGGATCTGAGAGCACTGCATCTAGATCTTAAGGATCTAATGCAACCCTCCAGCTATCTCCATTTAACTACAAAATTATGAGTCTTAAACTGAAAATACCTTAATATTTCCAATTCAAGCCCATCAGCTTATATAGATTACTCTAGCTTGCTGTGTGTGGCATATGTATAGTGAGTTTTGCTGACACCAAAATGTATGGGAACTGAACTGGGTTCAGACCAATATAACTATATAAGCTGATGGGCTTGAATTGGAAACATTAAGGTGTTTTCAGTTTAAGACTCATAGTTTTGTAATTAAATGGAGATAAAAGGTGGTTGCTGGAGGGTTGCATTAGATCCTAAGATCTAGATGCAGTGCTCTCAGATCCAAGGCTCCTCACTGACAAAGGCCACAAGCCAGAAACTAGTCTGGGGATGTTGGATGAGTAGGCACTAGATGAGGATTTTATGCACAAGCCTTTTGGCATCCATTGATTACTCTAGCTTGCTGTGTGTGGCATACGTATAGTGAGTTTTGCCTGTTTTAGTACTTATTTGAATAGCATTATGAGTCTTGGAGGCATATAATACTTTTAATAAAGACTGGATAGGCCTGTTAATTGAGTCTTAACTCCCCTTTCAGTAGGGATAAATTGTGTAAACTCAACTAATCCTCTTAATGCTTCACTGGCCTGGTGGGTAGTGCATTTTTATTAAGACATGTTCTCTAAAGTCATTATTAACTCTTGTCTTTGCTTAATTCAATTTTATTGTTTATATTTCTGTGTGGTTAACATTTTGTTATTATTTATAAAGCATATATTGCAAAATTCCTCCATCCTTTTCATATACATACTATTATCTCTTTGACATAGTATTATATTGTACTACATTTCCATCCAAAATCCAAAAAACATGGTTATCATACATTTTATTTTCTGTTCATATAATTAAAAAATAAAACAACCAATTTTTATTTTCTTTAAAATGCCTATTCTTACTTCTTACTGAATCAACAATATTATAGACAATAAAAACACAATCCAATCTTTCAATCATTTAGTATAACAATATAAAATGAATACAAAATATTAGTACAAATGTACTATAAAATTCCTGAAAAAATAAAAAAAATAAAATTACATATTACTAACATGTCAATATGTGTATATATAAACAAATAATAAAATAAAAATATTTCTCTTTTCTTTAAAATATATATATATATATATATTCTTTTTTTCAAGTCATATATTTTAAAACAAAATTTTCTTCAAAAATTACTTCTATTTATCTTCTTAAAAAATAACTTGAGAAAATCATGCTTGTCTTTAAACATTTTTTTCCCCCCTAAAAAAAAATATATTTAAAATAATTTATTCTTGCTTAGGAAATTTATAAATTAGACAGCCTCTTAATTATTTTTCATTAAAATCTTTTATATTTTCCATTTACTCTATGTTCTTTTACATTAAAATTTTCATCATTAAAAGCTGTCTCAATTTTGTATTCAATTTATTCTTAGTAATATTTATATAACTAGTATTTATTTTTTTAAATTTACAATCTCTGTAATTTGTCTATAATATTATGTTTGATTAAAAAAAAAAAGGTTTTTTAGACAAAATGAAGATTGGTATTTTATTTTTTTTCGCTTTGTTTTATATATTGTAACCTTATTGTCAGGCTTTATCTTGATCAAGACCTATTTTTATTAGTAAATGAGTTAAAATTTTATTAAAATGTAAGTTTAATTATTAATTTTATAATTAAACTCATCAGTGGGTTCTAATAGTTATTAATGATTTGTGAGATGAGGTTAAGAAAACAATCTTTTATTAATATTCTAATGATAATCACTATTTTTATCTCTCTTAAGTAATTAAATGTCCAGGTTATGTAACCAATACTTTACATTTCTCTGCCAGATTATATGTGGGCATGTTTACATACAGTTTGACAGGTAAACCAGTTTTAATATTTGTAATTAAAATACAAATGTAGTGTAATAATTTAGTATTATTTTAAATAAAGCAGGTAAATTATTTTTAATATTTTATAATTAAGTAATAGCTTTAAAAACTCAAGACTAGAATTATTTTAAACAAAACAAATTATTTAATAATTGAATTTTTTTTTCAAGTTGTTACATGTATATATATTCTAATTTGTTAATAAGTTTGTTTCAGTTAATTTTATTTAAGGTCAAAAGATAGAGATTTTCTATTTTTAGCAAAGATCTATAATAACAATTAAGTAATTTGCAGTCAGCCCTTAATTAAAGAGTTTATAAATAGAGCTGCAAAAACTTAGAGAGGAGAGATTATTTCAGACTATAGGAAAGATTATTTCAAACAACAGAAGAAACTTATCCTTCACCTAAATATTGTGTAAATTTATTTAAAATTTATTATTTTTTTAAAAGAAAGTATAAAATACATTTTTTTAAAATTTTCATAAAATATGAAGTAAAATAGATACCCTCGTTCACAGAGAAAACATTGGAACCACTAGCTGACAATTTATAAAGTTTATTTTACTAAATGGACCAAAACTACAACAGGAGAAATGGCTTCAAAGAATAATTATACCCAGAAGTTCTACTTGTCCGTAAGCATAATTTTTCCTAAATTATCTATTGATTCTTTTAATTGTGAAAACTGTAAAATAAATGACAAATATGGGTGTCATAATTTCAAAGTTAGAATAAAGAGTATTTTTTAAACATTTTGCATAGAAAAAAAATTTTATGCAAACTATTTTAAGAGTTATATATTTTTAAAAGCTAAAATAATTATTCTTTTATACTTGTAAGAATACCTTTGGAAAAATGAAATGACATTATCAATTAATTTTATTACTGCTATTGACTCATAAATAACATTGTTAAACGTGAAAGAATCATAACAGTTTATTCATTACTTTTAAAAAAATCTATACTTTTCTAATTTTAAATTAGTCGCAAATGAATATAGACTCTTAATGCTAAAGTTCTTAGCAAATGTGTTATTTGAATTCTTATTAATTTAAATCATAAATCATCTTAAATTGACATGTAAAACCAGATATGACTAATTGTTAAAACTATTAAATAAAATATTTGTCCATTAATATTATCTTTAATTAATAATAATTCAAAATTAGTGATTCATCAAAGAAATAACTTAATAATAATCAAAAGTACAAAATGTTATTCAAATAGGATATTTAAATTGTTAACCTGGAATTATAAAGTCATGTATAGTAATATTATTTTAAAACCAGCATTAATATTCAATGATTCTTCCAGTTTAAAAAAAACAAAACACAAATAGTTTAATGATTTCATCAATCAACAATTTCTCTATAATTTGTGATCTTTTATTAATGAATGATTATTCATCAATATGTGTTTTGGAGCATCAAGGATACTTTGACTTCTTTAAAATAGATTGAAGATATTTATTTTCAAATATTTATTATAAATAATGAAAAATATATTAATGATAGCGCAGATATATTTTAAAGTCAAAATGAATGTTGATATTTTTCTGGCAATTTCATTGGTACATCCACAGGAAGTAGCTTAATTTTGTATTATTTATTTCAAGTAATAGGAGTATTTAAATTGCTTATGATATTGTTTGAAATAAGGAAAAATAATAATGACTTCAAGAAATGATGCTGCAGTAAATATATATTTAACCCAAGTTCCTTTTTGCTTCAGTGAAGAAATATAAAGAAATTTAAAATAATATATCTATTTTTTTGTATTTAATTATATAATCTTGTTATGCATTTAGTGTTAATAGACTATAGCAATGGGTTTCAAATAAAATATAAGGATCCAAGGTATAAGGTATTTAAAATTTTATATGTTGGGTAAAATATGATCACAAGACAGATAATATAGTTTAAAGTAATTTATAAATTTTATTATGTAACTTTTTATTTTTGATTAGTAAGGTTGCATTTGTTAAATATCACAGAAAGGTAAAATTCAATGTTTATTGAATTTAATTATATTGAATATTTTATGTATTTTGTTATGAAATTATTATACTGCTGATAATTATTATCTATCATTAATTACTTTTGGGTCAAAAATTAGTTTTGCTATGTATTCGTTTGTTTATGTTGATTTTGATTGTTGCCGAATTGGCTGTTCATGACCTGATGAGTTGTGGTATTTGTCATCTGTTGGATATCCATGTAATCTCATGTTAAGGTGTACTTCTTTACCCTATATGGAAGTGTTAAATCGTTATCATGGGTTAATCATGTAAATGTCTATAAAATTTTGAGTTTATCAAGGCCTATATTATTTAAGCAGTAATTTTATGTATATTATTATTAAAAAAGAAATTAATCGTCCCATCTCTTTTATACCCTTATAGGTATTCAAAGCACTGACATCTGGATATTAGACCATATATAGTCATGAAGTGATCATGATCCAGATTAATATTTATTTGTCTTGGCTCATTATTATTATATTTATTAATATATTACTTATAGCATCAGATTACATCCCATTGATTTTTGATGGTCTAATATGTTGTATTGATAATATCATCCTAAGTAAAGTATGAAATAAACCAGTGAACTGTGTCAGCGCTGAACAAACAATTATACAAAATATAAAAATATTAATATTAAGTATTAATTTATAATAAACATCATTTGACTCAAAGTAATATGAAACATACGTGTTTTATTTAGCAATTATTATTCTTAATTATGTCTAGTAAACCATAGTGTACAAAAGTATAATAGAAGATTATTGATTAAAAAAATATATATTTAGAATGCTATCACGCCAATTTTGGATAGAATAAAAGAATGTTACCAGTCTAACCTCAAAATTATCATTTTAATATTAACTTGTAGTCAATTTTGTTTATGATTAGTTAGGTAATAATCTTGTGAATATTATGTTTGTATTTTTTTTTTTTAAGATCTAAGTAGATCTTCCATGTTAATTTTAAATTTATTCTAATATTTTTTATAAATTTAATAAAGAACTTTATATAAATAATATTTGTAAGCAAAATTTATTATGTTTTGAAATTTAATAAGCTGTTTAATCTCCTTATTGCAATAGTTTGACACTATCCATACTATTATTATTGCCATTATAATTCAATATTATTAGATATTATTATTTCAGCATATCAGCAATTAATATTATTAAATATTAGTATTTAAAAGCATATAATATCACACTATTAAAATTATTATAAATATTGATGGTATTATTAAAAAATGCTATTTTAAAATAATAGCCTAAGAATAAAATAATTGATTTTAAAAAAGTAATACTATAGTAATTATATGACAATATATTTAATTTAAACTTGGTCAAGCAAGTTAAATAATTTTGGATTACGTTATTATTTTAACATTATAATAGTGATTATGATCAAAATATTATATAACATTTCTCAAGATTATCTGATTATTGATATTATTGTTAGATTTACATTAATGTTAAGAGATTTATTAAGTCTTGTCATTATTATTGTTAGTAGGCTGAATCAGATATTTCTTAGTAATTTCTTTTTGTAATATTTATTTCAATTTGTGTGTCTGAATGCTAGTAAAATCACTCTTGTTGTAATATGATTATTTATAAAATTAATAAGACCCCTAAGAAATCATTGATAAATAATTTTAAAAATTGATTCAACTTAATAAACTTTATTTGTTAATCTATTTTAATTACATTACTTTAATCTATTATTATTATTATAATTAATTAATAACCAAAAAACTTGAACCCATTATTTTTGACTATTTAAATTTTGAATCGACTTTTGCAACATCGGATTATTCCTTCATCCTTATCCTTATTTTCTTCTAATTTCTGTCATCATCTTATTTTTTTCTTTTATCATCATAATTTATTCACCCTTCATTGATTTCCATTTTCATCATAAAATTAGTGATTCATAATTTTTCATTTCCATCATCATTCAGTCATAATCATTAATTCTTCATTTTTCTCCATTTTCATTCACTATTCATTCGTTTCATTTTCCTTAATTTCAATTTCTATTCCTCAAATAGATATTTGTTTAATTCATAATGATGTTGCTATGTTATGTACTTGCAAGTAAGATGCTTGTTTTATTAATTCTTAGTCTTTTCTTTTATTATTATGGCTAGTTTAGTCTATGTGCTCTATATAATGTTATAATGTTTTGATTACAAGGGATTTATGGTTAATGTATTCTATCATCTATCTGTTTGTATAATATCTATCTATTTTTATAATGAGTTTTGTGAAGACCTGTGGATTTAAGGTTGTATTTAGAGATTCGTAATGGGAACATAGTTGTATGCTCGATTCATGATGGTTACAATATGTATATATAAGATATATTCTTCAGTAAAAAAAAAAAATCTGAAATTTTTGTAAGCTTTTGAAAGGTGTTTATTTTAAAACCACTATTTATTAAACTTAAATTTGATTTTTTAATTTTTTTAATATGTATTTAATTTCATATTGCTCTATTGTTAAAACTTGGTTTTTTTTTTTGTGTTCTTAAAAAAGCATCATGTGACTGGTATCAAGCTGAATATATTGCTAATTTGAAAATAATTCTATTTATTAAAAATGAAGTACAATTTATTTTTCAAACAACTGTAAGAAATAATTTACTATTGAGTTATATTGGAATTTTAATGCAGCTAAATGAATTTATAAATATTAATGCATTGTGTTTACAACAAAATAATTATTTTTCATACATATCCACACTTAAAAGAAACAAGAGCCTGTTTACTAAACTTTCTAAAAAAATCAGCATCAAAAGTTCTTACCTTTTTACCAAGACCATGCCTTAGTATGTCATCAGTAAAATGTGGAAGTTGCAGAAGAGGATTTGGATTCTCCCATACTGCTTGAACAACCATTTGGCTGAATTTCATGCATTTCTCAATAGTCTCAAGCGTTGGTTTCTGATTACTGCCTTAAAAACAAATTACACAAAATTATCAGCATCATTTACAGATGCACACATATATAATACTATTTTTTTTTTTATAGAAACTATTACTAAAGCTTTTTATCTACAATGGGTAATTTTGTGTACTTTTTAATCTATGTAAAAAATTTGATAAACTAAATTGTTCTCCAAATATTTAATATTTTATTATAGTTATACAACAAATCATATATTTCACACACATACTCATGTAAATATTATTATTTTTTAAAAATTAGACAACTTTCATATTTCTCCATTCTTTTTATTTCATAAATAATTTCATACAAATAAAGCTACAATAAAAGACAAATAACTCCCAAGATGCATTTCGTGCTGAACCAGCACTCATCAGTTGGGCCAGGTCATTCTCTCTCATATATATCTCTATTACATGAAGAGTATTTATGTAGAGCAAATTGTCTCATTTTTATTTTCAAGCAACAATTTACTCCACTCCCAACTTTTACGTTACCAATTTTTTGATAAACACGTAATGATTATTACTAATCATTTATTAAACTAGAGATTTTCTCTAGCACAGATATAAACTTTAATCCAAGTTAAAGATTAATATATCTGATTTTCAGCACACACACATGGCTATTTATATGTTTTTCTTTCTCCTATGTGTAATATCTTTTTTATAAATTAGACAACTTCCATATTTCTCCATTCTTTTTATTTCATAAATAATTTCATATAAATAAAGATACAATAAAAGACAAAATAACCCCCAAGATGCAGTTCGTGCTGAACCAGCACTCATCAGTTGGGCCAGGTCATCATCTCTCATATATATCTCTGCTTTTCCAGATTTTAATAACACAGTTCTTGTAATCCATAAAGCAAAAATAAAATAAATGATTTTAATATTCAAGAGTTCATAAAAAAGTTAAATTTTAGAGAAATAACAAAGTTCAGCTGCAATTCATGGACCTTGAAATCTGGAATCTGTTTCTCTACCACCACATTGAACCATGATCCATACAGGGTTGATAATCCATTACAGTGACAATTTATATAAAGATTAATTTTAATATCTATAATTTTGTATTTAAATATGTTCAGTATGTCATGTAAATTAATTTTATTAACAGCAATATAAAACTGTTTAAAGAACATTTTTCTATCATTCAAAATGACATTAGCACCTCCATTAATTGCACTGTTTAAAATGCAAGTTGGTTTGATCAATAACTTTTTTTCCCACTGCAATTAGCAATTTACTGTAATTTTTTTTATACCCAATTACAGTATTGATTATGAATTATAAAAAACTGCTACACTACAAAAAAATAAAGCATGGCACTTTATCGAACTGATTTTTTAAAATTTTATTTAATTATTATTATTAATAGTACATAATTTTTTTAATGTGCATGTATTCCAAAATTAAAGAAAATTTTTTACTTAAACAAATTGTAACTTATTCTAACATATCAAAGTCTAATAGTTGTGAAAGGCTGATGATCAATAGACATGTAATTTTGTCTGGTAATAGAAGCTTCTGAATTATAAATACCTGAATTAATGCTATTCTACTTGCCTAACTACCTAACAATATCAATGCAGTGAAAAAACATCATTTTTCAAGGAACCATAAAAAAAATAAACACTATATATATAAAGCACATCTTTACTATGAGCTTTAAGTACAACTCAGATATTATAATTCAAGATTTTCCATTATTGATTATTTGGAAACTATATACATCTAAAATATAATATACATATAGTTTTAATATTACAGTGATTATATAATATTACTTTTTATTACATAATTTGACTATATAAAATAGAAAATTAAATTATCATTTATTTGCTTTGGAAAATTATGTTTCAATTGATAGCATTTATAAGACTTTTAAAAAAAAGACAAAGCTTACAGACAACCCCCCACCCCTCTTTTTAAAGATGAAGTAACAAAAAGAAAACAGGGAAGTTGTTTCTAATTTTTAAAAAATAAAAGTAATACTTATGTCTGAATTATAAAAATTTTAAAAAAAATCTACCCATGCAGCAAAGTAGTGTTGGGACCATGACTTGTCAACAATAAATGCAAAAAAAAATTTGAAAAAATGGTGGCTCTATAACAAAATATGTATTTCTTTCTATTTAGTTTTATTTATTTTTCGAAATGCAGCATTTCAAAAAGTTCGAATAAAAACTGCTGTACACATTCCATTCCATAAGTTTTAAAGTTTATACAGCTTTTTATGGACACACACACACACAACAAATAAGAATTAAAACAAAACAACTAATAAACAGACATTTAATCAAAAATTGACCCGCAAACAATGAAGGCAAAAGACTAATAATTTCTTTAGGTTATGTGTTTATTTGTAATCAATAATAAATAAATAACACAAATTCAAGTTAAACTATCGAAGACCTTGTTGGAATGGCCATCTCGGCAAGTATGGCTCTGTACAAGACATTTTCTCATTTTAAATTATAAATCAATAATATTAACAAATTAAAAATCCTTCTTTTTCTTTTCAAAAACTTTATTTTCTTATATCAATACTGAACATATATTGATATAATACAAAACTCCAAAGTTTCAGCTGTTTTTATCAAACACATAGGCATATTTCTTTTTAGTATCAAGTTATTCCTACCAAAAGCTACAACTTTGTGGATCCCAGCACAGGTGTCCACACTCAGAACATACAGCGTCTTTGGGGAATGCTAAAGTGGCGTAATAAAAAACATCGTGGCATAGCCCGCCAATGCCTTCCCGACAACATGGCCAAATTTATGTGGCGGCGCCACCACAAAGTTTGTTCAGAGCCATACTTTCCGAGATGGCCATTCCAGCAAGGTCTTCGATAGTTTAACTTGAATTTGTAAAAACAATTTTTTATTTCACCATCATTTTGTAATTAATAATACGCTGTTGCGGTGAAACTTTTTTATGTAATAATTTGTAGGCTTTTTTTTATTTATTTCTTATTGATTATAAATAAACACATAACCTAAAAAATCACTAGTCTTTTGCCTTCATTTGTTTGCATATCAATTTTTGATTAAGTGTCTGTTTATTAGTTGTTTTGTTTTAATTCTTATTTGTTGTGTGCGTGTGTCCATAAAAAGCTATATAAACTTTAAAACTTATGGAATGTAACGTGAACAGCAGTTTTTATTCGAACTTTTTGAAATGCCGCATTTCAAACAATAAATAAAACTAAATATAGGAGTAATGTTTTCGTTTTACTTCCTTTCATCCCAAAGCCAAAAAAAAGTAATAATGGAGGAAGCCTCTTCCAAAAACACCCAGTAAGCTTAATGGATTAATATTTTGAGAAAATGCATATATATATAAATTATTTGATTTATAATCATATATTATAACACAGCAAATGTACAATCACTTTTTCTTTCAAAATATATATGTTCTCCAATAATATCAACAAATTAGAAATCCTTATCCTTTTCAAAAACTTTATTTTCTTATATCAATACTGAACATATTTATATAATACAAAACTCCAAAAATGACTGTAAGAAGATAAAAACAGTTGAAACATTGAGTTTTGTATTATATAAATATATGTTCAGTATTGATATAAGAAAATAAAGTTTTTGAAAAGGAGGATTTTTAATTTGTTAATATTATTGATGTATAATTTAAAATGAGAAAATGTATTATTATTTTCCTTTTTTTTAAAAAATACTTTCACTTTCTAAAAAAATACTTGTGGCAAAACTTGTAACATCAATCTGTCACGTGACCCGAGTTCTGGCAATTTCTTTATAGTAGAAATAGTCCCAAAAATGTTTACCCTATTTTTTCAGTTTCTATCTACATTTCAAAATTGTGCTTAAGTTATTTTAAAAATAACAAACTTTAAATGAAAAGAGAACGCAATCATAAAAATTTAATAGATAAATCCCATATTTTGTCACAAATGAAGAGATCTAGAGTGCCCAAGTTTCATTTTACAAGGATGAAAAAATTCAACGACCTCCTGAATGATCAACTCACTCTCGAGGGAAATTGGTAATCTATTTTAATTATTTTAAAATTCTATTTTCTATTCTGATTATTTTATTTATATTTTGCTGATTTTATATATGTGTGATGTAATAGAGTAACATATTAACTGAATTTAAACTCTAATGATGCTATTGATTATATTCTGTAATAAAATTCAGATTGAAGGCTGTAGTAATTATAGCTTAATACGAACATTGATTATTTTATATGTATTAGTCTGTTATTAAGGTTATTATTATATCTGTTAGTTAAATAACTGAGAGTGATTCTTTTTTAAGAAATTTCCCGCCATTTCCCGTGCAGTTGTTTTCACATTTTATGACTACTTTTATTTTTTAAATTGCTATGAGCTAATTTATCTACATTTAATGTGAATTATTACACTCCCCATTGTTATAGTATTGAAAGTCAGAGTAATTTTTTTTCAAATGTACTGTATTACCACCATTAATTTGTCATTGTTATTTTTTTTTTGAGATTTAGTATGTTTTTGTTCAATTTCGTAGGCTTTTATTATAGTTTTTTTTTCATTTATTTCATAACATTTTGAAAATAGCATTCATAATTTGCATTTTACTTATTTTTCATTGAAATCTTCGTGGGTGGAGGTATTTCTAACCATTTTTCGCCTCAGACGTTCTAGTCAATTTTTCTTTTAAATTTCAATTTCAGCAATTTTGACCCATTTTTTGTTTTAAATTTCAATTTCACCGATTTTGAGCCATTTTTGTTTTTAGAAATTTATCACTTGCAGGCTTCTTAGTGGTTCTGCAGCATCACCTGGCGGCTTGTCTAGTGGGTGAAAACACTACCACTAATTTATTGTATAGAAATGAGATTTAGATTATCTACTAAAACCTTAAATTTGTGATGATAAGATCATTAAAACAAGCAAAACTCTCTACACGTTTTGCCATTCAGTGCAAGCCAGAGTAATCAATGGATGCCAGAAGGCATGCACTGAGTGGCAATACATATAGAGAGTTTGACTGTTTTAATAGCAGTTAAGAGCAAGCATAAGAAATGATGATCATGTCATGTTTATGATAAGTTCAATCAATATTCTTCAGTTTGCCGAATGTGATACTACATTATTTCATTGCACTGAACATATAAAATGAAAGAACAATTCAAGACTTCCTAAAAAAGTATTATATGGTGAACGTTGAGTATAGTTTTCAAGAAAGAGGCAGATTCTGTTTACATTACAAAGATTATCTCAATGAATGTCTTAAAAAATTGCCATGTTGCATTTCCATTATGACCATTGATCACATGGTTCTAGAGTGGAAAACACTAATGCAGATTAAATGTAAACCTGGTGAATTGTGAAGCTTAGTATTGATAAAAATCAATATCTGTTTTAATATGCTTAAAAGAATTTAAATTTTTTTTTTAAAAAAAGACAGGATTTAGCTATTGATTATTTCATCCAATATAAATTTTTTTTAAAAAAAAAAGCTAGATTTCAGAAAAAGATTGATAGTAGATAATTAATTTGATCATTTTTATTTTTGATTGACATACTTATCTCTGCTAGTGTGTGTTATATCGAAAATTTGAGAATTGACAAAACCTGAGAATAATCTTCAACTGGAATCATTATCAAATAAACAAAAACTGAATAGTCAACATTAAAATCGTATCCAAATGTGACATGCATTAATAGAAATTCTTAAAAAAAATTGACTACATTAATAAACAAAATAAAAACCATTAAGCTTGAACTCATATAGTAAAATTTTATGAAGTATGTCAAACAAAAGAATAATTCATCAAATTAATAATCCAAGACTATCTTTTCTTTTAATCTACAAGTATTGTTTCACCCATTCATATAAAACACACTTCAAATCATCTAATGGCCAAAAACAATGATAATGATAAATGATAATGAAAATTTAGTAACCCAAATTCAGATATTCATTTCTTACCTCTGCTAGCTAACATAACTATCAATTGTGCAATGCAATTTATCATTTCTTGGATTAAAAAAGGACACTTTTTCAAAATATAGTGCTGATCTAAAAAAAATAAAACAAAATACAATAAAAATAATAATACATTTCCTTATCAAAAATAATGATAAAATTATTTTAATTAAAAAGTCATATTTTAGTATTATTATTACAAAATTTTCTGTTATAAAAACTGAAGGTATCCATGACAGCAAATTAATCTAAATTATAATATCCTGTTTTTAAAAATTTTTAGTTATCAAAGATAAGATAAATTCCAATAATCAATAATAATTTTGTAGTATAATTTTCACTACCCCACTCTCACACAATGTAGGAACTGGTTTCTATCTGCTTTTAATACCTTGTAAAAAGATCTACGATCCCCAAGATGCACATTTCATGGTGAACCAACACTTACCTGTTGGTCCAGTCCGCAATCTCTTACACATATCTTTATTAATGTTCAATATATATATATAAAGAGAGAGAGATAGGAAATTACTATGTCTAAAACCAGTTCCTACCTTGTGTGAAAGTGGTATAATGAAAATTACACTACAGAAATATTATTCATTATTGGATAATCTCTAGTCTAATGAATGACTAATAAAAATTATTAATATACTTTCATTAATTTGTGTCAAAGTTATGAGGGCAGCACATCTGACACATATCAATATATCTGTAGTAATTTGCTATTTAAATATATATATATATATATATATATCAAACATTGATAAAGATATATGTAAGAGATTGTGATCTGAACCAATTGAGTGCTGATTCATCATGAAATGTAAATCTTGGAAATCATAAATCTTTTTCACATGTCTTTAGTTATAATTTTATGATTACATCTCTTTACAAGATGTTAAAAGCAGATAGAAAACAGTCCCTACCTTATGGGAGAATAGTGTAGTGAAAAGTACACTACAGAAATATTATTCATTATTGGATAATCTCTACTTTAATGAATGACTAAGAAAAATTATTAATATGGTAAATTCCATTTCGTATTGTAATCCCCTTTCCTGTTTCATATTTTTTCTTTGCAAAAGGAGAGGATAGAATCATATAATTTTCTATCTAATCTGAGAAAACTAGAAAATTTCTCATTGATTCAAAATTTAAATTTATTTCATGTAACTTTTTAAATTAAAATAAATATATTTATATGTATGCAAATCTTTAAAAGTTTTTTAAAAAGCTACAGTTGATATCAAACTATTTGTTTTTTAAAAAATATTGATTATTCTCTTTTTTTTATATAACAATGTAAATAAATTTTTTTTTTTTTTTTTTTCTTTTTTTTCCCTCCCCCCCCCTCCCCCCCCCCCCCCCCCCCCTTTTTCCCCCTTTTTTTTTTTTTTTTTTGACCCCCCCCCCTTTTTTTTTTTTTCCCCACTCCCCCCCCCCCCCCCCTTCTTTTCCCCCCCCCCCCCCCCCCCCCCCCCCCCCCCCCCCCCCCCCCCCCCCCCCCCCCCCCCCCCCCCCCCCCCCCCCCCCCCCCCCCCCCCCCCCCCCCCGGCCCGCCGGCCCCCCCCCCCCCCCCCCCCCCTACTAACAATGTAAATAAAAAAAATTAATCATTATAATGAATCAAAAAAATTAATTTCATAAATTAATTCTCAATAGTTAAATAAAGATACAAAATCTACTTATATAAAAAAAAATTCTATTATATACATATACTTTTTATACCCTGATTTTTTTTTTTATATCCAACATATACATATATTTGCAAACACATAAATAATTTACAATATAATGATTAAAATATATTTTGTTAAATTTGTATCAGGTTTAATGGTAATAATCTTATCTTTGTAACTTGATATGAGCATTGAAAATTATTTGCTATGAGCTCTTACATGTTTATATTAGGATGCTTTTAAGCAAGAGCTCTTATTGATCAAATCATGATATTCTTAGCATGAATTCCATTGTGAAAGTAAACACAAATTTGACTTTTACTCCACCCCATCCTCACCAACTTCATAAACTAAAATTTTTCTTTCTTTTAATATTTTTATAAAATAGAAAGAATAATTTGGGACTGAAATAATTAGGAGTTAAAAATTAATACATTATGTGAACAATTAACATATTATAATTTTATATTTTTTCAATCTTCTCTTAATATTCAGCACTCTCACAAAAAAAAATCTTCACAATGTTATATACCCTCCCACATACACACATATACGTCCAAAATAATAATATGCACTATCTATATAATTAAAAAATTTAAACTGAGATTGTTTTAAGTGTTACATAATCCCTAGTTAAAAAGAAAGCAATTATCCTTTATATTATGTACACATTAAGTTTAATAGATTATATATAATTTGATTACATGTGAAGATCAGATCTACAAATGAATTCTAGACTGTAAGTTCACCATATACATTAAAAGAAAAAAAAATAGTAAGAATATCAATATTTCCTTAAATACAACAAAGTAGATTATAAAATGGAAATAGATAAAATAAGAGAAAGGAATTGTTTAATAGTTAAATAGTTTTATCAGTATGCAATTAATTTTTCTAATTTATAGATAGCAATAATTCCATTTTCTTACAATAGTTATAAAATATGGTTTATATAGAACTTATAAAAAACAGTATTTATTAATTAATATATTTATTACAACAAAAATATGTACTTGAAATATAAATATGTAAATGTGCATATCTTTTAATATATAAAATACAGTAAATTATTGAATCAATATTGATTTCTTTGCTTAAAAATTCAAATAGCTATAATCTAAAATTAAAAGATTTGGTATAAGAATTGTCCGATCAAGAGTATTTTTCAAAAAATAATTTGAATTAATCAGCTTTTAGAAAACAAAATTCAAAACAAATTACTATGTAAGGAGCACTATTATGCTTATTTTTTATTCTTTGCTTGTTTATAGTCACTATAGAAAAATCAACAGTTTAACATCAAGTAATTTTTCTGAAAGTAAATTATTTTAGAAACGAAAGTGAATGTAAGAATTTCTCCTCTCATTCCTACAAAAGTACATTTTGTTAAGAATCTTCTGAAATCAAAAATCTTCAAAAAATAAAATATTAAAAAAACAATTCTTTTAAATAATGCTTTTTAAGTAAACAGTCGACTAAAAACGTGTCGATTCATAAAAGCATGTGAAGCCTTTTTGTTTTTTATGGCCTCAAAGGTTTTTTAAAAGGATTACTTTATTATTTTCTACTTTTTAATAGCATATTTATATAGCATTATTTTTTTTAAAAATTTTTTTAATATTTTATTTTTTAGTTATAAATGAAACACATAATTTCAATTTAAATAATTTTCATCAGTCTCTTTTTTATTATGTTTCTTATTCTTTCCACAAGAGAGCATCTGTTGTCAATGATTTTGACAGTTCTATTTCTTCATTTTGATTTTGGAAATGAAAATATCAATTCTCTAAGCCTTTTTTATACATTTGTTATTTTTTTCACAAAATATTTATGAAATATTAATTACTTCTGAAAAATAATTCAGATATTAGCAAAAAATATATACTTTTAATTAATTAAATATAAGTTAAATTAATATGAACAAAATTTTATTCTACAAACAATATTTCCATTGCAATTGCTAACAATTTTTCCTAGGAAGCGTAAGTATGTGAATTCGAGTTCTAAATGGAAAATTTTTTTTTTCACTGTTAAATTCAAAAATGTGAAACATATGAATAGAAACACAGACAGGGCAAGTTAATAAAAGAGCATTTACATAGAAATGAAAATAAATAGACTTGTATGCATCTCAATTTCTTGGGCAATTTTAAGTGCAAATGACTGTGTTTTAATTTATGGAAAGAAATATGTTAAAATTACTTAAACTGCATTTTGAAATTCTAACAATTAAATGTGCATATATTTCCTACCAAAATTAGATAAATTGAAAAAAACCACACACTAAACTGCTAAAACTTTTTTATTATTTTAATTTCATGGAAAAGTAAATAAATATAAAACTTTGTTTTAAGAAGATATTCTTATAAATACTTCAGCATTAATTATCCAGGAGAGAAAGACTCTTCACATAAAACTAAATTTTAAAAAGAAGATAAAGATTTTAAGTCTTTTGAATGTGTAATTAAATCTAAAGAATTTTATTTTAAATAAATTCTGTTTGTTCTCATGTATTAAAACTTTATTTATATTTTTAAAAAAATCTAAAATTAAAACTAAGATGTTAATTCCCAAGAAAATATATTTTAAATTTCATTTAAAAGGTTGTCTATTTCAATTAATAATTATATCTACACAATCGTCACCAATTTTAATTATAAAAGTTGTAATTAATTAAAAAAGAAAAACATTTTATAATGTACCTGCTAATAAAATTGGAAAAATAATAATAAATGCACAGTTGTTAATATATTAATAATTAAATTCTATGATGCAAAGTTAAACAGCAAAGGAATCCTTTGCTAAGATATTCTAATATTTTTGTCAATGTAAATAGAAAATTAGCCTTTTTAAAACAGAAAAAAGTGAATTCAAACTTCCAAGGTTTCCAAATGATATATTTTTCATTATTGTCATTTCTGCAAAGAAACACTGTCTTCATACAAATAAAAAGAAAAGTTGTAAAATTAATTAAATGTCAAAGATTTCTATTTCTCAAATCATAGCTAAAAATTATCTCAAATAACATGTGATGCCTAATGTTAATAGTTTCTAATGAATAAATTGTCCAAAATTTTCTGCTCTTGAGAAATATATTAAATGCTTGCTTCTCCAAAAAATAAAGTTATAAAACATTTGTCTTTGAAATAAAATTTAATTACTGTCAAGCTTATATAAGTTTTCATAAAAATTTCTTAAAAAAATTTATTACATTAATGTATTACTATATTTATTTCTGATGAGATATTATTTTATATAGCGCTATGTTTTTATAAACTGTAATAGTAATATTCAGCGATTAAGCTAATGCACATGTGCTTTGAAGCTTTTAAATTATAAATGAATACCTCTCACTTTCCAAACACAAGATAGTCTTTTTGAAAAAATAGGATGAATCCATTTATCTTTTCAACCCAAACATTTATGTATAGGCAAATCTTAAGTGTTTGGAAATGAGAGTGTGAAGATATTAAGCAATCACTTTAAATTATATTTACTATGCTTGAACAAATGATGCTTGTGATTGCTTAATATCTTCATGCTCCCATTTCCAAACACTTAAGATTTGCCCATACATAAATGTTTGGGTCAAAAAGATAGATTCATCCCACCTTTTCAAAAAGACTTTATCTTGTGCTTGGAAAGTGAGAGTATTCATTTATAATTTAAAATCTTCAAAGAGCATGTGCATTAGCTTAATCGCTGAATATTACTATTATATTTATTTCTGTATAATTATTAATTTGATTATTATATTTTGTGAAATTATATATAAAGTTTAGATGTAAATAAATTTTAAGTTTTATTTTAGAAATCTTATTTACTGTATACAATATGAAAGAAGTGTATATTTACACAAACTGTTGATAAAATACCAGTTTCAAAAAATTGTGTTAATATAGAGCTTAAAAATTAATATAATTAAAATGCTTGCAAATAGAAACACTATATTAGGTTGTTTTTTTAAATTTTGTATAAACAACAAATTATTAAAAATAATAAGTTAGATTTAAATTACAGTACATGTGGGAAAATTAATGACATTATTTTGCAAATCAGAAAGCCAAATGACAAAAACATATTATTTCTTGTAAGATTATTTACAAAAGTCTGAAATGGTTTAAGAATTTCAAAATAATTTGAATTCTCATTACACAATACATATTTAAATAATAAGGACTTGTTTTGAGATAAAAGATGATCTTATCTTACCTAAACAAGATTTATAAGGATAATCTCAAAATAATTCGAATTCTCATTGCAATATATATTTGAAAAACTAGCAATTGTTTGGAATTAAAGATGATCTCAGTATACTTGAATATTTTGGTATAAAATCAACGTCTTGAAAATCAATCTTGCTTATTAATAAACTCACCATTTTAAAACAGAATAGTTATTACAAAGTAATAATCAGTAAACAAAACCAATGATTTATTAAGTATCTCCACTTTTATATTTAATTTTTTTTTTGAAAAATTTTATTATAGGGCACATTAATGTTGAGGAGTAGTTAAGGGGAAAAAAAATATTCATATCATCAAATACTGAACCATGGTTCATCTATTCAACATCCTATAATTTAAATTCTGATGTACTGTAGACCAATAAATATATTTTAAACAGTTGTTTCACAAAAAAAAGATTACTTTATAAATAAAGAATATTTGCTATTAGTCATTACTAAGGTTTGTTTATCATGTGAATGTTAACCTCTTTTGTGAACTGAATAGTTTAAGATCATATCAGGTAATTTTTCGTATTTATAAAACATCAACTTTACTTATTGCTCCCATCATTTCATTCCATATGGACAGTAACATTCTGTGTGGTAATAAACCATCAATGTTAAAATAAATAATTGTTTCACACACACGTGAAGTCAAAGTATAATCAAATATGCACACTATAATTCAGTAGTTAAAATGGAAAATCTTTTAACATTCTATTTAAAGTAATTAGGAAATAATAATTCTTAAATACAATATTATTTTGATATTTAATTCTAAATCCTATAGATTGATTAATTATAGTATTGATTTATACATAATTCAAGATTTCTTTAATTATATTTGATTAATAAGTCAGATATAAAATAGCTATATCACAATAATAATCATGAAAGAAAGAAGTGAATGAAAGATAAGAAATCATATATATTAGTATTATAGTTTGATAATTATTTGTTAATTTAGTGTTATAGTAAAATTATTTGTTTTTAATTTTTAAAACTACTTATTAGTAAAGAAATGCTAAACAGATATTTAAGATAGGTATGCGATGTTCTAACTGTAGTTACCACACAATTAATATTATTAAAACAGGCAAGACTCTCCATACAGTAGTGCCAAAAGGCTTGTGCATAAAATCCCTATTTGGTGCTTACTCATCCAATATCCCCAAGACTAGTTTCTGAATTGGGCTTTGGATATGAGAGCACTGAACCTAGATCTTAGGATCTAATACAACACTCCAGCAGCCATTTTTTTATCTCAACTACAAAACTATGAGAATAAAATTGAAAACAATAATATTTTCAATCTAAGCCCATTAGCTTATATAGTCATATAGGTCTGAACTCAGTTCAGTACCCATACATTTTGGTGTCTTTGGTTCTTTAATAATCATAGCCACCACTATCCTATTCGGCAGGATTGGTATTAAACCACCAAACATCACATGATTACCATTTCTTATGCTTGCTCATAACTGTTATTAAAACAGGCAAAACTCTCTATACAGCAGTGCCCCTCAATGCAAGCAAAAATAATCAATGGATGCCAGAAGGCTTGTGCATAAAATCCCTACTCATCCAATATCTCCAGACTAGTTTCTGGTTTGTGGCCTCAGTCAGTGAGGAGCTTTGGATCTGAGAGCACTGCACCTAGATCTTAGGATCTAATGCAACCCTCCAGCAGCCACCTTTCATCTCTACTTAACTACAAAACTATGAGAATAAAATTTGGAAAACACAATAATATTTTCAATCTAAGCTCATTGGCTTATATAGTCATATAGGTCTGAACTCAGTTCAATACCCATATATTTTGGTGTCTGATTCTTTAATAACCACTATCCTATTAGGTAAGATTGGTATTAAACCACCAAACGTCACATGATCACCATTTCTTATGCTTGCTCATAACTTATTAAAACAGGCAAAACTCTCAATACAGTAGGCTCATCACTGATGAAGGCCACAAGCCAGAAATTAGTCTGGGGATATTGGATGAGTAGGCACTAGATAGGAATTTTATGCACAAGCCTTCTGGTATTCATTGATTACTCTGGCTTGCACTGAGTAGCACTACTGTATGGAGAGTTTTGCCTGTTTTAATAAGAGTTATGAGCAAGCATAAGAAATTATGAGCAAGCATAAGAAATGGTGATCATGTGAATTAGTATTATTATAAATACTTAGATAGATAGATTTTATGTAAACTATGAACTAGAATCGTAGAGATTAATGAGTTGACCTATCCTATATCAGGTTCACTGGATATCTAAACTTTAATCAACATAATGCAATATAAATCTCTTATTCATGAATAATGTTCTTGAAACCAAAATAAAGAACCAAAAAAATATCTACAGATAAAATCTAGTATTAATCCAATGCATCCAAGTTTTACCAGCTATCCACATACTCTTCCATTTTCCTTTTTTACACATACCATGACATTATGAACCGATACAATATACATTAGCAAAAAAAAAAAAAACCTAGTAAATGAGAGATATACACTTTATATTTTCAATCTCATGAACATCAATATTTCATTATTTATAATTTCTTTTTTTCATTTCCTATTTCATTTTTTTATTATTATCTACTTTGATTTGATTGTGTATATTCCATAATCTTCACTATTCTGTTTTTTTCCCCCACTTTGGCTGACATTTGTTCTCTTTTAATTCTAGTTATTTGTGAGTCCTATTATTCTTATTTAATCTGTCTACTATTCTGATTATATTATTTAACCTGTTAACTTAAATTGACCTATTAACCCATTTCTCAAATCACATTCTACATTTACACGTAATTCTTTTTCTATTTATTTGTTTTATCTGTGATCATTTTTTTGAATACAGGGTTTATATGTAACCAAAGTTGCATTGACATTTTTGTACTGGGAGATCCAATAAAGGCTCTAAAATAATTCTGGGAAATCATTATTAAATGATTTATTAGACTACACATTGTACACCATTTATATATCAGGAGGAAAGATGACAAATAAGGATTTAAACATTTTATATTTGGTTTCATGTTAATATGCCATTTATGTACCAGGAGGAAAACTGGCTAATAAATGGCTGCCATTTATTTAATGGAAATCACATTGTTGCTGAAACTTTGATATCTTAAGCATTTCAATAAGTTTATTTAACAATAAAAAATAATGATAATGATCAAACCACATATAATTTCATTTGAAAGTATATTCCAAATGATGTAATGGCAATGGTTACTTTTTCACATTTATCATCTATCTGTGATCCAATTCTATCTTTGATATCAAGCAAAAGAATCATCTAGGAAAAATAGTTTATTTAGTACATAAATAAACAGGGTAATATAAATTTAAAATGGATGCCAGTTCCACGTTTAGAATGTCATCTTTACATAAATATATCTAGGAAAAATAGTTTATTTAGTACATAAATAAACAGGGTAATATGAATTTAAAATGGATGCCAGTTCCACATTTAGAATGTCATCTTTACATAAATATAATGACACTTTCGAGATTATATCAAACTTTAACATTATTTGAGCTGTTAGCTGAGCATAAAATTCAGGCACTTAGAACAATAACTGCATACATTTAAAGTAAAATTATGAGAATAGGCTTTCATAATGACAATAACAATTTTATTAATTAATAAACTGAATATTAATATTATTATGCCATAGATATTAAATCGATATTCAATAACAAAAGCAAAGTTTGAGCAGAAGCATTTGTAGTCATCCAGTTTTCATAAAAATACACATATGTCAGATGTATTCTATTCCTAGTTAATGTGTTAAAATATAAAAATACATTAATTTTCTGAGCAAAAGAAAGCATAATATAAAATCTTCCCTCTTCACTAAATTCCTAATTCATGTTTTTTTTTGTGTGTGTAGTAAATAAAGAATTGTAAATCTTGCTTGGTTTTCGAATTCTTTTAGGCAGGCAATTTAGCAAGTTAGATTCATGGTTCAGATTAATGTATTGAGTAATCACATAAACAACTATCATTTCAAGGCTTATTCTTTTAAGTATTTATACTTTGTCATATTTAATAACTGAAACACAGGCTTATTATATTTCTATGTCTATATATGTAATATACAAGGTATATGAGCACAGACTTTCACACCACCCACCACTCTATCTCATAACACTGATACACTTGATGTATGTCGAAAAGATAAATAATCACCAATATACGTATTTCATGCTAAACCAGCAATCATCAGTTGGTCCAGATTACCATCTCTACATATATATGCTGTAAGTGCTCAGATATATATTAAGATAGCCAATCTTCATACTTTAATGGACAGGCTTCAATCTACTCCTCACTCCAACTCTTCAACTGTCCATCTAATTGAAAATCTGATGATGGAATGCTCAAAGGCCACCCTGAGGCCGAGATTCTTGTCATACCCATGTTGACCTAAGGTCAATCTAACCCATCATATACAGGTCAACATGGGTGTGACAAGAATCTCGGCCTCCGGGTGGCCTTTGAGCATTCCATCATCAGATTTTCAATTGGATGGACAGTTGAAAAGTTGGAGTGAGGAGTAGATTGAAGCCTGTCCATTAAAGTATAATGATTGGCCATCTTAATATATATCTGAGCACTTATAGCATGTATGTGTAGAGATGGTAATCTGGACCAACTGATGATTGCTGGTTTAGCATGAAATACGGATATTGGTGATTATTTATCTTTTCGACATATATGTGTTCAAGTGTATTAGAGAGTGGTGGGTGGCGTGAAAGTCTGTGTTCATATACCCTATATATTACATATATAGACACAGGTATATAATAAGCCTGTGTTTCAGTTATTATATAGTAGAGATGTCTGCCTATCCCTTGTATATGCATTAAATGGATTATGTCCTGTATACGATGGGTCAATGGGTGCGACAAAAATATCGGCCTCATGGTAGCCTTTGAGCATTCCATCATCAGATTTTCAATTAGATGGACAGTTGAAGAGTTGGAGTGAGGAGTAGATTGAAGCCTGTCCATTAAAGTATGAAGATTGGCTATCTTAATACATATCTGAGCACTTACAGCATATATATGTAGAGATGGTAATCTGGACCAACTGATGATTGCTGGTTTAGCATGAAATACGTATATTGGTGATTATTTATCTTTTCGACATACATCAAGTGTATCAGTGTTATGAGATAGAGTGGTGTGAAAGTCTGTGCTCATATACCCTATATATTACTTTGTCATATTTATATCTTCAAGGAATTATATAGCATGAGAGTGATTACTAGTACACTTTTATTAGCCTTTCCACCATTCACTATATATGAATATAAAAGCATAAATGCAATAATGGTTTTGGTTCAAAAATATAAAAAGTATTTTTCCCAATGCTAGATTATTTCCTATCCTTTGTCATGATCAGGATCCAATGGTAGAATCATCTGATAATAATTGCCAATCTTATAGCCACCCAATTTCAAATTGTTTCAACTAATTTAACTGAATTGAGTATCTACTGCCTAAAAAACAATTTTATTTATCTTTTAAAGATAAACTACCTATTATTCAAAAAACATGTTCAAAGACTCATAAGCCTACTTTTCCCATCTGCCAAAATGCATTGTTTGATATTTGAAATTGTTTACCAAATGAGTTATTTCAATTTCTTGTTTATTTACCTTATATTTTTCTTTAAGGTTTTACAATAATTTTATAATATATAAAATTTTCAATCATTAGTTATGCAGAGCTTCTTTAAAGTCAATTAGTTAATGAGTTATTCATATATTGATGATTGTGTTGAAATTTTAGATTGATATGATATTAATAAATCTATATTTTAGTTTTAATTTTTGTTCCTAGATGTTAAGAATTAACAACTGATTAAGTCCTATAATATAAAAGTCAACATGAACAAAATAGCAGTCCTGTTCTATATATTACATGAGTTTTGCATCATTTAAAATTTTTCTTCTAAATGAAACAATTTCAATACTGAACTATGTAAAATCCTCGAAGAACTGGAAAATAATTTAGGTAAAATTTTTTGAAAATATTTTAATAGCACATTGTCAAACAGGAGTATAGTGATTAAAGTTATTTATTTGTTCTTTAATTTTTTCAGAAAAAGCATTCCCGTTGTTTATGTGTATAAAAAAAATTCTATATATATAGATCATGAATAATTTTTTTTTGAAGAAAAGATATACTGTATACTGAAACGGAAATCTCCAATCCCTTTCCGTTTCACCATCAACCTAATGACCTACTCGTCTGAACTAGTTTCGAACCTATCTTAAATGTAAAAATGTTATATATAAGTCGAGCGGGAAAACTTTGCTACAATGGCCGCTTGAATGGCACCATCCATTTACATACGAAGACACGCTATAATTAGACAGGTTTGATAAAATTATAGGGGAGAAATGCTCATAAATTATTATAAAATGTTTTATTAATTTTCGGTCAATTCTAAATTATATTTCGCTATTATATTCGTATGTGGATGGATAATTTAAACCTTGGAATAACGGCAAAATGATTCATATATATTTAAGTTTAAATAAAAGTAATGTAAATGTTTTCTTTAATTTATTTAACGGTTTTCTGATTTAATGTTTTACATATATAGTTGAAACAAGTATTTTCTTTAAATTTGCTTTTTTTTTTAATAAACAAATATGTTAAAAGTTATTTAGTTTTATAAAATAAAAATCATCCGTTTGTAATTAAAAATGAGAATTTGGTGTAAACAAGATATCAATTAGTGACACACCCGGGTAAAAAAGTAAAATCTGTTTTCTGATTGATTTTTGTTTGCAACAAAAGACTTTTCATTAAATCAGAATACCGTTCCTTCTGCTAAGTAATAACACCTGAAAAGGAATTTAATTAATGAAAATGAATCAAATTATATAGTTTATATATTTTGATACATTTTTTTAAGGAAATTAAATATAACACCTCGGAGATTTTATCAGTTGTTGTAGAAATTGAATTATATTATTTTGCTTTAATTAAAAGTCAATTGGTCCCGAGGCTTACGAAATTCCAGAAAGGTGTTAAAGTTTAGTAGAAGGATATAAATAGGCCTTATTTTAAGCGGGAAGGGAGAATCCATCTTACTTTTGAAGAGAGTCAACAGGAGAAGTTTTATTATTGTTCAACCTTAACATGTCTGGCTAAAGTTAGGCAAAATTTTGCTGCTTTCCCGTGATGGAACGCCTAGTTCAATCCATCAAATGCCAAAGGAACAACCAAGCTTACACCAACTAAATTTGAAGATGCCATAAGCCGTAAAAATAATTTGCCTTCGTTCCGATTTCAATCCAGCTAAAGAAACACTATTTTAAAAATCGTCTCCCAACTAAATTGAAGATGCCATAAGCCGCCAAAGAACTCACCTTCGTTCCAGCTCGAATATCTCCAGTTCAGCTATAGAACTGTTTTAATATTATTTAAAATCGCAAAACTCTGAGTGCATTTCAAAAACATTCATTATTTCTTCAAAAACAGGTTAGCTAACCATATTATTGAAATTTCTATCTAAACTGTTTTCGAAATAATATTTAAATGAAATACTTTTAGCTAATACAATAGTGTAAACTGTCTAAATTGTTTACTAAAATATTTTAATTCTATAAATGAAATACTTTTGCTAAATTTCTGTTAATTAATGTTTTGCTATATAATTTAATCACTGCAATTATATTTTGCTTTTCTTTTGCTTATTTTATTTATTATTAGTTATGCCTATATTTCGAAACGGCGTGCATTTAATTATTAAAATGTTTTTAAAGATATGAATTTAAAATCTCTGTATTATTTATTTATATAGCGTCATTTCGTGCGCTGTTTCGAAACCTAAATTTATTTTGTCATTTATTAATTAATATAAACATAAAACGTGGCTTTTCAACCTTTAATTATTATTTTATTAAAGATTAAACTAGCCTGGAGTATATCATAAGTATATTTTTTCAGTTAAGCATTCGTAAGTCCCTTATTAAATATACTTTTCCCCCTTTTTAAAAGTTTATTAGTTATAGATAACTAAAGAGATTGAACGGGATAAAGTAAAGTTTGTATATACATTCCTGTCAGTAGCATATCGTATTTCTCATGCTACAGAAGAGTTGGCTCTTTTGATCCAGCTGATGATCTAGTGTTCATTTAATATATGATCTTTAATTTATAATATCCTTCGGCTTGGCGGATGTGGGATTTCTTAATATTTTCTCGTTGTGCTGTTCTTTTTGATATATATATAAGATGGAGCCACGGTAAGTCCAGCCCATCTTCTCTTATGGGTAGTGCAGTAGCGAAGTCTGAGCTACGGGCCAGATTAGCACGTAAGTCCCCCGCCTCTGAACCAAATAAAGGTTCCCCATTAGCAGCATGACGACCGGTTATTGGGTAAACCGTTGTTTGTCACAAAAACCCTAAAACTATTCTTCCATCCGCAGAGCCACTTTATTATTATACTTTACTTGTGCCTAGCATATTAGTAAAATCGTTATAGCCAACTCTTTCCTCCCTAATATGCAGTCTTCGGCGTTGATCCGAAGCATTCTTGAAAACCCGTTCGATCTAAAGCTATCTGGGATGCTTTATAAGCCCATAGTTAATGTATAAATTGATTATAGTCAGATGTATTAAGTTTCACTCCAGACTTGGTTTGATTTTACGTAAAAGCGCCACTCGAACTGATTATAAAAGGACATAACAAATAAGTTAATGTAGTGATTAGTTATATAGTAGGGTATTTGTTTCCATTAAATAATATTGGAGCAATTAAATAATAGCCAACGTATCAATTATTGGCCTAGAGTAATGTTACTTTATAAATAAAATGCCTGCGTGCATTTGCCAACAACAATTGTCAATAAATATATTTTAATTCATCATATATCAGTTTCTGTCTCATTATTAAATCAATCCAATTCACTAATTGCCCATAAGTATTCATTAGTAAAGCCCCTATTATTTAAATATGTTAGATTTTATCTGTGGAATGTCTAGTATTTAAGTTGTTTATATATATGTTTAAGTCCATGAGTCTTATTGTTTTCTCCGATTTGCTAGCGGGCCGGATGAAGAATTAAATCTCGTGTGCTACCATTGTTATGTTATCCATTGGGTGTTAGATCTGGTGCTTGGAGAGTGGGTTCGAATCCAGGCTGGTCCCTGACCTAAATCTCGGGCTCGACTGGGTTTGAAGTACATTTTGTGAGTTCCAGCTCGTGTTAGATGGATAAGCATGTTTTGACTGGCACAATACAGATTTAACTACATTTATATTCAATACATATAGCATCCTATTATCAATTTTGATAAATATAAAGCCATAAATAGTTTATTAATAGTCGGATTATATCTCTTTTGATAAAAGAAAAGTTATAGCAAATGTTTCAGTATATTAATGAATTTGAGTTAATCTAAGTTCAACATTAATAATCCTATTAAGATTATCTATGTTCAATTAGTAATCTGGATAGATTTTCCCATAAGCCAAAAACTTTTATTAACGTTTGAAAACATCATGTAAAGAAGTGATAAGGATAAATAAAAAAAAATTGATTCCTGAAAAAAAAAAGTTGGATGAATTAAACAAAAACATTACTCAGAAAAAAGTATAATTTGGTTAAGTTAATTACAGTAAACATATCTACCATTTGTTTTAAAGAAGAAAAAAAATTTTTTTCATAAAATTTAATTAGTACAGTATTTAAGTTAAAAGATATTGATTTACTACAAAATTTCAAGCCCTGAAATATGCAAAATGTTATTGATAAGGAAAACTATTCCTTGAGGAATCTGTTTCAAAGTCAAACTGGATTTTTGATGGTACAATTTATTCTAAATCAAACATATTGATTGTTAATGAAAAGTAATTCAGTCACAACATGATTTACTTGAAATACAATTCCCTCCTCTGATGTTTTGAAAAAACTCCATAAAGTGTTTGATCTTTTATCTTCCGCTCTAATGAATAATTTCTTTTCTGATAGAATATATCGATTTCTTCTGAAATTGATGGATTCTCTTCAAGTTAATCTCACAAAAAATTAGCTATTTTCTTAACAGAAAGTATAGGTATCAATTATACACATTCAACTGGATTAGTTAATTTTTCAAAACAAAATCTCTATAAAGATCTTACATTTAACAGGGATGCAGTGTAAAACCATACCTAATAAAACGAAGAAAAGATTGCATTCAAATATTAAAAAAAAAAAAAATTAAGAGAATTTTCTCCAGCAATATTATAATTCTCAATTTCCAATATTAAAATTCAGATCAGTTCAACAATCAAAAAGTATGTATAATATGACCACAAATATTAAGTTTGGATTCTTTCATTGTAAGGAAGCTTTCCTTCAAATAAGGTAATCGGTTATTTATTTTATCTATTCTCATCTGTTAAATAATAATAAAGGATCTCTTCATTTGTTTTGAATTTCTAGCCAAATTTCTAGTCTTAATTTATTTAAAATTACTAAAAAAACAAACATATTTATTAACTATTAATTCTTCAGATTTCTATTTATCTTTCAGTGAATGTTAAAAACAATGTTTTACATATTTTTACTGCCTTCATGTTTTGCCTCTATCAAAAATTTCATTAAGCTGACAAGAGTTGTCTTTCTTTGGTGATTGTTGTTTTAAAAAAAGTTCTTTGTTTGCCAATGCTATAAACTAAAAAATTAATCGCCAGACATAAAATTTTTGTTGCTTCTTTTATCTTTGGGTTGGGTCAATAAACTATGGTTAGATTTAGCTAAATAATCTTGCCTATTCCTTCTCTAACGGGTTTAGTGAATTATAATTATTATAAAATTAGAAGATAATGTTTACACTATCTCCTAATTTTTTCACAACTTGCAATAATTAATGCATTTTTCTATCATGACTAAGATTTGGGACAAATGAGTATATAGTCATTTTTAGCTGGGGGGTCCAGTACATTAGTAGAATAAACATCAATGCATTGCCCACAAAAATCTTTATCTCAATTATTCACCGGTACAAATTTAATTATGAAAATCCTGTAAACATGAAATAACATATTATTTGTAGAATTTGAATTTTTTCTTTACAATTTTTATATTTTTTATACATTGTTTGATTATCTTGAACCTAGTTGATTTAGTGAGACTCTCTTCCTCGTCATTATAAAAATCCTGCACATCAATAATTGTATATTTTTTGAAGATGTCCCTGCACTAAAACTCCAGAGTTATTGTCTGCACTAAAACTCCAGAGTTATTGTCTAAAGCTTGATAAAGTAGTGCATTGTACAGATGTTATTATTATCTAACCAGAAATTAAAAGGCCTAATAGCATTACTTTTATTAAATAAAATCCCTTTTGAATTGATGATGAAGATTTCAGAAAGCTACAGGTTCTATAGCATCACTTCATTTTTTTTCTCTTGGAATTGGTTTAACAATATTAACAATTACCTTAAGCATTCACATAGTTAACTGCCATAAACTCATTTCAATTTTCTCCACTATTTTTTTGCATTAAAGTTGTAGATTAGCCATTATGTTTATAAATATTATCTACAAAATACTATGTTTAACTGTAAATAAATAATCTTTTTATTACTTTAATTGACTCTTATTTGAATAAAATGCTCACTGTCTTAATAATTTAGAATCATTCTTTTCCATCTGAGAGGATGTGTAAGATGTTTTGATGTAGGCAGTGCTTTTATTGATTATCATCATCAATAAATTCCAAATTATTTATTTATTAATAACTTGGATGTGATTTTCTATTTGGTCCAATATGTATTTCATTTAATATCAATATGATCAGAGCATCAGGATTTTATGAAGTATAGTAAAATATTTCATCTGCTCACTGACTTGTTATAAATTTAATGTTATAATTAACTTGCATTCAATCATTGTCACCAATTTTACTTTATTATTTATTTATTAAAAAATTATTCAAAATTTTAACAAATCCTAGTCCTCTAAAATTTGATTATATAAATATTCTTTTTTTAATAAATATTTGTAAATATTTAATCTCAATAATTGTTCATGTTTTTAATTTAAGTACTTAATAATAAACATGAGAATAATTTTGGGCGAAAAAAATCACAAAAATATAATTCATATTTATAAGAGTATTAAATATAATACTTACCTATATCTAGAGAATCATATGAAGTAAGAGGCATACGATAAAAATGAGCATACAAAAGAACTCTAGCTTTTATACTGTAACCAAAACACAGAGGACGCTCTTTATTTTTTTCACCCAGATTTGGAAATTCTTTAATTAACTGCAACAAATAATTTTACTATTAAAGTGTTCTTATTGTTTTATTTTTATATACTATATTTATATTACACTGTAGCTATTTTCAAAGCTTGCATCTACCTATCTCGCTTTGGTAATATTCTAACACAACATCATTTGATTCATTCTATTTATTAAAATATTATAAGCAAGTATTATCTTTTCTTTACTCTAATGTCATCTATTATAAGCTTTGAATAATAAGTGGTGCCTGATATAATGTAATTTAATCCCCACATCAGTTTTTGACATTTATTTCTAACAATGAGAAATTGGTATTTGAAGCAGGGATCAATACATCTGAACAATTGTAACGATCCGGAGAAGGTATACTTACGTAAACTGCACTACAGGGCGCCATCTAGGCATTTGAATCTAGAAAAATTTATAAAGTGGGCAGATACGTCAGTCAAAAAAAAAAAAAATTTTTTTTTTTTTAAATTTTGATTCCGGTCGTTAGCCCATGTCACTAGCTCAGTGGAATAGCAGAGATTTAATAAGATAATCCAAGATATATAAAAAAAGAATAAAATAAGCCACTGCCAGTAATTAACATACAAAAATTTATTTACGCACATATTATATGTAAGATTTAAAATTGTTTTAGTATCAGTTTACATTTTAACATTTAACATTATTTTTAACTTTACTTTAATTTACATTTAATTACTATTATATTATAATTTTACATTTTAATTAAGTTCGCACATATAAATTTATTAAAGCTTGTTTATAATGTTGAATACAGATCGGTTACATAGATTTCACGGTCAAAAACATTTCAAAGAAACATAAACGATCAAAATAAAAAATTATTGATTACTGACAATTGCGGAGGGAAATTTATATGTAACCCAATAGTATTCACTATAAGATACTTGCATTGTCACCAATAACTTAAAAGACATCCGAATAAATACATTTTAGATACTCACCGTAAGGTATCATTATTTATCGAATGTCTATATATTTTGATCAAATATGAAAACCCAAAACATACTTAACCGATAACCAATCCATGCAAGCGTCTAAAAACAACTTAAATTTAATGCATTTTTATTTAGGGTCAAGTATGAATAGACCACATAGATTTGCATTTGAAAATAAAATATTCTATCCCTATTTAACCTTAGGCTAAAATTCGCAGACAAACTGGCATCAATTCATCTGATACATCGATGTATTCAATGTAATATGGAATACGGCAGCACCAAAAAGATTAAGAGAAGATATTGACTTTCATTAGATAGGAATATTACTTCTATCCAACGAGAAGAACAATAAAAAAAAAAACTCCATAGAAAGGAACTGCGCTCTGCGTCTTATAATTCCTTCCATAGGCAAAACGGGAGAGTGCGGCATATGAAGCGATTCTGCCAGTAGCGAATCTCCGACTACATCTACTAACTACATCAATATATCCAATCCATTGACCCAATCTAACAACGACACAAATAACCTAAGATTACCCTCCCCTAATATAACTTTACAAATCTATACAGCCATTCACGCCCGACTTAAGTTTAACATTTATATAATTAATTTAACGAAAAACAAAAAAAATCATGATAAAAACTTAAAGAATAAAAAATAAATAAATGGAAATGATTTTACATAAAGAAAAAAAAAAATACATCAAATGACACTATTAATAAAGAATTTAGTTTGGTCAGATAGGATCATATTGCAATCATTTAAATATAGAAAACTTTAATTTAATGTTCATTATTTATAAAGTTCTTACGGTTTAAAACAGTTCATCTTTATCCGTTGCTTGCCATGAACGTGAATTCCCACGCCGTCCTAAGATTGGTATCCATTTAGCCGTTGTTTTATTTATTCATTCGGAGGTTTTTTTAGTTTAATTGGTCCTCAATGTAGGAAACGATAGTTCATTTCTCCTTTCTTTAACAGCTGAAAGAATTGACAGTGCGTCTGTCAATTCCTTCACCTCCAACTCCGTACTACTACATATGGTCACATCGTAATAATCAATTTCCAGTCACTAATTAATAATTTCCAAATTTTCCTTTTATACGTATTCGAAGGATTGACTTGGCATTATGTCATCGATATGATGATCCTTTTTGTTGAGGTCCGATTTCCCAATGGATTTATTTCATTTGCTAAAAGTTTCTATTGTTTTCCTATCTGACCGATGTTTTTACATCTAGATGCCCAAGGCTGGTTTACATTTGACTAATTAAATTTATCATTTCCATTTCTGATTAATTAACCTGTTTTCCAAATCAAAGATATATTTAAAGATATAATTTTATCTCCAAATCTCTTTAAAATTTAGTTTTAAAATACTTTTTCTTTAATAAAGTTTTATTTTAATAATTTTTCATTATCTGTGCGATTTAATATATACGAGTTTAAGATGATATTTAATTTCAATTTTTAATTCTTAAAGAAAATTTTTAAATGCGAATTTTTTAATTTACTTTCATGTTTAATAAATATATAAAAAAAAACAATGTAACAAACGTCTGTGCTTGTTATACAATCATCTTTGATTTTTTGTTTTAATGTCAAGCCAATAATCTGAAATTAAAAACCTTAAAGTTTTGAAACAAGACAATCTGCTTGTATAATTATATAAATCTGACACCATATATTTTTTAATAAATATTAGTTGTATTCTAACTGCAACAAACTTTTCTCCCTGGCTACAAATGTTTATAACAATAAATCATAACTTGATTATTTTAGATTCCAACAGTATTACAGACAAGTGCAGAGATGATATATTGCAAAATGGCTTTTCCTTAAATGAGGTGAAAAGTTTCTGTGCATAGACTATATACTCAGAAAACTTTATATATAATAAACCCTTCTACTTCTTACTCCATATTATCCAATTATTTTTCTAGCCTTGGTTCATTTCTCTTTCTCTCCTATTTCATTTTAATAAAATGTGTATTACTAACCCATCTTCATATTCTTCAATTTCATTATAAAAAACTAAAAAATAATTATAAAACCTCTACTCTTTCACTCCCTTTATTTTAAATTTCTTCCAATGTACATGAATGTTTCCTAATTGTCTTTCAACATTTTATACTCCAAAAATAGGTAAACAATTACTCTGTTTACCATTTCTATATAAACTACATCTAAAATCCAAATCTTTATTCAATTTTTATCTTCTTTTCCTAATATCTAAAGCTTTTATCCTTGCACTAAATAATAATAAACTCTTTTTTTCATGTTCACTTTTCTTTAGTTTAGAACCATCTAATGTAAACTTAGTAATCAATGGTTATCAGATGGTAATACAATTTAACTCAGATTTCCAATTTCTTTTTACTTTTATTACTGAGGACTTTGGATTCAATGCTAGAATGAATATAGTTATGCATCTGGTGAAACCTGTTATGTATTTAAATATATGTGTTATATAAATATATGTTATACAAGCAAAATTAAGGTGTATTATGTATTTATATATATGCATATCTTGTATATATATATATATAAAAATTATGCAAACAATCTTGTGTAATTATACATATAAAGTATTATAAAAAATGTCAGGTGTAAATCTTATAAATTTAAAAATTATTATATTTTAAAATGTGATGAAAAATTTAAGTAAAGTTATTGTTATAATTTAATATTGTTAAATATTAAAAGTTATTATTTTACATTTCTAGCTACCAAAATGCTTGAATAAGTAGAAGGCAGCATTTTTCATAATTATATAAAAATAATTATTGCTTATGTAGCTATTATTATTGTTGTTATTTTTTTTGTTTGCAGAGTAAGCTAATCATTTAATGGCAAACAAAATAGTCACTCCTACAGAGAGATTCACCTTCTAACGTTCCAAAGTGAACTTTTATACAAGCCGCCCTAGGCTAGAATATTATTTTGAAAAGCCTTCAAGAGAGAGAAAAAGCTAAGGCTATAAATAATTCATATTAAATGTATTTTTTAGCCTATAAGTTGAAATTCCTCATAATCAGGAATAAAGGTAACAAAGATTTATAAGTGTGCTATTTTTTAAGCAGTAAGTGTTTATTGTGACATAATGATTATTTTCTACTTTTAATAAATTAGTTCTTTTTTGTAAATATGTTAAAATTTATAACAAATAAGAAATCTAATCTAGTTCTTTGTCTTTTATTGTATCCGATAGATAGTAAAATATTTTATTGCTTGTCTTTTTTGCAACTGACATATCGAACACATATAGATTCATAATCATATAATCATTTCCATCATTGCAGAAGAGACACTGCTCAAGCAATCATCTTTAATTCCATTTTTTTTTGCTATCAAGTTATTAATTTGAAATTATAAAAATTCTAAAGTTTTGAACCAAGCCAAAATTATAATTACATAATTATATATCTGATCCTAAATTAATAACTGCATATTTTATAAAATCCAATAGAGAAAAAAGATGTCTAGTTAGAATAGAAATAAAGTTATTAAACATATAGTTACTAATCAATATTAGATCTATATAACCATACAATCAAATTAAATTTCAGGCTATTAACATGGAGTTAAAGGTAGCTAACAGATACAGCTTGAAATCCCAAGTTCTTATTGATAAAGGCTAAAAACCAGAAACTGATGTGGCAACAGAAATTAAATTGCTCTACTGCTCTATAATCACTGATTATTTAAGCTTATAATATATATAGCATTAGACTAAAGAAAGAACTGATATTAAATGATATACTAATTAAATGTTTATACAATAAGTATTATATTGCAAAGACTAGTTTTTTAAAAAAATAAATAACCAATGTTTGATTATAAATCCTAAAATTTAACAAAATAATAAATTATGACAGTAACAGTTATAAACATATACTTTTTGAGAACAAAATAACAATAAAGTAAAATAAAAAAGCAAAAAAAAAAAAGTTTTGAAATATAAAAATTTACTTATTTAATTTTATACATACTATTTACACATAAATAATATTTACAAATAATTATCTTAATAGAAATTAATTTTTTTTAAAAAAAAAAATCACTTTATTAAAAAAATATAAAATAAAATAGAAATATTCCATTAATTAGAAAAAAAACAAACATCTATTTCTTCAATAAAATTTATATAGCTAATTAGATTATTAAAATTGATTTTTTATATCATTCAACCCTTAATAGTATTAACAAAAAAAAAAAATCCTCAGTTTTAAAGAAATCTGATACAGCCTTATTTTCTCTAATGACAGATTAGATTGGACCCTCTCCATGTTTCCAATTTCACAGAATAGTTCCATTGGTGCTAATAGCATAGGCACAAATATATTCTTGATTAACTTATATTATTAATCATTCTAACTGCAGGAAGATATTGAATTTTAATTTTTACCTGGTTCAATTCATTTTATCAATATGGAATATTCTACAATAAAACTTGCTCTCACAGAATATATTATTAAAAAAAAAAAAGAATTATCTACTTATTTATGGCATTAATTTATTAGTCTTTTAAATAATAATTAGTATAACAATCAACAATCTCAATACATAATCAAATTCATTTCAACTGAAACTTGTCTAATTTATTATGCCTGAGCAACCAACTTAGCCAATGTGTGGTCAGAAAATAAGGCATTATATAAGAATGTTATTAAAAAAAAAAAAAAATATGGGAGTATGCAGAACTACTAAAGCCAGCAAATAAAAATTCATATTGTAAAAATGAAGTTGATATCACATATAAGCAAGCCATTATAGATTGAACTAATAACAGGGATTATTGAACTATAGGCCGGTCATTGACTTTCATACATTCTACTTACATATAAAGGCAACAAAAAAGTACAACATGTTACAGAACTTTTTATCAAGAAAAGAAAAAGAAGATACTTGCGGATTAACCTGGGCATCAGGATTGATTATGGATAATTCCGGACAATAAAATTTATTATATATATATATCACATTAATGAAATAATTTATATTATTATTTTAAATTAGAATTACTATAAGATTTTTTTAAAAACGTATAATCCTGTCTAATAATTAATTTATTAACAAATTGACATTTAATCGACTATGACACTTTTGTCTTTCAATTATTGCTAAGAAAACAAAACCCTCTTTTTAAAAAAATTAAAACAACTCTCTCCTGCAACCTTTTTTCATTTTCCTATAAATTTTAATAAAAAATTGTAAGGCAAAAAATTCTTTTTCAATTTATAGAAAATGAGAAAAGATGGAGGGTTTTTTTTTTACATTTTTAATGTTTTTTTTTAAAAAGGAGGGGGGGGGGATTGTTTTCTTAGTCATAATTGAAGCAATTAAGTGTCAATTTTTTTAATTCTTTAACAATAAATTAATTATTAAACAGATTACATATTTTTAAAAAATCTGATAAGTGTAAATTTTTAAAAATATATATATAAATACTGCATTAATGTAATATATATATAGTGAATTTTATTGTCCAGAATTACCCATAATCAACTGTGATGTTCAGACTAATCCACAAGTATCAAGAAGAGTACAATTCAACTATCTCGTGATAAATTTATAAAGAAAAGATCAGATAATAAACAATAAAGTGTTACTTATGTATATGCTAATATACCTCATTAAAAAATAAATAATTTAACAACACTTCTTGCTATTTTTTTTTATATTGATCTAATTTCATACATTTCAACTTTCATGTACGTTTCAGGAACCAATTAGATATGAAAGTTAAAGACCGCCTATATAATAATTAACATCTGTCAGCAAGTCACATTTGTAATATATATATATAAATGCTTAACAGAAATTTACAACCCCCCCCCCCCATCCTTTCTGGAAAAGCTACTTATTGTAATTAAAAAATCATAGTATTAATGATAATTGGTTTGAATTTTATCAATAGCATTTATCTGCCTGGGCTTTCTTCTAAAACAGTATTGAAGAAATAATTAGTATTTATTAAGTTATATTAACTTATCAATTTCCTGGACATATAGTAATAAACCTCTGGTTTTTTTGCATTAAACTCAAGTTTTTGAAAGATTAGCCAAATTTTCCATTAAATAATTCTTCCTTTTTAAGTGATATATTAATAAATCAAGCCATTTATTTGAGAATTGCCATATCATCTGCCCTCTATTGATTGCTCGTCTTCATAATATTATTGCATTTCATCTTTATTTAATCAATCTCAATATATGCATCATCTCACATTGTTTATTTACATTTTCTAATATTTCATTACAATTATTACAGGCAAAGATTTATTTATACTGTTCCTTAGGTATTAAATTTAAAAAAACAAAACAAAAAAAAAAAACAATTTTTTGCCAGTGAATATTCAGACATGACATTTGCTATCAAATGTTCATAATATGAACATTTGTCTGATATCACCAATATCATTTAAAGAAATCTAAGTTTAAATTCTGTGTTGTTAGTGCGTTGAAACAGAATTGTTGTTAACAATTTTCGAATATGTTTGCATATTATTTAATATAACCAAAGTTTTCAATAGTGAATGAAGATAATAATTAAATCATTCTATCTAAAAATACTAATAAGCATTCTTAATCAAATATAAAATCTTATTGTCTATTGTGAGTGTTATTTTCTTACAATTTAACAATACTGTATTACTTATATATATATATATATATACAGTAAATAAACTAAGTGCAGAGAAAAAACAAGGACAACTCTGTACCTTCATTGTATTAATAAAACCAGCTTTAATAAAGGCAAATGAATATTCAACATGTAAGAAATTTGACAATGATGATTTCTGAATTTCAGGAAATATTTTTTCCATTGATTAATATTTGATGTTCCAGGCATGTAAAAACTAGAAAGCTAAGTATCAGAAATTATTAAATGTTTTTTTTACACACAGATGACAAATTTATGTGATTGTCAATTCTCATTAAACTGTACATATTATTGTCTTTGGTAGAAAATTGTATTTTTGCTCACAAATGAAGTTTGCAATATAACATCTTTCCATATGAGTTCTTTTTAAAATTTGAAATGATATATAAATACTATTACATATATTGTTCAGGATTGAATATTCTTGCAATTAAATTTTCATAAATTCTAATTAAAAATAATATATCACTTTCAAAATTTTTCTCTCAATAATCTTACTTAGAAACATAAAAAGAATATTGTATTGTCAAAAAATAGATAATTGAATTTTATTTAGATTCTTTAAAAAAAAATCAATCACAATATTCTCACAATCGAAATAAAAATTATCCCACAAACAACCACATTTCTTATTTCCATAATAATACTATAATTGTCATTAATTAGCAGGTGATCTCTTTCTGATTAAATTCATTAAAAATAGAAAATATCAGAGAAAAACATATCAATATTTTTGAAATCTTTGAATGATTGCAAGCATATTACAAAAAAAATTTTAATTTTACTTTTATTTATAAAATTGAATAAAGTTATATTGCTACAAATAAAAAAAGTTTATTATATTGTATCTAATCAGTATAATTAATATTAATACCAATTTTTAAAACATATGACTATTGTGATAATAAAATTAGATATATACCCATTCATTGAGTAAATAATAATTGAATGATTTGGTCAAGTTCCAGTTCAGGGAACATTTGTAAATGAATGATGTGAAATGCTTTGAATTATAATATCTGAAATGTACTTAAAACAACAATTATGTTATACTATATAATATATATCTGCATTTAAACACAGAATTACAATTATTAAATTGTTCTTATGTAAAGATTTTACATGTTTTCTTGATACTTTCTTATATCTATTATTATTTTTAACATTCTCCTTGAAAATTGCTGGATCAAGTTTCACAGTACAAATAAATTTAGATTATCTACTATTTTGATGCTATAATATTGATTTCTTTATTATTATTAAAAAAAACTCTTTTCTCAAAACTTTAAAGTAATTTTTTGAAAATTGTTGTTTGTTTTTCTTTCTTACAACAGATTGAAAATATTAAGTTAACTATGAAGATATCACATGATCACCATTTCTTATGCTTGCTCAAACTTTTAAACCAGGCAAAACTCTCCATACAGTAGTGCCGTTCAGTGCAAGCTAGAGCAATCAATGGATGCAAGATTTGTGTATAAAATCCCTATCTAGTGCCTACTCATTCAATATTCCCAGATAGTTTCTAGCTTGTGGCTTTCATCAGTGAGGAGTCTTGGATCTGAGAGCACTGCACCTAGATCTTAGGATCTAATGCAACTCTCCAACAACCACCTTTTATCTCTACTTAACTACAAAAGTATGTCTGAAATTTAAAACATAATAATATTTTCAGTCCAAGCTAATTAGTGTATATAGTCATATAGGTCTGAACTCAGTTCAGTACTCATACATTTTGGGGTATTGTGTTCTTTAATAATCATAGCCCCCACTAAATATTACATGATCACCATTTCTTATGCTTGCTCAAGCTATTGAAACAGGCAAAACCCTCCATACAATATAGTGCCATTCAGTACAAGCCAGAGCAATCAATTGATGCAAGAAGGTTTGTTAATAAAATTCCTATCTAGTGCCTATTCATCCAATAACACCAAACTAGTTTTTAGCTAAAATCTAGGTGCAGTGCTCTTAGATCCAAAACTCCTCACTGATGAAAGCCACAAACTAGAAACTAGTCTAGGAATATTGGATGAGTAGGCATTAGATAGGGATTTTATGCACAAACCTTCTTGCATCCATTGAATACTCCTCTGGCTTGCACTGAGTGGCACTATTGTATGGAGAGTTTTGTCTGTTTCAACAGCTTGAGAAAGTATAGGAAATAGTGATCATGTGATGTTTAGTGGTTTAATACCAATGCTGCCTAATAGAATAGTGGTGGCTATGGTTATTAAAGAACCAAAGACACCAAAATATATGGATACTGAACTGAGTTCAGACCTATATGACTATATAAGCTAATGAGCTTGGATTGAAATTATGTTTTCCAATTTTAGATTCATAGTTTTGAAGTTGAGATAAAAGGTGGCTGCTGGAGGGCTGCATTAGATCCTAAGATCTAGGTGCAGTGCTCTCAGAGCCAAGGCTTCTCACTGACTTTGTCAAATAAAAAAATTATACTTTCATAATTGTATACAGTAAACTGATGCAATAGAAGTGAGCTAATTTCAAAAATATTATCATCAAATTCATATGTAAATGAGATATTTATTTTATATAGCGCAATATTTCTAAATTGTAATAAACTAATAATCAGCTTTTTAAGCTAACGCACATGCGCTTTGTGGATCTTAACAATATATATATTAAAATATTATGACATTACATTAATGTTCCAAAAAATTTAAGAAATAGGATGGCAAAAGAAAAATGAAAAAAGTGGGAGAAGAATTAAAAAAAGTAAAAAAATTATTACTAAAAACAAAACAAAAATTAAAATAAAATTAAGATTGTAACAATATATTTAAGAATAGATTCTGAAAAGATTTAGAAGATTAATATACAAAAAAAAGATGTTTATGATTGTAAGAATAAAAACAAAATTCAATTAAATAAAAAAAATAATTAAATTCAATAAGATGGCGATAAAAAATTATCATACCATCATCAGCAAGTACTGCCAATTTTTTTCAAAATAGACGGCAATAATTTTAGATGATCCAGTTTTGTTAAATTAACTTTCACTCCCATAGCAAGTATTTTTTAAAAGCTATGACTTTTTTTTTTTGTAAAAAAAGAAACTTATTAATCTCTATATAAAAACATTAATCAAGAAATAAATTATTTTGTCTATTTCATTCTTTAGTAATCTTTTCTCTGTTTTTTAAAACATATAATATATAATCCAAAAATGAAAATGTTTGTATACCTGAGGAATAAAAACATCATCAGAAGGCCGTTCTATGATTTCACTATTATGAGCCTTATTAAATTCTGAAGATGCTCCTAGAATCATGATCACACCTTTAAAAAAAAGAATTGGATTAGAATATGATAAGACTAAATAACTATATATTTAAAAAGGAGGAGGAAAAAAGGCTTGTTAAGTTTCTAATATATAATAGATAACTCTTAGAAAGATGTTGACTTAGCTTTTTTTCCACCTCTTGTGGCTAGTGATATAGTGTTTTATATGCATTTCATTCAACAGAAATAAGATATAAAACTATATAAAAAAAATAATTTAACTTTTTGTATACAATAAATTTGTGATTATTATAAATGAATATATCATTTTTCTATATTTAACATCTACTTACTTTATAAAGTCCAAAATCAGTGCTAATAAAAATATTTTTTAGAAATCCATTGCTTTTCGAACTATAGTTTTTTGTATGTATCAATAACAAATCATGATTCAGATGCAATATTTTTCTGAATAGATAGTTTTTTTAAAAAAAAAATTTAAAAAGGCACTTTTATTATTTTATAAAAAATGAAATCACAATTCTTATAATTATAGAGGCAACTATTTCTTTTATCTTTTCTTAAAAATTATAATCGATTAACTTCATCTCCAAATTTTTATTTTATTTTGTTCCTTGCTTGCAACTTTTGCTTTTCTTTTAATAAAGATTTTATATTTCAAATATTGATTAAAACATTAAATGTGATTAAAGCACAAGATGTGATCAAGCAAATAAATATAGTTATTTATTTTTTTATAATAAAATAATGAATATTTTTTAAAAAAGGAATCCTATTCAATCACTTAAGATTAATGCCAACTTTTTATTTATATATAATAAATTGATGTTATATTATTTCCATCATGTAGATTAATTGCAAAATATTTTTAAAAAAATTAGAACTTTATACTTTTCCAAATATATTCAACTGGTTAGTAATAATATACATGACAGTGCCTGAACACAACATTTTGAATTATATTTTTCTCCTATCTTCTTCAGTTCTTACTGATTTAATCAGTAACAATAGTGAATTTAAGGTGATACTATAGGTTGTTCTGTCAAAAGTAAATCAGAAAAAATGTAATATACTTATCTATCAGGGTTATTCTAATGTCTCATTTTCTTCTTTTAAAAGTAAGGTTAATGAACTTTCTCAAGTCATAGAGAAATTTTAACTTACACAAAACCTAAATTTAAAATGGTGAAAAACTAGAACTGCATCCATGAAATCCCAAATAAATGAAAAAGGATATATATTGGTAAAATTAACATAAGATTAAAAAATAATTGTATATACCAACAAATATAAATACAACTGGGAAATCATAGAGATCTAAAAAAAAATATATGTATGAAAAAACAAATAGGTACTATTGTCATAATTAAAAAAATTTAAAGACTAAAAGGAATTGGACTGCATATATTGCTATAATAGATAGGCAGTTTAAGTCTTAAAATGGATCCCAAGAGATTATAAAACATCCCCAAAGACACTATATGTGATATTGATAAATGAAATAAAGTTTGCTGATGTGATGCAGATTATAAATCAGAGACATCAGATTAAACTTGGAAATTTTCATCCTAAATGGATCGATAATAATTAAAAATGATGATCATCAACCTTATAGTTTATAGAATACTTATAATTATTTAATTATTAAGTTGTCCTTTTATTTATCAATAAATTATTTAAAAAATCAATATACTTCAAGAAATTTATTTGTAGATATATTTAAGAATTATTTGTTTAAATTAATTAATTTTAAACATGTAAGAAATTATTTTCCCTTTAAATATCAATTTATCTGCATACTTCTGTAAATTTGTCAAAAAAAAATTTCAGAAATATAAAATAAGAATACACTGATTTTTTTTAAAGTGGTTAAGATGAAAAGCAGTAAGAAGACACTTTTTCAATAAATTGTCATCCACAAAATTTTTCGTAATAGAAGAATAAGTCACCAGAGAATTCCACAAATTTACTATCATTTTTCAGTTTAAAAAAAAAAAACAGAAACAAAATAGACCAACAATTAGCATTACTTTTTTTGTTGTTGTTGCATTATTTCCAGCCCAGATAATTTTTTTTACTTCTTTTAATTTCTATGAATATTTATTTGTCTGTTAAATTATTAGTCAGAGAAATTTAACATTGAATGAAATATTTGTTTTAAAGATTGAATAATTTTTGATTAAAGAGAAGAAAAGGGATATTCCTTCCATTAAAAACATTACCAAATCTTTTTTTAAAAAATTTTATTGGGGTAATTCTCTGCTATTAATTTAATAAAAATAATTTTTTTAAATAATGTGTTATTTTCATATCTATTTAAAATTTCTATGCTTGTATAGATGTTTTTTGCCTCATGTATCAAATTGACCGTGGATACTATATAATTGCCAATCTCTGATAAAAATAGTAATGAAATAATAGAGCATACTTGGAAAAAGACTTTTTACAACTTCAAAATAATCAATTACTAATTGAAAAACTAACAAAATCTTATCTATGTAAAATATATAAAAGATGTTCCACACACATTTATTAATTGTGTTACTCTTTATTATGAATAAGTACATATACAAATACATTTTTAGACAAATAGAAATTTAATGTCAATTTTTTTCATACAGACCTTCCAGAGATATATATATATAAAACAAATTACTAACTAATCCTTTTCTTATTTGAAATATGTGAATAAACATAAACAATTGTCTAACTTTTATTTGTTACACACACACTCCCACATATAGTCATTTTCAACTCTCTCTAAGGTGACCAGTTTCTCTGATTTTTAGCTGCTCTTTCCAAGTCATGCCAATAAACTTCCTTATTTCTTCCATCTAGAAAATGTGGTCTTGTAGATATTTATAATTTTTTGGAACCCAGTTTGATTGCTATTAGTACCTCTTCTAGCAATATATAAGACCAGCTCCATTTCAATCTCTTAATTCTTCTAATGATTTCAGTAATAGCCATTTATTTTCTCATCCAAGTATTTTGATTCAATCCCATTTTGTTACTCCAAACAAATACTTCTCCATACTTTGGTTAGTAGTCTGAAAATTCATAAATAATAACTGATAAAATATATCTATTAAAATTTTCCTTTTAAACATATAGGCATATTTCCCTTTAATATTAACTTAATTCTACCAAAAGTATTCCATTCAACTTTAATTTTATGATTAATTTCATCTATTATAATTTTCAATTGTATTAATAAGCTGATTACGATATTTATAGTTTTGAAACTTCTAATTTTTGATTCTCAATTTTTACTTTCTTCTGAGAAAATCCATTACTTTCATTAATAACTCTTGTGATATTTCCTGAAACTCTGAAACACTATTTGCAAAAATAACCATATCAAATTGCAAAATCTAGATGATTTGAATAATCTCCCAGTACTTATATTTTCTTAGCTTTTAATTTTAAACCATAAAATACTTAGAGGCAAAACTCTCCATACAGTAGTGCCACTCAGTGCAAATCAGAGTAATCAATGGATGCAGGAAGGTTTGTGCATAAAATCTCTATCTAGCGCCTATTAGCTTGCACTGAGTGGTGCTAATGTATGGAGAGTTTTGCCTCTGTGTAAAAAGCTTATGTAAGCATAAAAGAATAGTAATCATATGAGGTTTAATACAATAAAATACTTATTGTAAAACTGCTATAATGAGTTATGGAATCAACCTGATATACACTTATCAATGTTAATCTGGTCTGCATGAATTAATGCAATGATAGAGTTATCGGACTCTGGAGTATGAGATTGTCAGATAGATTCCAGTTCTGGCACAAACACATAATCCCATTGTCACATTTAATGTTCTAACTGATGACATGAGAAAATATGGAGAAAGAATGAGAGAAAAATTTGTTAATAATTATTATTAGTGAATTAAGTTAATAAAATGTATAGATACATTAAAAAAAAAAAACTTAAATATTTGTTTCTAATAAAATTATTTATAAACAATTTTAAAAATGAATCCAAATTAAAAATTGAGTATTTAAATATATGTGTGTATTATATACGTTTTTTTTTTTTTCTTTCAAACAATTATTAATATTAAATGCTGAAAATTGGAATAATAAAAAAATGCCATTAGATTTTTGTTATAATGTTGGATTTAATAGCAAAGATAAAGTAACTGAAAAAAGCAAATGAAAAATTACTTCAGTAGAAGTATGGATTCTCAAAACCAAGGACCCAATAACCCGATTATAATTTCCCGATAAAATCTTTGAAATAAATATACATTGGATAAATAGGTGCATAAATATAAAATGTCAGAAATAAAAAGGAAAAGACTAAATAAACATTGATGGACTTCGCAAAAACAAAGCAAAGATTATGTTATTCTGATAATGGCAATGAACATAAAGATGTAAATATTATTTTAAATCCAAGAACAAAACAAATTTTTAGAAATGGCATTCACTATATATTAAAGATTGTTGATGATTAGAATTAAAGCTTTAAATTCCAAGGAATCTATTGATTATACAAAAATGGTTGTATAATGTTAATGAGAAATGATTAAATGTTTGTAAATTATGTTAGAAAATAAAAAAATTTATAAATAAAAAATTAGAAAATATTTATAAAAAAATTATGATTCAAAAAAAAATATTTATATATGAAAAGTATGAGATGATATAGATTTTAACTTAATTAAAAGTTAAGTTTACAACAGTATTTAAGAGAGCACATATATAACTTTGATCTAATATAAATTCAGATTATAATTTAGATAGTATCAGCAAATTTAAAATCAATTACTAAAATTTAAGAGGAAAAAATAATAATAATAATGCTCAATGAAAAACTTTAAAAAAATTTTGAGCATGATTCAGATTTAAAAAATCTCTACAAAATTCAATAAAATAATAAATTCCATGTGTAAATTTAAAATATTTTATATAGAAATATAAAATCTTTTAAAATAATATTTCTTTTAAAAAATAATTAAAACTAAAATTTTCAGAAACTCATAGTGTAGTGGTCTAATTTAATTTTTCCAAATTTCTTTTCTGATAAAGGCTTGATGCTATTAGCATTTTGAATTAATTTGTAACAAACAGACTAATTCATAAATCCTGCAAAAAGATAATGGAGTAAAGATACTTGTATGGAAGATAGCATATAATAATATGATTAAGACCCCTTTATTCAGTCACAAAAGTAATAAGTATAATATTGGTTAAATCTCTTATCCTTAGTTTTTATAAAAAAAAGCTGTAGAAAGGACCAAGTAACAAATATTTATCATAATTTTCCAAATGTAAAGAGAAGAAAGACTTTAGTTATGAAATTGTTAAATTTTCAGAATGAAATGTTCAAAGAATTAATGATATATCATAACTCTCAACTTTATTAAGAAAAGCTGACAACATTATTATGTTATATGTAGCTCCAACTTGAATGCTAAAATAAATTACATAAAAAAAATTACAAGCATCGACAAGCTACCAACAACGATGATCGAGTGTTATCAATTAGTCGCAAGTACTCACTGATAAAGGCAAGACAGAATTTAGTCAGAATGCATTGCCATTTAATAACCATAGATAACTCAAGCTTATAAAAGATGGTGCTAGAATAGGGGGGGGGGGGAGATGTTCTTGTTAATATAGTTAAGTTCTGAGAGTTGAAGTAATGTTTTGATATTATAATACTTACTGCTTAGTTATCTTAATTTGCCTTCAGGTATAGAATTTAAGATATATACATATATAAAGACATTTGTATTATATATAAAGACATATAATAACATACAATTTAAAACTTACGCTTAAGATTCATACTAGGTGTTTTATGAAAGTAATAATAATACATATATGTAGTATCTAGAAGAATCTGTTCACCAGTATATCGAATTGAGCGATACCACCAAGTTCCCTAAAATTAAAAACAAAAATTATATTCAATCATTTATTAGCAATAACTCTTGTAAATTAGTATTGCCAATCCTAATGTCAGAGAGAAAAAAAAGAGAATTATAATAGAAAAACAAAAAATTAATGCTGAATTTTGTGATTAGTATACAAACCACAAATATTTCTACATAAATCATACACTATTCTTTTAGTCTGTTCATCTAATACACTGCTGTCTTCTAACTTCGGAAGCTAACATTTCTTCTTAAAAAAATTAATACATTACCACAGCTCTTCTCCACTATATTCTATCCTCATCTATATTCTCCCGATAAAAGTATGTCTTTGAGAATCTGCCTTTTCCATGTTCAACTTCACTATATAAAATATTTCTTACAAACTATTACTCTTCATCCATTAAAATGAATATCCTATACAATTGTTGATTCAATACATTAAGCTAGCAAGCTGAAGAATATAATAAGTGGCTTTATGATTGTGTCATCAAATTTCAAAATATTATGAAGCATTAAATGGAATTTTTGCAGTGCCTATGATATGATAAAAATATCTAAATCTCATTCAAGTACAATTAATTTAGAAGAACAATTTTATATATAATATTTTAAACAAAACAAGTTTTAACACTATGGTAAAGCGCCCTGGCTTTTAATTTGCTAACTAGACTGGAAGTCGAGATGCACTTCAACATCCAAATTAGCCTTTTTATCTAAAAATTAAAAAAAAATGAAAAATAGTTAACACTATCAAGATGATAGTTATGCATACCAAAAGTTGCTAAAAGTTTTTTATTCATTATTGGCTGATAATTCCAAGTGTTTTAGAATATTAATTATTAAAAAAAAAGTTTTATAGGTTGCATTCAAAATATAAAAACATTTATATAGTAAATTTTCTAAGAATAACACATACATTAGTATATTATAAATTTAGGAGCCAAGATGAAAAGTTCTTATTTTTGCTATTAATCGGTCCAAATGATAAATCCCATAATCAAACCTATATTTCACTGAAGTTAGTACACATCTACTTAACAACTGTTTTCCTTTCAAATGTTCAGATTTACCATCTCCAATAATAGCACTTCCTCTCAAATCAACAAATAACAGCTGTCTCATATGAATAAATTTCCATGGACAATCAATTATTTTCAAACAAGCTTTTCTGATTAACTGAGTCAAATATCTGACTGACTTGATAAAACCAATATATAAATCATAATTCTAAAATATTTTGCTGTAAAGGATAATAACTTTCCACAAAATTATTACAATCTTTCCTATCACCTTTATATTTATAAACTAGAATAATAGAAGGATAATACTAGCAAAAATAATTTTGAAGCTGACTTATTACCAATATATTTTAAAAATTCTTCAACAATCTGGAATTTCTATTTTTAAGAGTACAAAGAATGTCCTTACTTTCAGAATATTACTGTTTAAATATGAATGAAGTGATAAAATGAATATTTCATTAAATGTAGTTAATTTTTATGCTGCGCTCTAAATGCACATCAGTGAAGCTATATATTTTGAAAAAATTTCAAGCTTAGCGCTATCGGGACTTACTCGATTCCATATTCATAGCTTAAATTCTTCTATCATAATTTAAAAGATTAAAATACTTCCTCCAACCATTCAATACATCACTATTATATAAAAAAGTGCCATCCAGTGAGTCAAAAAATGAAAATGACTATAATCAGCAAATACTAAAATTTACTTTTTGGTTGTACCCACTAACAATTCTTAAATCTTATCAGTCATTAAATTTCATTCTTTAGATCATCACACTGCATACAAATCATTATTTAACTACACTGACAATGCCACATTTCCTTTTAATAATGTCTCTGATAACTGTCTGAAAACCAGTTGGGATTTTTCTTTTTAATAAACTCAAGACCAGACTCATTTATGTCCATAACATACTTTTTAAGAGAATTTCATATCTCAATAATGTGATAGGAAATTAAAATTTGAAACTGGAAATTTTAGTGTTTAAATAATGTTTAAATTAAGCACAACTAGTAGATACTTCTAAAATTTGAATATCAAATTTCTTATAACATATTTGGACCATGAACTATTTTTTAATAATATCCTTATTAATTTAATCTTGGAGCATGCTAGTCTATGATCTACTCAATAATCTGCATCTGTAAACACTCTCATAATATTGACAACTTTATTTCATTTGAATCCCTTGAAAATAACATGATACTTATAACTCACTTTTTTTGTTAAAATTTAAAATGTATATTTATTCGATATATTAAGTCCATGTATTGTGTGAAAATTCAGCACTATTTGATTTCACAGAACAAATTCCATTACTTTTAATAACTTTGGACAATAGTTACCTATTCCAACCAACACTTGCTTTAAAGACTCCAAGAAAAAAAAATAAAAGCTTTCTTTTTCTGAACTTTTAGAATCTAATGATGGAGCATAAGCACAGATTATAGATAACCAAAATGCAAAACAATTTTATTATTAACCATTCCCAGATACAACTAGAAATACAAGAATAAAAGATAAATTAGATCACACTGTAAGTCGAATACCTCACAGTTTACTTTACCTTTCAAAAAAATTTTTAGCTATCAACTTAAGCAATTGAAATTATTTTACTTTCTCTTGAAGATGAATTTCATTAAAATTAACAAATTTTTAAATAAAGAATCAGCTTATATATATATAAATCTTCTCATTGATGTGGAAAATATTAGTACTGTTAAAATTGAGTACACTATAAAATTTGTAGTTAATCATAGATAAAAATCTATGAAAACTTCAAAAGCAGCCTAAGACCTGCTTATTTATAACATTCTAAAAAACTCGGTAAACTAATGCACACATTACCATGAAAAGGTTAAAATTAATAACATTTTCCAGACTAAAAACTTCAAGCATCAGGGACTGAAATATTGAAGTGTTTTGCTAATGTAAAAATGAATTATTTTAAATTCAAATCCAATAATTAGTCCCCCAATAAATTATGAGTTAAATAATAATTTGAAGGCAAATAGTTTTCATAACAGTAAAAATAGCTAAACTAATCCATTATAACTCTGGCAAAAATGTTGACAAAACTTTCTATAGTTTAAGGTCCAAGCTTCTACAATACTTCTCAAAATGATATTATATACCTTTTTTAAAATTTAAAACATATTTGTTAATTATTACAATTAATCTCAAAGTATCTAAAGTAATTTTCAGACACAGAATTTATCAATATTATATAAATAAATAACATGAATTGATAAAAAACCTTTTTTTAATTTTAAAACAAATAGAAAGAAAGAAAAAAATGATGTAAAGAATACTTACAACAACAATGGGTAAAGCTACCATAAATAGTAAAAGATATACAGCCAAAACCTTAAATATATATATATATATATATTAATTTCACTATAAAAGCTATGAAAAAAAAAAAAAGCTTATGAATTAAAAAGCTTTTAGCTAAATTAGCAAGATAAATTAAAAAGTGATATTAATTTTAAACAACTGAAAGTGGAAATGCAAATAATTTGGTTTATTTTATTTGACCACACACACACACCTACATAATATAAGATGAAATGGCATTAAAACAATGCAGGGCAAAAGCTTTTCCAATAGTTTTTAATATGGAACAGTAAAGGATAAAGCATTAGTTATATGCTTACTAATCTATTAGATAATGAGAGTTTCAGTCATTTTCTCTAACTATAACCATTTACCAATCAATATTGGATAGTTAGTTGAGTTAGAAACTAGAAAAAAAAAATTGCATGCTTGTTTAAAAATTTCTAAACTTTATCTAACTCAGATTTGAACCCAGTTGTGAGCAGAGATGGCGAATGTGGTAGCTAGTACTTACATATACATAAGAAAATTTTCCAAAATTCATGTTCAATTTATAATGTATAAATTTATCATATAAAAATTTTATAGTTTACACCATATTTATAAATTATATTTTACCATTAATCTTGAAGATTTCATTTTGTACACAATAGTTAGACATAATAAAACATGATACCTATATTAATGGAATACAAAAACCTTCTCCATCAAAAAAGCATTACATTCTATGTTGTTAGATAATATATCATTATTTAAAGCCATTACTAATGAAGAAAAGTTCCAAATTCTCAAGTAATTGTTGATAGAAAATGTTATATCATTTGTTCAAGACTAATACAAAAGGATTCAGTAAATCAAATGATTGGAGAAGCCATGAAAGATCAATTCCTCAAACAATTTGTCTCTAAGGATTGTATGAATAAAAGAATTATCATCTTGGAAGTTATCACTTGTGTCTGGAAAGAATGTATCATGAGATGCAATCTAACAAAATGTTTCAAATAATCTGCAAGTTGTGATGCATTCATGCAAAATAAAGATTGAATCACTATTTGATTATTCAAGTAGTAATTTTTCCAATGTCATAATTCAAAATTGAAGAAATCTAAGATATTTATTTCTTGTAATAATTGCAGGTTTAAATTTTTTAATGGTTGGGAAAAAGGCAAACAATTTGTGTCATGTTTCCAATCATCTGTTATCCAGTTCTTATAGTGTTAATCATAAATTATCTTCTTGCAAAGGATCTTTCAGATTATTTTAGTAGATAATAGAATGAATATAATATTAATATCATTTACTTTCTTTATTACTTTTACAATGCTACATATAATTACAACCCACTAAGACAGTTTCAATTGCCCTAGCAATCTTCTTCAGAACTACAACAAACAAAATACATGAACATATATCTTTACATACCTCTCTATATAATTATTATCTTTTTATATATATTATACATTTTAAGTGTTTTTATATTTTATATTTATGAATCAATAATTCCTATAATTATATATATATATATTAAATATTTAATTCTAATATCATATACTGTATTCATATTTTTATATTTTACATTATTATTATTATTCATTACATTAACATTCAATATATATAATTTTCTTTAACCTATATTATTTTTTTAACATATTTTACACCTACCTTTTATTTATATTTTCAAATCTTAACTGCTATCTATTCAAACTTTTAAAATTTGCAATTATATTTAGTAGCTTTCTCTTTCTATTTTATACATATATTTTATAATACATGATTAGAGGAAGTATTGACTGATAAATATAAAAAAGATTAAAATGTATAATATATATAAAAAGGTAATAATTATATAGAGAGATATATAAAGAAATATGTGGGCATATAAATAATGATTATAAGAGAATATATGTATATATATATAAAATGTAAAATTATATGTTCATATATATTTGTACTCGTGTATTTGTATTGTGTTTGTTATAGTTGTGAAAAAGATTGCTGGTGCAAATGAAATCATCAATAGTGGATTGTAATTATATGTAGCTTTGTAAAAATAATAAAGAACGTAGTAAATGATATCAATATTATATGGATCGGGCAATGCAATAAAAAAAGTAGTTATAATAGAATGAACAGATTATTCAGAAATAAGTTGATTTGTTTTATTATGATTTTTAGCTACAATCTTCTTATAATGTTGTCAATTCTTTTTAATAGGTAAAGATTTTCAATAAAAGTTGATTCAAGGTTTTACTATTTATTTTCAGTAAATGCAGCCATTATCCTTGCAACTGTTGATCTTGGTATATATAGTTCAGCAATTTTGGCCTAATAAAATACAAATAATTTTGCTCATTTAAAGTCAGATAGATATAAAATTCCATCTCATGGGTATATAAAACTATTGCCAAATGTTGTCACAGATACCTTTAAGTTGCTATACATTAAAAAAGTTTTATACTGTTAAATATTTCAATTTCTATATTATATCATATCAAAAAATATAATGCTAATATAACACATATGTACTTATAATTCTATTAGATTGGTTAAAAGTTAGATATAAAAAGAAATTTGTGCTTTGCTTTAACTAGATTATGCAAATAAACAAATATCGTTAAATAGCTGGAGGATATTTAGTTTAGTTCAAAAAAAAAAATCAAACATAGAATTGAAAGATTTGTAAACTTAATAATTGTTAATACTAAATAGACTCCAATATTCTTAGTTAAATTCATGCCTTCCTGTAGAGAGAAAAAAAAAATGTGAGTACAGATATATAAATAATAAAGCTAAATAATCAAATTTGCATAAAATAAATACATTGGAAATGAATTTTATGAAAAAAATTATATTTATATATTTGGAAATCCAATTTAATTATTCAATTAAAATTAAATTTGAAAATTATATGTTGATTGAAATTGCTGAAAAAAATCAAGAAACTGGAGATAAAGATAATTATACAGAGAAGCCAGAAGGGAAAAAAGATAAAAGATAGTTGCCAAGAGATCAAAGAGCACATAAAGAGCATTGTGCAACTAAACAAGATAAGAAATTATGTCAATATGTAGAAAGGTTCATATTTACAGCAGTTACTTTTCATTATAGTAACTTAAATGACAGCTGTGATGATAAAATTTCTGATGTATGGAAACCATCAAAGCCATGTGCTAAAATCACCAAAATATAATAGCCTTAACCTGTCATCTAGTCTCTTAACAATAAATCTGTACATGTTACAAGTCCAGAAATATTTAAAATTTAGTATCTGCCTGCCAATAATTGAAGTGTTTTCTCATTGCTAGCAGTTATCAAACTTAGCAAAGAATTAGAAGATTATTGACATAAAGAAGATAAAAGTTAACAAAAAAAAGTTACTGCTGATCCACCAGAAACTAGAATTTAATCTTAGTTGAGACTGATAGCAATCATAATATAGGATAAATGCAAAATTAGACTTCTATCTATAGGTATATTTATGACTAATGTAAAATTATTGGGTTATTAAAGAAGTCACAGTAAGACTTTTTAGTTATATATATATAAATATGTGAATAAAAGTTCTCAATAGTTAATAAGAATTTCATGTCAACAATAAAAAATAAAATTCCCGAGTTACAATTACTAATATTGCAGGGGAGAGTGTAAATATTCCATTTTTATTATTATTATTTTACTTATAAAATTATTGTATAAAGAGGAAATATACATATGTCAGAAACAAACGACCTGTAAATAGAATGAAAAAGGTGGAGATTAATGCCTGTTGCAATTAAGCTTTAATTTTCCAATTAATTTGTTCATATGCTCTTTCTAAGTATATATATATTTAAGTGTTACAATGATATCATTCTGTATGAAATTAATGTTTATAGCAATAACTACCGATCAAAATCCTTTTTGCTATATATTTATTTGTCTGTGTAGTTCTAATTTAATTAGTCTCATTCCTAATGTCCTCAACTTGAGATATCATATTCTGAGTTGTGGAAGTGCGATCATGTTAATGGTATAAAACTGGGATGGTGTTGCATGAGGTTATAATATATCCCTAGATATACTTTTGTAAAGATGACACTCTTAAAAAAAAGATGGCATATAAATGTCCATATAAAAATAAAATACTTGTGGATGAGAATTGAATATAAACCTCTGAAGAATATATAATTTTTCTTGCATATGTGATACAAAATAGTTATATAAATGATATGAGGTTTAATCATCAACAGCAATATTAGTTTTAATTATGGATAAGCCAATTTCATTTAACTTTAAACTAATCTTTCTCATTAATATTATAAAGTCCAGAAAAATCACCATAATAGGATTTCATCCATATAACACATTATTCCCATTCATTAATGGATTTAATAACCTTTTATATATCCTTGAAAATAAAATAAATATTTGTAATTTTTTGAGGAAGACCAGTGGTTGCATCTTACCCACAAGTAATAAAAAAAAAAAATTGTCTTCTATTAAAAGTATTTGATAATATCCAAAATTTATTTTAAGAAATGGATAATTTATATATTTTGTCATTAATCTTTTTCTAAATAAAAAAATCAGTCTAATTTCTCATGATGTTTTTGAAATACAAATGACAAACAATGATATGGAGATATACTAAATTCTACATTTTCCTTTATAGAAATTTCAATTTATCTTAAATAAAATTGTCAACATATTTTTCATTATCATCATTTCTTTTCTTCTTTATTATTAACATTTGATAACTACTTTTTCATATATATTGTGACTGCAATTTAATATAATGTATTATGTGTCATAATATCTTTGACTAAATTTATTTCACGCTATTTCTGTTTTTTGAATATGCTCTAATACAGTGTTTCTCAACCTTTTCTCTCTGTGGACTGCTTAGATTCTAGAAGAAATTTCCATGGGTCAGTAACATAATTAAAATAAATTATCTTAATTTCATTTTTTAACTGTGACATTATATATTGAACATGATGCTTTATCCACTTCAAAAGCACCATCGGAAAATTCAAAATTAGAATGTACAATTTTAAAGATTTTGAAAGAAATTTAATTTAAAAATTTTTGTACTTTATTTTTCATTTATTTATTAACAGTACGTGTATTCAATTATAGACAGAAATGTAAAAACATTCTAATTTAAAAAAAGTTTTAAATGCGATAAGTTTCTTTTTTATTTTGTTGATTTTAATCTATTTTAAAAGCTGAAACTTATTTTCTCATTTCCTTAAATTTAATTGATGTTTGAAAAAGAGCCCTCGCATTTTGTTTTTTTTAAAATTAAGATTAAGTGGAAGATAAAGATTAACCCTGGTCAAAACTTTTAATTAAAGATTAGGCAGAGATAACAATTCATACAAATAGCCCCGGGTTTTTGACTGAATTATTATTCTGCTTCTTATTCGGAATTTGTATTGCTGTTCTAATTTTTATATTTGCTATTTGCTCAATGCAGATCGCCGAAGTGGAATTTTTGCTGACCGATGATAGTATTTGCTGCTCACCATGCTAAGAAAGAATCGCTTAGGTATTTTCTAATAGAAGATGTAAATATTCTAAAACATTGGAAATAGCGAGTCTCTCCAGGATGGAGAAAGCTCCACAATTGTGCCTTCAAAATTATGACCTAAATGCCTGTTCTAGAACTGATCTCAAAGATTGCTTTAGACTCCCGAACGGATAAATGAAAATCAAAACCTTTGTAAGGAACCGTATATAAATCTGAACTTTGCATATCCCGTGGGAAGAAATCTGCTGGACAGAACATTATGCCACGAAGGTAAACTCGCCTTTTCATATCATAACCAGGGCTTAAATCTCTATGTTAAAGTCTCAGCATAATCCAAAAAGAAACCTGTCTCTATAATAAGTTATGCATATTCATTTAAATGCAACTAATTATTTTATTATGTATTTTATTTATTATTTGTATTGGAGTGTTAGTTTTAAGGTTTCATATTTTAAATTTATTTGTCCGAAAGTGTATTATGACTTTATATTTTAGATTTAGTGTTTTTCTCTTTTATATTATTAACCATTGATAAATGCTTGGACAGATATTAGTAATTTCCTTTTTAACTCACCTGTTCTTTATTCATTCGTTATAATTAATTTAGGCAATCTTAGTTTGCATTTTCTGCAGACCATAAATTTTTTGGTTAGCAATTTATCGAGTGTATTGTTCTGTTTTCCTTAAACAGTAGAGATTTTGGTTTTCCTATCTTTCAGATTACGTAACACTGTAATCTTTTTTTTTGTCAGAATCAACCTTGAAGGCCCGTGACTTTTTATGAGTGTTTGCAGGCAAATGATAATCCTATTATGTCTCGATGTTTTGCCAGATTTTAGGATTTGCTCTGCGCTGTTCATTGAATTCGTACAAGATTGTTCTTTTTGTTTTTAAATCTCCAACTAAAAAAAACTGGAATTTGTTTAAATCGCTGGGAGAAAGAAATCATAATTCCCTTTAATTCTTAGGTGGGTGTCCTTATCTGCCGAAGTGTTTAATGTTCCAATATTCTCAAACAATCTCTGATAAACCAGATGGAGGAATTCGAGTCAAACTTTTACATTTTGTTTGACTAATATTTATTTTTGAATTTAATAAACTTTAAAATTATTTATAATTATTTTTGGCTAACGTTTGTCTCTGATTCCTTTCCTCAATTATCTGAATACAGTTAAAGATCTCTTTCTCTCCCTGGGTCTAGCTGGTAGCATTGATCATCACCGTTAATTTTTCAATCACTGTAAATTAAATTTTCTATGTGATGCATTGTGACTTCTTCTTATACGGAGTCAGGAATCTCTCAGCAACTTTGCCCAAAAAAACCTGTTAGCCACTTTACCTTCCCTTTCCATCCCCCACCCTAAGTTTTTCCATATCCTGCTCCATCCCATTTCCACAACATAATCTTTGTCAATTCCATGGATTTTATATCTAAATCCCCCTTATTTTTTCCCAAACCCAGCATAAAAATCAATAATCTATAATCACTTGCCTTATATTTATTCTTCCACAACTTTATTATTTGTATCCTTTCTACTTTCAGGCATTTACATTCAATTAACAGATGCCTAATATCTTCAATGCCTTCCTTACATAACTTGAAGACTAAATTACCTATATTTTTTCTATTTACGTGTATAATTGCCTGTTGCTAAAGATCCCGTTCGAGCCTTAAACAGTATATTATTTTCATTGCTATTATCATAAACTAACTCGCACTCAATATTCTCTTTACTTCTATATATATTTAAATTCTTTTTACTCTCCATACTAATTCTTATTCTCTCCAACTCCTATTCTTTATTAATGCATCTATTTTTCTATCCCATTCCTTACCACTATAACATTCAACAATTCCCCTATCACAATCATCCCAGCTTTTGTGCAAGTATACTGACATAAATTCTTTATCCAAATCTTCTGCATACGACATTACCTTTCTCACCCATCTTGTTACCTGCTTTTTATTCATAACCCAATTAAATACTATTTTGGCTATTCTTTTATTATCCATAAACTGCAATCTACCGAACACTTTAAATTTTGCTTTTTGCATCCCTCACATAAAAACTTCACCATCCCATTTCTACTTGAATTGCCTCCTTTGCCATCCGCACATTTGCATCTAATGCATATCTTTCTACTTCTCTGTGTACTTTTTCCAAGTAATCTAATACTCCTTTACTAACACATAATGCATCAATGGCATATGTTAACCCTGCTACTGCAATTCCCTTCCATACAATTCTAGCTACATCATATTTATTATATGAAAATATTATTAATTTCTTTATCAATCCCTTTCTTTTCTTTGCTTCATTTACCAATTTTTCTGATTACTTAAGATAATTCCCAAATAACTATATTTACGCACCATACTTAACTTTATATCCCCCAATAAAAATTATTCGTCTTCTCTTTCCCCAGTATTAACCATCATTATATTTGATGTTTCTTCACTAAATTTAATCCCCATCTCTCCTATTTGATGTTTCTTCACTAAATTTAATCCCCATCTCTTTACCTGCCCTTGCACATGTCCTCAGCATAACTTCCATATCTTCTCTTCTTTCTGCACACAAAAAATCATCCGCAAAAAAAAAAAAAAAGACCCGACAAAGTATATACTCCCTTGCCACCTATTAATGATATCTCTATCCCTCTTCCTAGTCTTTCTATTGCTCTCTCCATTTCACTCAAATACAACAAAAACAAAATAGGTGACATAGGGCATCCTTGCCTTAGTCCCACCCCATTTTTAACTTTAACTGATTCTATATCCCCTAATTGATATGTATATTAACTATTTTCATATAATTTCTTAATAATATCCACTAAAACTTCATCGATTCCCAAATTTGCTAAGCTTACCCATAATCTATTTCTATTTACTCTATCATATGCCTTCTTTATATCTATAAACTCATATATAACTATCTATCTGAACTCCTACTCATATCGATAAATTGTGTAATTACAAATAAACTATCTCCTATATACCTATCTGATCTAAAACCACCTTGCATTTCCCCCACTACATCATTTTCTTCCATTCATTTTGCAACTCTTCCAGCTTTCATATATGAAAAAACTTTATATAAAACTGATGTTACCACTATCGGTCTATAATTGTTTAACTTTCTATGATCCTTACCCTTTCCTTTAAAAAATAATCTTACTCTTGTAATACTCCAACTACCAGGAAAAACTCTTTTCTAAGCTATCTTATTAAAACACAATAATAGCTTTACTTTGGCCCTACGCCCTAAATTCATTACCATCTCTGCTGCCCATCCATCTAAACCTCTTGCCTTTCCACTTTTCAATTTCTTCCCTGCCTCATTCAGTTCAGTTTCTGTAAACTTAATATTCCCATTACTATATGCTTTCATGTTTTCTATCATTCTGTCCTTCACATCTAACATCTTTTCTATATTCATTACATGCCTATTTAAGATTCTCTTCTAATTTTTCTCTAGAGCTATCTAGTAATACTATCTCTCTCTCCTCTACAATTCTCCTTTTAATGTAATTCCAAAATTTTTTACTCCCATCTTTTCCACTTTCTTTGTTCTTAATAGCACACATATTTTCTGCATGATTTTTTCCTCTCTTTTACACTTTTACTAACTCTCATTTTTTATTTTTTTTATTCTTCTGAATATTCTCACCTAAAACCCTATTTGCCACTTTTTCTATTTCATCACACAAGTCCTTATACTCACCCCTACCAATTCTACTATGGTTTCATCAATTTGTATTTTATACACTTCCAACTTATTCTTATCATTCACTCTCCACCCACATGTTTCACTATTGTTGCTACTTTTATTTCTATTCTAACCATTTCTATTACAAAGAAGTTATGATCACTATTACATACTCTCTCTTCATTATCAAACACCTTAATTTTCCTTACTTTATTCATTCCTTTTTTCTCTACCAATACATAATCTATTATGTGAAATATATTATTTCTAGACCATGTGTATTGTCCCTCATAAATATTTGATAAATTTCCAATGCTCAAATTCACTTTCAGACAAAATTTCTTCAAAAGCTGTCCATTCTTATTATCTACATCATCAATTTCTTCAATATGTCCTACCATTATTCTCTTCCCCTTTTCTTTAAAACTCTGAATATCTTTAATCAGGCATTCATATATGCTACTATTCCTTATCTCCAGTAGCTATATAAACTATAGCTACCATCCATTCTTGTCTTCCCAACTTTATTTCAAACCACAAATGTTCTTGACATTTAACAGTATTTAAATATTTTTTTGATATAGCACCTATACCACCACCTCTTTTTTCTTTTCTATTTATTTCCTGCCATACCAAATCTTCCAGAATAGGTTCTTCTTCTTCTCTTAGATGTGTTTCCACTACTGCTAATACCTCAAGCTCTTCATTTTCAATTGCTTTGTTTAATTCCAGCCACTTTTCTGGTCTCCTACCACCTTGCATATTCAAATACCCAATTTTAACAATTTCTTCTTTCCTAACTACTCTTTTATAAATTCTTTTGATTCTTTCTTCTTCATTATGTTTATAAATAACTTGCTTACCATTAATTTTACAGACCCATTCTCTCTCCACATCTACACTTATATCTAAATCAACTACCTTTTGCTTATTTTTTACATCCCATTCAACTTATCTTTCGCCTAGTGGCACCCTCAGTGATCAAAAGATGTTCGAAGTGACCAGCACAATATATATATACTGGTTCGATTCATGAAATATATGCTGCATGTTTTACTCATATGCAATTTTTTATTATTATTATTATTATATATATATATATTACTGGTTCAATTCCTAAAATGCATGCTATTTGTTTTATTCACCTGTCATTGACATAATCCTAGTTAATATAAAAAAATAAGTACATAATAAAATTACAAAAAAAAAAAATAATCACAGAATAATGAGCACAAAAAGTATTGATTACTCATAAAAAGTACACTTATAAAATCACAAATTATAGAATTATTATAAAGATAATGCTAATTAAAATAATTAATAAATATTTCATAAAAATCACAGAAAATCATATTGACTGATTCAAAAATCACAGGTTGTGTAATAATTATTGTAATATAATCACATTATAATTGTTACATGAAATATTGAATACAAAAAATCACAAAATTAAAAGACAAAGAATTATCATCAAGATGCGACTTGTTGTTGCTTGCTTTCAATTAGTAATCAAGATTTGGTATCAAATTGATTAAAGTTAGACAGAAAGATGAATCTATGGAAAGGCTGTTTGTTTTTTATAGTGGAGTTATATTGTTTTTAATGTAACTTTTTAATACAACAAAAAAAACTTTTTTTGGTTTATTTAAAGAAATTAAATATAATTTTAAAAATATATTTAAAATGCCAGTTTTTTTTTATTTTTATCACTACAAATTATTTTAAAAATTTTTTTAAAAAATATTTAATTTAAGCATTTCATTTTATTGTTTCTCTATTATACTTTAATCTCTTTATAATAAATAATGTTGCTTGTATTATAGATAAAGACGCCGTAGGATGGCGTCGTTTTCACGCTAAAACTATAAAATATGAACATTCACAGGCCGTTAATTTTAATAATTTTTCTGTGCTTTTTTGTAATGCGAAAATAAAAACAAAACAAAATCGTCTTTTTTAAATATTATTTTTTATTAACATATACAATTTAAATGATAATAATAAATGTAAAATAAAATCAACAAATTACAATTTGATTCGTGTTTTTTATATCGTATACTTTTTAAATTGTGTTACGGCTTTTTTTTATTAATTTTCTATCGGATATTTTTTTACTTGTGTTACGGCTTTTTTTTTTTATCAATTTTCTATCGGTTATTTTTTTACTTGTGTTACGACTTTTTTTGTTGTTGTTTAACTAAAAAATTATAATCGTAATAAAAGTAAAAGTTGTTACGGTTAGATTTAGGGTTAGTTTAGAGTTAGTTTTAGGGTTAGTGTTCTGTTTGTTTGTAATGCTAAAATAAAAAAATTCAAAATCGTAAGCATACTCGGACAGAAGAAAGAAACTCAAACTTTTTTAAACAACAAACAAATGTCTTCTTTACTTATTAAACATGTTTATAATATTTGCTTTTTATTAAATTTACAAAAAAACCTGTACATTTGGACTTTTCTTACTGGATATTTTTCTCATACCACTCTTTTTTACTTCAAAAATATACAGACGGTAGAATCTTCTTTGTCTCATGAATGTTACTAACTGTATGTTACTTGACACGTTATCTAATTGCAACTCAATAAAAACATAGATATTTAACATTTACCCAAATAAAAGTTCAATACAGTACGTTGTAAAAAGTCTTATAATTATTGTTTTAAAACATCTGAACATTTCAATAGTTTAAAATAAAAAAAAATCCAATGAAAACAACATTTCAATACAATTCAAATACAAACTCTCTCATCAAGCCGTAATTATTTTATAAATTGTGCGAATTCGTAAAATGTAATTGCTGCTTAGTGACATACATGCTGTACTGCGACGCGACATAGCGGCCTGCATTCTGTAGCACAACAAAAAAGTTGTATTGTAGAAAACGCGGGTTCGAACGTGTCGGCCACGGAAACAGCATTTTAATGTGTTTTAGCGCGAAAACCACGCCATAGCACGGTGTCTTTAGCTATAAGATGAATACCTAAATAATTAATAAATATATCTTTGAATTTTGTTTCTTTTTATTTTACTGCATTTTTATAGAATTAAAAAAGAAAGAAAAGTTCAAAACTATTACTTATTTAAAAATGTATCATTTTGTGAAGTCTGATTAATAGTGCAAATTGTATGATATGGTGGAACCAGCATGAAATCAGAGGCACATTAAAGTAGATGTATTTTCACTGAAAATTATTTCTGAAATTTATTTTGTAATTATAAATTTAAAATATTTTTCATGGACTGGTAAAATTTTTCTGCAGACCGGCGTTTGAGAAACACTGATTGTTATATGACATTTTTTTATTCACATTTGGAGATATTTTATTTATGTTTCGTCCTTTATCTGGATATGTTACCCATTATTTTCAAATGTAAAAAAAATCTACCTTTTTCTCATTAGAATCTTGTTATGAATTTCCTCTATCTCTATCATTTAATTATTTTATATCTTATTAGTTTTTCTTCTATAATGAATTTTTTGTGATATTTTTAGATCGATTATATGGATTTGAGCACAATATATAAAATATTAAGTAATATATCAAATGCTTCACAAGTTATTGTTAATAAATTATTCATTATCTATATATATATTTTAAATAAAATAGAAATAAAAAAATTGAAAATTATAAAACAATTTTGCAAGTGCTCGATGCGAATTTGCAGAGTTCAGTGGTGGATTCAAAAGTTTTAAGATTCTTAATTGATTCTCAATTGAGAAATGTGTGTATGGTGGGGGGGGGGGAGATCTTAATTTGATCACCTGAATGGAAATGATATGCTCAATTTGTCATTTTTGTGCTTAAACATTTCATAAAAACTTAATACTGTGTTTTCCCAAAAATAAGATCAGGTCTTATATTAATTTTTGCTCTAAAAGACGCTGTAGGGCTTATTTTCAGATGTCTTATTTTTCCATGCATAAAAATCTACATTTATTCAAGTATTTCTCTTTACAGAAAACTGTAAGATTCTTACCCCAAGAGCCCCCCACAATTTCTTTCTTGTATTCAACAGAATCGTTCTTTCTTTTGTACTCAACTTATCTGGTGATCAGAACATTATACTGTTTAAGTTTACCATTAAATCAAGTGTTAATTGAAGATTTGTGCAACAGCAGTAGTAATAAAAATGATTACAATTAAGAATGGTTTGTCCACGTAAAAGCAACAAAAAAAATGCAAATACAAAAATTCAAAAAATGTTTCTGTGTTTCACAAGTGAATATTAATAAGTATGTCCATTATAACCTATGGTATATTGGATTATGATGATTCATATAAGACAACATTCATCCATTATCAAGTATGCACATTATAAACACTTTCCAAATTATTTGTAATAGCCATACTTAGGTATTCTTTTTAAACTTAAGTTAAATTTTATTAAAATCACTTGTTATTTTAATAAAACCTTTTAGGAGGAAAAAAAAAATGTTTAAGAAATCAAACTAATTTTTCTTTTATTTTGAATATTTAAAAGCTATATAATGAAACTCTAAAACTAAATCAAGCCATTCTAAATTTAAGTATTAAATATAAATAAAATAAGTAATACTTAAAAATATATAAATGAAATTATAAATTTCCAATATACTGATTTGTGGTAAATAAATTATTTAAAAACCTCTATACAGGTAGAATTACGTTCGATTGAAAATAGTCGATGGGAAAATACAAAAGAATCATATAATTTATATTATTATTTATTTAAAGTATTAATGTCAATAATATTGTTTATTGATACATTCATTACTTTATAATTCAATATATCCATTGAACGTCTTTGGCTGATGACCTTAACAAGGGCTTATATTATAAGCATCCAGAAAAATCATACTAAGAGCTCATTTTCTGGTTAGGTTTTATTTTTCAGGGAAACACGGTATATGATTTTTTTTTTTTTTTAAATTTGAAAGTAACAAAAATTTTTTAAAAAAGTTACACAATGCTTTTAACTTACCCAAACAGAATTCTTTTTTTCTATAATCCAAGATGGAAGAGCAATGCCAAATGTTGTAGCTAAAAGTAAAAATTACATACTCAAATGTAATATATTATTTTAAATGTGAATAGTGTAATAAACTGAGCTGAGATTTTTTCACAAGGAAATTATCACATTTATTAATATATATATATTCATTTTTTTTTTTTTTTTTGTTACTAAAGAAATAGAATATATCAGACTTTTATTAATGACTTCAGACTTAAATAGACTGTAGTTAAAATTTTGTAAATTATAAATATATTCTACATATAAAATAATAACTGCAATAATTTAAAAATGTTTATTTCTGCATAAAATATAAGAGTTTACTTTCTCATATAATGACTTGAAATAATTATAAAAAACCCACACACACTCATTGATCTTGCCTTTAAAATCTCCAATTAATTTAAAGAATTTTATCTTGTGAGATTATTATAAAACTATTATATATCAATAATCTTGATTTTCCTAAGAATTATATTAATTTTATTAGTATAAATCTAATTTAACTTTATCTACTAAGCTTTTAAAGACTTTTTCCCCCAAGAAAATCATTTTTTTTTTTTGACATTATTACAAATTATCTTTATTTTCAGAAGTAAACTAAATAAGTGAAATGAATATAATTTTGCATTGCCACAGATGAAATGGGAAAAAAAAATTACATATTTTAACAATAATTATGTAATAAAACTTTGATTCATTATTTTTCAAAAACAAAACATACAGAAAAATGATAGTACACAGAATCCATTAAAAATTATAAAAACAATTTAAGGATTATTCACTGGATTACATGTAAAGAGCAACTCAAAAAAGTTCAAAACATTCTACAACAAAATGTGTATATGCATATATATATGTTTATAATTTTAAAATCACAGTAAGTACATATATTGTTTAAAAACTAGAGTTCACATAAAATTCTGTATTGTGATTAGATATTTGCAGATCTTTTATAATTACATTTTGTAACAACCTTAATTTAATTTTACTAGCAACTTTCTTATTGTTAAAATATGTAAATTATTAAATTAATTTTAATTCAGTATGTAATAGGAAAAATTTAATTTAATGCACATAATTTACATATAAAAAATGACTAAGATATGAATTAAAATGCAGTAATGAATTAGATTAATAAAGCTCCAAAATTCCTATCTATTTAATATTTTTCATAAAATCAGTCTGTATATACATTTAAAATTTAATAAAAGCTTTCCTGTGTATGAGAATTATCTTAACATACTATAACTTAATTGATAATCTTTGATTCATTTATCCTAAAAATGAAAATAATTCCTTATAGCTTTGATTTTGTAAATATACACTATGGTATTTAAACAATACAAAAAAAAAAAAATTAGAGGTTTTCATTTTGATATTAATTTTTGAGTATTTTCATCATACTTTAAACAGGACTGTCATTAGATTGTCCCTGTAGCTAATAATTATGTTTGAGATAAAACTTTATAAAGATGAGATTTGATAATGGTATTTTTCAGTCCACTTATTACAAGGAATAGACAGCAATAATCCAAGAACATTTCTAATCAATTTCAGAATTAAAGCTGAACGCTACAATAGCTAGATTCACTTATGTCTTTGCCCCTTCGTCAGCACCTAATGCTATTATTGCTACTAATAAATATTACTATTACTGAAATATTCTTAATATCTTATTGGAAAAACAACTTTCAAAAATAAAAAAATAAGATAAATGATTTATCAAAAATAACAACAAAAAATATATTGATATCTTTTTAATTAGATGTAGTTAAAAAATTTGGTAGACAATATAATTAGTTTTAACAAAAACAAATCTTGAATATTTTTCCAGTTAATTTTAGGAATTAATTATTTTGAAATAAATTATAATTAAAGAAAGTTCTAAATACATTATCTATGAACAAAATAAATGTGTTTTTAAAATAATACTATAAAATCTATTAATCTATTTTAAAATCAAAAAAAGAAATTAAATTATTCCATTTCTTTTCACATTAAAATAAAAAAAATGAAAAGGTACAAATTAAATATTCATACATTTTAATTTATAAAAGTTTACGACTGCTTATTTTGTATATCATTATTATATATGTGTGTTTGTATATATATGTCAAAATCAGCATTTTAGAGGTAAAAGACTTAAACTATTTTATATCTTTAAAATTCTCAATATATTTAACTGAACAAGTAGTTATCTCTTGGTGCTGTAATTCAATATCTCACAAAAATTACTGATAAGAGAAAAAAATTTCCTTTTCGAAGCATATAAAAATAATCCATAGAATTATTTTCTAAAATATAACACATGATGAAGTTCAGTTACAATAAAATTTACATTGTATACAATGCAATGAAAGATTTGATTTTGTAACATGCCAGAGATTTTTACCAAGTTTTATTTTCCTTTTTACTCAAAGCATTCTGATAAAGTATTACAAATAGTTGAAAATTGTCATTGTATATTAAATTTTTAAAGAATGTGATAGAACTGGTTACTTCAATATTCAGATTTCTCATTAGTTCTTTATAGTTATTCTATTTTCTTACCGACAAGTTTCAATTTTGCTTTTTCTTTAAGAGAAAAAACAAACAAAATATAACTGTATTATATTAAAAAAAAGATTAATATTACAATATTTTGATTTCTTCACAAACTCTCAAAGGAATAAAGCAGAGAAAATTATAAATATCAATTGTAGTTGCTTTTATCAAATATTCACAAGATAAAAGAAAATGAATGGTATGCTCATTAACAATCATAAACTAGCATATTGAGTATGGAATCAAAACATTAATCTTTCTTTTTACAAGTCTGATGAGACATTGGTTGGATTTTCTTGAAGGTAAAAGGGTGCAATTGTTCTGATATAAAGTATAACACTACTGATAATATATTTATATTACTTTGAAGTATTTTATTTATCAGAAGCTCTGTGAATTTGATTGTATTCTGTTCAAGAAATGGTGCTGTGATTATCTAAATAATTCATACATTAACACTTATCACTAACAAAAATTATAGTACCCAACCTCAGTTGGTGACTAATGGCAGAGAATACTAAGTATCTGATTTTCAAATTTGAATTTATATTTTCCTTGAAGCATAAATGACCAAGATAAAACATATGTGATATTATGTCTACTATCAATATACTAATTACTTATAAACCATGTAGAGAAGAGGCATTTCTATTCAACCATGAATATTCTGTGATAATTTTTTATTTTATTTTTCTAACCTATCTTCTGATGCTTTATGATCTTTTTTTTTTTTACACTTAAAAGCATCTGAATGAAAAACTGTTTAGATTAAAATCTGATTTTCAAGAACATCAGAATTTAACAAATTTACTCCAATTTTAATAAGACCTCATTTTTTACTAATAATATACCATCCATTGAGTTATTACAATCTTTTTCCTAGTTTCACTTTCTTCTAAAGTTCTTTGTTTTTAAACTCTCACATGATGGTAAACCATCTAAGAATTTAAATGGAATATGAAAATTTCATATTGCAGAGGTGATGAAAACAATATCATTTACTAAGTATATCTTTAGTTATAATATTCTGTAAATTATATTAAGAATAAAGTTAAGATATTAAAAAAATATTTTGGTATCTTGATAATACTTATATCACAAAATTGATTTAACTCCTATAGTGAGCATAAAGTCCTGATGAAAACCATGAACACTTCAAATATTTATATTTCTGCAAAAATAGATTTAGAAGCCAAAGAATGAGACATTTCAGATATATTTATTGAGATAAATGTACTTATGAATAAAAAAAACTATTGTCCATAATAAAAATAAAAAGATATTAATTTAATTATAATACTAAAAACTGTTAATAATGATTTTTATTTATTGTATGACTAATCTAATACTCGGAAAACCAAATAATATCAGAGTATCAAAGAAACAAATATATAATTTCCATTTAATTCATCACAAAGATTTTTTAAATTTACTATAACAAATCAATTCTGTCCTGAATTGCTTGAATTAGTGTGATATGTAGATAGTATTATTCAGTAATAATAAAAAATTATCTTACTTCATATTCTCTAGAATTAATAATGATAAGAGATTTGTGTTTACCAATGCCACATAAACCCTAGTCTTTATTCAATAAAACACAGACTAAAAATACAAAACTTTATTCTGCTGTGGTCTGACTATACTGATTATTCTGTTTTATTTAATCAAAAAAGAGATGATTGATGATACTCATTTTTGAAATTTAGTTCCAACAAGAGATTCTTGGCAAATAATATAAAACCAAATATGTTTTCTTAGAAAACAAACAAAATATATCAAAACTGTAAACCAAATAATTATATTATAGTGGTCAGGGTGTATTCGATAGTTGGAGTCCAATTATAATGGTCGGGGTGTTTTGTGGTATTACCGTATCTGCCGTACAGGGCTCCACCAGGCCATTCGAACATGGAAAATTTATATAGTAGGCAGATACTTATAGTAAGATCCAGAATTTAAATAAATACGACCGAAATGCCCCAGCCACTAGCTTGTGGAGCAGCAGAGATAATATATATTTTAATTTTAAGGAAATAAAGATAATAAAAAATAAGAATAAACCACTGCCAGATTAACAATACACAGTAACATTTATTTTGCACATATATAAAATTCACAATTATTTACTTTAGTATAATGTCTACTTTAGCATTTGATTTAATTTACATATTAACTTTTTATTTTATAAGTTCGCACAGATGAATTAATTTTGTTATTAGAGTGTCAAGTAGGGATAGACTACATAGATTGCACTAGAAAAAGAAAATATTCTATATCCCTTATTTAACTCTAGGTCAAAAGTTCAGTCAAACTAACGCCAATCTGTCTGATATATCGATGTAATCACTGCAACATGAATACGACAGCACAATACCATACTGTCAGAAATGTACATCTGAACAGCGTGGTTATAGAAGAAATTGTCCCTCGACCAGTACAGAAATGCTAAATCTGTCTGGCGAGAACGATACAAAAAAAAACTCCATAGGAAGGGATTGCTGTCCTTTTTGCCGACTTACGATCCCATTCCCTAGGCTAAAGAGGTGATCCAAGGAGCAGGGAATACTGTCTGACTCCGATGGTCAATTAAGAAATAGGCTTATTTTGTCCAAGTGCGGCGTATAATGTGATCCTGCACGTAACGGATCTTCATGCTACATTTACTAATTACATCGATACATCCAACCCATTAACCCAATTTAACTGCGAAACAAATAGCCTAAGATCAACCCTCCCTTTAATTAAACTAACATAACTTAACGAACAAAAAAAATTAATTAATGGAAATGATTTTAAAACTACACATGATAAAAGTAATTATTAATAAATGATTTGGTTTGGTCAGATAGGAATTTATATTTCTATTTAAATACTGGAAAAGTTTTATAGTTAGTTTATTGTTATATAAAGTTCTTACGGTTTTAAAAGAGTAAGTCCATACTTTTTAGTTGCTTGTAATTTGGATTCCTTTGTTTCTAATTCCCACGACATCCTGGGAAGACCGGTATGCTGTTTGCCGTTCTATTGGTATTCATCTGGAGGTCCTTTGCTTTAGCTGCTATAGCTCTTTGCAGGATCTTATTGCAGGACCCTGATGTCCGCAATATAGGAAAACGATATTTCATTTCTTCTTTTAAAAAAACTGAAGGGATTAAAAGTGCGTCTTTTCAATCCCTTCTCCTTCAAACTCTCCCAGACTTAACACATATAGAACACATCATTTATTTCCAATCTTTTCCTTTTTATATTAAAATTGCGGATTGACTGGACATGATGTCATGATGATGATGATTCTTTCGTTGTAGTTCGTTTCCTGAGGGATTTTTTTATTGGGTTTTTATTGTTTTTCTCTCCTATCTGACCTTTAATTCTAAATTTTGAGATGCCCAAAGGCTAGTTTACTTAAGACTAAATAAAAATAATCATTTCCATTTTAGAATTAATTAAATTTTGTATATTTTTAGATATATTTTTATCTTTAAATCTTTTAAGTTTTTGTTGAAAATTTAGTTTTAAAATACTTTTTTTTTTTTTAATAAAGTTTTCTTTTAATAATTTTCCATCTGTGCGATTTTATATATATACGAGTTTGGATGACTATTAATTTTCAATTTTTAAAAACAAATTTTTATTTGCAAACTTTTTTATTTTTAATTTTATTTATTAGAATAATGTAACAGCATGTGTTCCCATTACATATGCTCATTTATAAAATTTAGTTCCAACAAGAGATTCTTGGCAAATAATATAAAACCAAATATGTTTTCTTAGAAAACAAACAGAATATATCAAAACTGTTAAACCAAATAATTATATATATATATAAAATTTTTCAAAAAGTGCTCTGTATTTCAAGAACAATTATATATTTTTTAATTTTAAAAAAAGATGTTTTAAGACTTATAAATAACTCTAATAAGATTTGAAGATCTAATATTTCCTACTTTCTAATATATTTTATATCTTATTCAACAATTTAGGCATTTTAATTGATGTTCATATTGTATAAGCTGATAATTGATTTAAAAATGAAAATCTTTCTGTTACTATTTACCTAGTAAAACCTCGAAATAAACTTAAAATTATAGAAAAGATGAAGGTGGACTTGACTCCATCTAAAAAAAAAAATCAAGATCTAACTAATTCATTTATTATGATAATGCTAAATTTAAAAAATAAACTCAGCAAGTTATTTCTTCTATAATCTTTATTTCTTTTACCTTCCTTAACTTCCTATTCTCAAGAACATATCCACTACAATTCTTTTGTTTTATAATATATAATTATAATTTATATGCAAATTTAATTATTATGTATTCATGTAATTCAAATGTAAAGTTGAAAAATATCAGTAAATCATAGGTTTAAAACTTTGTATCTAATATTTCAAAAAAATTTAATTGAGGAATCTGTAAATGGACTTTCAGAAAATGAAAATGACTTTACTATTTATAAATATTATATTTTATGAAATATTAGAATTTTATTAAGAATCTGAAAGTGAAACTGAATTCATTAAAACTAAAAACAATAAATTTTGTTTATGTAATGGTGATTTATTAATGCAATCAGAATTTTTTAAAGATAAATATATTCATCAAAATTTATTTTTAATAGAAGGTATAATTAATATACTTTGTATTTATATGTGACAACTTTCTAATGCTATTGGAATGGGGAAAAAATAAAACAATTTAATGTTTTGACTATTTGAAGGGGGAAAAAATAAGATGGGAAGAAAAAAAAGTTAACATTGTTTAAGAACTTAATAATGTTCCTTATTTTTATAGATGTATGAAGATTTTTGAGTATTTCTTTTTCAGAGTAATTAAAGCCTGCTCAAATATGTCAATAAACAATTGCAATAGTGTGACATAGCAATTATTTGTTTCTGGTTCTGCTTCTACAGAGTTTTATATATGACTAAATTTCAAATACAGATATGAAAACATTAAACCCGCACCTTCCTAGAGTGTGATTTTGTTGGATTGCAAATAAGTCAGCTTCATATTTCTACTCATTGTATTGATCCACATTCTGTGAGAAGCTTAAATATTAAATGTAAATAATAGTTATTAATTTTCATTCAATCAAAATAAATAATTTATTGATTAGTTTTGCCATTCTTTTGTATTTTTGAATGACATCTATGTTTTTAAAAAAAGAATAGTAAACTTCATGTCAACTTAATTAAAAATCAATTTTTTTTTGTTCCCAATTCTTACATGTTGCAACAAATAAAAATCTTTTTTTTTTTTAAAGGATTGATAAAAAAAAAATAAAATTGATCAAAAGACAAACAGAAACATTTTCTTGGGTCAATTAGACTTACTAATTTATAGATATATGATTACATGTTTTTACTTTTAATTTAATTTTTTTAATGTGCAAATATTCAAGATAAAATTTTTAAAAAAATTAATTCTTTAACAAGATGAATGTATAAAATTTGAAAGATACTTGCATAATTTTGCCTGGATGGTAGAAGTTGCTGAAATGTAAGAAGCAATCTATTTGTATGTAATACTTGTGTTATATACATTTTTTTTTCCTTAAAAGTATTTACACCTTTCTTTTGTCTAATAACAAGAATTCTGTCATTTCACTTTGTTTTTCCTTCTGTTACTTTATTTTTTCACTCCATTCCCTTAATGATAGACATTTAAAGTAAATGTTTCATGTTCTTGAAGAGATTCTTTGTTCAATGAACAAATACTCTGCCCTTTTTTTATTTAAATCAAAATAAAATTGGTTAAAAATAAAATTTTGTTAAAACATTACAAAAAATTGTGCTCATTTTTTGTAAAAAAGTGAAGTTAGAATTAAATGATTTGATAAAACTACTTTTCAATTTTTATGATGACAAAAAAGATTTAAAATCTGTATTATAAAAAAGTTATTAATTCTAGTTTATAATTATATCTAAAACATATTGGTCCTATTATTATACCAAAAAAAAGGAAGAGACTATCATTATTAGCTGTATTTTTATATTGGACTATTTCCATCATCTAATATGTGTGTTGAATGTCTTTAGAAAAGCTTAATTTTATTTAAATATTCCAAATGCATTCAACTGTTAGTAATATCACAGCAAACAGGTTAGTATATGCACTAACTGTTAGTAATATCACAGCAAACAGGTTAGTATACGCACATTTCGAGAGGTATTTTTCTCCCCTCTTTTTCAGGTGTTGCTGGCCTGACCAGTGACAGTACTAGCATGGGATTCGAACCTGGGTCCTTAGATTCTTGAATTTTAAGGTAATGCGCAGGATGGCTTAGTTGGTTAGAGCGTTACCTTAAAATTCAATAAAATCAAGAATCTAAGGACCCAGGTTCGAATCCCATGATAGTACTGTCACTGGTCAGGCCAGCAACACCTGAAGAAGAGGGGAGAAAAATACCTCTTGAAATGTTGTGCGTATACTAACCTGTTTGCTGTGATATTAGTAACAGTTAGTGCATATACTAACCTGTTTGCTGTGATATTACTAACAGTTGTTTGTTGTGATATTACTAACAGTTGGTGCATATACTAACCTGTTTGCTGCAATATTACTAATAGTTGAATGCATTTGGAATATTTAAATAAAATTAAACTTTTCTAAAGACATTCAACACACATATTAGATGATGGAAATAGTCCAATATAAAAATACAGCTAGAACACCATCATTACAAACCTTCAGAAAAACACTATCATTATTAGTTTAAAAATTTAAAACAAGGTTTTACATTAACTATTTTTTCAATTTATCTTACTTACTTAAAATTTTTTAGTTACGTTAAAAATTTTATTGGTTGTAGCCAACTAGTCGCCACATGCCGCATGATAACGTTACCGGGCTGATTTACAATTTTGTTATTATTTATTCAAAAACAAATATAACGCTTTCACCTGTTACTTTTTTTTTTTTATAGGGATTTACATTTTTTTTTTAAAAAGTGCATTTACTTGTTTTTGGGAAAACATTATTTTCTAAATTACATTTTTTAATTACATTATGCATGTCAGCGCATAGCGCTGGAATGTGACGATCCAAAGGGTGCACTATTTTTTTATTACATTGTGCAGGAAGGGGGACCAATGGTTTTGACAATCTGAAGGATCAGCAAAACATGCACTATTTTGATAGAAACAAAAAAGCACATATATTAGAAACATTCCGCAATGACATTTTGAAAACTATTTTAAAAAAATTTACAAAACATTATTTAATAAAATGTAAGAATTCCATTTTAAAATTACCGTCTGATCAAACCAAGCTTATGTTTTAAAAACGACAAACCACAGCCATTTTAATAGTCTCGTAGCTGTTCTTGCGCAAAATTCCTTTTTCGCATGAATTCTGTAAAATGTTGCTGGAAAGTACACTTTTGCAATTCGTTACACCTTAGAAAAATGTGTATGGAAGCACAGTGACGGGCTTACAATTATTACTATCTAAAACTACGTCAGGTCGTGTGAAAAAACATTACTTCGAATGCACATGAAAAAAGTTACGGCCACTTGAATTCTATACACCCTCACATCGTCGTACCATAGCGATTTGTGAAGTGTGTGCTATTTGCGTAGTACTGCGAAGCACAAAAGCGGGCCGTAATATTTGTTGCAACGCCATCTAGGCCTGCTTAACAGCTAATATGAACAGAACTGTTTTATAGGCTGCGTAAACGGTATATTTCTGTGTTTTGCATGGAATCAGCGTCATCAAGCAGTGTGCAGCGGCTAATCGACGACTGTCATTTTATTAGTAGATTCATTACTATAATTTGTCTACATAACACATTTTCTTTCTTATATGTTACCAATATTTTTTTCAATTTCCTTTACTCACTGATAAGACATACATGGTCAATATGCTTTAAATGTTCTGTGTTGTTTTAGATATTTTTTTAGTATTTAATGGAAAAATTCTAATTTTGAACAAAAGTTTATTTATTACATTATCACAAGTCTTACCATTCTAATCTTCTCTCATAAAAGTTATTACATTTTAATACATTTTGATAGTAAGCCTAATTGTGATAGAGTCACAAGACCAAAAAAAAAAAAAGTGAGAATACATATATATATAAACATTACAAAATTTAAAATTGACATTTGCTTTATGCTATTATTATTTTTAATTTTAAAAAATCCAGTTACCTCCAGGACCATCAGGATTGCCATACATTTCCCAATTTTTACGTGATTCTTCATCTGTTAAGCTAAAACAATAAATAACATTTTACAATAAACATAAATATTCTACTTTAAAAGTTTTTTGTTTTTAAATACATTAAAAAAAAAAAAAAACAACAACAGATTAGCATATGCCTAAATTACAAAAATTATTATTCTTATTAAATTATCATCATAATCATTATCATTAGGTATTTGCCAAAATACAACTTGCACTATCACTACATACTTCAATCGATCATAATAAATGTTTCCAAAGTTAGTGTCATAAGCTTGGTATAATTAATTAATGACAATCTACTGTTAGGAATAATCACACTAATTTTTCCCAATATCATCAATGTTGAGTAGTTGTGCAATTTTTTATTCATACATTATTTATTTTGTATTTGAAGAAAGAACAGTATTAGGAAAGAAATATTTAATTTCACTGTTAATCTTGAGAGCTTATTTTTATATTTATTGTTCTCCATTTTTTCTTTTTCTTTCACAGATTAAATGATTATTTTACCTAAAGATTTCAAATTATTTTGTTCTCCTTTAAACAAATAATTAGAACTTTGCTCCTTTCATCATCTTAAGAATTTTTAACTTTTTTTGTAATAAAGTACAAAGAGACACACACTTGAACTAATATCATTACTAGTTAATTAATCATGTTCATAAAGATTTTTTTTTTTTTATTACTTAGTGACGATTTACAAAATGCATTTGGAAGGAAAGGCCTGTGGTATTAATTTCATCGTTATTTTAAATTTATTTCTTTGTAGCATTTGTATACTACCTAAATAAACAACAATTGTAAAATATTTTTACTATTTAATATAGATGGTTTTTATCTGAAAATCCATATAAAAACTTAGTAATACACAATAATCTTTTTCATAATAACATTAATTATCCTTTAGCACCATAAAATGGCTCAACAAAAAAAAAAAAATTAAAATAGCTTCAAATATATTTTTAATATTATACATTTTATTTTTATTATAGTCATATAAAAACAAGTTTTAACAAGAAGTTTGATGTATTCATTGACATATATTTTTAATATATTGTTTTGAAATAAAAACAGTGAATGCACAAATTAAAAATGATTGTGTATATACCAAAAATTAAAACAAACAAAAAAGAAAAGTAAAATGAATAGAAGTAACAAAGAAATGCACGAGATTCTGGAAATATTAGAATAAAAAAAAATAAGCAATGAATTACAATAGTTCTGGATTGGATATTAATACATAAATAAAAAAGGTAGGAAAAATTGTAAGATATAAAAAATAACAGTTTTCTGGATGTTTTTGATCAAGGTTTAGTAAAAAATCTAGGAAAACCCCAATTCTGGGCCAATCTTGAATTATACATATAATTCAAATAAAAAAATTAACAAATTTTGAAATAGTTTTCACTATCTAATTATTAACAATTAATACTCATTATTACTTACGCAGCATAAGCTTTAGCAATCTTCATAAAGCGAACAGGATCTCCAGTGTCTTTATCTGGATGGTAGATCAAACTTAATTTGCGATATTGTTTTTTAATTTCAGCAACAGATGCACCCTTTAATAATAATAAAAAAAAAGGACAAAACACAATCATTTTTATTATGACCATTATGTTTTGTTTTGTTTTTTAAATATTCTATTAATATAAAAATGGAAACAAATTTATTGAGAAGTCATAAAGCAAAACTAAAATATAAGTCTAATATGCATTAAATATAACTTTTATCTAGGTTTTTAAATTAAGTCATATTTCTTGATTCAAATATTTGTAAATTTTTCACAATCGAAAAAGTTGTACGAGACATAATGTTAATTCAATTTATATATTTGGTAGATTCAGATTATTTCATAAACATTTGTTCAATTTTTTCTTATTGTTGTTAGTATTGTTAATGTAAATCAGAAATTTAAGAATCTTTGAGACTAAATCTTCAGTTTTTGTTAGATTTGATATTTTTATTGGCATGCATCATTAATATTTTATACAAGAATTGTGGAGTAGCAATTAATTTTCAGTCTAAGGTCTCAGAATTAAAACTAAGTACTGATAAATAATTTTTATTTATTAGGACTAAATTATATTAAAAAGATAAACTTGATGTGGAAGCTAAAAAAAAAAAAAATGGATTGATCTTTTTAGTTTATCTTAAAACAAAATAAAACTATAATCAAAAAATAAATATAATCTTATATATCACGTTTGTTTCAAATCTATTTTTCTAAATACTGTATATCTCTAAAATATCAAAAATATAGACAAAAAATTATATTTATCAGTGAAAATCAAGAATGAATCATATTACAAAGTATTTTTATTTTAAGTATAACATTTTAATAAGATTATTCTGGTGCTTTTATTATATAGTTTACAAAGCGCATTTAGATATCCATTCAGTGATTAATATTTTATGACTATTTTAGGATTGACCTATCTGGGAATTTTTCATACATAATAGAAAAAATTTCTAACCTTCTTACTGGATAAACTCAGGTTATGAATATTTAGGCAAATATTCTACTCACTATTACTATACAACTTTTAGAAATTGATTTTGCAAATTTATAATACCAACAAAATTTAATCCGAGTTCTACGGCAAGATACTCATCCCCTCCTGACATATATTGAATGATTTTGTTCTCACAAACATCAAGAATTTACAGAATATTATTAGCCATTTAAAAAGATATTACTTGCACAATAAAATTTTAAAAATCTTTAGAATTTAAATTTATATTAAGAAGACATAACTCTTAAAAAGATTTCAAATATTAATAATGGTTAAAAAAAGCATTATATAATTTTAACATCTTTATTAATAGGAGTAATCCATTATATCATTGTATTCCAGAGCCATATACATAGGCACAAATGATTAATAAAGAATAGATACTAATGCCAATCAGATTCTGAATTAATTTCTGAATATATTGGCTTTCACTAGTGAGGAGCACTGGATAGAACCTTTGCATACAAAAGCAAAAAAAGTTGTTTAGAATCTTAGTATGTTTTACAATTTTCAAAATATTAACTTAAATAGTATGAAAGAAGTAAATATAATTCAAAATAAATATGTTTAATCTACTACTCAATAACAAAGACTAATAGTCAAAATCTAATTTGAGGATCTACTACCTAACATTCAATAATGGTTCACAAATAGTTCTAAAATATTATTAAAACAAGCAAAACTCACTATACGTATTGCCACTCACAGCAAGCTAGAGTAATCAATGGATGGTAGAAGGCTTGTGCATAAAATCCCAATCTAGTGCCTACTCATCCAATATTCCCAGACTAGCTTCTGGCTTGTGGCCTTTGTTAGTGAAAAGCCTTGGATATGAGAGCACTGCACCTAGATCTTAGGATCTAATGCAACCCTCCAGCAGCCACCTTTTATCTCTACTTAACTATAAAACTACGAGTCTTAAATTGAAAACACCTCAATATTTTCAAATAGTCCATCAGCTTATATAGTCATATAGGTCTGAACTCGGTTCAGTACCTATACATTTTAGTGTCTTTGGTTCTTTAATAACCATAGCCACCACTATCCTATTAGGCAGGATTAGCTTTAAGCTAATAACTATCACATGATCACCATTTCTTATGCTTGTTTATAACTGTTATCAAAACAGGCAAAACTCACTATATGTATTGCCACTCTTGCACAAGCCTTCTAGCATCCATTGATTACTCTAGCTTGCTGTGAGTGGCAATACGTATAGTGAGTTTTGCCTGTTTTAATAACAGTTATAAGCAAGTATAAGAAATAGTGATCATGTGATAGTTATTAGTTCTAAAATAGAGATATATTGAATTATTATTGTTAATGCAGATGATTTTCGACAATAATTATAAATATTTCAAACATAATTTTTCAAAACTACAGTGTAATCAATAATATATATAAATAAATGATTATAAAATTTAAACAATAACAAATTTACTTCTTGGAAGAGTTTACTTAAATCAGAAATAATTCCAATAAAGAATCTATAAATTTTCCTGATTGTGGAAGGATAGTTCTTAAGTTTTTCCCCTAATTACACTGTAAGTTTTATTTCTTAATGAGATAAATAATATTCATTATAAGATGAAAGATAATTCTCTAGTCTTGATTTTTATGCTCATGTAAAAAAGAGAACAAAAATAAAATAATGTGTTATAACAACCTGTAATTCAGAATTGTTTATTAAGTTCCAGTTTTTTTAACACACATAAAATAAATCTAACTAAATAAGCTAGAGATAACTAACTATAAAAGCTAAATCTAACAGATTTTTGATATTTGTCATCAAACAACAAAATAACCTTATATGTAATCTATTATCATTAAAAAAAAAGAAGCATTTATTTTGGAAGTGATTGATAATTATATCTTCAAGCTCATACAAATGCATAGAATGAAATCTTCAAAATAAATTTAGCATTTTAATATAAGATTTTATAGTTGAAAGTCAACTATGAAAATACTTAAAAAGAACATGTAATACATTCTAACTATGATTTTTGCACTCTTTTTTAAGAATATTATTTATTTCTAAAACAGTATATAAAAAGATAGAAATAAATTTATATTTAGAAATTTATGAGAAAAATTCTTATTTATAAGATCTCATATATAAGGGGATCTATTCGAATTCTAAACAAAAACAAATTTGGCATTCTTTTTTTGATACCAATTTATTGCAACACAAGTATTTTTAATCAAAAGTGAAATTTGATTTATATTTATGAAAATTCTATCTATGAAGTGATTAGAAGATTAACTCAATTAAAAGACTATAAATGAATTAACTGTTGTCTGATTAAAAGTATGTCTCAGCAATTTACAGCAGTTATTCAAATTACTATTTATTTATTTTTTAGTTTATTACATCTGCTAAGAAATAAAAGACTATATAGCACTATATTATGCTACAATTCATCTTACAATGAATAAATAATTTTCATTTTAAAAGAAAGCTATAAATAATGTTAATTACATAGAAGCATTATTGGTCAGAATTTGTCTACAATATCAGAAAAGAAATACATAAATGTGAGATTGTTCTTCTAGTATAAAAATGCCGTTAATAGGCAGCTCAGAAGTCTAAATTTGCAGACTAATAAAATATGGTGACCCTTCAAATATGATAAAGATATAAACTAAGTAGTCAGTGACTTTGATAACTTTACCTAGATGCAATAGCTATATTTCATTTACAAAAATTTTTTTTAGATTTTACAAAACCATCTACATACTCAGAAAAATAAAAGAAACCATGAGATTTTGCAAAACACCTCTAATTGAATAAAAGATATCAGTTTGTTAGAGACAAAATGGCATTAATTTTGAAAAAAATTGGTAGACTATCAAAAGCATTGATAATTCCAATATGCAAACATATATAACCAATTTAAAAAAAGAGACAGTAATTAATATCTGATGAATATTAAGAAAAGGAATTATTTGAGTTGTATTTAAATAATTTGCAATGATAAGAATTAAATATTATAATAGAAAATAAGCTAAAATTACCAAAGAATTCTTTTAAAATGAACTATAAATGTAAAATTTTAAAACAATTACAAGTATCATAGTTAAATAGCATTATAATGCATCTCTTGACATATTTCAAAGACTCATGCAATATATATTTTTACTGTGGATACTATATTAACTAAAATAAATTGATTTTTATTAAATGATAAATGTAAATAAATGAAATAGAGAAATAAAGCAATGAATTTTTCTTTAACCCAAATTTTTTTTTTTCATTTGCAAATTAACATGCGACAATTTTTTTAAAAAAAATACAAAATTACTATTACAATTGTACAATTAATGAAATAAAATTTACTTCATTAATAATATATTGATATGTCTGCTTCTATCAAAATCACAAATATATAATCTAATTTAATTAAAAAACAAAATATCTACATATTTTTAAAATTATTCTCAGAATATCTGTAAACTATTTAGCATTAGATTCTTATATAGACTTTCCATTGATATAATATGCACATATATAAACAGATATGCATATACAAGTGTGTGATGAACTGAAAACTTTTCCAAAAATCATATTTTATTTGGTTTACATCTTTATAATTGATTAATAGAAATTTATATTATTGTAATGATGTTATAAAAAAAAAACTTATTACTCATGAACTAATTACATAGCGAAATTATCTAATATCACTAATATATAACTAAAATGGAAACTTACCCGATCTATTTCTAAAACTTCAAAAGGATTATATTCTATATGATCTCTCTCCATATTGGCTACCTTGTATGCTAAGAGTGCTAATAATAACCATCCAAATACAATAACACATTGGCTAAAAATAAATCATATAAATTATCATAAATTGTTTTTATTTCTTAAATCATTAAAATAATTAAAAACAAAATTAATTTATATTTATTATAACCTCTCAAATTGCTGAGATTACAAAATGTCACTCCACATATCTTGTGGAACTAAGTAATTAACTTTTTTCCCCTTTTCTTTTTACTAATAGTTTATAATGTAATTTTTAAAAAAAAACTAAATTTTGGTAATTTTAATGGTTGAGTTACCTGGATGGATTCACATTTTTATTAAAACAATTTTGGAAAAAATTACCAAGAATTTCATAAACCATATTTTGTCTGCCTACAATTATAACATTTTCTTTCATGCTTTGCTGCAGATATGAAATTCACATACTGGTAAATCATATATATATATTTATTACAAACACACATACTGTAAAAAAATATAACTATGAATGCAATTTTATTTTTAAAATACACATTAAAACATCAACTATAATAAATAAAAATAATATTAAAAAAAAAATTTTTTTTTAAATAAAATGTTTTAAGAATTATTTTCTCATCTTCTCTGCTATTTTAGGAAAGGATATTCCCTTCTTCTACTCTTCTGAATAGATAAGTAAAATAGCTAAAGACTAAATATCATCATCCTCTCTCCTTTTTCTTTTCTTTTTAAAAAAGTATTATGAAATTATTTCTCTTCATTCTTTTTGTGATCAAATGTTAAACCAATAATGCATATACACATGAAATCTAAGACTATTGTGAAACCGAATCTTTAACCAAATGTATAAAAAGTTAAAATAATGTATGCGAGACAAAAAGTTAAATTACAAAATTCAAGATACTTTACTGAAAAATATTATATCAGCTATCTGTTACAATTATAATGCCCTGCAATTGCATTGTATACTAAAAGAACGTAGTAATTTTTTTTTTTCTAAAAACATAGATAAGTGAAACTATATACTAAAATCATGGATATCAAGGAATAAAGTACATTTAAACTGCACTGATAAAAATATTACTATTATCTATTTTGTATATCTACAAATTATTAATGCCAATTCAATTATTTTTACTTCGATACAAATCTGCATATTATCTATTCAATACTTACATTATATACAAATAATGAAACATATCTTGTGAACAAAATTAGAAAATTTAAAAGATAAATTAAATATCTTTTTCAAATTACAACTAAGGTTCAGAATTAAGAAATAAACCAGTTTTGGATGAACTATCATGAAAATGATTTTCCAATATGTTATATATGACATACTTTTTTTTTGTACCATTTTACAAAAAGCTAGATATTCAATCCTTCTTAATGGCTCATTTTTAAAAAATTTCATATTCCTTTTTTTCTTCATACCCTGTCTTGTTTCTATAAAAAATATACTGGTAAATTGATGCTTTTGAGAATCAGCTATTTTTTTTTGCAGTTCTTTATAGAGCATCAGTTAGCTTCCTAATGATTTCAGTCAAATCTGAATCATTTTCAAAGCTTGTTAATACTTTAAAAAGATTTAGACATATAAAAACTGATTTAGGATGTACAAATAGATACATTCATACAATATTTATAAAACTATCTTTGTATAAAAAGTATATAGTACATTAAAACTCTATGTGAATTCTTATAGAATAAATAACGGGGAAAATTAAAAGCATTTTCCACTTACATAGTGGTTTTCTTCACCTTGGCCCATGGCTCTTTTGAAGCAGCACGGGAATTTTTAATTTCACACGGCTTGCAACGGCAATGTTTTTTCTGTTTTGAAGTATCCTCTAATATTTATAATAAAAAAAATTAGATATTTGCATAAAATACAGATGTGCATACATAGGTATATGCATATGATATTAAAAGTATGTTAAAATATATAATGTGTTTTAATATATATATATATTTGTTAATAGAAAAATATAAATACTTTCTACATATAATGTTATTTTTAAAAAAGGACTTAGGCTTTGATTCTTATTAACTATGCAACATAACTATAGCGAAAAATGGATTTGGCAATATCAATATAAAAAGAATATTTATTTTAAAAAAGTTTTAAAATTATTGATATTATACTTTGATTTATAACGACTCTCTTTCCCTAGCATAGTAGTAACAAGAATGATGATGTCAATCAAAATGATCATTTGAACTCCGTAATCAGTGGGATAAATATATACAGTAGTAGTGTTTTATGGACAAGATAAGAAATACTTACCCATTGAACAGATATATTAATAAAAGATAAATATTTCTTAGAGTTGTCTACAAAACACTATTATTGCAGATATTTATCTGTGACTAGGGATTTCAAATGATAAAGAATCACATGACTTCAATGTACACACTGCTGCTTTAGTAACATATTTTTTCACCTAAAAAACGATGATAATTTCCAGATGATAATGCCTAATAAATCCTTAAAGGAGAGATTTATTAAGCACTGCCATCTGGCAACTATCATTGTTTTCTAAAGCTTACTGCAAATAGCATAAAAAAGGTGAAAAAGTAGTTGATGTTTTTGTTATTATCATTCTTATTACTACTAAGCTGGAAAAAAAGAGTTAATATAACTGTTTTAAAATATTTCTTTAACTAAACTAACTTTTATGTTAAAAGTTTGATCAATTCCAGATTTAGGGCTGTTTATTATCAATATCATGTGACAGCACTATATCATATGAGGTTTATAATAGAAGTCACATTTCTGAAAAGAATATCTACCAATAAATAATCTTGGTAAGATTTTGAGAATGGATAACAAATATGCATATAAATCATGTAAATCCTGTGAAATTGTGCTTTTTTTATATATATTTATTATGATTTTAAATGCTGATTCAAACTTGGTAACATTCTTCTACAATATTTATGAAGAGTCAATAATTACATCAATAATTTTGCTACCTGATTTTGGAGCACAAATATCCCGGCTTATCAATCATACATTTTACATAAGGTGCCTGCAGGCTACAAAGCATATTCATTTAAAACATTAGAAGATAAGACTTATACGTAGAATAGATTTCTGATATTACATTTTATTTTCAAATTATAATCCCCAATAATTTATATTTGCAATATGCTAAATCAAACACAGAAAGTCAACTTGTTACTTTATAAATTCTTTAAGTAATATGCTTGGTGTGCAAATTTTGAGAAGCATAGTATTTCTTAATAGACTTTTGCTTTATAGACTTAACTGATACATAAACCAGCTCTTTGTTATAAAATATCCTCAGAATATTTTGATTAAGAATAGTTTATATTTAATTGCAAATTATTTTGAAGTTTTATACTACTCTGCAAAATCTGATATACTATGTGTCCCAGTGAAAAAGTGACTGGTTCTCTCCCAAGCCTGCCTGCAGCATTATCTCTGAATCAATGTACGTGTTACATAGTAACATACTTTAGTTTTTCATCATAAAAATTTTAAGATGCCACAATGTTTGGATTATGAGTTATGACATAAAATATGACAGGGTTTTTTTTTTGCTGTAACTCACACTGGCATAATGTGCTAAGATTGAATTGTTCTAAATTAGGCAAAATTTTCATTGAAATATTTGAAGTCAACCAAACTGTATATGGTAATGAAGCCACGAGTCGCAAAAATATTTTCAAGAATAGTTTGCAAGATTTCTTGAAGTCAGAGAAAGCACTGAAAACAATCTATGAAAGTATGAGACATGTAATCCACACACTAGTGCTTTAAAAATTTTTGGTAAATAATTGCACTAAACATCACATGATCACTATCTCATACTAGCACATAATTGTTATTAAACAATTCAAACCAAAGCAAAACTCTCCATATAGTAGTGCCATCTTGTTAGCAGAAGATGGCACTACTATATGGAGAGTTTTGCTTTGGTTTGAATTGTTAAATAATTGCACTATATGTTGATTCAGATAACATTGCAGATACTTTGGAGAGAGAAAATCAATCATCTTTTCACTGGTATACACCATTTATATTTTAAAGAAAAAATCTCATAATAATTAGTTAGTGTCCATATAATGTGACTTGACAAACTAGAACATTTAGCGAAAAAATCTGTTAAATAATGGTTTGTTGTCTTTAATGATAATAAAGAATAAAGTTTATTACCAACTTTAATTTACAGTAGTCTAAGAAGAAAAATATAAAGTCTAAATATAGTATTTATGATTAGACTACCCATTCAAAAAGTAATCACATAACCAAGAGATATCACTTGATTAATAATGGTGACAGTTTGTCATTCCTTGTTACTCTCTTTAACTTATTCAAGGATATTAACACTATACCAATTTTAATTAGCATTTAACATCATATAATCAAATGGCTTTATAGTTCAGAAGTTCATAAGAAGTTCAATGCCAGAACTAAAATCGATCCTATGCTCCAGATTCTGACACTACTATTGCACTAAACCACACACAGCACTTAACATTATTAAAATGCATAATATACTTATTATAAAATTAATAACATCTAATTAGAAAACAAAAAATGGCTGTATGTACAATCAAATTCTTCAGATCAATTCTGGTAAAAAAAAAAAAAAGTGTAATAAATTAATCCATCCGTTATTATAAATATAAAAGAAAATACATGAGGAGAAAATGGTATCACATCTTTTGAATCGACTTAAAATAATATAACACCACAATCAAAAGCTAAACTATAACTAACATAATTATCTTAAGTCTTTCTGATTCTCCATAAAGATAAGTCAATTTTTAAGTCAAATAAAAAATTATTAGTCTGTATAATTTGTCATAATTAAGATCACGAAGCATATAGAGATGTGAAAGCAGACTCAGCTATCAGTCAGATCGGGTGGGTGCAATGATCAATAATGAACTAAGAAAATATAAATCGAAAAGTATGCTAGTTTTCACTAAGCAAAAAAAACAAAAAAATCCTTCCATTCTTGTAAATATTAAGTGCATAACCACCAATAGAATACAAAATACGATTCGATAGCAGTTATTAAGCTATCAAATAGTTGGATCAATCGAAAAAAAAAAAATACAAAACCGATTTCTATAAGTTAAATATTTTTGGATTATTGCTGTAGTCAAAATTTCTACGTATATGGAATTTATATATATAATCTTGACAAACAGGTATAAATTAAGGGTTAGTTCTAAAAATAGCAACTAGGTACTATTACTGACCAAATGGGTTGGATTTTTCATAGCATAAAAATTTTCAGAGTAAAAAATGGATGGATATAACAGATATGGTTTAATACATTACGATTCTTTACAAATAATATTAAGAATTACAATGAAATTAAAAGTAAAATTTAATCCAACTTTAAACGTAAAAATTAAAACCTATGCCTCTGTTTCTATCATTATTCTTATATTTAACATTAATAAAAAGATTATAACACGTGTGCACTTGGAATTTATTTCCGTTAAAGCGCTAAAGTTAAACGAATAAGAATAGACATATCTTATTAATATAAAAAATTGATATATTATTGATCATTAATTCATTATTGTAAAAAAAAAAAAGACCGGAAAAAAATATACTTTCGGCATACAATATTTAAATACTGCACAGTTAAAAAAAAAATCCCCCAACTTCAGAATGATAATTTAACGTTAATCGCTATAAATAATGCTAACTGTTTAGTATATTAGTATAATTGCAATTCCTATTTAAACTTACCATGTTTTTCATTGCGTGGCCACCAGTAATATGTGGCAGGAATAAGAATCAGTG